>CM067318.1:55783968-57074127 GCA_034231615.1 Meghimatium bilineatum | reverse complement strand
GATGGAATACATTGTAACAACAGACGGAACAAGAGGATAGGGGGTAAAAACCAAGGGAGGAGATGCTAGACAGCATGGCAATTGTACCATGCGGGGAACATCGGTATTGGAAATGATTGACAACACACGAAAGTCTGCAAAAGTATACGATAACTAACGCTACACGTCATGGACTATAAGAAAATACATCGTTTTTTAATTAACTATTTAATTAACTAATTAACGTACCCTTTTACTGTTGTCGCAGGGTATGAACAAAAGCTCTCAAGAATTGTTCTGCATACAGGAAGCTATACTAATCGCTCGTATTTCCTGGGGATATTGACTACAACATACATCTTTTGACTGTAAACTTATTATAAACGAATTTTTATACAATGTAAACGTTTCATAGTATTTCTTTTATTCTTCGTTGATCCCCAAAGAGGGCATTGAAAACATATGCGACCTCTGACCCTTGGAAGATTCAGTGTGCTATATGTGTTTTTAATATAGTTTCACAAGACTACATCTCTGGATCTTTATTTATCGTACACAATTGACTTGCATATAATAGGACCTGCTTACATAACAATAAAGAAGCCATTCATCTATACGGACTGTGTGATCAAAGTGGCCAACTTTGATACCACCACATATTTGCAGTCTTTTATGAGATTGGATGTCTACATATAAAATGGTGAACATGCCTTCTTTATACATACATAGATCACCTCTGAAAACGAGACTTCTTAACGCATTGCATACCGCTGACAATTGAAGTCTTCCATGTACGAAAGTTCTGGAAACCCCCCCCCCCCCCCCCACAATTGCATATAGGACAACACAGCATCTCATTACTGGTAACTCCCGGAGATCGCAATAATAATAATAATAAAACCCATAACCCACTACCCACTAGGGTCGTAGGGGTGTCACATTGAGAAATTTGATGCAAAAAGCTCTCATCGTAGAGGTGTCATATTGAGACATTTGATGCAAAAAGCTCTCACCGCAGGGATTGTCACATTGAGACATTTGGTGCAGAAAGATCTCCACGCATCTTTATCCTCTACTGTCCTGATGAATTTGGAAACTTCACACCCTGTTAGTCCTTGATATTATCCAGTCATATTTTCTTCTACCCACCATGTTTTTATTCCATCCTTGGCCGTACCTTGAGAACATCTCTTGTCGTCGAGGAATGTCTCATCACGAGCCCGTACCACCGGAGTTGACTAAGTTTCACGACTGTTATCAATGGTCTTGTTGACCCACTAATACATTAATTCTATCACGCGCCAACGTATTGTCTTATGCTCTCGGTAACAGATACGCAACACACGTCTATAGCATTTGTTTTCAAACGCCCGAATTCTTCTCTTTAAGGAAATAAGAAACAGATCAACAAATCATCTATTTTATATATCAAGTGATTCTTTTTAAAACGTTGTCGTGTATACTCTGAACGCATCTCTGTTCCGGACATGAAAGGCTACATTGGCCAGAGATATGTGCATGCATTCTTCGATGGCGCTGGTCCATCGTCTTCTTGGTCTTCCTCTTCTTCTCTTGTCTGATACTCTGCCCTCTAGAATTAGCCTTTCGATACCATCATGTCGCTTTAAGTGTCCAAAATACTGTAGCTTCCTTCTTATGGTGGTATTTAGAAGCCACATTTCATTTAGTTTCCGTAATTTCAAAACTTCAATGTTCTTCTTTTTCTGTGTCCATGAAATTCGTAGGATCTTTCTGTAGCACTTCATTTAAAATGAATTTATTCTTTTGAATATATTCTTCTTTTAAGTCAAGTCTCTATATCCATATGTTACCACTGGGAAAACACTTGATATAAAAAAAGTACTTTAGTGCCGTTATTACTACTTTGTCAGAGTTTTCTCGTTTGTGCTAATTTGAGTGCTGCAATTGTGAGGTCTTCTTCTAATCTCGACTGAACAATCTCCGGAACTGTTTATATTTGCTCCCAGATATTGAAATTTGTTTACACCTTCTAGTTCTATATTGTGTATGTTGATTATTGGTTTGATCTCTGTTTTGTCTGTCGTTATAATATTTGTTTTTAAAATCATTTATTTTAGAAGAAGAATAATGTTATTTTGATGGAATGCAAATGTCAATTTCGTTATCTAGATAATCTAGAGAAGCACCACACAAAATAAACATGATAAATATTCATCCGATATGGAGAAGCTATAACTTACAGGCATATAGCATGGCAGGAACCACTTGTAGTTTCGTCCAAAGATGTCAATGGTCAAGTTTCACATCGCACTTTATATATACACTCATTTAGAGTTTTTTTTTTTTTTAAAGTTGTGCCTAGTATTTTTTTTCATTGACATCACGTAACATTAAGATATTAATTGAAAGTAGCGGAAATGACGCAATGCGGGAAAAGGGGAATGTTAATAGGAGATGCAAACGGGGATGTCAATATGAGGGATGGGGAAGAAATGGTACGAGATTATGGGAAAGTTACAGGACCACTCTGCTCTGAAAGTTTGGCGCAAGCTACTTATGTTCTGTAAGTAGTGAATGTAATCTGCGGCTAATTAGGAAATTTGACCTCAAATTCGAAACTTCGCTGCTGTTTTCTAAGTGTTCCACTTATAGTTTATGCCGGTCGCCAACCTCGACTGGCAGTAAATGTCAACTCATTCAAGGCTTGAACTATTTTAGATATTAGAATTCGAGAAATGGGGTAATAAACCGTAAAGTCAATCACGATTTTTGATGATGTTCCTTTGAATACGACGTGAAACATCAGATGAAGTTATTCTCTCTATAGAATACGACCTGAAACATCTGATGAAAATATCCTTTCTATAGAATACGACCTGAAACATCTGATTAAGATATTCTTTCTATAGAATGCTACCTGAAAAATCTGATGAAAATATTCTTTATCTAGAATAAATGCAACCAATAGACATTTGATGAAGTTATTCTTTCTATAAGAGCCAGGGTCCATCTCTTCTTTTGAGTTCTTCCTCTTAAGGAACTAGGCTCACGGATGAGAAACGGTTCAGTACCCGATGGGCACAGGCACAGTACGCCCAATTACACGAGGCAAGTTTATAGACAGTGGAACACCTCGTGCGAGACAGACGTGAGCAAAAATCGTATGGGCGAAGAGTCACCACAAACACGCGTGCCTGGCGACAGATAAAAGAGGCTGTCACAGGCTAGGGTAGCCCACTCGAATTGTCAAGGCATGCCGAAAACGGATGTGCTAGGCCTACAAGGTGCATAACGGTGGCACAACTTAATCACGCTCCCGGCGGAAATCGCACTGATATCCGTGCTGATTACAGGTGGAACGAACGCAAAACAAACAAACAAACTTTCTATAAAAAAAATTCCGTTCGACACCCTCGGTCTGGACTTCTAGTTAAAAGTGAAAATAATAGGACCACTGTCTCTTTCCAGGAATGTCGAAGGAGGCACCTAAAGAAAAATTGGGGGAATGTGCTAACAACCTGTCACTTGTGGAAAATGTATCATTGTTATTGCATGTCTTGCCTCGATTTATTACTTTTGTCTTCTGCCAAATGGTCCCCATGGTTGACGGAAAATTGCAGGCTAGTGAATATTGCACATTTGTCCTATTGTAGCAGACTCCTAGATGGGGGGGGGGGGGGGGGTGTGTGTGCTAAATTTGCCATCACTGAAGATGGGTCAATCGTCTGACGGAAGAATGATTAAATAGTTGGCTCAGACGTAATTGCTGCACCCCTAGCAAGACGTGATGATCCTGGGATACTTCTACACTGGAATATCTCCATCGGGGACTAAACATGCATCCATGCATATTATTTCTCTATAGTAAGACGAGCAATGGGGTATTGCTATGAATAAGTCAGAAGAAGGTTGGCTATCGCGTCAAAGAAGCTGATACAAAAGAAAAGCATACGGCTGAGCTGCTGCAAAACAACAAAACTAATATTCATAAGAGCTTTTATATTCACAGTGGCAATATATGGGTGTGAATCCTGGACACTCAACGACAAAGTGAAAAATATAAAAGCAGCATTTGAAACAAAATGTTACAGAAAAATCCTCAGACTACCATGGAGCAAAAAGATCACCAATTCATCCTAAGAGAAATTAATGTAAAAGAAAACTGGTTAAACAGCATGATTCTTTCCATAAAACTAGAAGACCAAGAAGAAGATGGACGCAAGACATCAATGACTATCTGAACATGGACAATAACAGAAGCAGGAAGACTGGCTCAAGATAGACATAAGTTTCGAAAGGTTGTGATGACTACTGCATCCTGTTCAGTATATGCTGCCTGATGATGATAGTAAGATGTGAAACATCGGATGAAGATATTATTTCTGTATAATAAGATGTGAAACATCGGATGAAGATGTTATTTCTGTATAATAAGATGTGAAACATCGGATGAAGATATTATTTCTGTATAATAAGATGTGAAACATCGGATGAAGATATTATTTCTGTATAATAAGATGTGAAACATCGGATGAAGATGTTATTTCTGTATAATAAGATGTGAAAACATCGGATGAAGATATTATTTCTGTATAATAAGATGTGAAACATCGGATGAAGATATTATTTCTATACTGTAAGATGTGAAACACCCGATGAAGACATTCTTCATAATGATTATATTTCAGTATTTCGCCATCTTCCATCCTCATAGTGTGTCCTGGTCTGTGCAGACTGAATATATATAAAATATTCTGGATTTTCCTGTTCTTACCAATACAACAGTGTTAGTGACTTTGTCCTGCTACCTAACTGCAAGCTACTGCTATACCTAACTATCGTGTAAATAAACGTAATTCTAAATAGCAAATGAAAGTAATGGCAAGGTACTAACATAAGAACCAAATTGTGTTTACTACGAGCATGTGTATTTCCTGTGGGCGACATATGGATGGGAAGCATGGACACTAATAAAACAGTGGTCAGGGGAATAACATCGTTTGAATTAAAGTGTATAGAAGAGTTCTGAGAATAACATGGACAACGAAGGAAAACAATCCAGGAGGTGTTACGAACAATTATCGTCCAGGAAGACTGGCTTCTGAACACCATATTAAAGAAAAAGCTAGTTTTTTTTTGGTCATATTAAGAGACACGACGGCATGGAGAGATTGTTAATGGAGGGGGATGATAGATGGCAACAGGGGCAAAGACCGATCAAGATGCCGTTTGGACAAAAGACATTCAAGAATGCCTGCGCATGTCACTGAAAGATGCAGGACAACTTGCTCAAGACCGCCGATAATTCAAAAGATCCATAGGAAAGACTACGTTCTGGAAAGAATATGTCACTTGATGATGAAACGAAAGTTGTTTAGCCGTCTCTCCTGGTGCATATAGTCGTATAGTGTTCATGTTTCACTGCAGTAGGAGGCTGCAGAGGGAAACAAGTCTGGTAAACAAAGAAATTCGTTTATATTGTTAATTTTCTGTCCCTCCCACCCAAACCCTTTTTGTTAGTCTTTTCATTGTTATAGATGCATTGCCAATCCTGATGCTTATTTCTTGATCCAGAGATAATTTATGGTTGACTGAATATCCCAGATATGTAAAATAGTAAACAACATCTAGCTCATCACAATTCGATGACTATTTGTGGCTACTTGGTGGCAGCCTTCGCGATAATTTGTCTTTTTTGTGTGGATTATTAGTGCAAACTCATGGCAGGGTTCCAGAAACGCCAGTAGTAGGTTTTGCAGGTTCCTCCTCTGAGTGTGTCATAATTGCAGCATCTACAGTTTTGACTTTCACCATCTGAGCATTGTATGGGAATTCATGAATATACCATCCTCCAAATCGTAAAAGCATCAAGAGAGAGAGAGAGAGAGAGAGAAAGAGAGAGAAGTATATTCCAAAAAAGCGCGAGGACAAGAAATCAGGTAAATACAAATAAGGTAGGAAGGTTACTGAAGAAAACTGTCCATAATTGAAGAATAAAACCCCACGGTATTAATATTAATCACCGTTTTGTTTAATTTTACCCACTACTTTTTTAACAACCTCTACCCTCCCCCCCCATTCTTATTATATTATAGGGGCATACTCCTATTTATTTTGTAGCCATATTCCTCTGTACTTTGAAATTGTTTATGTCCACGATCATCAGCTTTGTGTTTGTTAGATTTCAGTGTATTTGTAATTTGTCTTTGTTGTTTCTGTTGTTTATATCGTATTCCAATCTGTCAATTCTATGATTGTACCATATTTTTGTGTAATCGTATCACCACATTTTTTTATTTAAAAAATTTTGTTTTAAAATAACAGACGGGTACCCATACACACATATGTATGAATTTGTATATGCATATTATTTTATATGGTTTTGTGTATCCATACGTTGGTCTCGCACTTGCATGTGTGAGTAATACATGTGAATATCTTCATGTGAACGAATAGGTATACAAATACATGTATATATTTCTATGTGTGCGAATGTTCATGTTATATGTATTCATGTGAGAAAATGTTTACGTGAATGCATGTGTATATATTATGTTGATGCTTATTTTGTGTCATTATGCATACATATTCTTGTGTGAGCTACTGCTCGTGTTTGGATACATTTACATGCTTGTGCATGTTGTGTGGGTACCTTTCTTATATCTATGTAGTGATCATGTTAGATAAATACTTGTGTGTGTTCCTAGTAAACTTGTATTTGTATGTATGTTTGTATATATATTGTTATGCGTATATATATATATATAATGTTATTGTGTGTGCAGGTACCTATATACATGTATGTGTCTGTATTCCAATGTATGCTGTGATATCAGTATATACTGTTACATGTGTCTATATATTTGTATGTATATGTGCTTATATTTATAGTTATCTATGATTATCAAATAGAATGTATACATATTTGTTTAGTTCGTCCATTGTAGTTGGATGTGTATATATTTTTGTTATCTATACTGTCAAATGCTATTCTTTTTTTTACACATTTCTATGTTCCTTATATTTATTTCGTAGCCCCCCCCCCGCTCCTTCGTGCACTATCTTTCTCTATCCTTTCCCATTGTATCTCCCGTCGCCTACTAAACCCCCTCCATCCCCCGTTCTGGCAATGCTATTTGGTGCCCCCTTCTTTAGTTTTGCATCTTTCATCTTTTAGTATTTCATAACTTAAACATATTGAACACATCATTATGCACTTATTAAAATTGTGTTGCGCTGGATCTGTTGTTACTGGGTGATGACTTCCTGGTGAGAGAAATCCGTCTCCCAGCCAATTTTTGTATATTCGTTATGGTTTTGTGTTCTTAACTGTTTTTGTTGTCTTGATAAAGGTTTCAATTGGACCGACGCGTTGACAATTGTATTTGTTCTTTGTTTTATTGTTATTTTCTATGTTTTATTATTTTATATTCACAGTTTCTTCAGTAACCTCCTAACCTTATTTGTATTTACCTCTATTTGTCTGGTTACTGCGGGCACTTCCATTTGTCGGACATCATCCGATAGTTGGGTTATTTATATTTGACAAGAAATCAGCCGCCACTCTTTATCACAATTCCTCAGAAGAAGCATCATCAAATCTGATAGTAGCTTACATGCCCGTGTGACAGGTCCTATATAAGGGGGAGGGGAGTTGAGATATTCATACCCCTTCCTTAGTAAAGCTGTACATGACTTTTAATATAGGAACTTAACTAAAAGATCGACCCCCCCTCCCCTATTCACAAACAGGTTTTCAAAATTAAGTAAAATAAAAAAACCCTTCTTACAGTATTCAGGTATTCATATCTTCGGCCCTTCTATGTGGATTTACTAAACTATACTTAGGGCGGATGGTGGGAAGCTGATCTTCTTTAGTGCTTCGAATTAGCGCCCGACTTACTAGAATATAGCAGTGCTAGAAAATATCGTGTCCGTCGTGGTTGATCAGTTTCTACGAAAAACACGCTGATTATATATATATATTTATATATATATAATATTATATATATATAATATATATATATATATATATATATATATATATATATACATCGGTCTATATACATATAACTGTGCATATTTACACCTCTGCTATCATTACCTCTGGATAAACACATTACCAAAAGTTACGAGATTTCTGCTACTAATTAAACTCAACTGTTGTCGTCGACTCAGGCGGACTAACAATCAAGCCAATAGATTATAGGATTGTAGTGTCTACCCCCCCCCCCTCATTATACGAAAATAATACATTTTATCCTTTAACAAGTGAAACAGTAAAGAAGATGGTAAAATATAGTTACTGGTATAATCTCCTTATTTTCTTTGTTAACATTATTTTCATTATCTTTCAAATTATCAGCAGCAGTATTTGTAACACTTGCATAACTATTAATATATTTATGTTCATATCTGTAAATGTATTATTACGGCCCACGCCTGATCGTCAGATCTTCTCTGGCTTTATGGCAACTATGTACTTGTCATAAGCATATTCTACTTCTGATCTCATATCTTACCACTTCCGAGTCAACATGGCGCTTGTTGGACGTTGTTCGCTTTGTTTCTATCAGTGATATTATTTTACATATGTTGCAGTATTTTTAAACAATCTGTGGTCTGTGAAGGATACATGGGCTTAGATACTGCTTTGGAAAGTAATGGGGGAGAGGAAATTTAAAATAACCTCGTTTACGTGGGGGTTTTGATACATTTTTTTTGGGAAAGGGGGGGGGAAGTACCTTTACATACCAAAACCTGTCATAAATGTCGTATGAAGCGACGAAGGAGGTTTCTGGGTGAAGTTGGCAATTACTTCCAAAAGAGCGTCAAAGTGACACAGGGACCATGCTGATGTTGGATGTGTCAGGTCAAAGGTGCAGATATCAGCAGCCAAGCTGCAAACTGACACCACGCATTCCGTTCTCTGGATTATATCCTGCTAAGCTGCATGAATTTGAGAACAAGTGAAGAAGACTAATTTAATACATATATGCCACATTAGAACGGATAGTTTTTCAATCAAATGTGGAAGACAAATAAATGAATGAAATTAGAGACGTTTGCTCATTTGTGCTCGTCAAATCATTTGATAATAAAGAGAAACTTATTACAATAGGCCCTATATTGAATAAACAAAGATACCCTACCGATGATGGATGTATTTGGTCATTGGCGCAAAAAAACGGAACAACGCATTTCCAATTCTCCGGACTACATCCTGATGGAAATATAGTAGGACCATTGTCCTGCTACAAGAGATCCAGCGGGAGTTTGAGAATGGACGACAAAGAAAAGAAGATCAAAGATACAAGGAGTGCATAAGATCTTCGTGCGCCCCCCCCCCCCCAATTATAAAAACAGATTGATCATGCATGTATTAATATAACACGCAGGCATGTCCGTAAATACGAGGAAAGGGGACTGCTGAGTTGAACTTTCATTCGGAAAGAGTACAGTTAAGTGACAGTTAAGTGACAGTTAAGTGACAGTTATGTGACAGTTAAGTGACAGTGCATGGCAAGAAGCAAATAGAACTGAAGTAAATTCTTATCCTTCCTTAGATCCCCCCCCCCCCCAAAAAAAAATAATGAACAAATAAATAAATAAATAATAAGAACCTCTCACACACAAAGCATTGGACAGTTTTCTACTAAGAAACTTCTAACTCTCCTTATGAAAATGTCGAATATAGGGCACTGTTCGATCACATATCCTAGCCTACATAGGGGGGTTATTATAAGAAAAAAGAGCAACGTTTTTTCTCGCAATTTATTTAACTTGTCTAATCGGTATAGTATAATTACTGATTAGTGGTTCGGGATCGAATATATTACTTAGGAGGGCTGTACGAGTGCGTCGCTTACTTAATGGCGAGCAGATGGGGGACAAGGAAATCGCCTAAACCGCAGCCCGTCGTTGCGACCTAACAGAACTGTACATCTCTAGCAAACGTACGATTATGGTAACAAGGTAAAGGTAGGTCCCATGGCAGCAACCTGCCGTTGGGGATGAAGATAGCTCTTCATGTAATAAGCCGCAGCAATTATTCGGTGGGGTGGCCAGTTCCTTCCTTGCTGTCTTTACTTCCCCGAACTCATGCGCCAGGTACTCATTTACAGCTCAGTCGACTGGAGGAGTGGTCGTTCAAGCGAGAAATCACAACACGGACTTTTTTGTTGTTGGTCGGGACGTGGTTTCGAACCTGGCACGCTGTAACCCATTTATACGGTACGATTACGGTATCCATTTTGTACCTAGGGCTAAAAGAAAGTTAATGACGTCAAAAATAATTAGAAATGTGTGATCGGCACCGATGTTATAGAAACTTTGATTATAGGTAGGCCCGGGATATATGATTTTACCTAGGGCACTGCCTGCAGAACGTTATGGAAAAGAGCAGATGCGGCGTAAGATCACCACCACCTACTTAATAAAATGAGTATTATTTTTTCCCCCCAACAAATCAAAATTACGTACATTAGTTAAAGGTAGAGTAACCAGTGAAGAAACGACAAATGTGAAGTTGCAGTATGAAATAAATACCAAGTAGGCTTACTTCAACATTTAAAGGAGGATCGGATCATAAGTAACCATTTGGAACAAGATATAGGCATATATATATCTATGCCTATATCATGACAGATATGCAGAGATGGTTAGCGGAGGTCTTTGAGAAAAAACTAACAACCTTATTTAATAATAGGGCCTACACCAGGAGCCACAAAATAACAATTGTTGCTAAAGGTGATAGAAGAAATAGGATGATAAACACTTAACTGAATTAGTGTATAGCATACAAGTTAACTATGTGTCATGTGGGGTATAAATATGAATACAAGTTAACTACGTGGCATGTGACGTATTCTATGCAGAACGTAGTCTTCCTTATGAGTCTCATGAAATCCCCGTGGTTTCTGGCAAGTTACCCCGCCTCCCCTACATATATGTACATTAATTCATGAATATCTCTCGTCCAGCGACGCCATTGTCGACCTTTTATTCTACTGCCTTTTATCACCCACACCCCCTCCAACAACACTATTTCTATGCCACTGTGTCTCTTCACATGACCGGAAAAAACTCAACTTCCTTCTGAATATGGTGTATGGTTGTTTGGTTGGTTGCTGATCCAGCGGTCCATGGGCTCATGCCCTTTGACCCAATGCCATTAGATGGCATTATACCGCTGGGAAGTCTGTGGATCTTCGGCCCACCCCGGGACAGAGCCAGATAACAACTATCACACCTCCAGGAAGGTAGGTTTCAACCTTTGCACTGCTCCTAGCCACTGTAGCCAAGATAGGGTTCACTGTGCTCATTCCCCGCCACCAATTGACTTCTGGTTATGCCGAACTTCTCTATTGCTCCAGGCATGCAACCAAATGTTCAATTGAATAAGGATTGTCACGTCCTGAGTCACTGTGCCTCTATGATGGGCCCCAGCCATAGGAAAAACAGTGATGTCAGTTTCCTCCTCCTCAGTGCTGCGCAGTGCATCTCTGGCTCCCTCCTAACCACAGAGGGAGTATGAAATATGTATATAACCTATACATATATTCAGGCAAACATGAAAAAACATTCAAACAACAAAACAAAATCATAACTGTATAGATGACATGCCATGAAGCTTCTATAAGAAGATAACCTCAATATAACGGCATATCATCCACTAAGGTTTTCTGTTGCATGGATGGTATGTCTAGTGGGCCATTGGTGAGACCTACAGACGCAACCACATGCGTAAATATGGTGTATAAAAGCAGCCTTCTCGGACGTTGGTTTTTCTTAGCACGTCTTGGTTGGTCTTTCTTGCTGTCCATGATACTCTCAGTACTCTTCTATAATACTTAATTTCGAAAGTCTATATTTTCTTAGTTGTAGTTTTATTTATTGTCCATGTTTCGCAGTAGTAGGTCGCTTCTGGGAACACACATATAGGCATGCGTAACAAACATAACATAGTTCCCGTGTTTGAACGTGCCACATTTTTAAATGTTATTTTAATTGTACAAGTTAACTATACAAGTTAAAAAGTACACACAGTTTTTGTTTTAATTCAACATCTATATTTCTTTGATTTTAACTTTACGCAACATTGTTACTCATGTACAGTCAATTGTTTCTGAAATCGTCGCTCTTCTTGCCCTACTCCCAAATCAATACTTCAATCTTTCGAGAAACTTTTTTCTTGGCCTTTCTTCTACCGTTTATTCTCTCTAACGGTCCCGTTGTCACATCAACATTTCTTGTCTCATGACGTGTCCACAGAACATGTGCAATCTTCTTCCAAGGTAAGTAATTAGACATCTTTGTGAGCTAATATCTCTCATGATATCATTACTTGATATTTCCATCACTCTTGTATAGATCACATATTCGCAGCCTCGACAAAAACTCTCCACTATTCAGTTGACTGTCCATGGATCACATATAAAACACAAACTCTCCACTATTCAGCTGACTGTCCATGGATCACATATAAAACACAAACTCTCCACTATTCAGCTGACTGTCCATGGATCACATATAAAACACAAACTCTCCACTATTCAGTTGGCTGTCCATGGATCACATATAAAACACAAACTCTCCACTATTCAGTTGACTGTCCATGGATCACATATAAAACACAAACTCTCCACTATTCAGCTGACTGTCCATGGATCACATCTACAACACAAACTCTCCATTATTCAGTTGACTGTCCATGGATCACATATAAAACACAAACTCTCCACTATTCAGTTGGCTGTCCATGGATCACATATAAAACACAAACTCTCCACTATTCAGTTGGCTGTCCATGGATCACATATAAAACACAAACTCTCCACTATTCAGCTGACTGTCCATGGATCACATATAAAACACAAACTCTCCACTATTCAGCTGACTGTCCATAGATTACATCTACAACACAAACTCTCCATTATTCAGTTGACTGTCCATAGATTACATCTACAACACAAACTCTCCACTATTCAGCTGACTGTCCATAGATTACATCTACAACACAAACTCTCCACTATTCAGCTGACTGTCCATGGATCACATATAAAACACAAACTCTCCACTATTCAGTTCACTGTCCATGGATCACATATAAAACACAAACTCTCCACTATTCAGCTGACTGTCCATGGATCACATATAAAACACAAACTCTCCACTATTCAGCTGACTGTCCATGGATCACATATAAAACACAAACTCTCCACTATTCAGCTGACTGTCCATGGATCACATATAAAACCCAAACTCTCCATTATTCAGCTGACTGTCCATGGATCACATATAAAACACAAACTCTCCACTATTCAGCTGACTGTCCATGGATCACATATAAAACACAAACTCTCCACTATTTAGTTGACTATCCATGGATCACATATAAAACACAAACTCTCCATTATTCAGCTGACTGTCCATGGATCACATATAAAACACAAACTCTCCATTATTCAGCTGACTGTCCATGGATCACATATAAAACACAAACTCTCCATTATTCAGCTGACTGTCCATGGATCACATAAAACACAAACTCTCCACTATTCAGCTGACTGTCCATGGATCACATATAAAACACAAACTCTCCATTATTCAGCTGACTGTCCATGGATCACATATAAAACACAAACTCTCCACTATTCAGTTGGCTGTCCATGGATCACATATAAAACACAAACTCTCCATTATTCAGCTGACTGTCCATGGATCACATATAAAACACAAACTCTCCATTATTCAGCTGACTGTCCATGGATCACATATAAAACACAAACTCTCCATTATTCAGCTGACTGTCCATGGATCACATATAAAACACAAACTCTCCATTATTCAGCTGACTGTCCATGGATCACATATAAAACACAAACTCTCCACTATTCAGTTGGCTGTCCATGGATCACATATAAAACACAAACTCTCCATTATTCAGCTGACTGTCCATGGATCACATATAAAACACAAACTCTCCATTATTCAGCTGACTGTCCATGGATCACATATAAAACACAAACTCTCCATTATTCAGCTGACTGTCCATGGATCACATATAAAACACAAACTCTCCATTATTCAGCTGACTGTCCATGGATCACTAATAAAACACAAACTCTCCACTATTCAGTTGACTGTCCATAGATTACATCTACAACACAAACTCTCCATTATTCAGCTGACTGTCCATGGATCACATATAAAACACAAACTCTCCATTATTCAGCTGACTGTCCATGGATCACTAATAAAACACAAACTCTCCACTATTCAGTTGACTGTCCATGGATCATATATACAACACAAATTCTCGATTATTCAGTTGACTGCTCATAATTCATTTCCATACATTAGGATTCTTCTTCTTCAGCATTCATTCTCAAACTCCTGGTGGATCTCTCTTGTAGCAGGACCATGTTCTCAAATTCCTGCTGGATCTCCCTTGCAGCAGAACCATGTTCTCAAACTCCTGCTGGATCTCTCTTGCAGCAGGACCATGTTCTCAAACTCCTGCTGAATCTCCCTTGCAGCAGAACCATGTTCTCAAACTCCTGCTGGATCTCCCTTGCAGCAGAACCATGTTCTCAAACTCCTGCTGGATCTCTCTTGCAGCAGGACCATGTTCTTAAACTCCTGCTGAATCTCCCTTGCAGCAGAACCATGTTCTCAAACTCCTGCTGGATCTCTCTTGCAGCAGGACCATGTTCTCAAACTCCTGCTGGATCTCCCTTGCAGCAGAACCATGTTCTCAAACTCCTGCTGGATCTCTCTTGCAGCAGGACCATGTTCTCAAACTCCTGCTGAATCTCCCTTGCAGCAGAACCATGTTCTCAAACTCCTGCTGGATCTCTCTTGCAGCAGGACCATGTACTCAAACTCCTGCTGGATCTCTCTTGCAGCAGGACCATGTTCTCAAACTCCTGCTGAATCTCCCTTGCAGCAGAACCATGTTCTCAAACTCCTGCTGGATCTCTCTTGCAGCAGGACCATGTACTCAAACTCCTGCTGGATCTCTCTTGCAGCAGGACCATGATCCTACTAGATTTCCAGAAAGATGTGGTCCAGAGAATGGAAATGTTGGCACCATTTTATTTGCACCAATGGCCCACACATCAGTCTTCTGCAGTATACATTAGAATTGACTCAGAATAATTTTGAATGAATCCCTCTCTGTTTCTCAAACTACCACTAACAATGGTATACTACGCAGTGTTCACGTTGTCTTGTCTGCGCTATACCTAATTTAACTTTCTTTAAACATATCAGGTCATGTTGACCTTCATCAAACCAATTACATCTTCTTTGATAATGGTGTTCCACCTTCGTAGGCGAAGATGATTATGTTTATTATGTTTAGTGATTGGAGTCCTCAGATGACTTCAGAGTCATGTTTAAGTCGGACGTGTGATATCCGAAAGCCCAGCTGTAAATCATGACACAAATCATTCTGTTCTCTTGACGACATCATGCTAATTTACATGTTTAGCTTGAGAATGAACGAAGAAGACTTACTAATAAAATCTGGACTTGCAAACTCTGTTGCAGTGTTAAAATAAATGACAAAGTTCTGTAGATGGAGTGCAGTGACAATCTATGTCTATGTCAAAAAATCTTTCATGTCTATGGCTAGAATGCAGGACCTGGTAATGAATCGTGGTGTTGCATACACACAAAACGAGCGACATATAGAAGTATATATAATGCTCATCATTATCAGGACATAGCTGGCGGAAAATACATGAGTTCAATGAATGGGCTTTAATTTTATTAATGGAAGAGATATCTATATTGAGAGAACCTTGCAAAGACACCTGCCAATGTTTATTGCCACAAAATGTCTGTGTAAAAAACAATGAGTGTCATAACATTGGCCACATCCTGTTTTAGATATGCAGTAAAGCCCAGGTATTGACCAAACCTGCTCCATCTGTTACACAAGTGGTTATGTTTGTCATAGGCATCTCATTGAGATAGAAAAGTTCTTTCACTATGCAAACGATACATTCTAATTTTGTATCTATTTTGATGGTTTTTACAAAAAGTATTTCTTGATTAATTGTATAATTCAGTTGTGTGTCCAATATGGTATGTACAATACATGCCCAATGAGTGTCCATGGTTCAGGAGATAAGTCCTCACACATGTTTATATCTGATTATAATGATTATATATTGGATAAATGACTCCTTGCTTGGTGGTTGAATTATTTCTTAGAAGTCTGTTATAAGTTGTTTCTTGAAATGTTTTGTTTAATTAAGGGTGTTATTTTAGTGTTTGTTGTCAAACCCCTGCAGAAAGTAGGATGCAATCCTGAGAACAGAATGCATTGTGTCATGGTTTACAGCATTATCTGTACATTTCAACCAGACTAATCTGACTCCAGCATAGCTTCTGGATCACTTTGACTTCTTATAGAATGAGACAGCCAACTCCACCTCCAAACCTTAGTCACCTTGTACAACATGCATGACAGGTAGCAGTGTTACTTTTCTTTGCTCCCCTTTCGGCCCCAACAACCAACAAGCAGCTCATGTCATAACATGATGATGATGTTCATCCGTCATAATTTACGATGACCAAAAACTCAACCATAATAATAATAAGTAATAAAAATAATAAAGTTAATAGTGCAATAACATGATACACATGTTCCAGAAAGCTCAAACTAGAATTGAATAACACACTCAGGTAGTTCAATGATGAAGTCCTGACAAAATTGTGCCCTTGTATCTCCACAATCATATTGTAGACTTTATGTTGTAATTGTCAAGGGAGAACTATGTCACTGTTGCCTTTGATTAGTTGAGCAGAGCCCTAGAATCATCACACCAAGAGGCAATGCCGCAATATGTCTAACTTCTACAGTGCTCTGATAGTTTCTATTCTGACCCTTCCCTGTGTACATATCAGGATATTGTTCACAAAGGACAGTGCCAAATTTCTTTCATCAAGTTGCTGCTATGTCATTACCAAACACATTGAATAACTCATGTGAGAGGATGATCCTTGGAGAAGTCCTGGGCACATTGTTATGGATTCAGATGACCAACAAGCACATCTGTGATCCACATTCCTCTCAAGATATCCATATAACTGAATGAGTATAATTTATATATAAATGTCTTCTTCTGCGTTCACTCTCATATAACCACAACGAATATATCGCATGACTTCTGCCGGGGAGCGTGAATAACGTTGTGCTGCAAGTTCCACAGTAAAACTGTGTTATTTGCACCTCTTTTGGCCACTCTGTGGTCTGGATGTCCGAGGTCCAGCACATCCGTTTTCGTCATGCCTTTGATTCAGTGAGTAGGCTTCCCTAGTCCGTGAGAGCCTGCCTATCTGTCGCCGGGCACGCAGATGTGTAGTGACTCTTCGCCAAGATGATTGTCGTTCACGTCTATCACGGAGCACAAGGTGTTCCGTCTATGAACTTGCCTCGTGTAATTGGACTTACTGTGCCTGTGCCCATAGGGTACTGAACCTTTTCTCATCCACGAGCCTGGTTCCGTATGAGGAAGAACTCAACAGAAAAGTTCGACCATGGTTCTTTCGCCTTCTTAGCTGGGGTGTCGTTCACCGACGTCATGAACCCCTCGCCCAAGTTCAAGTCTCACAAGTTTGAGAGCAAGGCGTTCTTGAGCTGAGCAACTGTGTCCCAATAGCGCCTGAATCCATTGGGTATTAAACACTTTCTCACTGCAAGTGTATTTCCAGTATAGGAAAGCTTGACAGTAGAGTTGGGCCAGGGCTGCCATTGTTTTCCCTTTTGTGCCTGAGCCCATCGGGTACGGAACCCTTTCTCCTTTCAGGTCTTCTTTCTTTGCTGGGCACCCATGATTGGGTCTGGGTCTCTGCCCATAAGGAGCACAGGTAAATAGAAGCTCATCTCGAGCTAACAGAGCTTGTAGTTCTGATTTCCTTGGAACATTTTCACTTTATATTTGCAGTTGGCGCTGCCCTCTGGCGCTGTTTTGCCCTTTCATTGTACTCAGTATGAAATCTATTCATCTCTCGCCAAGCATCTATCTTTTCTTGCATTTTTCATTGGCTGCCCCTCAAATGTGTGGACTGGACTGACTAGTTTTAGATATGATACATTAGGGAGCGACGATACGGTCTGGTAGAAGACAGACGAAACAAAAGGTGCTGCGTTGTTGGCACACTACACTGCATAAATTGGTGAGAGAAATGTGGAGGCATATAAAGAATTCAGGAAATAAGTGTTTACCAAAATTGTTAGGAGGGTATCTCCCAAGAAAGAAGACATGGCAGAATGCAGCAATATTTGCGCAGGATGTTTTTGATTTACGCTGTGGAGAAAGAAGTGCAGGCTTTGGTCAGTGAGAATACCACAGAGGGGGATGTGATTATATACACTGATGGATCTGTGATTAGACATGTTTGCAGTGCTTGGGCCTTCACAGCTCAGTACGCAGGTAAAACGATCAGGGAGGAGAGTGGATCCTGTGTGGTCACTACGAGTAGTATGACCATGGAGACTATGGCGGTGACCAGGGCATTTGAGTGGGTATACACACAGAAGGTAACGCAAGTCTGCATCTTGAGTGACTCTATGAGTATGATTAGGAAGGTACAAGTGGGTGTCGTTCGTGACCAGTGGATTGAGGCCTTGAGAAAGGAGAGGCTGAAAGTGGTTATATTTATATCTGTGCCGGGACATGTGGGTGTTCGAGGCAATGAAAGAGCGGATCAACTGGAGTCATGCACTATTGTGGCACAGGGTGATGGGATAATGGATCGCGCTGATGTTTTGAACTCCTTAAGAGATATAGCACATGAGAGCGAGACTAATGTGGATGATGATTCATTTTCAATGACTAGGATTAAAGATCAGGGATTGAAATGACGTGTTGCTAGAAGTGATCATTTTGGAGGGCACAATAGAATGATGTTCAATCAGCATAAGACTGGTACTGTCAGCAGAAGTGTAATGGCGGATACACTCAAGGAGAGATCGGAGCAACTATGGACATGCCCAGTTTGCAGTGATGATGATCCGACAACTAACATTTGTTTTCAACCAATTAGGCAATGGGAAGAAATAAGATTTACAACAGAATACACAAATAAACAAGTACTGCAAGAACACACAAACAAATAATATTTGATGTTTCATGTATTACATGCAGATTGCTTCACTAGATGTTAATGATTATGAGACAATATATCAATGAATCCAGCAGATACAAGAAATTATAACTGAATGATGTGAATGAGAGATATTTGGTAAAAAAATGCAAATATAAATTACAATAGAATATTTAGACACACATTTCATGAATATTTACATACATTTCATGAGTTAAAATATTTAAAACCACACATATATTAGTTGGACATTACTCAGTACAAAGTATATACAAAATACTGATACATAACATCACTTTCATGTTGTATGGCTTAGCTATCAACAATTAAGTGTCATTGACATTTGCACTAAAGTTAACAAACATGATCTCATCGACATTTGTAATAAACTCAACAAAATTTATATCATCTGCATTTGTATTTAATCAAACAAAATATATATATAATCTACATTCACACTCAAAGAAAAAATGTATCTATATTTGCACTAATCCCAACAAAAAGTTTATCATCTACATTTGTACTAAACCTAACAAAAATTATATTACCTTCTTCTTCTGTGTTCACTCTCATATAACCACAACGAATATATCATGTGATTTCCGTTGAGGAGAGTGAAATACATTGTGCTGCAAGTTCCACAGTAAAACTGTGTTATTTGCACCTCAGGATGATTTGCCTTGTGGTCTGGATGTCTGAGGTCCAACACATCTGTTTTCATCATGCCTTTAATTTGGGTAGTAGGCTTCCTAGTCCGTGACAGCCTGCCTATCTGTCGCCAGGCTTGCGAGTGTGTAGTGACTCTTCGCCAAGACGATTTTCGTTCACGTCTATCTTGTATGAGGTGTCCACCGTCTATGAACTTGCATCGTAATTGGATGTACTGTGCCTGTGCCCATCAGGTAATGAACCTTTTGTCATCTGCGAGCCTGGTTCCCTATGAGGAAGAACTCAATGGAAGAGTTAGACCCTGGCTCTTTCACCTTCTTAGCTGAAGTGCCCAAGTTTGAATCTCACACCACATGTTATCGAGCTGAGTGACCTTGTCCCAATAGTGTCTGAACCCATTTGGTACTGAACCCTATCTCTCTGTAAGTGTATTTCCAATATATGAAACTTGACAGTAGAGTTGGGCTAGGGCTAAAATTGCTGTCCTTTATAGTGCCTGAGCCCATTGGGTACAGAACTCTTTCTCTTCGTGAGCATGTTTCCGGTATAGGAAGGCTCGACATTAGAGTTAGGCCAGGTCTTCTTGCTTTGCAGGGTGCCCATGATTGGGTCTGGGTCTCTGCCCATAATGAGCACAGGTAACTAGAAGCTCATCTCGAGCTAACAGAGCTTGTAGTTTCGATTTCCTTGTAGCGTCTTCATTTTCTATTTGCAGTTGGCGCTGCCCTCTGGCACTGTTCTGCCCTTTCATTGTACTCAGTATGAAATCTACATGTCTCTCGCCATCCTTTTCATGCCTTTGTCATTGGCCGTTCCTTCACTGTTCAGACTGAACAGACTAGCGTCACTGTGTGTTGACAGTGTCGCTGCATGTGTTGGTGCTGGTGGTGTCGGAGATATTGTAGTCTCTAATGCAGACAAATCTCTTTCCATCTGCTACCTCCACACTCTCAGACACGATATCCAATTGATTTAACCAGAATCAGCACGAGCTGCTGTATTTCTGTTTCCAGGGTGCAGCACCATGAGGAGGTACATTTGGGATCATGGTTATCTGCTAATTCTGGATCCGCTAAGAGAATTGTGTTCCCTTTGCACCCCATTTTATATCACCTACATTTGTACTAAACAATCACACCCCCCCCCAATAATTAATTAATATTATTATATCTAAATTTGTACTAAACCCAACAAAAATGATATTTCCTATATCTGTACTAAACCCAACAAAAATTATATCTACATATGTAATAAACCCAACAAACACTCAAAAATTATATCACCTAAATTTGTACTAAATCAAAAAAAAATTACCCCGGTATATCTATATTTGTACTAAACCCAACAAAAATGTATATCACCTAAATTTATACTAAACACAACAATAATTATATCATCTACATTTGTACTAAACATCTCTCCCCCTTCCCCAAATTTTTTTATTATGTCTACATTTGCACTAAACCCAACAAAAATAGTTATATCATCTACATTTGTACTACTGTTCATTTGGCAACTGGGCCTGGACTTCAAGTTCAGGGTGCAAAAAATTAGGATCAGTCTTCTTTACAGGCAACCAAGGAAAGTTGAGGGTGGGCTGTCAACCTGTCACTTTGGAAAAAATCATTGTCACTTCATGTCTTGTCTCGATTTCCTATTTTTGTGTCTTCTGTCAAATGGTCCCCATGGATGACGGAGAGATGCAGACCAGTGAACATTGCAGCTTTGTCCTTTTGTGGCAGAATCCTAGGTAGTGAGGAATGCTAGGTTTGTCATCACTGCAGATGGGCAAACAGATTTTTACTGAATTATGATGAACTGGTTGGTCCAGATGATGCTGCTCCTCTGGCAGGTCGTGATGATCCTGTTGTACTGGAATGCCTCTCTTTGGGGACTAAACATGCATCCATAACCCCCCCCCCCTTCCCCCAACACAATCATGCCTCAAGATGGCAAACATTCTTTGCGTTCGGGTTAAGCTGGTTACTTACTGAGAAGAATCTATGCTTTTGTCAGAAAGGCAGTAGATTCTCAGGAGCTACCTCACAGCTAAAGGGATAATTTCATTATCATCTATATTGTACCAAACCCAACAAAAATCATGCTGACATTACAGAGTATAGAATTATTATGATGTACAATACACTTGAAAAACCAATGGAGATTTTGGCATTTAGACTTGCATGGGATTTGGAAAGGCAACAGGTATTGCCATCTACACTCTGTGAATGAAAACATTGCAATAAAATGTAATAAGACTTGTTTTGTGTACAAAGTTATTGAAGAGCATCAGTTGCGCTGTGATAATTGATCTTGAGAATTATTATGCTGGAATACAAGGTGAACATATAAGGGAAAATGCATCTATAATCTGTGAAAGTAGATAGGTGGGACCTGGTGAAGTGAGTGCTAGCTGATTTTGGACCCTAATAGATGGATGGAGGCATCTAGATAGTAATTAGAGGGATAATTAGAGGGAATTCAGTATTAGGTGTGGAATGAGTGGTACTAAACTTGTGGGGCAGAATGAGGAGTGTGTTTAACCAGTGAGCCATAGGAACTATCAGCATCCATACACTATGATATTTTCGGGGGGGGGGGGGGGGAGAGAAACTGAGCATTTATATGTTTGCCCAGAGTGCAATAAGGTAGATTCATAACCCATACCAATATTTATATGCAATGTCTCATGAACATGCTCATTCTACAGGAAGACAACTCCATTACCATTAGATGGATGTCATCAGCGCTGTATAAAAGAAAGATGGTACTATGAAGTGGCATTTGATCCTTTTTCATGTTAACATGGCACACACATTTAACTCAACAAATGGTAATATAAAATGAAATATATCACGTCAAAAAAGGGAATAACTAAGAATGCATGGGATGGGAAAGCAATAAATTCCAAAATAGATTTTTATTCAATACAGAATGGAATGAGAGTACAATCTATTCTTTCGATCTGTATTTGACAGAAGTTACCTCGAAGGATCAAAATTTAAAAAAATAAATTATAATTACATCTGAGATTGCAAGTTGAGAAAACTGAAATAACAAACCACGGTATTACAGAATGCCGTTGGTAATGTGTACATATGTTGCACTTCCAGTGGATTCTATCGTCTGTAAAATATATCTTCATTGGATTCCTCTAGCTTGTAGAAAAGCTACTGCCCCTCAGTTCTTGGAAGGTTTCTAATATTCCTGTTAGCAACACTCACAGAAACCAAAGCTGTGTGAATGAAAAATTGTATCATACACAGGTTGAATGTCTTAACGAGATCTCTTTTTTTGGGGATGTGGTTGGTCAAGTATGGAAAACCTGTTTACTTGTGTTGCAAAGCGATTCGGTGCTGCTAGAACGGACCTGGTTCGATTCCCGTCAGCTGTAAGAACTATTTTCATTTGTCCTCGTGCTTCCTACTTGAATTTACTTGTATCATACTGACACAAGCTGCTCTCTAAAAGGATTATATAGAAAAGTAATAACATAAAAATACAAATGTGTGTGCGTGGTTAACAGGACAATTTTGCCAACAGTTTATCTTAGACTGTTACAGAATTCATCTCTATCACCAGTTTTATTCAATGCCTTCCTAGCAATTATAAAAAGCAGCAACTGACTAACAAGGACACAATGGTATCTTTTACGGATCACATTCTCGTGTACAGACAGAGAAGGAACGTGCATATGATTCTAACAGAATTAGAAAAGGAATCGTGTTAAAGTCAGATATGTTGGGCCATTGATACAAAACAAACGATGACACAGCTCATTTCTGTTCTCTGGACTACATCCTGCTGGAAATCTAGTAGGACCAAATTCCTGCTAAAAGAGACATTCTGTGAGAGTTTTAGAACAAACAAATAAACAACAAATGGAATTAGATCATAAAAAGGCTGCTATCACTTTATTTTAGTGAAACAAAAGAATCATGAGAAAAGAAACTCCAGGAGCCAGTAAAATTTCATACAATCAGCATTCATTGTATTTTCTAGGTGTGAAATGTGATAGTGTATGCACTTCAGAGAACATGTTGAGAATATCATAACTAAGAGCTACATAGGTCAATCTGTGTTGATAATCATGGCAGCTTGTGCCCTTTCACAGCATCTACTCACTGCTGTATCAGTGACTTGTTATTGTTAATATAGAATATATTTGTGTTATACTCACAGTTCTATGTATTGTTTTTTCTCTGCTGTTGCTATAAGGATTAAACGACAATCAGTTTTTGTGCTATGGCAAGTTTTGTTGCTTGTTAATCAGATACATAACTTCTTCAATCCACCTTCTTCTTGGTTTTCCACTGTATCCTGCTTTTTCCATTTTCATGTTGTATTCTCTTGATGCTGGTCAATAATAGTTCATTCTCATAAGTGCTAAACAATTTCATTTCAATATATTTGAGCACTCATGTTGTTCCAACAGTTCTTGTAATCTCTTCATTCCTCACATGATCTCTTCTTGTTCTGTTTACTGATTTTCATAGGAATCTCATTTCACACAGAGAAAGCTTTTTCTCTTGTTCTTTTCTTAGTGTCCAAGTCTGACATTGAACACATTGTTGATATGAAGATTGAATTTGTGATTTGTCTTTTGGTTTCCATTGGGATAGATTTGTGTTTCAAAATGGATGAAAGCTCATAATTTACATAATTGACTTTTTGTCTCGAGCTCTCCGTTCATGAACTTACCATCTATGGCTTATAGAATCTGGGTGTTGTGATCTTGGAAATATCTTAAAATCAGTGCAGATACTTTCTTCCTCTACATATAAATCTCTGTAAGGTGAAATGTAGCAGGTACAACACTTAGGACAGATACATAGTTGTTCACTCTCACCTAGCAGATGTTGAAAGGTAAACATGCTAATAGTTCCTATAGCTTGCAGGTTAAACACATTCCTTATAAACTGATAAATCAGCATTGAACTGGAACTGTCAGACGCTATAACTGATGGATTATTGAAAAAGGGATAAGAGCACCTATGGATTTGTCCGGGGTACACTGATAATAAAAGTAAAGTTAAGTCTCACGGCAGCAACCTGCCATCGGGGATGAAGATAACTCCTCATGTACTAAGCCACAGCAACTATTAGTTGGGGCGGTCATTTCCCTTCCTTGCTGTCTTTACCAATCCTAATCCATGCACCAGGTACCCATTTAAAGCTGAGTCAACTGGAGGAGCAATCGTGTCAGGTGATAAATCATGACACATAAATTTTGTGTGTGTCTGGATGTGGTTTCAAAACTGGCATGCTGTAACCCAGTGACAGTAAGCAAGCTCACTATCAACTAGGCTACTGTGCTTCTCGCACTATTGGTTACCTTCAGTCATAACACATTCCGTATTGCAGAAATATTGTTAAGAAAATATTTACAGTAAAAAAATGTTACATTCTGAATAAGTTAGTTATCATCTTTTGAATTGACAATTAAGATTATCATTATGAAAACACTACTGAAAAAAATGTAACAAATGATAGTACATCACTCCTTTCTTGCATATCATCAATATTGTAAGAGCTGCAATAGCACAACATGTAGAATCACTTTAGGTGTTCTTGTGTGGTATCTCTCACAACATTCACAGACAACATACACACACAGAGAGCAAGTGGAAGACAATAAAGAATCCTATGAACATATTGGTATCTAAAATTACAGCTGGATCAGAACAATAGTAGAGAAGTGGAAATAGAAGATACATAAAAGAAATGTATTCATTTTATTCAATGATTAAATAATTATGAATGCCAGACATGCATCTTCCAAAGAGATTATTCTATGGAAAACTGTGTGTAGGTAAGTGTTCAAGTGGGATGGTTGGTTGGTTACTGATCCAGCACTCCTTGGGCTCATGCACTTTGACCAAATGCCATTAAAATGACATTATATTGCTGGGAAGTCTGTGGATTTTCAGCTCACCCCTCCAGGAAGGTAGGTTTCAACCTATGCACTGCCCCCAGCCACTGTAGCCAAGATAGGGTTCACTGTGCTCATTCCCCACCACCAATTGACTACTGGTTATGCCGAACTTCTCTATTGCTCCAGGCATGCAACCAAATGTTCAAGTCAAAAGGATTGTCACGTCCTGAGTCACTGTGCCCCCATGATGGGTCTCAGCCATAGGAAAAAACAGTATGTCAGTTTCCTCCTCCCCAGTGCTGCACAGTACATCTCTGGCTCCCTCCCAACCACAGAGGGTGCATACATATATATTCAAATAAACATGAAATACATTTCAACAACAAAATAAAAGCATAATTGTATAGATGACGTGTCATGAAGTTTCTATAAAAAGATAACCTCAATGTAACGGCATGTCATCCACTAAGGTGTGCTGTTGCATGGGTGGTTTGTCTAGTGGGCCATTGGTGAGACCCACAGACACAACCACATGCATATTCAAGTGGATCTCTCAAGCAATGCAATATTTAACCCAAGCTCTTGGGAAACTACAGTTTCTGATTGTCCAGCCTGGCATGGGCATTACAAGTTTTGATCAGATTAGAACACCGCAGGCAATTCAAAAGATCGATGATAAGTAATAACTGCAGCAAAACTGTAATACAACAGGCAAAACTTGAAACAAGGTAATGAAGTTTAGCTAATCACTGGCAACACAATATTATTTATGCAATCATTGATCCATGATGTACATAGGGGAGATAGCTTTGAGGCTTGGAGACTGATTCTGTTGACATTTGTACAGTACCAAGCACAGTCTGTAACTCCTGTTGCTGACAACTTCAACAGTGCAGACTATTGGGGTGCCTGCAACTTCCAGGTTACAGGCATTAAATCATGCTCCTCAGATGACCGAACTCGATATGCACTTGTGACAGGCTGTAGGACTTGGCGGGAGCCGGACAAGGAAAATTGACAAAGGATAATATTAAAATCAGCTGTCCTTTATTTTGTTCAGATAGTACTTTTAAAAAGTAAAGAAGAAAAAAAATAGACACCATAAGAAAATAACTGTTAGTAAGTATTGACAAGACAGGGTTATTGATGGAGTTAGTGTGAATATTCAACCAACTGTGACCGAAGTAATAGAATGGTAGGGAAGAATAAATTCTTCCCCAAAACTGTTAAAGAAACGATGCATATAGAGTAGAATATTCTGGAAGAGATTGTTGATAACCTTGAGTGGCACAAACTAGAGTAAAACTAGATTAGTAGGAAAACATTCCTACTAATTGCGGACAAAAGCATAAACACACATTAGTATTCAGCAAGATTGAGTTCCAGAAATAGGCCAACAACATGAACATAACAGATTATAATCAATCTTGAGTGATCAGTCATTCATTCGCCAGCAACTACATAACAGCTCATCCATGTAGCATAGGATTAATCGGGGAACCATCCATGAAGCAGGACATGGTTCCTCAAACAATAATTTTTGTCAAGAGGATTGTTGGAGTTGTTAAGAGCTCCTATGTTATTGTAAAGTGTTAGAGTGAATATTGTGAATCCTAGTGTTATAGATAGAATCTTATAATTAGGAGTGAGTAGGCATAGGTGGTGATAAAATATTATACGTTAGAAGTAAAATAGCGGTAGAAAGGTTATTAATCTATAGAAATTTAATAAATTAGTCAGGTATTTGTGTAGGTCATCTAGAACGTGACACCATATATGGTTCACCTTTGATGAAATTGCTTCTGAAAGAACATAATTGCCCCAGAGTATGAACTATTCTGATGGTTTGGCCAGAGAGAGAAAAGGTCAAACAGAGAAATCTTCATCTTAGAATAGAGGTAGGGAAAGTGAGAAGCTATATTCTCAAACATCATCACATGTTCAATGCAGCAGAGCATTGGAAATATTGTGAGTGTGTATTACTCACCACCAAAGAGTTCGATTAGTCATTAGTTAGGTTTCAGAAAGGTTGTTAGGTCTCTCCAACGTGATTGATCGACCAGTATTATAGAATGGTGCAATTGGTGTCTTTGCATTCATCCAAAAGGAGAGCTAAATTTACAGAGGAGTTTTGGAAACTTTGTCGATGGAAATTGTCATGTATTTTTATGAAGCCGTACCTGAGTTCCTGCCTTTTTGAAGTCTTATTTACTGAGTGAAACTGTGTGAAGGGTTACTCAATTTTTGAGATACAACCAATGCCTTTTGGTTGAAACATTGATTTTGTATATTATTATGTGTGTTAGCAGTGCTTAGCAAAACTTTATTACCCTGTTCCAAGCTTTGCAATTTAAAAGAGTCAAAAAATGAAAGGGGAGATCAGATTGTTTTCCCCTCATCTCATGTCAAGGCCTACTACACTTATACTCATATTGCAATAGAATTTTCAGAGCCCGGATTGGACTCATCAGCCATCTGAGGCCTCACACACACACACAAAAAAACAACTAATTTTTTTAATCATTTTGAATGCTATGCCCATCTTCAAATGTACAGAAAAAAAACATCAATTATGAATATTTTAAAACTGGTATGCATGTTGAACATAAAAAAAAAAATACAAATGAAATTCCAACTTTGGCTAAGACACACATTGACATCATGAATCAAAGATATTTACTATGACATTACAATCCAGTTCAAGGTAAATGTAGTCATTACAAAAACTGACCATTCAGCAAAAGTGTGATTTAGTTTAGTTTAGCTTTCAGGGTGCTTTGTGTGTTAATATCCATACTACAGGGACATGACCCTTTACAGGAGTGTTAAGCATAGATACAAAACAATTCAGCTTGAAACTAATGTAGCTGATATAACAGAATGGTACTCATTGCCACAAGCATACATCAGAAATGTGCACAATTATGTGGCAAAATTTTTTTTTAAATTTCTACTTTGGTCGATCATCATTCAATCAGGTTGGGACTCTGGATTATATGATATAGGCTTTCTGCCCATTTTAGAGTTTCCACTGTGCCATACAGTTTCTCTTCAATGCTGATTGGTGTGAGCCATGCCTTGTTCCTCAGGTCTGCATACTGGGGACATTCTTGTAAGATATGGTCTGCTGTCATATTCGCAAGGCTGCAATGGCAAAGGCCAGATGTGCATATTTTGAATTTGATGTCCAAGTATGTCTCATTTTGTTGTGACCAGTTCTGAGGCACAGCAGGATAACCTGATCTTTTCTGGATAGTTAATAATACCCATCATCTGCATTATATTTGGGGTGGTCTTCTTTCTATTTTTTGTTATAGTTAACTTTAATGATAGTTTTCACTTCTTCATCTGACCATATAGTCTTCTTGAGGTAAATTTCCTCCTTCTTTGCCAATCTATCTGCAACTTCATTTCCTTTGATGTTACAGTGTGACAGTGGATCACTACTTTCTGGAAATTATTGTGCAACTGAACTCTATAGAACTGCCCTCAATTCATTCAGTTCAGTGTTCCTGTGTAGCTTCAGTTCTGTTATTACAGATAGTGCATCTGTTAGTATTACAATATTCCTGTGCACATGTTCTTTATGTTGTAAGATCATTTCTGCTGCTTTCTTGAGAACTTCCATTCCTGGATTAAAATTGGTTGAGAGCTTACCTGTAGCTTTTTTTAGAGTAACATCTTTCCTGTATTTTAGTCTTAGGGTCACTCCTTCTCCATTCTCAATTGCATTTGTGGCTGAGCCATCCGTATAGGTATGAGTCCATGCATCCTGTGGGTGATTAACTGCGATGTGATGTTCTGTGACATGCTTTCTCTCCAAGTCTGTCTGAGTTCCTTTCTTTTCTATACCTTCTTCTTCTTCGTTCGCTCTCATATAACCACAACAACAATATCGTGTGATTTCCGTCAGAGAGCGTGAAGTACGTTGTGTTGCAAATTCCAAAGTAAAACTGTGTTATTTGCACCTCGGTTGGCCAGTTTGTGGTCTGGACGTCTGAGGTCCAGCACATCTGTTTTTGTCATGCCTTTAATTCAGGTAGAATGCTTCCCTAGTCTGTGACAGCCTGCCTATCTGTCGCCAGGCATGCAGGTGTGTAGTGACTCTTCGCCGAGACGATTGTCGTTCATGACTATCTCGCACGAGCTGTTCCACCGTCTATGACTTGCATCGTGTAATTGGACGTTCTGTGCCTGTGCCAATCAGGTACTGAACCTTTTCTCATCCGCTTGCCTGGTTCCGGATGAGGAAGAACTCGACAGAAGAGTTCTGCCCTTTCATTGTACTCAGTATGAAATCTATTTGTCTCTTGCCATGCATATACCTTTTCGTGCCTTTTTCATTGGCCACCCCTCCAATGTTAGGACTGGACTGACTAGCATCACTGTGTGTTCACAGTGCCGCTGCATGTGTTGGTGCTGAAGATATTGTCTGTCTCTTATGCAGTCAAATCTCTTATCAGCTGCTACCTCCACATTCTTGGACATCATCCCCAAATGATTTAGCCAGAATCACCATGAGCCGCTGTATTTCTGTTTCCAGGGTGCAGCGCACGGAAGTACGTTTGGGATCTTGGTTATCTGCTAACCCTGGGTCCGCCGAAAGCATTGCGTTCCCTTTGCACCCCTATACCTTTTATTTGTTCTTTTAGTTCTGGGTGTCTGTATGCACAAGGGGGGATGATACTGACTGGTTGTGTGGGCCTTGGTTTTACTTGTCCTAGAGTTGGTGTCTTCTGTATCAGTTTTTTTGTGTTTGCTGAGAAGTTGCTCCTCTTCAGCCTGCTTCTGCCATAGCCATTAATTCTTGTATATTTCTGCTTGTTGAACTACTTTCATGTCTCTTCTATCTTCCATTGACTGAAGGCCACTTATTGTTTCTAATGTATTTACGGGTGTAGATTTCATAGATGCAATGATAATATATGTAGCTTGATTCTGGGTTTTGTTGAATTTTATTTTAGATGCTGTGGCACAGGCTGCAATGCCACTCTAGTACTGACCTAAATCTACCTATGTATAGGCTTTTCAAGATTTTGCTGTCTGCTCCCCAGTTTGTGCCTGCTATCTTTATCATTCTTTCCATTCTGTTTCTGGCTCTTTTCCTGGTCGGGGATGGTAGTCCCGTTCCCCCCTCCCAGGTTTCTTTATTAAATGCCCTTCTAAAAGGTTATGTCCATGTAATATGGTTTCCAATGTGAAAAATCACCATTATCTGCATCAACATTGATGCACTCTAGACAAAGCCATAGGTGATCAGTCTCTCCCAGGTTTCAAGTGTAGATATGCACCATTTATATACAAACATATGCTTTGCAATGCTGCCTTTAAAAAAATTTGAAACACACAACTTCATATGCTATAAATAATTTATAGTACACATTTGATAGGAAAGACATGGCTATACTGAAGCCATGCAGTCCATATGGGCTGTGTGGTCAGATGTGTCCATACTGAAGCCATGCAGTCCATATGGGCTGTGTGGTCAAAAGTAATTTAACATAAATACTATCAAACTGTGGTAGGCTTGAGTGTGATTGCATACAGCATAGTGGAACAATACCTTCAAACACACATACCCCTCTAAGTATGAGGTTTCTTCTGAAAGAATTTCTTCTGTTTTCACACCCTGGAGTCTTTTGGATATGAAAAAAAGCTCAGGAGAAACACACAATTGGACAATGGCAACAAGTGCTTCATTGTTTGTAATTCCTAGGGAACAAACAATAAGAAAGATAAATATGGCAAATAAAGTGTTATCAAATAGTGATGTTGTGGGAAAACATGATCATCTACACCACCTGGCATGGCACTTGATTGATTGAATCAAATAGTAATTGCCACTGCCACCCTACCCACTTTCATAGTTATATTTTCAGTTTCAGATTTTCAACCACTGAAGATGATGATATACGTAAGGGTTTCTCAGAAAAGTCCAGCACTGTGGATCACAGGCAGTATACATGTGTCAATTGTGAGACTGGTCATATACAAGGCTGCTAGAAATTAGATTGCTAAGATAGTAATGGTAACCTAATGTAGCCCATATGGGCTGTATGGTCACATACAAGGCTGCCAGAAATGAGATTGCTAAGATAGTAATGGTAACCTAATGTAACCCATATGGGCTGTGTGGTCACATATAAGGCTGCCAGAAATGAGATTGCTAAGATAGTAATGGTAACCTACTGTAGCCCTGAGTGCCACAGAGACTTACAAGGACAGCAATGAATTGAAAATTGGGGGGGGGGGGGGGGCAGCGGCACATAAAGTAACTATTTGAATGATAAACAAGTGAAAGTTGCTCATCCTTAAAAAAACATTTCACTGGGCCTCTGTGTCAACTGCCTTCTTTTTTTTATGGCACATAGTGGAGTGAGGGAAACAAAAGAACAACTGCCTCAAAAGGGAGTCACTGACAAAAAAGGTTGATTATCACTGGTTTATAGAATGGTGATGCAATGTATTTAAAAATTTTTTTTTTTTAGAAAAAGCAGGGAGAAAAAGAATAATTGTACAAAGAGTAAAAATAGAGTTATATTAAAAACTAGTAGGAGTGAAGATAGCAAAAAACGGAGAGATAAATAGACCAAAGATTTACAGGTAAGAATGGAGGATATTAAGACCATGAGGTGTTAAGGTAACATACCAAGAGATTTCATTTATCAAGGGGATAGAGTTTCTATTATTAGAGTAAAACAACTGAATAAGAGTTCATTGAATATCATCGGAACCCAATTGATAAATAGCATTGAATTGTGTATGCACTGGTCTTGTTTGGGAGGCAAGAATCTGCCTCATTTTGCGGAGGCACACCCTTCTCAACCTGGTTTGGTTCCCTTTTTAGTTACCGGTATATCAGAGCGTCTCAGAGAGGGAGGGGGGTATTTTTGTGTGGTATAGTTGTCTAGTTAGTGCTAAAATTGTATGAAGCAGCCAGGTTGCAGCTGTAACTTTTAGCTGTAGTTCTGATCAGGTTTTATATTGTGACTTGCATTTGGTTCTATGAAGGACTTTATGGAGGTGGCCTGGTTGAGTCAAGGAAAATTTAATCCTGAAAAGTACTTTTAGGATCTAGCTACATGAGTCATGGATCCATTTTTATATTTTACAAATGATTACAGAACCAATCAGAAATTATCATGCACTTATTATACTGTTAATGTTATTGGATATTTTTCTACCCATTGTGTCTTATGTTCTACACTTGATAAAGATCTTTTGGTCGAAGTAAGAATGTGTGTTGTTCTTTAGTGATTCATAAAGCTTTCGTCATATCCTTTGAAGTTCCAAGAGACTCAGTTGTTGCCACCTCTTGAAAACTTTCTCTATATTAAAATGCTTTTGCTGCATTGAATTCTTTACTGTTGAACATCAAAGGTCGGTGGTGGGCAACACTGTTTTCATTTAGTAACATCAATTCTTTAATGTAATAATTTCCTCCTTATCAGTGTTTTAGAAATGAATTTTACAGTTTGGCTGAAATAGCTTGTGATTTGATGTTTTATGAGCTCAAGTGCCAATGCATATAGTAATTTTAAATCAGCCTGGTGGACCTATAAAAATGACTTGGGTGGCCAGACTTAGCTCATGAGCTGTACTTTGTCCTCCCCATAACATACTTTCAAGTACAATGAAATATATTCATTAATGTAGACATTCATAGATCTTTTAATGATTTTGTAAGACATGGGAAATCAGTGTAAATAAAAGTGACTGGAATCACAACAAAAGTGTATATGTAGAAGTTGTATAGAATCATTCATAGGGTAGAATCAATAGATATAAACAAGAATACTTGTCAAAGAAGATGTACTGAAATTCTTCCCAGATATATCATTCAAAAGTATAAGAACATGTATGACATCTATTAAATGGATTTGTAAAAAAAACAGCTTGTTTATCAGAAGCTGCCTTTTTCTGGTTAATGGCACACAAGACAATCTTAGTATTGCAGACAACTTTAACCGTTAGCATGCTGTGTTTACAATTGAGGCAAAGAATTTCACCGAAATTGTGGCATATATTGAGCGCTGAAGTCGAAATCCACCACCCGATTCGGTAAACCCGATACCGAACGAAAAAATCGATATCGGCAGCTTTTTGACAGAATGTGAAGGGAACACTGGGAAGAAAATTTGACCGCCATTTTGTTTGTGATGGCAGATTGGCGCGGAAAACGATATGAAGTGATTTTGACACAGAAATTCTAACAATTAGTAGTCTTCTGCGTCATGGCGAATCGACAAGACAGTGAATGGTGTTTATTATACTATTTGTCAATAGTATATTCAGTGAAATTATCGTTTCAACATATAAACAGCGGAAAAATCAACAGGTATGTTCTTCATATGTGATTATTAAATTATTCTACGATGTAAATTACATAATTATTCATTATGCAAAATATATAATAGTCAACAGATTTCACAGCTTACGATCGATCAAAAATATGGTACGTCTAGATCGAGATAGGTCTAAATTTAATTTTATCCTTTTCTCACACGTCTCGTATCACACACACACACAAAAACAAAACTTACACCAATATATGCAGAATTTAATTCTTTATTTATATGTGCAAATATTATTTAAATATCTGTAACAACAAAGAAGTTATCGCAATTTCAAAACAGCCACTGACGATTGTGTAACATTTCGAAATCCAATTCGCTGCAGTCAGCGGCACAAGAAAAATTGCGTAATTGTACACACAACATGCCTACGGTTAAGGGAATATTTATTAGTATCAGTTCAGTTATTTATAATCAAATGGCAAGGTGGCTCCCTACATGTCAGCTAATACAGTCCTTCTGTATTTTGTACAGAAAATACTTAGGTTTCATTGATAATTGGTAACAACTGCAGTAAAACTGTAATCACACAGATGAAATGTGGAAAAATGGTAATGAAATTTTTGCTAATCCATTGGAAACACACAAGATAATATGCAAAAATTGACATTTCAACCAAAAGGCATACCGGGTATATAAAAGATGCAAGATAACACAGGAATAAAGAACGGCACTATCAAAGATCACATAACAGAGATTAGAGGGATAAATGCAGAAAATTCAGGAGAGTATGAATGATAACTGGAAATGTAAAAACTAGAAGAATAGAAATAAAACAAAATAAATAGAAAATTGACAGAACACAAGAGGATATCTAAAAAAAAAAGCATGCAGAAAAAATAACTGAATTGAATGGCTGAAGGCCATCAAGCCCTCGGTAGACCAATGCTGAGGTATAAAGACATCTGTAAATCCTCAATGAAAGGCTTCCACATAGAATCCAAAAACTTGGATACACTTCCGAAACTTGGGATGTCTGGAGACAAAATCTGTGTACGGGAGAAGCATTGTTCAGATAAAATAAAAATAACCAAAATATCAGAATTTGTCCAACAAAATGGAGGGTAACGCAGTAACCAAATGAAAAAGAGGCAAATATTAAATAAAGTATAAAGGTTACTATAAAATTCTAACTATTAATGTTAAAAATAAATAACTAAGACTAAAACAAGGAAAAGTTATTTATTTTTAACAATGATAGGATTTTATAGTAACCTTTATACTTGATTTAGTATTGACCTCAGAAATAATATGTTTAAAGATATGAAAGAAAAAAGAGAAAGACAAAAACCTTCCATAGCCGTGATATGATCGCTTGAAAAGTCACATTCCTGAGAAAATATTCAATGGATTGCTTCTTCTTAATGCTAATCAGATGGTCACCATCTGCAAGATGCAAAAGGCCATACACATACACATTCTGGGGAAAACAAATCAGTCCAGGAACATATTCAAGTCCTCATATATTTAAAAAAAAAACATCTGTCATATTTAATTATATTTCAGGCCAAGTAACCATAACTATCACTATTAACCATGAGTATTACCATGACTATTAACCATAACAATGATTATTAACTATAACTATTAACCATGATCATTAACCATAACTATGGCTATTGACCATGACAATGAATATTAACATTTCAGTATATATCTACTTTATTTTCTACTATAAAATCATCACTACAAAAGCACAAACAAGTGCCTTAACATTGGCTACCTGAACAGAGATCAAGTGTAACAATGGTCCTCTAATTCTTTGTATGGAGGACAAAGCATATACCATATCTAGACATGATCTTTGTTACAAGTTTTAAATGAACTGAAATTTAGTCATGATTTCTTATTTATTGCAGCTTATATATAGTCAGCTTATTTCTATGTAGGATTTGTGTGGTTCTGTCTTAAATTAGACAAGGCCAGATCAGATTAAGTTACAACTATTAAGAAGCTATATTTTTCCTGTAGCAACATGTAGTTTTGAGATATGCGCAGTGACATTCACAATGGAAAAGAAAGGTTATAGAAAGGTTTCTAAGAATATCATGGACATAAAGATGATCCAAAACAATTCTGTAAAGACATGAACAAACAAGAATACTGGTCCCTCAAAACTATAAAAAAAACAGACGCAATCTAGCGTTAAGATCCGAATATAAACCCATCCGATTGTAGGCCGAGAACCTAATTATCCCTTCCCGAAAGTGGAGAAAGTCTAAGATCCGACTATAGACCGACATCCCCAACTTAACAATGCCGGCAATAATGAACTTCATCATCATAAGAAAGAACTGACATGCTAAATGGAAATTAACACAAACTTTTGCAACTGTATGAAAATGGCATTCCTTTCATTTGCTTCACTCACGTAACTTGAATGAATCAAGGAATGAATACCCCGGTGGCTACTGTATTCTGGATCAATATATCCGAAAATAATGATAGGCTGACTTCCCTATCCATGACTATAGACGGTTTACGAGGTGGCCTAGACTTTGGGGAACAAAGTCTTTCCTGAATGAATTGTCTGTGTTGGGTGTCTGGGCGTTATGATGCGGAACAGCGCTAGTGAATAGTAATTACTATGTAACCATTATGTCACCGGCTTCTGACAGTGACGTTTAAGCGGAAACGATGACCGGCAAGACAGCGAGATCACGTTTGTTTTTATAAGATACATAAGAGTTTGAACTTTGTTCCTGGTTATGTTTACCGTGTGGGGAGAATACGGTAATAAAATAAACATAACAGAGGATTGTGAAATTTATCTCATCTTTCACTAAATGTACAGTGGTTGGGGGAGGGAATCAATTACGGCAGAATTTTACTACAAAATGCCTATGATGTGTCGTGATTTGGAACCTTGTTTCAAATCTTCTATAAAGAAAGATTGCATTTAGTCACTTATCTGAATGGCATACATAATGTGAGGGAAACTTGGATTGGTTGAGCCAATTGAAATGGGTAGGGCCAGTAGTCCATCTGCAGCGTCAGTGGGCTGGACTAATTAACAGAATATAAGGCTGACTTAGCTAGCCAAGAATACCTAAGGGTATTAAATTCCCAAGTGGCGTGTTTGTGCGTGCTCACACGAAAGGTTGGATGGACGAAAGTGGTACTCTGGAATGGCTGGATAAAGTGTGGGGGCAGAGGAAGGGGGCCGCTTAAAAAAAAACCATCCATGCTAGTCTGGGATTCATTTAGGGCGCATCTCACAGAGAAAGTGTAAAACGATGCCGTGAGATGGGGTTGTCTGTTTCCGTCATTCCTGGGGGACTTACATCCCTCTTACAGCCACTAGATGTCTGCCTGAACAAACCATTCAAGGACAGACTCCGAGCAAAATGGAATGACTGGATGGCATCATCTGATTTAGCAGTGACGAAGTCTGGTAACATCAAAAAAGTTGACATCACCACAATCGTTACGTGGGTCAAAGAATCGTGGTCTGATATTTCATCCGAAATGATCATCAGATCTTTTAAAAAGTGTTCAATTAGTAACGCAATGGATGGAAGTGAAACGACGCTATCTTTGAGGACTATGCCGACAACGACAATGTACCAGAGACTGACGATATCCACCCTGATGTTTCCATGACAGATGATGACAGTCGTGAGTTATTTCAGACTTCAGACAGTGATTCGGACTTTGAAGGATTTAAATGACTGTTTGGACTGGCACCTGTAAGTTTTTCCTAAATTTTATCGATATTTGATGTTATTCTGTGTTCTGTTTTTGTGTCTACACTACAGATAATTTTGTTTAAACATTTTGCTGTAAGCAAGCCAAACCTCCTATAATTTAGTCTGTTACTATCAAAACACTACCCAGTAAGGCTAGACTATAAATGCCAGTTACTGTTATATAGACGTCATTTGTTACCACAGACATTATATGCACCCAGTAACTACCGGTACCTACACTTTACCGTAGTTAGGTTGATAAATAACATCAGATACTGGTATACTTTTCTGACCAATTTCGATGATCAATTGAAACCGTTATGATAGAAATATATGTACCGTAATGGTAAAAAAACCGGTAATACCCATTGCTATAAATAGCGTTTCTGGGAAATTATGCTAAAAAATGGCATCGTGTCTGAAATAACGATATAGACCTAGTAAGTGAGCTTTTATCAAGAAATATCAGAGATTTCGAAGGAAATATTGTATGATATATAGAAATTAATGTAATTAGAGGCCTAGCATTATGGTAAGTACGCTCTAGATTGCTGGTGAGCCCTAGTCATTTTATCCTGGCTTAATATATTGGGACATGTGACTGGAATTTTGTTTAAAGTGTTTTTCTCCTTTTTTACTGTGACTTGGACGTAATTAAAAAAAAAATTGATCTTACTCTCGAATATAAGTCGAGGAGTATAAAGTCATCTCTGTTTTTTGTCCAAAAATTCTCGGGTTATACACGGATCTTAACGGTAATATATTCTGGTAAAAAAAAACAATGGTTTAGTCATTTAAAAAGTAAAGTGAACCCAAAGCATTTATTAATGCAGTAGTTTTGTGTGATGTTAGTAATCTTACATTTCAGTAGCTCTGCTATATGAGGGTGGTAGATATCTCCTCTCCCTCTCAGTCTTTACTGGTACCCAATTATGACTGGGTCGACCAGAGGGCCGTTGCAATCTGAAAAACATTTCCACCTCAACTGGGGAATGAGCCCAGGACCACTCAAATGTAAAGCCAGTGCGCTAACCATTGTGCTAAGCAGTCTGATTTGTCATTAATCATGGAGGGATAGGTTTCAGGAAGGGAGAATAAGTCAGAAAAAAACTACGCTGGACTCAGTATATCAAAGACCTTCTGAAAAGGACACTGAAAGTAGCTGGACAACTTGTACACAACCGAGAGGCTTACAGAATGGCAGTGAAGACAACATTCTGCATAGGATAATATCACATAGATATATAGATCAGATTTGAAAACTAAGTTGTCCATATTAAACTATGATATTAAACTAATGTCACATGATACACTTTACATTGTGCCCTGTTTATGCTGACATGTTTACTTTATATGAACCAATGTCTCATCTTCTAACAATAAATACAACACAAGATTACAATAATAATTTCTGACTTTGAAAAAAACAACATACACAAATCTGTGCAATCTTCATTGGTCAAAATTAACTAATGAAATGTAAAACTCTCCTAAAATAACACTACTTTCTATGACACAAGTGAGAAAACTTTTAAACATTTCCAGTGTTCTTCTTCATTCTTCAGTGTTCATTCTCAAACTCCTGCTAGATCTCTCCTGTAACAGTACTACTAGATCTCCAGCAGGATGCAGTCCAGAGAATGGAAATGCGCTGTGTCGCCGTTTTATTTGCGCCAATGGCACAACACATCTGTCTTCAGCGGTAATTTCCAGTGTGAAAACTATAAAATATTTAAAGCATTTTACTGTTTACAAAAAAGATAAGTGGTTGGTTGCTGATCCAACAGCCCATGAAGTTAATAGCTCAATGCCATGCTGTGGCATATACATATGTTTGTCAGCTGTTTCTTTATTCTATATAGGATATTTCATGTATCTGGCCCTAAGGTAGAAGCACTCTTCTAACATCCAGCAATGGGAAGTTTAAAAAAAAGGTGATGCTAAACAGTCTTGTAAGGATGTGTGCACAACGTGCATGGCATTGTGTACGTGACTGTTACGCTGTATACTTATCGGGTACAAAGTTGGAAGAGAAAGTACATCATATTGGATTTGACTATATGGATCTCACTGGCATAGTGGTTCTGTTTATGTTGTGGCTCAAGAAGTGACTAGTTAAAAATCAGTTCGTTATGTCTTGTTTACATGATTTCTGAGATCCCTGGGGAGTATCGCTTGAAGTTGTGCAGTTACGCACTATTAGAGGTACTCTCTGCAGGAGGTGTGCCGCTTCATTGAGAGGGATGGAGTACATATGAGGAATTTCGAGTACAATTCTGTCAATCTTCTACGTCTATTGAAACATTTTTTTGGTTCAGACTAAAAATGATGCAACTTGATGGAGATGTTAACAACAAAGTAAATCACAAGAATAACACACTCAAGCAATGCTTGTCAATGCATCTATCTCAACATTTTTTGTTAGCCTAGGTTATAATTGGCCGTAAACCTGTAATGAAAATGGACTCAACAAAATAATTATATCTCAGGATGACAGGAAGTTTCAATTTGTGCTCTGACAAAGATTTTTCTAAGACCACAGAAGCACTCATTTCTGGAAATGCTGTATTTCAAGACCAGTTCCTGTATTCTAACACTGAAAAGGAATAATTTCCTTCATTAATTCATTTGACCTTGTTGTTTCTCACAAGTTCAAAAAGTCAGCTAAATTCATTGCTCTACTGCCTGACACAGTAGCAGTGCAAGCCAGCCATTCTGCTCTCCTTGAACATCCACTTAACCAGGCATGAAAATCAATGTAACACATTCCAACTTTGACTGGTGGAGTTCTGTCTTTAACAATTAGAAGATAGCAGCTGATATTTGATCCAGGTTAGTTCAGATGGCACCTACTTGCCTCACAACTTGAGTCAATATTTCCAAATTAAACCAATCTGCATCTCTAAGAAAGATGTGATTTTAGTCACAACATCCAATGTGTATGTACAAAATACTCAGTGGCTCAAATCACAAAGAGAAAATTTTAGTGATTATTCTAGAGTGAACATAGAAGAATCGTATATGAATATATGAATAAACCATTCTCTTTACCACAGTTATGAATCACCCACTAACAGAGGAGACACAAGGGTATCTCTGTAGTGTAGTTACATTGTTCGCCTTGTAATCAAGAGGTCATGATTTTGAATCTGGCTGGTATTGCCTTATTTACAAAGTGGATCTTTTTGAAGATCCCTGGGCATTATTGCTTGAAGCTATTAAGTTACATGCTATGAGTAACTTGGCAGGTAGTGTGTCGTTTCGTTTAGAGGTACAGAGTACATGTGGGGAAGCCTGAGTATTATGAAGTCAATCCTCTATACCTTATGCATCCTTATAATTATGAAAGAGAGACAAATACATTGTTAATATTGAAAGATAAAGCAGATCTACAGCAATTCTATTAGTTGTTCCTAGATGTCAAAATTGTTGGATCTGTGGTAGAGTGAGTCACCTCACAAACTATCATGTTTTATAAGCAATTTGTCCACATTATCTAGTGATTCTATCTTTTTCAACCTTCATTCTCAAACTCCCGCTGGATCTCTCTTGTAGCAAGATAATGATCCTACTAGATTTTCAGCAGGATGTAATCCCAAGAACTAAACTACGCTGTGTCGCCATTTTATTTGCGCCAATGGCCCGACACATCCATTTTCAGCGGTATCTGGTGTACAAATTTACTGTATTAATGCCATCTAAAAATTCAATAACAGTTGAAGAGCTGTATCCTACAAAGCAGTGATTCTCACCCTTTTTTTTATTTAGCTTGTGGCATCCTTTCTGGATTAATTTTATTCTCCCCCCTCCCCCCCTCAAAATTTTTAAGATAAAGTTTCCAGCTTTTCTTGTAGTTATTAATATATGTCTTATTAGATATTGTCTGCAAAATATCTTCTTGTGACACCCTAGACAGGTTTGTGATCCTCAATTTTCAATGTATTCTTTATGCCCCCCTCCTTCGTGTTGCTCCCTGGGAGGGGGGGAATTTGACCCATGCTGAGAACCACTGCTATACAGGATATGCTTCAATTATATTTTTACTAGGTGCCAAAATAAAACCAACATCTGGCACAACAAAATAAATTCTATTTTTACTAGGTGCCAAAATAAAACCAACATCTGGCACAATAAAATAAACTCTATTTTTACTAGGTGCCAAAAAAACCCCAACATCTGGCACAATAAAATAAATTATATTTTTAATAGGTGTCAAAATAAAACCAACATCTGGCACAATAAAATAAATTAAGTCAGTGAGTCTTCACATAATGTAACTTGTAACATTCAACTGTTTAGAATACTTTGTACTGCTGCATCTAGATCTGCATCTTGGCTATGTCGAAATGATGATGAATAGAGCAAGCTGTTGTGAACCAATGAAGATGGTTTGTGTGCAGTCGAAGTCCAAATAGTCTGATAATCTGCCTCATCATCCTGGCCAAGTACACTGTTTATGGCAGATCTAACTGAGTCATTAATCATATTTCTCTGAGGGTCTTTATTGTTAATTTCAAACGTGGACACCATTCTTCTACAGGCCCTTATTTCTTCATCATCTTCATCTGAGTTAAACATGGCATCTGTTTCTAGCAGGCTTTTGTTAGATGTGGTGAAAACAGAAGAACTTGAAAGGGCTTTCTCACCTGCATTCTCCATATTGCTTATTGAACTTTCTGACATGTACTTTTCATTCGGTGTAGATAATGTTGTACAACTTTTACCAAATGAATCCGAGACACTAGTTGTATTGTTTTCAAATGAGAAAGCAGTGTTGACTACCCCATGGTCAGTGCCATAAACATTGCCATATTGACAGGAATCATCAGCAGGCGGAATGTCAGCAAGGGGATAAGAAAGACTAGTTTTAAATACATCCTCTGATTTGACTGAAGTATTTTTAGATATATGGTGTGACGATGTACTTTCACCAGGTTCGTTGGCATATGTGAACAATGAGTGGTCAGGAACATCAGAGATGTTCATTTTGTAATGAGGAACAGCTTCACTTTCCAATATGATTTCATCTGTTTCCATGAAATCATCAGCACTAACACAAGAATCATCATCATCATTGCACAATGCTTGACGCTGAACTTCATCCTCAAATGAAAGCTGAAATCTTGACTTTTTATCTTTCATAAATTGTTCCCCTTCACAATCATCGACTGAACTCTTATCCATCTCTTCCTCATTATCACATTCATCCTCATTATTATCTTCCACTTCCACTGATGAACTATCTTGAATTTTATCTATCTGAGAAATAAATGAGCTATTATCACTACCAGCATCAGATGAGTTCTGTAGAGATACAACTGACAGAGTTCTCTGTCTAACAGTAACTGGTTCGCTACAACCAACACTAGCAGCTTCAGAATCTGATTCACATTCATTGTCAGTCTTCTCTAAATTTAAAATAGGTTGACAGTTTTCTGATAATTCACCAGAGTCTGCTAAAGATTTCTTCACAATAAAATTGTCAGTTGTTCTTCTTTTCAATACAAGTTTAAGCTTTCCTGTACTTTCTTTGTCTTGTAATTTTCTCTTATGACTTGATGATAAGGCATATGGAAAGTCAGGTTTCTCTGTTCTAATGTCAGGATCTATACAAGTTTCTTGAATCCCACAGTATTCTTGCTTTATAGCACACATATCACTCTTTGCAAGACAATCTCTGATTGTTATTGTCTCATTATCTGCATCCCCAACACTGGCTTTGTTTGTGCTTGTTTGGCAGCTATAGCTAAGAGATAAACATTCAGGGTCGATAGGCTCAAAAAGATCTGAAACATAAAATTAGAACAATAGAATTTTATCACCAAATTATCCTGTTGCTAAAGTATTTTATAGGTTTGTTTTGTTGGTGTTCATTTTCAAACTACCACTGGATCTCTCGTATAGCAAGACAATGGCCCTACTAGATTTCTAGCAGGATATACTCTAGAGAATGAAAATGTATTGTGTTGCCATTTGATTTGTGACAGTAACCTGATACACCTGACTTCAGCATTAAATATCTTATATGATGTAAATCTTCAATTTTGTGACCATTTAACGGGATCAGTGGGATCTTGTTTGGTTTCACCAGTCACCAATATCTTGCTTTTATCAATGCTAATTTCCATGCCATATTTATAAGGAACAGTCGAGGGTGGAAGGAGAAGAGGGGAACAAAGAAAATCCTAGATTGCTAGCATCAAGGAATGGTCTGGGCATGATTTTTCTACACTTCTCAGAATGACTGAGAACAGAGCTTTTGGAAGGCATTTTGTGCTGATGTATCCAGTGTGGTACCCATATGATCCTGACGGGTTATGGGTCTTATTATTATTATTATGCAAATACAAATCAGTGCCAAATATATTTCCAAATTCTTCTTCTTTTAAAGGAATTTTACTAATCTCAAGATTATTACAGTGGTGTGGAATCCCTCTATAGTGCATCCTTTTATAACAAATTTCTCTATTTCACAACACTTCACAATCACCAATTATATTTATTCTTTGTTTATAATGTATGTAGTGAATTTCTGTTACTACATACTTATTTTGTTGGTCCGGACCAAGTTGTTATAATAAGATTTGACTGTATAACGGGGTGCTAAGGATACCGCATTGCTCTAGACAGACCCAGGGTTAGAAGACATTGGAAAAAAGGGTTGTTCAGCTTGACATCAAGCTTCTAGTCCCTGGTGCTCCTAAATATGTGTAGACTCATATTTAGACGAGGGGTTCACAATGTCTGTGAATGCTACCTCGGCTAAGAGGGTAAACGAGTCCAAGCCCAACTCTACCATCAAGGTTTTCCTATACTAGAACCATGCCCATGGAGAGAAAAGGCTCAGTACCCGATGGTCACAGGCACAATACATCTAATTACCAGAGACGAGTTCACTGGCAACGGAACACCTCGTGCAAGATTGGCATAGTCAACTTGAGTCTAAATCCGTGATTACTGCATCCTCAGAGACTTATAATGAGGAATGTGAGAGAAGACATACACAATGTTGACTATCACGCTTTAAACATCCTTGATTTTGAAATCCCTGAACTACGCTACGCAGACTGTGCTTCTTTCAAATAATATAAAGGGATTGGAACAACTACTCAAAAACACAAAGACATACAGTGAATAACAAAACTTATATTTAAACACGCAAAAAACAAAAATCATGTCAACAGATATAACAACACAACAACCAAAAATCAGAATAAACAATACCGAGATAGAATGTGTGGATAAGTTTGAATACTTAGGAGCAAACATCAACGGTGCAGGAGACCGCATGGCAGAAATAAGGAAGAGATTGGCAATGGCATATTGTAAAATAACACGGTTGAAAAACATGGAAAAACAACAAAATAGAAATGAAACTGCTAATGCTATGAGCTTTTATTTTCTGGTTAACATGGACTCTTAAGTAAAACGGTGGCAAAGAAGATCAACGTTTTTGAGATGAAATGCTGCAGAAGGATACTTAGAATATCATGGAAGGATAAAATCAGAAATTCAGATATTATAAACACATTGAATATTCCAGAGTGTTGGTTACTAAACTCAATAACAAAAATAAAACTACACCTGTTTGTTCATATAAAGAGACAACTGTTTAGAAAGACAAATAATGGAGGGCTGAGCACCTGGACGGAGGAGGAAAGGCAGACCAAGAAGACGATGGACTGACGACATTAAAGATAACATGAATAAATCGTTGGAAGATGCAAGCTGCATCGCCCAAGACAGAGAAGGGTTCAGGGAGTTCATTTGGAAGACAACATTCTGGAGAGAATATGTCACAGGACATACACACAAAGAGACTGTCACACAGAGATATGTTTTGGCCTGCAAATCCAGGGGCACAGTGGGTGATAAACCCATCATAGCGAAGAGTTGACATTCATCCGTCACTGGTAACAGACAGGAAGGCTGTGACAGGCTAGGTAAACTCATCTAAATAAAAGGCCATGTCAAAAATGGATGTGCTGAACCCTTCCGGAGGGGGGGGGGGGAGAAGAAAGAGAAATAGCACAGCTCTGCTGTGGAACTGGCAGCACTACATACTTCACACTCCCCAATGGAAATCAGACAAACATTCATGTTAGTTATCAGAGAGCGAACGCATAAGAACAAGAGACTGTATAACAATTTTAAAAATGGGAATATTACAAAATACCAGACAATTTATTGCATCTTATGTAATGATAATTGAGTTACAATATCAGTATCATGGCACACAGTTTTCCCATAAGTGCTTAGATGCCTAGCCAGTGGCAGACAACATACTGCCTGAGTATTGTCAACATTTAGCACTTAAGTTCAGTAATGATGAGCCCTGGTACCAATTTCCTGGTGGCTGGATGAACCATGGGATTTTTTGCAAACCACAAGTAATGAGTGAACTCAAAACTCAGGTCACCTGGTTGGCATGCTGGTGTCTTAGACACTGCAATGCAATAATTCCTTACATGAGCAATTCAGACACAGTAGTAGAGCAATTAGTACACAATATTTCTAGCTCGGTGGTCCCCAAGTTACATTCTTCAGTTGAGGTGGATATTTCTATAACACATTGGGTTGACTTAGTCTCAGGAAATGTGTACCAGAATAAATCAGTGGCTTGCACTGCCACTGTGTCAAGCGGTAGAAAAATTAATCCATCCTAACAAAACACACAAAAAAACAATAAATCCATTTTAAAACCCCCCCAAAAAACAACCCCACCCCTCAATACTCTACAAACCTAAGTAAATACTAGAATTGACACTCATGATTTAACAACAACCATGCACACCTATTTGTGAACACTAATTAATTCAAGGCACAATGATTTATCTTATTCTACTTCCACATTCTGGAATAGCCGACATCTGATTTTATTGTGTTTATATATATATATATATATATATATATATATATATATATATATATATATATATATATATATATATATATATATATATATATATATATATATATATATATATATATATATATATATATATATGTATATATAGAAATACATACAGAAATTCTCCTATCTAGGAAGTAAATTAACACTCGACGGTGATGTCATGCCAGAAATTACAACTCGCATTGCCCTAGCATCAAGTGCATTTAACAGACTGTCTAATATCTGGAAGTCAAAGTCAATCAGCACATGCACGAAAATGCGCTTATTTAATTCCTGCATTATTACGGCGCTATCATATGGATGTGAGAGCTGGAAAAGCTCTTTATCTTCAGAAAAGAAATTACTGAGTTTCGAGAACAAATGTCTTCGTAGGATAACTAACACCCATTGGAGTGAATTCAAATCAAATGATAAAATCAGAGAAGAGACACATCAAAATTTCATCACAGATGTTATCAGAAAACGCCGTTGGTCCTACATTGGGCATGTCCTACGCGCAGACATCAACAGAATACACCACCAATCTCTTGAATGGATACCTACAGGCAAAAGAGCAAGGGGTAGACCAAAAGAAACGCTCAGAAGAACAATACTTAGAGAAAGTAAAACAACCAATATTCATACTATTCAAGAACTGCACAGAATAGCTTTGAACAGATAGAATTGGAGAGATCTGACCTCTGCCCTATGCGCTAACTTCAGCGCAAAAGGAAAATGCGCGCACGCGCACGCGCACACACACACGCACACACACACACAAAAAACAATATATATATATATATATATATATATATACATTTAAGTATGCATGGGTTCTGTGTTATGTGAACATTGTTTCAAGGGATCTCTGCTGAGGAAAAAAGATTGAGAAAAGCTTATGTAATGTATGGGACAGCCAGAGTCACCTCTAAAACTTTCTTTAATCACCTCTTACAACATGAATGGTGGGTCACATAGTTGCTATTCTTTATTCAGCTTTTGAGCCTGGCAACATACTGTATTTACCAATATTTTGTTGTTTTCTTTCACAGTAAAACTACTATACACATGAGATAAAAGAAACAAATAGCTTAAAATAAATAATAATCCTCAAAGTATTCAAGAGATAATGTCAATACTGTAAAAAAAATATGTGAGAAAGATACAGCATAAATGAACATGCTAATTATAATAAATTACACATTACTACTAACAAATTTAATTGAATATTAGAAAAAATGATACAAAGGGTTAAATATTAGTTTTATGTGGAACAATGCACACAACCAACATTTCAACGAAAATGTCTTTATTAAGGTAGGGACAGACAAACACAGAATAGAACCACCACTTCAAGTACAAATTACATGTCAGCCATATTGTAACTAACAGGTCAAGAATTAGAAAACAAATCAATGAAGAGAGAAAAGAATAACAGAAATGTGACTGCTTATACGCAGAGAGAGTTCAGTATACAAAGATATGCAAAATAGAAAATATAAGTATAAATAATGCTAATAAAATAAAAGGTCTTGGCTGATCAGATGTGTGACTGTCAAGTGCGTGACACATGGGAGGCAGAAAGTCAGAAGTACAAAAGGAGACAACTGATAAAGTGACATTAACTAGGGTCAGCATTTAAAAAAAAATATACAAAACTAATACCAACAAATTTGTCTGATTGACTCATTTACAACATTTTTATTAGCACAATTACCTGGGTTATTTTTAACTATCTCTTTTTCATTTTCAATGAGTTTTTGTAACTGTTGGTTGAAACACATTAAATTCTGTATATGGTCTGGTCGCTTAGATGAACACTGTCAAGAATAAAATGAAAAGAAAGAAAACTACAGTAAAGTCAATTTTGCAACACCTTGCTTCTTTTACAAACATTCTTTGATTAATTATAAGCATACTTGTTATCCAATCTGAAAAGTGTGCAAATCTTACAGATATGTTTATTTTCACTCTTACCATTGTAAGAGATATTCTAATGTATCTTCCCCTAGGAACTTAGTATCACAAGCTTTACAGCCATAGTAGCTTGAATCTGTTAGCTCATTCGGTTCATTATGGGGAGAAGTGTCCCACACATTCCAACTTTTTAATATTGAGCTTGATTTCATACAGCTTTCATGATGCAAAGCTAAAAAACATGCAGTGTCAGCTACCAATAATTTAATCTGTGCACAACGTACTGAGAGCACCCCCCCCCCCAGATTCTTCCAGGGGAGGGGAGGGGGTCTTTCAGTGTGTGGCACGCAGATCGATGGATGCTGCATTATATGCGCCTTCAGTGAAAATTCATTTCATTAAATAATGTATAGATTGTTTCATACTTACTTATCCGATCCCATGGGTTGCGAGCTTTCACTCTTTCTTCCCCGTGCCTGGTGGTGGTAGATGCATGTCTTCTTCAGCTATGTTGTGTCTGTATAAAGGGTGTTGGTGATTGAAGGATTTTTTTTTGCTTCGTAAGAAATGTGGACACATCTTCTAGTAACCAAATGCCCATTCATATCCCAACAATTGTGGAGAAATAACACTGTAGTGCTAGAAGTTCATTTTGTTCTGTAGTGTACTTCCTCGTATATATCGTTAAAATAGTAGCTTTACATAGTAGTTTTCTGACAAAGACGGATGAGGCGGGCCATTGGCACAAATAAAATGGTGACACAATGCATTTCCATTCTCTGGACTACATGCTGCTAGAAATCTAATAGGACCATGGTCTTGCTACAATGAAATCCAGCGGGAGTTTGAGAATGAATGTTGAAGAAGAAAAAATAGTCGTTTTTGAGAAGCAGTGCACAAATACTTGGTTTTACTTTGCACACATTAATGGAAAGAGTTAAAGTTGTAGAATGTTAACTTTTTCTTTTACATTTGTTCTCAAACTCCTGCAGATTAGCAGGTTGTTGTACGGAGAACAGAATACATGAGTCATGTTTTACTGCATGGCCGAGAGTTCTGCATTTCCCCTTTTGGCTTGATGCATTAGACCTAATACTATATTTGCAACAATGGTCCAACACAATTCAGATTAAACTGTGATGATAAGACTTACCATGTCCATATAGAGTTGCATCTTGCTGAATCTTTGCATATAACAGTGCTTCTTTTTCACTAGATACTCACACAGTTTAGAATACCTGCTGTCCCCTAAATTGAAAGAAATAATTCCAGTATTACTGAACACTGTGATTAATAATAACAACACCCATAACCTCTCAGGCCATACGGATGTCACATTGAAGATATAAGAACAAAAAGGTCCCCAAATTCCTCTGCACTAACCATTCCTTGATGTTGTCAATTCAGGATTTTTTTTTTCTACCTCTTCTCCTCCATCCCTCAACTATTTCTTGCAAAATAGTTTAGAGAATATATATGCAGTAAAGTTCCATTTCACTCCTGTGAGGCTTATGATGAATAAGGCATTAGAATCCTTATTTTTCTGTGACTGCATGCTAAGGGTAATTTTGTTAATATCACTCAAGATGCCTTTACTTTCTCAGATTTGCTCTTGAGGCTAAGTCCACATGGAAACCATTTATGGTTAATAATATATTGTGTATGCATGGCAAAGGAACAAGTTTTATGGATCAAATTCTATGCAGCAATATGTTCATACTACAGTCGAATTCTATGTAGCAATATGTTCATATTAGTAAAATTCTATTCAGCAATATGTTAATACTACAGTCGAATTCTATGAAGCAATATGTTCATATTAGTCAAATTCTATGTAGCAATATGTTCATACTACAGTCAAATTCTATGCAGCAATATGTTCATATTACAGTCAAGTTCTATGTAGCAATATGTTCATATTAGTCAAATTCCATTATAACAATCAACAAAATATGTTTGTACAGGAACATAAACAGAACAGAAAAATAATTGTATATAGCAAATTTCTCAAAACATAATTTTGCTAAATTTGCTATATACATGTGCAAACAAAAAGGAATAAATACAATTATAATTGCAGGGTTTAAAAAGTGTTATTAACCTGTAGCAGCCCAGATAAAAATAACACATTCTTCCTCTGGTACCCGGACATTTTTTTATGATTTCTGGATTTTCTGCACTAGTTTGCTTATTTTGACGTCACATTTGTATTTATTTAGGTATTGATTTCACATTTGGAGACAACAGAGATAAGTGAATGCTGCATATGATTTGGAGGTGTTATTTGCTTGTGTATGTCAGTGTTATATTGTGTACCACCGAAATCTAGAATGTGGATAAATGCACACAAAGAACTTACAGCGGCACGGTCATGCATAGGCTGTAGAAAAAAACCACTCCTCAAATATCTTGTCGTAAATTAAAGTATTTATATCACTATTAAATATTATCAACATCTCCCTCAATCCCCATAAGTTTATTTACAGTACCTGTAACATTAAAGTTTTAAAATTCATCTTGGTCTGAATCATAATCCATGACTAATTAGCGAGAAATGGCAGCACTAAGTTAGGTCTACGCAGTTCAGCTTACAAACATGAAAAAAAACTAATAAATTACAATTGCATAGTTATATTGCTGCAGAAAATTCAGGAATGAAGAACAATTACTCTAGCACATATTACAATAAGAGCATGATGGGAAATACTCATGGACAATTGTTGTCCATGACTAAAAATGGCTATCTCGATGTAGACATTTGTCGACAATAGATTTCCATTGCTAGATTACATTTGTAGACTTCATATTGCTACAGGTTAAAAAGGAAAATGTATTACAAATTTCTTCAAGAAATAAGCATAGATGGAAAAGACATCAGACTGATTAGAAATATATATTGGGAACAAACTGCATCAATAAGGTATGAAAACAGCTACTCATCATACATAGAAATAAGAAGAGGGGTAAGACAAGGATGCGTTTTATCACCAAGCCTATTTAATATCTACACAGAGAATATCTTTAAAAATATAGAAGAAATGCCAGGGCTCAAGATCAATGTGAAAATAATACACAACCTTAGATATGCAGAAGACACTGTTCTTTTGGCAGAAAGTGAACATGAACTACAAACACTAATAGATCAAGTCAATAAATCAAGTAATGAATATGGACTGGATATAAATATCCAAAAAACAAAAACCATGATAATCAGCAAAGACACAGAAGAACAGGAGGTAAACATAAACATACAGGGAGAGAAACTACAACAAGTAAAACAGTATCAATATCTTGGACACACAGTCACAAATGATGGCAGATGTGAAACAGAAGTTAAAAGGAGAATAGGAATAGCTAAAAGTACCTTCAATGACATGAGGAAATTATTAATATCTAAATAAATTACAAACAAGTTAAAAATGAGAATTATAAAATGATACATCTATTCTATATTAATGTATGGCTCAGAAACATGGACACTAAATAAACAATTAGAAGACGAAATTGATGCCTTTGAGATGTGGGTATATAGAAGAATAGGGAGAACATCATGGAAAGAAAAGAAAACAAATAAAGAGATACTAAAGACACTTAATATGAAGAAAGAATTACTAAGAGAAATAAAGATCTGGCAAATGAAATATTTTGGACACATTAAAAGACATGACACCTTATTGAAGACCTTACTTGAGGGTAAAGTCAAAGGGAAGCGAGCAAGAGGTAGGCAGAGAAACAATTGGGAGAGTAACATCACACGATGGACAGGTTACAATCTAGCAGAGTGCACCACCAAGACAAGAGACAGGAGATGCGTTGCAGCCAACCTTCGTTGTGGAGATGGCACTTAATGATGATGATTACAAATAGATGCGCTATAAAGGGATTCCACTGTACATAGTGTTATGGCAAAGTTCATTATTTTATAATCACCATTGAGGAGATGTAAAAACCTTTAATATATATTCATCTCACAAAATGAAACATTATTTCAAACAGATCATCATAATAATCTATTTTATTCCAGCCGCAAAGTTTTTCCTATCAGTAACTATTCATCGTATCCTCTGCAACCAAGGAGTTGAACTGCGAAAAAGAAGACGAAGGTTTTCTCTGTTACCCAGATGAATGATGTTAGTTTGCAATCATGATTTTATTGTTGAAAGAGGTGCATAGAAATGAGCGAATGTTGCCATGTACAGCTGCTGAAAAAAAACATTAAGTATTTCGACTATAGTTGCTGACTGTGAGGTGAAAGTTAATTGTGTTTGAGTTTTTTTAATCATAATTGTAAAACAGCTTACATGACTTCATAGTTTTACTATCTTCTTCTGGCTTATGATCCTGTAAGGTGTGGTAGCGGACAAGTCTCCTCATTGCATCAGATAAGCTCTTGAAAGGTGTATTCACTTCTGGGTTTAGAGCTAGACTGCGATCTCGTAATAACTGTTGCTCAGCTCTGCAGAATAAACAAATCTGTGGAGTTATTTTTGATTGTTATATAACATACATCTGATTACTTACCTAGAATAGAACCTCTTATTATGTATCAATACTTCACTGTTAAATTTTCCCTTTTCAAATACAGGTTGGGTATCCCTAATTTGTAATATAGAACACAAGACAAATATATTCATCAAGTAGCAAATAAACAATCTTGCAGGTTATCATAAGTAAATCCAAGTAGGAAACAATAGGATAAATTAAAAATTCTTGAGACTAATGAGAAGTGAACCAGATCCACTCTAACGGCACCGAATCGTCTTGCAACTCAAGTAAACAGGGTTTTACATACTTGACTAACCATATCTCCAAGAAAAAATGTGATTTTGTCAAGACATTAAAACTGTCTATCAACAAATGTGCAGGGCGCGGGACTACTTACAAATCACCACTGATAAAGAGCACCCTCTACACCCTGAAATTATCAAAGTGAAAGACAGTCGACTTAAGAGAGGAAAGTCGTGGATGGGACGCGCAAGGAAGTTATACAGAGAGTACAAAGATTGGAGGATGTACTCCCTGGTGCCGAATGGAGTCTGGCACCCTCAGATTGTCAGACAGCCTTCGAAATAATAATAACACTCAATAGAGAGTGCAGGGAATGGTGTCCGACAGTGTTCGAGTCGGAGGTGCTCGCTCTGATCTGTGAGAATTCCAGAGAAGGTGATATTATTATATATACAGAAGGGTCGGTTGATGGGTCAGTTGAGAGACACATCAGGAGTGTCTGGGCCTTCACTGCTAAAAGGTGAGGGGAGACCTCCAGAGAGGAAAGTGGTGCATTCGCTCAGACAACAAGCAGCATGACAATGGAGATTTTGTCAGTAACCTAAACTTTGAAATAGGTGTGTTCACAGACTGTCTGCAAGCATGCCTGTATACTTATTGGCTTCATGGGCATGATTGTGAAAGCTCAGGCAGGGTACGTTCAGGAACAATGGCTGGATGCAGTGAAGAATTCCTTTATGCGTAAAGTGACTTTCAATTTTGTGCTGGGACATGCGGTAGTCTGGGGTAATGAGAGAGCAGATGGGTTGGCCGTAAAGGCTGCTACCACAGCTGCTGGTGGAGTGATGGATCGGGCAGACATTTTGAATGCCCTATGGGAAAACGCACGAACCTATTATTGTACAAGTGATGATGACTCTTGTTCCATGACTAGAATAAGGGAGTTTGGTTTGAAATGTGGTGTCGCTAGAAAGGAGCAGTTTCGTGGGCATCAACGACGCACTGAGACTGTCAGTCAACGTGTAATGGCGTATACACTCAAGGAGAGATCTGAGCACCTATGGACTTGTTCAGAGTGCAATGACGATGATCTAACAACTAACTAATTCAAACTGTGTACTCAAATCACTGAAAACGGATTAATCAAGACAAGGACTATTACAATAACAGTGAACATCCCGTACAAGTATTGAAGCATCCTCAGTAGCACAAACATATAACATCCGCATTCGTACTTCAATGGCCAATAGGTCTTATTGTAAACATAAATAGCATAGAGACAGTACAATGTGACTTGAATACACAGTTTGAATGTCTTGATAAAATCGCATCTTTTCTTGGAGATGCGGTTAATCAAGTATGGAAGAACCTGTTTACTCGAGTTGCACGGCAATTCGGTGCCATTAGGCCAGAACTGGTTCAATTCCAGTTAGTCTCAAGTTATCATATTCCGTTCTCAGAACTACATCCTGCAGGAGTTTAATAATTAATGCAGAAGAATAAGTCAATCAATAAACCCATAACCCTTCAGGGTCGTAGGGGTACCACATTGATGCTTCAGCACACAGAGTCCTCCAGCGAATTCTATCCTCAGCGATGCGGATGAGTGTGGAAATATCTTGCCCTGTCCATTCCTTGATGTTGTCTGTCCATGTCTTTATTTGTCCTCCTCTGCTTCTTCCACCCTCGACAGTTCCCTGCAGTATTGTTTTTGACAAGGAATCGTGCCTGCATACATGTCCGAACCATGCTAGTTTTCGTCATTTCACTATTGAAAGCAATGGCTCCTGGACACCTGCACACATCTCTACTTTATTTCTTACGTACACATTGGTCTTATGTTCCCTATAGGAAATTCGTAGAATTCTTCTGTAGCATTTATACTCGAAAGCCTGTAATCTTCTCTCCATGTCCGCAGTGAGTGTCCAACTCTCACAACCATACAACACAACAGAAAGCACCAGTGACTTATACAGTTTGATTTTCACTCCAACACTGATGTTGCTTTTCCAAATCACAGTTAGCCTTGACAAGGATGCTGAAGCCATCTCCAGCCTTATTTTTAGTTCTGCTTTGCATTTACCATCGCTGCATATACTGGATCCGAGGTATTTGAAGGTATTCATCTCCTCAAGCTTATGTCCATTCATCATGATATTAGTCTGGTTTTCTGTATCTCTGCTGTTTACCAAGATTTTGCTCTTATCTGTATTGATTTCCATTCCGTACTTGCTGGTAACTTTTTCCAACTTTGATGTTTATTCTTGCAATGATTGTTCTGATCCAGCTATAAGATCAATATCATCAGCGAAACGCAAGTTGCAAATAGGGCGACCTCCGATCGATATAGACATGTTGTAGTCATGTAATGTCTCTTGTATGATGTGCTCTAAGTATATGTTAAAAAGTACTGGGGACATTATGCATCCCTGTCGAATTCCCACAGTTGTTTTGAAGAACTCTCCAATTGTAATGTGTGACAAGACAGCACTATTTGCATTTTTTTACAGAGCTTCAATAATGTCTATAGAAGAATAAGTACAAACAGGGGAACAGAGAATTTTGTTATTTCTTTAGTGTATATAATGGTCCTACACAACGATCATTGACAATTTCTATGATTTACGATGTACCTCTCATAAGTGCTGAAAAGGTTAAGACTGTATTTAGAAGTAAATATAACCTATAAAAGAATGATTATTATGAATGAAATATCATTTATTTTTTTGTTTGATAATAGAGAATGAATGGAGCAATGCTACAACTTACAAACAGCGACCAATTTGAGGAATCATGAACTGTTGTCTAGTGCCAACATTGTGTTCTAATGAACCAGATCTCTGCTGAAGGTTTGGATGTAACTGTTGCTGCTGAAGAGGTGCAGTCTGATTTAGATGCTGTGAATGTTCTTGAAGCTTTGGAAAAGAAAATGCTTGCAAACTTTTTTGTCCATCTTTTTCATCTGATTTGTCCATAAGCTCCTAGACAAGAAATAAACATCAATGAAACAACTAAACACTACTACCACAATTTTTCCAACAGTAGGATACAACAACAAAGTATAGAAACATGAACAGTCTAAAATTGATTATATCAATTCCTTGATTACAGTATGTTCTTTTTCATATTACATTATTCTTCTTCTTCTTCTGCATTCGTTCTGAAGCTCCTGCAGATTAGAAGGATGTAGTTCAGAGAACGGAATGCATTGTGTCATGGTTTACAGCATTGCTGTGATATCTGCGCCTTTTGTCCTGACAATCCGACTTCAGCATGGCTTTGGGTCACTCACCATATATGGGATGGAACAGCCAATTCCATCCCATAACCTTCTTAATCGCCTCTTATGACATGCATGGAAGGTAAATAGTGTTGCTATTCTTTGCTCCCCTTTCAGGCCGGCAACACACATGCGTCATATTACATATGTAGATTAACATGTCAGGCTCAGTGGGGGAGTGGTACAGTGCACAACTGCAATGACCACAGCACCGGGTTCAAATCTCGTTGCAAATAATTGTGCATCTGGAACATTCAGAAAGCAATGGCCAACTACTAAATGTATTTATATTCTCTAGAAAATAACTACAGCCAAAACATGCTGGATTGATGGCTACATCTTGAATAAGGATATGCCACTAATTAATTTTTTTTTTAAATTGCGACCATAAACCTCAAAACACTGTTTATCTTCTCCCCTTGTTGCATTATATTTAATTGATGACCTTCTAATTATACACTCATAAAAATAACTGAATTTAAAAAATGTCCTGATCTGTTATTTGTTTCTTTTTGTTCACTCAGCATTTTATTTTGTTCTGCTATTTCTGAAACACACACACACACACACACACACACACAGACACACACACACACGCAAGCATGCACAGAGAGAGAGAGAGAGAGAGACTGAGAGAGAGGTATATATTCTTTAATTATCTATGTGTTATCCAAAAGAAGAGCAAAGAAGCACTGTTGCCTGCAATGCTTGTTGTAGGAGATGATTCAGGAGATTATGAGATGTTGACTATCCCACCACATAATCTCTGCTGTGATGAAGCCTGCTGAAGATCCATGCCCAAACTACTAAGAAGAAATGAACATTTTTATCTGCAGCAAGCTTCAAGATTACAAGGAAGGCACAGCAAAGTCCTCTACAGAGTAGAAAATGATCCACTTTATGGTATTGCACTTAACATTCAGTAAAACTGCGATCTAAAACTAGTCAATGCTCTGGAAAATCTCCTCAATCAAAAAAGAATGTCAGAAAAACACCAACCTGAAGATGAAAGTAATACAACTCCACTGCCTGGCACAGGGAACAAAAGTTACAAACTCGTACTCTGTTGGTGTTCTCTCATAACCTTCATTATCATTATCATCACCATCATCTTTTTTTAATGGTTAAGAATGCATAGCTGGCTGCACCACCCATTCCAGTGATCATGGCCCAATTCTGGGTTGCTGTAAACACCTATAGCAGGAAAGGATATCTGGCAGGGAAGCCGATGCTCATGACTCCAATTCTACATGTTTCAGAAAGGTAGAAATAGCCACAGAACCCCTAGAATTTCTGAGTAAGAGACTTCTCAAAACATTGCACATCACTGCAAGATAAAAGTCTTCTGGGCATGAAATAAAACATTGCATACAGGAAGTAAGAGCCAATCATTCATAACTTCCAGGGATTGAATGCTGTGATAGGTTTTTAGAAAAGGTTATTGCATGTTATTATCATAATTACAGTGTTCGCAGTGATATGATTGATTATATCAAATATTCAGTATTCTTGACATATTTAAAATGGCATATGTACACAAAAATGAAACATACAAAACAGACATGCCTGTACTGTAGTATGACATCCTGATCCTGTTAGTGATAACACAAGCTCAGATCTAGTCACGACTTGCTCTGAATGTGTCTGGATCTGCAGCTGGGGTTGAAGTGGAAGCTGTGACTGCAAGAGATGAGGGGTTTGTTCATGTGGTTGTTGCAACTGTTGAGATTGAGGTACCTGTTCTCGCTGTGTCTGCTGAAACTCCTGCTGCTGCTGTAGCTGCTGCAACAACTTCATTTGCTGTTGCTTCATTTGTTGCTCAATCTGCTTCTGCTGAACTTGCTGAGAACGATGAATTATTTTCTGCTGATACATCAACAACCCTTTTTGATCTTGTTTACTCATTTGAGAAAGCTGACTCTCCAGTCTTTCTTTTTGTCCAGGTGTAAGGCTCAGCATTAATATGGAGTCAGCAATCTTAAAAGTAAATATTTTGAGTTGATTTCAATAATTTTGTTAAAATAACATCTATGGTTCATGTTTTGATAATGGACCTACCTTCTTACTTTTCATAAAATCTGCACAGAACACACATTTTTTGTAATTCTGCAATATCACTGACCACAAAATGATAAAAATGGCTAACTTGATCACAGGTTTATTTAGTTCACCAGCAACCTATAAACATGTAGTAAACCTGTTACAATCATGAGGACTTCTGCCTGATGCACAGATGTGCTTACCACACAGTGAGAGCTCCACCCATACAACCCTCCGAAATATCTCCTTCACCCACTGATGTGTAATTATAGCCAAGGGAAATAATTGCTGAAAAATGTGTCATTTATTTTGTTTTGCTTGCCACAAAAAAGTAGGTCGGTTATCCAAACATGAATGACATCTATATTACAAGATTACATTCACACATAAACTCCCACAGTACAGAAGAATAATGACCAATAAAGTCATATGAACAATAAAGATAATTTCTATTATTTGTCAACATAAAGTTTTAAGTGTATAAAATAGTATTAAACATCATGTGAAGATGAATAAAATGAAATTTAAGCATATAGGGATGCTTACCTTTATGGGAATCATAGATTTGATATTAGCTGGGTCTTTCTCCTTTGAGTTCTGAGAGAGAGAAAACAAACCAATGATAGCTACTGTACACAGCAACAAAGCAGGTATATCAAGCAATGAATGTGATTAATGAGATGTAGCTAATGGTTTTATTGACTTACATGGAGTCACTCACACACATATACATGGAGAGGGCATGATGTATTCATTTTTTGGTTGCAGTGTTTGGTACTTTCTTGTTTAGTGGGAAATTTAATATATATCACACAATGGCATGAGCCCATGGACCGCTGGATGAGCAACCAACTAAAAAGTGTACAGCGAAACAAAATATAGTGCAACAAGGGGAATCAACTGACAGTACAAACACATAACAATTGGCAGGAATTGATTCTCCAGGGATGTTATCTTTTATTACAATTAATAGTTGGTGTGTAGTCATGTTGCACTTCACTTGTGCAGTAGATCTTCCATCACTATGCTACTAGTGCCAAACCTGGACAATGACAGCACAAGACAGAAGAAAAATAGTGACAACAGAAATGACATGTCTACGAAGAATACTCGGAGTGTCATTAAGAGATAGAATTAGAAACGATAACATCAGACAGATAACCAAAACAATACCAGTATTGGAACACATCAAAAGACAGCAGATCAAGTGGTTTTCACACGCTTCCAGACTACCGACATATAGCATGCCACAAATGGCCATGACACATAGACATAACGGTTATAAAGCCAGAGGCAGACCATGTAAAAGATGGATCACAGAAATCAAAGAAGCCACAGGAACAAGCTTACAAACAGCGCACAAGAAGGCCATCTCCAGAGAACTCTTCCACCCCTGACGCTGCAAGGCAAACAAGGGACACAGCGTATAGATAGATAGATAGATAGATAGAGTAGATCTTCATAGGACAACCAAGGCTGCAGAGTTTCATAGACAAGAGTACTACTTTAGCTTTATGCAGAGATACAGTTTCCATCTCTTTGTTCGTACATTTATGGTTGACCAATCCGAATCTCTAAAAATGATGTGATTTTAGTGAAGACATCCAACATGTATATTCTTAAGGTAATATAAAAATAACCTGTCAATGGTCCTTATAGTATGGTAGATAGTCCCTAATGGTCCTTGCAGTATGAATGCAGAATATGCACTTGTATTAAATGTTTGTGGTTCTCAATGAATTTACATACAAGTGCAATGTATATGTTGCTGTTGTCACTGTCTTAATCAACTAGTCCTGTTCATAGTAACTTGAGTATGTAAACATTGGATGTCTTGACTAAAATTTCATCTGTTTTAGAGATGAGTGTTGGTGAAATTTGGGAAATGTGTTGATTCATGTGCAAGACGAATCTGTGTCAGCTGAATGGACCTAGTTCAAATTGCAAATGCTACCTTCTATTTTTTTTTACATTGCTCAATTCTTCCTAATAATATTCTTTATTTACCAATAGTTCTTATAGCTGACTGATCAAGCATTCCTTAATTCTTCCTAATTATATTCTTTATTTACCAATAGTAGCTGACTGATCAAGCACACTCCAAGCTCCTCCAGGTTACCAGTCTTACTTGTGTTCTTGTAGGGTCACAGTGACATAACAGTGACAGTAACACCCTTTCTGTAATGTTCTAACTACTTGTTGTTTGCGTTCACTTTCAATTAATCATCACAAATATCGTGTGATTTCTGCCAGAGAGGGTGAAGTGTATTGTGCTTCACTCAATTTGCGCCATGTAGACTTGACACATCCGATTTCGGAATGCTTTTAATTCAGGTGAGCTTTCCTAGCCTGTAACAGACCTGTTCTAACCTCTTTAATAGGTCTAATTCAAATCAATATTGAAAATCCCCATGCATTTCCAGTGTCTTAAAAAGGAGCGAATAATAGTTATACTGAGGCATGCTAAGCATGTAGTTAGAGGTGACTTAGTAGATTGGGTGTGCTGTTCGCTACCTCATCTTCGATATTTGTTCGATATTTGACTACTTCTTCTATGTTAATTCTCAAACTCCTGAAGATTAGCAGGTTGTAATCTAGAGAATGGAATGCATCGTATCATGATTTTCAGCTTTGTTGCGATATCCCAACACATCTGAGTTCAGCATGGTTTCTGGATTATTCTGACCCTCTTTGATATGGAATGGGACATCCAACAAAACTCCCAAATCACCTTAGTCACCTCATACAACATGCATGGCAGGTAGTTTTACTTCTCTGTGCTCCCACTTCAGGTCCTGGCAACACGTGAGCAGAAGCCTACTTGTTCATTCCTGAATTGTTCTTTTTCTGCGTTCAGGAAACTTTTGGTCTTGCTAGATCTTCAGGCCAGTCACCAGGATGAAGCTACCAGTCTTCTCTAGGTCACAGCGACAGTTTTAAGGTTTTTGCCTCAGTTCAGTACACTGTGGCTATGTTTTGCCATGCAGTTCTTTGTATTTGGGACAGTCCTGGAGTATGTGTTCAGGAGTTTGTATGTCTGTTCCACATGGACATTCATTTGTCTGAACCACCCTGAACCAGTACAAGTGGCTCTGTAGTCTGCAGTGGTCAGTTCTAAATCGAAAGATGATGGTCTGCTGTTTCATATGAAGTTCGTGTATATGGGGGGGGGGGGGGGGGGGAGTGTGTGTCTGGTTTCCAGTCAATATTCATATCTTTCCTCCACTGTGATGTATAATGGTTGTGGATTAGTATTTTGGCCTCACACTGTATGGCAGAGAATAGCTGAATTGTTCCATTTTACCCTTTGTCAGAGCATCAGCTCTCTCATTTCCAGTGATACCAACAATGTGCGGGTGGGTAGCCATTGAAGAGTGATGTTTGAGTTTTGTTTATGTTTACCAGTTCTAGTCTAATTTTGTATAATTGTGTTTCCGTTTTTGTTGCTTTGTAATGCTTCCAATAAGGATCTGCAGTCCTTGAATATTACTACATTGGATGGTGTTGAAAGATCTGTGGAAGCGAGAGCTCTCAGTGTCTGCAAGAGTGCCCCAGCTTCTGCTCTGAAGTTTGAGCATGTTTTTCCTGTTGGAAATGCTTTACTAAAACTCTTTCCGTTGCTATATATTATAAAGATGCCTCCTCCTCAATTTTTTAGAGCCCCCCCTCTGCCGATACATCTATGTACACGTATCCATATTTTAGGATCATATTTGTGTGCAATCATTTCCTGTGCCAGAGATTTTAGCTGAGGTGATATCAGATGTTCTCTGTTGATAATATCAGGGATTTTTTTTTAACGATTCTTTTTGTACTGTAAATTAGCTCATTAAAACCACAAAGTGTTTCCATTTCTTGGGGAGGTAATCTTCCTGTTGATGATGCAGTTGTTTTGATATGCACATGAAGTTTTTTCTCCTCAATCTGTTTTTTGTATAACTGGTGCATAGGATGGTTTAGCATGTGAAGCATGTAAGAGTAACTGTTTTGTGCATCTGGTCTCAAGTTGCCGAAATGTTTTTCCATTGATTGAATTGGGGTGGTCTTCATACCCCCACTGAGGCCTGCATTTTGGACTTTCTGCAAGCATTCTGTATTTGTTTGCATGCTATTGTCCATGCTGTCATCCTTTATTCTATCAGATTCCTTATTATTTATGATGATTATCCTTATTAATTATGATAATTGTTCCTGTGTATGCACATTTAAATATATTGCAATTTCCCTATCAAGGCCAGCATCCATGAACTAGTGATGGGGATTAGTTCAGCCAAATGGCGCTGGAAACTAAGACTTTGTCGGGCAATCTCACTTGAGCAGGACCATAGTCCTGCCCAAGTAAGCAGGGTGCTGAAGACGGAGGCAACCAGCCAAAAGGAGCACAAATAATCAGGATGCCATGCACAAAACACAACAGAAACATGTCTTATCTATTAATAGTTATAGTGCCTACCCTGTGGCAGACGTCAGGCAGGGACAATGCCGGTCCCTATACCTCAAAAGGGCCCAACCTCAGTTACTGGAAGTCCTTCTAAATTACCCAGAGGAGCCAGAACGCAAGGGAATAGAGCTACTGGCCAAACAAACCAAAGACCAATTAAAATAATGCACTGGAATGCTGAGAGTGTCAACAGCACAAGAGATGGATACAGTAAAAAATTGGAATTTGAAAATGTCCTAAGTGAAGGGCAAGTTAATGTGTGCTGTATCTAAGAAACACACCTTAGCAACGACATAGCCTTCAAAATCAGAGACTACCAGTGCTACCGGTCTGACCGAAAGGACAGACAAAAGGGTGGAATTCTGACACTTGTTAAAAACAATATCAGCACATGTCAGCTGGAAGTATACATAGAGGGGGCAGAATACCAGATGCTCCACCTAACGACAGACAGTACAGAATTCCATCTCCTGAACTACTACTACCCAAATGATAGACCATTGGCACTAGACACAATCCGAGAAAGAAAGAGACTTATGGTGTGTGGTGACTTCAACAGCCACTCTCAGAGCTTGGGCTACGATCATATCAACAAGAGAGGTGAAGTACTTAAGAGCTAGCAGGATGAAAATAATCTCATACTTCTTAACCAGCCAGCAGACTCACCAACCTACCACTCAAGAGCATGGCATTCCACCTCTACGCCAGACCTGGTATTCCATTCACCAGGCCTGGAATGGAACATCACACGTGTCATTGGAAAGCAGCTTGGAGGTAGTGACCACAGACCAGTATTTCTGGAAATCCACAACGAATTTACCAAAGACAGCAGCACACTCACTAGGTGCAACTATAGGAGGGCAGACTGAAAATTTGTACCAGCATTTAACCAGTGTTCTAGCTAAGTGCTCCCTCTACGGAAAGAGCAGAAGAACGCGTAATCAGAAACTGACTGAACACTGAGCTTATACACTTTTAGATGGCTGACGGAACGGCAAGCAGAGCATATATGGAAATGCTCCCAGTGCTGTGACGCTTGTTCCTAATCAAGAATCAAGAACAAGAAAGTCCTACTGCGTCATGGAGTCCCCCAAGGAGGAGTTCTGTCACCCACGCTTTTCTTGGTTTACATCAATGACCTAGTTGCTGAACTACCACATGGGATCAAAGTGACAATGTATGCTGATGACTTGGTGATCTGGTGCACGGAAGAACATGCAACAGTGGCCACTAAACAAATACAAAGAGCTATCGATGCCCTAACCTTATGGGCAAATAGATGGTGCGTCAGCATTAACATAGATAAGTGCAGCACTACACTCGTTACCCTCTCACCAAAACAAAAAGCTGGTCATATCAAGATAGATGGAGAGCTCTTGAAAGAAGACAAACAACCCACATACCTCTGAGTTACTTTTGATGATAAGCTGACATGGAAGCAGCACATAAACAAAGCAACAACAAAAGCCAGGAGGAAGCTAGCTATCCTGAGAAAACTAAGTGGAACCACATGGGGAGCCAGTGGAAATATACTCAGTAAAGTTTACCAGCAAGGCATAAGACCACACCTGGAATATGGTTCAGCTGCGTGGTGTCCTGCATCAAACATGACATTACAAGATCTAGATAAAGTGCAAAACCAGGCACTTAGAATAATGTTGGGAGCAATGAAATCAACACCCATAGTAGAGATGCAGAAAAAATGGGAAGAATGCAAACACTTGGCGAACGTAGAGACACAAAAGTACTAATTCAAGCAGAAAAGTTTCAGTGTATGCCAAGTTATCTAATGAAGAAAAGATTACAAAATCTAGCAATGGGGCAACTGAAAAGAAGCAGCTTTATCCACCAAGCTAAACGACTCCGTAGACAACTTACCTGAAGTTGACATCCCTTTAAGGTCTGTACCAGAACAAACCCCCTGGAGTGAAAGGTATGGAATACCAATATACATTCAGACCTACGTGAAAGGAATACTAAGTGAGGATGAACAGAACAGTGTGCAGCGAAGGACAGTCACCCTCAGTTTCCTGGATGAGGAATATCCACAAGATATATGGGTCAGAGTATACACAGATGGGTCAGCACAGAATGCAGAGAGGAATGGAGGTGCAGTTGTATATATAGAATATCCATACAAGACTAGAGATATGATCAGAACACCAACAGGGAAATTCTGCAATAATTATGATGCAGAAATCCAGGCAATTAGTGTGGCAGCTAAAAAACTGCTGAACTCCAACTCTGGCCTACAGCCTGTGGTATTCCTGACAGATGCAAGGTCAGTGTTTCAAGCTCTCCAGTCTGGAAAACTAACAGACTTGCAAAAACTACTTAATGAATTGTCTTACCAGTATAGGGTAACCATGCAGTCGATACCCTCTCACTGTGGAATACCAGGAAATGAAAAAGCAGACCAACTGGCTAAGGAAGGTGCTGCCGAAGACCAACCAGATATACCAATCATCTACCATCAGAAAAAACAGTTGATCAAGTCAATAAGAAAGTCACAAACACCAACACAAGATGACTATCACATTATGAACAGATCAGAACAAGTTGTAATTCTACGCCTCAGAAGAGGACACAACCGACTCCGCAGTCACATGTATACAAAGTTCACGATTGGTAACACGGCCATGTGTACATGTGGACAGGCAGCACAGAGTGCCAAACATATACCGGTACTTCAAGAGTGTTCTGAGCATGAAACGCTGAGGCAGACATATTGGCCAGAGGAAACAACACTGGAATCAAAGCTCTATGGGACACTGTATGAACTAAAAAAGATAGTGAGTTTTATTCAGGAGACAGAATTACAGATATAGACATGTTTCAAGTGAACGAAAGAAGAAGAATATTGCTATTTGCTCCAAACGTGTGCCAGCTAGTTTCTTCATGAGGGAGAGCTGTCAGGTTGCTTTCTGCTCTACCACCATCAGATGTTACTTTCAGGAAAGCCGCTTGTCCAATTTAATTCAAAGATAAGTAGGATTTTCTTCTACGGCAATGTCCTTTCCATACATTTTTAGGTTGACATTTTTTGCTGATTTGACAAGGTAAAACATGTAGAGAGGTTGATCTTTATTTCCCAGCCAGTTGTCCATCTGCTGATATTCTTTAGTGCTGTCTGCATTTTATCATGACTGTAATAGGTGTTAACAAGTACTGATTTTCTGCATTGATACAGATTTTGCCCCCTCCCCCCCCCCCCCCCCCAAAACAAAATTTATAAAAAAAATTAAATAAATAGGAATGGGGTTGGGGCTAAATATGGACGTTTTTATTGAAATAAAGAAATAAATTGTTAAAAATATTGATTTATGAAATTATAAGTTGACTTCTATGGACTGTGTTGATTTGATCTACAGCACTCCACATCGCAAGGTCATCAGCATGGTGCACTTTGGAGATGTGGTTGGGTAGCTTGTCTAAATCATTAATATAGACGAGGAATAGAGTTGGGGATATGATTCCTCCCTGTGGTACATACACCTTATTGAAGACTGACTTGGTAACTAAGCATTCCATCTAGCCTTAATCTTGCTGTGCGGAAGTCCTGTATCCACCTGTAAATTCTCTCCTCAACCATATTTCTAAGTAACTTTAGGAGTAGTCCTTCATTCCATACTTTATCAAATGCTTTAGCTAGGTCCAAAAAAGACTGCAAGTACTTTTTCTTGTCCTGAAAGCCATTTTCTTTTTGAGCCAGGTTGGTCTTCAATACTACGATATATCCTGTATGCTGAATGTGCATTATCCAACAGGTGGTTTTTTTTCTTCCTGTATTGCTGAAATAGAAGTAACCCTTTTATCTTCAGCATACTTTGAGATTCTCAAAAGCCATGTCACAGTCCCCTTCGGACTAAGAGACTCCAGCTCATGGCATTATACCCAATAGTCACATTAAGTAAGTAAAATAGTCATCTAGAACTTGTAAAAGCTCTGGACAACCTCTCCATTTTAAAATAATACCAGAGAAATCAGCTGAAAGTAAAACTCCATTGCCTGACATAGTAAAAAAGAGTGACAAAATCATGCTCTCTTAGGTTCCAGAATCATCATTTATCTTTATCATCATTATTATCATGTAAATAGATTGGATGGAATGTACAATAAATAGAATGTTCATTAATCTAACATTGATCTTAGACAGAAGTAGGGCTGGAAAGTGACCAGAGAGGAACTTTGTACTTACTGATTTCAAAGTTGTTGAAGATGCTACATTGATAGATGATGCTGTGGAAGTGAGACTATGTAGTAAGGCTGTTGCACTCTGAGGTTGACAAACTGTGTTTGACACTGCTGAAGAATTGACACTATCTGTTGTACAGGGCTGATTAGTGCTGGCAGTAGATATATAATTTTGAGAAGACCCAGTTATTTGAGTGGTGCTCATGATGGTGACTTGATGAGACTGTGTTGTCGATGTTGTAACAGCTGTAAGAAATGATGATGAAACTACTAATGGTGTAGGCAGGGAAATGATGCTTGAGGCAGTAACTGCTATTGAAGTGTGGGTGAGATTCATTGCACATGAAGTCACATTCTGCAAATCTTGATTTGAAATAGATTTATGTAATTCTGCAACTGGTTCTTGCTTTACAAATGTTTCCAGCGGTTCTTGTTTAAAAAAAGTACCACTTAAAGTTGTAAATGTTTTATTCTTTCCCTGAAAATTGTGTGTTTCATTTAAAGATGCACAAGACTGAGAAGCTGAAATGCTAGATGAAGAATTGCTAATGGTTGTGATTATGTATTGAGCAGGCGGCATAGATTGCGTTGATGTTTCAATTTTAAAAGTCACATTATTATCTGGACTAGTTTTTTTGTCATCTGACTGATTACTGGTTGCTATATGTACATTTCTCTGCTGCATAGATACAGGTATACTGTAAGCACTAATTTTTAACTGTCCTCCTACATTGGAACTGTTTTGATCTATAACTTGTTGATCAAATTCTTTCATTCGCAGCTGTGATGTGGTAGAAACATTGATATTTGATTTGTTAATGCTGCCTGCAGAAGTAGACACCACAGAAGTTGCTGGCTTAAGCTGGGAGATCACTGAATTAGAGGAGTTAGATGAATGTTGCAAAATAAACTGCTTGCCGCTAGAAGAAAGAACATAGATCTGTCCATTGGCGGTTACAATTTTCTGTTGTGGGCTAATAGTGACTTTCTGTCTTTGTACATTTTGAAACTGCGCTTCTGGTTGTTGAAAATGTACTGTGCTACTATTTACATTCACAATTTGTGGAACAATTTTTACCTTTGATTTTGGAGTTTTTGATTTATTTTTAGTGGACTGAAGTTTTGCTTGTGAAAGCGGGGGTACAGGTGTGACTGAGGTCGATGGAGTCGTGACTGATGAAAAACAATCTGTGTTATCAAGAAAATTAAAGTCATCCTCAAAAGACTGTAAATCAATAGCAGACATTGCCAATGCTTGTTCCAAAATATTGATACCCTGGCTTCCTTTACTTCCTGAATCAGAAGAGTCTGACACAAGATCAGGAGTTGGTGTTGATGTAGGTGTGGACGGAGTTGGAGTAAGTACAGGAGTTGATGAGGCTGAGGTGATATTTGATGTTGGGATGTGAGCATTATTACTGCCAAGTAGACCAGAATTTAGTCTCTGATATGGAACAGAATTTGACATAATTGAAGTTGGCTGAATACCCTTCGGTTGTACAAGCACCTGTTGTTGTTGTTGACCATTATGCTGGATAACTATCTGTTGTGCTGCTGGTTGAAACTGTGACGCTTGAGCCACTGTAGCATTCATACTTGTCAAAGTCATACCACCTTGTGGATTATGCTGTACATGCAGCTGGGGCAGAGTTAAGCCACCAAGCTGACTAATGTTGAGCACTTGACCATTGACAATGATGTTCTGACCATGCATCAGCCCAGCTATCTGGTTTCCGGAACTAGGTATAACACCTTGGTTGTTTATTAAATTCATAATTGTTCCTTGGTTCAACTGAAAATAAATATATTTATTAGTTAAACAAAGACTACAACTGCTATGGTAATATTAAAAATGGATAAATGATATGTTTCCTTAAATAACACCTGATTTTGAAACTTTGAAACAGGTTTTCGTAGCATATGGTGTTGACAAAGCACATATGACACAACATTTTTCAGTGTTTTGGTTTTGTGTAGAATAAAAATTGTGGAATGCAAATTATTCAAGGAATGATGGGTTTATTATTATTAATATGAAGGAATATATTTAATACAGATTTTAAAAATCAACATAAGATTAACATTTCACTTTCGTTTGAACAGTTTCCCATAATTCATGATGATGGGTTAGGGTTATAACTAGCAAATGTGATTATAATTTGTAGCAGAAATGACACAGAAAATGATGTATATATATATTATGAGTACTCACATGAACCACAACTTATTCTATATAAACCTGTGTCAACACATTTTCATAGTTGGGTGCTATGTACCCATGTAAGCTGTGTAGCGCAGTAGTTAGCGCACTGGCTTCGCATATGAGTGGTCCTGAGTTCATTCCCCAGTTGAGGAGGAAATATTTTTCAGATCGCAATGGCTCCCAGGTCAACCCAGCCTTAAATGGGTACCGGATTAATCCGGGAAGTAAAGACTGCGAGGGAGAGGAGTTGGCTTCCACCCTCATTTGCAGAGCCTCTGAAATGTTAGATCGCTAACATCTCACACCCCTACGGCATTAATAAATGCTATGGGTTACTTTACTTTTTTTACCCATGTAAATGGGAACATGTATTGGATAAATCAGTCATTTATACCATAATTGTTTGTTTTAAATTCCAGGAATTATGAGCACTAGAGCTCTCATATTATTTTGTACAATTGGTTTTATTTCATACACAGAAGACTCCAACTCCCCAGTGTGCATTGTTTTGAGACATCACCTACTTGGGATAAAAATGTGACTATAGATGAAGTGCTGTGGGATTTCCATGAGACTCCTGTCAATTTGAGATTCCTGTCAATTTACTGCCCTGGTTAGTGCCATAATTTCCATAGTAATGCTGCCTGTAGTCATAGCAAAGGCAACATGACCTTCCTTCACAATTCTCTTTTACACCTGTCATAAATTCCCATGACCTGTGCACATTTTGACAAATTAACCCATTTAATAAATAAATGATTAAAACTTCAGCACTCTGTCAGCAAATACATTCTACAGATACAATGCATTTTGCACTTTCGTAGTCGACTTGAGTCACCCATTCCACTTTCAACACGAAAATCAAGATTGCAAACTAACGTCATTCATCCGGGTAACAAAGGAATCGAAAATAGTCATTTAACTTCCTTTCCAGTTTGTGTTTGCAAAGCAAAATGTTGTGGTAGAGTTTTACTGAATATTTGAATATTGTCTGCAATCCCTCAAAATCGTTCGAAATGGAACCATTTTTTAGGAATATATTTTTCTGTCTCCAATGACAAAGTATTTCTTGGTTTTACGAATGCAGATATTGTTTCTCAGCTCCAAATAGCTGAGCGTTAGGACAGCATTTCTTGTCTAGTGTGTCTAATGGTGAAAAGTATCGTGGTTTTCGTTGATAGTGCCTCTTCAGGTTACAATCATCTCTGCCATTGCAACGTTTCTGAAGCTGTATGATCGTTAGGTCTATTTGATAACATCAGTGAGATCGCAGTGTTTAATTTGTTTTCACAGATGATATAATGAACACTTTAGTTTGGTTATGAAATAACCAGAAATAGAATAGGCATAGGCATTTCCATTTAGTGGCATTCCAGCATTGAATACAATATTATGAACTAACAATATAATACAACATAACTAACAATATTATGAACACGTTAGTTTGTTTATGAAATAACATCAGAAACAGAATAGGCCTAGGCATTTGGCTATATTAGGCCTATGTGCAGAATTGAAAATATTGAACAAGAATAGGTTGTTCTAATAGGTGGCCTAGGCAAAAATTAGTTATAATTTTTAAAATTTTCACACATGTAGCAGATTCCCCACATACCAACAAAACTTACATAATTACATTCAGTAGTCATTCTTTATTTCCATAAAAACAATTATACAAAAAAGGTAGTGTGTTTTCCAAATGCTCTTCATAAATAATGTGTAGTCAAAAAAGAATGCAGTGGCAGAGGAAAATAATGCAATTTTGGACCATATAGGCAGGGAGTATGATGAAGCAAGTACACTATTCGATTAAATTAAAGTATATGCTACTTGGATTTCTCTTACAATCGAGATTGTCAGAGCCAACTATGAATTTGTGTCTGAAGGTCATACAATAAATTATCTAGGAGTGTGATTTGACAGAAGTAACTTTTACTGAGCATATAGGCCAGGTGATAAAACCGCTGTACTGATTGATACTCTATAATCATATTATATAAGACCTTTTTCTTCTTCTGAAATAAATTACTATGCAACTACCTAGTCTGATATTGGGCATGTATTGAGTGGGTTTATTTAGGTCGTTAAAGGGAACCGCCAGTCCTGTAACAACCATCGTGGTATTTCTCTACTATCCATTGCTGGAAAGATATTTGCCAGAATCCTGTTGAACCATCTTACATCTCATCTAAATGATGGACTACTACCCGAAAGCCAATGTGGTTTCAGAAATGAACGTGGAACAACTGATATGATCTTTGCTGAAAGACAGCTTCAAGAAAAATGTCAAGAACAACACTGTGACCTGTACACAGCATTCATAGACTTGACAAAAGCATTTGACACAGTAACTAGAGAGGGTCTGTGGAAGATTCTGGCAAAGTATGGATATCCACAGAAATTTATCTCAATGGTGCAGCAATTGCATGATGGAATGCAAGCTAGAGTTCAGGATGATAGAGAGTTATCTGAAACCTTTCCTGTCTCAAATGAGTAAAACAAGGATGTGTATTAGCACCTACCCTATTTAGCATCATGTTCTCTGCTATGTTGAATGATGCTTTCAGAAATCTAGAACTGGGAGTAAACATCACCTATCGCATAGACGGAAAATTGTTCAACCTTCGGTGGCTTCGAGCACAAACCAAAGTTAAATCACACACAATCAGGGATCTTCTATTTGCTGATGACTGTGCCCTAAATGCCAACTCTGAGGCTGATCTACAATGTATTATAGACAGATTCTCCAAAGCCTGTACCAACTTTGGGCTTACCATTAACACAGAGAAAATAGAAGTCATCTTACAACCAGCACTTGGCAAAAGCTATCTTGAACCCTGCATAAAGGTAAATGGTGTAGCACTGAATTTCGTGAATAGATTCACATATCTAGGCAGTACGTTATCACAAAATGCCAACGTTGATGATGAAGTGTATACAAGGATCGCCAAAGCAAGCAGTACTTTCGGCAGATTGTACGCAAATGTTTAGCGTAGAAATGGCATTAACCTACAGACTAAGCTGAAAGTTTACAGAGCAGTGGTACTTCTAGTGCTGCTATACGCTAGTGAAACATGGACTGTGTATAGGCGTCATGTGAAAAAACTCAATCATTTTCATACAAATTGTCTCAGAAAAGTTATGAACATCAGATGGTAAGACAAGATTCCAGATACCACTGTCCTTGATAGAGCTGGTATCCCAAGCATTGACACGATCCTGATGCAGACACAGTTTCGTTGGGCAGGTCATTTGGTGCATATGCCAGACCATCGTCTGCCAAAGATACTTCTCTATGGTGAGCTAGAGAAGGGTATATGATCTCAAGGTGGCCAAAGGAAGCGCTACAAGGACTCGTTAAAGAACTCACTGAAAGCCTTTGAAATAGATCACGATACATGGGAAGAACTTGCACAAAATAGATCTACATGGCGTTATAAAATAAAAAAGAGTGCATCATCTTGTGAAAAGAAGAGAAATGCAGCAGCTCAACAGCAGAGAGCAGCTAGAAAGTCACGGATAGACCAAGATCCGTCTACAGTTGTCATTACATGTCCAAACTGTCCAAGGACATTTACAGCTCGAATAGGGCTCATTAGCCATCTACGAACTCATAATCAAGGACATAAACAAACCGCATTTTCATATAATTTTCATTCATATAATGAATGCACGCATTTTCACTTTTACTAGATGCGTTGCCATCCCTGCGCTATGGAGACGGGGCTTGATGAAATATAGACATCTATTTTGTTTTTTATTTTGTCGTTTTCTGTTGTTTGTCTCTTGAAAAAGGTTCAATTTGAGCCGATACGTGGAGAATTGTCCTGTTTAGTTTTATTGTATGTTTTTTTATATATACTTTTTAAAATATATTTTTATTAATAGGCTAGGTAAGTGTTTTAGTAACCTGTTTACCTCATTTTGCGTTACTATTTGTTCATTAGGTTACTGCGGCACCATCCACTTTGTCGGACACCCTCTGACCATTTGGTTATTTATACTACACCATGAGCAGTCTTACAACAGAGATAAAGGCTGTGACGTAGGCAATGTCATGGTTGATGTCACAGAGCTATTCTCATGCATGCATACTTAGTGACTCAATGAACATAATCCGCAAAGTTGACGCTGGACTCGTATGCCGTCAAAGGATGGAATTATTGACAGAATATACAACCAGAAAGATTACTTTTATATTTGTGTCAGGTGTTGAGTGTAATGTGCAAGTCAATACACTGGAAAATACAGCTGCAGTATCAATGAATCGATCTGATATAGCAAGTGCATTACGGCAAAATCTGTTTTTACCAATAGGCCTTTATCAAGGCTACACACAATAAAAAAATGATGAGCATGGATGACATTACTGACGTTCACATGGCCTAGCTAAATGTAATGTGAAGATAATCCAGAAGAGTTGAAACTAAATCAGAAGTGAAACAATACAAAGAATATACAAAACATGGCCAAATACATGTGAAATAAACAAAGAAAAGGCGCTACAACACGATACCATCCATAATATAGATATTCAAAGAGAATGATAAATCAGCATTGAACTGGAAATGTCTGCCACTATACTCTAATGGATTTATTGAGATGGGGATCAGAATACCTATGGACTTGTCTGGTGTGCACTATTAACATGTAGTTACATTTCATAACTTATAAGGGGAATGTAACCTTTGATCCATATATGCCAAATTCCAATATTTTAATGACCTGCTATGTGGATAAAGTGGGTTTTGCAGAGTTTACATGGAAATGTGCGTGGGGTTGATAATTACTCATTAGAGGATGCCTTTATTGTTCAGTATCTTGAAGATTGGTGATGAAATAGCCTAATTGTTGAGCTTTGATAGATTACCACAACATATATATATATATATAGGGTAGTGTGGGGCAGGAATTTATTTTCGCACTTTTCACTTTTTTGCGTATTCTGACAAATAGACTTAACTATGAGAGACCATACTGGCAGCAGTGTGTAGTTTATCCATCCATCTAACAATAGTGAGGGTATTTACAACATACAATTACGTTTAGTCCGTATAATGAGATTTTATGAGCATAAGTAAAACTCCACCATTGCCCCATTTTTGGGGTAAACGTGGGCAGGAAAAAACAATTATGAAATCAAGGGAGAATTGACAAAAACAGCAAAATAACAACATCACTTCCTATCTTAACATAGCCAGTCACAGTGTGGGAAAATTATAGAGCACAAAGACTAGGCAGATGTATCTTTATGTAACTTTAATACGAAACAATGAAAAAAGGAAATATGAAAAAATAATTAATTCAAAGAACGGATGCTTAAATCCATTTGAAACTATAACGTGTTGGAGTGTTCTGTAAAGCACTCAACTATAATTTAAACTATGAATAGCAGAGATTGTGCATCTATGATCAGCTGAGATTGTACAACTATGACAGGCAGAAATCGTGCCTATGACCGGCAGCAATCATGTATCTATTCTTCTTCTTCTTGTTTCGTTCACTTGAAACATGTCTATATCTGTAATTCTGACTCCTTAATAAAACTCACTGTCCTCTGTAGTTCATACAGTGTCCCATAGAGCTTTGATTCCAGTGTTGTTTCCTCTGGCCATTTTGTCTGCCTCAGCGTTTCATGCTCAGAACACTCTTGAAGTATATGTTTGGCACTCTGTGCTGCCTGTCCACATGTACACATGTACATGTTGCCAATCTTGAACTTTGTATACATGTGACTGCGGAGTCGGTTGTGTCCTGTTCTGAGACGTAGAATTATAACTTGTTCTGATCTGTTCATAATGTGATAGTCATCTTGTGTTGGTGTTTGTGGTTTTCTTATTGACTTGATCATCTGTTTTTTCTGATGGTGGGTGATTGGTATATCTGGTTGGTCTTCGGCAGCACCTTCCTTAGCCAGTCTGCTTTTTCATTTCCTGGTATTCCACAGTGAGAGGGTATCCACTGCATGGTTACCCTATACTGGTAAGACAATTCGCTAAATAGTTTTTTCAAGTCTGTTAGTTTTCCAGACTGGAGAGCTTGAAGCACTGACCTTGCATCTGTCAGGAATACCACAGGCTGTAGGCCAGAGTTGGAGTTCAGCAGTTTTTTTAGCTGCCACACTAATTGCCTGGATTTCTGCATCATAATTATTGCAGAATTTTCCTGTTGGTGTTCTGATTGTATCTCTAGGCTTGTGTGGATATTCTATATATACACCTGCACCTCCATTCCTCACAGCATTCTGTGCTGACCCATCTGTGTACACTCTGACCCATATATCTTGTGGATATTCCTCATCCAGGAAACTGAGGGTGACTGTCATTCGCTGCACACTGTTCTGTTCGTCCTCGCTTAGTATTCCTTTCACATGGGTCTGAATGTATATTGGCATTCCATGGCTTTCACTCCACAAGGTTTGTTCTGGTACAGACCTTAAGGGGCTGTCAACTTCAGGTAGGTCTGTAAGTTGTCTACGGAGTCATTTAGCTTGACGGATAAAGCTGCTCCTTTTCAGTCGCCCCATTGCTAGATTTTTGAATCTTTCCTTCATTGATTTCCTTCATTGAATTAGTACTTTTGTGTCTCTGCATTCGCCAAGTGTTTGGATTCTTCCCATTTTCTGCATCTCTTCTATGGGTGTTGATTTCATTGCTCCCAACATTATTCTAAGTGCCTGGTTTTGCACTTTATCTAGATCTTGTAATGTTGTGTTTGATGCAGGACACCAAGCAGCTGAACCATTTTCCAGGTGTGGTCTTATGCCTTGCTGGTAAACTTTACTGAGTATATTTCCACTGGCTCCCCATGTGGTTCCACTTAGTTTTCTCAGGATAGCTAGCTTCCTCCTGGCTTTTGTTGCTGCTTTGTTTATGTGCTGCTTCCATGTCAGCTTATCATCAAAAGTAACTTCGAGGTATGTGGGTTGTTTGTCTTCTTTCAAGAGCTCTCCATCTATCTTGATATGACCAGCTTTTTGTTTTGGTGAGAGGGTAAAGAGTGTAGTGCTGCACTTATCTGTGTTAATGCTGACGCACCATCTATTAGCCCATAAGGTTAGGGCATCGATAGCTCTTTGTATTTGTTTAGTGGCCACTGTCGCATGTTCTTCTGTGCACCAGATCACCAGGTCGTCAGCATACATTGCCACTTTGATCCCGTGTGGTAGTTCAGCAACTAGGTCATTGATGTAAACCAAGAAAAGTGTGGGCGACAGGACTCCTCCCTGGGGGACTCCATGACGCAGTAGAACTTTCTTGCTCTTGCGACCATCTAATTGTACCCTGGCTCTTCTATTATGCAGGTATGTTTTTACCCATTTGTACATTCTTGAGCTAACTCTGCAATTTCGCAATTTCTTTAGGAGCCCTTCTTTCCAGACCTTATCAAATGCTTTCCTGAGGTCTATCCATGCTGCTAGTACCAGTTTCTTTTCTTGGAAGGCATCCTCAATCTCTTGGGAGAGGTAGGTTGCCTGATCTTCAGTAGAGTAGCACTGTCTGAAACCTGCTTGCTGTGATACCAGGTTTTCACTTTCAAGGTACCACTGCATCCTAAGATTGATAATGTTTTACATAGACAGCTTGTGAGGCTGATGGGCCTGTAGTTGGAGACTGTGTTGCCATCTTTTCCTGATTTGAGGAATGGTATCATTATTGCTTCTCTCCACGCCTGTGGTACATTACCTGTGGACCAGCTTGTGTTAAAGATCTGCAGTAGCTTTGCTCTTGCTGCAATTCCCAGGTTTCTAATCATTTCATTGGACACTCCATCAGCTCAAGGGGACTTTTTCATTTTCAATTTGGATATTGCATGCTCCAGTTCTCTCATTGTGATTGGTGCCTCCATGACTTCAGGTATAGGTTCGCCTTGTCCAATGTTTTGCTGGTTCTCTCGAACCTCCTGTTGTTTGTCTGGGCTGACTTTGACGTTATTGTCTTCTGCAAAGGAATCAGCTGCATGTTTACCTGTTAAAATGTTTCCATCTTTATAAAGTGTGATCCTGGTATTTCTCCCTGTACATTCCTCATTTAGTTGTTTTACAAGTCCGCAGCGCATGTTTGCCTCATCAGTGTGCGCGGCGTTACCCCAAAATTACACTGTTCACAATTTTTATGAAATATCACGAAAACACAAATTATCTTGACAAGGTAGTATGCTTAATAACTTAACAATATAATATATGTTTCAGTTTAGATATGTAAAATAAGATCACACTAACAATAACAGCAGACAAAGATTGAAAAGTGGAAAAAAGTTAGATCGAGAATGTTAAAAAATGAATTTACCTCATGATTCAAAAATGACCTGCCCTTGATCGATGAAAATTCATTGTGCGACAGAAATGGATGTTACCGTCCGACGTGGCCACGTGGTTTGCGGGAAAAACTTATAGTTCCGGGAAAAAAACGGCTGCGAATCTTTGCCCCGTGTACATTGCTACCCCACGCAACCATATATATATATATATATATATATATATATATATATATATATATATATATATATATATATATATATGTATATATATATATATATGTATATATATATATATATGTATATATATATATATATATATATATATATATATATATATATATACACACACACACACACACACACACACAACCAGATGTGTATATGCAATATATGATTGCAGCATATGTTGACGTGTGCCATTCTGCCAGACCCAGTGAACCCCGCAGAAGACAGATGTGTTGGGCCATTGGTGCAAATAATATGGAGACACAACACATTTCCACTCCGTGGACTACATCCTGCTTGAAATCTAGTAGGAACCTTGTCCTGCTACAAGAGAGGTCCAGTGGGATTTTGAGAATGAACGCTGAAGAAGAAACCCAGTGGACAATTAACTCACCTTTAAAATGTAAACCCAGTGTTACTGATACTTATCCCTATAAGTGGTCTTTTTGATATCTACCCTTCAGGGATCGAACTGAATTTTGCAATTTTGTCATCAGAAACTCTATATTGAAGACTTTTGATACTTACATGTACAGAATAACAGAAGTGGTAACCCCATCATTTTACTGAGGCAGTGACATTGGAGAGGTTTGAATGGACTGATAATACATCTACAAAACAACAATGATGTTATATATTCATATAACTAAACTCTGCAGATGGTGCTAGAGTTCCAGGAATAAACAAGATACAGAAAAGATGGAGTAAAGAAGTATGAAAACAGAAGATAGAAATGAACAGCAATATGCTCTGTGAAACATTTAACCTGCTGTTGTCCTATGCCAGCTTGGTTGATTGAAGACTGGGCAATCAGTTGCACCTGGCCATTTTGACTGTTTCCAGTGTTGACCACTTGTAAACCTGCATCTGATGATGTTATAAGGGTTGGCTTTGAACGGATCAGTTGACCCACATGTCCACTCTGGTACTGAGAATGTTAAAATAAAATCTTAGTGGACAGCAAGCTAACAAAGTGTGACTTTGAAAGGTAGAAGAAACTGCTGATTCAGAGTTATGAAATAACTCAAGGACAAGTTTTATTTCAATTTAATTATTATAAATATATGTCATATGTTTATAATAGCCTCCTTTTTAAAATTCATTTTCAAACTCCCATCGGATCTCTCTTAAATCAGGACAATGGTCCTACTAGATTTCCAACACGATGCAGTCCAGAGAACAGAAATGCATTGTATAAATAATGTCACCATTTTATTTCTGTCAATGGCCTGAGACATCCCTCTTGGTAACTAATATGTTCAATGTTTTTAACCACTTCCAAAGAATGGTGTATGTCTGTAACCATGTAACTTGTAGTAAGCTAGCCATACAAGAAAACTGATTTTTCTACATACATGATGGTCACTAAACTCAAAGTTTACCATGGCCATGCATGCATGACCTTTTTTCTAATTGTTTTGTTAGCAACATAGCCACAGATGGCCACATAATGTCTTCTGTTGTCCAGTACATGTGCATGAATTTGCCATCACACAACAGGATTCAGTGATTTAAAATTATTTTTGAAATACTCAAAATATTCAAATTAACTTTGAAGGTTAACCTTTAGGACCCTGAATTTCAATTACGCACTCTTTCCCTTGGACCTTGCTATTTTTTTTGGTGATAATGTGCATTATTTTTGGTGAGTGTCTGGAAAACGCAAAAACTTTGTTATTATTAGAGATTTTAAAAAAAATATGTGTACAGGTAAATAAAGAAGTGTAAACTTCATATATGCGTGTTTTTGTTGTTGTATGTGTAATATCAAAGTTATGAACAAGTTGTGCAGTTGAAAATTGGGAGAAAAATCACATTAAAAATCTAATAATAGATCAAATAAAAATTTCTTGACCCACATATACTTAATAAACTTGTGGCACCACTGATAAAATCCTCCTAAATACCTATTCTTGTTGTATATATATGTTGTTTCCTAACCAAACTAATATAATATATATATATAATATAATTCTGTAACTGGTCTGTTACGTTGCTATTCCGGTGACCGGCAACGTCAGTCTTTGAAATATCAACTTATTTGCTATATTGGGGGGGGGTGTGTGTGTGTGTGTGTCTTGCAACCACACAGTATGAACATTAATCACTGTTTTGTTTGATTTACCCACCACCTTTTTATAAACTCTACTCCCATATTCCACTGATCTTTGTGACTGCTCTGTTATGTGCACGCTCACCAGCAATTATCTTTATGTTTACTAGATTTCAGTGTCTTTGTTGTTTCTGTTGATTATATTGTATTCCAATCTGTCAATTGTGTATTTAGTTAATTAGTTATTCCTCTAGGACCAAAGATGGCACATAGGGCGGATGTCATAGATTTTCATGTCTCTCGTTTCATTGCAATTTGCTTTAGATCTTCATTGTTTCTGATACCGATGGTGAAACGTTCTCTTGTAATAGTTCTACGTAAAGTTTCTTTTGGTCTTCCTCATTTTCTCTTGCCCTTTGGTGACCATCAAAGCTTGACAAGGCAGTCTTTCTATATCCATTTGTAGCATGTGTCCAATGTAATTCCAGCAACGCTTTCTAATATAGGTGGATACATATTCTTGCTTTGATTCTTGTCTGACAACTGTGTTTGATTTGAAGTCTGACTAACATATGTTCAGTAACCTTCTAAGACATTTATTTTCAAAGGTGTTTAGTCTTTGTTCTAAGTTTAATGTTGCTTTCCAACTTTTGCATCCATATGTTAATGTTGGAATTATGCAGGAGTTGAAGATTTTGAGTTTTGTGTTATTTTTTAGTGTTTTTGAATGCCAGATATTTGATAGCTTATTGAATAAGTTAGCAGCCAGTACAATATGGTGTGATATTTTTGTTTATGAATCTCCTATTGTTGATAGCTTGCTGCCAAGGTATGTGAAGTTGTATTAAAATTGTGTATGATTATACCCTATTGTATAATTGTGTTGCTTCATATACATATTTTTATTGTTTTATTTCCTCAATTTATTAATGTAACTGTTTTACAGATTGATACCAACATACATATGCATTTGTATATACATATTATTTTACATGGTTCTATGTAATGGTTTTACATGGTTGTGCTTACACTTGAGATATTCCTAATTACTGAAGTCACAGTGATCACATCTCCTTCTAGTCTTGTGTCCCCATTTAGATAGTATTTATGTGGTGACTTTAATATTTCCTTCTTGCCTATAATTAATTCCCCTAGGATTGGTGTTTTTTAAGCCAGTATATCATCTTTCTCATTGCCGTAGACTCCCACATGTCTGAGCAATAAATCCACAGAATTCCCAGCAGATTAGAATATGCAATGTACTCCCCCCACTCAAATCTGGTCCACCCGTGTTGTATCCTTCTAAGCATGGACTGAGAATATATCATTACTACACCTCCTGAATGGTTTTGTGTCAGAAATTCATGTTAGTGCTGCATAGATCTTCATTCTCATGCTGGAGGATGTTAAAGTAAAAGATCACATTCAGGCATTGGTAGTAAACAATGTATATTGATGATCACACCACAGAATACTTACAATAACAGGTGACATGTTTGAGTTCAGTGGTCTAAGCACAACACTTTTGGCAACTCCACCTTGTGAGATATTTGCTTGATGTGGAATCACTGTCTGTCCAGATGGTAACATGATCTGAGTTGCTCCAGTGCTAGATACTGGAATGATGGTGTGGGTACCAGGTGCCATGTTGGCTTGGATCATGTTCCCCCTAGCAGAATTAATCAGCTGTGTGCTTACCAGCGGTTGAGTTAGACTGATGGACTGAGGAACAAGAGAATGTTTGTGCAAGTAAGATCATTATTGTAACAAACACATACAACATTATGTACATTTTGATATGTTCCCTGCACTTTGATATTGATTATGAACTAACATTACTGCATTCCGAGCAGACCCAGTAGTGCTCAGTCTTCACTAACAGATGACAAAGGGTATGCATACTGATGGTTCCCGTGGCTTGCTGGTTGACCACCCTCCACATTCTGCCATGCTGGCATCCAGTTCTACTAATACCAAATTCCTCAAATCTCAGCCTTGAAGGTACATAAATATCAGTGTATCCAGCAGGCGTTCATGAAACAGTTTCAGCACATCCCTTATCTGTTGTCAATGTCTGATCTATTGGTGCCTAGGTTGCAAGTCTGTCTGCTCTCTCATCCACGCTGCGATGTACCAGTAAACATAAATACAAATAGGAAGCTTACTGTTTTACAAAGGTCATAGTATCAAACCGTGACCGCCTACTATACTGTAAGATCTGTGTACAGAAAATGTAAACATAACCTCAAAGGCCCATTTTGTTTATTTCCATGAATTTCATTAGTCGGTCTTGGTTATTTTTGGCATGTGACTAAATTATATAAATAATGACCAACAACAAAAATAAAAAACTGAACAAAAATAGTCCTAATTAATTGTCTACAGAGGTCTTCTACAAATAACGGTCTTGCGCAAACATGCCACTTCGGGAATTTCGCCCGCTTAGGTAGTCTTGCATGTTTTTTTTAAAACCCATGTTGGAGGGAGCAACCAAAATTAATAGTGAAAGGCATCTTCTCTATCCCGTCGCTATTGAAAAGTGGTTCCAAATTCCGACACATCATTCCGCCATAATTGATACCCATAGGTTAATTTCAAAGTCCTCTCTCACTTTTATTACCATATACTTCCTACAAAGTATACACTCTGTAATGAAGTTCAAATTCTCCTGTATCCTATAAAAACAAATCTGAACATATTTCCCACTTACATTTTACTGTCTGCTGTAATTTTGACTGGCTTATTGAGGCAGACTTATTAGTTAATTACTATTCACTAGCACAGTTCCACTTCAGAAAGCCTGGATACTGAACACAATCAATTCATCCAGTTTATAAAGAGAAATTAACAGTAAATTGTCTTCAGGACCTATCACTAAATATCTTGTCCACACAGAGATCCATGGCCTTATTTTGTATTAGTGGCTTTGGGAAAGGGGGGGGGGGGTGGAGGGGCTATAGATATTATAGAATCACTGGTGGTATAGATTATTTAGGACAACCCAGCTTAAGAAAATGGATGACCAACCTTCTGGGAAATTAACACCAAAGGTTGGGGCGATAATTCCCAGGGACCTAAGCATGCACTTGTAAACAAGTTGTCATTTCCACAATAATAATACTATCATCTGGGTAGACAGATATTGCCTATTACTATGTTGCCAGTTTCAAACCTATAACCCCTTTATAGTAGGTAAATGACAATCACTCCACCACACATCCCCATGAGAAAAAAATAGCATAACTCAACTAAGCAGTGAACAATAAGAACAAAAGCTAGCTCTCTTATCTACAAATAATCACATTTCTTTAGGAATATCAAAACACTATTTACCTGAGGCAAATGCTGCAACTGAGAGTTTGTGATAAGCACTCTCTTGCCCTCAGCTGTCTGTGAAATAAAATAGTGTACATACATATATGAAGCTATTCAAATATTTTATTATACCAAAGACAGCATCTATAGCTTCGCTTTATAGGAGGTCAGGCATTGTTCCTTGTGGGTGAGCAGGTGCATGTAATTACAAGGCACCTACTCACAAAATATAACATCCTGTGCACATGAGAACAAGCAAATGACCTTTTTTTGCTAGTAATAAACTTATCATTACTATCGTATCTATGGCGCTGTTCACACAGAAATATTTACAACTCAGACATCTTCAGATCTACTTGCGTGAGAAAGAAAATTAGAGGGAATATTGATGCACAGAAATTATGAGCAATGAAACTCTTTTCATATGTACAGGGGAATTTCCAGAGAGTTTTGTTTTCTTCATGCTCAAAGACTCCAACTGTCTGTGATATGCATTTCTTTGAGAAGAAGCATCCTATTCAGATGGAGTCTGTCATCGAAGACGGATATTTTGGGCCATTGGCGCAAATAAACGGCGGCACAGCGCATTTCCATTCTCTGGACTACATCCTGCTGGACCATTGTCCTGCTACAAGAGAGATCCAGCGAGAATTTGAGAATGAACGCTGAAGAAGAGGAAATGAAATTCTATGTATGTAGAAGGTATTTTTTAAAATTCAGACATCTGAAGCATGTCAACATTTGGTGGCATCAGAGTTAGCTGTTTTTGATCACACAGTCCATATTATTTCAATATGACCCAGAAATGGTCAACAAGATTGCTAACAAGTTCACACACGGTGTAAACAAAAATGTGATCATACAGGGAACAGTCAGGTACATGTTTCAATTGTTAGTGGTCTACATCATCAAGTGACATATTCTGTCCAGAACGTAGTCTTTCCTATGGATCTCTTGAATTCTTCGCGGCCTTGAGATAGTTGCCCTGCATCTTCCAGTGACATGCGCAGGCATTCTTGAATGTCTTTTGTCCAACAGCATCTTGGTCGGCCTTTGCCCCTGTTGCCATCTATCATCCCCTCCATTAACACTCTCTCCATGCCGTCGTGTCTCTTAATATGACAGAAAATAACTAGCTTTTTCTTTAATATAGTGTTAAGAAGCCAGCCTTCCTGGACGTTAATTGTTCGTAACACCTCCTGGTTTGTTTTCTTCGCTGTCCATGGTATTCTCAAAACTCTTCTATAACACTTTAATTCAAATGATGTTATTCTCTTGGCCACTGTTTTATTTAGTGTCCATGCTTCACATCCATATGTCGCCACAGGAAATACACATGAACGTAGTAAACACAATTTGGTTCTTATGTTAGTACCTTGCCATAGTTTCTTTATCTGTTTTAATTTTGCAACATTGCCGTTCTTCTCTTGATCTCAACTGCGCAGTCCCCCGCATTGTTTATATTAGTTCCTAAATAATCAAAATTTAGTGGTCTACAATACTATGAATTAGAATTTGGAACAAATTGGGCATTTGGTATGTTGATTATCATTGCAGACCAGACATGTCCATAGGTGTTCAGCTCCACTTACATAAATTTCTCAATATATATAGTGGATGCTTTAGGTTCTATGTTAGTTCAGTGTTTTATTGGACATAATTGTTAAGTGCTCTCTATGAGCTACACCTATCATCACTCCAAATTTGGCACATTCTCTAAGATTTAGAGTATTTTATAACTTTTCTTACTCAATTTACAAGAGGAACTCATTTACAGTATGTCATCTGGAGAACATATACTGTTGAACAGTCAGATAAACATCTCTGCACTGGTAACATCATTATCAGATTACATGACAGTGTAACACTTGCTCCCTCACACACAATATAAATTCAATGCTCTTGACTATGGAAGACAGAATATGTCCATTGCAGCCAACTAAACATGCAAATAGTAAGTAAGAAACTTATGTAAATCAGGGTTTCTCAAAGTGGGCAAAAATGCCTTTGATAGAGAGGGTCAAGGGAGCAGCATGGGAACACATCAAATTACACAGAAAATATTGAAGGCCTTTTTTATTTTATTTTTTACAAAAAAAAGGAGGTGAAATTCTGTTCATATTAACTGAACTTTATCTGAAACCTGACCATACTAGGATTATTGAAACTAGTGACATGCTTCAGTTGAAACAGGAAGCTTTTTAACTGTATTAACCGTATTGGCTCTATAGGCAACTATAGCCATCAACGTCATTACGTAACTAGGATTGATAGGCATCTCCATTCACCCCCGTTGCTATGCCCTGATTCATCAGTATGGAATCACACAAAGTTAAGCTCATATGACATCGAATTTCTGCCGCACGAAACTAGGAATACATCACCGCCTAAAGGTCAAATTCATTTAAACATTACGATTGTAAGAAGGAGAAAACCGCCTGATTTTGGCAACAAATTTCTGGAACGACTTTGTCCATTTTCGATGCCATATTATACTATCAAATGCAGTACCTCGTGGCATGGTAAGTTATTATCATGGAAATAATCATGGGAATTATCATGGAAAGTAATATCTACATTTTTTAATTGTTTTTGTGTTTCAGTTGTTGTTATATTATAAGAATGTTTGTTTATTCAATGAATAACACAAAAACAATATGTATTAGGGGTGCCATGTGTTGGCATTTAAAATAAAAAACGTATGTCCAGCTAGGCCTAGTCTTGAACAGACGGACATTGTATGCAGTATCTTCATGTTTTAGTAGATTATTCAGTCCATATTATATTAGTTTGGATATGAAACAACATATATACAACAGGATAGGTATTTAGGAGGATTTTATCAATGTTGCCACACATTTCTCCAGTATTAGGGTCATCAAGAAATTATATTTGCAATTTTTTAATTGTTAATATAATTCCTTACCAAATATGTATGCATGGCCCAGATTGGGAAGGGTGTTAGTCAATGAAATCTATATAAGATTTCAAGAAAGAGTTTTAGAAACAATGTAAATAAAACAATTTACAGAAAGCATTACTAAACTATCAACAATTTGACCCAAAATGTCAATGCTTTATTTGTTCTCAATTGCCCCTACAAAAACTTGTCCAGGCTTTCTATGTAAAATATTCTTGTGGAATATTTACATATATGAATTCTTGGGCTCATAATGGCATGCATAGAAATGCTCCCAGAAATTACAATTCTGTTGCTGCAAGGTCAACTGCAACGATGTCCCCAAGTTTCTATTGGAATTATTCATTCATCTTGATTAACCTACCAACCCTTGGTGCTGTATTATTCAGGTGACATATATGTTCAGAAATTTAGTCTTCTTTATAGACACTGAACTCACAATTCTGGGCAAATTTACCTGTTGTAGACATTAGGAGCCATCTCTGCATCAAAGGTTGGCTGCAAAAGATCTCTAACATCTCTCTTGCCTTGTCTAGGAGGTGCACTCTACTAGAATGTAACCTATCGCGCCTCCCCCCCCCCCTCCATTTGTATCTTTGCCTATCGCTTGATCGTCACCCCTCAACTCTTCTTTCAAGTAATGCCTTCAACAAGGCGTCATGTATTTTAATATGTCTAAAATTTATGTTTGGTTTTTATTTCTTTTAATAATTATTTTTTCATATGCAGTATTTTTCTTTCAATGTAATGAAAGGAGTAAGACAAGGCTGTACCTTGTCTCCATACTTGTTCAACATCTATGCAGAAAGTATAATAAGAAACGTGAGACAAGAAACAATGAAGCCTGATTTCAGACCCATAAATATAGGAGGACTGCAGATACAAGAAATTATGCAGACGAAACAGTGCTATTAACAACAAACGAACACGACCTACTGAACATAATTAAGTCAACCCAAAAGTTCAGCGAACAGCAAAATTTGTTCTCAAATATGAAAAAGACAAAAATAATGGCAACTGGCAAAACTAAATCAAGACCCAAAATTAATATTGAGAATTGAAATTTAGAAGAAGTGACACATTTTGATTATTTGGGAACTAATATAAACAATGCGGGGGACTGCGCAGTTGAGATAAAGAGAAGAATAGCAATGGCGCTGACAAAATTAAACAACCTAAGGAAACTATGGCAAAGTACTAACATAAGAATCAAATTGTGTTTACTACAAACGTGTATTTCCTGTAGCAACATATGGATGTGAAGCTTGGACACTAAATAAAACAGTGGCCAAGAGAATAACATCATTTTAATTAAAGTGCTATTTGAAGTGCTACGAACAATTAACGTCCAGGAAGGCTGGCTTCTGAACACCATATTAAATAAAAAGCTAGTTTTTTTCGGTCACATTAAGAGACACGACAGCATGGAGAGAGTGTTACTAGAAGGGATGATAGAAGGCAACTGGGGCAAAGGCTGCCCAAGAAGCTGTTGGACAAAAGACATTCAGGAATGCCTGTGCATGTCACTGAAAGAGGCAGGACAGCTTTCTCAAGACCACAGAGAATTCAAGAGATCCATAGGAAAGACTATGTTCTGGACAGAATATGTCACCTGATGATGAGTATTATCATAATCTCTTTATTTGTTTTATCTCCTTTCATGAAATTCTCCCTATTCTTCTATATATCCACATATATCTCATGGGCATAAATTCTGTCTTCTAGCTATTTGCTCACTATCTATCTGTTTTGTCGTAGATAACGACAAGTCTTTAACACTGAAATGTCTTTTGTCCATCATCATCTTACCTAGTGGTTCCATTACTAGTTTTTCCATGTTATTATGTTTCTTTATATGGCTTTAAAAAAACCTAGTGCACCGTTTGAGCAACAACATAGACATAAAGTTCTTCTCAGTTGTGTATGTTCTATCCCCTCCTAGATGTGTTTAAATGTGCCTTCCTTATAACTCTCAGCCACATATGCCAATGATTCTGGTAGTCTCTCATATACAGGGATAGCCAACACTTGTCTTGCTGATTCAGTATTATTTTGATAGAATGAAATTGCTGGCCTCAATGTTAACTCCTTATCTGGTGGATATATTGAGTCTTAACTCTATGGTAACCTGTCCTGCATAGGTGTTTCTACCAGGAACATAAATTCCTGCTTGTATAGCCTACTGTCTCATTGCGACTCATATGTTATTGACTCACATGGCGAGGGCTGAAACTAAACACATTTGCTCCTCTTCTTTCATTCACTTGAAAATTGCTTATATCTAAAGTTTTGTCTCTTATATAAACTTGATTGTGCTTTTTAACTCATACTGAGGTCTATAGAGTGTTTCTTCCGCTGCTGTTTCTCTAGTAAACAGTGTATTTGCCTCATAATTTCATATTCCAAGCATTCCTGAAGAATATGCTCTGCTTCCTGAGGTGCCTGTTTACACATGACTGTATTGCCAATCTTGAGCTTTGTGTATATATACGTGGCTGCAGAGTTTGTTGTGTCCTGTTCTGAATCACAGAATAACAACTTGGTCTGGTTTGTTCATAATCTGGTAGTCATCTTGCGTTGGGGTTGGCTTTCTAATTGTTTTATCATCTGTTTCTTTTGATGCTATGTTATTGACACGTCTGGTTATCAGGAGCTCCCTCCTTAGTCACACAATATGCTTTCTCATTTTTAGGTATTCCACAATGTGATGGTATCCGCTGCATAACTACTAAACACATAATTAATTACATGAATTAATCAAGTTAACCTTTAGCAAGCTGTATTTACAATTATGCAATTGCTCTCCTGCCGCTGAATTAATTTTTGGAAATGTTACGTAATGGTAGCTGTTTTGAAATTGTGATAACTTTTTGTTGTTAAAGATATTTAAATACTTTTTGCACATATAAATAAAGAATTGAATTCTGCATATATTGGTGTAAGTTTTGTTTGTGTGTGTGTGATATGAGACATGTAAGACAGTCTCAAAGACGAATTTCCACAAAACCCCAGCGAACTTTGACATTTAAAACGATTTTATAATTGTACGAAGTTTATTACATTATTTGTAAATATTCTGGAGTGGAAAAAGTATACCAGAGATCTAATCTGATGCGATTTATGGTCAATTTGTTGTAAAATTCAGGGATTAAACATACAGGTATGTCTTAAAATCCTTCTATAAACCAAGATCTAGTCCAGAAATGTATCGTTCAAACTTAGTTGATGTTTTACTATCAATTAGATAAAGCAGTGTGGTGTAACTGATTTTCTAGCGTGGAAATAACTTATCTCTCCATAAATAATCATTTGAATCACAATCCATAATGATTTTAATGGAACTCTGGATCAGCAACCAACCAATCAATGATTTTAATGAAAATTTGATAAAATATACGTCAATAAAACCAAATTCACGATCATGGCGATGTTTTTGTTTGAAATTGTCAATATATTGCAAACATATAGATATTTACATGACAATAGGCACATGGTTGCACCTAAAACTGCTGGAAAAGGTAGTCAATTGAATAAAATACCAGATTTAACAAATCTGGCAGAAAAAAATATTAAAAATTGGTGATTTGTAATTGATTGAAGTGTAGCTAGCAACTGCGGCAAATATTCTTACTGCTCACTAACCAGAAAAGGGGAAATGTCAGTGAATAAAGTTGCCACACGCATCCTAAAGGTTAAACCTTCACCATCCACAAACCTGAATTATGGCTTGCTGTCCACTTCCATCTGAACCAATCACATGTGGTCCAAAATTGACATTCACAACTTTAGGATTTTCTATATGAACAGATCCCTGTGCTGGAAATAAGGCAGTTCCCTGGCTGCTATATATGCTCTGACCAGTGAGTGTTTGATTTGGTTGAAGAAGGGTCTGGATGGGTACACTGTTTGCCAATTGTTGAACCTAGCAGATTTAAAAGTAGCATTTTCACAATAGATCATAACAATTTACAAATGTAATACTTTTGAAGTAGGTGACAGCAGTAAAAGGTCATAGCAGTTGCAATCAATGTTTGGTGTGGAGAACACACTTGATGATAATGATAGCAATAATTTATAAATATAGCATTTACACAATAGGTGATAACTATAAGGTACTTTCCTGATATACAAGCCCTAGAAGTCACACTTTTCAAAATAACTTCTTGTTTTTATTTTATATTCCACATTCTAGTTTTTAATACAACCATTTGCCAGCACAAGCAATGTATGAAGATCTGAAATGGCACATTTTTTACAACACACACAGATTGTTCTAGCGGACGTTATCCATTTTGTATATCTATTGTTAAGGTTACCAGCCGATAAGGTGGTGTGTCTGAGATGCTGATAAATAAAAGCACAGATGTAGAATGCAAAACTTTCCTGCATAAGGTCTGCCTGTCAGCCCTTTCCAAGCTTCAGGGTAATCAATTTGAAAGAAACAACAAAATTATGTAAATTAACACAAAAAAACCTGTTTTCTAAACAGAGTCGGAAGAGTCTTAACCTTTAGCAAGCCAGATTAAAAAATATGAAATGTCTTCCTGCCACCGGATTCTTTTTTGAAAATTTGCGTTATTGATGGCGACTGTTTTGAAAATGTGATAATTTTTTGGTTGTTAGAGATATTTAAATAATATTTGCACATATAAATAAAGAATTGAATTCTGCATATATTGGTGTAATTTATGTACGTGTGTGTGTGATACCAGACGTATGAGAAAGTGGTAAAGACATTTTTCACACAAAAACATATATTTTATAACAAATAAAGAGGAAAAACATTAGTAAAAAAATAACTTACCTTATTGAATTCCTTGGCAACACCGTACACTAAATCACACGTAAATCTGTTGTATTTATGCTCTTTCATTGCGAAATTATCAAAATATTGCAGGGGAAACTGTATAAAACATGTAGATTTGTAGTAAAATCGCTCTTTGAGCTTAGGCCTAGAGTCATTTTTGGTGCCACTTCAACATATTCGATATCAAACGTACAAGTCCCCAAACCAACACAGCATTCTGTATATTCACTGATGTGAAACTAAATAACTTAATAACTCATGATTCAAGCCACGATTCAATGTTATTTTATTCAAAATACGATGAAAGAAAGGTCTATACAACCGATCCACCATCATGGCATCGTACCGGTGTGCAGATGTGGTCAGATTAATTGCTCTTATAGTGTGTCTTCTAGCTAGCCATTTTCAACAACGATCATGTCGGATGTGGAGGATGTACCGGCTTCGATTGCGCATGTCCCCAACTATGTGCACGGGCTGTGGTACGTGTAAATCTCACGATATCTCGTCAGATGGGGTGTGTCGCCAATGGCGCGAGCCGCAATTTTTTGTTTTTGTTTACCGGTGTTAATGTAGGCGCGGTGAAGTTTAACAGCCTACAAGAGTGCAGATATCGAGGCAGCAGGCTTGATCACTATCGAGTGAACTACTGATACTATTTCATCAGGTCAGAGTACATATGCAAATGTTGGAAAGACTGTGAGGTAGTACCAAATGAAGAAATAAAAACCATTCTAGCTAGACAACAACTCAAAACCTACATTGCCAAGTTTATGCGGTCACCCGCCCAACAGCTTCACCTCTTAAAAAAAAAGATGTAATGAACATGAACAGTCTTATTCAGTGGAATCTCATTATAACGAATTGGTCCAGACCGATAAAATATGTTTGTAATAATAAAAACTTGCTAAATACAGTGCAAACAACAAGGATAAATATAATTGGGATTTTGAAAATAGATAAATTTGTTATATAATGATGTACAATAGTGAGATTCCAACTATTTAATATAATGAAGTCTCCCCTGTCTATTGCTAAAATTTTCCTTTACTCCCGAGCAATGTTCAGCATTGTTTTCTAGTATATTATATTTTCAGTCATTTTTCTTAAGTTTACATGAGCCCCTAATAGTTTCATTAAGGCAGGGGGGTTCCATCTTTTAGGAAAGTACCTGCAATAATTTATAAATGAAGCCCTTATACAGTAGGTGCCAGCAATAATTTATGAAAGTTGCACTTACACAACAGATGTTAGCAACAATTTATGAAAGTTTCACTTATACAGCAGTTGACAGCAATAGTTTATTAAAACACAGCAAATGGTAGCATTAATTTATGAAAGTTGCACTTACACAGCAGATGATAGCAATAATTTATGAAAGTTGCACTTACACAGCAGATGATAGCAATAATTTATGAAAGTTGCACTTACACAGAAGCTGATAGCAATAATTTATGAAAGTTGCACTTACACAGAAGATGATAGCAATAATTTATGAAAGTTGCACTTACACAGAAGATGATAGCAATAATTTATGAAAGTTGCACTTACACAGAAGATGATAGCAATAATTTATGAAAGTTGCACTTACACAGCAGATGATAGCAATAATTTATGAAAGTTGCACTTACACAGAAGATTTATTATTATTAAGTGACATATTCTTTTCAGAATACTGTCTTTGTTGTAGATACTCTGAACACCTCTCTGTCCTGGGAAAGCAGGCATGTATTAGCTAGAGACATGTTCAATACATTCTTCAATGTCGCTGGTCTGGTTCATGGTTATTTTTTGACTGCCTCTTCTTCTTTTTCCTGGCACTCTATCCTCTTGAATCAGCCTTTTTTATGCCATCGTGTCTCTTTAAGTGTCCATAAAACTGTAGTTTCCTTCTTATGATCGTATTTAGAAGCCACCCTTCATTTAATAAACACAGCAGATGACAGAAATAATTTATAAATGTAGCAAATTTACAGCAGGTGATAGTAATAGTTTATAAAAGTAGCAATTTTACAATGGAGATAGTCATAATTTATAATAGCACTTGTAATTTTTTTTAATTTTTGTGTTTCATCTAATTTGAAAGGTATTCAATTTAACATACTTTCTTGGTATCTTTACGGGCTCTGTAGATGACTATAGCACCTGACTTCATTACGTAACTAGGGCCTGTAGGCATCTCCATTTATCCTCGTTTCTATGCCCCGATTCATCAGTACGGAATCACACGAAATTAAACTCATATGACGTAGAATTCCCACCACACAAAACAAGGAATACATCACAGCCTAACAATCAAATTCCTTTACACATTACGATTGCAAGAAGGAGAAAGCTGGCTAATTTTGTCAACTAATTTCTGGACGACTTAACATTTTCTACTCCATATTTTACTATCAAATGTAGTACCTTGTGGCATGGTGACTGTCATGGAAAGTAATATCTACATGTTTTAATTGTTTTTGTGTGTGATTTGGTTGTTGTTATATTATAAGAATGTTTGTTTATTTATTAAATAACACAAAAACAATATGTAGCAGTGTGTTGGCGTTTAAAATAAAAATGTTGTATGTCCAGCTAGGCCTAGTCTTGAACAAATGGACATTGTATGCGATTGCTTCACGTTTTATTAGTTTGTTCAGTCGATATTATATTAGTTTGGATATCTTCTTCTTCTTCTGCGTTCATTCTCAAACTCCTGCAGATTAGCAGGATGTAGTATGGAGAACGGAATGCGTTGTGTCATGGTTTACAGAATTGCTGTGATATCTGCGTCTTTTGGCCCGACACATCCGACCTCAGCATGGCTTTGAGTCACTGACCCTATATGGGATGGGACAGCCAACTTTATCCCATATCCTCCTTAGTCGCCTCTTACAACATGCGTGGAAGATAAACAGTGTTGCTATTCTTTTCTCCCCTTTCGGGCCCCGGCAACACACGGGTGAGTTTGGATATGAAACAACATATATACAGCAGGAATAGGTATTTAGGAGGATTTTATCAATGCTGCCACTTATTGCTCAAAAATTATATTTACGATTTTTTAAATGGCATTTTCAGATTTTCCTCCCAATTTTCAACTTCACAACTTGCTCACAACTGTCATATCACAAATACAACAACAACAAAAACATGATTATATGCATTGTTCACTCCTTTATTTATATATGTGCAAAAATTATTTTGATATATTTACAAACAAAAAAGTTATTGAGTTTACCAAACACTAATAAAATATCCAAATGGTCATTCTTCTTCTTCAGCGTTCATTCTCAAACTCCTGCTGGATCTCTTCTGTAGCAGTACTACTAGATTTCCAGCAGGATGCAGTCCAAAGAATGAAAATGCGTTGTGTCGCCGTTTTATTTGTGCCAATGGCCCAACACATCCGTCTTCGGCGGAATCCAAATGGTCATAAAAAATAAGCCAGGTTCAGGGGGAAAATTGTGTAATTTTAATTCAGGGTCCTAAAGGTTAACCTTTAGTTCCAATAGGTAGTTAAGTGTTTTTTGGATAATACTTTGCTCTTTCTGTCTGGTTATGTGGCCGTACCATTTAACTTGTTGTTTCTGTATGTATTCTATTGTTGGCTTGATCCCTAATTGTTTCCTTAGTGCTTCATTCCTGATTTTGTCTCTCAAGTTAACTCCAATCATATGTCTCACACATTTCATTTCAGTGGTGTTAATCTTATGTATTGTTCTAGAATCTAATGTCCAAGTTTGAAACTGATAACACAATATTGGTAAGAAAATGGTGTTGAAAAGCACTTTCTTTGTTTCTAGTGTAATATCTTTGTTTCTTAATAAAGGTGTTAATTGATCAATGATCTGACAGGCCTTATTACATCTTGCGTTTATTTCTCTTCTTGTTTGTTGTCATATCTCAATGTGCTGCCCAGATATTCCATGACTGCTCTAATCAATTCAATCCTGTCTCTTCTTATCTTGGTGCCATTCACTAAAGCTTTACCAACCAACACATAGGCTCTTTCATTTCCCCTGACCCCAGAATGACCAGGACAGTAAATCCATGTAATTCTCTGCGTATTGTCGAGAAGAGTGACCCATTCAGTTCTGATCATACACTTTTCTATCTTGCGCAGCATACTTTGAGAGTCTGATAGAATCACTGAGTCTGTTGGTGGTTGCGTCGCCAGCCAAGTGAGAGCTGCTGTCACTGCTTCTATTTCCATTCTCATACTAGATGTTGTAGTGGGGTAGGCAGCTGACGTCTCAGTTAATTTCTTGCCATTTTGGTAGGACACGAAACCCCAACCACACCTGTTTGTTTCTTGTGTTACTGAGCCGTCTGTGTAAATTATTTTATCATGTGGCTTCGAGTGCTGCAGTATGAGTTCTTGGATCATTTCCTGTTCTGCTGGCAGCCCAGTCGCTGCACTCTCTTCCCATCTGTATTACCAATGTCGTCAATAATTTTCTCTCTTTGCCAAAAGTCACCCATTCACAGCCTCTTCCCACTTCCTCCAGCTCACAAAATGAGTATGGTATCTTCTGTTTCTGCCATTCATGATCTTCCTCCCTTGTCTTCCTTGTGTGTTGTCTAGAGATTGATGTAAGACGTGATGATCATTATTGGCGACCTTGAAGTATTCTTTAACCTGGGCTATTTTATGTCTTGATTTGATGCTAGGTAGGTCTAGGAGAAACCTCATGACCATGATAGGTGTATCTCTTATGCATCCTAGAACAGCTCTCATGGCCTCATTTTGAACTCTCTCCAATCTATCCACATGTGTTTGCAACAATGTCAATAAACCTAAACCATAGTCCAACACAGATAATACCACTGCCTGCATCATCTGAAAAAGGGTTCGCTGCATCTCTGCAGATGCCATGATTTTGACTGCACAGACACCCTTTCCAGCTTTCTGAATGATATTGTCCACATGTTTCGCAAAAGATAGACTTCTATCAAAGGTGATGCCTAGATATTTCATAGTCTGCTTCCTGTCAATGTTGATGCCCATGCAGGAGACTGCTGGTAATGTGTCTGTGACTATTTTGTTATTCAGTGAGAACCAGACAATTTTTACCTTGGTGGGACTGACAATTGATTTCCACACATTTTATCAAAAGTGTGTTTTTTTCCCCTCTTTAAAAGGACAAATGATATAGACAGCAGGTATTTTATTGTCACATGTATGGATATTTTCACGTCATATATTGCAAAATTCCTTAATCTATCTTGGAATATACAAATTCTGAAGATTTCACATGTTTAAACTTACTAGTATTACTATTTCATTTTTCCCCCTTTTTTTAAAGGTGACAAGTGATGCAAATGGCTTCAACTAGAAGGTCTTGCAGAAATAAGCCTAACATCGTCTGCTACATCTGCGGTGAATACACCCTCGTTCCTAATAGGAATCCAGTCACAACTTTCATAAAGCAAGCTTACCATGCGTAATTTGGTATAAAACTTGGTGACCAGGATAAAGCTTGGGCTCCTCACATGTGTGCAAGTCATGCACTGAATACCTGCATCAGTGAATTAAAGGCAAGAAGAGCAGTCTGAAATTTGGAATACACATGGTTTGGAGGGAACCAACAAAACAAGTCTCTGACTGCTATTTCTGCACTATTGATGTGACTGGGATCAATAGAAAGAATCAAACTGTCCTCAAGTATCCTGATCTTGAATCAGCATGTCGTCCTGTAGCTCACTCTGATGAATATCCAGTATCTGTCTATGCAGAATTCCCTGACATCAGAGATGAAGATTCTTCCAGTGTTCTAGAAGGTCAAGAGGATAATGAAAAAGAAGAGGCTTTTAGTGATGATGCTCCACATCCTTTTTGCTAAAATGAGCTTAACGATTTTGTTTGTGATTTAAATTTGTCAAAGTCCTCAGCTGAGCTCTTGGCATCCAGATTAAAGGAAAAGAACCTCTTGTCTGACAGTACATGCATCACTTTTTATCGCAACAGGTATCAAGAGTTGCTCCATTTTTTCTTTGAAGAGAAGGACTTGGTATACTGTACAGATATTGTTCACCTTCTGCAGAAGCTTGGAGTGCAACTTTATGAACCCAGAGATTGGAGACTGTTCATCGACAGCTGCAAGAGATCATTATAATGTGTTCTGCTTCACAATGGCAATCAGTTTGCTTCTGTACCCCTAGCTCACTCGACTACACTGAAGGAGAAGTATGAAGTGGTGAAGTATATGCTGGAGAAAGTTTCTTATTATCAGCACGAGTGGTATATTTGTGTTGGCTTTACAAAGTAACCCTGCTTTCTGTGCATGTGGGATAGTAAGGACAGGTCTCAGCACTATGCCAAGAAGGACTGGCCTGCATGAGAAGAATTGGTGCCAGATAGATCAAAGAACATCGTCAACAATTCTCTGGTAGACAGAAACAAGATACTATTCCCATTGTTGCATATCAAGCTTGGCTTGATTAAACAGTTCACCAAAGCCCTGGACAAGAATGGTGGTTGCTTCACTTACTTGTTCCGCGCTTTTCCAGGATTAACCATAGAGAAGTTGAAAGGTGGCATTTTTGATGGTCCTCATAAAAGAAATGGAGACCAGAGACATGGACATTGGTATGCAGTAATGATGGCTGATTACTCCTGGACTCTGAAGAGAGACATTCCTGCTGCTGAGCACTCGAGAAAGTCGAAGAAATTGAAGTTTATATTCTGAATTTTGCTCAGTGATGACATAATTTACATGTCCTTACCTTTTTCAATGTCTTCTCTTCCTTTATATAATTCCATGTTTGTAACATTTAATAAATACATTCTGTTAAATACTTTTTATGTGAGAAATGTTACACATAAATCAACTACTAATATCACCAAAATGTAGTTATGAATAGAATGCTATAGTCAGAGAATATAATTTTTTTAAAATCAATTTAGAATATGAGCAAGTTCTTTGTGTGCGTTTCTCCACATTCTCAACTTTGGTTGTAAACAAGATAACATGGTGACACACAAGTAAATAACACCTCTAAATCATATCCAGCATCCATTTATCTCTATTGTCTCTGAATTTGAAATCAATAACTCAATAAATAAAAATGTTACACCAAAAAAGCAAACACGTGCAGAAAAACCAGAAGTCATTAAAAAATGGTCAGCTGTCAGAGGAAGTATGCGTTATTTTTAGCTGGGCTGCTACATGTTATATGGAAGAAAAAAGAGAAAGCGCAAATAAAAATCTTCCATTGCTGTGATATGATCGCTTGAAAAGTTCCCACTTCTAAGAAAATATCCAACGGATTGCTTCTTCTTATTGCTAAATGACCGTCTGCAAGACGCAAAAGGTCATACATCGCTCTATATATATATATATAAAATACATACACAGCTAGCTATATATATATATATATATATATATATATATATATATATATATATATATATATATATATATATATATATATATATATATATATATATATATATATATAATATCTACACATAAAACGAAGATGTTGCCATAAATCGCTCTCTGGAGATAGACCTAGCCATGTTGGTAACATCACATTAGTATATTAGTTCTATGGCCTTTATATATCGGCATCATCTTGTTACGACCGTATATCTGCTTTGTAAACATATGTTATTAACAAGAACTCATTTAATAATCACAATCCATAATGATTTTACAGAAAACCAGATGAAACCAAAGGCTATAAAACCCGATTCACGCTGATCACGCCGCATTCATTTGCCATTGTGGGCGGATCATTCAGATTATAAAACTACAACTTTCCTAGCCATCTTTATTGCTAATAAAATAGTGGAAAAGGAAGTTTAATCAAATAGCTAGCTAGAATTTGTTGAATCTGGTCACTTGAACAATAAACATCATGTTGTTCCAACTGCAAAATAATGCATAGCAACCGGCAGGTCCACTTGACAGCAGCACTGTGTACCTGGTAAACCATTATCGAATCCACTCATCTGGAGTGTAGTAAAGGTTAAGTTGAAAATATGAAAAGTCTGGTCACCCCAGCAAATAATATTGTCATTCTGCTGTCAAAACACAACCAAAAAATGTAATGCAATTTAATCTCATAAATACAGTTAGAAAAAGAGCTTTCAATTTCATTTCACTGAATTCAAGCCTATTTTATTATATTTTCATGAGTTTTTTGTACAGTTTGACCCTATTTTACTAGAAATGTGGCAATAGATAGTTTCAACTTTCTGGCAACCCTGGTACACATCTATGTACAGAATACCCATAACTGATAATTAGCACTGCTGCCAACAGTGGAAAAGTAATCAGGTGTAAATGCAAAACTATAGTGGTATTATTTTTAAATAGATATTAGATAAGGCTCCGTTTGAGCATAATTGTAAAATAAAAAAAACCAGAAGAGAGACAAATAATAACTGCATAAAGTAAATTCAAACAGAACATGATAATAATCTTACAGATGCAATTGGGAATGGAGAGGCAATCTGGACTAGTTTGGCATTGTTCTGAGGCTGTTGCTGACCAATTGGTACAGACACTTGATGCTGCTCAGGAACAACATTTTGAAGCCTTGCTGCAGTACCAATTTGTTGTGATGAAGCTGATGGAGTCAAGTATGCAACAGTGCCACAGAGATTAGTGCTTGCTTGCTGAACAGCATTACTTGTAAGTGATCCTTGGAGATGTGTGGGAATGCTGCATACAAACAGATAGCATATTTAGCAAAAATTATATTTATGGACTACACTCTTTTGCATATATAGATATATAAAAATCAGAAAACTAATCACCTTATGCATACATCATTATCCAGTGATGACATTAGCTCTTACATCCACATCAAATATGCATTATTCTTCTTTGTATTGGCCATTTTCTGATCAGCCATTTTCTGATCAGTGTTGCAACTGTAGTTTATTTCCTCAGTTTCTACTGCACTGTTCTCTTCCAAGTGGCCCTAGATCTTTAAATCCTACTCCTTCACTCATGAGCAGTTCTCATGATACAGTTGGTTGCTGATCCATGGTCCATGACACAGTCAGGATAGTTAGCAGGATATAGCTGGATTGTCATGTCCAGGTGCCTCCCCATTCTTGACAGCTCTAATGTCCAATCCATTTACTGTCTTTTCAAATGATAGTACACACGTCATGTGAAGGTTTGACACTTGGGTACAGACATGAAGAGAAGGATCCATGCTTTGAAAACAAGTGCTACAGATGTTTGTTGGGAATTAACTATATAGAACATAAGATAAATATATGTGTCCAGCAGCAAATGAGCAAACTTGCAGATTGCCAAGGATCACTTTTGACAGTGGTGAAACGGTGCAAACTTGTTTGGTTTGGACATGTGACAAGGCATGAATCGCTTTCTAAAGTTATTTTACAAGGAACATTCAAGGGTGGAAGGAAAAGAGGACAGAGGATATCCTGGATTGATAACATCATGGAATGATCTGGGCATGATTTTTTCTGCATTTCTCCAAATAGCTAAGGATAGAGATGTTTGGAGGGCTTTTGTGCTGGTGTATCCAGTATGGCTCCCCTATGACCCTGACGGGTTATGTGTCTTATTATTATTTACTCATGTCATGTTGGCACTTTGCATTCCAATACTGGGTCATAAAATGTTATTTATATGAGCATTTTCAGAGGTCCATGAAGCAATGGACTTAAATTCTACGAGTGGTACAACAACATAGTAACAGTATTCAGAGGCTACAGCTACAGGAAACTTCAAGAAATGAATCACAGAGTAAGTGTACGGTCAGTCATTCTGCCACCTTGAATATGAATGCAGGAGAGGCAATGAAATGGCAGACTCAATGGTGTGTAATGCTGTGGTTGACTGCACAGTACTGAGGAGAGGTAATAGGGGCAGTACTTGATTTATTACAGAGTAAAGAATACAATGCTGGAGCTGATAATTTACACATAAAAAGAATGACAGAAATGAGGCAGAATGTTGGTGACCAGGGATGAGTGGTGAAAGTATGTCTTCTCTGGAAAATCCCATCTAACTGAGACTTTCAATCTCCATACTCTTGGATGGCTGCATCAATGGAGAGTTGAGCACTTATGGGAATGTTCTGTATGCCATAATGCTAGTTTCTAATCAAGAAATAAAAAAAGTAATGAAATGAGGTAATGTGTTGTAACACCCTACAAGCTTAGGGGACATCCAATGGATTCGATGACAATAAAGAGGGACGCTCTACTGTCAAAAGCTTTTGTTAGGTCAAAAGATCATGTCTGAGGTAGTTCTACCAGATCTGAACCCACAATGTGATGCTGGAAATATGTGTTCAATCATATCAATATCAGTATTAACATATGGTTGTCAAAGTTGGAAAATAACAAAAACACTGGAGAAGATATTAAATTCATTTGAAAATAAATGTCTAAAAAACTCTTAAAGATTGGTTGGGAAGAATTAAAGTCAAACAAGCAAGTAAAAGAAGACACCAAACAGCAGCAATATGTTTCTACAACAATGAGGAAACGATCAACTTTTATAGGACATGTACTTGACATTAATGAACATAGACTGCTACTACAAGCATTAAAATATATATTAGACAGCAAAAGAAAGCATTAGCTGCTTTTTATCACACAGAGTTGGCTGCTTGCAGAACAACCATCAAAGAGGGTATAACCAATCAGTCTCAACAATATGCAAGACTATAGACAGTAGCATCACAATGTTCAAACTAGAGAGCACCGATTTCTACCCTATGCACTGTATTTGGCGCTGAAGGAACAGATAGAATTACAGGTTACACTGTTTCTGAGGATCCAGAAAAAAGGACTCTGCTGTGAAAGACCAAATTACAAGACAAATTTGGGTGAGTGCAAATATTTTTTTAAATACCTCTTATGCTGAGGTTCTCTACTTTCAACCATGGATGTTAGTCCAATTTGATTATATAAGATCTGTGGTGATCAAAAATAATGTCATCTCATGTCATGTCATGGAAAGCACAACTTCTAAAGAATGTATTAGAAACACAGACAAATTTGAACATAGCACTCACTGTATTTGTAGCTGCCCTCCCATCACACCATGTTGTGGTTGATGTAACAACTGTTGCGCACTGCCATGAATACTTGCACTGAGGTTGGAAGTGGCAATGTTAATGCCTCCTGTTTCTACTGCCCCTGGATCATCTGAATGAATACCATCCAAAAATATATCTGCCCAGGACTGAAATAGAATTAGGGTCCATATACATATCTTTCATTAGAAATAATATCAATGAATGCATTCATTTATAGATGTTCAATTAGTAATAACGTTTCCGGCTCATAAGAGCGTAGACATCTGAGACATTCTCATATCCTTAGATTTCCTCTTCAGATCTTTTTATGTTATGCCAACATCACTGAGAACTTTCATCTCTCTTTTCAAAGTTGTTATACCATCCCTGTTTTCTAGGTTATTACCTTTACATATCTCAGGTCCCAAATATGAGTTGATGGCAATTCAGGAAATGAGGTTAAGCTAAGACTCGAGATAGCATTGGCCAACATGGCAAGTTTCAATATAATACAGAAAAGTAAGATCAGTATTACAGTAAAGATCAATCTATTCAGATCTGCTAGTGCTAAGTATACTTCTGTACGGATGTTAAAGTTGGATACTCAATGCAGACACAGAAAGAAGGATTCAGGCTTTTAAATACAAGTGGTACAGACATTTGTTGAGAATTATCTATATGGAACACTATAAGAATTATCTATATAAAACACTAAATAGGCCTACTACTCAAGATAATACATATAGAATTAATAACAAGATAGACATTGAGGTTGGTGAAGAGTAATTTGGTTTTTGGAGAACAAAGGAACCAGAGAAGCTATACTTCAACTTAAGACACAATGTCATAAGTTAGGTATGTTGTTGTAAGATACAGTCATAAGTTAGGTATGTTGTTGTAAGATACAGTCATAAGTTAGGCATGTTGTTGTAAGATACAGTCATAAGTTAGGCATGTTTGTTGTAAATTACAATGTCATAAGTTAGGTATGTTGTTGTAAGATACAGTCATAAGTTAGGCATGTTGCTGTAAGATACAATGTCATAAGTTAGGCATGTTTGTTGTAAAATACAATGTCATAAGTTAGGTATGTTGCTGTAAGATACAGTCATAAGTTAGGCATGTTTGTTGTAAAATACAATGTCATAAGTTAGGTATGTTGTTGTAAGATACAGTCATAAGTTAGGCATGTTGCTGTAAGATACAATGTCATAAGTTAGGCAAGTTTGTTGTAAAATACAATGTCATAAGTTAGGTATGTTGTTGTAAGATACAATGTCATAAGTTAGGTATGTTTGTTGTAAAATACAATGTCATAAGTTAGGTATGTTTGTTGTAAAATACAATGTCATAAGTTAGGTATGTTGTTGTAAAATACAATGTCATAAGTTAGGTATGTTGTTGTAAAATACAATGTCATAAGTTAGGTATGTTTGTTGTAAAATACAATGTCATAAGTTAGGTATGTTGTTGTAAGATACAATGTCATAAGTTAGGTATGTTTGTTGTAAAATACAATGTCATAAGTTAGGTATGTTGTTGTAAAATACAATGTCATAAGTTAGGTATGTTGTTGTAAGATACAATGTCATAAGTTAGGTATGTTGTAAGAGAAAATGCCATAAGCTGGACACTTGGATATGTTGTTGTAAGATACAATGCCATAAGCTGGACAGTTAGATATGTTGTTGTAAGATACAATGTCCTAAGCTTGACAGGGGTGCAAAGGGAACGCATTGCTCTAGGCGGACCCAGGGTTAGCAGATAACCAAGATCCCAAATGTACCTCCACGCGGTGCACCCTGGAAACAGAAATACAGCAGCTCGAGCTGATTCTGGCCAAATCATTTGGGGATCGTGTCCGAGAATGTGGAGGTAGCAGATGGAAAGAGATTTGACTGCACAAGAGACAGACAATATCTCAGACACCACCAGCATCACCACATATAGCGACACTGTCGACATACAGTGAAGCTAGTCAGTCCAGTCCGAACATTGGAGGGGCGACCAATGTAAAATGCACGTAAAGGTAGATGCATGGCGAGAGACAAATAGATTTCATACCGAGTACAAATGAAACAATGAAAAGGCAGAACAGCGCTAGAGGGCAGCGCGAACTGCAAATAGAAAGTGAAAAGTCCCTAGGAAAGGGGAACTACAAGCTCCGTCAGCTCGAGTAGAGCTTCTAGTTACCTGTGTTCCTTACAGGCAGAGACCCAGACCCATTCATTGGCATTTGGTAAAGCAAGAAGACCTAATCCAACTCGAATGTCGAGCCTTCCTAAACCGGAAATATGCTCGCGAAGAGAAAGGGTTCTGTACCCGATGGGCTTAGGCAAGAAAGGGACAACGATGGTAGTCCTGGCCCAACTCTACTGTCAAGGTTTCCTATACAGGAAGTACACTTGCAGAGAGAAAGGGTTCCATACCCGATGGGCTCAGGCACAAAAGGGACAACGATTTAGCCCTTGCCCAACTCTACTGTCAGGTTTTCCTACACCGGAAATACACTTGAAGAGAGAAAGGGTTCAGTACCTGATGGGCTCAGGCGCTATTGGGACAAGGACGCTCAGCTCGAGAACGCCTTGCTCTCAAACGCGTGGTGTGAGACTCGAACTTTGACAAGGGGTACCCGATGTCGGTGAATGACACCTTGGCTAAGAGGGCGAAAGAGCCAGGGTCCAACTCCTCTGTTGAGTTCTTCCCCTTAAGGAACCAGGCTCACGGATGAGAAACGGTTCAGTACCCAATGGGCACAGGCACAGCACGTCCAATTACATAAGGCAAGTTCATAGACAGTGGAACACCTCGTGCGAGTCAGACGAGAGCAAAAATCGTCTGGGCGAAGAGTCACCACTACGCGTGCCTGGAGACAGATATAGAGGCTGTCACAGGCTAAGGGTAGCCCACCCAAATTGTCAAGGCATGCCGAAATCGGATGTGCTAGGCCTACAAGGTGCATAACGGTGGCACAACGTAATCACGCTACCGGCGGAAATCGCACGGATATCCGTGATGGTTACAATGGAGCGAACGCAAAACAAACAAACAAACAAACATAAGCTTGGCAGTTAGATATGTCATATTAATATATAATGACATAAGCTGGACACTTGGATATTTTGTTGTAAGATACAATGCCATAAGCTGGACAGTTAGATATGTCATTGTAATATATAATGTCATAAGCTGGACAATTGGATATTTTGTTGTAAGATACAATGCCATAAGCTGGACAGTTAGAAATGTTGTAAGATACAATGCCATAAGTTAGATATATTGTTGTAAGATACAAAGCCATACATTATATATATTGTTGTAATATACAATGCCATAAGCTGGATAGTTGTATCATCATTTGTGATTATGTGTCCAAGACATTGCTATGATCTATACTTGTAGTATTTCTCCATGTGTTTTTATGTTTAGTACTTCTTTCACAATTTTGCTGACTTAATGTTTTTTTAGAGAGACCAGGTTTCTCTCATCTTCACATTACAGGAAGATAGTGATAGAGATGAAATTCTTGAGGAAAGCCGCCACGGTCACCAGGCTTGATAGATTACAAAATGAATATATCAAAGAAATAATAGGTATAATACCTTGTACAGAATACATAGAAAGGCAGCAGATCAAGTGGTTTGGCATTATGAGAATGCATTACAACAAGTTGCCTGTACAGACATATAACCAAATGAGATCAAGGTACAAAGCCAGAGGAGACCACGGAATAGATGGATAGAAAACATCAGGGACATCCTGAACAGACATGGTCATAGCACAGACGAGGCCACACATCTGGCTTTAGAACGCAAGTTAGAGCTCCAATCACCCCTACGCTTAACGGCAATAGTGGATAACAAACCACATGTGGAAAGACAATAGGCATAGTTTTTATTTTTATATCTAATTAGGAATGGTACATATATACAAAATGATATATCACATTATGAACATCAAATATTTTTTAAATGTGGACTTACATCTGCAGCATCCTGTCCCCTAAAAAAAAAATTTAATAGAACAATTACATTAAAAATACACTGTACAAAAATGTTCTAATTATATGTTTCTAGATTATGCTGTATTATATAATTAAAGATTTTGAATGGATACTGTTTTACATTTCAGAACTAAATTATGAGGCTATGCAATTTTGATTTTTTAAATATTTTAATTTAATGTTTTAAATTTTATTATCTTTTCATTAGTAGTTGTAGGTTATGTAGCACATGGCTACTTGACAATATTTTTGGGAATAACAACAATCACCAAACGCATAGAGTGTACAAGAATAATAATATCATGACTTCTTTAAGCCAATGAAAATGGACAGTATAAACCAGACATGTTAGAAGACTAAACCATTTCCACCTCAGCTGCTTTATAAGATATTCAGCAATCAGGATGGGATAAAATACCAGTCAGTGCAAGTATCTATGGAATCTAAATATGTAAGAATACACACATTGTTGAGGAAGACAAAGGCATGTAGGGCAGGATACATAGTCTGCATGAAAGATTATCATCTGCCAACAAAAAGGCACTGTGTGGTGACTTCTACTGGCTCCCGCAAGGCCAGAAGACAGTAGAATCATTTTAAAGACATTTAAGGAGGGAAACAGAGACAACTATGACTCACTTCAACATAGACACAAATTCATGAGAGAGTTGTGCACAAGACAGATCCAAATGGTGTCGCAGCAGCTGCAGAGAACCTCTGATATGATGTGCAACACAAATATGCTAGAAGAAATGCAAGACATGCTCAATGTTCCAATCAAACTCGTCCCAAAACATGCTCAGAGTACAGTAGAAAATTACAGGCGCACATAGAACTCATTAGTCACAGTCAGACACACTGCAGACTTCACCCCAATTTAACTGAATAGTCGTCATCGACTATGTTCGATGGACAACATTTACTGAACTTGCCTAGGTTAATCATAAAATCATATCTATATGATGAAAAAACAAAGTTCTCTCTAGAAAATTATAATATTTTAGCCATATCAAACCACATCACAGTCTAGAAAAGACTAAAATGGAGGGAATTATGCCAGAGCATTAGAAAAAGAGGTAGGTCACAAAGAAGATGAATTCAAAATATCAAAGACCATCTAAACATGACACTCACAGGAGCAGGAAGATTATCTCAAGATCTGCACAAAATATCAAAGACCATCTGAATAAGACACTTACAGAAGAAGGAAGATTGTCTTAAGATCTGCACAAAATATCAAAGACTATCTGAATATCACACTCACAGAAGCAGGAAGATTATCTCAAGATCTGCACAATTAATCAAAGACCATCTGAATATGACACTCACAAAAGCAGGTAGATTATCTCAAGATGGAACAAAATATCAAAAACCATGTAAATATGACACTCACAGAAGCAGGAAGATTGTCTCAAGAATTGAACAAAATATCAAAGACCATCTGAATATGACACTCACAGGAGAAGGAAGATTATCTCAAGATCTGCACAAAATATCAAAAACCATCTGAATATGACACTCAAGGAGCAGGAAGATTGTCTCAAGATCTGCACAAAATATCAAAGACCATCTGAATATGACACTCACAGAAGCAGGAAGATTATCTCAAGATCTGCACAAAATAACAAAGACCATCTGAATATGACACAGAAGCAGGAAGATTATATCAAGATCTGCACAAAATATCAAAGACCATCTGAATATGACACTCACAGGAGCAAGAGGATTGTCTCAAGATCTGCACAAAATATCAAAGACCATCTGAATATGACAATCAAAGATCTGAACAAGTTTCAAAAGACTTTGATGACTGCTACATCCTGTCCAGGATATGATTCCTGATGATCTACACATATTTTGTTAATGCTACACATTTACTTGGATCGTTCTAATTTGTTTACTATTTTTTTATTCAATATTTTTGTTCTCGCTGTGTCTCTTGATCAAACGTCCCATGGTGATGGGCTTATTTGTCAGTTTGTTTGCTATTTTGTTTGTTTCCCTCCACACCTGCATGTCCCGGAACAAAAATGAATTATTTTCTGCAGTGAAGCCCACATTTTAGCCCTCTACAATGACTCCGTCTATCACCGGAGCACATGGCTTTTTGAATGTTTGGTCAAATATCCAGACTGTTACTACACCATCCAAATTTTTACATACTATTTCTAACAGTCTTTACAACATCCTTCAACTGTTAAACCCACAAAAATAGCATTTATCTTAACATTCAAATAGCATTCAGCTCTAGATAATGAACAGCAACATTGTTGATTTCTGCTTCTGGTGTTTCATTTAACATGCTCCAAACATATTTCAAATCTTGTTTGCTTTAGTTACTAGTTGTCTACAATACATGTTAATACATGGAAAAGGTGTATTTGAAAGTAATGCAGAGAGAGAGACAGACACTCACACATGCACACACACACAAATATATCAGGTGACATATCTTTCCTCCAGAACATAGTTTTCTATATGGATCATTCTAACTCCTCATTATTTCTTGGTGAGTTGACCTGTAGTATGTTTAAACATTTGAAATGTCTCATGTCTATCATCGTCTGGGAGGTTGACTCATACTTCCAGAAATTAAACCTTCCATTATTAATTTCTCCATGCTGTTATGTCTCTTTATATGAACAACAAAGTTTCAGCTTTCTTGTAATGTAATTTATGAGCCATCCCTCTTCAACCTTTAAAGTTCTTATCAATTCTTGATTACTGTACATTACTGTGTATAAGCACATCCGCTAATAAGTCGAGGAGGTGATTTTTGCATCTCAAAGGTGTTTAAAGTCTAAAATCTGTTTATAGTTTGATACAGAAATAACGTAACAATGCAAGTAATAATACTGTGAAATCTTGGAATCTCATCAAAAGAATGAGTAGACATGCTAAATGGAAATTAACACAAACTGTAGCAACTGTAAGATGCAAAGTCATTCCTTTCATTTACCCCACATTACCTGAATGAATGAAGGAATGAATAGGGTGACTGTATTGTGGAAACAATACATCAGAGATAATACAGCACCGACCTTCCTAGCCGCCAGGTATTGTTACTAGCTATCTTATTCATTCAGTAATGTTGGCCACTACAGTGTTAACTGGAATGTGTCAGCTTCAATGTTTTTTTAATACCTGGCACTTGTGACAGACGTCTACAGACAGTGAGTGGAGCACTGTGGAACAACATACCGTACTTTCCTGGATTCGGTGTCCTACAGCGTAGTGAATAGTGAATCGTAATTACTAATTATTAGGGCTCGGATTTTCAAGAAATGTCATATTTTTTTCCTGAAGCATATTTTCAGTTTTTAAGTTAATTTCTACATGTTTCAAGCATTTCTGAACAATTTTAAGCTGTTTTTATTTGTCATATAAATGCATATTTTGACCATAATTTTGATGAGGTCATATTTTGCCTGAAATTGGAGATTTAGGTCATATTTTGGTCATATTTTGCATATTTTCTGGTGTACTCAACGTTCTGGTGTACTCCGTTTGCTTATCAATGTTAGCACATCTTAAACTATGTTTAGAGACAAATTGTGAGGATTGGCTATATTTATGAATGTGTGTATTAGTGAATATGCATGTGTGTCTTTCATGCGACTGTAGGGAAGGGAAGACATCAGTCAACTCTTTGATGTCAGTCGGCAATTGTGACATAAATCTACTAATTGTGACATCATGGATTTTGCCTAACTGATGTCATTTTTCCAGAAGAATTCCAACTTGGAAGGATTTGAATGACTTGTGAATGACTGTAGGACTACTGGTACATGTAAGTTTTTTCCTCTATTACTTTTCTACAGCTAATTTTGTTTAAACATTTTGTTGTATGCAAGTCAAACCCACTTTAATTTTGTCTGCTCCTATAGAAGTGTCTACCAACACTACCTGGTAGACTAGGCCTAGATGATAAACATGTGTTTATAGTGTTTACCTGGTAAACACTACACTAGGCCTAGATGATAAACATGTGTTTATAGTGTTTACCTGGTAAACACTACACTAGGCCTAGATGATAAATGTGAGTTACTGGTAGATTGGTATAGGCTATTTCATTTGTTTTTTTTACCCCCACAGACCATTACCATAGTTAGGTTACTAAATAAAATCAGATATATCAAATCAGGTATATTATAGCCCTAGACTTTTTATCCTGGCTTAAATATATGACAAAAACATGCAAGTCACTGGCTTTTTTGGGGGGTTTTTTTTTTACTGGTAAGTTTTCTCCTCTGTTACTGGGATTTGATGTAATATTTTTTTAAAACTTTGTTGTACTCATTTAAAGGCAGAAACACCTAAAACCTTCTCGGTTTATACACGGATTTCTATGGTAGTCTTTTTCACAGGCCAAAGTATACTCAACATGATGTTTCACAATCAATATGCTGTACTTGTCTATTGTCTATTAATGATTCTTCATCATCATCATCTACAGATGTTGTACTTACTTAGAGTAATCTGATGTTGAAGGAAAAGTAAAGCTAGACACATCTCCATCCATGATTATGTTTAAGGATCTGAAATATTAATTACACAAAAATAGTAAAAACTTGTACCAGTTTCAAATGCAACAAAAAATGTTTGACATTAATATGAAGTAGTAGTAGGCACCTTTCCATCTCTCCAGATGATAGTATTATTGTTGTACTATAAGAAATATAATCTACAAGCCATGGTGATGATGAATGTAACTCACAGATAAAATCTGAACCACAAAAAGTCTTCCATGATATATACAAGGAATCACAGGTCCACTTGTACTATAGCATGCTGTGAGCCTCTGCACTGGGCAGTACTCTATAATGAATAATAATAAGACCCATAACCCATTAGGGGCATAAAGGTGCTACACTGGATACATCAGTACAAAATGCCCTCCAAACAGCTCTGTCCTCAGCCAATCAGAGAAGTGTACAAAATAATGTCCAGACCATTCCTTGATGTTATCAATCCAAGATTTTCTCTGCCCCATGAAATGAATGGGCTCAGACAAAACAACAATATAAATCTCCTATAGCGACAAGGTCACACTACCATTTTTTAGCTCAGGACAGGGCATATTGCTTTAAATTACAATCTGAATAGAATAAATCCAGCACTCCCAGTAACTAGAATTAATCAGTGCAGCATGTCATATGTGAGTGTACAGGACTACATCAAGCTAAACAAGAACTTCTCCCTCCATACCCATCTATAAAAAACACCTTTAGATGGAAGTCTAATAGGTACAACTGGACTTTGTCATTGCAGCCTTGTGAATATGACAGCATAACATATCTTACAAGAATGTCCCCAGTATGCAGACCTGAGAAACAAGACATGGCACACCCCAATCAGCGACGAAGAGAAACTGTATGGCACAGTGAAAACTCTAAAACAGACAGTAGCCTATATCATAGAATCTGGAGTCCCAACCTGACTGATGATCGCCAAAGAAGACGATTGAAGTCTATCCCAACTATAGAAAACCTGAAGATTTTAAAACTGGCATGTGAAAAAGTAGTCAATTGAATAGAATACCAGATTTATCTCATTTGGTCACCTAAATATTAAAAATTGTGGGGTTTTTTTAATATTGATTACCGGGGACCTAGCAACGGGGCCTTTGTGGGGCTTGTACACTCGACTGCAGATATTTTAGATAATGTAAACTGTTGTTGAACGCACTCTACGGCCATGTGCTAAAGGTTAAGACAACACACTTTACACAAGCTTGGGTGTCACTTATGGTTATTCAATTGGTTACCGTTATACTTGTCAGAAAAACTATGGGCTGACAAGTTAGCTGCTCACAGCTAAAGGGATTATTTCATCATCTTCATCCCCATCAAGGCCAGCACCATGCAGTGGTGATGGGGCTTAGTTCAGCCATCAGGGGCTGGAAACTAAGACTGGTCAGGCAGTCCCATTCGAGCAGGACCATAGTCCTGCCCAAGTAAGCAGAGTGCTGAAGACGGAGGCATCCAGTCAAAAGGCGCACAGATAATCAGGATGCCACGCACAAAACACAATGGAAACATGTCTGTATCTATAAAAATTTATGGTGCCTGCCCTGTGGCGGACATTCAGGCAGGGACGGTGCCAGGCCCTATACCTCGAAAGGGCCTAACCTCAGTTACTGAAAGTCCTTCTCAATTGCCTCGAGGAGCCAGGAGGCAAGGGAATAGAGCTACAGGCCAAACAAACTTTAAACGACCAATAAAAATAATGCACTGGAATGCTGAGGGTGTCAACAGTAAAAGAGATGGATACAGCAAAAAATTGGAACTTGAAAATGTCCTCAGTGAAGAACAAGTTAATATATCCAAGAAACACACCTCAGCAGCGACATAGCCTTCAAAATCAGAGGCTACCAGTGCTACCGATCTGACCGAAAGGACAGGCGAAAGGGTGGAATTCTGACACTTGTTAAAAACAATATCAGCGCATGTCAGCTGGAAGTATATATGGAAGGGGCAGAATACCAGATGCTCCACCTAAAAACAGACAGTGTAGAATTCCATCTCCTGAACTACTACTGCCCAAATGATAAACCATTGGCACTAGACACAATTCCAGATGAAGAGAGACTTATGGTGTGTGGTGACTTCAACAGCCACTCTCAGAGCTGGGGCTACAATCATATCGACAAGAGAGGTGAGGAACTTCAGAACTGGCAGGATGAAAATAATTTCATCCTTATTAACCAGCCAGCAGACTCACCAACCTTCTACTCGAGAGCATGGCACACCACCTCTACACCAGATCTGGCATTCCACTCACCAGGCCTGGAATGGAACATCCCACATGTCGTTGGAAAGCAGCTTGGGGGTAGTGACCACAGACCAGTATTTCTGGAAATCCACAATGAATTTACCAAGGACAGCAGCACGCTCACTAGGTGGAACTATAAGAGGGCAGACTGGAAAATGTACCAGCATTTAACCAGTGTTCTAGCTAAGGACATGAACTTGGACAAAGACATCAATAGAGCAGTGAGTGAATTTAATAGATGTATACTACATGCTGCTAGTAAAACCATACCCAGGGGGGCACGCAAAAACTACAAACCCTACTGGAATGATGAACAGGAAAAGCTGCAAAATGAGATGGAAACATCTAGACAGCAGGCTGAGAACAGACCTAGCCAAGAACATCACAACAAATATCAGCAAACAAAGGCTAAATTTCAAAGAGCCAAGTTACAAGCCAGACGGAGCAGCTGGAAAGAAAAAACAGAGTCGCTGAACCTAGAAAGAGATACTAGGAAATTATGGAAACTTGTAAAACAACTAAATGATGAAGGTACAGGAAGAAATACCAGTATCACACTTTATAAAGATAGAAACATTTTAACAGGTAAACATGCAGCTTATTACTTTGCAGATTCCTTTGCAGAAGACAATAACATCAAAGTCAGCCCAGACAAACAACAGGAGGTTTGAGAGAACCAGCAAAACATTGGTCAAGGCGAACCTGAAGTCATGGAGGCAACAATCAAAATGAGAGAACTGGAGCATGCTGTTTTGTTTGTTTGTTTTTCGTTCGCTCCATTGTAACCATCACGGATATCCTTGCGATTTCCGCCTGGAGCGTGATTACGTTGTGCCACCATTATGCGCCTTGTAGGCCTAGCACATTCGATTTCGGCATACCTTGACAATTCGGGTGGGCTACCCTTAGCCTGTGACAGCCTCTATATCTGTCTCCAGGCACGCGTAGTGGAGACTCTTCGCCCAGACGATTTTTTTTTGCTCTCGTCTGACTCGAACGAGGTGTTCCACTGTCTATGAACTTGCCTCATGTAATTACATGTAATTATGTAATTATAATTGGACGTGCTGTGCCTGTGCCCATTGGGTACTGAACTGTTTCTCATCCGTGAGCCTGGTTCCTTAAGGAGAAGAACTCAACAGAGGAGTTGGACCCTGGCTCTTTCGCCCTCTTAGCCGAGGTGTCATTCACCGACATCATGTACCCCTTGTCCAAGTTTGAATCTCACACCACGCGTTTGAGAGCAAGGCGTTCTCGAGCTGAGCGTCCTTGTCCCAATAGCGCCTGAGCCCATCAGGTACTGAACCCTTTCTCTCTTCAAGTGTATTTCCGGTGTAGGAAAACCTGACAGTAGAGTTGGGCCAGGGCTAAATCGTTGTCCCTTTTGTGCCTGAGCGCATCGAGTACGTAACCCTTTCTCTCTGCAAGTGTACTTCCGGTATAGGAAACCTTGACAGTAGAGTTGGGCCAGGACTACCATCGTTGTCCCTTTCTTGCCTAAGCCCATCGGGTACAGAACCCTTTCTCTTCGCGAGCATATTTCCGGTTTAGGAAGGCTCGACATTAGAGTTGGATTAGGTCTTCTTGTTTTACCAAACGCCAATGAATGGGTCTGGGTCTCTGCCTGTAATGAACACAGGTAACTAGAAGCTCGTCTCGAGCTGACGGAGCTTGTAGTTCCCCTTTCCTAGGAACTTTTCATTTTCTATTTGCAGTTTGCGCTGCCCTCTAGCGCTGTTCTGCCCTTTCATTGTTTCATTGTACTCGGTATGAAATCTATTTGTCTCTCGCAATGCATCTACCTTTACGTGCATTTTACATTGGCCGCCCCTCCAATGTTCGGACTGGACTGACTAGCTTCACTGTATGTCAACAGTGTCGCTATATGTGGTGCTGCTGGTGGTGTCTGAGATATTGTCTGTCTCTTGTGCAGTCAAATCTCTTTCCATCTGCTACCTCCACATTCTCGGACACAATCCCCAAATGATTTGGCCAGAATCAGCACGAGCTGCTGTATTTCTGTTTCCAGGGTGCACCACGTAGAGGTACATTTGGGATCTTGGTTATCTGCTAACCCTGGGTCCGCCTAGAGCAATGCGTTGCCTTTGCACCCCAAACTGGAGCATGCAATATCCAAATTGAAAATGAAAAAGTCCCCTGGAGCTGATGGAGTGTAAAATGAAATGATTAGAAACCTGGGAATTGCAGCAAGAGCAAAGCTACTGTAGATCTTTAACACAAGCTGGTCCACGGGTAATGTACCACAGGCGTGGAGAGAAGCAATAATGATACCACTCCTCAAATCAGGAAAAGATAGCAACACAGTCTCCAACTACAGGCCCATCAGCCTCACAAGCTGTCTATGCAAAACAATGGAACGCATTATCAATCTTAGGATGCAGTGGTACCTTGAAAGTGAAAACCTTCTGGTATCACAGCAAGTAGGTTTCAGACAGTGCTACTCTACTGAAGATCAGGCAACCTACATCTCCCAAGAGATTGAGGATGACTTCCAAGATAAGAAACTGGTACTAGCAGCATGGATAGACCTCAGAAAAGCATTTGATAAGGTCTGGAAAGAAGGGCTCCTAAAGAAATTGTGAAATTGCAGGGTTAGCTCAAGAATGTACAAATGGGTAAAAGCATACCTGCATAATAGAAGAGCCAGGGTACAATTAGATGGTCGCAAGAGCAAGAAAGTTCTACTGCGTCATGGAGTCCCCCAGGGAGGAGTCCTATCACCCACACTTTTCTTGGTTTACATCAATGACCTAGTTGCTGAACTACCACATGGGATCAAAGTGGCAATGTATGCTGACGACCTGGTGATCTGGTGCACGGAAGAACATGCAACAGTGGCCACTAAACAAATACAAAGAGCTATCGATGCCCTAACCTTATGGGCTAATAGATGGTGCGTCAGCATTAACACAGATAAGTGCAGCACTACACTCTTTACCCTCTCACCAAAACAAAAATAGGTCATATCAAAATAGATGGAGAGCTCTTGAAAGAAGACAAACAATCCACATACCTAGGAGTTACTTTTGATGATAAACTGACATGGAAGCAGCACATAAACAAAGCAACAACAAAAGCCAGGAGGAAGTTAGCTATCCTGAGAAAACTAAGTGGAACCACATGGGGAGCCAGTGGGAATATACTCAGTAAAGTTTACCAGCAAGGCATAAGACCACACCTGGAAAATGGTTCAGCAGCGTGGTGTCCTGCATCAAACACCACATTACAAGATCTAGATAAAGTGCAAAACCAGGCACTTAGAATAATGTTGGGAGCAATGAAATCAACACCCATAGCAGAGATGCAGAAAATGGGAAGAATGCAAACACTTGGCGAACGCAGAGACACAAAAGTACTAATTCAAGCAGAAAAGTTTCAGTGTATGCAAAGTCATCCAATGAAGGAAAGATTCCAAAATCTAGCAATGGGACAACTGAAAAGAAGCAGCTTTATCCATCAAGCTAAGCGACTCCGCAGACAACTTACAGACCTACCTGAAGTTGACAGCCCCTTAAGGCCTGTACCAGAACAAACCCCGTGGAGTGAAAGACATGGAATGCCAATATATATTCAGACCCATGTGAAAGGAATACTAAGCGAGGACGAACAGAACAGTGTGCAGCAAAGGACAGTCACCCTCAGTTTCATGGATGAGGAATATCCACAAGATATATGGGTCAGAGTATACACAGATGGGTCAGCACAGAATGCAGAGAGGAATGGAGGTGCAGGTGTATATATAGAATATCCACACAAGCCTAGAGATACGATCAGAACACCGACAGAAAAATTCTGCAATAATTATGATGCAGAAATCCAGGCAATTAGTGTGGCAGCTAAAAAACTGCTAACTCCAACTCTGACCTACAGCCTGTGGTATTCCTGACAGATGCAAGGTCAGTGCTTCAAGCTCTCCAGTCTGGAAAACTAACATACTTGAAAAAACTACTTAGCGAATTGTCTTACCAGTATAGGGTAACCATGCAGTGGATACCCTCTCACTGTGGAATACCAGGAAATGAAAACGCAGACCAACTGGCTAAGGAAGATGCTGCCAAAGACCAACCAGACATACCAATCACCTACCATCAGAAAAAACAGATGATCAAGTCAATAAGAAAGCCACAAACACCAACACAAGATGACTATCATATTATGAACAGACCAGAACAAGTTATAATTCTACGTCTCAGAACAGGACACAACCGACTCCGCAGTCACATGTATACAAAGTTCAAGATTGGCAACACAGCCATGTGTACATGTGGACAGGCAGCACAGAGTGCCAAACATATACTTCAAGAGTGTTGTGAGCATGAAACTCTGAGGCAGACGTATTGGCCAGAGGAAACAACACTGGAATCAAAACTCTATGGGACACTGTATGAACTACAAAAGACAGTGAGTTTTATTAAGGAGACAGAATTACAGATATAGACATGTTTCAAGTGAACGAAAGAAGAAGAAAATCATCTTCATCAACAGATATAATGATCAAATTAGATAGAAATCATCAAAAAACTTACCAATGATAATTATCTGATGTGAGTTGACTTAGATGTTGAAAACTTTCTTTTGGTCTTTTCTTCTTCATTGCACTTGAGCTACTCTTCAAGGAGGAATAAAAAGAAAACACAAATAAGAACTATTTTTATTGCTTTACATTGAGACCACACAGAAATCATGCAACAATCTCTTGAGCAATCTTTCACCACATGCTTGTTATGGAGCAATAGGGTAATATGTCCCTCAAGTCCCCTATACATTTGTAATTCATACAAGTAAATTCAAGTAGTAAGTATGAGGGTAAATGAAAAATTTATTAATGATCATAAGAATTGAACCAGTTCCGTTCAAGTGGCACCAAATCGCCTTGCAGATCAATTATAAAACATAGATGTTCTATGTTTGTATTCCTGAGGATACTTCAATACTTGTACAGGATGTTCGTTGTTGTTGCAATAGTCCTTGTCTAATTGGTCCGTTCTCAGTGACTAGAGTACATAGTGTAAAAGTCTTGATAAGATCACATATTTTTGGGGGATGTGGTTGGTCAAGTACTGAAAACCTGTTTACTTGATTTGCAAGGCGATTTGGCATCACTTGAACGGACCTGGTTCAATTCCTGTCAGCGTTAATAATTTGTTTGTTTATCCTCATGCTTCCTACATGAATTTACTTGTATACGCTATTATTTGAAGCAACATTGTCCTGTCTCTATATTATTTATGTTTACAAGTAGCTCAATCGATCCTTGTATACGAATACTGATGTTTTATGTTTGTATTCCTGAGGTAGATAGTAGATGCATCACTGAGATTAAAAAGTCGAACAGCACAGGCAAAAGCAGCATTTCAGAAGGTGAGGAACATCTTGTGTAATAATTCATTATCAATAGAAGTAAGAAAGAACATATACTGTTATATGGTAGTGAAGCATGGACAATGACAATATTGCAAGAAAACATCTGGAGGCCACAGAGATGTGGTTTTATAGAAGAATGTTGAAAATATGGAAAACTAAAAAGAATAATGCTATAATTCTACAACTGCTCAACTCAAATAGATAACTTATTAACAGTATTAGAAGACAACAATCACAGTTTTTGGAAATGTCAAGAGAAGAGGTGGGTTGGAGAACATCGCAACAACTGGAAAGATCGAGGGTAAGAGAGACAAAGGAGACAACGTGAGAAAATATTGGATGGCTTGAAAGCCTGGCATGATGCAGAATCATCAGAAACTATATTTAAATGTGTAACAAACAGAGGACTGTGGAGAAACATGATCACCTACACCGGAAGGCATGGTACCAATGAATGAATTCCTGGGGATACTTCAATACTTGTACGGGATGTTTGTTGTTGCAATAGTCTTTATCTCAATTGGTCCATTCTCAGTGACTTGAGTACATAGGGTGAAAGTCTTGATAAGATCAATTTTAATTTTTTTTTGGGGGGGGGGATGTGGTTGGTCAAGTACGGAAAACCTCTTTACTTGATTTGCAAGGTGATTTGGTACTGCTTTAACGGACCTAGTTCAATTCCTGTCAGTGTTAATAATTTATACATTTTAATTATAGATATAACTGAGCTAAATATTGGACTCCAGTATGTATTAACTCTATTCAAACGTAAGCACGTTATAACGAGACAGAGCCTCCATCCTTTTCAGACGTAAACACATTTCAGGTCTCCATATATACCATCTAAATTTGGATTTGTTTGGTTCATAAATGACAAGTATTAACTTATTTAGCCGTTTAAACATTTAGAAATCTGGCTAATGAATGGAAACCATCAGGTTAATCTATGATTAGAAGCGTGATACATTTATTTCAAATTAAAATTCAAACAATGTAGGTTCAGGTTTTCAAAATTATCAAAATGACTTCATGTTGCACTAGCAAGAGAGCTGAAACATTTAGCAAACATCGGGCGTTATTATTCTTTTTGAGTTTTATATTTGGAGATGTTCTTTCAAGTGATTTCAAGGTAAACAACAGTGCTTTCAATTTTGACAGTGGAGATCACAGACTTGTTGAAAATCGGAAAAGAAATAGACCTACAACTAGTAGAGGTAAGAGCTAAAAAATTCTAAAACTGTTCCCACTGCTATTGTTTCTGAAGAATCAGATAAGCCTAGTGACAGTAATGATAATCTTGCACTAGTTATACAGAAAATAGAGCTAGACCTAATGATAATACTGAGTGGAATAAAGTTCTTAGTTCATCTTTGGAAATCCAATACTTGAGAATATTTCCTAAATTATCACAATTTTTGTTCGGTTCTGAAATTGGACATTGCGCACAAAAAATGGAATAACACACTAGCCAGTTGATAGATTTACTTTAAATAAACTAATTATGATTAGTAAATGGGCTGTCAATGCATCTACTTTAGTAAGATTGGATATCAACATTTCAAGACAAGTAAAATTGAGGGTGAGTAGAAGAAAATATATGTTTAAAAAAAAATGTGTGTCCAACTAACATTCATGTTTGTAGTGTAATTTGTGTATGTTGTTCTTACAATTCTTATATTGTATATGAATTCCACATTCAAATATCTTTCTTTTGATACCTTATATGACCTTTCATAGCTAATACTTTGTCTTCAGGAAGCTTGTGCCTGAATCATGTTGTTGTCCTAAAAGTTAGCCTAAACCTAAAATTACATCCAAACCATGGGAATAATTACCGGTACGTCCTGAAAGAGTTAAATGAAGGAAATCAAATTTTATAAAGATCTAAATTTATTACAATGCAAAGGCTAGTGACTAATAATCTGAACATCTAAATTTGCAGATCAGAGAAAGAAGCATTGTCACCACAGTGGGAGAAATGTAGGATGGATATCCAGGAAAAAATATTCACAAACAAAGTAAGCAAATTAAGTGAAATATGAAGTGCATAGATATTTGTTCAGAGTTCCCACTCACCATTGGTCCTTTATTTTTTTCCATAAAACTTTGGAAAGGAGATAATAAGAAAGAAATTGTAGAAAGACAAAAAAACAGAGGGTGGGGAAGAAATTCTTACTTGAAATCTGATATGTCATTCACAGGCTGACTGAAGAGCAGCTAAGGTCAATAGTACTTACGAATTAAGAGAAAACTTGTGCTCTACGTAAGCACTATACGTAGGTACTATTGTTATAGTTTTACAGCAGTCTTACCTATTATTGATTGTATGGTTAATATGACATTCTCAAGAGTCATGTGTGTCTAGCAAATTTTTGTACTGTGTTTCATTGAAACATGAATCAACAAACAATTGAACATGGATTTCTAGTTCTGACAATTGAGTCTCAAGAAGTGCCAAACGAAAACCATGGTGAAACTGAGGTTGCAAACAACTTCTTGTTTCCGCATGTTCTTTTTTTTTTTAAAGCATCTGTTCTTAAACTTCCAACTGATCTCTCTTGTAGTATGGGCCTACTAGATTTCCAGCAGGATGAAGTCCAGAGAATGGAGATGTAATGAGTTGTGGTTTTATTTGTGTCAATGGTCAGACACATCCGTATTTGTACTAAAACTCCAATTGGTGAACAGGATGCAGTCTGGAGAATTGAATGTGTTGTGTGGTGGCTTACAGTTTAGCTATGATATCTGTGCCTTTTGGCCTGACACATCTGAGTTCAGCTTAGTTAATATCAAAGACCATCTGAATATGACACTCACAGGAGCAAGAGGATTGTAAATATGGTTATCCACAATTGTTTGTTTGTTCTGATTACTCAATAATTATGAGCAACAGAGCTATTGCATCCTTTTGTGCAATGAAGAGGTTTCCTCAGAGCTTTATTCCAGAGTACTCCAACTCTGAGCAGTGCGCAATGAATTGCGAAGAAGCCTCCTACTCAGAAGGGGGATGAGTGGAATATATAACTGTGCTGTGGGGACTTTCACAAGAATACAACTTCACTAAAAAGGCATATCATCTTTCTAGTGCTTTCCTGTTGCATGCAGTAACCCATAATATATGTTTACTGGTACAATGAAATCCCGCTATAACACATTGGTCTGCCTGCTGTCTAAATGTTTCCATCTCATTTTTTAGTTCTCCAGTTCATCATTCGAATAATGTTTGTATTTTTTGCATGCCCCTGGGTATGGTTTTACTAGCAGCATGCAGAATGCATCTAATAAGTTTACTCACTACTCCATTGATGTTTTTGTCCACGTTTATGTCCTTAGCTAGAACACTAGTTAAATGCTGGTACTTTTTCCTGTCTACCCTCTTATAGTTCCGCTTAGTGGGTGTCCTGCTGTTCTTGATAAATTCATTAAAGAATATTCATTTCTGAATATTTTAAAATATAAAACATTATTGAGTAATGGTAAATAACAGATATATTATTAACTTTGTGAAAAGTGTTATGTGTGAAAATTTGCAGTGAAAAGTGAAGTTAACCAACAGCATTTATTAATGCCGTAGAAAGTGTGAGATGTTAGCGATCTCACATTTCAATGGCTCTGTTATGTGAGGGTAGTAGCCATCTCCTCTCCCTCGCAGTCAATACTTCTCAGATTAATCAGGTATCCAATTAAGGCTGGGTTGACCCAGGAGCCATGCGTCTGAATAATATTTTCCACCTCAACTAGGCAATAAACCCAGGACCACTCATATGCGAAGCAAGTATGCTAACCACTATGCTATGCTGCCACTAAAAGTAGCTGTGCGAAAAAAGGTTAAATTCTAAAATAATCTATTTCTGAAATTCAAGTACACCCACATTGTTTGCAACTTAATTTCTCTATAAAATGGCAAAACTGTGTTAATTATAACAGCACCCCGCCATTTGTATTAACATTGATAATATCAAGTGGTCCTAGTTAAAAAAAATTTAAATATTGTATACTTGATGAATCAAACAGTATTGATCACGAAACAGAAACAATTGTTTTAAAGAAAAACCTGGTTCTTAAGATAAGGGGATATTGGTCAAACCATATTTTTAACAATTATAATATGATTCACTGGATGTACTAAAAAATAATAATATTAGAAGATTGCGCTATAGTGTTGTTATATAGGGACTTTTTTTTATAAAAGGATGAGCTATGGAGGGATTCCACTGTACTAATGTAGTTTTGTGGATAATTCAAAGATATTTTGTCTGATGTTGAATTATAATTTATCTTTATTGTGTTGCATTATACAAATACAGACACTGTGTATGTCATGTTCATAAATATATTTTTATGTGCATTAAAAATGATAGCAGTTTCCATTAACAATGTCCATTATCAATGTGTGACACAAGCCCTGTGTGCATTGCATAATATCTAAGAAAATGCATCTTATAATTCCTCTTCCTATTCTGTCCATCTATCTTTCTATATGCTGTGTCCCTTGTTTGCCTTGTGGCGTCAGGGGTGAAAGAGTTCTCTCGAGATGGCCTTCTTGTGCGCTGTTTGTAAGCTTGTTCCTGTGGCTTCTTTGATTTCTGTGATCCATCTTTTACATGGTCTTCCTCTGGCTTTATAACCGTTATGTCTATATGTCATGGCCATTTGTGGCATGCTATCTGTCGGTAGTTTGGAAGCGTGTGAAAACCACTTGATCTGTTGTTTTTTTATGTGTATCAATATTGGTATTGTTTTGGTTATCAGTCTGAAGTTATCGTTTCTAATTCTATCTCTTAATGACACTCCGAGTATTCTTCGTAGACATATCATTTTTGTTATCACTATTTTTCTTTTGTCTTGTGCTGTCATTGTCCAGGTTTGGCACTGGTAGAATAGTGATGGAATAATAATAGTCTGGTATAATGAAACTTTAGTGTCTATGTTTACATTTTTGTTCTTGAAAATATGTGTCATCTGTCCTAGGATCTGGTATGTTTTATTGCATCTATTTTGATTCTCTTTACTGGTTTTCCCTTCACTCGATATAATGCTTCCTAAGTAAGTGAACTCATTTACCTGTTTAAGGTGTTTATCATCGATGGAGATAGTGATATTTCTTCCTATTCTGTAGGCTATCAAATTTAATAGCCCAAAACATCTGACAAAATAAGAAATGAAAAATCGATATTAAGATATTAGGTCTACTGTTGTTAAAAAAAAGTGGAGAATTCACAAATTCCTTTTATATATATAATATAAAAATAAAATTATACATTATATATAAATAATATATACACATGTGGTTGCATCTATGGGTCTCACCAATGTCCCACTAGACAAACCACCCATGCAACAGAAAAAACTTTAGTAGATCTTCTTCTTCTTTCTGTCCTCATGTACCTTTCGGTGTTGAGGGGAGAGTGAGTGTACGGTCTTTTGCCCTTCTATTTGCCTCCTCTGCTGTTATATTTCCGAGTGTCTCTAATACACTATCTATCCACCTTTTACGAGGGCGTCCAATAGGTCTCCTGTTTTCGTATAGTTTGTTAAGTGTTTTTTGGATAATTCTTTGCTTTTTCTGTCTGGTTATGTGGCCGTACATTTAACCTTCACCAAGCCTATATCGATCCCGGCCGCCGAGAAACATAATGGCCGCGCGCGCTTTTGGCGGCCCGGCCCACCCAACGATAATATCGTGAGATTTACACGTACCACAGTCCGTGCACATAGCTGGGGACATGCGCAATCGAAGCTGGTACATCCCCCACTTCCGAAATGATCGTTTTTGAGAATGGCTAGCTATTCATAAAAGTTTAAGAGCAATTAATCTGACCACATCTGTACACCGGTACGATGCCAAGATGATGGATCGGTTTTATAGACCTTTATTTCATCGTATTTCGAATAAAATAACATTGAATCGTGACTTGAATCATGGATTATTAGGTTATTTAGTTTCACAGCAGTGAATATACAGAATGCCGTGTTGGTTTGGGGACTTGTACGTTTGATATCGAATATTTTGAAGTGGCAGAAAAAATAACTCTAGGCCTAAGCTCAAAGAGCGATTTTACTGCAAATCTACATGTTTTATACAGTTCACCCTGCTATATTTTGATAATTTTCGCAGTGAAAGAACATAAATACAACAGATTTGCGTGATTTAGTTTACAGTGTTGCCACGGAATTCGATATGTAAGGTAAGTTATTTTTTTTCTTATTTTTTTCCTCTTTATTTGTTATAAAATATATGTTTTTTGTGAAAAACGTCTTTACCACATTCTCATACGTCTGGTATCACACACACACACACGTACATAAATTACACCAAAGAATTAAATTCTTTATTTATATGTGCAAATATTATTTAAATATCTCTAACAACCAAAAAATTATCACATTTTCAAAACAGTCACCATCAATAATGCAAATTTTCAAAAAAGAATCCGGTGGCAGGGAGACGTTTCGTATTTTTTAATCTGGCTTGTTAAAGGTTAACTTGTTTCTGTATGTATTCTATTGTTGGTTTGATCCCTAATTATTTCCTTAGTGTAATTAAAATTGTGTAATTTTAATTCAGGGTCCTAAAGGTTAACCTTTAGTTCCAATAGGTAGGTCGCCTGCTTTCGTATCGTTTGTTAAGTGTTTTTTGGATAATACTTTGCTCTTTCTGTCTGGTTATGTGGCCGTACCATTTAACTTGTTGTTTCTGTATGTATTCTATTGTTGGCTTGATCCCTAATTGTTTCCTTAGTGCTTCATTGCTGATTTTGTCTCTCAAGCTAACTCCAATCATACGCCTCACACATTTCATTTCAGTGGTGTTAATCTTATGTATTGTTCTAGAATCTAATGTCCAAGTTTGACACTGATAACACAATGTTGGTAAGAAAATGGTGTTGAAAAGCGCTTTCTTTGTTTCTAGTGTAATATCTTTGTTTCTTAGTAAAGGTGTTAATCGACCAATGATCTGACAGGCCTTATTACATCTTGCGTTTATTTCTGCTTCTTGTTTGTTGTCATATCTCAATGTGCTGCCCAGATATTTGAATTCATCTACTTGTTTTAGTTGTTTATTATTTATCTGTATGTTGATGTTCTCCTTTTCTCTTGCAATATTCATTACTTCTGTTTTGTCTATGTTGATTTTCATTCCAAATTGCTTGCCTGCTGTGTCAATTGTGTTTAGGTGGTCTTGCAGGTTTTTAATGCTGTTGTGGAATAAAACCTGGTCATCTGCAAAAAGCAGTTCATTTGCTTCATTAGAATTTGCTGTTTTGTTTATATGGTCCATGTATGTAATAAAAAGTAGTGGGGATAATACACATCCCTGCTTTACTCCTGTGCTAATCACAAAGTCCTCTGTGTAGCCTGCAGCTGTTCTTATAGTGCAACTGCTGTTGTTATAGAGACTTCTACAAACGTTAATTAAATGTTGGCATACTCCATAAATTTTTAATGTTTCCCATAGTTTTTCTCTGTTTACTCGGTCAAATGCTTTCTCTTGATCTATGAAGGATATGTATAAATTTTGGTTGTATTCTATTGACTTCTCTGCCAACTGTTTCAGAATAAATATTGCATCAGTACATCCTCTGTTTCTTCTAAAACCCATTTGTGTATTGCTAAGTTGTTGTTCTATTACAGGTCTCAGTCTTTTCTCTACTATTTTTGCATATAGTTTTCCTGCATGGCTTAACAAGGAAATTCCCCTGTACTGGTTACAGTCTCTTTTGCTGCCTTTCCTTTTCCATATTGGCACTATGATAGCTTTTCTCCAGTCTGTTGGTGTCTTCTGTTGCTTCCACGCAGTGTTAAAAATTCTGTGTAGCCAATATAATCCTGTTTCTCCTGCTGCTCTTATAATTTCTAGTGGTATGTTATCTATCCCTGGAGCTTTGTTATTTTTTGCCTTTTTTATTACCTCAGCAATTTCCTCTATGAGAATAATTGGCTCTTGTTCATTACAACTCTTTATGGTTTCTTTTGCTGTATTATTGCTTGGTGTTGTATTTAGTAACTCAGAAAAGTATTCTTTCCATCTTTTTAATGCTCTTTGCTTATTTGAAATGGGATTACCTTCTCTGTCATTTATTAGTTCTGTAGGATTGTGATTTTCTGTTCTGGTTCTCATAACTTTGATTGTTTTGTAGAAGCGTTTTGTAGCTGTTTTGTAATCCTTATTCAAGTTCTTGCCAAAATCAGACCATGATTTACTTTTAACTTCTTTAATCAGTTGTTTTACTTTTTTTCGTGCTAATGCATATTTTGCATATGTTTCTTGTTCTTTGTTATGTTTCCAGTCTTTGTATAGTTTCTTTTTCTCTTTCACGCCTTGTCTTATAGTTTCACTCCACCACATGGTGCTCTTTTTCCCCGCTTTACCACGTTGTTTAGTACCACATATTGCTTCAGCTGTGTTCATTACTGAGGTTTTAAATTGTGTCCACTCTTCTTCTACTGATCTTGTTTCTGGGTTTAATTTCTTGTATTTTTCTGCTATTTGTCTTTCAAAGAGTTTTAATATGTTTTCATCTTGAAGCTTGTTAATTCTAATGATCTTGTCATTGTCTTTCTTGTGTATTTTATCAATACCGGTATGTTCGCTTGCATTTGGCTTTCTGATGGTAGCCATCACCATATGGTGGTCTGTATCATCTGATAAATTAGGTACGGCTCTACTGTCCATTTGTCTTCTGTTCTTGGTTTTTGTTAATATGAAGTCAATCTGGCTTCTGCATTCAGGCTTTAGTAGATGACATGCCGTTATATTGAGGTTATCTTCTTATAGAAGCTTCATGGCACGTCTATACAATTATGCTTTTAATTTTGTTGAAATGTGTTTCATGTTTGCTTGAGTATATGTATGCACCCTTTGTGGTTGGGAGGGAGAAACTGACAGCACTGTTTTTTCCTATGGCTGAGACCCATCATAGAGGCACAGTGACTCAAGACGTGACAATACTTTTGACTTGAACATTTGGTTGCATGCCTGGAGCAATAGAGAAGTTCAGCATAACCAGTAGTCAATTGGTGGCGGGGAATGTGCACAGTGAACTCTATCTTGGCTACAGTGGCTTGGAGCATAGGTTGAAACCTACCTTCCTGGAGGTTGGGTTAGTTATTCTCTGGCTCTGGTCAAGGGTGGGCCGAAAATCCACAGACTTCCCAGCATATAATGCTATTTAATGGCATTGGGTCAAATGTCATGATCCCATCCAACCATAAATAATATATATACACGAAGGTTGGCTGCAACAGACCTCAAACATCCCGTGTCCATTATTTTGGTGGTGCACTCCGCTAGACTGTAACCTTTCCATATTGTGATGTTACTCTCCACTTGTATCTCTGTCTACATCTTCTCGCTTCCCTTTGACTTTACCCTCAAGGAAGGTCTTCAATAAGGTGTCATGTCTTTTAATTTGTCCAAAATATGTTTTTGCATGATCTTTATTTCTCTTAGTAATTCTTTCTTCATATTAAGTATTTTTATAACCTCTTTATGTTTTCTTCTCTTTCCATGATGTTCTCTCTATTCTTCTATATACCCACATTTCAAAGGCATCAATTCTGTCCTCTAATTGTTTGTTTAGTATCCATGTTTCTGAGCCATGCATTACTATAGAATAGGGGTGCAAAGGGAACGCATTGCTCTAGGCGGACCCAGGGTTAGCAGATAACCAAGATCCCAAATGTACCTCCACGCGGTGCACCCTGGAAACAGAAATACAGCAGCTCGAGCTGATTCTGGCCAAATCATTTGGGGATCGTGTCCGAGAATGTGGAGGTAGCAGATGGAAAGAGATTTGACTGCACAAGAGACAGACAATATCTCAGACACCACCAGCAGCACCACATATAGCGACACTGTTGACATACAGTGAAGCTAGTCAGTCCAGTCCGAACATTGGAGGGGCGGCCAATGTAAAATGCACGTAAAGGTAGATGCATGGCGAGAGACAAATAGATTTCATACCGAGTACAATGAAACAATGAAAGGGCAGAACAGCGCTAGATGGCAGCGCGAACTGCAAATAGAAAGTGAAAAGTCTCTAGGGAAGGGGAACTACAAGCTCCGTCAGCTCGAGACGAGCATCTAGTTACCTGAGTTCCTTACAGCCAGAGATCCAGATCCATTCACTTGTGTTTGGTAAAGCAAGAAGACCTAATCCAACTCTAATGTCGAGCCTTCCTAAACCGGAAATATGCTCGCGAAGAGAAAGGGTTCTGTACCCGATGGGCTTAGGCAAGAAAGGGACAACGATGGTAGTTCTGGTCCAACTCTACTGTCAAGGTTTCCTATACCGGAAATACACTTGAAGAGAGAAAGGGTTCAGTACCTGATGGGCTATTGGGCCAAGGACGATCAGCTCGAGAATGCCTTTGCTCTCAAACGCGTGGTGTGAGACTCGAACTTGGACAAGGGGTACACGATGTCGGTGAATGACACCTCGGCTAAGAGGGCGAAAGAGCCAGGGCCCAACTCCTCTGTTGAGTTCTTCCCCTTAAGGAACCAGGCTCACGGATGAGAAACGATTCAGTACCCAATGGGCACAGGCACAGCACGTCCAATTACACGAAGCAAGTTCATAGACAGTGGAACACCTCGTACGAGTCAGACGAGAGCAAAAATCGTCTGGGCGAAGAGTCGCCACTACGCGTGCCTGGAGACAGATATAGAGGCTGTCACAGGCTAAGGGTAGCCCACCCAAATTTTCAAGGCATGCCGAAATCGGATGTGCTAGGCCTACAAGGCACATAACGGTGGCACAACGTAATCACGCTCCAGGCGGAAATCGCACGGACACCCGTGATGGTTACAATGGAGTGAACGCAAAACAAACAAACAAACTATAGAATAGATGTAGCATTTTATAATTCTCATTTTTAACTTGTTTGTAATTTGTTTAGATATTAATATTTTCCTCACATCTTTGAAGGTACTTTTAGTCATTCCTATTCTCCTTTTTACTTCTGTTTCACATCTGTCATCATTTGTGACTATGTGTCCAGGATATTGATGTTTCACTTGTAGTTTCTCTCCATGTAGGCCTATGTTTATATTTAGCTCTTGTGTCTTTGCTGATTATCATGGTTTTTGTTTTTGGATATTTATATCCAGTCCATATTCTTTACTTGATTTATTGACTTGATCTATTAGTCTTTGTAGTTCATGTTCACTTTCTTCTAAAAGAACAGTGTTATCTGCATATCTCAGGTTATTATTTTCCCATTGATCTTGAGTCCTGGCATTTCTTCTATATTTTTAAAGATATTCTCTGTGTAGATATTAAATAGGATTGGTGATAAAATGCATCCTTGTCTTACCCCTCTTCTTATTTTTATGTATGGTTAGCTGTTTTCACACCTTATTGATGCAGTTTGTTCCCAATATATATTTCTAATCAGTCTGATGTCTTTTCCATCTATGCCTATTTCTTGAAAACATTTGATTAATTCTTCATGTTGGACTCTGTCAAAGGCCTTGCTGTAGTCTATGAAGCAAATATATACTTTTTTGGACCTATATATTTATCTATCACTAGTCCGATACTGTGTATAATATGCATAGCTTGTTTCCTTTTTTTCCATAAAAAAACGAATTGTTCTTCTCAGACCTCAACATCTTGTTTTTAATTCTTTCATGTATTATCTGATGAGAAGTATGTCAGTTAAATGACCCATTAGACTTATTGTTGTTCTATTTTTTTTAATTGAATAATATACCGTTCACCCTCCATCAAACTACTCTGACTATAGTATAGTTAATAGTATAGCCCATTTATAAAATGTAAATGTTTAAATCTTCTTAAACTTAAACGTATGGAGGGGTTAATAATTAACTTAATTCATTACGATAAATTAAAACATAAAACGAACTTTAAAAACAAGCGCAGACGAGAGCTTATGCTTTTCAAAGTAACAGGTTTAATTAGAAATAGGTTATATTATATATATATATATATATATTTAACTTCTAGTGTGACTAATAGTTAATACGTCTTATGGCCTATTTTCTTCTCCCTTTCAATTCTAACCAGAGGCTTAGATAGAATAGATGACGTTTATTGTGAAGAGATTTATCTCACTTTAATCTGCCGCGCAGCTACTCATCCCTAACCATGAATCTGACTAACTGGGGCTTCTTTTGGAATGAATGGAGGATAAGAGGAGTGAGAAGAGTAAGGTTATGTAATCTGGAGCAAAGATGTGACTACGACCAATACGCAGTCTACAACATTTATCAGGAAAAACATTCACAAAACTCACCGTTCCCGTAACGTTCCAAGTCAAACGGGGTTTGCTAGAACAATAACACGGACAGTGCCAGAACACGACCTTTGACCTAGATTTAGATTTTGACATTTTATCGATAATTTACTGATCGAATGTCTGTGCAAATTGGTTGTGTAATTGATATATATGTTGTATACAAACATAGCAAGTTGCAAATGTCAGAATCATCTACCAGCTGAGTTTCAATTTGCTCTGATTTTTGTATGATATGTCCCCAAAGCAGTGACGTCATGACGCGTGACTGCGCCGCGGTGAAATACTCCGAAATGGACCCAAATATCCAAGAAAATAGAACGAGTTGCTGAGCTACAGAGAGACAATAGAGACGAGAACAGATTCTGTTCCATGTGACCATGTAGCACCAACTGTTGTTTAGTATTAAAGACCAGATTGAAGTCTAGATTGGCTTATAGTTGCTATGCGTGGAGATTGAAGCTTGCAACAATTTAAAGCAATGACCCGTTACCACAATACAGCTCATTTAGTATCAACAAATGATACTAAATCATTGTTAGACTATATCAAGCTAGTGTATAGTTTAAATTCACAGTTGGCTGGCAGCACCATTGACAGCACTCAAGACAAAAGGAGCAGGCCACAGAGTACGTCCTCTGTGGCCGACAGGTGTTCAATCAGCGATAGGCTCAGGTTCTCATTAAACAACACTGACTGTCACATAGCTTATAGGGGCTACCCTACACGTTTGGTTGGCTGACGATACGGCAAGCAGAGCATATGGAAATGTCCACAATGCTGTGACGATTGTTCCTAAACAAGAAACAAGTCCAACCCAGTAGGCAATTTGGTCTAGATATTGACATTCAAAATACAAAAACTATGATAATCAGTAAAATTGAGGAGAAAATATTACATAATATGTCGTGGCATAGCAAAGGAGAACATCTATTCTGATAAAAGATGATGGAAATCATCATCAACAAACCCTAAACCCTTCAGTGTCTTATCGTCGTATGCAACTCTAGAAATATCAGCACAAAAATTTCGCCACTTTAATGTCCAGTCTTTATCAATTCATACTTACCTCTGGCCTTCTCTTCTTTTGCACCTTCAACTGTTCACTGCAAGATAGCTTCGGAAAAGGAATCGTGCCTCATCACGTGGCTAAACCACACAAGTTAGAGACGCTTCACCATGCCGTTGGATATTCTTGTTGTCCTGCAGGAGTAAAACCGTAACTTGTCAGGTTCGTAGAGGTCCCACATTGGATGCTTCAGCACACAGTCTTCCGTCGATTTCTATCTTCAACAATGCGGATGAATGAGGAAAATCCTGTCCATTCCTTGATGTTGTCTGCCCATGCCTATATTTTCCCTCCTCTGCTTCTCCCTCCTTCGACGGTTCCCTTCAGTATTGTTTTTTAACATAAGAATAATGTCTGCATACATGTCAAGACCATGCTAGTTTTCGTCATTTCACTATTGAAAGCAATGGTTCTTGTAGACCTGCATACATCTCTATTTTATTTCTTACGTACAAAGTTGTCTCATGCTCTCTTTAGGAAATTCGTAGAATTGATCTGTGATATTTGTATTCGAAGGCCTGTAGTCGTCTCTCTATGTCCGCATTGGGTGTCCAACTCTCACAGCCATACAGCACAACAGAAAGCAATAGTGAGTTATACAGTTTGATTTTCACTCTAACACTGATTATGCTTTTCCAAATCAACGTTAGCTTTGACATAGACGATAAAGCCATCTCTAGCCTTAATTTTAATTAAGCTTTACATTTTCCATATACTAGATCCGAGGTATTTAAGGGTATTCACCTCCTCAAGAGTAGACCTATATGCCATTCATCATGATCTGTTCTTCTGTGTCTGCGGTTAGCCAAGACCTTGCTCTTTTCTGTGTATATTTCCATTCCGTAATTGTTGGTAACTTTTTTTAACTGTGCTATTAACTCTTGTAATTCTTGTTCTGAATAATGTTCTGTATAATGAAGGCGCAATATTCTTTTGTACATTTATTTTCAAAAGTATGTAATCTCTCCATTTCCGCTGTAATTGTCAAGCTCTCCTACCCCGGACCTTCGGCACTCCTGCATGCACTGCAGTGGGGCTTTCCGTGCACGAATCGGACTCATTGGGCATCTACGAACTCACAAACTAAATTAACTAATTGCCAATTTTAATTATTATTATTATATATATATATATATATATATATATTTCATCGCATTTAATGTTTTTTCATGCCATGCTCATCTTCGCTTGTGAAGGAAGAACAACATCATTATCATCAATTGTCAAACTCTCACGTCCATACAAAAGAATATGTATTAATAAAGATTTATATATTTTTTTATCTTCACTGCAGTACTTATTTTGCTCCTCCATATGGATATGGATGCATATGTATTCAGTCTGAACATTGCAGCCGAGGCTACTTCAAGTCTAATATTTATTTCCCTGTCAGTGCTCCCACCACTGCTCATATAACATCCTAAATATTTAAAATAAAGGTATCAACTACTAGTTTCTGTCCATTCACCCAAATGTTAACAGGGGCCGTTTTGTCATCTCTGTTTGCCATTAATTTGCGTTTCTGTATGTTTATTTCTATGTCATAAGTTTTTGCAAGTCCTTTCAAGTTTAGAAGTAAGTTCTTTTGGGTGAAGTCAGGAGTCCATGTGCTACGACTACAAGTAGCATGGCCATGGAAATCAAATCATGGCGGTAACCAGGGCAATAGTGTAGATAGTATGATACCTACACTCTCGCCGAAGACAAATGCGTCGGGTCATTGGCGCAAATAAAACTGCGACACGACGCATTTCCATTCTCTGGACTACATCCTGCTGGAAATCTAGTAGGACCATGTTCCTGCTACAAGAGAGATTCAGCGGGGGTTTGAGAATAAACAATGAAGAAGAAGAAGAAGAAGAAACCTACACTTGTATATTTTATCTTCTCAGCGGTTCAATGAGCATGCAAAAAATATTGAGAATGATCGAGCATCCAGATGTAGTTTATGTTCGCTTTTTGCTAAAAGAACAGTCTCATCTGCATATCTCGGGTTGTTTATTATTTTCTCACTGATCTTGAGTCCTGGAATTCGTTCTATATGTTTGAAAATATATATTAAATATGCTTGGTGATAGAATACATGCTAGTCTTACCCCTCTTCTCATTTCTATGTATGGTTAGTAGCTGTTTTCACACCTTATTGATGCAATCTGTTCCCAATAGGGCCTATATATTTCTAATCAGTCTGATGTCTTCTCCATCTATGCCTATTTCTTGTAAAAATTCGATTAAGTTTTAATGTTTCTGTCAAAGGCCTTGCAGTATTCTATGAAGTAAATATAGATACTTTTTTTGGACCTATATATTTATCTATCATGTATTAGGTATTAGGTATGTTGATTATTCTCTTCGCACACCGGACAAGTCCATAGGTGCTCAGATCTCCGCTTCAGTAAATCTCAGTGTATAACAGCTGATGGTTCCGGTTCTCTGTTGGTTCACTACTCTTTTTTAAATCTTTGTCAGTGGTTCTCTACGGACCACGCCCATCCTCACTCCCAATTCGCGCATTCTTGATATTGACTCGTGCTCATGCATCTCAAAATCCTCTGATCGTGAGGATTCACGAAGATCAAAATGGGTATGTCTGCTCGATCCATAGGCTGACCGTCTATTGTGGTGGCGAGGTTAGCTAATTGGTCAGCTCGTCCGGGACAAAAATAAGCGTGAGTCTTCGTAGTGATGACCACATTTCTGTTCTCTCAAATGACTCCACCCATTCCCTACGTACGTCACCTGTTTTGTCTTTCTGAATCATATTCAGAGAGTCACTTAGTATCCACGCATAGGAATAGGCTTGCGATTCCAGCCAGATAAGAGCCTGCGTTACTGCGAATACTTCCATTGTTATGCTGCTTGTTGTTGCGGTAAAGGCACCAGTGGCTTCATATACTGTTCTTCCTTTTGATCTGGCAGTAAAAGCCCATGCGCATCTGGGGTGACGGATGACCGACCCATTCGTGTAAATCACATCTGTGTATCTGTATTCTCGTAGATTAGTGTCTGACCTCAGCAGCTACGCTCACGGGGCTGAGTTCCCTACACTCTCTATTGAGTGTAATGACGGTCTTGACTGCCTCTTGAAAGACCGTAGGAATAGGTATCCATTTCTCGCCAGGAGTTATGTCTTCTGGGGCACAGAAATGCTTACCGATATCCTCGGTCCGACCCATCCACGATTTGCCTCTCTTGAGCCTGCTTCCCTTCACACGTGGGAGCTCGCTGTGTAGTGGGTGATCTATGTCAGAACTCACTTTGATGTATGCGCGGGCAATTGCCACATAGCAATTCTATGAGATATGCTCGGAAAATCAAGGAGAAATCTCATAGCCACACAGGGTGTGTCCCTTGTGCAACCAAGGATGATCCGCATCGCTTCGTTTTGAATTCTTTCCAGCCTCTCAATCTGTGTGTTACTGGCGGTGATAGTGGCGCCTGCATATTCAATGACAGGGAGACAAGAGCCTCATATCAGATTACGAGTTGTGGTTATTTAGTGTCAGCCGCTGCCATCACTCTCAGAGCTGAAAGTTCTTTACGGGCCTTTGCGATAACATGATCAACGTGTTCCCGGAAACACAGACTACGATCAAATCGCACGCCCTGGTATTGTAAGAATGAGGTCCTGGTTACATCATACCCTCTCATCTCTACCGTCGGTGTCGTAGACTTTGCGATGTGATTGTTAAGAGAGAACCATGTCATTGCAGCCTTCTCTTGGTTGATCAGTGCCCCAGAATTGTCACACCAGAAGGCTAGTTAGTCGTCGGATCATCATCACTGCAAACTGGACACATCCATAGTTGCTCCGATCTCTCCTTGAGTGTATCCGCCATCACACTTCTGCTGACAGTACCGGTCCTATGCTGGTTGACCATCATTCTTCTGCGCCCTCCAAAATTTTCACCTCTAGCAACACCGTATCTCAATCCCTGATCTTTAATCCTAGCCATTGAAAAGGAATCATCATCCACATTCATCTCACTCTCGCGTGTTATATCTCTTAAGGAGTTAAAAACGTCAGCGCGATCCATTGCCCCATCGCCCTTTGCCACAATCGCACACGATGCCAGTTGATCCGCTCTTTCATTGCCTCGAACGCCCACATGTCCCGGCACGAAAATAAATGTAACCGCTTTCAAGCTCGCATTTCTCAAGGCCTCAATCCACTGTTCGCGAACGAGACCCACTTGTACCTTCTTAATCATACTCATAGAGTCACTCAAGATGCAGACATGCGTTACTTTCTGTGTGCGTAGCCACTCAAATGCCTTGGTCACCGCCATAGTCTCCATGGTCATACTACTCGTAGTGACCGCAAAGGCACCACTTTCCTCCTTGATAGTTTTACCTGCGCACTGAGCTGTAAAGGCCCAAGCACTGCGAACATGCCTAATTACAGATCCATCAGTGTATATAATCACATCCCCCTCTTTGGTATTCTCACTGATTAAAGCCTGCACTTCTTTCTCCACAGCTGTGGGACACCATTCTCTGCATTCCCTGCTAAGTGATATTACTACTCTCAAACAAGTTTCGAAATCTGTGGGTAGACCTATCCATTCCGCACCAGCTGCCACATCCTGTAATCGGCACACGCTTTGTATTACATCCTCAGCACGTCCCATCCACGACCTTCCTCTCTTGAGTCTGCTGCCTTTAACTTTCTGTATTTCGGAATGCAACGGGTGTTCCTTATCTGCATGTATTTGAAGGTACGCCCGTGCACGGCAATACTGTAATCTATGCTCAGCTGTTGGGCAGTCAAGTAGGTATCGCATAGCTCTTGTCGATGTGTCTCTTGTGCCTCCCAGAATGATACGCATTGCTGCATTCTGGACTCTATCCAATCTTTCGATCTGAGTTTGGCTAAGAGTCAGAATTGCCAGTGCATATTCCACCACAGCCACAACCAAACCCTGGTATAAAAGAAATGACAATCTTTGCTCACACTGCGCAGCAGCCATAACCTTCATTGCTGCTAAGCCTTTGCCTGCCCTTATGATAATGTGGTCAACATGTTCCCTGAAACTCAGGCTTCTGTCAAAAAACACACCCAGATATCTCATTGTGCTAGTTCTTTCTAAACTTTTCCCGGACAACGAAACTTGTGGCATGGGTGTCTTTACCATGTGATTGTTCAAGGAAAACCACGTCACGAATGCCTTAGACGGATTAACCACTGCTCCCGTATCTCGACACCAATTTATCAGTCTGTCCAGCTCCTTCTGTAGTTCCACGACGCACTCTTCTCGATTTCTGCCCTGTCTATACACCAGGATATCATCGGCATATGACATCGTTCTGCAAACGCCTGTAATTTGATTGCCAGCTATATGTACTGTGTATACATTGAAAAGTACAGGAGATAGAGGCGATCCCTGTGGCAGGCCAGGGCTAATAACCGTTGGTGTAGATATCCAGTTACCACACTTAAGAACTACAACCCTGTGCATCAGGGCAGCGCCAACCCAACGCACGACAAAAGGATTAACTGCAAGATTTAACAGCTGGTGCATCAAGATATCCAAGGACACCCTATTGTACGCATCCTCAAGGTCTATTGCGACCGCACATGTCTCCATGCGCGAATCGAACCCCTCAAAAACATCCTGCGCAAATATGGCTGCATTTTGCCATGTCTTCTTTCCTGGACGATATCCTCCTAACAATGTTGGTAAACACTTATTTCTTTCAAGATAACACGATACCTTGCGGGCCACAATTTTTTCCAAAAGCTTGCCAATCGTATTCTGCATAGTTATTATTCTGTAGCCATGTATCCTGGTGTGGTCCTTCCCAGGTTTGTGTAGTGGAACTAAATAGCTGTGCAACCAGTCTTCTTTCACTGTGCCCTTTAGAAGGCTATTATTGAACATGTCCGCCAACTCTCCCAACTCCTCATCCGTTCTACGACTAATGTCATCGTATCTAATGCCATCTGGCCCTGGTGCTGTATTTTTTGTACTTTTCAGTGCCTTCCTGATTTCTTCAACTGTGATTAGCATATGGTTTTCCATGCTCAAGTTCTTACACGTGTCTGTGAGCGTTTTCCTGATTTCTTGATATGCCTCCACATTTCTCTGACCAATTTGTGCGGTGTAGTGTGCCAGCAATGCCGCACCTTTTGTCTCGTCCGTCTTCTGCCAGACGGTATCGTCGCTCTGGAAATCGGCAATAGTCACGCGTCTTGTGAGACCATTCATGGATTTGTGTAACCGCCAGAACAATTTTAGTGACTTTTCGCGTGTGATCTCTTTGCAAAATTCGTCCCATTTTGACGCCTTTGCTGACTTTGCAATATCTTTGAATGTTTGGACTAAGATATCTTTCTTCCGTTTCAATTGTGCGACCTCCATGGGCTGAGCCGCAACACGTTTCCGTGCCCTTTGCCATAGTGATACTGCTTTCCGTTTCTCGCTCCATGCCCTTTGAACCTCTTCGTTCCACCAGGGGGGCCTATCCCACACCAGATTTCCCACTACTTGAGCCTTACGTTTGTCTTGTCGAATTCTGCTCACAACATCCACTCCTCTGCGATCATATTTAAAGGATCTTACCTTTGGCCTTATCTGCTTACGTTTGTCATTTTTTAAGAGAACAACACATGGGAGGTGGTCACTGCCATGATGCCCCAGCACGTCCCATTTGCAGATAGCCACAGAAGCTGATGACACCAATGCCAGGTCGATAGCGCTATCATCATCACCATCCCTGCTTGCCATCCTTGTTATACGGCCATCGTTAAGGCACACCAGGTCCGTATCTGTCAGGGCCTCCTCAAGTTCTCTTCCCTGTTTGTTCGAAGCACTATTGCCCCATGATGTACCTTTCGCATTGAAGTCACCACAAAAGAGGATCTGCTTTTCTTGTTCCATTATCTCCCCTAGGATCTTCCAACCCTGAAGATCAATGCTCGTGTTGCAGGCATACACATTTACAATCATGATTGGGTGCTGGACCCTCTGGACCCTCACTGCCTGTAACTGGATATTGTCAGTATCCCACTTGGACATATCAACCTCGCATACACTAAAACCCTCGCGTACTAAGATTGCCTGTCCAAGATGTCGCCTGTTGTAGAAACACTGAAATCCGGCTATCCTGATATTACCACTTTCACCTAGCTGTGTTTCTTGCAATGCAATGACGCCAGCCTCGTTGCCACAAGTTTCGTTGTCCGGGAAAAGTTTAGAAAGAACTAGCACAATGAGATATCTGGGTGTGTTTTTTGACAGAAGTCTGAGTTTCAAGGAACATGTTGACCAAATTATCATAAGGGCAGGCAAAGGCTTAGCAGCAATGAAGGTTATGGCTGCTGCGCAGTGTGAGCAAAGATTGTTATTTCTTTTATACCAGGGTTTGGTTGTGGCTGTGGTGGAATATGCACTGGCAATTCTGACTCTTAGCCAAACTCAGATCAAAAGACTGGATAGAGTCCAGAATGCAGCAATGCGTATCATTCTGGGATGCACAAGAGACACATCGACAAGAGCTATGCGATACCTACTTGACTGCCCAACAGCTGAGCATAGATTACAGTATTGCCGTGCACGGGCGTACCTTCAAATACATGCAGATAAGGAACACCCGTTGCATTCCGAAATACAGAAAGTTAAAGGCAGCAGACTCAAGAGAGGAAGGTCGTGGATGGGACGTGCTGAGGATGTAATACAAAGCGTGTGCCGATTACAGGATGTGGCAGCTGGTGCGGAATGGATAGGTCTACCCACAGATTTCGAAACTTGTTTGAGAGTAGTATCAACTGGCATCGTGTGCGATTGTGGCAAAGGGCGATGGGGCAATGGATCGCGCTGACGTTTTGAACTCCTTAAGAGATATAACACGCGAGAGTGAGACTAATGTGGATGATGATTCCTTTTCAATGGCTAGGATTAAAGATCAGGGATTGAGATGCGGTGTTGCTAGAGGTGAAAATTTTGGAGGGCGCAGAAGAATGATGGTCAACCAGCATAGGACCGGTACTGTCAGCAGAAGTGTGATGGCGGATACACTCAAGGAGAGATCGGAGCAACTATGGACGTGTCCAGTTTGCAGTGATGATGATCCGACGACTAACTAACTAACTAACTAACTGACGTCAGCCTCATAACACATCTTTTCTAGCTCTGTTCTACGCTTGTGTACACTGGCCACATTCCAAAACAGCACACGCACGTTTTTAATTCCTAGCCTAGCTGTTTTCGATCTCGTTCTTCTAGCACCCGCCCGGTGACTTTTCCTTTTGACTTCCGGTCAAAATGGTGGATAGCAACGCAAGTGTTTTGTGTGTCACCAACAGTTTCACTTGAACAATGGATATATTCGTTGTTTTCATTTAGGAGATTGTGTGGTGATGTGTTGTTATTCTCTGACCAGGAGGTCCACTCATTAAGATCTTCGCCGGTGCTAACGGAGTGCGTGCATCTGAGCTGAAGTCTTCGTCAGTGTATTCGTTGTCACACTGTTTGAAAAATGGCGGCCAATATCAAGCGGCCTAAACACCAGAAGGCGATACGGTCTAGCTTATTCTGCAGTGATTCGAAAGTTTCTGTTCTAACCCTTCCCTATCTGTATATCAGGATATCATCCGCAAAGGACAGTGCTCTACCTCTTCCGTCGAGCTACTGCTGTGTTATTGCCACGGTGTAGACATTGAATAATACGGGTGAGATGGGAGATCCCTGTGGATCTTTCTGTCGTCTGTAGCCTCTGAGCGTACTCAGAAAAATGCGACTCTCTTCCAGGTCTCCAGCGTGGTGCTGTGCTACAATCTTCTCAATAAGTTTGCATGTGGTGTTCTGCATCGTTATGATTCAGTAGCCGTTGATCTGAGCGTGGTTTTTATTGGGCTTCTTTAGTGGCAATAGGTAGCTGTGCAGCCATTCTTCCTTGATAGTACGATTCTTGATGCTTCCGTTAAACTCGCCAACCAGGTCGTTTATGTCGCTCTCCTTAAGGATGGCGAAGCCCTTGTATCGTATACCGTCAGGGCCTGGGGAAGTGTTCCGCGACCATTTCAGAGTGGCCTGGGCGGTCTCTGCAGTGATGTGTATGCCCTCATTACACTCAGCCTCCGTACATAGACCAGACAGCGTGGTGATAATCTTCCGCCTGACATCCAGATTGTTTTGGTCCGTCTGTTGAACGCAATTCTCGAGGAAGGCCTTTCCCTATCTTCGTCTGATTTCTGCCAAGTCAGATCAGTGGACTGAAAATCAGGTATGCCGACTCTTTGAACATTTCCGTTCATGCTTCGCTGAAAATGCCAGAACGTCTTAAGTGATTTGTCTGAACTGATCTGCTTGCAGAATTCATTCCACCTTTTTTCTTAGGCTTGAAGAGTAACATGGTGTCATCTACGATCTGCTTCAATGTCGTTACGTTGTTGGATAGTGCGCTGTTGGAGTTGCGTGCTTTCTGCCATGTCTTGACGGCCTGCCGCCTGTTCCTCCATGCTTCCTCTGTGTCGTTATTCCACCATGGTGGCTGGTTCAGCTCGCTGCGCCGTGTGCATTTGACCTTCGACTTGATGCACCTAATTTTGCTTATCGTGTCAAGGCCCGAGTTGTCGTACTGGAAGGTCATCGGAAAGTTGCTACGCTTCCCGTGGTTGTGCTTCTTTATAAGGATGGTGCACGGGTAGTGATCACTGCCGTGATACCCTAAACATTCCACCTGCAAAGAGGGGCCAAGACGGTGGAAACCAATGCCAGGTCTATACTACTGTCAGTGTCTCCAGATCGGCTAACAGTCCTAGTTACTGAACCTTCATTGAGGCACATGACATCGGCGGTTACCAACGCGTCCTCGAGGTCTTCCCTTTGCTTGTTGGTAATGTTATTTCCCCACTGTCTTACTCTGGCGTTGAAGTCTCCGCAAAAAAACAATGTGCTTTTCTTCTTGCTCGAGTAAGCTATCCCACGTCGTTTTGTCTATCTTGCCATTACGAGCATCTCTATATAAACCCATAACCCTTCAGGGTCGTAGGAGTACCACATTGGATGCCTCAGATCCTCCAGCGAATTCTATCCTCAGCGATGCGGATGAGTGTGGAAATGTCTTGCACTGTCCATTCCTTGATGTTGTCTGTCCATGCCTTTATTTGCCCACCTCTGCTTCTTCCACACTCGACAGTTCCCTGCAGTATTACGAGCATACACGTTTACGATGACCATAGGTACCGGCGCTTGTATCCTGACAGCGTGTACTTGCATCTCGGTGCAGTTCCACCAAGACATGTCCATCACGGATGCCGTTATGTTGTTGCGTACCAGAATTTCCTGACCAAGATGAGTCCGATTGTAGAACGCTGTGAATCCCGTGGCTGAAATCGTGCCCCTGCTCTATTTTCTTCCTGTTCCCGATTCTACGTCGGTGTAAACTCGGTGATCGTCGTTGCTTTCTATGTGAACCATCATATCAGATGAAGTACCATGAGAGAAACTACATAAGCGGATCACGGCCGTTGCACGAAGCTCCGTAGCACGGCCAAGAATCAATGTGTCATTAAATTTACATTACAATGTACAAAACACTACGGCCTCGGTAGCGCAGTAGGTAGAGCGTCGGTCTCATAATCATTTATCTATCAACAGTACGATACTAAGTATAGCTTCTCTGGTTCCTTTGTTTTTTCTTAAAACCAAATTGTTCTTCACCGACCTCAATGTCTATCTTGTTTTTAATTCTTTCATGTATTATCTTGAGTAGTATTTTGGTTATATGATTCATCAAACTTATTGTTCTGTATACTGTACAGTTCACAGCCCTGGACTTCTTAGGTAGTGGGTCTGAATATTTATGATTTAAGGATAGGAATATCATGGACAGAGAGAAAGAAGAACATTGAGATTTTGAAATTACTGAAACTAAATGAAGGGTGGTTTCTAGATACTTCTTCTTCTTCGGCGATCATTACTCAGTCAGGTTGGGACTTCGGATTCTATGATATAGGCTGCTGTCTGTTTTAGAGTGTCCACTGTGCCATACAGTTTCTCTTCAACACTGATTGGGGTGGGCCATGTCTTGTTTCTCAGGTCTGCATACTGGGGACATTCTTGTAGGATATGTGTTTCTAAATACCATCATAAAAAGGAAGCAACAGTGTTTTGGACACTTAAAGCGGCACGATGGTATTGAAAGGCTGATTTTGGAGGGCAGAATGCCAGGCGAGAGAAGAAGAGGAAGACATAGAAGACGATGAATCAGCGACATCGAAGAATGAATGCTAGTCTCCAACCAATGCAGGCCTGCTTTCCCATGACAGAGAGGCGTTCAGAGTATCCACGGTGAAGAGAAAGTTCTGGAAGGAATATGTAACTTGATATATCTCCCTCTTGCGAATTCTCACCAATAAAAGCTTGCACTTCTGCTTCTACCACCAAGGAGTTATGTAGCTGACATGCTCTGTAAGTCTGATGCGTATTGAAAAGGAAACTCGTAGTTCTGATGGACATTTCTCAATGTCAAACTCATCACTGATTGCACAGGAGGAGTATCATCATGATCATGGCCTTCAATATGGTGCGATAATACCTATGATAAAATATTATTGTCACTAATTAATAATTCATATATATATATATATATATATATATATCATATATTTATATGTCATATATTTATATGACATGTATTTTACAGAACGGTATTCTCATTGCCAATCTGTACGCCTCTCGATTCTGTGCAAGTTGTCTATCCTCCAGTGTCATGTTCTAAACAATTGTGTCTCTGTATATGTCTGAAATATGCCAGTTTGCTTTTTTGGTGGTAGTTTTGAGAAATAGGTCTTCTTCTATGTTCAGATCTTTGCGAATGTCTACTTAGATTAGTTTTTTGTCCATGATATTCTTAGGATCTTTCTATAAAATTTCATTTTGAATGCCGATATTTTCTTTTCCATTGTGGATGTCATCGCCCACGTCTCACAACGATATGTTGTCACTGAAAACATGTAGCTTCTTAAACATAGTAGTAACTTCACTTTGGATGGCGCAGGTTAAAAAGACCGGCGGAAAGATAGGCCTAATCATAGTCTCGACCTTACCTACAAGAGAAGAATAATATCTATGTCGGGCTTTCACAGCGTAATAAGAACCCTTGTCAGGGAATGCAGAGATTGGGGTAACGTTAAAGCAAATCCTCGAAATCTCTGAACTGATCTCTGAGCATCCCAGTGAGGACGATGCTATTGTGTTCACTGATGGGTCTGTGCGTCGGTAAGAAGTCTGACTGGGGCTTAACTGTTAGTGATGGAGTCATTATTAAACACATTGGACCATGCAGAATAACCAGCAACAAATAAACAAACTTACAAGTTATCAAGAACCACATCTGGCAGTGGTTACAGCGTAAGCTTGTTTGGTTTGGACGTGTAACGACACATGACTCACTTTCTAAAACTATTTATCAAGGAACAATCGAGGAGGAAAGGAGAAGAGAAGAATAGAGAAAATATTCGATTGGTAACAGCAAGGAATGGTCTGGACGTGATTTTTTTACACTCCTCCGAATGATTAAAGATAAAGATGTTTGGAGAGCTTTTTGTCTCCAGTGTCGCACCCCTACGACCCTTGCGTATTATGAGTCTTATTATTAATACAGTATTATTATGCAAGATACCACATGAAGCATGTGGATGGAAGTAGAGACAGTGCAGCCACACTTAGCGGCTCTCTAGAGCTATATTTACTAAGGCAGTTATTGTGTCAGATTCTCGGTCCATGCAACGATCAATAGGCGGGAAGTTGATAATGGAGACGTACTAAAACTGCCACACGAGTGCCAGCTGGATGAGGACACAGAGATTGACGAGACAGTGTGGTTGAGAATATTCTTCTTTCTTCTTCAGCGTTCGCTCTCAAATAACCACAACGAATATGTCGTGTGATTTCCGCCAGGGAGCGTGAAGTACGTTGTGCTGCAAGTTCCACATTAAAACTGTGATTATTTGTACCCCGGTTGGCCACTTGTGGTCAGGACGTCCGAGGTCCAGCACATCCGTTTTCGTCATTCCTTTATTTCGGGTTTGGTCCCTAGTTGAGAATATGAAGTTTTGATAATAAACGTGGAAGTGGTACAGCTGGACTCATTCATGGTAGAATGAGGAGCTATTCAACCATTGCACACTCTTCACCATTTGCTGCGGGAGACTGAGCATCTCTGGGGCTGCAATGATGTCGGTTCATAACTCGTATCTGCAGCGGTTAGCGGCGGGCCATTAAAGGGGTTGTCTATGAATTACGTCAAAAATTAGGGGGGATGGGTTCCCTAGATTCTTGACAAGCTTACCGGGGGGGGGGGGGGGGTATAGTGGAGTCAAAAGTTGCCCAAAAAGCGGTGCAGTAATTCGACATTCCCGAAGATTTTATCAGTCAAGTGCCATGCCGAGTGGCGTAGAAAGGCATGCTTAAGCACAACTTTCTTGTGTTGTTAATAAGTTCAGTTGATTACTTCTTTTTGTGTCACAGTGACAACCCATCCAGGAATTTCTGTCTTCCTCTGTCTCTTCTCCGCTTGATCTTTCCAGTGGTTACTAAATGTATTTTGCTTTACTCATCACGCGCACTAAATATTTTGATTGTCTGCTTATAATGTATGTTACAATTTGTTGTTTTACTCCAGCATCTCTGAGAACCTCTACATTAGTTTTCTTGGCTGTCCATGGTATTGTCATCATTCTTCTAAAGAAACAACCCAAATCTCAGTTATCTCTAGCTTATCTGGGGCACTTTTGTTTTCTTGTCAATTTTATAGAATTGTGCATAGTATGCCCTCATCCTTTTATCTCATGCACTCCTTATGATGTTCCCATATATATTATTACCATATATACTACTATATACTACTATAGATTCTATCTTTTTTTTATAGGAGATGTAAAATAGATGGAAAGTGGTTTGGCCATCTAACAAGAATGAACCAAGTCAACTTCCTGCAGCTGCATACAACAGAAGAATGCCCAAATATATAGCGAAAGATCAACCAAGATGCAGGTGAATCGACAACATCAAAGATATCTTAAAGAGACAATCGAAATTCCACTAAAGCCTCTCAACTAGTCAAGAACAGAAATATTCGGCTCCCCGCGATACTTTACGAGAAAAATGGCTAGAAAAGAAACAAAGGAAAATAGGCCATGTAGAGAAACTCTACAAAAGAGGCAACAAAAGAGAGTGCGAAACATACCGAGGCATCTCGTTAGCCACACCGGGAAAATCTATGCAAAGATAATAGAACAACGTGTACTACACATCGTCGAACCACAATTGAGACGTTCTCAATTTGGCTTCAGAAGAGGGGTTAGCTGCACAGACGCCTTGTTCACTCTGAGACAATTGAGTGAGAAAGCAATATAATACAACAACGAACTAAAAGCAATATTTATAGATCAAGCATTCGATAGAGTCAACAGTGACACTCTAGAAATGTATTGTATCAAGGGACAACTGTTAGAAAGTATGAGAGCTTTGTATAAAAATGCCAATGTGTGGTAAGAACATCAGATGGTATCACAGACGCATTTGATACAAAAACTGGAGCGCATCAGGGTTGAGTGCTCTAACCCTTGCTATTCAATATATAGGCCTACATAGACAGAATAATAAAAGAGGCAAAAAGTGCAGAGGGCAACATCACAGACTCAGAGCAACTAAACAATGAAATAAATGAACTACTTTCGCATACGACCAGAGTCTCATATACGAAAACGAAGAACAACTACAAAACTATGTTAACTCGCTACCTGCAACTTGTAGAAAATACAACGTGAATATCAATACACAAAAGGCAGAAATTATGAAAATATGCAGAACATAGAGACGAGATGTCAAAAGGGAAATGCAGTAACATACCAACTGTCACCACTACTTCTTCATCCCAATATCGAGATGGAAGTTAAAAGACAAATGATCTACAGTAGGCCTATATTCATACCAACACCGTGTTGCCAGTACCAAACCTGGTCTCTCATCTTCACATTACAGAAAGATAGTGACATGTGAGATGAAATGCTTGAGGACAGCTGTCGGGGTCACCAGGCTCGATAGATTACGCAATGAAGATATCAGAGAAAGAATATGTATAATACCTTGTACAGATTACATAGAAAGACAGCAGATCAAATGGTTTGACCACATGAGAATGCATCACAAGTTGCCCTTACAGGCATATACAACCAAATGAGATCAGGGTACAAAGCCAGAGGAAGACCACGGGAAAGATGAAAACGGCAGACACCCTGAACAGAAACGGTTATAGCACCGCCGAGGCCAAACATCTTGCATTAGAACGCAAGCTTGAGCTCCAACAACCCCTACGATTAACGGCAAGAGTGGATAACAAACCAACTGGGGAAAGACAATAGACAATATAGAAACTCTGATAGTTCACACTTCTTATGACGTAGAAAACATGAAAAGTAACCTTTGACCTTATTGTCTTTTTCTCAGCTGAATGTGTTGTTTCTTATTGATCTCACAAGTTTACTTCAAAATCCAATCGGCATGTCAAGTTCTGTCATTCAGTTTTATACTGTTATAGCCATTGTTTTCTTGTATTGACAGCAACATCAAATTGTAAAATAAATATCAAGTTATTATAAGTAAAATGAAAAATGTATCTTAAGTATCTAATATCTACGACAAACTGTTGACATCACGAGATTGTTAATCGTTCATCCAGCATACTGAATACTGCACACAGTTGAGTACAGAGTACATGTACTTGGACATTGGGATTATCGTGTTTGGGAAATTTTGCTTAGGCTATACATTTCTTGTGATACTTAGTGATTACATCATTCGACATGTTTGCAACTTGATTTATTAACTTCTGTAACCATTTTTCTTTTTATAGATGTAACTTTTAAGGATGCTGGACGTTGCTGAAAACAGTTAATTTTTTAAAAACATCAACATTTATGTTTTAATTATGCAAATTAGCCACCATTTTTAATATTAATTAGTTGTACATGCATCTGGGAATCACAGCAATGTGATCAAAAGATGCGTCTTGGGCCAATTTCTAGTATAGGTCTCCGTTGTGACTTTTGTTCTACTTTCAGTAGGGGCCTATTACCTAAACAATGCAGTGTTAGATAAGTTGTGTAAGATTATAGATTTTGGAAAGGGGGGGGGTTTAAAAGGATTAGAATTAGTTTATAGATTTTTTGGGAGAGGGAGAAGGATTAGAATTTGTGCTTAGAATTCGATATGATTGGTTGGCGCATCTTGCGTATCTACGATCAAAGTGAAATTTGACCTAGTTTAGAGGTATTTCCTAACATGATAAGAATGATGATCCCGGCGGAATGACAATCTTCTACCATAGCTTTTGGTAAAGTGGGTTAAAAGGATTGGAATTTGTTTATATATATTTTTATGAGGAGGGAGAAGGTTTAGAATTAATAATTAATTCTCTAATAATGATCATGTAAGGGTGAATTGACATGATTTATAGCACAACGGCATACAATCGCTTGGCATTCTGCGGGGTGTGACGTCACTGCACACGTCGCGGTGATTGGTTTTCTCGCGGAACTTCATGACGTCGTCTGCTTAAACATGAAAACAGTATGCTATTTATAGCACAGTGACCGTAGATAAGAACAGTTTACCGATTGGTTTTTCAAGGGAAATCCATGACGTTAATTTAAACAGTGCATTATTTATAGCCCAATGGAGACCTATACTAGAAATTCACTGTGTCTTGTCTTTGTGAATACAAAAATAAATAATTTCTGCGGTATTTTTATGTTTAATAGATATATAGTTTATTTTCATTATAATTATGCTAATTAGCCACCATTTTGAATATCAATTCTATGTCCATCTAAAATTTCTAGAAATGTGATCAACAGATGTATCTTGATTTTACAAGCACAAAAATGTATAGTTTGTGTATTGTATTATTGAAAATAATTAAGAAATTATCAGCTTGGCTACATTTGTGGTCACAAATTGTATTTATATTTTCCTATATGTTTCTTGTAAATTATTTTGATGTCAAATTACTTTGAAAAAAATTCATAACTTTTTTCAGGGTTGATGTACAGACTTGGTTGAGGTATCGCTGAATTGCAATTTTCAAGGGCTATTTGACTACAGTATGTTTAATCTAGTATAGTATAGGCCTATCATATTTATAAAGTAGGCCTATATGGGGTATAAAAAAAGAAAAATAAGTGATGATGACCATGATATTTATTATATAAACTTTTGAAATTCAGTAATGTCTTTGACTATGAGTTCATCAATGGCTAATAAGTCATAGCCTCATATATATTTTGGCTGCATAGAGCCTCTACATCATTGGGCAATGGGTGACACCACTGTAGATGGTATTTGGTGTACCTGTGAATTTCTAGTACTCTGCTGTTGAGCTAATTGCTCCTCCTTTAAAAAAATGATGCACATTTTTTTTACTGTAGAACGTCACGTCACTCTTTTTTGTGCAACATCCTCCCATGTATCTTGGTCTAGTTCAAAGGCTCTTGGTAATGTCTTTAACTAGTCCTTGTAATACTTCTTTTTCCATCTTGAACATAAGCATTGTAGGTCTATGCCATTCTGGAACTCATCATAGAGAAGTATCTTTGGCAGATGTACGTACCACATGACCTGCCCAATGAATTTGTATCTGCATCAGATTAGTATCGATGCTAGGGATACCAAATCTATCAAGGTCAGTTGTAGCCAGAATCTTGTCTTGCCATCTGAAGTTCATAACTTTTCTGAGACATGCTGTGTGACAGTGATTAAGCTTTCTCACATATCATCTATACACAGTCCATGTTTCACCAGCATATGACAGCACTGGAAGTACCACTGCTCTGTACATTTTCAGCGTAGTCTTTAGGTTAATGTATTTTCTTTTCCACATAGTGTGTACAAATTGCCAAAAGTGTTGTTTGATTTGGAGATTCTGGTGTACACTGGAAGAGTAAATGTCAGTAATGAGATAGTAATATGAAGTTATATGCTGACAGAACATTCAAAATGCTCAGTGTTTGTGTGTCTTAGCATCTAAAGCTTATTCTAACTTCCTGGGCATAGTATTAATTTTCTGACCTAGATATACTGGCATTCGTGGAAGTGAGATAGGAGATAGGCTTGTGTCAATGTATGGATAGTTGTGAACTGAATATGGACAGAAGGGACATTCTGAAGTTCCTCAGCAAACAACTGCTAGAATGGGCACTGTGATAGATGATGCATTTATACTTTTGTAATAATCGTGGTATGATGAGGGCTGGACATCTGAAAGGCAGAATGAGGACTGTGATTAACCAGTGATTCATGACATGGGAACTATCAGTATGCATAACTTTGGCATCTGTTTGTGGATTCTGAGCATCTGTGGGTTTATATGGAGTGCAATTATGTTGATGCATAACCAATGTTGATGATACTTATATAGTAGAAGCTTTAGAATGTGTCAAGTTTTGATCATACAGACAATATTACTTCTTTTTTCTCATTCAGGTACAACATAATTATGCCAAATAAAGAAGATGCACTCAGAACATTGGGATGTGTTGTTAAAGGTACATTTGGCAACTTACATAAAGAATGTTCTGCTTGTGGAATTTTACTCAGTTTACGAGACGGCATTATTTTATCTCATGGTTCCATCCTGACAGAACTTTGTCTAGAGGATAAATCCCTTTTCTCAAAAGTGACAAATGCAAATGTAATTCGAGAATCAGACATTAAGGGATCTAAATTTGAAACACTAGTAGATAAAAGATGGGCATCATGTTCCTTGGATACTCAAACATCACCATCAGCAAGGAAAATAAATGGTAGTTTATCAGAACTGGAGCAACAATCGACAGCTTCAGTATCATTTATTTCTCTTAAATGTGTGTTACTTTGTGGATTTAGAAATGAGGATTTCTTTAAAACAGTTGCTGAAATAATGCCCAGCAGCAGTTGGAAATTCATGGATTCCCCAGAAGATGAAATAGACCACAGCTCTAAACAAGCACAAGAGACAACTGACATAGATGAAAACAGCGTTTGCTTAAACTTATTAAGTTATTTTTTGCTTCTAAAAATTGAACCACAATATGTCAGATTTCAGGATAGCAATATTTTATCAGCAGTACAGATGCTATTGTTCAAACGTAATTGTCATATAGGAGATGTTGCAGAGATTGTTGCAACACCCTTTGGCAATCAGAATGCTTCCGTTTTTTTTAACTCTTACAGTCGTGGTGTGGTCTGTAATGTGAATGGTCTACATGGTTGTTGGATATTAACTGATGCTCGTTGCATTCCTGGCTCAGAGGGTGCTCCACTTTATACAAGAAAAGACAATCAGGCTAGGTATTTTTTCTTGTTTTTCAATTTTAATTTTGTTTTTATTGATTTTCCTCATGATAATGACATGCCCTATTTAAAAATTGAAGCATTTTGTGTATTAGACATTCCTATTCAACTATGCTAAATTCGTAGGTGCCATTAGTATGTTCAATCGCATCGCCAGTACAATGTGAATGTTCAGTATTAAAATCATGAGCTAATTCAATGAGTTGGGTTTGCAAGGCTATCAGCTCTGCTACTATGCTGACAATATGTTCTATTAGTTTGACATAATTCATATTAATGAGATTATAAACTAATAATAAAAAACTACATTTGCCAGTTTACACAATGTTTGAAAATATATCAATGGGTTGGGCCAACCTGTTTCATTGTCTTAATCGATGACATGTAGGACGGCTGCAAAACTGATTATATGGGAAAAAAGTGAACAGTGATGAGATAATTAACTTTTATTTAATTTCAGGAAGCACAGAAGAAAAAATGTATAACATTGATGTTTCAACCTAAATGCCTGTATGAACACAACACTGCTACTGGTGTGCTGCTGAAGCATAAAAGGGAAGCAAAGAAAAGTGACACTATTACCTGTCAATGATGTCTTAAAAGAGACTAAGGGGGTTTGGGAGAATGGAGTTGGTTGTATCATCTCAATAGAGAGCCAAAGTGATCCATAGGCTATGCTGATGGCAGATGTGTGAGGCTGAAAATAATAAATATTGCAGCTAAGCTGTAAACCATGACACAACACATTCTATTATCTAGATTGCATCCGGCTAATCTGTATAAGCTTGAGAATGAGCACAGAAGAAGAAGAACTATAACAATGGAAATTATGGTTCTAAGCAAGGCAATGGGGATAATGGTTATAAGCAAGGCAATGACGACTTAAATTTCATGTTAAGGAGGATTAATGGTAGCTGACTTGCAGGTATTGAATTTGACATACAAGGCAAACCAGTTTGATAGTTGAGGACTTGCAGGCAGTGTATGTGGCATGACAAGTTTGATAGTTGAAGACTTGCAAGTAGTGAATGTGACATAACAAGGCTAACAAGTTTCATAGTTGAGGACTTGCAAGTAGTGAATGTGACATAACAAGGCTAACAAGTTTGATAGTTGAGGACTTGCAGGTAGTGAATGTGCCATAACAAGGCTAACAAGTTTGATAGTTGAGGACTTGCAAGTAGTGAATGTGACATAACAAGGCTAACAAGTTTGATAGTTGAGGACTTGCAAGTAGTGAATGTGACATAACAAGGCTAACAAGTTTGATAGTTGAGGACTTGCAGGCAGTAAATGTGACATAACAAGGATAACAAGTTTGATAGTTGAGGACTTGCAGGTAGTGAATGTGACATAACAAGGCTAACAAGTTTGATAGTTGAGGACTTGCAGGTAGTGAATGTGCCATAACAAGGCTAACAAGTTTGATAGTTGAGGACTTGCAAGTAGTGAATGTGACATAACAAGGCTAACAAGTTTCATAGTTGAGTTCTTGCAGACAGTGTATGTGGCATAACAAGGCTAACAAGTTTGATAGAACTCGCAGGTAGTGAATGTGACATAACAAGGCTAACAAGTTTGATAGTTGAAGACTCGCAAGTAGTGAATGTGGCATAACAAGGCTAACAAGTTTGATAGTTGAGGACATGCAGGTAGTGAATGTGACATAACAAGGCTAACAAGTTTGATAGTTGAGGACTTGCAGGTAGTGAATGTGACATAACAAGGCTAACAAGTTTGATAGTTGAGGACTTGCAGGCAGTGAATGTGACATAGCAAGGCTAATAAGTTTGATAGTTGAGGACTTGCAGGCAGTGTATGTGACATAACAAGGCTAACAAGTTTGATAGTTGAGGACTTGCAGGCAGTGAATGTGACATAACAAGGCTAACAAGTTTGATAGTTGAGGACTAGCAGGCAGTGAATGTGGCATAGCAAGGCTAACAAGTTTGATAGTTGAGGACTTGCAGGTAGTGAATGTGACATAACAAGGCTAACAAGTTTGATAGTTGAGGACTTGCAGGCAGTGAATGTGACATAACAAGGCTAACAAGTTTGATAGTTGAGGACTAGCAGGCAGTGAATGTGGCATAGCAAGGCTAACAAGTTTGATAGTTGAGGACTTGCAGGTAGTGAATGTGACATAACAAGGCTAACAAGTTTGATAGTTGAGGACTTGCAGGCAGTGAATGTGACATAACAAGGCTAACAAGTTTGATAGTTGAGGACTTGCAGGTAGTGAATGTGACATAACAAAGCTAACAAGTTTGATAGTTGAGGACTTGCAGGCAGTGAATGTGACATAACAAGGCTAACAAGTTTGATAGTTGAGGAGATGCAAGTAGTGAATGTGACATAACAAGGCTAACAAGTTTGATAGTTGAGGACTTGCAAGTAGTGAATGTGACATAACAAGGCTAACAAGTTTGATAGAACTCGCAAGTAGTGAATGTGACATAACAAGGCTAACAAGTTTGATAGTTGAGGACTTGCAGGCAGTGAATGTGGCATAGCATGGCTAACAAGTTTGATAGTAGTGAACTTGTAGGCAGTGTATGTGGCATAACAAGGCTAACAAGTTGATAGTTGAAGACTTGCAGGTAGTGAATGTGGCATAACAAGGCTAACAAGTTTGATAGTTGAGGACTTGCAAGTAGTGAATGTGACATAACAAGGCTAACAAGTTTGATAGTTGAGGAGATGCAAGTAGTGAATGTGACATAACAAGGCTAACAAGTTTGATAGTTGAGGACTCGCAAGTAGTGAATGTGACATAACAAGGCTAACAAGTTTGATAGTTGAGGACTTGCAGGTAGTGAATGTGACATAACAAGGCTAACAAGTTTGATAGTTGAGGACTTGCAGGTAGTGTATGTGGCATAGCAAGGCTAACAAGTTTGATAGTTGAGGACTTGCAAGTAGTGAATGTGACATAACAAGGCTAGCAAGTTTGATAGTTGAGGACTTGCAGGTAGTGAATGTGACATAACAAGGCTAACAAGTTTGATAGTTGAGGACTTGCAGGCAGTGTATGTGACATAACAAGGCTAACAAGTTTGATAGTTAAGGACTTGCAGGCAGTGAATGTGGCATAGCAAGGCTAACAAGTTTGATAGTTGAGGACTTGCAGGCAGTGAATGTGACATAACAAGGCTAACAAGTTTGATAGTTGAGGACTTGCAGGCAGTGAATGTGACATAACAAAGCTAACAAGTTTGATAGTTGAGGACTTGCAGGCAGTGAATGTGACATAACAAGGCTAACAAGTTTGATAGTTGAGGACTTGCAAGTAGTGAATGTGACATAACAAGGCTAACAAGTTTGATAGTTGAGGACTTGCAGGTAGTGAATGTGACATAACAAGGCTAACAAGTTTGATAGTTGAGGACTTGCAGGTAGTGTATGTGGCATAACAAGGCTAACAAGTTTGATAGTTGAAGACTTGCAGGTAGTGAATGTGGCATAACAAGGCTAACAAGTTTGATAGTTGAGGACTTGCAGGTAGTGAATGTGACATAACAAGGCTAACAAGTTTGATAGTTGAGGACTTGCAGGCAGTGAATGTGACATAACAAGGCTAACAAGTTTGATAGTTGAGGACTTGCAGGCAGTGAATGTGGCATAGCAAGGCTAATAAGTTTGATAGTTGAGGACTTGCAGGCAGTGTATGTGACATAACAAGGCTAACAAGTTTGATAGTTAAGGACTTGCAGGCAGTGAATGTGGCATAGCAAGGCTAACAAGTTTGATAGTTGAGGACTTGCAGGTAGTGAATGTGACATAACAAGGATAACAAGTTTGATAGTTGAGGACTTGCAGGCAGTGAATGTGACATAACAAAGCTAACAAGTTTGATAGTTGAGGACTTGCAGGCAGTGAATGTGACATAACAAGGCTAACAAGTTTGATAGTTGAGGACTTGCAGGCAGTGAATGTGACATAACAAGGCTAACAAGTTTGATAGTTGAGGACTTGCAGGCAGTGAATGTGACATAACAAGGCTAACAAGTTTGATAGTTGAGGACTTGCAGGCAGTGAATGTGGCATAGCAAGGCTAATAAGTTTGATAGTTGAGGACTTGCAGGCAGTGTATGTGACAGAACAAGGCTAACAAGTTTGATAGTTAAGGACTTGCAGGCAGTGAATGTGACATAACAAGGCTAACAAGTTTGATAGTTGAGGACTTGCAGGCAGTGAATGTGACATAACAAGGCTAACAAGTTTGATAGTTGAGGAGATGCAAGTAGTGAATGTGACATAACAAGGCTAACAAGTTTGATAGTTGAGGACTTGCAAGTAGTGAATGTGACATAACAAGGCTAACAAGTTTGATAGAACTCGCAAGTAGTGAATGTGACATAACAAGGCTAACAAGTTTGATAGTTGAGGACTTGCAGGCAGTGAATGTGGCATAGCATGGCTAACAAGTTTGATAGTAGTGAACTTGTAGGCAGTGTATGTGGCATAACAAGGCTAACAAGTTGATAGTTGAAGACTTGCAGGTAGTGAATGTGGCATAACAAGGCTAACAAGTTTGATAGTTGAGGACTTGCAAGTAGTGAATGTGACATAACAAGGCTAACAAGTTTGATAGTTGAGGAGATGCAAGTAGTGAATGTGACATAACAAGGCTAACAAGTTTGATAGTTGAGGACTCGCAAGTAGTGAATGTGACATAACAAGGCTAACAAGTTTGATAGTTGAGGACTTGCAGGTAGTGAATGTGACATAACAAGGCTAACAAGTTTGATAGTTGAGGACTTGCAGGTAGTGTATGTGGCATAACAAGGCTAACAAGTTTGATAGTTGAGGACTTGCAAGTAGTGAATGTGACATAACAAGGCTAGCAAGTTTGATAGTTGAGGACTTGCAGGTAGTGAATGTGACATAACAAGGCTAACAAGTTTGATAGTTGAGGACTTGCAGGCAGTGAATGTGACATAACAAGGCTAACAAGTTTGATAGTTGAGGATTTGCAGGCAGTGAATGTGGCATAGCAAGGCTAATAAGTTTGATAGTTGAGGACTTGCAGGCAGTGTATGTGACATAACAAGGCTAACAAGTTTGATAGTTAAGGACTTGCAGGCAGTGAATGTGGCATAGCAAGGCTAACAAGTTTGATAGTTGAGGACTTGCAGGTAGTGAATGTGACATAACAAGGCTAACAAGTTTGATAGTTGAGGACTTGCAGGCAGTGAATGTGACATAACAAAGCTAACAAGTTTGATAGTTGAGGACTTGCAGGCAGTGAATGTGACATAACAAGGCTAACAAGTTTGATAGTTGAGGACTTCCAAGTAGTGAATGTGACATAACAAGGCTAACAAGTTTGATAGAACTCGCAAGTAGTGAATGTGACATAACAAGGCTAACAAGTTTGATAGATGAGGACTTGCAGGTAGTGAATGTGACATAACAAGGCTAACAAGTTTGATAGTTGAGGACTTGCAGGTAGTGTATGTGGCATAACAAGGCTAACAAGTTTGATAGTTGAAGACTTGCAGGTAGTGAATGTGGCATAACAAGGCTAACAAGTTTGATAGTTGAGGACTTGCAGGTAGTGAATGTGACATAACAAGGCTAACAAGTTTGATAGTTGAGGACTTGCAGGCAGTGAATGTGACATAACAAGGCTAACAAGTTTGATAGTTGAGGACTTGCAGGCAGTGAATGTGGCATAGCAAGGCTAATAAGTTTGATAGTTGAGGACTTGCAGGCAGTGTATGTGACATAACAAGGCTAACAAGTTTGATAGTTAAGGACTTGCAGGCAGTGAATGTGGCATAGCAAGGCTAACAAGTTTGATAGTTGAGGACTTGCAGGTAGTGAATGTGACATAACAAGGCTAACAAGTTTGATAGTTGAGGACTTGCAGGCAGTGAATGTGACATAACAAAGCTAACAAGTTTGATAGTTGAGGACTTGCAGGCAGTGAATGTGACATAACAAGGCTAACAAGTTTGATAGTTGAGGACTTGCAGGCAGTGAATGTGACATAACAAGGCTAACAAGTTTGATAGTTGAGGACTTGCAGGCAGTGAATGTGACATAACAAGGCTAACAAGTTTGATAGTTGAGGACTTGCAGGCAGTGAATGTGACATAACAAGGCTAACAAGTTTGATAGTTGAGGACTTGCAGGCAGTGAATGTGACATAACAAGGCTAACAAGTTTGATAGTTGAGGACTTGCAGGCAGTGAATGTGGCATAGCAAGGCTAATAAGTTTGATAGTTGAGGACTTGCAGGCAGTGTATGTGACAGAACAAGGCTAACAAGTTTGATAGTTAAGGACTTGCAGGCAGTGAATGTGACATAACAAGGCTAACAAGTTTGATAGTTGAGGACTTGCAGGCAGTGAATGTGGCATAGCAAGGCTAACAAGTTTGATAGTTGAGGACTTGCAGGCAGTGAATGTGACATAACAAGGCTAACAAGTTTGATAGTTGAGGACTTGCAGGTAGTGAATGTGACATAACAAAGCTAACAAGTTTGATAGTTGAGGACTTGCAGGCAGTGAATGTGACATAACAAGGCTAACAAGTTTGATAGTTGAGGACTTGCAGGTAGTGAATGTGACATAACAAGGCTAACAAGTTTGATAGTTGAGGACTTGCAGGTAGTGAATGTGACATAAAACAAAGCTAACACGTTTGATAGTTGAGGACTTGCAGGTAGTGAATGTGACATAACAAGGATAACAAGTTTGATAGTTGAGGAGATGCAAGTAGTGAATGTGACATAACAAGGCTAACAAGTTTGATAGTTGAGGACGTGCAGGCAGTGTATGTGACATAACAAGGCTAACAAGTTTGATAGTTGAGGACTTGCAGGCAGTGAATGTGACATAACAAAGCTAACAAGTTTGATAGTTGAGGACTTGCAGGCAGTGAATGTGACATAACAAAGCTAACAAGTTTGATAGTTGAGGACTTGCAGGCAGTGAATGTGACATAACAAGGCTAACAAGTTTGATAGTTGAGGACTTGCAGGCAGTGAATGTGACATAACAAAGCTAACAAGTTTGATAGTTGAGGACTTGCAGGCAGTGAATGTGACATAACAAGGCTAACAAGTTTGATAGTTGAGGACTTGCAGGCAGTGAATGTGACATAACAAGGCTAACAAGTTTGATAGTTGAGGACTTGCAGGCAGTGAATGTGACATAACAAGGCTAACAAGTTTGATAGTTGAGGACTTGCAGGCAGTGAATGTGACATAACAAGGCTAACAAGTTTGATAGTTGAGGAATTGCAGGCAGTGAATGTGACATAACAAGGCTAACAAGTTTGATAGTTGAGGACTTGCAGGCAGTGAATGTGACATAACAAGGCTAACAAGTTTGATAGTTGAGGACTTGCAGGCAGTGAATGTGACATAACAAGGCTAACAAGTTTGATAGTTGAGGACTTGCAGGCAGTGAATGTGACATAACAAGGCTAACAAGTTTGATAGTTGAGGACTTGCAGGCAGTGAATGTGGCATAGCAAGGCTAATAAGTTTGATAGTTGAGGACTTGCAGGCAGTGTATGTGACAGAACAAGGCTAACAAGTTTGATAGTTAAGGACTTGCAGGCAGTGAATGTGACATAACAAGGCTAACAAGTTTGATAGTTGAGGACTTGCAGGCAGTGAATGTGGCATAGCAAGGCTAACAAGTTTGATAGTTGAGGACTTGCAGGCAGTGAATGTGACATAACAAGGCTAACAAGTTTGATAGTTGAGGACTTGCAGGTAGTGAATGTGACATAACAAGGATAACAAGTTTGATAGTTGAGGAGATGCAAGTAGTGAATGTGACATAACAAGGCTAACAAGTTTGATAGTTGAGGACGTGCAGGCAGTGTATGTGACATAACAAGGCTAACAAGTTTTATAGTTGAGGACTTGCAGGTAGTGAATGTGACATAACAAAGCTAACAAGTTTGATAGTTGAGGACTTGCAGGCAGTGAATGTGACATAACAAAGCTAACAAGTTTGATAGTTGAGGACTTGCAGGCAGTGAATGTGACATAACAAGGCTAACAAGTTTGATAGTTGAGGACTTGCAGGCAGTGAATGTGACATAACAAGGCTAACAAGTTTGATAGTTGAGGACTTGCAGGCAGTGAATGTGACATAACAAAGCTAACAAGTTTGATAGTTGAGGACTTGCAGGCAGTGAATGTGACATAACAAGGCTAACAAGTTTGATAGTTGAGGACTTGCAGGCAGTGAATGTGACAACAAGGCTAACAAGTTTGATAGTTGAGGACTTGCAGGCAGTGAATGTGACATAACAAGGCTAACAAGTTTGATAGTTGAGGACTTGCAGGCAGTGAATGTGACATAACAAGGCTAACAAGTTTGATAGTTGAGGACTTGCAGGCAGTGAATGTGACATAACAAGGCTAACAAGTTTGATAGTTGAGGACTTGCAGGCAGTGAATGTGACATAACAAGGCTAACAAGTTTGATAGTTGAGGACTTGCAGGCAGTGAATGTGACATAACAAGGCTAACAAGTTTGATAGTTGAGGACTTGCAGGCAGTGAATGTGGCATAGCAAGGCTAATAAGTTTGATAGTTGAGGACTTGCAGGCAGTGTATGTGACAGAACAAGGCTAACAAGTTTGATAGTTAAGGACTTGCAGGCAGTGAATGTGACATAACAAGGCTAACAAGTTTGATAGTTGAGGACTTGCAGGCAGTGAATGTGGCATAACAAGGCTAACAAGTTTGATAGTTGAGGACTTGCAGGCAGTGAATGTGACATAACAAGGCTAACAAGTTTGATAGTTGAGGACTTGCAGGCAGTGAATGTGACATAACAAGGCTAACAAGTTTGATAGTTGAGGACTTGCAGGCAGTGAATGTGACATAACAAGGCTAACAAGTTTGATAGTTGAGGACTTGCAGGCAGTGAATGTGACATAACAAGGCTAACAAGTTTGATAGTTGAGGACTTGCAGGCAGTGAATGTGACATAACAAGGCTAACAAGTTTGATAGTTGAGGACTTGCAGGCAGTGAATGTGACATAACAAGGCTAACAAGTTTGATAGTTGAGGACTTGCAGGCAGTGAATGTGGCATAGCAAGGCTAATAAGTTTGATAGTTGAGGACTTGCAGGCAGTGTATGTGACAGAACAAGGCTAACAAGTTTGATAGTTAAGGACTTGCAGGCAGTGAATGTGACATAACAAGGCTAACAAGTTTGATAGTTGAGGACTTGCAGGCAGTGAATGTGGCATAGCAAGGCTAACAAGTTTGATAGTTGAGGACTTGCAGGCAGTGAATGTGACATAACAAGGCTAACAAGTTTGATAGTTGAGGACTTGCTGGTAGTGAATGTGACATAACAAAGCTAACAAGTTTGATAGTTGAGGACTTGCAGGCAGTGAATGTGACATAACAAGGCTAACAAGTTTGATAGTTGAGGACTTGCAGGTAGTGAATGTGACATAACAAGGCTAACAAGTTTGATAGTTGAGGACTTGCAGGTAGTGAATGTGACATAAAACAAAGCTAACACGTTTGATAGTTGAGGACTTGCAGGTAGTGAATGTGACATAACAAGGATAACAAGTTTGATAGTTGAGGAGATGCAAGTAGTGAATGTGACATAACAAGGCTAACAAGTTTGATAGTTGAGGACGTGCAGGCAGTGTATGTGACATAACAAGGCTAACAAGTTTGATAGTTGAGGACTTGCAGGTAGTGAATGTGACATAACAAAGCTAACAAGTTTGATAGTTGAGGACTTGCAGGCAGTGAATGTGACATAACAAAGCTAACAAGTTTGATAGTTGAGGACTTGCAGGCAGTGAATGTGACATAACAAGGCTAACAAGTTTGATAGTTGAGGACTTGCAGGCAGTGAATGTGACATAACAAGGCTAACAAGTTTGATAGTTGAGGACTTGCAGGCAGTGAATGTGACATAACAAAGCTAACAAGTTTGATAGTTGAGGACTTGCAGGCAGTGAATGTGACATAACAAGGCTAACAAGTTTGATAGTTGAGGACTTGCAGGCAGTGAATGTGACATAACAAGGCTAACAAGTTTGATAGTTGAGGACTTGCAGGCAGTGAATGTGACATAACAAGGCTAACAAGTTTGATAGTTGAGGACTTGCAGGCAGTGAATGTGACATAACAAGGCTAACAAGTTTGATAGTTGAGGACTTGCAGGCAGTGAATGTGACATAACAAGGCTAACAAGTTTGATAGTTGAGGACTTGCAGGCAGTGAATGTGACATAACAAGGCTAACAAGTTTGATAGTTGAGGACTTGCAGGCAGTGAATGTGACATAACAAGGCTAACAAGTTTGATAGTTGAGGACTTGCAGGCAGTGAATGTGGCATAGCAAGGCTAATAAGTTTGATAGTTGAGGACTTGCAGGCAGTGTATGTGACAGAACAAGGCTAACAAGTTTGATAGTTAAGGACTTGCAGGCAGTGAATGTGACATAACAAGGCTAACAAGTTTGATAGTTGAGGACTTGCAGGCAGTGAATGTGGCATAGCAAGGCTAACAAGTTTGATAGTTGAGGACTTGCAGGCAGTGAATGTGACATAACAAGGCTAACAAGTTTGATAGTTGAGGACTTGCAGGTAGTGAATGTGACATAACAAAGCTAACAAGTTTGATAGTTGAGGACTTGCAGGCAGTGAATGTGACATAACAAGGCTAACAAGTTTGATAGTTGAGGACTTGCAGGTAGTGAATGTGACATAACAAGGCTAACAAGTTTGATAGTTGAGGACTTGCAGGTAGTGAATGTGACATAAAACAAAGCTAACACGTTTGATAGTTGAGGACTTGCAGGTAGTTAATGTGACATAACAAGGATAACAAGTTTGATAGTTGAGGAGATGCAAGTAGTGAATGTGACATAACAAGGCTAACAAGTTTGATAGTTGAGGACGTGCAGGCAGTGTATGTGACATAACAAGGCTAACAAGTTTGATAGTTGAGGACTTGCAGGTAGTGAATGTGACATAACAAAGCTAACAAGTTTGATAGTTGAGGACTTGCAGGCAGTGAATGTGACATAACAAAGCTAACAAGTTTGATAGTTGAGGACTTGCAGGCAGTGAATGTGACATAACAAGGCTAACAAGTTTGATAGTTGAGGACTTGCAGGCAGTGAATGTGACATAACAAGGCTAACAAGTTTGATAGTTGAGGACTTGCAGGCAGTGAATGTGACATAACAAAGCTAACAAGTTTGATAGTTGAGGACTTGCAGGCAGTGAATGTGACATAACAAGGCTAACAAGTTTGATAGTTGAGGACTTGCAGGCAGTGAATGTGACATAACAAGGCTAACAAGTTTGATAGTTGAGGACTTGCAGGCAGTGAATGTGACATAACAAGGCTAACAAGTTTGATAGTTGAGGACTTGCAGGCAGTGAATGTGACATAACAAGGCTAACAAGTTTGATAGTTGAGGACTTGCAGGCAGTGAATGTGACATAACAAGGCTAACAAGTTTGATAGTTGAGGACTTGCAGGCAGTGAATGTGACATAACAAGGCTAACAAGTTTGATAGTTGAGGACTTGCAGGCAGTGAATGTGGCATAGCAAGGCTAATAAGTTTGATAGTTGAGGACTTGCAGGCAGTGTATGTGACATAACAAGGCTAACAAGTTTGATAGTTAAGGACTTGCAGGCAGTGAATGTGACATAACAAGGCTAACAAGTTTGATAGTTGAGGACTTGCAGGTAGTGAATGTGGCATAACAAAGCTAACAAGTTTGATAGTTGAGGACTTGCAGGCAGTGAATGTGACATAACAAGGCTAACAAGTTTGATAGTTGAGGACTTGCAGGTAGTGAATGTGACATAACAAGGCTAACAAGTTTGATAGTTGAGGACTTGCAGGTAGTGAATGTGACATAACAGAGCTAACACGTTTGATAGTTGAGGACTTGCAGGTAGTGAATGTGACATAACAAGGATAACAAGTTTGATAGTTGAGGAGATGCAAGTAGTGAATGTGACATAACAAGGCTAACAAGTTTGATAGTTGAGGACGTGCAGGCAGTGTATGTGACATAACAAGGCTAACAAGTTTGATAGTTGAGGACTTGCAGGTAGTGAATGTGACATAACAAAGCTAACAAGTTTGATAGTTGAGGACTTGCAGGCAGTGAATGTGACATAACAAAGCTAACAAGTTTGATAGTTGAGGACTTGCAGGCAGTGAATGTGACATAACAAGGCTAACAAGTTTGATAGTTGAGGACTTGCAGGTAGTGAATGTGACATAACAAGGCTAACAAGTTTGATAGTTGAGGACTTGCAGGCAGTGAATGTGACATAACAAGGCTAACAAGTTTGATAGTTGAGGACTTGCAGGTAGTGAATGTGACATAACAAGGCTAACAAGTTTGATAGTTGAGGACTTGCAGGTAGTGAATGTGACATAACAAGGCTAACAAGTTTGATAGTTGAGGACTTGCAGGTAGTGAATGTGACATAACAAAGCTAACAAGTTTGATAGTTGAGGACTTGCAGGTAGTGAATGTGACATAACAAGGATAACAAGTTTGATAGTTGAGGAGATGCAAGTAGTGAATGTGACATAACAAGGCTAACAAGTTTGATAGTTGAGGACTTGCAGGCAGTGTATGTGACATAACAAGGCTAACAAGTTTGATAGTTGAGGACTTGCAGGTAGTGAATGTGACATAACAAAGCTAACAAGTTTGATAGTTGAGGACTTGCAGGCAGTGAATGTGACATAACAAGGCTAACAAGTTTGATAGTTGAGGACTTGCAGGTAGTGAATGTGACATAACAAGGCTAACAAGTTTGATAGTTGAGGACTTGCAGGCAGTGAATGTGACATAACAAGGCTAACAAGTTTGATAGTTGAGGACTTGCAGGTAGTGAATGTGACATAACAAGGCTAACAAGTTTGATAGTTGAGGACTTGCAGGTAGTGAATGTGACATAACAAAGCTAACAAGTTTGATAGTTGAGGACTTGCAGGCAGTGAATGTGACATAACAAGGATAACAAGTTTGATAGTTGAGGACTTGCAGGCAGTGAATGTGACATAACAAGGCTAACAAGTTTGATAGTTGAGGACTTGCAGGCAGTGTATGTGACATAACAAGGCTAGCAAGTTTGATAGTTGAGGACTTGCAGGCAGTGAATGTGACATAACAAGGCTAACAAGTTTGATAGTTGAGGACTTGCAAGTAGTGAATGTGACATAACAAGGCTAACAAGTTTGATAGTTGAGGACTTGCAAGTAGTGAATGTGACATAACAAGGCTAACAAGTTTGATAGTTGAGGACTTGCAAGTAGTGAATGTGACATAACAAGGCTAACAAGTTTGATAGTTGAGGACTTGCAGGTAGTAAATGTGACATAACAAGGCTAACAAGTTTGATAGTTGAGGACTTGCAAGTAGTGAATGTGACATAACAAGGCTAACAAGTTTGATAGTTGAGGACTTGCAAGTAGTGAATGTGGCATAGCAAGACTATCGATATTGATAGTAGTGAACTTGTAGGCAGTGTATGTGGCATAACATGGCTAACAAGTTTGATAGTTGAGGACTTGCAGGCAGTGTATGTGGCATAACAAGGCTAACAAGTTTGATAGGACTTGCAGGCAGTGTATGTGGCATAACAAACCTAATATTTAAAATGCACTCAAAAGTGTAGTACGAATGGTTGGGAATCTGCAGTTTTGAACAAAATGAAAGGCTCAGATTATTAATGTCATTATGTATGAGTTCTCCATAGATACTCTGTCCCTCTCAATAGAACAGCAAGTTACCAGTCAATATTATCAGCTCATGTAACTATATAGCTAAATCCTTGAACTTTTTAAAAATGCATTTGAGAACCACACATACTGGTTAGATTTTGAATCATGGAAATCTTTGAATATACTGTATGACCTTATGTCGAGAGGTCTTTTTCTAGACCAAGATGTTGATAACTGTGCAGATATCCAGATTTTAGGCTGGTAGAAGAATATAGATACGGCATCTTCATTGACTACATACTGTGAGAAACAAACGTGGAAGAAAGAAATCTACTCACCTTTGTACAAGTTACAGAACACAGTCACATTTATCATAGAAACAAAACTTCAGATACAGGCATGTTCTAGGTGAACAAAAGAAGAACTGCATACTGTGGTACATTTTGAGATTGTAACATTTATGGATGGACGAACAGTTCAATTAAAGTGAGGATGATCTATCAATTAATAGCTATATTGGTGTGTTAAATTAGTAACACAGCCGCACATGTTGCCAGGGCATAGACGGATCTGAAATGGGAGAACAAAATAGTGACATTGTTGCGTGTCATGAGCGATTTTAAAGAATGTGATTAAACCTGTGTTTAAATATTAAACCTGTCAGGAATGATTTTTAAAAACATGTTTAAACCTGTGTTTAAATATTAAACCTGTCAGGAATGATTTTAAAAAATGTGATTAAACCTGTGTTTAAATATTAAACCTGTCAGGAATGATTTTTAAAAACGTGTTTAAACCTGTGTTTAAATATTAAACCTGTCAGGAATGATTTTAAAAAACATGTTTAAACCTGTGTTAAATATTAAACCTGTCAGGAATGATTAAAAAACGTGTTTAAACCTGTCAGGAATGATTTTAAAGAATGTGTTTAAACTTGTGTTTAAAAATTAAATCTGTCAGGAGTGATTAAGGATGTGTTTGACTGCCCCATGTCACAGAGGGTCAAAGTGACCCCGAAGTCAAGCTGAAGATGGATGTGTCAAGCCAAAAGGTGCATATATCTCAACAAGTTGTAAACCATGACACAACACATTCTCCTCTCTGGACTGAATCCTGCTAATCTGCAGGAGTTTTAGAACAAGCACAGAAGAAAATCAACACTGAAATTTGTCATGCATATCATAAAGAGTTTATTGGAAAGACTTGGCAATGCTGTGAAATAAATAGTATTATTGTTGGCACTGATGAGAAATCTGATATCAGTTATAGTCACATCCCATTATAACAACTTGGTTTGGACAGATGAAATATTTATGTTATAACAGAGATTCACTGTATGCAGTATAAACAATAACGAATAGCTGTTTACTTCCACTACCCAAACCTGGGAAGGACCACACCAGGATACAAGGCTACAGAATAATAACAATGCAGAATACGATAGGCAAGCTATTGGAAAAAATTGTGGCCTGGAAGGTATCGTGTTATCTTGAAAGAAATAAGTGTTTACCAACATTGTTAGGAGGGTATCGCCCAGGAAAGAAGACATGGCAGAATGCAGCCATATTTGCGCAGGATGTTTTTGAGGGGTTTGATTCGCGCATGGAGACATGTGCGGTCGCAATAGATCTTGAGGATGCATACAATAGGGTGTCCTTGGATATCTTGATGGACCAGCTGTTAAATCTTGCAGTAAATCCTTTTGTTGTGTGGTGGGTTGGTGCCGCCCTGATGCACAGGATAGTAGTTCTTAAGTGTGGTAACTGGATATCTGCACCAACAGTTATTAGCCCTGGTCTGCCACATGATCGCCTCTATCTCCTATAATTTTCAATGTATACACAGTACATATCACTGGCAATCAAATCACAGGTGCTGGCAGAACGATGTCATATGCTGATGATATCCTGGTGTATAGGCAGGGCAGAAATCTAGAAGAGTGCGTCGTGGAACTACAGATGGAGCTGGACAGACTGACAAATTGGTGTCGAGATACAGGAGCAGTGGTTAATCCTTCTAAGGCATTTGTGAAGTGGTTTTCCTTAAACAATCACATGGTAAAGACACCTATGCCACAAGTTTTGTTGTCCGGGAAATGTTTAGAAAGAACGAGCACATTGAGATATCTGGGTGTGTTTTTTGACAGAAGTCTGGGTTTCAGGGAACATGTTGACCACGTTATCATAAGGGCAGGCAAAGGCTTAGCAGCAATAAAGGTTATGGCTGCTGCGCAGTGTGAGCAGAGGTTGTTATTTTTTTTTGTAGCAGGGTTTGGTTGTGGCTGTGGTGGAATATGCACTGGCAATTCTGACTTTTAGCGAAACTCAGATCAAAAGACTGGATAAAATCGAGAATGCAGCAATGTGTATCATACTGGGATGCGCAAGAGACACATTGATAAGAGCTATGTGATACCTACTTGACTGTCCAACAGCTGAGCACAGATTACAGTATTGCCGTGCACGGGCATACCTTCAAATACATGCAGATAAGGAACACCCGTTGCATTCTAAAATACAGAAAGTTAAAGGCAGCAGACTCAAGAGAGGGAGGTCGTGGATGGGATGTGCTGAGGATGTCATACAAAACGTGCAGATTGCAGGATGTGACAGTAGGTGCGGTATGGATAAGTCTACCCACAGATTTTGAAACTTGTTTGAGAGTAGTAATATCACTTAGCAGGGAATGCAGAGAATGGTGTCCCACAGCTGTGGAGAAAGAAGTGCAGGCTTTGGTCAGTGAGAATACCAAAGAGGGGGATATGATTATATACACTGATGGATCTGTGACTAGACATGTTTGCAGTACTTGGGCCTTCATAGCTTTGTGCGCAGGTAAAACGATCAGGGATGTGAGTGCTGCCTTTGCGATCACTACGAATAGTATGACCATGCAGACTGTGGCAGTGACCAGGGCATTTGAGTGGGTATGCACACAGAAGATAACGCAGGTCTACATCTTGAGTGACTCTATGAGTATTATTAAGAAGGTACAAGTGGGTCTCGTTCGCGAACTGTAGATGCAGGCCTTGAGAAGGCGAGGCTCAAAGTGGTTATATTAACTAGCATCATGCGCGATTGTGGCACAGGGCGATGGGGCAATGGATTGCACTGACGTTGTGAACTCCTTAAGAGATATAGCACATGAGAGTGAGACTAATGTGGATAATGATTCCTTTTCAATGTCCAGGATTAAAGATCAGGAATTGAAATGTGGTGTTGCTAGAAGTGAACATTTTGGAGGGCGCAAAAGAATGATGGTCAACCAACATAGGATCAGTAATGTAAGCAGGAGTGTAATGTCGGATACACTCAAGGAGAGATCGGAGCAACTATGGACATGTCCAGTTTGCAGTGATGATGATCCGATGACTAACTAACTAATAACGAATACTGATCATCATGTCAACTGATCATCAATAACGAATACTGATCATCAACAGTAACGGATTCTGAAGTGTTGTTAAATATGGAAATATATTATAAAACGATGCAATATAGCGGAATTTCACTTTATAATTCTTATATTTAAAAGACAAAATTGGTCTTGTACATTAAAATGAGTATTAATTTTGTGTTTGAAGTCATCTAACAGGTATTATTGCTGCAACCTTGTGTTGGAAGAACAAAGAATGGGTTGGTTTTTCTATGGCATGCAGTATAAAAAGCATTTTCAAAGCATTAAACTATTATCAGCATCACGATCAGCTAAAGTTAAGAACTTGCTCTAAGAAGTGGACTGAAAAAAGACTTTCAAATGACCAGTTTCTTCATGTAGAAGATACTGTTACAGGTAAATACAAATTTCCAACATTTTAGTGTCTGCCTCTTTGGTGGAGTAGTATGTTGAAGATCTGCAGGTCTTACCATTTACCTACCAGACAAACTAGTGTATTACATTTTACTTCTAGCAAATGATGTGACTAGCAGGGCTTTTCTTCCAGGGAAAATCCCTCAAACTTTCATCTATACAGTTTATGTGTTTCATTTTGTATCTTCTATCATCCATGGGTTAAATGCATACCATGTCTCATTTTCTTACTTTTGTATTCTATCAAATTATCATCATGGATGATACAGAGATGTTGGCCAGATGACAATGCACTTTTATCCTTTTGTGAAAGACTTCTAGGTAACAGGGAATGTCAGTTTGTACCATCACTGTAGATGCATCTGCACATCTGAAAGAAAAATGTTGAAATAGTTGTTCCAGAAGCATAAGCTGCACTCTTGGCAGGACATGATGAACTTGAAATACTGTTGCACTGGAATATTTTTCATTGGAGACTACACATGCATCTATAACACACTCAAAACAACCATGCCTTTGACACAACTACCTTTATTGCCGAAAAGGTTGTGGGCCAAAAACTACCGGCTCACAGTTGGGATTACTACATCAATATCATTCCTGGTGGAGAATTTAGTAGGACAGTGTCACAGCCCCAATGTGATCGTGTTCTGTGCGCAGCTAAAGTTATGCAGTTTCACATAACATTGGAAATGTTGTTCCCAACAGCTGAAATGGGAACAAAGAATAGCAACACTGTTATCCCGCCATGCAAGTCATAAGAGGCAGCTACTGAGGTTTTAGGGTGGAGTTGATTGTCTCATACCAAAGACAGTCACAGCGACTAAATATTTATTCTGAAGTCAGATGCGTCATGCTGAAAAGCACAGACATTGCAGTTAAGTTATTAACCAAGCACAATGCATTCCATTCTCTGGAATACATCCTACAGGAATTGAGAATAAATCAGAAAAGATTATGTTATCTGAAACTTATAAAAACTTCCCCATCGAAAAGAATCCCAGGAAAACACCCATCTGTAACTGAAAGTAAAAATTGACCATTTGGCATAGGTAACAAAACAAGTGTGATAAACTTGTACTCCCTCAGGGGTCTATAATCACTGATACTACTGTTATTTAATGTAAGTCATTTTATGGCAACTCCATAATTTTATTAACATTTGTTGATTTCCTCCTTCTCCTGTACTCCTCATTGACACAAGTGCTATTATTTTCAGATCACAAGAATCCACTGTTATCAACCACTGTTTTAGTGAAAGTTGGCAGCATGTGGGGCTCTGGTGTCATCCTTGACAAGAGGCAAGGAATAATTATCACATGCAGTCATGTTATTAAGAATTCACACAGTTTTGATAGTAAGTCACATTTAATTAGAGGTACTTTTCTGTTTAGGGGCATGCAAATTTAATGGAACAAAATGTAATATGACACAAAACATTACACAATAGATAAAAAAAAACTGAGAGAAACCAAGAACAGTGGGCAACTGTCTATTCTGGAGCCCAGTAGACCTTTATTTAATGCATGTTTGTATTCTGGGTGCTTATCACACAAATTCTGCTAGGTAGCTTTTCATATGCTTTTTAATCATCTTACAATGTTTGCTGTTTCTGAATTTAATGCTGCCTAATAATTACTCCATTGTCTACATGTGCTTTCTGTAAAAAGTGCATCCTAAATTAAATACTTACAAAGAAAGGATTATTCTAAAACATAGAATTTCCATTTTTATTGTTCCAACAGTGATGGAAGTGATAAGCTATCCCTGCTCACAATTGAAAAATTTGTTAAACATTAGAACACTGCCAGCAGAGGGCACATTTAGCCAAAAAAATCATGGCTGCTGCTGAAATGGTGTAATTGGGATGGAAAATTTGGTTCTTGTTTCCAGTACAAAACAACCACCACCACACTTAAACCCCCCCCCCCCTCCCAATGTTATTATTTCCTTTGGCAATGTCTGTCAGTTTATGTTTAGCCTTTATTAATTTTAATATAAATTTATGTAGGATTAGGGTTAGTTATGTAAAATGAAATCTCTCCTAACCCAAACCCTAAGCCTAACACTACAAAAATTAATACTTAAATTAATAGATAAATATCAATTGATCAGCAAAATTAATAATCAAAATAATCAAAATGCATTGACTCACATTTTACCCTAAATGTTAGCAAATGGTATAATTATCACTCAGCTCTCGCCTGTGTGTTGCCAGATCTGAAAGGGAAGCAAATAATAGTGATACTTTTATCTGCCATGCATGTTGTAAGAGGTGACTAAGAAGGTTTTAGCAGTGGAGTTTGCTGTTCCATCCTATATATATATATAGTCAAAGTGACCTAGGAGCTGGTCAGATGTGTCAAGCCAAAAGTTGTATATATTGCAGCCAAGCTGTAAACCAGCATTCCACTCTCCTGATTACATCCTGCTAAACTGCAAGAGTTTGAGAATTAATGCAGAAGAATAAGAATCACTCATCTCTCATTGATATGTCCAAATACATGTAAAAGTCACAACCAAATTTCAATAAGAAAGCCACAAATACCAACACAGGATGACTGTCACATTGTGGACAGATTGGAGCAGGTTGTGGTTCTACACCTCAGATCAGGATACGACCGACACCACAGTCACATGTACAAAAAATTCAAGATTAGCAATACGGCCATGTATGCATGTTGGACAGGCAGCACGGGGTGCCATGCAAATACTTTGGGTGTGTTCTGAGTGAGGAACACTAGGGCAGACAATTTGGTCAGAGGGGATGGCACTGGAGTCAGGGATGCATGGACTGCAATGGACAGTGAGTTTTGTTCAGGAGACGGAATTGCAGATATAGACATGTTTCAATTGAATGAAAGAAGAAGAAGAACATAACCAAATTTTTATTACGTCAGAACCTCAAAACTAGTATCCATCTGACATTTTAATTGAAACTAAATATTTCTATAATGCTGTGAATTACCAGTATCATCTCATTGTCACTACACTAGTTCAGCGCAGTTGTAACCTTTCTAATCTTTCTTTGTGACACCTGCTTCATGGATGCAGGTAACTTCTTTTATAAAAATACTGTCTGAGAGTGATCAACTTTTATCTATCTATGTGATGTGTCCTTACAGAACGTTTGTCCTTATTGCAACACTGTAAGCCTCTCGGTTCTGTGCAAGCTGTCCAGATTATTTGAGTGTCATGTTCAGAAGGTCTACGATGTCATGTGTCCATCGTAGTCTTGGCCTGCTTCTTGTTCTCTTTCTGGAAATTTTTCCTCCATGATTAATCTTTCTAGACCATTGTGTTTCTTTATGTCAGAAAATGATAGCTTGCGTTTTTTTGATAGTTTTGAGGAGCCAGTCTTCTTCTATGTTCAAGTTTTTGCAGACGTCTACTTTGGTTTATCTTTTTCTTCATGACATTCTTAGCACCTTTCTATAACATTATTGAATGCCAATATTTTATTCTCCATTGCAGATGTCTTTGCCCACATCTCATAACTATATGTTGCTACCGGAAAGATACAGCTTTCATCTAACAGCATTTCTCACTCTGTGACAGCAGCTCTCACTTGGCTAGCGATGCAACCACCAACAGACTCAGTGATTCTATCTGACTCTCAAAGTATGCTGTGCAAGATATATAAGTGTATAATCAGAACTGAATGGGTCACTCTTCTCAACAATGCACAGAGCATTACATGGATTTACTTTCCAGGGAAAACGAAAGAGCTGATGTGTTGGCTGGTAAAGCTTTGGTGAACGGTATCAAGATAAGAAGAGACAGGATTGAATTGATTAGAGCAGTCATGGATACCCAATGAGAAGACGAGGAGGAAGTCGAACATGACAATGTACATATTCAGAGAATGGTAGAAATGGGAATGACTAAAGGCGATGGGAGAAAGTGGGAGAAACATTATTTCTCTCTGGAAATATCAGAAGAACGTGTAATCAGCAACTGACTGGGACACTGAGCTTATACACTTTTAGATGGCTGACAGAACAGCATGCAGAGCATATATGGGAGTGCCCCCAGCGCTGTGACGCTTGTTCCTAATCAAGCATCAAGCTTTCATCTTTCTGTTATAGTATTGAATAGTATACGGCTCCCAGAACAACCCAGCCTATATTGGTTACCAGATTAGTCTGGGAAGTTAAAAATGTGAGGGAGAGGAGATGGCTACCACCTTCATATAGCAGAGCCACTAAAATGTGAGATCGTTAACATCTCATACCCATACAGCATTAATAAATGCTATGGGTTAACTTTACTTATAATATTGAAATGATCACAATTTACTGAGTAGTAAATGTTATAAATAAGTAACTATGACAAAAACCTACTACTACTAATAAAAATATAATAGAAATAATTATAATAAACAGACTAAGAATGAAAACAATTAATGGTTGGTTCTAAGATTTGCATCAGAACATCATAATAAATAGAAAGAAAACACAGAATAATTTGAAAATATGAAACAGAAGTGTAAAGTATATGTAGTTTGTGAAATGGCCAAGTAAAGGACAATATGGATTTTGATGTGTCATACAAAACTAGTGCATTATGTTCAATAGAAAAAAGTGCACAACATGAAGACATGTACTAGAAATAAAGTAACATTCAATAAGAGGTAATACTGCTAGTAAAACTGTATGAAAATAGTACTACGTAGGAAACAGGTGAAGAAGTTTTACTATACAATGGCTAACACACTATCCGAAGCTCACGTGAAATAGTACACACAATGGAAAACAAGCTAAAATCATACAAATAACAATACACATGACATAATCAATGTTTTGACCAAAAGGCCTTTATCAAGATACGCACAAAACATCAAAAGACGATGAATAGAAATGACTACACCACACAAACGTGTCCGACCGAAATATCAAAGTGAGATACATATTTGTTACTGGGATAGTAGATGGTAATGGACAATGATAATACAAAATATTAAAAGACTAAGACAATAGACTAGAACAATATCAACACCAAATTTTTGTAAGGGTTGTTACTATGGCCCACACCTGATCATCAGAGCTTCTCTGCCTTTCCTGTAATTATACATTATTTTCATAGTACAATCTTTAAATTTATGTTTGATTAACCTGTTACATGCCTTCGGATGAGAAAAAAAACACAGGCAGATGTCTTTCCATATACAGAAGTCGACAGATCCAGTCAACGTTGCTATGTGCTCATTTAACAACGAGGAACTACATGATGTTTAATGTGTTTAATGTTCATGTGACTGGTAATTAATGCAAGCCATATTTCACTTTCTTTTTTTACATTTCTTTTTTGAAGGAGGTAGTAGATCAGATTTATAGTTTTAATTTTTAGATGTCTGTTCCAATCAGAAAAATCAAGTTGAAGTGGAAGCTATTTTCAGAGAAATTAATATGGATTGTTATTCTGATGATGAGGGATTCTTGGAAATTAGTTTGTTTTTAAAGACGATGTTAGTAACACATTAGTTTCATTATAAAATGACATCAAGCGGAATAGACATTTGCTGTAATGTAATTGACATTACAGTAATCGATATTGAAAACAAATGCCTACGTACCATTCTGAATGTTAAGTGGAGTGACTTTAAATCTAACACTACTATAAGAGAGGAAAACAAACAAACCTACCAGTATATATCTTCCTTCATTAGACAAAGGCGTTGGACTTACATCGGCCATGTTCTCAGAATGAACAGCCTAAGAATTCCCCAGCAGTCACTATATTGGGTGCCACCCGGAGTAAGAAGAAGAGGGAGACCTAGAGAAACTCTACGAAGAACCATTAATAGAGAAGGCATGTCAATGAACCTAAACAACATGTAACAATTGAAAGACCTGGCAACACAAAGACAGAAATGGAAAGCTATGGTTTCTGCTCTATGCACCGCCTATGGCCCTGGAGGAACATAACATAACAATCGACATTGGATATATTTACGTTGTATGTCGTACTAATAGATTTCTAGACCTAGTGAAGAATGAATCGACAAGGTTAGTGGCATCTACATGTTTTATTTGTTTTCACAGATGATATTGTGAGCATGTTAGTTTGGTTGTGGAATAAAAATATAAAAACACTATAGGCATAGGTAAGTAGAAGAATTTTATCAGGTCACATTGGACAAGTATAAGGTGAGTCAGTATTTGGTTTTTTATTTTTCTAAAAGCTTTTGATCTTCAACACCTTCTCACATATCAAACATACACAATAAAACTTACATCATTAGATTCAGTATTCAATTTGCAATTTACATTTTTTTTAATTATTTAAAAATGAGTAAAAACAAAACAAAAAAACCACAAAAAAGTTATTATTACTAATAATAATAGTAAGTTATTGTTCCAAACACCTACCAAAAATAACAAATTGTCAAAAAAAAGAATCAAATTATTGCAAGGGTAAAATTTACGTAGTTGTAATGAGGAGTGGTAAAGGTTAATAATAAAACAATTTCAATCTTCTCTTCATGAAAATTCATATATTTTCAGTACTGATCAAATGTTGTGAAGGTTCCTCTCAACACAAGGCTAATGTGATCTACAGTAACTCTGGTTCTTTACATAATCCTTATGATATTGCTGTTCTAAAGTGTCCAGAAGCTACTGCTGGATTAGAGAGACATGAAGTGTCCAAAATATGCATTCCTCAACTTGGTAGGTTGTGATTGTATTCTTGTCTTATCTTTGATGCAACAGTCACTAAATGATTGCACTTGATTACTTTAACTCTTAACAGACATGACTTTTTGGTCATTTTAAAAATAATTCTGGGGTCATTTTAGTAAAAAAAATTGTTACAAATATAAATTAAGTGATGCAGTGATGCATCATACATCTATTTGTTCAGAATACAATTGTCTATGTATCCTTATCACAAATGTCATCTTTCAATGAAGGGTTAGTCCATAGTTTAAAATTAAATGTGTAAAATATTTAATACAAAATTTTGCTTAAATTATATAAATGGCACAATGATAAAGAAAAAAATTCATCTGAAATAGAAATCGTATAGAAGTCAGTGTATATTCCTCCTTTATGAAAGCATAGCTGAAAACTACACCAATAGAGCAAGAAATGTAAGTACAACATACATATGAATACTTATATGTGTAATGGGATTTTTTAATTGTTATAAAGAAAAAAATTATATTAAATGGATTTTAATTGTTTATTCATTCATTTTGAAAACAGTAGGGGTCTACATAGGCCTAATATTATTTAAGGATCAATTAAAACACTGGTGCGTATATTTCTATTATTTTTACATTTATTCCTATTTATCCTCCTTAGTAAGAACTACAGATAGCTGCAGTCCATGCACACTCATGCAAAAAATTGGATGGTGGTCCCTCATCTGTGTCACTGTATCCATAACACCTGTGAACGTAAAATCTTCTTCATCATTCATTCTAAAACTTCTGCAGGATCTCTCTTTGTAACAGGACAATGGTCCTACTAGATTGCCAGCAGAATGTAGTCCAGAGAATAGAAATGCGTTGTGTCACTGTTTTATTTGCACCAATGGCCCGACACATCCGTTTTCGGCAGATAACGTAATATAAATAAAACAGCTTTGAACACAGTAGAAACAAATTATTTACAAGAACAATTATGGTGTACAACATCACAGTCAAATATTGTTGGAATTATATGTACTGCAAAAAAGGGATAAGAACACATTATCACAAAATTATACTGCACAGAAAATGTAAACAGAAAACAGCTGATCACTGTTTACTTGAAGTGGTAGGCCTACATGTTTACACTATCTATTCCTATTATGGCTATATCTAATTTATAAATAGTCCTAATATTATGAATATAGAATAATTTTTAAATATAGGCCTTTTAATCATTACAAACCATACCCCAAAAAAATATATTTATATTGTAAACTATCGGCAACCTGAAAGTGAAAGTGAAAACCTACCTCGGTGTTGAAATTGGAGTATCATCATAATTCGAGTCATCAGACATAACAAAGACATCAGATTCACTAGAATAACAGCTGAGTTGTGAAGAATCACTGCTAATATCCATTTTGTCTGTGTTGAAATTAGTGACAAATTGCAATGGAGCTTCTGAACTTGCATGAGTCTAGCGAGTACAAGGGTAGTAAAATGGCACCTGGCCAATAAGATGCTTCCTGGCTAAATGATTTCTTGTGAGTTTTCATAATTTTGAATATCAAAATCATTTTTGTTTGTTAAATAGGGGATTAAAACCTCTTAGCAGCTGAGGAATGGCCCTTTCAGCCTAAGACAGGAGTCTATTTTGGTTATATCAGTCCGTGTTAGCTTTTATCTAAGTGTGACCTAATGGTCTGGGAATTTGGAAAGCCGTGCATGCTATTGCTATACATTATCTATATTGCTAGGTGGAGTTGGTGTTTATTTCTGGCCGAAATGCATTTGATCTAAGTGTGACCCTATGGTCTGGGGAATTGAGAACCGTGCGTTATTATTATTGCCAAATAATTTTATGTTTATATTATATATATATATATATAATCAATATTTTGACATTGTTTTTAAGTTTCTATAGGCAGTATACCGGTAACCATTTTATATAATACAATTATAATGGTTTGCTGAAATAGTGAAATAGCAGATAGATTTATAGTCTCCTAATACGCATAAAAATAGTAAATAGTAGTAAAATAGAGAAGAAGCTTCCTTATCAAATCATTTATTACGAGTTTTCTGATGTAATTTTAAATATCAAATCAAAATTTTAAAATTGTATTGAAGTTTCTATAGCAATTTTATATAACAATTTTTCTGTAATACAATTATAATGTTTTACTGAAATAGTGAAGAACAAAGATTTTTGAATATTTTTCAAATCCTCGTCACAATATTTACAACTTTATTATGGTCCTGGATCTTAAGCTTGAAAGCAAAGGTAAGCAAACTTTTTGGGTTGATGGGCCAAATTCAGGTTAGTCAAGCTGAAATGAGGTCCCAGATGACTGGAATATCTGAAGAACGGTTTTTATTCTCATAATTAAAAGTATTACCAAGAGATCAAAGTGAAAACTTTTGTCACCTTTCATTTTAGCAATTATTGGGTGCTGAAATACACTCTCCCAGAGTTTCTTTTTCATTTATTTTGAGCACAGATGTAATCATTTTTCTCTTCAGCACTGTTTAATGTTGTGGTTTACTTTTTTCTTGCGATAGCTTTTGTGATGTGAGATTTTGTAAACTCCTGGACCAATGGATATAGTAATTTTAAGTCAGATAAGTGGACCAGTAACATGGCTTTATAGGCCATATTTGGCATGCAGGTCATACTTTGCCCATTCCTGCTTAACAATTTCACTGTCATAGTAACAAAAGTAATCAAAGCACAAAGTTTCTTTCACTGCCACCAATGACTTCTGTCATCTGTGACTTTTTTTTCTGAGAATTTTGCTGGATGAACACTGGTATTATTGTGTGCATGAATTCCCATGTACTACAAATATCATTCCAAAACGTAAGCACCAATGATCAGGTTGATTGATCACTGATAGTTGATTTTATTGCATTTTTTCAATTTTCTTAAAAATGGACAGCATATCTTTAGTTATTTTAGCAGGCTATAGCAATAAAATGGACTTATATTCAGATGCAGAATTGAACTATGATCCAAGTAAAAGGATGAACATAGATTGGCATAAGATAGCTCTGTGGGTGCAAGAGCAAGTGATGGACACCTACCTTTAAAATGAGTACATGGCACTGCTATTGTTAGATAAAAACATTCCCAAAATTAATTGAAATTTAAGGTTTTCTTATAAAATTGATTTTAATGATTTCTTAAAACTAATTTAATCAGTTGGGTCTGCAAAACTCATCATAACCAAAAAATAGTAAATACCTGGATAGTGGGAAATACCTTGCTGAAAAGAGTGTGGCAGTGAAAGTGTTAAAACCACAATATAGAACTGTGCTGTTTTCATTTGTTGTATAAAATAACCACAATGAAAAAGAATATATACCCTGTATATACAGGGTGGGTTAGTATTGTGTATAGATTTATTAATAAAAGTAATCCCCAATCACAACAATGTATTCATATTTTCATAAAGGCTATATGTGTAGAGCTGTCACCATTAAGTGAAATATGTTGTCATTTGTTCGTCAATGACAGTATTACTGCTAATGTGTTATTAAAAGGTCACAAAAAAGATGAAGTACAAATTTTGACCTAAATATCACAGGACACAGTGCACAAAATGGCCAACACACGTTTGTCTTTTGAGGAAAAACATTTTGAAATAGTATTTCAAATTTGAGAATGTTGCTGAAGTTATGTTTCAATGGAGGAGTGTGTATAGGAGTGTTCTGCCTACATGTCTTATGATGGATAATTAAGAAGTTTCTTTTTCTTCTTTGCGTTCATTCTCAAACTCCCGCTGGATTTCCCATGTAGCAGAACCATTGTCCTACTAGATTTCCAGCAGGATAGAGTCCAGAGAATGGAAATGCATTGTGTCACTGTTGTATTTGTGCCAATGGCCCGACATCCATTTTTGGTGGGATTAAGAAGTTTGAAAACCAGGGTACTGTGTGTAATGTTCAAAAAGAAAAGAAAAAGCAACAGACATTGTACAATGACAAGTCATGCTTATTCAGATATGGATAATTTACATGGTTGCCACAGAAATCTACCAGGCAATGTGCTCAAGAGGTAGAAGTAAGCAGAATAAGCATACAGCACATTCTTAAAGGTGGAAGATTTACATCCCAAGATTGCTACATGCAATCAACGAGGATGATCCTGATCTAAGAGTATTGTGAATGATTTCAAACAATGATAAGTGAGAATGAAGAGTTTTTTAGAAAGATTGTTTGGTCTGATGAAGCACAATTCAAGTTAAATGGGACAGTAAATCATCACAATTGCATTTACTGGGCACAAAATAACCTGCACATTCACATGGATAAAGCAGTAAAGTTCAATTGAAGAATGTCGTGTATGGAAGAAAACCAACCTCACATGCATTCCTTCAGCAAGAAATTGCCACTGCATATGCTGCAATCACTCTGGACACCTTGGATAAAGTAACCAAAGTAGCAGTTCGTCGTATTGAGAAGTGTCTAGAAGCTAGTGGGAAACACTTTGAGCATTTATAATAACTGTATAAGTTTATGGTACTGAGAAGTGTCTTGAAACTAGGAGGAAATACTTTGAGTACTTATAATAACTGTATAAGTCAGAAATCTGTGGCATTCTTCTTTTTGTGCTGAAATACATTTCATCATCGTCACCGCCCGTGTGTTGCCAGGGCCCGAAAGGGGAGCAAAGAATAGTAGCACTGTTTACCTTCCACGCATGTCATAAAAGGCGACTAAGGAGGTTATGGGATGGATTTGGCTGTCCCATCCCATATAGGGTCAGTGACCCAAAGCCATGCTGAAGTCGGATGTGTCAGGCTGAAAGGCGCAGATATCACAGCAATGCTGTAAACCATGACAACGCATTCCGTTCTCCGGACTACATCCTGCTAATCTGCAGGAGTTTGAGAACGAACGCAGAAGAAGAAGAAGATCATCGTCATGGGTTACTCAGTCATACTTGTGCTGAAGTTTATGATTCTGCCATTCATAAATCAGTTAGTTTTGATATTATGAAAACCTCAACTAACACAGTGATACAGTAATGAATAAAGCACCACATATGTACTCAATGGATACATTATTGTGATTAGCGATTACTTTTATTATTAAATGTTTACTACAAAATACTTATCCACCCTGTGTGTGTGTATATATATATGTACACAAAAGACATATACAACACAGTATCAAATGAATAAGATATGACCAATATATATATTAAAAGATGATTATAATAGAACCACGTGAGAGTATGAAGGGTACATTTTGGTCCATATGCCAACACTTGGTCAACATTTCCTGCCTCAACTGGGGAATGAACCCAGGACCACTCATATGCGAACGCAGAGTATTAACCACTATTACTATGTGGCCCTCGAAAAGAAAGTATCTTCTTCTTAATAATGCTTCAGAAGTTGTTCACATCTTTCTTTGCAATGTCATGTCTTTTCTGTAAGTTTGCCATGAACAAATGTTAAGGTAACAGATTGTTTGATCTGCTCATGAGGCAATCAGGGCCTGGTCTTCTGGATCAGAGCACAAAGAAGAGGGAGACAGTTTTCTTTCCAGTTATATTGTAGAAAATAACTGAAGAAAGTTGGGGAATAAGCTGACAACCTGACCATTTATTTTTATAAATTATAATTGAGCAGCTGTATGTTTTACCAAAAACTGAAAGGAAAGAAGTTGTTTGACAATATGTCCTATTTGTTTTTTGATATGCCTAGCTGGGTGGTTATGTGTTGTGGTGTCACAAAGTATTTCCATTCTCTCGACTACATCCTGCTCAAAATCTAGTAGACCCATTGTCCTGCTACAAGAGAGATTCAGCGGGAGTTTGAAAATGAATACTGAAGAAGAAAAAGAATAAATTTGTCAGTCTTCTGTCGTCCAAGTTTCTTACCAGTCACAGAAAATGGTTGACCACTATGAAGTTCATCCTCATTGTTGACTTTGAGATTGCATTGCCCACTTATTAACATTAATTTGATCAACAGTTTTGTTACCATAAATGATGACAAATGTCACTAGGGTTACTTTATTTTGTTACCATAAATGATGACAAATGTCACTAGGGTTACTTTATTTTGTTACCATAAATGATGACAAATGTCACTAGGGTTACTTTATTTTGGCTGTTAAAGATTGATTCTCTACACATTGTTTTAAATAAGTTCATATAGCAGACACACTAGATTCCATGGCAGTGGCTACTGACAAAAGATGAGTGAACAAGATTCAACAAGACTTGACATGTTTATAGTGGGGAAATGTAACTAAAAGATAACAAAATTCTTACATTTAAATATTCTATGATGTTTTGTCAATTTTTCGTTCGTTTTATTTTGTATCAGTCCCTCCAGGGTTTTTAAATTAATAATAATAGTTAGGAAATATGTACAGTATTTATTTGTCACACATAATATATAAAATAGTATTTTACACATTGTGTGTAAAATATTGCTATTCAACCATTGTTGAATTATAAGGCACAACTAAGACATCTAACTGTATGTAGTACATTGTGAATGGTTGAGTTTCAAGCACACAGTCTAATTTTATCAAGTTGGCTTTGCAAAGTGTGCTCACTGTCTACTCTACTACTGATCTGACTGTATTTACATTACCAGTTATCTGCATCTTCCTCCAGTATGCGTTACCATTTAGCTCTGTGATGTGATCATTGCCAATGCCATTATTTGCTCATCATGGGCTATGTTATGTTATTGAAAAGGGCCTTTTGGTTGAAATGTTGATTTTTTTATGTTTTCCTGTGTGATTCCAGCAAATCTTCATTACTCTGTTTCCAATTTTTACCTGTAAGATGGCAGCAACACTATTGTGTGCAATGTTATTTTCAGTTTTGTTTGACTAATATTGCTCTTTAGTCAACAATGTTATTATTTAGCAGGAATGTCAACAGTAAATTGTGTGTACTATAGAGCATTGGAAGCCCTACAAAGAGCAATCAAGTGTGAGATAATGACAATGGATATTACCACCACCCAAGAACTACAACCACCCTTGGCACCAAAGGAACAAACTAACTGTAGAGCATTGTTTTATTTTGTTTGCAGGTGAGAGGGTGTACGTGGTTGGCCATGCTTTATTTAATTCAGAATTAGATCTCCAACCATCACTTTGTGCAGGAGTCATTTCCAAGGTTGTGACATTTAACGATCAACCTGTAATGGTTCAGGTAATTTATTTAGAAATTACTATATTGTCTTATAAAATGAAAGCAGGTGCTTTCATATTTTTGTATTTATGAAAAAGTCTTTTTAGTTTAATTAACTGTAAAAGTATAATTTACAGCTAACAAAATGAACATAATGAATCACAAAACTATAGTTAACAGCTCACACAATTCATAAATCATATGGAAAACTATAGTTAACAGTTTACTTTTGTATGAATACTTTGTGTGACTAAATCATATCGAGATTCAATATGGGGAGAGGTACCTACATCCAACTTTTTAATATTATGTGCAGTTTCATTCCATCTTTGTTATAGTATGTGCAGCTTTCGTGCCATCACTGAAATCACATTACTAGCAAGCAATGTTGCCACAAAAACAAAATGACAAATTTTATTGGAGAAGTCTGTTTACTGAACATGCTGGCTACAGTTACATTTGTTGAAAACTTGTGGAGATAACAAGATAAAACCAAATTGAAAAGGATCATCCAATGGGTGACATGGGGGGCCTCTCAGTGTGTAGCATGCAGATTGATGCATCTGGCAGCAGTTATGGAAACTTAAGTGAATGGGCATCTGACTGGGGAGTCCAGATCAACCTCTCCAAAACGGTGACAATCATCTTCTCACTTTCAAACCACCAAGAAAAAGCAAATCTTAAAATAAATGGAAGTGAGCTAGCACATGTGGAGAACCCTACATATCTATGGGTCACACTAGACAAGCGACTCACCTGGAAACCACACCTAATAACCACAGAGCAAAAAGCAACCAGGAGGCTATCCTTGATGAAGAAACTTGCAGGAACAAGCTGGGGAGCAAATGGAAATATTCTCCGAAAAGTCTACATGGGTACAGTCAGACCTGTAGTAGAATATGGAATGACAGCCTGGGCATCAGCATCAAAAACAAACACTAATCGCCTATCTAAAGTACAAAATGCAGGACTTCGACTTATCTCTGGAGGGATGAAAACCACTCCAATCCATGCAATGGAAAAACATGCAAACATCCGCCCACTGGATGACAGAAGAGAAGAAAGAGTGTTTGTTCAAAGGGGAAAAAAAATTAAGCGCATACCAAACCATCCGATGTATCCTCAAATTTCGAGATCAACCACAAGCAGGTTGAAGAGAACCAGCTTCTGTCACATCTCTAAAGATATCCATGAACAACATAAAGAAATCCTCACAAACCTCCCAAATTAAATTGAAACACTAACAGACTTTGAAGAGCCAGGCAATAGTCTCCAGAATGTCTCCATAATAACACAGGTTCCTGGAATAATTAATAAGGAATACCAAACTCCACCTCAACTAAAAGCATTGACACTGGAGATGATAGAAATAAAATACAATCCCAAGGATTGGACACATGTCTACACAGATGGATCGGCAGAAGGAGCAGTAGGAATGGAGGAGGTGGAATTTTTATAAGACTCAATCATGGTAAGACAATATCAAAAGCTTTTCCAACTGGGAAATACTCCTCTAATTTTAGAGCAGAAGCAGTTGCACTCCATCAAGCACTGAAAGCCTTCACTGAACCAGGACTGCCAAGACCAAAGAAGATAGCCATATTCACAGATTGCAGATCCCTACTGGAATCAATCCAGAGCAACAGAAACGAAAGCCTTCTGTACAACATCAGACATGAGCTAAGACAGATCCAAAAATCAACAGCTATTGCCCTTCAGTGGATACCATCACACTGTGGAATCATGGGAAATGAGAAAGCGGATGCTCTGTCAAAGGCAGGAAGTGAAATGGAGCAACACAGACACCCACTGTCTTACGGAGAAGTAAAAACAATAATCCGCAACACATACTCAGCAAAGTGGAAGAAAGAAATGGAAGGGGAATACGAACATGATGCAATACATCTCCTCCAAAGATATCAACAGACCACAATATTTCGCCTTAGAACAGGCCACTGCAGACTGTTGGGTCACCTTTATCGATTAAGGATCTCATACACAGATGAATGTCCATGTAGTTTCGGAACCCAGACTCCAGAACACATACTTCAAGACTGCCCAACATACAAAGAGCAAAGACAGCAGACCTGGCCAGAGGATACAGACTTGAGGCAAAAGCTATAGGGCAGCCGCTCTGACCTGGAGAAGACAGTGGACTTCGTCTTTATTACAGTTCTGACGGTATAGCATGACCACATGCTGAACGCAGAAGAAGAAGAAGAAGCAACTGCTGTGAAATGCATACTGCATTTTATTGATATTTTTGCTAATACTTATTATCTGCCCCTATTTAATTTTTCTCAACATTCCAACTTTTTAATATTATAATATTATTTCATGTTTCGCCAATAATGTAGGTATTTCTACCTATATTGTATCCATATGGAAAACTATAGTTAATGGCTTACAAAATGACCAAATCATGTGAAAAATGTCATATGGCAAACATGATTGAAATAAAGGCATTATTAGGGGTGCAAAGGGAATGCATTGCTCTCGGCGGACCCAGGGTTAGCAGATAACCAAGATCCCAAATGTACCTCCTCGTGGTGCACCCTGGAAACAGAAATACAGCGGCTTGTACTGATTCTGGCCAAATTGATCCCCACAAATTGGGGATCATGTCCGAGAATGTGGAGGTAGGAGATGGAAAGAGATTTGAATGCATGAGAGACAGACAATATCTCAGACACCACCAGCACCAACACATGATGATGCATGAGAGACAGACAATATCTCAGACACCACCAGCACCAACACATGATGATGCATGAGAGACAGACAATATCTCAGACACTACCAGCACCAACACATGCAGCAGCACTATCAACACACAGTGATGCTAGTCAGTCCAGTCCAAACATTGGAGGGACGACCAATGAAAAAAGGCACAAAAAGGTAGATGCATGGTGAGAGACGAATAGATTTAATACTGAGTACAATGAAAAGGGCAGAACAGCACCAATTGCAAATAGAAAGTGACAACGTTCCGAGGAAATCAGAACTACAAGCTCTGTTAGCTTGAGGCAAGCTTCTAGTTACCTGTGATCCTTATGGGCAGAGACCCAGACCCAATCATAGGCACCCGGCAAAGCAAGAAGACCTGGCCTAACTCTAATGTCGAGCCTTCCTATACCGGAAACATGCTCGAGAAAAGACAGGGTTCCGTACCCGATGGGCTCAGGCACAAAATGGACAGTGATTTTGGCCCTGGCCCCACTCTACTGTCAAGCTTCCTATACCAGAAATACACTTGCAGAGAGAAAGGGTTCAGTACCCGATGGGCTCAGGCGCTATTGGGACAAGGTTGCTCAGCCCGAGAACGCCTCGCTCTCAAACGTGTGGTGTGAGTCTCGAACTTGGGCAAGGGGTTCATGATGTCGGTGAATGACACCTCGGCTAAGAAGGCGAAAGAGCCAGGGTCCAACTCTTCTGTGGAGTTCTTCCTCATACGGAACCAGGCTGTTGGATGAGAATTGGTTCAGTACCCGATGGGCACAGTACGTCCAATTACATGAGGCAAGTGCATAGATGGTGGAACACCTCATGTGAGATAGTCATGAATAACAATCGTCTCAGCGAAGAGTCAATACTCACCCACATGCCTGGCGACAGATAGGCAGACTGTTACGGACCAGGGAAGCATACTACTCGAATTAAAGGCATAACGAAAACGGATGTGCTGGACTTCGGGCGCCCAGACCACAGAGTCGTCAACCGAGGTGCAAATAACACAGTTTTACTGTGGGACCTGCGGCACTACGTATTTCACGCTCCCCGGCGGAAATTACACGATATGTTCATTGTGATTATATGAGAGTGAATGCTGAAGAAGAAGAAGGCATTATTGATTGATTCATTTGCTTATAATAAAGCTTCCAGATGAGTTGTTTCCCTGGGAAACTTAGAAGATCTAAGCAACATGGTGACAAACCCTCATATTAAGGATACCTCCGCAGCTAAGGGGTTTATTTATCCACATCAATATATAATTTCAAATGACTGTAGATGTGAAGCAGAAGTTGAAAGGAGAATAGTTATGACTAAAAGTACTGACAATAACATGAAGAAAATAGGAACATTTAAAGAAATCACAAACTAAAAATAAGAATGATAAAATACTACATCTATTCTACAAATGTATGGCTCAGAAACATGGATAGTGAGCAGAAAACTAGAAGATGGAATTAATGCCTTTGAGATGTGGATATATAGAAGAACAGGGAGAACTTCATGGAAAGAGTAGCATTCAAGCAAAGAGGCTTGGACAGCACTGCATATGAAAAAATAACTATTCAAGGAAATAAAATTAAACAAATAAAGATTTTGGACATATTAAAAGACATGACAACTTATTGAAGACCTTACCTGAAGGTAAAGTTGAGGGGAGATAAGCAAGAGGTAGGCAGAGATACAAGTGGGGGAGTATATAATGGATATGTTACAGTCTAGCAGAGTGCAACACCAAAGCAAGAGAAAGAAGATGTTATAGGTCTGTTGTAGCCATTCTTCATTGTGAAGATGGCACTTGATGATTATTGATTTATTTGTCTTACTTTTTGGAAACAAACGAGCCGACCAATTAGCTAGCCTTGCCACCACAACAGATGGTCAGCCTATGGACCAAGCAGACATATTCATTGCTCTTTGTGAATCCTCACGATCAGAGGATTTTGAGATGAATGAGCATGAGTCAATATCGAGAATGCGGGAATTGGAAGTGAGGATGGCCGTGGTCCGTAGAGAACCCCTGACAAAGATTTTAAAAAGAGCAGTGAGCCAGCATAGAACTGGAACCATCAGCCATTATACCGTGAGAGATTTACTGAAGCTGAGATCTGAACTTTTATTGATGTGTCCAGTGTGCTAAGAGGATAATCAACATACCTAATATCTACTACCTTGTCTTGCTTTATGACTGAGAGGTAATGACTGCATCTTGGTCAGCCAAGTGCCTATTTATGACTGAGAGGTAATGACTGCATCTTGGTCAGTCAAGTGCCTATTTCACATTCAGCTGCATTCAATTGGGCTTCTGGATGATTGAGAAAGCAAAGTAAATCCACTGAATATTGCCTAGAAAATCACAGCTTACAAATGCTGAGTTGATCACTATTTGATGAATAGGATATGCTAGCAACAACACAAATTTAGTACCATGTGAAGGCAGGTACAAAATGCACATTTGCAATTGTATTCATATTACATAACAGCATGGAAAAATTAATAATATAACATATTGTAGCTGGTAATAGGGGTAATGGTCGCCCAAGGTGATGAGTGACAAAATACATCTCATATTGTTTAAACTTGGCTGCTTTTAGGACAACTGGCCCAGAATCATGTGAATTTCAGAATATCAATAAAGAAAATTACATTCTGGACAAAATATTCCACATGGATATGCAGTTTGACTTCCTGATCACTCACCACATGTTGAATATCTGAAGGTTTCACTGCTATTGGTAAAGGTAAAGGTAATTGGGTTATGAACCAGTGTCGTAGCACACAGTTTCCCATAAGTTCTCAGCTGCCAGTCAGTGGTTGACATAGCACACAGTGTCCCATAAGTGCTCAGCTGCCAGTCAGTGGTTGACATAGCACACGGTGTCCCATAAGTTCTCATTTACCTAGTCAGTGGTTGACATAGCACATGATTTCCCATAAGTTCTCAGCTGCCTTGTCAGTGGTTGACATAGCACATGGTTTCCCATAAGTTCTCAGCTGCCTTGTCAGTGGTTGACATAGCACACGGTTTCCCAAAAGTGCTCAGCTGCCTAGTCAGTGGTTGACATAGCACACGGTTTCCCATAAGTTTTCAGTTGCCTAGTCAGTGGTTGACCAGACTAGCATATCATTCTACCACATTTGCTCAGTAGAGATGTCATAATTCCTCAACCTTTCCAGACAATGAGTTCTGGTACCCTACTTCCAGGTGGATGGATGAATGATGGAAGTAATTTTATTTGATACCACGAATGAGTGCATTTGAAACCCAGGTTTGCTGGTCAGTAGGCGAATTACTTAACATTACACTACCATGACTCCGAACAGCGCTATTGGTCTATCAGATCAAACATTGTGAAACTGTAAACTCAGTAGAAAACATGCCAATACAGTCCATAGCTGTCAACTTATTTTTCCATAAATCAGTATTTTTAACAATTTATTTCTATATTTCAATAAAAAACATCCCTCATCACCATCATCAAGTACCGTCTCCGCAATGAAGGTTGGCTGCAATGTATCTCCAACATCTCCTGTCTTGGTGGTGCACTCTGCTAGACTGTAACCTGTCCATCATGTGATGTTACTTTCCCACTTGTTCTAAAAAAACATCAGTATTTATCACCAAAAACAAAAAATAATCCCAAAAAACTATTTACACAATTTTTTTGTTTGCCCCTCAATATGAGTGTGGGAGATTACATAAAATGTCAGCATTAGTGATAATTACTAGGAAATTTAACACCAAGTGACCTCTTTAAAAAGTTGTTTTTAAATGGTTTGGGGGGGGGGGTGTTTTGGGCCTGAAACTGCATTAATATGGAACATCCATACTAATTGACACATATGGTAGAATATTTCTCTTAGAATGTATCACTTATGGTAGAAGATTTCTTCTAGAATATATCGCCTGTGGTAGAAGATTTCTTCTAGAATATATCACCTGTGGTAGAAGATTTCTTCTAGAATGTATCCTTTATAGTAGAAGATTTCTTCTAGAATGTATACTTGTAGTAGAAGATTTCTCCTAGAATGTATACTTGTAGTAGTAGATTTCTTCTAGAATGTATCACTTATAGTAGAAGATTTCTTCTAGAATGTATCACTTATAGTAGAAGATTTCTCCTAGAATGTATCACTTATAGTAGAAGATTTCTTCTAGAATGTATCACTTGTAGTAGAAGATTTCTTCTAGAATTTATACTTGTAGTAGAAGATTTCTCCTAGAATGTATACTTATAGTAGAAGATTTCTTCTAGAATATATCACCTGTGGTAGTAGATTTCTTCTAGAATGTATCACTTATAGTAGAAGATTTCTTCTAGAATGTATACTTGTAGTAGAAGATTTCTCCTAGAATGTATACTTGTAGTAGAAGATTTCTCCTAGAATGTATACTTGTAGTAGTAGATTTCTTCTAGAATGTATCACTTATAGTAGAAGATTTCTCCTAGAATGTATCACTTATAGTAGAAGATTTCTTCTAGAATGTATCACTTATAGTAGAAGATTTCTCCTAGAATGTATACTTGTAGTAGAAGATTTCTTCTAGAATGTATACTTGTAGTAGAAGATTTCTTCTAGAATGTATACTTGTAGTAGAAGATTTCTTCTAGAATGTATACTTGTAGTAGAAGATTTCTTCTAGAATGTATACTTGTAGTAGAAGATTTCTTCTAGAATGTATACTTGTAGTAGAAGATTTCTTCTAGAATGTATACTTGTAGTAGAAGATTTCTTCTAGAATATATCCCCTGTAGTAGAAGATTTCTTCTAGAATGTATCACTTATAGTAGAAGATTTCTCCTAGAATGTATCACTTATAGTAGAAGATTTCTTCTAGAATGTATCACTTATAGTAGAAGATTTCTCCTAGAATGTATACTTGTAGTAGAAAATTTCTTCTAGAATGTATCACTTATAGAAGATTTCTCCTAGAATGTATCATTTATAGTAGATTTCTTCTAGAATTTATCACTTATAGTAGAAGATTTCTCCTAGAATGTATACTTGTAGTAGAAGATTTCTTCTAGAATGTATCACTTATAGTAGAATATTTCTCCTAGAATGTATACTTGTAATAGAAGATGTCTTCTAGAAATGTATCCCTTATATTATAAGATTTCTCCTGAAAACAATGTGTACCACTGAGAGTTGCAGTCTTCTGGGTATGAAATAAACTCATTTTGTACAGAGGAAGTAAGAATCTATTGCTCGTAATTTCTTAGAATCAAAAGAACAACATCCTACTCATAAAATTATTTACATATATCTGCGCACATTAAAAAAAATTATCAGTTTCCTTTATTATTGTGCATTTTATACATAGTATTGTCTTGTCCATTTATTATTGTGTTGTTGTTTCTATTTTGTATCTATTCAGTCAACGTGTGCTGTACATCCTGGAGCAAGTGGTGGGCCATTACTAAACTCTCAAGGACATTTGATAGGCATCGTAGTGTGCAACATAGTGTAAGTATTATTTATTGTTGCAGAATGAAGACATCTGTTTATATGGGATCAATTTCAAAGAGAATATGTATATGGCACTCAATTAAAACTTCTTCTCACTAGTAGTTTAACTACTGTATATTTATGTTTATAAACCGATTCATTTATGAGCAGAGGATGCAATTTTACTGTCCAGAATGTGGCAAAAGTTTAAAACCAATTTATAGGCAGAGGTTGGAAAAAATAATAATACCGGTAATAATACTGTGGAATCTCATTTTTATAGGAATGAAGGGGCATGTGAAATCATACTAAAAGGAAATTAACACAAACTTTAGCAACCAAAACATGCAAGGCCATTTCTTTCATTTTCCCCACTCACATTCACTGAATGAATGAATACGATAGCTGAGAACACTACATCAATGATAACACAGTACAACTATCCTAGGCAGCGTTCCCAGCCATTACCATCTGCAATATAAATACTGTTGAAGATTACGCCCAGCGGTGATTAAACCCATAACTGCCAGGTACCAGGTATCTTATTCATTTAGGAAGGTTGGCCACTATAGTGGTATTACCACATCATTTGTGTCTACGGACCCATGCCACACTAAGCTCGCACAGAAGTTGCAGAAAGAGCTAGAAACACAAATTGATTTGTTTCAATCATTCACTATTCTTATCTGTCATTATCGATGGGTGTAAATACTTTTTTTAGACAAAAATTAAATTCATATAAAATCGATCTCCTGTGAAAGTCCAGCTGTTCTGATGTGGAACTGCACAATTCACCTACTGGGTAGTAAATAGTAATTACTTATTATCTTGCAGCAGGGTTCAGACAAAATTACAGCTGACAGTAAAGTCTAAGAGGAAAATTATACAATGAAAGAAAGATGAGACAAACAGGCAACGCATGATGTTATTTATTTTTATGGAATACAGAAGAATTTGAACTTTGTTACTGTATGTTTTCCTTTTAGGGAGTCTAAGGTAATAAATGTGAGAAAGAGTTTTGAAATTGACCTCGTCTGCTACTAAATGGTCAGTGGGTTGGTATCATTTATGGTGGAATTTTGCTACATAATGTCTATGATATGTTGGGATTTGAGATCCAGTTGTCTTTATCTGTAATTCCCAGGGACCTTACTTCCCTCTTGCAGCTGCTAGATGTCTCCCTTAACAAACCATTTAAGGACAGACTGTGCAAACTTGAGTGACTGGATGGCATCATCTGATTTAGCTGTGACGAAGAATGGCAATGTAAATAAAGTTGACATCACCTACAATCGCTACGTGGATCAAAGAATTGCGCTTGGATATTTCATCCAAAATGATTGTCTGATCTTTCCAAAAGTGTCCATTAGTAATGCAATGGATGAAAGCAAGGATGATGCTCTCTTTGAGGATGATGTCGACGATAACAATGTAAAGAGATTGGCAATATTCATCCCGATGTTTCCATGATAAAGGATAAAATTCATGAATTATTTCAGACTTGAGACGAGGATTCCAACTTTGAAGGATTTCAATGACTGTTTATTCTGGGACCAGTAAGTTGTTTTCCTGTTACCCGTATTTGACATAATTCTGTATTATCATTTTTTGTGTTTTTACAACTATACTCATGCCAAGGCCTAGGAATTTTATTCTGGCTTGAATATATTGGACAAGAACATGCGAGTCACTGGTTTTTTTGGGGGGTTCTTTTTTAGCTCCTGCGATTTCTTCCTCTGTTACCAGTATTTGACAATATTCTGTGTTCTCCTTTTTGTGTGTTTCTACCACCAATTTTTTTAAAGAATTGTGTTGTACTTGTTTATAAGTCAATCCCCATACATTGTTAACAGAAATAAATACAAAAATTCTCACCTTGTACACAAAAATATACATATGCCTTTTTTCTTCTGGCTTGTAGTTTATCTAACACAGCAGATCCAGTATTAAGCCTATTAATAACAATCATATGGGTTTTATTATTTTGTGTTTGAAACTCGCACAAATTAACAGGATTTAGTCCAGTTAACAAAATGTATTATTTCATAGTTATCAGTTTTGATGTGATATCTATACCTTTCAGCATGACACATTCGACTTCAACATAGATTCTGGGTCACTTGACCATATATGGGTTAGGACAGCCAACTGAGCTCCACCTTCAAACTTCCTTAGTTGCTATTATGATAGGTGACATTGTAGCTATTCTTTGCTCCCCTTATGAATCCTTGCGACACATAGATGATATAGGTTTTTGATTTTCAGGGGTTTTTTTTTCTTGTGTTATTTCTCAAAGATTTAGTCTGGAAAACATAATGCATTGTTTACAGCTTGGCTGTGTATCCAACCATAGACTGATATTTTCTTTGGCTACCCTGTGACTCCTGGTAAAGATGGTATAGACAGCCTTCTCACAGTTTATTTTTAGCTTCCATGTTTGACAGTATTCATGTAGTCTTTTTAAATCTCCATTTAGTCTTTTGGCAGCACTTTCAACATTCTCATGGCTCTGCCATATTGTTAAGTCATCAGCATAGAGGGCTTTTTCAGCTTTGATATGTTTGGTAAGGTCATTGATGTAAATGAGAAAGAGGGTGCAGCTTAAAGCAGAACCCTGTGGTAAGCCTTCCTCTAGAACTTCTTTAGATGAAATTGCATCATTTATCTTTGTCTGGATTGTTCTGTCAATGAGGAAGTATTTTATCCAGTTGTATAGCTTTCCACTAATTCCCATCTCAATCATCTTCTTCAAAAGACCCTTTCTCCATACTCGATCATAAGCCTGTTGTAAGTCAAAGAAGATGGCCACAGTGTGTTTGTTTTCCTGGAATCCATCATGGATTTTCTGTGTCAACCTAAATAGTTGGTCTTCTGTGCAACTGCCTTTTCTGAAGCCAGCCTGTTCATGGCAGAGGATGTTTGAGCTCTCGAGGAACCAGTAAAGTCGTGCGTTAACCATTATTTCTGCTAATTTCCCAAGACATGATGTTAGGGATATGGGGCGGTAGCTTTTGGGTTCATCTGGAGGTTTGTTACTTTTCAGGATGGGAAAGATGTGAGCATTTCTCCAATGTTTAGGCAGTTTTCCATTTCTCCAGGTCATATTTATTAGTTTAAGGAGTACTTCTTTCCCTGATGTGCTCATGTGTGTTAACATTTCATTATAAATTTTATCTGGTCCAGGAGACTTTCTTGGCTTTAGTTTCTTCAGCCCTTGTAGGAGTTCCTGCATACTGAAGTCATCATCAAATATGGTTGAGCCAGAGGTTTGGACTTTTTCTTGCTGCTTCAGTAGGTACAGACGCTTCTTGTCAGCCTCAGACAGCTTCCCTACTCTGTTCACACTGGCAAAAAAGTGGTTAAAGTGTTCTGCCTTTTTCTGATCTGTGGTGATTGTTCTGTTTCCATCTATCACAGGTTTATCGTTTGTTCTTCTTTTCCCAGACAAATTATTGATCAGCCCCAAGGCCGTTCGGCCATTTTTCCTTAGATCTAAATTTGCGCATGTTTTTGCCCATTTATCATGTTTGGCCTTCTTCACTATTAGTTTTACTTTGGCACATGTTTTATTGTACAGGATTTTTGCTTCTTGTGAAGGTGAGATCTCAAGGGCTTCTCTTGCTTTTTTTCTATCAAGGATTCCAGCTTTCATTTCTTTGTTATAGAATGGTTTGTATGATTTCCTACTGCCCCTTGGGATGCTTTGTGGTGCTGAATTGAGGATAGCTTTTGTCACCTCTGCAGTAACTGTTTCTATGTCATTGCTTTTGATTTTACCTAGCAGGAAATCAGATGTTTCTTGGAATAGTTTCCAATCTGCCTTGCCAAAATTCCAGCGAGTTTTCTGTTTGAAATATGCTTTGTTGGGTGTAGTTATGGTGGTGAGGATTGGTCTGTGGTCACTTCCAATGTCATCAAGTATTTCTAGGGAGCAAGCGTCTATTATATCAGATGAACAGATAGTCAAGTCAGGTCGACTGAGAGATAGATGGCTCCTGTGCAAAAGTGTTGGTACAGACTTTGCATCTTGAAGGACAGACAGGTTTGTTGTTTCACAGAGTTCTTCTATATATCTTCCTGTCTTATTGTGGTTCTGGTAACCCCAATGGGGTGAGTGACCATTAAAGTCACCAGCAAGTATTGTTTTGATAAATTGTGTTGTATGGATTTCAAGTAAATTGCATGTTGTCTGAGGTGGGCTGTATATGTTGTAGATTGTGTATTTTCCTCCAGTGTGCCAGATGGTCACCTTCTGCATGTCTGTGGGATTGGCTGTTAGTTGGGTGACTTGTCCCTGAATGTCATTCCTGATATAAGTAATTATGCCACGGCAGTTGGTACACTTACAGGCATAGCTGGTATATCCTGACAGATATGGGTCAGTGTCTTTGTGTATAGTCTCCTGTAAGAGGGCCACATGTATCTTATGAGCATGTAGTAAATTAGCGAGCTCTAGTGTTTTGTTTCTTATTCCACAGATGACCAATTGGGAATCACTGTAATAAACTCATTGCTATGTATCTAACTCAGTAAAGTGAATACTATTACAATAATTACATATCAGATTTGTCAATACTTTTTTGGTAATCTCCCAGAATACAAATTAGGCCTATAGTGTGAGCTATTTATATTTATATTAAACTAAATAAAATCATATGACCTGCATCTTGAGATAATCAATCAATCAATGTACTCATATCTTGTATATATGTTTTATATTGGTTTTTAATTCTTCAGTGACAAAGGCAGTAACTCCAGCTATCCTCATATTAACATGAGCATTCCAGCTATCACTGTGTATCCTGCTTTATGCCATTATCTTGAGACAGGAGGTAATTGTTTATGTATGTGTGGCTTTTATATTCTGACAGGAGTTACTGTAACTCTTTATGTATGCATATAAATCCAGGAATAGGGTAATGAAGTTTTGCTAATCACTCAAGACACACATAATAACACACACAAATCAGTGTTTCGACCAAAAGGCCTTTATCAAGACAAAAATAATAACAAAATTAAAACACAACAGAAAATGGACCGTAAGGATATGGATGTTAACATTGGCATGTGTAATATAGATGTATATAATTTAATTGATATGGTTGAGGACTGACTTTCTTTTATTCTGTGGTTTAGTTACCAGTTTTCTACAAGCTGTTTATTTGGGTGGTCTTTTTTAATTCTTTTACTTCTTTCCTAAGCCTCTATTCCAGCCTTATCTCTCTGTATCTCAAGGGGTTCTACATTTGTATGTATTTATATGCATCCATTGGTGTAGAACTTTGCTCCACTAATAAGACGTAGGGCATTGTTCTGCACTCTGTCTAGAGATTCTACATTAGAGTCTTGGAAAATATTGTCAGAAGTGCAATGTTCTAAAGCAAAACTTACTGTATATACTTGTTCTAAAGCTGACTTTATTTGGAAAATTTCAAGGAAAACAGCGGGCAGGAGGGGTTTAGCTTATGAACAGGTGAGCTTATTATCTGATAGTTGACAATTTGTATACTGCTAGTTTTGACAGAGTACAATAATAAGACAAAGATCTTAAAGTATGTGTTGTTGAATGTCATTAAAATGGTTACATTGTGACAAGATCTGGAATTCTTTTGCGTGCTATGCAAATGATGAAAGAAGCAAAATACTGGTTGATCATACCTATTAATTTTATTGCATCAGCTGGTTGGTGTACAAGATTTATGAATTTATACGATCTATGCTTACGTCAGCGCACTAAAATAGCAGATGGATTGGAAGATGATGTTTTATTATATGAATTAGATGAACTGCAGATGACGGATGTATCGGGCCATTGGTGCAAATAAAACAGTGACACAACGCCTTTCCATTCTCTGGAATACATCCTGCTGGAAATCTAGTAGGACCATGGTTCTGCTATAAGAGAGATCTTGCGGGAGTTTGACAATTAAGGATGAAGAAGAAGAATAATCAGATTTTAAAAAATACAGTGAGGCTTTATGTATATATATATATATATATATATATACATTTTGTAGAGGTCCTCAGAGATACCAGAATAAAGATACAAATTATAAAACAAAATAAAGGCAGACAGGCAATATTTATAAAACATTTGATTGAAAAGTACAATTTTAACATTTAGTGACCACCAGAAATATCAGTGGGAGAGGAGATAACAAGACAAAGAGAGAAATTGCAGGATGAGCTGTTATGGAATTTGATAAAGTAACAGGTTAAATTTATTAACTTAACAACAAAGTAGATAGTTGTGAAGAAACATAATAACCTACACCACACTGCATGTCACTTTATTGATTGTGCATAATGTTGGTATAAAATAGTATTTATTATTTATTTTATTTACTTTCATCTTGATTTTGGGTGTAGAAGTTGGTTGCTGGTCCAGCAGTCCGTACCCTTTGACTCAAGAATTAGGGGTGACAGTTTGTAGATCACTTCATTCGGCTTATCTTCTTCATTCATTCACAAACTCCTGCAGATTAGCAGGATGTAGACCGTCATGTGTCATGGTTGGCAGCTTTGCTGCGATATCTGTGCCTTTTGACCTGACACATTTGATTTCCAGCATTTCTTCTGGGTCACTTTTACCCGATGGTGCATTCAACCCCACCTTATAACCATGTTGCTATTCTTTGCTCCCCTTTTGGGCCTGGCAAAACTCTGGTGATTTGCCATATGATACTTATCTTCAATTGTTATATCCGATTTTCTACTTTCTGAGAAAATGCCGTTCAAATCTTTAACTTCTGCAGAAGATGGATATGTTGGGCCATTGCCGCAAAAAATAAAATGGTGACACAATGCATTTCCATTCTCTGGACTACATCCTGAGGTGCAAAGGGAACGATATGCACTTGGCAGACTCAGGGTTAACAGATAACCAAGATCCCAAATGTACATCCTCGAGTGCACCCTGGAAACAGAAATACAGTGGCTTGTGCTGATTCTGACTAAATAATTTGGGGATCGTGTCTGAGAATGTGGAGGTAGCAGATGGAAAGAGATTTGACTGCATAAGAGACAGACAGTATCTCAGACACCACCAGCATCAACACATGCAGCGGAACTGTCGACACACAGTGACGCTAGTCAATCCAGTCCAAACATTGGAGGGACGGCCAATGAAAAAGGCATGAAAAGGTAGATGCATGGTGAGAGACAAATAGATTTCATACTGAATACAATGAAAAGGGCAGAACAGCGCCAGAGGGCAGCGCCAACTGCAAATAGAAAGTGAAAACGTTCCAAGGAAATCAGAACTACAAGCTCTGTTAGCTTGAGACCTGTGATCCTTAAGGTGCAGAGACCCAGACCCAATCATGGGCGCCCGGCAAAGCAAGAAGACCTGGCCTACCTCTAATGTCAAACCTTCCTATATTGGAAACATGCTCGAGAAGAGACAAGGTTCCGTACCCGATAGGCTCAGGCACAAAAGGGACAATGATTTTGGTCCTGGCCCAACTCTACTGTCAAGCTTCCTATACCAGAAATTCGCTTGTAGAGAGAAAGGGTTTAGTACCCAATGGGCTCAGGCACTATTGGGACAAGGTCGCTCAGCTCGAGAATGCCTTTCTCTCAAACGTGTAGTGTGAGACTTGGGCGAGGGGTTCACAATGTCGGTGAACGACACCTCGACTAAGAAGGAGAAAGAGCCAGGGTCCAACTCTTCTGTGGAGTTCTTCCTCATACGGAACCAGGCCTGTGGATGAGAAAAGGATCAGTACCCGATGGGCACAGGCACAGAATGTCCAATTACACAAGGCAAGTTCATAGACGGTGGAACACCTCGTGTGAGATAGACGTGAATGACAATCGTCTCAGCGGAGAGTCACTACACACCCGCGTGCCCGTCAACAGATAGGCAGGCTGTCACGGACTAGGGAAGCCTACTAACCGAATTAAAGGCATAATGAAAACTGATGTGCTGGGCCTCGGATGTCCAGACCACAAAGTGGCCATCCAAGGTGCAAATAACACAGTTTTACTGTTTTCACGCTCGCTCTGCGAAATCACACAATATATTCGTTGTGGTTATATGAGAGCCTGCCAAAGATGGATGTGTTGGGCCATTGGCGCAAATAAAATGGCGACCCAACGCATTTCCATTCTCAGGACTACATCCTGCTGGAAATCTAGTAGGACCATGGTCATGCTACAAGGGATATCCAGCAAGAGTTTGAGAATGAACGCTGAAGAAGAAGAATATGAGAGTGAATGCAGGAGGACTACATCCTGTTGGAAATCTGGAATGAATCATTGTACTGCTAAAAGAGAGATCCAGCAGGAGTTTGAGAATGAACACTGAAGAATAAGAAAATCTTTAACTGAAACATGTTTCAACTTGATATCCAGAAATATATTCTGTGGAGTTAATGATGTGATAGATTTCATCATTTCTGTTTTTTGTCTGCTAATATTTATAGTTTAATTTCTGCCTGTTGCTAGTAGTACATTGCCAACTGTTTGCTTTGGGTACTCATTTGTACATGTAGATCAACTATAGAGTGACAATCCTATGGATTAAATTCAGAATCATTAAATAATAAACAAGTGTGTTAAATACTGAGCATGTCTCTTAAGTGAACAATAGATATTTTACAGTAATTTTTTAACTCACTTTTCCTTTTCAGATTCTTCTGGATTTTCAACATTTAAGATAACAGATGCCAGTGTTAAAAGACTATGGACATTAGACAATTGTGTCTTAGGTAAATAAGTTATTTTTTGTGACAGTTTCCTCAATCATGTCATGAAAGCAATAATATTTTAATGTAATGGGTTCTCATTCATGTAGAACTTAACAATTACTGGATGCTTGTGGAGGATCTAGCTATTGGTCTATCAGACCAACCATTATGCATCATTAAAATCTGTGGATGACATGTCAATATAGTGAGATATACTTTTCTCATGTGGAAACTTCAAATTTCATCTGTACAATTGTGTTTCCCATTTGCTTTTGTGGTGCAAAAATCAGAGGACCCAGCTTTCAACACTGCACTGATGGGGGAACCAGATGAGCTCTGGCCCTGACCATAATCCTAGCTGCCAATGTGGTGCCCTGGCTATGAACAGAAGCACATGAGGTGTGGTGAAAAGTATGTCTGTGCTGGATGTGACAATTCCCTGGAAGAATCCAGAATCAGGCAAATATGTTAGCCCTGCATAATTGAAGAGCCCCCCAAGGATAGTGGGAATAACATAGCTGGCTGCCTCCACCCATCCCAGTGACCAGAGCTAGGTTGCTATTGACAAGTCTGCCAGAAAAAGATTGTTGGCAGGGCAATTGAAGCTCATAACTCCAACTCTTTATGTCACAGAAAGGTAGAAAGCCAAAAAAACCATAGAATTTACCTCCCCTGAGTAGGAGAGTTCTCAAAGTACTTCCCACTTCTGAGAGTTGAAGTCTTATGGATATGAAATACAGCTCTGAAGAAACCATGTTACTGCACATAGAAGTAAGAACTAATCAATCATAATTCCAGGGGGATCGGAAGAACAACAACAACAATTACTGAATATGGGAGTAAAGGATGTTATAAATTATCACTATTGAGACAAGAATTGTACATGTGGTCTGCTGCCTTATCATCAATACAAACGATTCCAATTGGAAATGAGAGAAGATAATGTAATTATTCTTCTTCAGCCTTAATTCTCAAACTCCCACTGGGTCTCCCTTGTAACAAGACCATGGTCCAACTAGATTTCCAGCAGGATGTAGTCTAGAGATTGAAAATGCGTTGTGTCGCCATTTTATTTGCGCAAAATAACATCTGTCTTCGGTGGTAGAATGTAATTCAGGATGTGGACTCCCACAGGGAGGGATCATCTGCTTAGTTGACAACTGTGATAGTGAAAACTAGACAGTTCAAGGCATACCAAACTAACACGTTGCTTTGAGAAGACATGTATTGAGCTATAAATGACTGTATAAGTGACGATGACTCTTGTTCCATGACTAGAATAAGGGAGCTTGATTTGAAATGTGGTGTCGCTAGAAAGGACCAGTTTCATGGGGGAGAAAGAATGATGGTCAATCAAAAGCATACTGGGACCGTCAGTCAATATGTAATGGCGTTTACACTCAAGGATTTGAGTGCCCATGGACTTGTCTGGAGTGCAGTGACGATGATCCAACGATTGACTAATGTATTGAGCACAACCAGTGCAAACCATCTGGCAGTGGAATGCATATTAAAGCTTCTATCCCTACATTTAACACCTATTGTGGGTAATACAGCTACATCAATCACCTGGAATTATACAAAGTGGCACAAAATCCTATTTCTGTACTTATGTAAAATACTGGAAAAAGAGAAGGCGCAAGATGGAGAGAATAAATTTTGGGCAGACATTGCAACCAAGCTATAATTCATGATACAACCCATTCTGTTCTCTAGATTACATCATGTTAATCTGCAGAAGTTTGTGAACAAATGTAGAAAAAATCATAGCTGTCAACCAGTTGAGACTAAAAAAAATACAAAAAGTTCTGAAAAACCATAATTGAGTATGAAAAACGATACACAATGTTGAGGGGGGCACCATCCACACAAAAAAAGTCCTTTGGGTTTGTTTGTCACCCTTTTTAGCTGTGTCAATTAACAGTAGCCTGCTCAAATTCATAATCTGTTTTGCTGGGAGGGTGTGTGAACATCCTCCTCCTATCTACGGCCATGTAGTGAGGGCGTGTAGTTAAGCTGTTGAGCGTAATAAGCAATTTATTATTTAAAAACCCTATTATTATATTTTTGTGAAATGTACATTTATCCACATTTGTTTGTAGTTTATTTGTTTGTGCAGGTTTACCCCTTACTTGTTGCTATGTGTAAATTTCATGATTTACATTGAGCCCCCCACCCATCCCTTTTACAAAAAGGGTTTGAATGACAACACCAAGCATCACAACAAACTCCTTTAGCGGATGTTTTTGTTACACACTGCCAATAAATACACAAATCTGATTTAGGCCCTAATATAAAAAAAATTGGTTGTATATCCTATTCAGGATGTAGCCATCAACCCAGCCTTTTTTTAATGTAGTGATCTTGGAATGTGGACTTTTCTAGACTAGGAATATATTCTTTTCAAAGAATGTGGGCTGGATATAAATATCAAAAACCATTATAATCAGCAAAGACATAGCAGTACAAGAGCTAAACATAAACATACATGGAGAGAAACTACAACTAGTAAAACATTATCAATATCTTGGACACATAGCCACAAATAACAGCAGATGTGAAGCAGAAGTTAAAAGGAGAATAGGAACCGCTAAAGTATCTTCAATGACATGAGGAAAATAGTAACATCTAAACAAATTAGAGGTAGGAAGAGATACAAGTGGGAGAGTAACATCACAAGATGGACAGGTTACAGTCTATCATAGTGCACCACCAAAACAAGAGGCTGACTTTGTTGTGGAGGCAGCACTTGATGATGATTATGATTTTCTAGACAATTATAAATACATTCAATAGTTTGCCTTTGTTTTTTGTATGGCCGCCTGTTGCTGGGATCGAACTCGGTACCTCAGCCGTCAGACACAATCTGTAACATGCTGTCACAGAGCCAGACCTTATTACTTAATAAGGGGTGCAAAGGGATCGCAATGCTCTAGGTGGACCCAGGGTTAGCAGATAACCAAGATCCCAAATGTACCTCCTCGCGGTGCACCCTGGTAACAGAAATACAGCAGCTCGAGCTGATTCTGGCCAAATCATTTGGGGATCGATTCCGAGAATGTGGAGGTAGCAGATGGAAAGAGATTTGACTGCATAAGAGACAGATAATATCTCCGACACCACCAAAATCACCACATATAGCGACACTGTCGACATACAGTGAAGCTAGTCAGTCCAGTCTGAACATTGGAGGGGCGGCCAATGTAAAATGCACGTAAAGGTAGATGCATGGCGAGAGACAAATAGATTTCATACTGAGTACAATGAAACAATGAAAGGACAGAACAGAGCTAGAGGGCAGCGCAAACTGCAAATAGAAAGTGAAAAGTTCCTAGGAAAAGGGAACTACAAGCTCCGTGAGCTTGAGACGAGCTTCTAGTTACCTGTGTTCCTTACAGACAGAGACCCAGACCCAATCATTGGTGTTCAGAAAAGCAAGAAGTCCTAACCCAACTCTAATGTCGAGCCTTCCTAAACCGGAAATATGCTCGCGAAGAGAAAGGGTCCCGTACCAGATGGGCTTAGGCAAGAAAGGGACAACGATGGCAGTCCTGGTCCAACTCTACTGTCAAGTTTTCCTATACCAGAAATACACTTGCAGAGAGAAAGGGTTCAGTACCTGATGGGCTCAGGCGCTATTGGGACACGGTCGCTCAGCTCGCGAACGCCTTGCTCCGCGTGGTGTGAGACACGAACTTGGACAAGGGGTACACGTTGTCGGTGAATGACACCTCGGCTAAGGCGGCGAAAGAGCCAGGGTCCAACTCTTCCGATGAGTTCTTCCCCTTAAGGAACCAGGCTCACGGATGAGAAACGGTTCAGTACCCGATGGGCACAGGCACAGTACGTCCAATTACATGAGGCAAGTTCATAGACAGTGGAACACCTCGTGCAAGACAGACGAGAGCAAAAATTGTCTGGGCGAAGAGTCACCACATACACGCATGCCTGGAGACAGATATTGGGGCTGTCACAGGCTAGGGTAGCCCACCCGAATTGTCAAGGCATGCCTAAATCGGATGTGCTAGGCCTACAAGGCGCATAACGGTGGCAAAACGTAATCACGCTCCCGGCGGAAATCGCACGGATATGCTGGTTACAATGGAGCGAACACAAAACAAACAAACATTACTTAATAAAGGATAATATATATTTTATTACAGGTCTAATATATAAAAATATAATATTTCTATATGCCGTAAATAAAGCGTAATGCTTTATTACCAGCATCATATATGACAGAACAAATACACAACACAATGATGAAGGCCTATACATATATTGTATTTATTGTTCTGTATTTTTCAGCAGCAGATTTACAACTTTATGCCGTACAAATTATTATAAAAGTATTATGCAAAGATAAGTCTAAAGATCAGATTTAGGCCTACATATATTCTATTATTTAATTTTAGGCCTACCTACACTACCTAGGTCTAGGAGGCAAACAAAAACTTAACAATATAAATTAAACGATGTATATAGGCCTAGATACAAAATACATGTTTACTGTAGATACACTGTCAATGCACGTGGACACAATATTCCCCAAGTTTGGTATAAAGACATCTATATAACAAAGCACAGAGAATAATTAAAGTACTGGCAGTGCATTAAAAGCATTGTTTCCAACAACATTACACCCAGAGACCAACATCAGATGTTAAAACCCACAAACGCCACTAGTGTGATTAAATAAAAACCGCACAAATCACTGTTGCCACTAACATATATACAAAAATATCAGTGTCACTACTAAATTTAGTAAAAACCCAAAACGTACAGAACTACAGAAATTCACGAAAAAACCCGTAAATGCCGGTGTATGCCTATACAGCCGTAAAGCTTGGAAAAAACCGTAAAAAATACAGCGATTTATGGTAGTTGACATTTATGAAAAAGAAGTAAGAATGGGTGAGGTTCAGCACTAGTGAGATCTATGAATGTAATGCCAACTGGCATAATAATAATATAATAAGGCTTATAACCTGTTAGGATCGTACAGGTGCCACACTGGATACATCAGCACAAAAGCTCTCCAAACAATTCTATCCTCAGCCATTCAGAGGAGTGTAGAAAAATCAAACCATTCCTTGATGTTATCAATCCAGGATTTTCTCTGCCACTGCTCCCTCTTCTTCCACCCTCAAAACCCTAACATGACGTTTACTGATGATGACATACTAATGTACTTGTAATTAACCTTTAGATCTCTGACTTAAAATTACACAATATCCCCCTGGGCCTGACTTATTTGATGGTGGGTGTTTTGAAAACGTGATAACTTTTTTGTTTCAAAAGATATCAAAATAATTTTTGCTTATCTAAATAAAGGAGTGAATAGTGAATATAATCGTGTTTTTGTTGTTGTATTGTGTGATATGACAGTTGTGAGCAAGTTGTGAAGTTGAAAATTCGGGCGAAAATCGCTAAACGCCATTTTCAAAATCGCAAATATATCTTTGTGACGACCCTAATACATGAACATTGATAAAATCCTCATAAATACCTATACTTAATGTATATATATTGTTTTATATCCAGACTAATTATGGACTAAAAAACTAATAAAACGTGAAGAAATCACATATAATGTCCATCCGGTCAACACTAGGTCTAGGCTGACACACAGCGTAATTATTGTCCATCCACACACGTGGCACCCCTATTACATATTATTTTTGTGTTTTTGAACGAATACACAAACATTCTTATTAAACAACAACATATTAAACACAAAAAACAACAATTAGAACATGCAGTCATGATCATTTACCCATGCCAAGCGGTACTCAATTTGATAGTAAAATACGGCACCAAAAATGGCCAAAGTCGCTCCAGAAATGCATTGACAAAATCTACCGGCTTTCCCCATCTTACAATGATAATGTGTAATGGAATTTTACCTTTAGACTGTGATGTACTCCTAGCTTCGTGTGCGGGAATTTCTACGTCATATAATCTTTACTTCGTGAAGTTCCGTCGTACTCGCGATTCAGGCACTATCTGTTAAGTCCTAGCGGCGCAATATTGCGACAGTAGGCATGATGGTGGGCACACTTTTGTCGCAATATTGCGCACATAGGGTCCTAACGGTTAAACTTCCAATCACAAAACAAAAGTCACAATAAAATGCTTTATAACCTTTGAACTTTGACTGTGTGCTTTTGTCAATAAAAGAAGTACATAGTTATTGTAAGTTTATGTTATAAAATGTTTCAAAAAGTGTTCAATGTATGTGCATTATTTCTGATTGAAATATTATGTTTGATCTCGACTTATTTTTAGATGCACATTTCACCAGCAGCAGATTGTAAAACTGTCATAGCAGTCTGACCATCATATGTTGAAAATAGCATCCCAAATTAGCAGTGGATGTCAAGTAGAGGTACAACCTTATGCTCTAAAGGAAATTAGAGAGAGATACAGTGGAATCATTAAGTGAGCAAGAGATCTAAAGTGAAATCATTAAATGAGAGAGAGAGAGAGATCTAAAGTAAAGAAGTGGAATCATTAAGTGAGAGAGAGAGAGAGAATCTAAAGTGAAATCATTGTCAAAAGAGAGATATATATAAAGTAAAGAAGTGGAATCATTAAGTGAGAAAGAGATCTAAAGTGGAATCATTAAGTGAGAAAGATATCTAAAGTGGAATCATTAAGTGAGAAAGAGATCTAAAGTGGAATCATTAAGTGAGAAAGAGATCTAAAGTGGAATCATTAAGTGAGAAAGAGATCTAAAGTAGAATCATTAAGAGAGAGAGAGAGAGCGAGAGATCTAAAGTGGAATCATTAAGTGAGAAAGAGATCTAAAGTGGAATCATTAAGTGAGAAAGAGATCTAAAGTGGAATCATTAAGTGAGAAAGAGATCTAAAGTGGAATCATTAAGAGAGAGAGAGAGCGAGAGATATAAAGTGGAATCATTAAGTGAGAAAGAGATCTAAAGTGGAATCATTAAGTGAGAAAGAGATCTAAAGTGGAATCATTAAGAGAGAGAGAGAGCGAGAGATCTAATGTGGAATCATTAAGTCAAAGAGAGAGATATATATAAAGTAAAGAAGTGGAATCATTAAGTGAGAAAGAGATCTAAAGTGGAATCATTAAGTGAGAAAGAGAGATCTGAAGTGGAATCATTAAGTGAGAGAAAGGGAGATCTGATGTGGAATCAGTAAGTGAGAGAGATATATAAAGTGGAATCATTAAGTGAGAGAGAGAGATCTAATGTAAAGAAGTGGAATCATTAAGTGAGAGAGAGAGATCTAAAGTGGAATCATTAAGTGAGAGAGAGAGATCTAAAGTGGAATCATTAAGTGAGAGAAAGAGAGAGAGAGAGATCTAATGTAAAGAAGTGGAATCATTAAGTGAGAGAGAGATCTAAAGTGGAATCATTAAGTGAGAGAAAGAGAGAGAGAGAGAGATCTAAAGTGGAATCATTAAGTGAGAGAGAGATCTAAAGTGGAATCATTAAGTGAGAGAAAGAGAGAGAGAGATCTAAAGTGGAATCATTAAGTGAGAGAAAGAGAGAGAGAGATCTAATGTAAAGAAGTGGAATCATTAAGTGAGAGAGAGATCTAAAGTGGAATCATTAAGTGAGAGAAAGATCTAAAGTGGAATCATTAAGTGAGAGAAAGATCTAAAGGGGAATCATTAAAAGTGAGAGAAAGATCTAAAGGGGAATCATTAAAAGTGAGAGAAAGAGAGATCTAAAGTGGAATCATTAAGTGGAGAGAGATCTAAAGTGGAATCATTGAGAGAAAGAGAGAGAGAGATCTAAAGTGGAATCATTGAGAGAAAGAGAGAGAGAGATCTGAAGTGGAATCATTAAGTGAGAGAAAGATCTAAAGTGGAATCATTAAGTGGAGAAAGAGAGATCTAAAGTGGAATCATTGAGAGAAAGAGAGAGAGAGAGAGATCTAAAGTGGAATCATTGAGAGAAAGAGAGAGAGAGATCTGAAGTGGAATCATTAAGTGAGAGAAAGATCTGAAGTGGAATCATTAAGTGAGAGAGATTTTTTTTTTTTAAATGATGCGATCAGATATATTTAACAAGGAAATTAAAATTCTGTATGATTCATTAATATGGATAGATGCATCATTTTCAGTATTTTATTTTTGTGTGAAGTTAAGCTTCTGCAAGCTCAGTTTGTATGTTCTCATCAAAATGATATCTCTACATTAAAGCCATACTTCATCGATCTCAATGTTCTCTTGAAATATTTTTCTTTTATTCCAAATTTTTTGTCTGCCCTCGTGTTGCCAGGGCCCAAAAGAGAAGCAATGAATAGCGACACTGTAATCTGCCATGCAAGTCGTAAGAGACAACAATGGAAGTTTTTGACTGAAGTTGATTGTGTCATTCCATAGAGAGTCAAAGTGACCCAGAAGCTATGCTGAAGTTAGATATCAGGCAAAAACGTGCAGATACAGCAGTTAAGCTGTAAACCACGACACAACGCTTTCCATTATCTGGACTATATCTCACTAATCTGCAGGAGTATGAGAATGAATGTAGAAGAAAAAGGGAAGAAACCCTTATTGAAATACTGCATTATATTTGAATAAAGACAGATAACTCTGTCAGAATTCATTGAATTATTAGGAGTAAATTGATGATTTGTATACATATATAAATAAGAAAGTATTTTTGTTCACTTCGCCCTGACGACAGGCCTGATAATATAACATGACAACAGGTGCTGAACGCAGAAGAAGACATCTTGTGGTGTTTCATTGTTCTTCACAACTCAACTCACTTCTTTTAGTGTTTTTTTACGTCTTATAGTAGTCAAAGGAAATTTAAAAAATAAAGCACAGAAAATTATTTAGACATATACATAATATTCTGATGAAGACCTTACTTGAAGATAGGCAAGAGGTAGGCACAGATACAAGTGGAAAGGAAACAAGGTGGGAAAGATACAGTCTGGCACATTGTGCAATTATGGCAAGGGCTAGGTTGATTGTGGCCATCGCAACAAATGTTTGACATGGTGAATGAATGCACTTGAGATGAAATCATGAGTAAAGCTTGCAATGTTACATAATCACTGATTTCAAATATATTCCATTGTCTGACATACTTACTTAACAAAGATCAAACACTGTTCAGTACTTCATTGAAACTTATAAACTTTATTATACTGTTCAAATATAAATATTCTGACAATTTAAATTATCCCGATTTTATCAAATTAAAATGTACTTGAATGTTCAATAAATTATTTTATATAATTACAACAATGGTTAGCTCATCAATAAACATTGGACATATAAGATACTGACAGCAAATTTACAACAAAATTATGCAATCACAAATTGAATGTTACTCTGTAATAGTCACATTATTATTACTAGTCACATGATTATTACATGAAGTGACAAATTGAGTTCACTCTACTTTTGACTCACTGTTCCAAGTGATAAAAAAGTACAGGAGTCAAAGGTGAGCCCAAAAGAATGTGTCAGGACAGTTGCAGGGGAAACATTGTAAATTTCGTATATACAAGTCTGTTAGATGAGGACATCATTGTGGAAGAGACTTATTAAGAGAATGAGGGAGTTTGGAATTGCTCAATGAGATACTGTAATAGAGGGGGAAGATTGACGGGTAGGACTAGGAAAGTATGCAATCAATGCTCCATGAGAGCTATTGGTGTACATACCCCTCATGATCTGCTGAAATGGAATTGTCCAGAGTGTACCTCCATTGGTTCAGATAACAGATAATCACTACTATTCCATATTTTCCATCTTGTATGGTTGGATTATTCTCTATCTAGCCTGTACACTAGTGTCCAAACCCCCCCCCCCATTGCAAAAATGTAACATCAGTAGTAAGAAACAAGTGAAAAATAAAGGTGACACCAGGGCTTGAAAGAGGGACAAAAATATCAACACTGCAACCCGCCATGGATACCATAAGAGACCAACTAAGGAGGTGTTAGAGATGGCTATCCATAGAGGGTCAAAGTGGCCCAGAAGTCATGCCATGATCCGATGTGTCAGGTCAAAAGGTACAGATATCGAAGCTAAGCTGTAAACCACATGTATTCCATTATCCATACTAAATCCTTGCTAACCTAGAGGTGTTTTAGAATGAAGAAAAAAAAGGATGGTGAAAATAACTCCCTTAGTGGATTTACCAAAAAGGAAAATCTCCTTCCCCCCCCCCCCCCCCATCCCCCCTAATGATGCTTCTGTTACTTTAAGAACCAATAATTTAAAAAAAACTTTAAGTATCATAAAATCTGAAATAAAATGTTTCAACTCACATCACAACTGGTTAAAACCAGATTTTACTTTACAACTTGTTAAAATAATATTTTACTCTCACAACTGGTTAAAATCAGATTTTACTCTCACAAATTGTTAAAATCAGATTTTACTCTCACAAATTGTTAAAATCAGATTTTACTCTCACAAATTGTTAAAATCAGATTTTACTCTCACAAATTGTTAAAATCAGATTTTACTCTCACAAATTGTTAAAATCAGATTTTACTCTCAAAACTGAGACTACAGCCTGACTGTTCTTTATTAGCTCTCAAAATCTGTCTGCTGATTGGGAGGGGAGGGGGGGTGAAAGGAAAGCCCATAACAACACTGGAGGTTTTGGGTTGACTGTCCCATCCTATAGAGGGTCAAAGCAATCCAGAAACAATGCAGAAGTTGGATATGTTAGGCCGAAAGGTGCAGATATCACAGTCAAGCTGTAAACTAAGACAGCACATTTCATTCTGTGCTACATCCTGCTAATCTGCAGGAGTTTCAGAATGAAAGCAGAGGAAACTTGCTGGTTAGCAGGATGTAGACTGCAGAAGATAATGTGTTAGCATGGTTTTACAGCTTTGTTGCGATATTTGTGTAGCAAGCAAAGCAGGCCAAATCAGTGGAAGAGATTACTCCACCCTTACAAAATTTATTGGACACATCCGCCACACATGTGTATCTTGCAGTGGCGTGTATCTTGCAGTGGTATAATGAGATAGAAATAGTCGTAGCAAATCTACATTGAGGCATCCAATTGACAGAGGGAGAAGTCTAAAGACATGCTTCGTAAATGAAAGGCACCTGCACCATTAAATACAGACTCATTATGTATATTCTGTTCTCACCCTTCTGATTGCAAATCATTAAAATAAGCCATGAGAGAAGCTGCAATATAGGGCTGTGTAGTCCTTTTGTAACTTTTACACTGGTCTTCTTGACTGTTTTAAAGATGCAAAAGATCATTTTTAAAATAAGGAATATAATATGCAATCCATAGTTGATGATGGATGTAACTCACAAGACCAATCTCAACCACAAAGAGTCCTCTACAGCATGTACAAGGAATCACAGGCCCACTTGTAATATCATGTGCTATTGTGTATCTTCTTTGACAACATAATGCACAATACTATAGGTATCACATGATTGTGTGGGCAAACACTTGAACATCTATGAAATAAAAATACAATTGTACAATTATCACATGCAAATTCTGTTGAAAACAATTTATGTTTTCAAAGACATCCAATCCATTATAAAAATACTATTTTCAAATTTCATTTACAAGGCACCCGTCTGTGGACATATTACTAGAAATTAATCCAGTTTTGTGCTGATATCTCTCCAAAGTAATAATATGCAAATTAAAAAAAACATTGTCATGCATTTGTTGTAAAGTGGTTTCATGAAAAATGTACACATGATTTATTACAGCTACTCAAATACTGAATATCTTTCAAGTTACATTTACTTTTTACAACTAAAAATACTACAATATATAAAAAACATGAAATGTAACAGAAGCTGAATGCTAATGGGGAATACAAAGAAACATACAGGGAGAAAATGTGATAAAAGGGTACATATGCACTATAAGCACAATATGCTATTGTTGATCTCCCAAATGGGTTTTCAAATGTGAAGTGATTTTCTGTAGAGGATCAAGTGCCATGACGAGTGGCATAGGAGATCATGTTTCTCCACAACTTTGTTTATCTTGTGTTGTTAATAAGTTGAGTTGGTGAGATTCTCTCATGCCACCATGAGAATCCAAATCCAGCAACTTCTCTCTTTGTCTTCCTGTCTCCACTCCTTATGATATTTTCAGTGGTTACTAAATGTTCAAGTTTTGCTCCTCTGATCACATACCCTAAAATTCGTGGCTGTCTGCTTCTAATTTTTGCTATAATTTTTCTGGTTCATTACAGAATGATATGTCCTCATTTTTAACGAAACAATTTATACATTATTTAACAAAACAAAATTTCGATAAAGATGCATAAACAGCTGCAGCTAACAATCTGTGCGCTTTGCACCAAGAGCCCCATCTGTCCCTCCTCCCTGGATGATCCACGAGGGGGTGGGCTCTCAGTGCATTGCATGCAGATCGTTTCATTGGCAGCAGAAGTTGTGACTTTTTAATCTCCGAGTAACTAAAGCTGTATAAAAGTATGCATAATATTAAAAAGTTAGAATGAATTACGTGATGTGGACACATCATTCTGTAATGAACCATTTGTCTTTTTACTCCAGCATCTCTGTGGACTTCTACATTAGTTTTCTTGGCTGTCCATGAATCTTTCATCATTCTTAGAGATCACTGTGTGATATATATATGTAATATGTAGTGTTCTTTATTTCTACTATACCAAGTTTGAGATTACATTGCTATGAATTATTTCAATGTTCGAGACAACGAAAGAGCAGATCAAGTGGCAAAAAATTATGCGCGATTGTGGCACAGGGCGATGAGGCAATGGATCGTGATGACGTTTTGAACTCCTTAAGAAATATAGCACGCAAGAGTGAGACTAATGTGGATGAGGATTCCGTTTCTTTTTAGAGGGCGCAGAAGAATGATGGTCAACCAGCATAGGACTGGTACTGTCAGCAGAAATGTAATGGATACACTCAAGGAGAGATCGGAGTAACTATGGATGTGCCCAGTTTGCAGTGATAATGATCTGACGACTAACTAACTAATGAAGAAGAATATCCCATTTGGTAAACAAAGAACTTTTATGTGGATGCAGATGAACTAAAATTTAATAGTACCTTCATAACAGCAGATAGAAAATGTATTAAAGAAGTAAAATTTACGAGAATAGCCCAAGCACAGGTAATATATACTAACTGCAGTAAAACTGAAGTCCAACAGGCAAAACTTGGAACAGGGTAATGAAGTTTTGCTAATTACTGGAAACACATAATAATGCACACAAATTGCCATTTTGACCAAAAGATCTTTATTAATAACACATTCACAACATACAAAAAATGACTCATTGTGTTTAGGTCTCTCTGCCACACAACATGGACTATAAGAAAATGACATTCAAAACTTGATGTTGGCATTCACAGTTTAAGACTAACAACTGATGCTATCCACATTCATTCACGTTAATTTTAGGAAAACAAGGAGAGAAAACGCTTACTACAGTATGTTTTCTTGTTAAGTAGTAGTGGAGTAAAGTTTCCCTTTTCCGCGCCAATTGAGATGTATTGGGGAACATGATGTTAGGTCCATATTTTTCATTCATAAACGGTATATCTAGGGATGATGTGGTTAACATTATACGCCCAGTGCCTTTACTTTCCCAGAAGATATGGTATCCATTTTCTTAGACTTGGTTGATCTAGAAGCCGCTGGTGATTTAAAAATATTTCCAGTTAAACTGGTAATTGAACCTTGGATCATCAAAGGAAGCCAGTTCAATAACAACTCATCTATCACCGTCTCTGACAAGGAGTCCATTAATTATTTCCTAATTTGTCAAAATAAAAGCTGCTATTCCATGGTAATTACCACGTGTACAGGATGAATGTTTTCAATCTATCTCCTACAGAGAAAAATCCTGCCTATAGCTGGTTTTAACTTGAGCTATTACAATTATGAGATCGGGGTTGTGCAAATATGGCAAATGTCACAAAACATGAGCTCATTGAAATTTCAATAATCTTACAATGGGCATGGATATAACTATTTTATAAAACATTCTCAAGAAGTTAAAAGTAGGAAATTCTGATCTGTTTAAAACATTTAATTAATTAGTTTGCAGTGATTTGGTACATAAACAATAAAACTAAATGCATAAAAAGTTAACAGCATTTAAACATTTATCTGTATTATATTAGGGTACTTTTCCATTTAGCGGACATGACATTTTTATTTTAAAGCAACTGCAAAATCATACTTTTTTGATGGACCTTCCTACAAAATGGCATACTTTTTTACAGAGAGCATGTGCCAAAATTCAGAAAATAGAGCAATTGTAATGTAGAGCCACATAAGAAAAAATTGAGAAACATAAACATAATAGGACGGCCAGAAAACATCTTGAAAGTTATATAGCTGAACTCTGTGCAGCTGAGCAGAGCCTATTTGGCATCTCTCTAGATGAAATAAAGGACTGTTGATCAGCAGAATAAATTGTTCCCTCTTTTACTTTCTGTTCAGTTTTAGTTACTGTTGCAAGCCTATCAATTTCAGTTTGGGAGGGAGGGGGAGGGGCTAAACCTCCTAGAAAATCAGAACACTATGTTTAATACTAAGAAGTGGGTAAACCGTACTATACACCCCCCCCCTACAAGTAACTATCCATGAACACAAGAAATAGGCCTTTTTTAAAAAAAGGTAAACTCCCCCCCTCCCCCACCATCAAAGATATATCTATGATAATGCTCTGCTGTGTTATATTTCATTTCCTTATTAATGTTTCTTTCGCTGAATGTGTATGTCCGCTAAACAGGAAAGTACCATTATAAGTATTGAAATATTTTTTAAGAGTAATTTTAAAACAGATTTTACAAAAGAAAAATAATTAATGCTGAATGTTATATAAAACTACAATTGTCAAAAACTGTATGGAAACAATTTAACAAACATCAAATGATACAGCATCTCCCTATCCAGATTTTGGCTGTAAGGGTATACCAACACACAATCTCTTACAGTGGTACATAATGTTTGGTATTACATCATATATTGAGACTTATTTTAGTTATTGTTTGAGGATATTTGACAGCAAGGTGGTGCATGCCTGTCAACTAGTACAACTTTTCTGTATTATGTACAGAATATTCTCACGTTTCATTGAATGCACTTGTGGATCTTAGTATTTACTTTAAGTAAAGTGCTCTTTATAGAAAATGTGGGCAGAAAATACAGAACTTAGTGGCATTCTTTTTAAAGTTGAAATACAGGTTTAGTCATCAGAATAAGACCATTGCTTGCCCATGTACACTAAGACTACACCTGTTTACCAGATCCATTCTGGCATTCACGTTTTCCAAGATGTGTTTATTTCAATATTGAAATCTTGTGTTCAAATTAGAATTACAAGTTGTATTTAAATAAGTAAAGTTTATTTTGTAGAAACTTCTTCTTTTGCATTTGTCCTTAAACTCCTGCAGATTAACAGGATATAGTCTGGAGAATGCAATACTCCGTGTCATGGTTTACACAATATCTGCATCTTTTAGTTTGACACATCCGTCTTTGACATGACTTCTAGGTCACATTGATCCTTTATAGGATGGGATTTCAAAATCCACTCCCAAAACACCTGTAGCTGCCTCCTTATGACATGCATGGCATTTTTTTTTACTCCCTTTCAGGTCGGTAACACACAAACGACTTGTAGAATAGTGCATGATTTTGCTTATACAAGTAAATTTTAAGTAGGAAGCCAGAGGACAATTTTAAAAATTCTTGAGACTAACAGGAACTTGAGACTAATGGATCGGGTGACTTTGTGTGCACGGTTTGAAAGGCTTGACGAAATTGCATCTTTTTTTTGGAGATGCGGTTAGTCAAGTACGGAAGAACGCGTGTTCAATAGTTGCTAGGTGATTTGGTGCCATTGAACGGTCTGGTTTAATTCCTGTTAGTCTCAAGATTGGTTTTACTTGTAGAATAGTGCATGGCTTTGCTTGTAGAATAGTGTGTGTGTAGTTTTGCTTGTAGAATAGTGTGTGTGGTTTTATTTGTAAAATAATGAGAGGTTTTTACTTGTAGAATAATGAGTGTGTGGTTTTTACTTGTAGAATAATGAGTGTGTTTTTACTTGTAGAATAGTGTGTGGTTTTTACTTGTAGAATAGTGTGTGTGTGTGGTTTTTACTTGAAGAATAGTGTGTGTGTGTGCTTTTTACTTGTAGAATAGTATGCAGTTTTTTTCTTACTAGACAAATTCAGGGAACATATTCTTTTCAGAACGTGATCTTCTTTATGAATGTTTTGAACTCATTGTTATTCTGGGGGCATTGACTTGCCACAGCCAAGAGCAATCTGAGATGTCTAATCAAAATCATGAAATCATATGGGCTGTTTAGTCATAATTAGAAATACAATGATACCTCCAACATACATACATAATCCTTTTAAGTAACATGTTTCTTCTCAAAACATTACATACCCCCTGGAGACTAGGTCTTCAAGGTATGAAAGAAATCTCTGCAGAATCCCTCCATCAGATTGCACATAAGGGAGTGCAAAGGGAACTCACTGTTCTTGGTAGTCCCAGGGTTAGCAGATAACCAAGATCCAAAAAGTGTCTCTTCGTGGTGCACCTGGAAACAGAAATACAGTGGCTTGAGCTGATTCTGGCTAAATCTTTTGGGGATCGTGTTTGTGAATGTGGTAGCAGATGGAAAGAGATTTGACTGCAAAGAAGACAGGCAATATCTCTGATACCTCTGCGCCAACACATGCAGCAGCACTGTCGACACACAGTGAAGCTATTAAGCCCGGCAGAAGCATTGGAGGGGCGGCCAATGCAGATGTTATGAAGTGAACAGATGTCATTAGAAATATAAAGAATTGGTACTTCAGCCACAATAAAAATAATAGCACAATGAGTACACTGAGATGGAAGCACAGCACTAGAGGGCAGCGTCATGTGCAAAGAGAACGATACATGTTTCAAGGAAACCGGAACTAAAGTATTGTTTGCTGAAGACAAGCTTCTAGTTACCGGTGATCCAGCCCGGGCCCAACTCTACTATCGAGTTTTTCCTATACCGGAATCATGCTCACAGAGTCAGTGCCTGATGGGCATAGGCACAGCCGCCCAAGGTGACAAGCACTGTTCAGCTCTAGAATAAATGCTTGTCCCAGACGCTCTTAAATATGTGTATAGACTCGGACTTGGACAAGTGGTTCACGACGTTGGTGAACAACACTTTGGCTAAGAGGGCGAACGAGTCCGAGCCCAACTCTTCCGTCACGTTCTTCTCAAACAGGAACCAGGCTCGAGGATGAGAAAAGGTTCAGTCCATATGGGCACAGGCACAATATGTCTAATTACACAAGACAAGTTCTGGCGAAAGATTCAAGACAAGACAAGCCTGGCGAAAGATTGGAAGGCTGACACAGGCTAGGGTAGCCCACACGAAATGTCAAGGCATGCCGAAATTGGATGTTCTGGGCCTACAAGGTGCATAACGGTGGCACAACGTAACTACTCTCCCGACGGAAATCACACGGATAACAAGAGATTCATGCTCATAGTTTCTGGGGATCAAAAACAAGTTAACCCATAGAATTTATTAATGCTGTAGTGGTATGAGATGTTAGTAATCACACGTTTCAGTGGCTCTGGTATATGAGGAGAGTAGCCATCTCTTCTTCCTCTCAAATTTTACTTCCTGAATTAATCCGGTACCTATTTAAGAAACCCATTGGAGAATAAACCCAGGACCACTCAAATGCAAAGCGTGCACAAACTACTGCACTATGCGGCCCTCACCAAAAAAAATGTATAATTTGGGGAAAAGTATGTTGTGTTTTATAATGAGGATTATAAAATGCTACATCTATTCTATATTAATGTATGGCTCAGAAACATGGACACTAAATAAACAATTAGAAGACAGAATTGATGCCTTTGAGATGTGGGTATATAGAAGAATAGGGAGAACATCATGGAAAGAGAAGAAAACAAATAAAGAGGTGCTAAAGACAATATGAAGAAAGAACTACCAATAAGTTCAGAATATAAACCCATCCGATTGTAGGCCGAGAACCTAATTATCCCTTCCCAAAAATGGAGAAAGTCGAAGGTCCCACTATAGACCGACATCCCCAACTTAACAATGCCAGCAAAAATGAACTTCATCATCATAAGAAAGAACCGACATGCTAAATGGAAATTAACACAAACTTTTGCAACTCTAAGAAAATGGCATTCCTTTCATTTGCTTCACTCATGTAACTTGAATGAATCAAGGAATGAAACCCCGGTGGCTACTGTATTCTGGAACAATATATCCGAAAATAATGAATACCGGGGTAGGCTGACTTCCCTATCCATGACTATAGACAGTTTATGAGGTGGCGAGACTTTGGGGAACAAAGTTTTTCCTGAATGAATTGTCTGTGTTGGGTGTCTGGGCGTTATGACGCGGAACAGCGCTAGTGAATAGTAATTACTATGTAACTATTATGTCACCGGCTTCTGACAGTGACGTTTAAGTGGGAAAGGATGAAAGGCAAGACAGTGAGATCACGTTTGTTTTTATAAGATACAGAAGAGTTTGAACTTTGTTCCTGGTTGTTTACTGTGTGGGGAGAATATGGTAATAAAATAAACATAACAGAGGATTGTGAAATTGATCTCATCTTCCACTAAGTTTACAGTGGTTGGGGGAGGGAATCAATTACAGCGCAATTTTACTAAAAAATGCCTATGATGTGTTGTGATTTGGAACCTCGTTTCAAATCTTCTATAAAGAAAGATTGCATTTAGTCACTTATCTGAATGGCTTCACATAATGTGAGGGAAACTTGGATTAGTTGAGCCAATTGAAATGGGTAGGGCCAGTAGTCAATCTGTGGCCTCAGTGGGCTGGACTAATTAACAGAATATAAGGCTGACTTAGCTAGCCAAGAATACTGCACAAGTAGTTTAGCTTCCAGTTCATACATTTTTATTGTCATTGTGATTTTATTCCTGTAAGTGTAAGTGGGAAACGGGAAAGATGAATGGATGAATGGCCAGACAAAAACATGCCAGATCACTTTGTTTTTAAAAGATACAGAAGAGTTTGAACTTTGTGTGACCTGTATGTTTACCTTATACGGTAATATAAACTGAGGCACAGCTCAGACAGTTTCACTATTGATTTCTCTCCCCCATTCCCCTCCCTCCAACACTGCCTAAGCGGCAAAGTTTTGGATGTCAAAAATGTGAGTGTTTGTGCAAGACCATAGTATGTAGAGTAAGACCTCTGTACAGAATTAATTAGGACTTCATTCTATATGTTTCTGATTATTGTCTTGGTCAATATTTATATACTTGGAGTCCCATGTTAAAAATTGGCAAGACCGACCAGCGACATGCACGGAAATACTCAAAATCTGCCTTTGAGGTGTTGTTTTAAATTTTCTGTACACAGGTCTTATAGCCTAGTAGACGGTCAGTAACTGTTGTAACATTTGCTTTACCACAACAAGAAAGTGTGTGACAGTGTTTAGATTACTGGTAGTTAGTGTTTCCCTACACAAACAAGACTAGGCTACCCATCAGCTTAGGCTATGGTATTTCATTTGTTTTTTCCACAGACCATTACTGTATTTTGGTCAATAAATAACATCAGATACTGGTATACTTTTCTGACCAATTTCGATGATCAATTGAAACCTTTATGATAGAAATATATGTACTATAAACGGTAAAAAAAACCTGGTAATACCCATTGCTAAAAATAGCGTTTCCTGGGAAATTATGCTAAAAAAAAAGCGGTGTGTCTGAAATAACAATATAGACCTAGTAAGTGAGTTTTTACCAAGAAATATCGGAGATTTCGAAGGAAATATTGTATGATATATAGAAATGAATGTAATTAGAGGCCTAGCATTATGGTAAGTACGCTCTAGATTGCTGGTGAGCCCTAGTCATTTTATCCTGGCTTAATATATCGGGACATGTGACTGGAATTTTTTTTAATGTGTTTTTCTCCTTTTTTACTGTGATTTGGACGTAATTTTTTTTTAATTTGATCTTACTCTCGAATATAAGTCGAGGAGTATGAAGTCATCTCTGTTTTTTGTCCAAAAATTCTCGGGTTATACACGGAATTTAACGGTACTAAGAGAAATAAAGATCAGGCAAATAAAATATTTTGGACACATTAAAAGACATGACACCCTATTGAAGACCTTACTTGAGGGTAAAGTCAAAGGGAAGCGAGCAAGAGGTAGGCAGAGATACAAGTGGGAGAGTAACATCACACGATGGACAGGTTACAGTCTAGCAGAGTGCACCACCAAGACAAGAGACAGGGGATGTTGGAGATCTGTTGCAGTCAACCTTCGTTGTGGAGACGACACTTCATGATGATGATGTTGTTTTTGGTATTAATTTGGTGTTTATTTTTGATCTCCCATGATGCTGACAAGTATAAAGAGCTTCAAGTATGTACTAACATTCATATTGGCTAGATCTATCTGCAACTATTAAAATAGGAAACCTCATCTTGAATCATCAGAAGTTGAGTTATCATCAATGTCGTCATGATCATCATCATCATCATCTGAACTGCTGGAAATAGAAGCATTGAATGCCAAGATGCGAGCATCATATGGTGGCTTTGGGTTCATTTTATGTTCATGACTCAACTGTGATGGCTTTGATGAACGCACCCGATTAATAACTGCTCGAAAACCACTGACTTTTCTTGTGCGAGTCTTATCTAAAACTGCTTTACTCACAGAACTGGATTGGGGCTTAGTGATGATTGATCCTGGGTGTGGTGGTAATTTTCCTTGGGGGTTGAAGCTAACATTAATTGGTGGTTTTCTTCTGACTGTGTTCTTTATCCATGAGTCATCATGTGTTTGTGTCAGACCATTCTTTGATGGAGAGTTCTCTCGTCGTCTAAACAAGATTGGAGTTTGTGGCTTTCTGTTTGTTTTTCTTCTGGATAATAGTGAAAAGTTGTGAACTTGACCTGAGCTACTATTGTTTCTATTACCATCAGCTCCTGATGGTAGTTTGCTGCTGAGTGACTGTATGTTTTCACCACCATTCTGTGTCAGATTTGCTGGATGATCTATACCATTCACTTTTAAATTCTGTGGTTTGACTTCAGACGCTGCCTGACTATTCTGTACACTCAATGTCTGCTTATTATCAGAGCGTTTCTCCGAGCTGGATGAGGAGTCAGTCTCTGTGTATGTTAACTCTGATGAGTCGCTGGACTCTGAGTCAGAGAACAAGTTGGCACGAGCATTTTGTCTCCACATAGCAGCTAGCACTGGGTCTGTCTTTTGAACTGGGTTCTCTTTGCTTGCTTGTTTACATTGTGCTTGTTCTGTTGGTGGTGCAGGTGGGGCAGCCTGTGAAAGGAAAAAAGTCATTAATACTAAAAGGACCACAAACAATTTTAATCTGCAACAAATATTTTTTTTGCTTTTGCAAACTCTTGGATATCTCTTGCAGCAAAATGGTCCTACTAGATTTCCGGCAGGATTAGTCCAGAGAACAGAAGTACTTTGTATCGATTTGCTTGTACTAATGGCCTGATACTGGAGTATGTGAATATTGACTGTTTGAAAATAGAACTTTCCATCATAACAAAACTTCTTCCTTTTTATATTGACTCTTGATTAGAAACTAGCATCACAGCACAGCACGCGGGGCACTACCATAAGTGCTTCGCTCTCCGTTCCAGCAGCCATCCCAGTGTATGTAGACTCAGAGTCCCAGTCAGGTGTTGATTGCATGATCTGTGGAACTTTCAAAAAAAATTACATTTCCTTCCCTCCCCTCTTGATACTCCCAATTCTGACATTCTCTGTATGTGTACATTCTCAGCCTCATTGACATCATCTTCATCTTGAAATGAATTTAATACTGCCTTGATCAAGTCTGCTTTATCTCTTCTCAGCATTGTGCCATCTATCGCCAGATTGCCTGTCAATAAGTCAGCTCTCTCATTTCCTCTGACCCCAGCATGACCAGGGCAGTATATCCATGTAATGCTCTGGACAATTGAGTTATTCAATAAGTCCCATCATTCTTTTCTCAGCATATAATGCTTTGAGAGTCTGGTAGTATTACCAAGTGTGTTGATGTATCAGTTATCAACCAATTAAGTGCTGCTGTAACTCTCTCTATCTCCATCCTCATACTTGAGGCTTGCAATTGAGTAATTTTTAACATATACACATTAAACAGCACAGGGGACAGAGAAGATCTTTGTGGCAGACCATGTGCTTTTGTTCTGATCTTGGATATCCAGGATCCGCACCGCAGAGCAACTTTTCTACATATTAGCACATTTGCTATCCAGCATTTGATCCAGGAATGGATATTGTATTTCCTTAACATGTCGACAGGATGGGTCTAACTAACTCGCTATTAAGAATACATCTGATGGCACTCCAGGCCCAGATGGAATCAGGTACAGCTTACTCAAAGACAATGAGTAGAATATGCTAGCTAAGATGACAGACGATTATAATGCGAGTCTGAAAACAGGAGTAGTACCAGAGGAATAGCTACCTAGCTATCTCATACCCATGTCAAAACAGGAGTAGTACCAGAGGAATGGCTACATAGCTATCTCATACACGTGTCAAAACCAGACAAAAGATGCTGCTGATATAAAAAAAAGTTATCGCATCATCACACTGCAGAATGTGTACAGTAAGATTCTGGAAAGAATTGTTGCTAGATGCATAACCAGGGAACTAGAGATCAAAGGTTGATCTCCCAAATAACGTAGGTGTATACAGATCCAGAAGAGACACAGTCACAAATGCAGCAGTTCTTGCATATGAAGGTTTTCAGAATGAAAGAGGAATCTGTAGTTGTAGCGATAGACCTAGAAGATGTGCACAATAGTTAGTTACTGCTTTTTTTCTGTTACCTGGTAGGCCTATGCTTTATGTTGTTTCTAGATCAGGTCTTTGTGTATGTGCTTCATACATGGTGCTATTCAGTGCTTATATTTTTGGTAGTGTTTACAATATTATCTCTAGGTATGCTCCCTGGTAAATTTTTCTTAATTTATTCTCAAACTTTTACAGACTAGCAGAATGTAGTTCAGAGAACTGATTACGTTGTCATGGTTTACAGCTTCATTGCAATGTGTATGCCTTTCAACCTGACACATCCAAAATGACCTATGTGTCACTTTGATTCTCTATGAAATGGAAAAACCAACTCAACTCCTCACAACATTCTTAGTCACATAATATGACACCCCTGGCAGGGAGCAGTATAGCTATATTCTAAATTGGCCCTATCGGACTCAGGCAACACAAAGATGGTTGCTAATCAATGAAAATATGTGATTTATACAAATTAAAATTCAAGAGTTGTATTCTTACCAATTTAAATGTTCCCTCTGACCTGCTGATTAGATCTTCCAGGTCATCTTTAAAGCCTGCCATATGTGAAAAGGTTTGAAGGCACTCTAAAATATCTCCTGTTAAAATCCAAGACAGAATTAAATTTAATTTAATATTTCAAATCCATTAACAATCGTATACAAATTTCATATCGCTCAAAACTGTACCGAAACCTGTCAACTGGTACGGCTTTCTCATATGTATGATCTTTTGTAGATTTCAACAACATATACCCATAGGTGTGAACTGGTGTGGATTTTCCGCACTGATAAAAAATTTAGGGCCCAAAATTTAAAAGTAGACAAAAATCATTTAAAAAATACTTTATACAAATATTTTTTTTTTAATAGTCATTTGGAATTAAATTTCCTAGTAATTATTACAGAACTGATGTTTTATGTCACATGCTCATTTTGAGGGGGGGGGGGGGAATAAATAAATAGAGGTTTTTTTGGTGAGGGTTTCCTTTAGGTGCTAAATATGAATGTTTTTATTGAAATACAGAAATAAATTGTTAAAAATATGGATTTATGAATAAATTGATTTACAGATATGTATACCTCTTGCACATATACTCTAGATCTACAACTGCTGCCTGCTTTTATTATGTTGTTATGAAGATATGTTATGAATGATATATCAATCATTTTCATACAAATTGTCTCAGAAAAGTTATGAACATCAGATGGCAAGACAAGATTCCAGATACCACTGTCCTTGATAGAGCTGGTATACCCAGCATTGACACGATCCTGATGCAAACACAAATTCATTGGGCAGGTCATTTGGTGCGTATGCCAGACCAACGTCTGCCAAAGATACTTCTCTATAGTGAGCTGGAGAAGGGCACACGATCACAAGGTGGCCAAAAGAAGCTCTACAAAGACTCATTAAAGAACTCACTGAAAGCCTTTGAAATAGACCACGATACATGGGAAGAACTTGCACAAAATAGATCTACATGGCGTTCTAAAATCAATAAGAGCACATCATCTTGTGAAAAGAGGAAAAATGCAGCAGCTCAATAGCGGAGAGCAGCTAGAAAGTCACAGATAGACCAAGATCCGTCTACTGTCATCATTCCATGTCTGAACTGTCCAAGGACATTTACAGCTCGAATAGGGCTCATTAGTTATCTACGAACTCATAATCAAGGACATAACCAAAATTGAATTTTTAAAAGTGGATGTAACAAATGGTCATCATCCCTTGTGATGGACGAACAACAACATGAAGATAGTATACCTCTTGCACACAGTCTAGATCTACAACTACTGCTTGCTTTTATTTTGTTGTTATGAAGATATGTTATCTAGTCGTGTTGCATGATACCATGGTTGCTGATGCACCTCTCGGTCTGGCGTCTCCGACTTCAGTACTAGTGATTGCTTGGGCAGGACTGTGGTCTCGTTTAATGTCAGGGATGACCCGACCAATCTTAGTTTCCAGCCTCTATTGGCTGGGCTAAGCATCTTCTCCACTTCAAGGAATTAGCCTAGATGGGGCCTCCTTTTATTAATAACTCTGAGAATTTTTGGCTTGAAAATTAGTGCAATTTATATTTTGACAATGTATGCTAATTTGATTTTGAAAATGTGCACTAATTTTATTTTTAGCACTGCATATTAAAATATAAATAGCACTTAAGGCCTTCCTTGACTTCACCCTTAACCTTTGAGAATTGATCCACCAAGAACTAACCTGTTGGTTAGTTAATTAGTTTGATGAATGCACATGAAAAGCTACTGTGCATATTGCAGAAGAATTATTATGGATTAGGCATTATAATATTTGTAATATCTTCTTCTGTATTTGTTCTCAAACTCCTGGAGATTAGTAGGTGTAGTCCAGAGAATGGAATACACTATGTGATGGTTTAAAACTAAGCTGCATTTTCTGCGCTTGATGTATCTGACTTCAACATGGTATCTGGGTCACTTTTACCCTCTATGGGGTGGAACAGCCAACTCCATTCCCCAAAATATTGTCTCCTCTTACAACATGCATGGTTTATCAGTGTTGATACTCTGTGATCCCCTTTTGAACCCCAATAACACAGAGGCGTGCACTATGACTTTGTGATACAGTGCAGAATGAATATGTGTATAATCCATGGCTGTGCTCTCATTGTCAAAATTAAATATATTCTTGATGTTTATCACCCTTGTTCTGTCATGCTCATATGCAAGGCATATGGAAACGTATAACACACACAGTGCAATACACTGCTACAACATTATTTTTTTACCACAAATACAATATTAGCAAAACAGACATATGCACTGAGCCTATCAAGGTAGAACATTTTTTGTAGATCTGCATATTGTTCACTCATGAAAAAAAAAACAGTGTCTGACAACACTCTTTTTTTTCTTGTAGAATTGTATGTGTGTATCATGGGACAATATTCTTTCCAGAATGTAGTCTCCCTTATGATTCTCCTGAAGTTCCCGGGTATTTGGCAAGTTGCCCCAATTCCTCTACAATATGTGCATGTATTTCTGAATATCTCTCGTCCAACAATGTCTTGGTCGGCCTCTGCCTCTAGTGTCTTCTACTGTCCTCTCCAAAAAACACTCTTTCCGTGCCATCATGTCTCTTCACACGGCTGAAAAAACCTAACTTCCTTCTTAATATGGTGTTTAAAAGCCAGCCACCTTGAATGTTGATTGTTTATTTTATGAGAATTGTATGAGGTTGTGGGATTACTTAACAGACCCCCACTTCCTTCATACAAAAATCATACAATGTCAGCATCTTACTAGAAAACACAGAAGAAGATATACAGGCTACAACATATACAATGCTATTGTGGAGGCAATCACTCTACATGTGATGAAAGGATAATAGACTAAGTGATAATGGTTGTTTCTTTAGGAGGAGAATGGAATCTGATTGATGAGACCATGGGAGACTTTCATACTTATAAGTATGCCATTATGTATGTGTTCCTAAAATAACACTTTACTGAAATGTGTATACATGTTTCTGTAGCAAAAGCTCTTGGCAAAGTGCAGATGCATATTATTATATATCTTATGAAATATCGTCTAAATAGTTATCTTTCTATGGTCTCCATGACTATGGTACCAAAAATTTAAATTTTGTCTTTTTGTTTTTACAAAATGTTGTGGTCCTTATATGGGACATGTCCCGTGTTGAGAATCACAGAAAAAGTTATGATATATTTAGTTTTTTTCAAGAATATTTCCTAATGGATTAAATTAACTTCGTAAAAGCTTTTTTAATCATAGGATTAATGCTATGGTATCTCTGATGTAAACAATTCAAACAGCTGATAACTTTTCTTATTTTGGGAGCAAAATAACACTAGATGTAAATACAACAAAAGCGATTTTTACCTGAATTGTATTGGCATCAAATGCATTCAACCACCTAATAAACATTTGGAAATCAAAAACAATAAGTAGACGAACTTATTATTATTACTGGCCATGTACTTAAAATTACTGAAAACAAACATGCCACAACAAGCATTAAAATGGGTATCAGATGGACAAAAAAAAGGAAGACCAAGAGAAACTCTTCACAGAACAACCATCAAAGAGTTGGGTCTCAACAACATACAAGAACTACATACAGTAGCTTCACATCGTTCAAACTCTGGTTTCTGCACTATGCACTGTATTCGATGTTGAAGGAACATAGATAGATAGACCTCTGATGTGTATAGTTTTAAAACAATATTTAACAAAAACACTGAATTAAACAATGCAGAATAGAACAACAAAGTTTTTAAAAAAAAAGACTTACATTGAAGTTATGTGATGGAAATTAACAGATCTAGAAATAAAGTACAAATAAAAAATAAATTGGAGAAATGTGAAGTTACTTTTCTATTCAGAAAATGGCAGCATCTTTTAACCAATGAATGTGATAAACTATATTCACCTTCAGAAACAAAGTCCTTAGCCCTCTTGCCATGTTTAAATGGTCCCACAATCTCTCGGTTAAATAAAACCCTTGGAACAGTCCATCTTACTGTATCAATGATTCCAGCAAAGGGTTGAACCTGAGTAAAATCATTTGGAAATTATATATATATATTGTAACAACAAGGATCATGAAAGCACATATATATTTTTCATGAAATATTTCTCTATAATACTTGCAAGAATGTGCAACAGAAGCATGTATGAGGTAGCTTCAAACAGTTCCAGGAACAATCGACTAGTGTTTAAATGAAAGAGGACATTATGGAGATTATATGATTTTAGAAGATGGTAATGACCTTGATGAAAGGAAATGGCATGTGTGACCATCATATATACTCTTGAAGAGAAGATACAGATATTTGTTTGTGTGTTGTACTAGTTGTATCATCAGAGTTGAAAATGTCCTTGATTTAATAATGCACAAAGGTCCCCAGACTCCAGACACATTCTGTAGATATGTCCACTCTTTGATGATGTAAAAATTGAAATATAGCCCCAAGAAACAGATCTGAAGGTAAAGCTGTGGCGCAACAGTGAAGACTTTCTGCTGACTGAATTCATTGATGTGGCCCACCTTCCTGTATAGACTTATGAGCATAGGAAAATGAAGAAGAATAATAATGCACAAATGTCAAATTCTGTGTTTTGTTTGAGAAGTCAGCCTCAAAGACACTAACATTGCTTAATAAAGCATATGTTGATACAGCAATGAAGAAATCGCAAGTATCCTCAGTCATCTAAAAGATGCAATCAGAAAAAATGGCAAACAAACAGTTAAATTATGCTGCATGACAATGTGCCAACACATCAATCCCTACTGGTAAAGCAGTACCTCACAAAGCACAATCTGATTACCTTGGAACAGCCTCCATATTTTCCCAACCTTGCACTGGCTGATTTTATTTTGGTTCTTGTTTGGAAGCCATGTCCCCCGATGTGATTATTAATTCTTTGTCTCCGAAACCTGCCGTAGAGTTTTCCTGCTATGCCTGGGCACATTTTTGAACATTTTTAATCAATTATTTGTAGTAATTCAATATTTACAATTTCTCCCTCACTATTCTGTCCACATGAACAATTCTGACATCAGAATGTTCAGAAATAAAAAGGCAATAAGAAACTGTTTAGTTTATTTGCTTACATATACTATTGTGTTGGTTATGAAAATTTAATTAAGAAAAAAACAAGAAAATATAAGATAAAAAACAATAGAAATGTGTACCTACCCAAGCTTGTATCCCAGAAAACGTAGTCATAATTCATTTATTTTGAAAAAATTAATTAAATAACACTGCATATATCCCGAACCATTCTGTAATGCATACAAGTATTTATTTATACAAAATTACATATAAACTGTCACATTGTCTTGATATCAGATGCATACAAATATGCATTTTCCATAAAATGTTCTATTCTTTAGGCCTACATTTTAGTGCACGGGACTTATTTACATAACCTTAGATGTTGTTCGTCCATCACAAGTGATGATCACCATATGTTACATCCACTTTTGAAAATTCAATTAGAGTTATGTCCTTGATTATGAGTTCGTAGATGGCTAATGAGCCCTATTCGAGCTGTAAATGTCCTTGGACAGTTCAGACATGGAATGACTGTAGATGGATCTTGGTCTATCCATGACTTTCTAGCTGCTCTCCGCTGTTGAACTGCTGCATTTCTCTTCTTTTCACAAGATGATGCACTCTTTTTTATTTTAGAACGCCATGTAGATCTATTGTTTTCAAGTTCCTCCCATGTATCATGGTCTATTTCAAAGGCTTTCAGTGAGTTCTTTAATGAGTCCTTGTAGCGATTCTTTTGGCCATCTTGAGATCATGTACCCTTCTCCAGCTCACCATAGAGAAGTATCTTTGGCAGACGATGGTCTAGCATATGCATCAAATGACCTGACCAACAAATCTGTGTCTGCATCAGGATAGTGTCAATGCTGGGGATACCAGCTCTATCAATGACAGTGGTATCTGGAATCTTATCTTGACATCTGATATTCATAACTTTTCTGAGACAAGTTGTGTGAAAGTGATTGAGTTTTTTCACATGACGTCTACACACAGTCCATGTTTCACTAGCGTATAACAGCACTGGAAGTACCACTTCTCTGTAAACTTTCAGCTCAGTCTGTAGGTTAATGCCATTTCTATGCCAAACATTTGCGTACAATCTGCCGAAAGATCTGCCTTGGCGATCCTTGTATGTAATTTCCTTCATCATTAACGTTGGCATCTTGTGATAGCGTACTACTTAGGTATATGAATCTATTCACAACTTTCAGTGCTACACCATTTACCTTTATGCAGGGCTCAAGATAGCTTTTGCCAAGTGCTGGTTGTAACATGACTTCTGTTTTCTCTATATTAATAACCTTAGATATATATATATAATACAAAATACTATGCCTTATATAAGGGTCTGAGTATTCACAATCAAATGTAATACTCCAAAAATCATGTTTCTGAATGTAGATAATGGTAATAGTCATATATATTGCATTGGAAACGCCCCCTCAACTTCATCAACACTGAATCAGAATTTCCATCAAAGTGAGATCGTAATAATTATTAGGCTTACAATCACCATCTTATCTAATATCGGAATCATTACCTAATGTATTTTGGTATATATCAAAATCCTAACTAGCTGTAAAACATTGAGAATGTCTAGATTCCATTACTTCAAATACAAGTAGCAATAAGTTACACAAAATGAAAATGTAAACACACTTGTTTATATGGAATTAGTGCTGAAATAAAATCTATATTATTTTTAATGAAGCATGCCTTTCTAGACTTTCTAGATTATCTCTAGAACAGAAGTAATGCAAATATGAACGGTTTGTTTGATTTTACAAACATCATGATGTTTATAATTCAAGATATTAAATTTGTATCAAAATGTGAGATTTAACCTTTAGCAAGCCAGATTAAAAAATACAAAACGTCTTCCTGCCACCGGATTCTTTTTTGAGAATTTGCGTTATTGATGGTGACTGTATTGAAAATGTGATAATTATTTGATTGTTGGAGATATTTAAATAATATTTAAACATATAAATAAAGAATTGAATTCTGCATATATTGGTGTAATTTATGTACGTGTGTGTAATACCAGACGTATGAGAAAGTGGTAAAGACGTTGTTCACAAAAAACATATATTTTATAACAAATAAAGGGACAAAATTAGTAAAACAAAAAAATACCTTATTTATCGAATTGCTTAGCAACACTGTACACTAAATCACACGCAAATCTGTTGTATTTATGTTCTTTCATTGCGAAATTCTCAAAATATTGCAGGGGGAACTGTATAAAACATGTAGATTTGCAGTAAAATCGTTCTTTGAGCTTAGGCCAAAATACGATGAAAGAAAGGACTATAAAACCAATCCACCATAATGGCATCGTACTGGTGTGCAGATGTGGTCAGATTAATTGCTATAAAACGTGTAACTTCTAACTAGCCGTTTTCACAACGATCAAGTCGGACGTAGAAATGAACCGGCTTCAATTGCGCATGTTTCCCGAGTATGTGCATTAACCAATTAGGCTCTGGTATGTCTATTTCACACTATTTTTTTTGTCAACAGGTGTTAATATAGGCGCAGTAAAGGTTAAGCGGCTTTTAGCATATTCATTCATTCATTTTCCATTTAGGCTGAATTAGCGCATAGGGCAGAGGTAAGATTTCTCCAATTCTGTCTGTTTAAAGCTATTCTGTGCAGTTCTTGAATACTATGGATATTGATTGTTTTACTTTCTCTAAGTATTGTTCTTCTGAGTGTATCTTTTTTTTAGCATATTGGGCCTCCAAAATGTATATTTTAGTGACTCAGTGGATGAGAGGAGTTAATTTGATTATTCCCCTTGGCAATGTTTGTCAATTGATATTTATCAATTATTAATTTAACTATTAATTTTTTTAGGGTTAGGCTTAGGGTTAGGAGAGGTTTTGTTTTACATAACTAACTCTAGCCCTAATTAAATTTGTATTAAAATTAATAAAGGATACAAATAAGTTGACAAATATTACCAAGGGAAATCATCACTTCTGGGGACACGTGTTCCAAACAAGAACCATTTGATCTTGTTCCCGCTACTGAAATCAGCAATTCAATGATGCAGATGATGTTTTCACCAATGTGACAAGACAGCTGAGAGATGTGTCAAAGAATGGGTTCCACAATCACATGAGCCTGACATTTTGAGGTTCTGTACCAATAAATCAGTGCATAGGAATGGGTGACTGTAGTCATCACCAGGATGTAGGACTATGGAATTTGTAGTCTGCACGTGAGAGTATACGCACAAACACACACACCTACAAAATTACCTCCAGTGATGTTCCCATAACCAACACCAAATCTGTCTGCAACATATCTTTTAAGTAGTAATAGAAGCGTTTAGGAAGCTCTTCTCCAAAGAATACAATGTCTGGTTTTACAATACCCTGTTTTAGTGGGGAAAAGAAACATGTAAAAGCAATAAATTTTAAGTAAATGAAAAATATATATATTACTTATGTGAGGCTATACAACTGCCTGTGTGTTACTTATTTGAGGTTATACAATCACCTGGTTGTTACTTATGTGAGGCCACACAATCACCTGCATACCTGTCAACTGCCCGTAAATTCCCGTAATTTTTACGGTTTCTTCTAAGCTGCACGGTTTTACGGGCATACACCAGCATTTACGGGTTTTTACATGAAGTTCTGTACGTTTTGGGTTTTTTGTACTAAATTTAGGGGTGACACTGATATTTTAGTATATATTTTAATGGCAACAGTGATTTGTGCGCAATAGTGTCGTTAGCGATTTTTATTTGATCTGGTCTTGGGGCGAAGTATTGTTGCAAACAATGCTTTTAACACACTACCTAGTACTTTAATTTTTCTCTGTGCTGGGGACGTTGTCTTTATACCGAACTTAGGGAATTTTTGTCCACGTGCATTGACAGTGTTACTCAGTGTATCTACAGTACACAAATACTAGTAACACATGTATTTTGTTTCTAGGCCCACTATAATATACATTGTTTAATTTATATTATAAGTTTTGTTTGCCTCCTAGACCTAGGAAGTGTAGGTAGGCCTATAGTTAAATAATAGAATATGTTATTTGTTTATGTAGGCCTAAATCTGATCTTTAGAACTTATCTTAAACCAATATTTTATTGTCACGTTGTTTCTTTTTAGTAATTACAAACGGAAAATGAGAAAATGATGCCGCTGACTGAAAATGAAGCCGTCGCTGCTATAGATGCACGATCCCTTCCGATCACAGGTACACAATCTCCACAGGTCATAGTTGTACGGTCTCCGTCGATAATAGATGCACATTCTCCGCTATTCACAGATGCACGATCTCCACTATTCATAGATGCACGATCCCTGCTGGTTAGAGCTGCACAATCTCCACGGGTCATAGTTGTACGACCTCCGCCGATAGCCGATGCACAATCTCCGCTATTCATAGATGCACGTTCTCCGCCGGTAATAGGTGCACATTCCTCGCCGGTCATAAATGCTCGATCTCCACCAGTCATAGATGCATCATTGCTGCCGGTCATAGATGCATGATCTCCGCCGGTCATAGATGCACGATCAATGCCGGTCATAGTTGCACAATCTGTGCCGGACATATATGCATGATTACTGCCGGCCATAGATGTACGATCTCCGCTGATCATAAATGCATGATGTGCGCTATTCATAGATAGTTGAAATTATAGTCAAATGCTTTATAGAGCACTCCAACAAGTTGTTATAGTTTCAAACGGATCTAAGCATCCATTCTCTGTATTAATATTTTTTCATATTTCTGTTTTTCATATTAAAGTTACATAAAGATACATAGGCCTAGTCTTTGTGTTTTATAATTTTCCCACACTATGACTGTATATATTAAACAAAGACAAACTACCCGTAAAAAAACCCAAACGACCTTTTTTTTTTTTTTGCTTGGAGCCCCCCTCACCATTGTGTATGATTTTACGGTTTTTCATGCTCAATTACGGTTTTTCATAACTTTTTGTATGTTTTTCGGTCTCAACAGGTTGACAGGTATTTCTCAACAGGTTGTTACTTATGTGAAGTCATACAATTGCCTGTGTGTTACTTATGTGAGGTCATACAATTGCCTGTGTGTTACTTATGTGAGGGACCATACAATAACCTGTGTGTTACTTATATGAGGCCATACAACTGCCTGTGTGTTACTTATGTGAGGTCATACAATTGCCTGTCTGTTATTTATGTGAGGTCGTACAATTGCCTGTGTTACTTATGTGGTCATACAATTGCCTGTGTGTTGCAGGGACCCAACGAATAATGACACTGTTACCTGCCATGCATTTCATAAGAGGTCAATAAGGAGGTTTGGTGGGGGGAGTTGACTGTCTCATCCCATATAGGATCAAAGTGATCCAGAAGCCATGTTGAAGTTCGATGTGTCAGGCCGAAAGGCGCAGACATTGAAGCCAAAATGTAAACCATGACAAAATGCATTCCGTTCTCCAGACTACATGCTGGAGTTCGAGAATGAATACAGAAGAAAAATACCACACATTAAACTATAGTAGGATACAATAAAAAAATATAAAAAAGTACAGGTGAATAATGATGTCAGATGTTATCAGTTGTTATCCTCATATTTATGGTCAAATGTACGAGGCCTTCATACAAATTTTTATTAATACAGACAAAAGTTGACAGCTTCTAATGTATCTTTGAGCTTCTAACTTTATTCAACGAAGAATGGCCTGCCTTTAGCATTGAAATTGCCACAGAAAATAGAATTATACACTTTATTTGAAATGTTTAGGAAACAAAGGGTTAAAAATACTTAGAGGATTGATTTCAGTGTACTCGGTTTCCCATATGTACTCTGTCACTCTCAAATAAACAGCACGTTGCCTGCCGAGAGTACCACTCATAGCTTCAAGTGATAATCCATAGGTATCTCCGAAAAAATCCACCTTGTATACAAGACGACACAAGTCGGATTCAAACCCGTGACCTCTTGAACACAAAGCGACAGCTTAACCACTATACTAAGGAGATTCTCCATGTGTAGGAAACACTTCCATCATTGAAAATCAACACTTGCTACAGGAACAAACATTGATACAAAATTGTGTGCTCAGACAATTTTAATTGTCTGTAACTGCAACAAGTCACTGAACCATTGTGATATATTCATCGTTGATGCTATAAAAGTATCCTGCACCTTAATAGCCATTCCTAAGTACTGCCTGTACTCATATTCAGAATGACCATGTTGTCTTTCATTGAACAAAAGTTTCTGAGAATGAGTCATCATTGCTTGATGCTCGTACACTTTCAGAATAAAATGTGAACATGTTTCAGGCGTAACTGGATGTATTTGAGCTCTTATGCCCCAGCCCACTTCTTATGTGTTTTTATCTACATGAAGAAATGAAATAAATAATTTCCCAAATATAAAGAAAGATGTCTTGACATAGGATATCACATGCATGTTCTACAAACATGTCTTGACACAGGACCTCACATGCATGTTCTACAAACATGTCTTGACACAGGACCTCACATGCATGTTCTACAAACATGTCTTGACATAGGATATCACATGCATGTTCTACAAACATGTCTTGACACAGGACCTCACATGCATGTTCTACAAACATGTCCACATTTATAATACTATAAGTTAACAAATGATGTGAGTGTGCATGCGTGTATGTATCAGAGACAAACAGATTACATCTCAGATAGCAAATTTTCAAAGCAGGCAGTTGTGCATCCCAACTTCAGAAAGCAATGGCAACTTACTATACATAAATACTGCCTAAAACACTGCAGCCAAATACTTCCAGGATTATCTCAATAGAATATGCTACCTATATAATTCTTGATAACTTGAATACTTTGTGGACCTCCATTCTCTGAACTACATCCTACTGTAAATCTAGTAGCACCATTGTCCTGCTACAAGAGAGAATCAGCAGGAGTTTGAGAATGAACGACTGAAGACATGAAGAAGCAACAAAGTACTATACAGATGACACTCTAAGAAAACTATTGTCTACAGATTTTAATGCAAATAGAATAGAATGTTTCTTCGTGAAACTTATTGGATTTTTGTGACAGGAACAGGAAAGAAGAAAAGTTGTGGAATATTCATACAATACTCAGTCAATTTCTGGATTTCTGTTCTTCACTTATAGACATCTGACTTCTGCATTTGACTTGATACATGTAATGTTATATTTTTTACAGCAATAATAACACATATAACCATAAGATAACAACCTACATAACATCCTCTTTTCTTGCATGTCGGAAGTTTGTCCTCAAATATGCTTCCCTGTAGAAATATCAAACAAAAAGCTTTGTCTAAATAGCAGAAAAACTGAAGTAACGGTAATAACAAAAAAATGAATGTTCTCCAGAATGCAACATCTAAGTAGGTTGGACTAGTCATCATAAGAAGATGTCACCACATCGAAGATTGACTGCAACAGACATCCAACATCTTGGTGGTGTACTCTGCTAGACTGTAACCTGTCCATCTTATGGTGTTTCCTTCCTACTTGTATCTCTGCCTACCTCTTGGTCACTGCCTCTCAAGTAATGTCTTCGACAAAGTACTACATTGACCTATAATCAGATGGGTTTATAGTCGGGATTTGACGGTAATGGTAATATCAAACAAAAAGCTTAGTCTAAATAGAAGAAAAACTTAAGTAATGGTAATTACAACAAAATGAAGATGGAAGTGTTCTTCGTACTTTCTATGGTTGGTTGATCTGTGTCCTAATAAGAGCAATCGTAGAACACCCATCATTCCTGAAACAGAGGAACTAGTAATTACTTGCCTTAATATCCGAGCCCCTATATTTCTCCTGGCACACAACACATGATGCTGAAGAAAATGTCCCATGAGCTTCTACAAGTTTCTCTGGAGGTACACCTGCCACTGAAATCAACAACATCATATACAATTTTATTCTCAGCAGAAAAGATATTTCCTGTTTGCAATATGTAGAAAAACAACTTTTGGCAATGGTGAAACAGCATAAACTTGTTCGGTTGAGTTGTTTGGAGAACTTTTGTGCTGATGTATCCAGTGTGGCACCCCTAATACCATAACAAGTTATGGGTCTTACTATATTATAATATGTTGAAAACACTGCAAAGCTCACCCATTTGTTGCTGAGCCTGATAGGGCAGTCAAGAATAGCGATGTTGCCAGTCATGTCGTAATTACCTAGTGATTGCCTGAACTGACGGCAGTACACTTTGGCCTCATAAGACTTCTATGCTTTTCAGCAGATCGTGAAGGGTATCACACTGATTGTTTCAGAGACTCATTTTACAAATATTTTCCTAGTTCTACCTATCAATCATCTAACTTTACTATCTCCTTGAGTCATGTCATAAGAGGTTTTGGGGTGGAGTTGGCTGTCCTATTCAAAAGGGTGAGTCACTAATAAGTCATGCTGAAGTCAGATGTGTCTGGCCAAAATGAAGCTAAACTGTAAACCATGACACACAACAATCTGATCTCTGTACTACATTCTGCAATCTGCAGGAGTTTGAGAATGAATGTAGATGAAGAAAAAACCTGCAATGCTAACTTGTCGAAATAGAAGATATTATAACAATTTAATAAATGAATGTCCTGCTATTTGGTGACGAGGTACAGATCGAGTCTATGACGGCTGAGTACCAGATTCAAATCCCATCGCAAACATTTGTTCAGAAAGCAACGGCAAACTATTGTACATATTTATATTACCTACAAAATCACTACAGCCACAAAATGCTGGGTTGATGGCTATGTCCTGAATAGATGCTACCAAAACAGAAGAACAAGAAACCCAAGAGACATGAATGAACAGCAATTAGGTCTATGTCAGATCTGAAAGTACTAGAAGATCACTAGAAACTTGTATCACTAAAATAATTGGGTCAAAGGGCATGAGTCCATGAACTGCTGGATCAGCAACCATCACTAAAATAAAGATTGAAATGTTGGTTCTAGTGCACAAGAAGATCGTAAAAATGAAACAATCTTTCAAATGTAGAAAATTTAAGTCTCTTGAATGTCATGGTGTGTTATATTAGTTTTGCACTTGTACACAAATTTCTGTGTGACTGACAAATTTCCCACTGTGATAACTGTGTGTCAGTTGAGTGATGCCAGTAGCCAGATCTTGGATGTCTCCATGACATTTGGGAACATCTTTTGTTGAAAAGAGTTTGTAGTGTAAAGGTTATTACTGGTACAAAATTCCAATAATCTCTGTCCATTTTCATTCATACGCCTAACATTGTGTTTCCCAAGACAGATGAGTCACTTTTTTTTAGTTTGATCCTACCCGGACATTAAGATTCCCATCATTACTTACATTTTATGTATGTACATGAAATCTGAATTTGGAATCTTTATCACTGCATTGTCCTGCTCTTCATAGAAGGCATCATTTACATCTTCAGATGATGTGTGTGTTGGTGTATACAGTGATAAGTGTCATCAATCCACTCGAAGTCAACAATCTCAATGTAAAAATTCTTTTACATCCACAAACTGGTTTCTCAATAGCACCCAGCAGTGAGTTCTTAACAGCTAAGCCTACTCCATGCCACCAGATTTCATATTTTTCTCTGCTCTTTCAGAAGAAGGTATAATTCCATTCTTAAAGTGATCCATCCTCAAAACTACACATGAGCCGACAATGGACTGCTTCCACTCCTAATTACTACAACTAATTACTACAACTAATTACTACAACTAATTACTACAACTGTGTGCAAGACACATTTTATTGAAAAAGTGTTTTCCTATACATTAGTAATTGAAATGTTCAATGTATTTTAATCTTAGCACATAGGATTTGTCAATTACAATTTGACTACAAGATGTGCATTATTGTGATTTGTATAAAACAATATCAATAATTCATTCAGCAATATAAATGTATCCCATGTTCACATTACAAATCACTACAAAGCAAGCTGACTTGTCTACATGTTTAGTGGATAAATTTTTCCGTCAGTGAGTTCAGTGTAAATCAGATTTCAGTTTGACTGAATAGTTTTATACTTTAGTATGATTGGTGAGAGAAGTAGTCCTACACATTATGTATGTGAATGTGTCCAAGTAAAGATATGATAAATAAACCCTATAAAAACCTCTAAAAATGCATCTATACTAACCTCCCTTCAATTGCATTCCCTGAAGTCATTACTTAAGCCACACTGTTGAACATTTATCTGGAATTTCACACACATTTGTATACTACTTGTTAAAATTAAAAGATCACATTGAAGAGGTTGTAGGTTGCCCTTTTTACCATCTGAACCAATTGAATCATCAACACTGCATGACTACATTCTCCTGTATGTTGGTTGGTTGGTTGGTTCTTAACCTTTAGCACTCTACGGCAACACATTTAGCCATAATTTTTTTAATCCTGAAGGCGAAATCCGTCGCCTAGCACATGGAACATGATTCCCCCCAAAAAAGCCAGATTTGTAATTTTTTTTAAATAAAATTTTATGGCAACTCTTAGTAGATAGGCCTATATTATTTAACTTCCTGTTTCTGCTATTAAAATTATGTTAGAAGATGTCGTGTGATTATGATTTTGAAATCCAGACAATCTATAGCAGAGAAGTGAAGCAACAAGACAGTGAATCAGGTTTTATATACTTTTATTTTATCGTATATTCAGTGAAATCATTATTGATTGTGATTCGAAAGTGGAAATCTAGAGAGGTAAGTTCTTAAAATAGATTAAATAAAATAGACCACTCCCGTGTGTTGGCGGGGCCCGAATAGGGGAGCAAAGAATAGCAACACTGTTTACCTTCCACGCATGTCGTAAAAGACGACTAAGGAGGTTATGGGATGGAGTCGGCTGTCCCATCCCATATATGGTAAGCGACCCAAAGCCATGCTGAAGTCGGATGTGTCAGGCCAAAAGGCGCAGATATCGCAGCAATGCTGTAAACCATGACACAATGCATTCCGTTCTCCGGACTACATCCTGCTAATGTGCAGGAGTTTGAGAATGAACGCAGAAGAAGAAGAAGAAATAGACCATGAGGTTTCACAAGGTTTTCATTATGTAAAATATATAATATTCAACAGAAATGGAGTGACCAAAAATACAGTAGATCTAGATATAGATAAGTCAAAATCTGTCTTTATCACTTTCTCACACGTCTCGCATCACACACACACAAACAAAACTTACACCAATATATGCAGAATTCAATTCTTCATTTACATGTACAAATATTATTTAAATATCTCTAACAACAAAATAGTTATCATGATTTCAAAACAGCCTCCAACTATTATGTAATATTTCCAAAAACTAATTCAGCAGCAGTCAGCGGCAGGAGAGAAGTTACGTAATTGTAAACATAGGGTGCTAAAGGTTAAAGCATCAAGACAATGAAATTGCATCAATATCAATAAACCCATAACCCTTCAGGGTCGTAGGGGTACCACATTGGATGCTTCAGCACACAGAGTCCTCCAGCGAATTCTATCCTCAGAGATGCGGATGAGTGTGGAAATATCTAGCCCTGTCCATTCCTTGATGTTGTCTGTCCATGTCTTTATTTGTCCTCCTCTGCTTCTTCCACCCTTGACAGTTCCCTGCAGTATTCACTATTGAAAGCAATGGCTCCTGGTCACCTGCACACATCTCTACTTTATTTCTTACGTACACATTGGTCTTATGTTCCCTATAGGAAATTCGTAGAATTCTTCTGTAGAATTTATACTCGAAAGCCTGTAATATTCTCTCCATGTCCGCAGTGAGTGTCCAACTCTCACAACCATACAACACAACGGAAAGCACCAGCGACCTATACAGTTTGATTTTCACTCCAACACTGATGTTGCTTTTCCAAATCACAGTTAGCCTTGACAAGGATGCTAAAGCCATCTCCAGCCTTATTTTTAGTTCTGCTTTGCATTTACCATCGCTTCATATACTGGATCCTAGGTATTTGAAGGTATTCACCTCTTCAAGCTTGTGTCCATTCATCATGATATTAGTCTGGTTTTCAGTGTCTCTGCTGTTTACCAAGATTTTGCTCTTATCTGAATTGATTTCCATTCCGTACTTGCTGGTAACTTTTTCTAACTTTGATGTTAATTCTTGCAATGATTGTTCTGACCCAGCTATAAGATCAATATCATCAGCGAAATGCAAGTTGCAAATAGGGCGACCTCCGATCGATATAGACGTGTTGTAGTCATGTAATGTCTCTTGTATGATGTGCTCTAAGTATATGTTAAAAAGTACTGGGGACATTATGCATCCCTGTCGAACTCCCACAGTTGTTTTGAAGAACTCTCCAATTGTATTGTGTGACAAGACAGCACTATTTGCATTTTCGTACAGAGCTTCAATAATGTCTATAATTGTAGTGTCAAAATTAAATTTCCTCAGTATGTGCCACAGACTTTCATGCCAAACACGATCAAAGGCCTTTGTAAAGTCAATGAAGTTGTAGTATAGATCACGTTGGTGCTGAATATGTTTTTCGATTAGTGTTCGGATGTTAAATATTTGTTCAACAGTGCTTCTGTTTGCTCTGAAGCCAGCTTGTTCTTCTGCAATTATTTCTTCTGACTTGTGTTTTATTCTGTTAAGTAGTATTTTGAGCATCACTTTACTGGGGTGTGTTATAAGGCTAATTGTTCTGTAATTTGTACACACTTTCAAATTTCCTTTCTTGGGAATTGGTATTATTAGTGATTGTGTCCAATCAGTGGGCCATTGTTTTATGTTCCATATATTTTGGCCTATTTTGGTCATAATATTTACCACATTAATTCCCCCGTATTTCAACAATTCTGCTGGAATGTTGTCTACACCAGGTGACTTCCCTCCTTTCAATGTTTGTGTGGCCTCTTTTATTTCATTACTTTAATTTCTGCATTTCCTATTTCTCTGTTGTTTAGTTCAGAATTCTGTAATATCATGTAGTCAGGATTACACTTGCAGTTAATCATGTACTGAACTTTATTAAATGAAATTGCATACTAATTTCTGAAGTATGGCTGCTCTTCCTGTTTGTCTATTTCAGCAGCCAAAGCTGAATATATTTAATATATAAAAAACATATTTAAGGGCAAATCTATCTGCTTTTAGAAATCTTTGTTCAGTCCATCTCTTCACCACTTCATTTGTATGCAAGTTTCCTTTCTCAATCTGCTGAAGGCACAAACATTGCAAGGCTGTGCCGCACAGTCTGTGGTTCATTTAATGAAAATAAAAAGATAGAGAGGCAAATATTAATAAGCATTGGCTGATGTATTGGCTGCTGAAACAGCAAAAGTGCTAAGAAATGTATCAATAACAAAAGTATGGATTCATGTTTGGATAAAGGGAATACCTTCAAAATTTTTATAAAATCTGTGCAGATCAAAAATGTATGTAATTCTGTGATGTCACTGACTGCTGTCTGACACAAAACGGCTAATCTAATCGTACGTTTATTTAGCCTACCATGGACCAATAAACATGTAGTACATTTGTTACAGTCACAAGGACTACTGCCGGATGCATAGATCGGCATGCACACACTGAGAACCCCATCCATACAACCCTCCTAAATAAATATCTCCACCTTCACCCACTGATGGGCAATTATAGCCAAGGGAAATAATCGCTGAAAAATCTGTCATTTATTTTGTTTCACTTTCTGCATAAAAGGTAGTCCCTTTAGCCAAACATGAACCAAAGTATGATTATTGCAAACCAACCAAACAACCAAATCAAAATAAATGCAACTTCCAATGACCAACATTTGAACTTAATAGTATTCCAACAAAGAAACATATGTAAGCACGACCCAAAAAACAAATTAAACATTTTGCACTTAGCAGATTTTGGTATCCTTCTTGCAACCAGCATTTCCATCATTAGTGGTGACATTAGAATGAGAAATGACATTTTTATACAAACAAAATCTGTACTTCGCTATGCAGAATACAAGGAATAAAATATACAGTAGACATTAACAGTTACAAAACCATACCTGTCAACCTGTTGAGACTGAAAACCATTAAAAAAGTTATGAAAAACCGTAATTGAGCATGAGAAACCGTAAAATCACAATGGTGAGTGGCTCCAACTAAAAAAGGTCATTTTATACAGGTAGTTTGCCTTTGTTTAACATAGACATCCATAGCGTGGGAAGGAAAATTATAGAGCACAAAGTAACTTTACGTAACTTTAATACGAAAAATTTTGTAAAAAATTGAAATATGAAAACAAAAAATTAATACAGAGAATGGATGCTTAGATCCGTTTGAAACTATAACAACTTGTTGGAGTGTTCTATAAAGCATTCAACATTAATTTCAACTATCCACAAATAGCGCACATCATGCATTTATGATCAGCAGAGATCGTACAACTATGACAGGCAGAGATCATGTACCTATGACCGGTGGAGATCGTGCATCTATGACCGGCGGAGATCATGCATCTATGGCCGGCAGTAATCATGCATATATGGCCGGCAGAGATCGTTCAACTATGACCGGCATCGATCGTACACCTATGACTGGCGGAGAATGTGCATCTATCAACGGCGGCGATCATGCATCTATGACTGACCGGTGGAGATCGTGCATCTATGACCGGCGGAGATCATGCAACTATGACCGGCGGAGATCTGCATCTATGACCGGCGGAGATCGTGCATCTATGACCGTGGAGATCATGTATCTATGACCAGCGGAGATCATGCATCTATGGCCGGCAGTAATCACGCATATATGGCCGGCAGAGATCGTGCAACTATGACTCGTGGAGATTGTGCATCTGTGATCGGAAGGGATCGTGCATCTATAGCAGCGAAGACTTCATTTTCAGTCAGCGGCATCATTTTCTTATTTTCCGTTTGTAATTCCTAAAAAGAAACATAACGTGACCACAAAATATTGGTTTAAGATAAGTTCTAAAGATGAGATTTAGGCCTACATAAACAAATAACATATTCTATTATTTAACAATAGACCTACATACACTACCTAGGTCTAGGAGGCAAACAAAAACTTACAATATAAATTAAACGATGTACATAGTAGGCCTAGAAACAAAATACATGTGTGTTACTAGTATTTGTGTACTGTAGATACACTGAGTAACACTGTCAATGCACGTGGACAAAAATTCCTTAAGTTCGGTATAAAGACAACGTCCTCAGCACAGAGAATAATTAAAGTACTGGGTAGTGTGTTAAAAGCATTGTTTGAAACAATACTTCGCCCCAAGCCCAGATCAAATAAAAATCGCAAACGACACTATTGTTAATAAAACTCGTACAAATCACTGTTGCCACTAAAATATATACTAAAATATCAGTGTCACCACTAAATTTAATTAATAAACCCAAAACATACAGAACTGCAGAAATTCATGTAAAAACCCGTAAATGCAGGTGTATGCCCGTAAAGCCGTACAGCTTGGAAAACCGTATAAATTACTGCGATTTACTGGCAGTTGACAGGTAAGCAAAAAAGACATCTCTCAAAGTTTGTGGTGAGATAGTTCAACAAATACTGCTTATGATGTAAAATCATGACTGCACTCTGTCTGTTTTAAAAAAAAATGTATTATGCCAGAAAGTGTTCATATACTACAGTTTTTACCAATCATGTTATGTTTTATTCCTGATAAAGGCCTTTTGGTCAAAATATTGATTTTGTGTATGTTTTCCTGTGTTACTTAGTTAATAGATCACCATCACTGCACATCGAAGCATCACTCTTGCGTACTAAGATCTCTTGTGCAAGAAATCTCAGATTGTAGCAACTGGCTACATCCACTGTTTTGTCTTTTCTCATTAACTGTACAACATTCTTCCTTAGCCACAGCTCCTCAAGACAAGATATTCATGCAATCTGTTTTTATAGTGAATGAGTAAATACATATTACACATACCTACTAGTGCTAATAAAAAAGATGATAACAACAATTATAATAATATGGATACGGGTGATAACAGTTGATGTTTCGATCTAAGATCTTCATCTGTACAAACATGTAATAAGAAAACAGAAATATATTTTTGCAACCCATATTTACTTATTCACTTATCACTACACAGATAACATGGCAGGACTTTCCTAGGCAGCGTCCCCAGCCATGACCGTCTGCAATAGAAATATTGTTGGAAGGTCACACCCCAGCGGTCATTACACCCATAACCGTCAGGTACCAGCATTCAAGAGATCACATTCTTAACATGAGATTGATCATAGAAAAGTGTAGGGAATTTTCAACTGACCTGCACATGTGTTTCATAGATTACTCAAAAGAGTTCGACTGCGTCCAACACCAGCAACTATGGGAGATAATGAACAGCATGGGTTTCCCAAGACATCTGATTCATCTAATAGAGGAACTTTACCAAGATCAAAAGGCTGCAGTGAAGTTAGAGGATGATCTCTCAGAGTGGTTTGAGGTACAGAGTGGAGTAAGGCAAGGGTGCACACTCTCCCCATACCTGTTCAACATCTACGCTGAAAGTATAATGAGGAATGTGAGAGAAGACATACACAACACTGACTACCACGCTTTAAACATAGGTGGATTCCTAATCCCGGAACTACGCTACGCAGACAACACAGTGCTTCTTTCAAACGATATAAAGGGAATGGAACAACTAATCAAGAACACAAAGAAATATAGCAATGCACAAAATTTGTATTTAAACACTCAGAAAAAAAAAATCATGTCAACAGATATAACAACACAACAACCAAAAATCAGAATAGACAATATTGAGATAGAATGTGTGGATAAATTTGAATACTTAGGAGCAAACATCAACGGTGCAGGAGACTGCATGGTAGAAATAAGGAAGAGATTGGCAATGGCATATTGCAAAATAACACGGCTGAAAAACATATGGAAAAACAAAAAAATAGAAACGAAAGTGCTAATGTTACGAACTTTTATTTTTCCGGTTGCAACATACGGCTGTGAAACATGGACTCTAAGTAAAACAGCGGCAAAGAGGATCAACGCCTTCGAGCTGAAATGCTACAGGAAGATACTTAGAATATCATGGAAGGATAAAATCAGAAACTCAGATATTATAAACACACTGAATATTCCAGAGTGTTGGTTACTAAACACAATAACAAAAAGAAAACTACGCCTGTTTGGTCATATAAAGAGACATAACTGTTTAGAAAGACAAATAATTGAGGGAAGAGTACCTGGGAAGAGGAGAAGGGGCAGACCAAGAAGACGATGGACTGACGACATTAAAGATAACATGAATACATCGCTAGAAAATGCAAGCCACATCGCCCAAGACAGAGAGAGGTTCAGAGAGTTCATTGGGAAGACAACGTTCTGGAAGGAATACGTCACATGACACACCAGCATTTTTTCCAGTTATCCTAATCATTCATTCATTCAGGCAGGAAGGATGGTCATTATGGTGGTATTACCACATCATTTGATCCTACAAACCTGCACTAAAGTTGCAGAAAGAGTTCTAAAGAAAAGTGGTGCATCTTTCATTTTTACGACGCAGTGAAATTTGACCTAGTTTTGAGGTATTTCATAACATGATAAAAAATAATGCTCCCTGGTGAAATGACAATCTTGTACCATAGGTTTTGGTAAAGGGGGGTTAAGAGGATTAGAATTAGTTTATAGATTTTTTTAGGAGGGGGGAGAAGGGTTAGCATCAGTGTTTAGAATTAATAATTAATTCTCTAAGAATTCTTGTCTAAGGGTGAATCAATATGATGTATAGCACAACGGCATACAATCGCTTGGCGGTCTGTAGGGGTGTGACATCACTACACGCATCGAGTTGATTGGTTTTCTCGCGGAACTTCTTGACATCGTCTGCTTTAAAATGAAAAGTGTGCTATTTATAGCGCAGTGTCTGTAAAAACTAAAGATTTATCCGAAAATTGATTTGTTTGAACATTTCACTATTCTTATCCAAGGGTGTAGACAAATTTTTTTAGACAGACATCTTGCTTTTCACAGTCTGTAAAAAATCGAACTCGCGCGAAAGATCCTTGACACTTTCTATGTCTCATAATGAATGTTTGCACTTTCTGAATGAATTTTAAAGGATGAGTTTTATTTAAAGTGCAAAATCTGACTTATTAATGTTTAGCCTAGATTTGCATTACTTTCTATATATAATACAATCTAACTCCTACAGATTGCATATTACATGTGCCACCATTTTGTAACAACGTACTTTCCTGGATGAGCTATTTTCAGTAAAAGTATGGCAACGAGTGTTCCCATATTTCTATCTGACAGATGGTCATACTTCATGCTTTTTTTATTTCTTTTGCTAGGATATTCTATATTGAGTGTGCCCAGGGTTAAATTTAAAACCTTGACCTTTGCGTAGTTCAGACCTTCACGAAATATATAGTGGGACTGATTTGTTACGAAATGAAAACAATTTGCGGTTGACAAAGAGGAGGAAATTCCGCATGGTAGCCCTGGCCTACTTCTTCTGCGTTCGCTCTCATACAGCCACAATGAATTATCGTGTGATTTCCGTCAGGGAGCGTTAACTATGTTGTGCTGCAAGTTCCATAGTAAAACTGTGTTATTTGCACCTCGGTTGGTGACTTTGTGGTCTGGAGGTCTGAGGTCCAGCATTTCAGTTTTTGTCATACCTTTAATTTGGGTAGTAGGCTTCCCTAGTCCATGATAGCCTGCCTATCTGTCGTCGGACACGCGGACGTAGTGACTCTTTGCAGAGACCATTGTCATTCACATCTATCCTGTACGAGGTGTTCCACTGTCTAAGAACTTGCCTCACGTAATTGGACGTTCTGTGCCTGTGCCCATCATGTACTGAACCTTTTCTCATATGCAAGCCTGGTTCCCTATGAGAAAGAACTCGACAGAGGAGTTAGACCCTGGCTCTTTCACCTTCTTAGTCAAGGTGTCGTTCACCGACATCATGAGCCTCTATCCAAGTTCGAGTCTCACACCACACGTTTGAGAGCAAGACGCTCTTGAGATGAGCGGCCTTGTCCCAATAGCGCCTGATCCCATTGGGTACTAAACTCTTTCTCTCTGCAAGTGTATTTCTGGTATAGGAAAGCTTGACAGTAGAATTGGGCCAGGGCTGCCATCGTTGTCCCTTTTGTGCCTGAGCCCATCCGGCATGGAACCCTTTCTCTTCATGAGCATGTTTCTAGTATAGGAAGGTTCTGCATTAGAGTTAGGCTAGGTCTTCTTGCTTTGCCGGGCGTCCATGATTGGGTCTGGGTCACTGCCTATAAGGAGCACAGGTAACTAGAAGCTCGTCTAGAGCTAACAAAGCTTGTAGTTCAGATTTCCTTGGAACATTTTCACTTTCTATTTGCAGTTGGCACTGCCCTTTGGCGCTGTTCTGCCCTTTCATTGTACTCAGTATGAAATCTCTTGCTATGCATCTACCATTTTGTGCCTTTTTTATTGGCCGCCCCTCTAATGTTTGGACTGGACTGATTAGCGTCACTGTGTGTCGGCATGTGTTGGTGCTGGTGGTGTCAGAGATATTGTCTGTCTCTTTTGCAGTCAAATCTCTTTCCATCTGCTATCTCAACATTCTCAGACACGATCCCCAAATGATTTAGCCAGAATCAGCACGAGCCACTATATTTCTGTTTCCAGGGTGCACCTCGAGGAGGTAAATTTGGGATCTTGGTTATCTGCTAACCCTGGGAGCGCAGAGGGCATTGCGTTCCCTTTGCAACCCCTAGGCATATTAAATGTGGCATCACAAATTTCACCTGACTGATATAGTTTTTCTTTCCAGTAGAATTTTAACTTCTAAGGATTTTAATGACTACTAGTACTGATAAGTTTTTTCGTATTACTGGTATTTGACGCTTTTCTGCGTTCTCGTTTTTGTGTGTTTCTAACGTTAACTTTAAAACAACTTTTGTTGTACTCATAGTATCCGAATATAAGCAGAGACAGTTACTTTAAGAAAGAAAAAGCTTACAAACATTCTCAGCGTATAAATGGAATTATACTGTATGTGTTTTATAACTTTTTGACTTTGAGATTATACTTTACCGCTATATCATGTGCTATCAATTTTACCCTACGTTGTCTGTAATATCAAATGGGAGTAAACTTGAAAATGATATTACAACCCTAGGTTAACTACTGCTTTTGCTGTGTGCTGCCTGAACCATAAAAGGGGGCATGGAACGGCAACACTGTTTACATTCCATGCATGTTGTAAGAGGTGACTAAGGAGATTTTGAGTGGGGCTAACTGTCCCATTCCACATGGGGCCAAATTAACCTTCACCAAGCTTATATCAACCCCGGCCGCCGAAAAACAAAATGGCAACGCACGCTGTTGGCGGCCCGTCCCACCCAACGAGAATATCGTGAGATTTACACGTACCACAGTCCGTGCACATAGCTGGGGACATGCGCAATCGAAGCCGGTACATCCCCCACTTCCGAAATGATCATTTTTGAGAATGGCTAGCTATTCGTAAAAGTTTAAGAGCAATTAATCTGACCACATCTGCACACCAGTACGATGCAATGATGGTGGATCGGTTTTATAGACCTTTATTTCATCGTATTTCGAATAAAATAACATTGAATCGTGGCTTGAATCATGAATTATTAGGTTATTTAGTTTCACAGCAGTGAATATACAGAATGCCGTGTTGGTTTGGGGACTTGTACGTTTGATATCGAATATTTTGAAGTGGCAGAAAAAATAACTCTAGGACTAAGCTCAAAGAACGATTTTACTGCAAATCTACAAGTTTTATACAGTTCCCCCGGCTATATTTTGATAATTTCGCAGTGAAAGAACATAAATACAACAGATTTGCGTGATTTAGTTTACAGTGTTGCCAAGGAATTCGATATGTAAGGTAAGTTATTCTTTTTACTTATTTTTTTCCTCTTTATTTATTATAAAATATATGTTTTTTGTGAAAAACGTCTTTACCACTTTCTCATACGTCTGGTATCACACACACACGTACATAAATTACACCAATATATGCATAATTCAATTCTTTATTTATATGTGCAAATATTATTTAAATATCTCTAACAACCAAAAAATTATCACATTTTCAAAACTGTCACCATCAATAATGCAAATTTTCAAAAAAGAATCCGGTGGCAGGGAGACATTTCGTATTTTTTAATCTGGCTTGCTAAAGGTTAAACCAGAAGTCCTACTGAAATCAGATATGTCAGGCTGAAAGGCGTAGATATCACGGCTAACCCGAAAATCATGACACAATGCATTTCTTTCTTTGGACTAGCTCCTGCTAATCTGAGAAGAAACACAAAAGAAGAAGAAACCGCTGCTTTCTTTACAACTGAAGAATAAGAATTGAAAATTAATCTGAACATATTTAAACATCATGACAAAACAAAGAATGACAACAAATTCCATTTTCTGGACTACATCCTGCCAACCAGTAGGAGTTTGAGAATAAATACAGCAGAAGAAAATGACAAAAACACTTACATCTTTCTAAACCATCAATGTTCTGTGTGTACATTCGCAGGAGAATTCCTCTGTCACTAAGCAGACGTGCAAAGTAATGCACATAATTTGGTCTGTACTTTCCTGATGGATACAGTTCTTTAGCCAAGGCAAAAAATGGTCGTGGGTTGTGATGGAAAAAGTCTATGTCAAAAATTGCTTCTGGATAGGGGATGTTGTACTGTTGAAGATTGTCATACAATCCACTCCCAGGGGTTCTGTTTTTAGATAGAGTATTCTAAATTGTAAAGGTACTGAGATCTTTAAGAACATTTCATGACAAAAATCAATTGAATATAACAGACATTTTCTAATTACTGATTTGTGATTTTCGCAATGAACCAAAAAATAACTACCGGTATTATGCATGAAGCATTTTTATGAAAGAGAGGGGAATTATTTCTTTAAATGCATACATTTACAAACATACAAAAACCCACACATATATATTTTTAGAGGATCTCCATGAGTGATGTAGTGGGCAAGTTTTTTGTCTTGTGTTTTTTTAGATAGTTGGTTCAATTCCTGCTCATGGCATATTGTTTACAAGGTGAATTTTATAGATCTCTGGGGAATTATGCTTGAAGCTACAAAGTTACTTAATTTTGGCAAATGGCATGCAGCATTGTTGAGAGGACCTTATACAATAAAGTAAATCCTCTATGCATATGTCAAGCTGTTGAGACTGAAAACTGAAAAAAATTCCAAAAAAAAACAACTTACACAATCAGAAATACCTTACACAATGTCGGTGACATGTCTTTGAGTGAAGAAAGTTTATATAAAAAAACCTTACCTTAAGACAATTTGTTTATAAAGTTGATTTTTCTAGATATACCTAGGAATTATCACTTGAAGCTATGGAGTTACGTGTTGTGAGTGGCTTGGCAAGCAGCATGCCACTATGTTGAGAGAGATGAAGTACATATGGGTTAGCCCAAGTACAATTAAGTCAATCCTCTACACCTTTTCAGCGTCTTGAAAATCAAAACACTCAATATCATGTTCGATTTGTCTAAAATAGAGGGAATATGTAGTTGTACACCCACTCCCCTCCTACCAACACCACCATATTATGTCATCTGATATGGGTTGACAGTCAATAATTTATCTATGCCGTACACATTATAGTCAATAAATGAATAAAATAATTCACCTTTAACACGCAAGTGTATGACCACTAACTGTAACCTTTTCAAAAACATGAGCGGCAGCTATGACCACCTGTTGTCAAGGGGTGTGTTTAGTATGTGGCACAATCTGATTGGTTAATGCACATAATTGAGGACATGCGCAATTTAAGCCAGCATATTTCTACGTCCGCCCATGTCCATTTTGAAGTTGTATGTATCAGTTATACGTAGGTTATGCGTAGAAATCCAATGTATACATCTGCACAATGGTATGATCCCATGAAGGGGAATCGGTTTATAGACCTTTGTTTCATCGTATTTAGAATTAAATAATAATGGATTGGAGTTTGGATCATGAATTCTTGGGTTATTTAGTTTTCACAGCAGTGAATATACAAAATGACATGTTGGTATGGGACTTGTAGAGGTTTGATATCGAATCTATTGAAGTGGCACCAAAGATGACTAGGTCTAACTTCCAAGAATGATTTTACTGCAAATCTCAATCAGTTCCCCCAGCATTATTTGATAATTTAGCAATGAAAGAATATAAATACTACAGTATTGTGTGTGATTTATAGTGTACTGTGTTGCCAAACAATTCCACAACAAAGGTAAGTTATTTTTTAATAATTTTTTTCGCTTTGTTTGTTATAATTTGTATATATTTTTTGTGATAAACGTCTTTACCACTTTCTCACATGTCTGGTATCACAGACACACGTACACAAATTACACCAATATATGCAGAATTCAATTCTATATTTATATGTGAACATTTTATTTAAATATCTCTAACATCAAAAAAGTTATTGCATTTTCAGAAAAGGGCACCAACAATAACACACATTTTCAAAAAATAATCCAGTGGCAGGGGGAAAATTTGTTTTTTTGTTTACAGAGTGCTAAAGGTTAAAACAGGTTACAAGTAATTTACATGTGAGCATTATACAGCATAGATGTACCTGTAGGTATGAATACAATGCAAGCATGTAGATCTTATATAATATTTCTTATATGCCATGAATAAAGCATGATGCTTTATTCACTACATATGAGAGAACAACAAACACTTGTCTGTGTATTTGTTGTTCTGTCTTTTTAGACAGCATTTTTTCTGTGCCTCTATGCCATGAATGATTATACTAATTATCAGTGCTTTTTTTCTAAGACATAAAGGTGGGTATATGCTGCCCCCCCCCCCCAAATTTCCTCTCCCCAATATAACACACACAAATACAATTCATTACTTTGAAAATTTGTATACAAATCTTGATATATGAAATGTACCTTTAGTGCGATATTTGGCTATGAAGAATTCTTATGTTTGGATGCAAAGTTCTGAATTGCATTATCTATAATCCAGATTCTAAGTCACATTTAATCCAATTCTCCACACAACTCATTGTTAAGAATGAGAATATTTTAACAATTGTGAATGTTAAAGTTAAAGTATTGCGAAACATACCTTCTCCTAATTAATCTTGTGAGTTGATCCACACAGCATCACTTATCTTCATTGATAATTCTGATCAATAGTCACTATGCATGTACTTCAATTCACCAGTCAATGAAAAGCACAAGAAAGTTGGCTAAGCAAAGATAAATGACTTGTCGGATTCCAGCGATACATTATTCTGGAAATTGACCTCTAAATGGTCATGCCAAAACTAAACCACTGATTGTCTCTGAAAATGTATGAAACTCACTTTAGGGCCCTGGACAGCCAGATATTTTATGCTTCATTTGTTTTCGTGGATATTCCTTTGTTCATGGACATTACAAGACTTGTGGGCTACATTGGGATTCATCCTTCTAACATGATAAATTTGACTTTTATGGTGATTTTCTGTGGCTGACAACACATTGTGACTGACCAATGAGAATCACAGAAAAAGACAAATGCTTCACTTGAAGGATGAATCCCAATTAACCAACATGACTGTATAAATGACAAAAGACAAGGTGAAATTTTATAGGTTTAGTGAAAGGTGAAATCAGATATTTCAAAATGGGTGTTTTGTGCTAAAAGTTAATACCTGGAAAAAGTGGGTCATTCGACTATAAATTCATACTGATATCCATCTTCAGTTTCAGGTTATTTCCTGACACTTGCTTTATCACATAATCTATCACCGGGAGGCCAGTCAGTGTCGACCGTTTACTATTCTAATCAAACACAAATAAAAAATGAGAAACAAAGTAAGAAACAAATAATAAGAGGTGGTTATACACTGAACACCTGCGTATACTGAGAAAAAATGCACTGCTAATTATTATAAATCATCATTAGCTGTGTCAGAAAATCAGGTGTAAGCCTAAAAATTGTATTATTTAACTTAACTCATTCCAGCCGGGGAGACTTATACAAGTCAGTAAACCTAATGTCTTCTGGCCGAAAAGACTCCTATAAGTCATACTCCAATGACATTCATGTTGTTTTTTTGGTATTTATATCAACATAAGAATGTTTCCAATCGAAAGTGTAATATGTCCACATTACTTCTTGCATGATTTTTATGTGTATTGATATCAATTTTGTTAAGTTATTGATAAGTTTTGATAATGGGGGTCTGTGACGTCATTTTTCCTTATATGTTTTATATATTTTTTATAAATTTACTTATTTTCGTAAAATAATAACTATTTTATTTACTTTGGTCTCATTTATTATGAAATCCAACCTGGCAAATGCTTCTAGCATCGTGTTTACAAATTTACGCCTTTTTGTAAGAAAAATTAGCCATATTTTCATTTGAGTTTCATGTAAAGTTAAGTCTACTGTTTTTGATAGATGTCGAAATTCTTTCGAAATAATAAATTTTTGACGCACTATGCATATATATTATACATTATTGTGTTCGTAATTGGATTATCTAACAGAAATAATACAGTTTGAGTGGAATTTATTGATTCAAAAATGCGGTAAGGTCAAATATCATATCTAAAATAATATTTATGTCATTTACATATTTTCTTGTTTGTCTAAAATAATTTTTATATATTAACCACATTTTCTTTTCAAAATGATCTTTTGATAATCACATTCTCTGTCCATTTCTGTTTCGAAATATATATATTACATTATAATGTAAATATATTTAGAAGTACTATTTCTTGTTTCCGTGATGCATGTTTCACACAAAAAAATCGAACAAAATTTAATTACATTTAAACGCTAAAAATATTCCGGCCCTAATCAGTTAAGGCCTACACTTCGTATGATGCAAACAAAAACACACACAATAAACTATGTAGAATATACACACAAATAACCTGTTAGGTTGTTTAATAGAAATGTGAAGACTGTTTATTTTATGATCCAAAGCATGTCCTGGGTACCAAAAAAATCACATAGATTATAAATATTTATTTAGATAAGGGTTGTAGAGGTGCCGCATTGGAGACAAGCACAAAAGCCCTCCACAAACCTCAGTCATTCAGATGAGTGTTGAAAAATCATGCCCTGACCATTTCTTGATGTCAATCTAAGATTTTCCTTTGCCACCTCTTCTACTACTTTCAACTGTTTCTTACAAAAACAGTTTTAGAGATAAAAAATGGAGATGGATAGGACACATACTCAGAAAGAAACCTAAATAATTCGACAATCTCAGGAGTTTAACCTGCAGAGGGGAGAAACACATTGGAAAGCCAAACAACATCTGGTGAAAGATCATAGAAAATAATACCAGATTAAATGCAACATTATGGGCACAGTTGGAGAAGACGTTGCAGCTGTCAACAATTTTTATTTGTTATTATTAGTCATTAGAGAGCAATAGTTTCAGTTATATGTTTCACAGAGAACTAAAATAACAGAAACAAAAAAGAATTATCTGTCAAATATTTAATAAATGACAACACATTGGAATGAATAACACATGCCAGCTATTAATTTCTTCTTCTTCTTCAGCATTCATTCTCACTCCCACTGGACCTGTCTTGAAGCAGGACACTGATCCTACCAGATTTCCAGCAGGATGTAGTCCAGAAAATGGAAATGCGTTGTGTCGCCGTTTTATTTGCGCCAATGGCCCGACACATCTGTCTTCGGCAGAGCTAACATTTGGAATGAATGAATTACACATGACTGCTGCTCTAAAACATAAATTAATATCATAGTAAAGTTTCCCTTTTCTATGCCATTGAGGTGTATTGAGGAAAATGTTAGACCATATTTTTCATTGACCAATAGCATACCAAAGTCTAATTTTGTCAGCATCACGCCTGCCACCTTTACTTTCTCAGAAAATCTGGTACTCATTTCCTTATACTGGAACGACCTAGCAGCCGTTAAAAATATAAAAAAATTTCCACTTGTACTCAAAATTGAACCAGGATCACCCAACTAGGAAGCCAGTTCATTACTAATAACTGAGCTACTGCAGTTCTATATATTTACGCAATCGAGAGAAGTTTCTGTATCTTATTAACACAAATAATATTTCTGAGAATATACAGTAATTTTTTTCTTCTTCTTTTCAATTCATTTCAACCTTCTGTCAGTTAACAGGATACAATAAAGAATAGAATGTTGTGTCATGATTATAACTTGGTTGTGATATTTGCACTTTTTGGCTTGATAATCCGTCTTTAGCATGGATTTAGATAACTTTTACCTATGGGGTTTGACAACCAAGTCTTCTCACAAACCTCCTTTGTCGCCTCTTATGACATGCATGACAGGTCGCAGTGTTGTTATTCTCTACTCTTCTTTCAGGTCCCAGAAACACACAGGTGCTCTTGATATGTTATGTATCACACAAATAGTTCATAGTGTTGGAATAAAAATGTACATCACACAATCTATAAGCCTACCTGAAGTCAGGAATGCCACTTGGTGTTGATATTCCAGCTCCTGCTACAATAACTATATTTTTGGCCTCTCCATTTTTCAACATGCTGGACACATCCTTGAGCTTTCTTAAAATGATGTTGCTACCATTGGAGCAAAATGTTCTCCTGCAATAACACAGAACAAAATTAACGCGAAATGACAATTCCTGGTAAACAATGATAGTTAAACAAAGTACGACAAAGACAAAAGAAATGATAGATGCCTGCATGCGCGTGTTAATTGTAATTACTTGTAAATTCACATACAAAATTGTAATTTCACTCATAACTCAGAATAAAATCAAAAGATGTCATACTCATAAGCTACTAAGGTTTTTCAGTAATTTGCTGTCTATTTTATGATTTTTCTCAATTGTTTTGTACATTTCCTGCACTCCTTAACAGGAAAACATGCAGTAATGAAAGTTTTTAAATCATTTTAAATTAATTTGAAATGAAGTGCTACAGAAAGATCCTACGGATATCATGGACAGAGGAAAAAAAGACAATTGAAATTTTGAAATTTCTGAAACTAAATGAATGGTGGCTTCTAAATACCACCAAAGATGGAAGCTACAGTATTTTTGACACTTAAAGAGACATGATGGTATCAAAAGGATGATTCTGAAAAGAGTACCTGGAAAGAGAAGAAAAGGAAGACCAAGAAGACGATGGACCAGCGAAATAGAATATATGAACATGACTCTGGCCAATGCAGGCCTGCTTGCTCGGAACAAAGAGGCGTTCAGAGTATCCATGATAAATACAACGTTCTGGAAAGAATATGTCACTTGATATACCCGATAATACTCCTGACACTAATGTAAGTTATGCCTTGTGTAAGCTATGCCTTGTGTAAGTTATGCCTTGTGTAAGCTATGCCTTGTGTAAGTTATGCCTTGTGTAAGCTATGCCTTATGTAAGTTATGCCTTGTGTAAGTTATGCCTTCTGTAAGTTATGCCTTGTGTAAGTTATGCCTTGTGCAGTCATTTCTACTTCTTCAGAGTTCATTCTCAAACTCTTGCTGGATCTCTCCTGTAGCAGTACTACTAGATCTCCAGCAGGATGCAGTCCAGAGAATGAAATGCGTTGTGTCGCCGTTTTATTTGCGCCAATGGCCCGACACATCCGTCTTCTGCAGAGTGCAGTCATTTATAATTTCAGAATTATACCTTAGATCTAAATTTCCTTTACAAAAATGCAATTCCAATTACAAAAATATGTTTAGAATATTTTGTATATATGCAATCCCAAAAATGGGACAAAACATTGAAATTTACATTGCATAAATACACGGAATTGATGCTATGACCAGCAGGTCTTTATTAAAATCAGAAAAAACTAAACAATCTTTAAAAATTAGTTGGAAAGTATTACACGAAATGCAATAATGTAAATTTTGTATAGTAAATAAAAATAATGAGTTCTCTGTTCATTATGTTTTGTGATTGTTCTGAAGAAGTTAGACAGAGGTTGGCCATTGCATTAAACAAACTGCTACAAATTAAAAAAATATGACTGGGCCGCAACAAAATAACAAAACTAACTTCTCTTAATGAGTGCATCTTCCAATTGTAATATATGGATGTGAATCTTGAACAATCACCAATAAGGTCACAAAAGAATCTTTAGAATACCATGGACCAAAAAGATCAGGTAGGGACATTCTGAGAACAATGAAAGTAAAAGAAAACTGGCTAAACAACAGGGTTCTCTACAAATGTATGATATTTTTACCAATCAAATAATATGACAGTCTAGAAAAGATCATAATGGAGACCAATGAAAAGAGATAGGCCACAAAGTTAATGGACACAAGATATCAAAGACAATCACAAGATATCAAGGTATCATCTGAACAAGATACTCAGAGAAGCATAAATATTGGCTCAAGATCGATAGAAGTTCAAAAGTTTGTAATAACTGCTACATCTTGTCCAGGATATACTACCTGATGACATTCATTATATTCACCTAGCAAAGGGTTGCTCAACTTAAATTTGACGGAACTCTATATTTTATATTCCTGGACAGTGTGTGGGCCTACATGTTTAAATTACATATAAACTATGCAAATGATGATGCTTGTTGTTGAAACCTGAAAATGTATTGGTCCATTCAATTTTCACATTGCCTTCCACAACTGCAGTTCCAGGAATGACAAAAAGTCTTAGATTGCCCTATTACCTAACACCACTGATTCTATCTATCTATCTATCTATTCGCTGAACCTTTCACTGCCTTTCGGCATCGCTGGGGGTAGAAGAGTTCTCTGGAGACAGCCCTCGTGTGTGCTGAGTATATTGTGAAATTTGTTGCCTCTTTTATTTTGGTGGTCGATCATTTTTGTGGTCAGCCTTCACTGTATCTGTGTAGCATAGCTTGCTGTGGAATGCTGCCTGTGGTAGTCCGCTGATGTGTGCAAACCATTTGATATGTTGTTTCTTAATATATTCCAAAATTGGTGCAGTGCCAGTTTTTTCTTTAATGTCCTCATTTTTCACTCTGTCTCTTAACAATATTCCAAGGATTCTGCGTAAGCATGCCATTTCAGCTGTCACAAGCGTGCTGTTGTTCTGTCATTGTCCATGTTTGGCATTGGTATCACAGTGTTGGCATAATTATCGTTTTGAATAATGTTATTTTGGTGTTTAAAAATAAATGATTGCAGATGAATAACTTCTCAAACTCACAGAGCGTACTCATGGAATCAGTGTTCATATATGGGAGCAATCATGTCACACACACTGTAGCAGAGCATCAGTTATAGCTTTTACCTCTATTATAAGACTGCTCATGGTGAACAGTATTGATAGATTACTTGGACAGATTTACACAGGACCATACAGAAAAACCCCAAACACAGTTCATGACTGACCATCAGTGTAGATGATTACATTATTTTCTGCAGGTGATATCCTCTAGGAGCACTCTGATTTCTTCATCTGACATACCAGGGTTTACCTTGCAGCTTCTATTGAGTGTGATGTAAACAGAAAAGGCACCATGGAATACAGAAGGAAATGGTAATCCACTTCAAGATTAATGGTAGTAGGTTCACATGCTTGCCAGAGTATGGCTTGACATACAATCTGCTCCTTTCTAAGCATGTTACCTTTCTCCTTACTGAGATCTGGACACGAGGGAGAGATGTATCTAAGTCATACCTGAGAACTTGGAAAGAAGGGGGATATCTAGTTATCTGAATTTAGTTATTCCCCAACAAATCTGATGGAGATACAGCAAAACAAATGTCTACTAAAATTGCTTGGTAGTGCACCCAGTGCATACCTAACAAAAATGTGAAAATAAAAAACTGTCAATAAACCAAACTATGACTGTTTAACTCCAATTTAAATTGATTAAATATAGATTTAATACATCTGTATTAATTTATTGCAAAGCTGGAAAAGTAATGTATTGCAAAAGCTGGATTAATTAACTTTTTTAGCACGTAATTATACCCGGAGTTTTTACGTAGTTAATTTTAGGCTAACTATTTGGACCGCATCATGATTCAGGCGTAAGCTTCCTGAAGCTGAAGACAAAGTATTAGCTATGGAAAGTCATATAAGGTATCAAAAGAAAGATAATTGAATGTGGAATTCAAATACAATATAAAAATATAAGAATTGTAAGAACAACATACAAAAATTGCACCACAAACAGGAATGTTAGCTAGATAGACATTTTTTTAACAGATATTTTCTTCTACTCACCCTCAATTTTACTTGTCTTAAAATGTTGATATCCAATCTTACTAAAGTAGATGCATTGACAGCCCATTTACTAATCATAATTAGTTTATTTGAAGTAAATCTATCAACTGGCTAGTGTGTTATTCCATTTTTAGTGCGCAATGTCCAATTTCAGAACCGAACAAAAATATTGTGAAAATTCAGGAAATATTTCCAAGTATTTAATTTTCAAAGATGTTCTTTTTATTCCACACAATATCATCGTTAGGTCTAGCTATATTTTCAGTATAACATAATACAAGATTATCATTGATGTCACTAGGCCTATCTGATTCTTCAGAAACAACAGCAGTGGGAACAGTTTTAGAATTTTTGAATTCTTACCTCTAATCTACTAGGTGTAGGTCTATTTCTTTTCCGATTTTCAACAAGTCAACAATCTCCACTGTCAAAATCGAAAGCACTATTGTTTACCTTGGAATCACTTGAAATAACATCTCCAATTATAATACTCAAGAATAATAAAGCCTGATGTTTGCTGAAGGATTCAGCTCTCTTGCTAGTGCAACATAAAGTCATTTTGCTAATTTTGAAAACCAGAACCTAACTTGTTTGAATTTTAATTTGAAATAATTGTACCATGCTTCAGATTGCTGATCAAGCTGATGGCATACGTTTGTTAGCCAGATTTCTAAATGTTAAATGGCTAAATAAGTTAATAGTTGTCATTTACATTTAATAGAGCCAAACAAGGCCAAAACGGAGGGTATATATGGAGTCCCGTTATACTGTGCATACGTAGTCAAAGGGGGGAGACTTTGCTACGTTAAAACGGACATAAGTATTTGCACGATATTGCGGCATGAATATGCGCTCCAGTGTGCCTCTAGATGCAATACTGCGCGACTAGGCCCTGATAGATATCACTCGAGTCGTGAGTATGGAACTTCACAAAGTTAAGCTCATATGACGTAGAATTCCCGCCACTTGAAGCTAGGAATATGTCACAATCTAAAGGTCACATTCCTTTATACAATATGATTGTAAAAAGGGAGAAAGCCATCTGGTTTTGTCAATGCATTTCTGGAGCGACTTTGGCCATTTTTGGTGCCATATTTTACTATCAAGTTGAGTACCTCGTGGCATGGGTAAGTGATCGTGATTACATATTTTAATTGTTGTTTTGTTTAATTTGTTGTTATTTGATAATAATGTTTGTTTATTCATTCAAAAACACAAAAACAATATGTATCAGGGGTGCCACGTGTGTGCATTGAAAATAATTACGGTGTATGTCGTCCTAGACCTCGTATTTCTTCATGTTTTATTAGTTTTTTTAGTCCATTTTATATTAGTTTGCATATGAAACAATATATATACAACAAGTATAGGTATTTAGGAGTATTTTATCAGTGTTGCCACACATTGTTCAAGTATATATGTATCACAAAATTAGTTTTGAGATTTTCTCCCCATTTTCAACTTCACAACTTGCTCACAACTTTCATATCACACATACAAGAAAAAAAATATAAGTATATGCATTATTCACTCCTTTATTTATATGTGCAAAAATTATTTTGATATCTTTACAAACAAAAAAGTTATCGTATTTACCAAACACTCACCAAAAATAATGCACATTGTCAAAAAAGAATACAAGTCCAGGGCAAAAATTGCGTAATTTTAATCTTGCCATTACAAGCATTAACATGCGTACCAGACGGTAAAAGAAAGAGAGAAAGACCAAGAAAAAACTCTGTGCAGAACAACCATCAAAGAGAGTATGACTGGGTTTCAACAACATGAAAGAATTACATACAGGAGCATAAATCATTCACACACTGGACAGTACTTGTTTCTACTCCATGCACTTTACTGGGCACTAAAAGAATATAAATAAACAAATAGATAGAACATACCTGCTCTCAAATTGCTTGATAACAGTTTTTTCCTTCTGCCGTAGACTCACGTCACGTGTGCCAGCTGTAATTTCACTGTCAACATCATTGCCTGTTTTTCCACTGCTAGATGCAAATCTCCTTGCAAGACGTAGAGGTGGGCTGGGACTTAATGAGGGAGATGTGTTGCATCCACCTGACTTTGTATGACCTGTAATACATATTTTTTTTAATATTTAAAATGATGTATCACTACTCAATAAAGTGTTTAAAAATAGAGGACTGATTTTGCTGTGTTCAAGTTTTGCTATATGTTCCCTCTCAATACAAGAAGGTGACTACATAGTATCACTCACAATATGAACTCAGCAGCTCAAGTGATAATCCATACAGATCTCCAAAAAATATGCATGTAAATCAGATGTGGTCCAATTTCTAGCCTGCAAACTCATCTACATTAGGTAAATGGCATAATCAATTCATAATGGAGATTGTGAATGAAAACTGAAAGTAAACTATAACTTACCATAACACTTTTAAAAAGAAAACAACACATCCCACAGAAGAGAGAGAGAGAGAAAATCTAGTGTTCATGTTTGTTTTATGTTTATTATATTTTCTGCAATTCTTCAAATTTTTGAAAATAATGTGTAATACAGCATGTGGAATATTTAATAATACAATATTAACTGAAGCATATCCATTATAGAACATTGCTATTTAACTATTGCTGAAGTTGCATGTGTTGAACCATTGGTATAAATAAAATACATCACAACACACCTCTTTTCTCTGAACCACATTCTGCTGTAAATCTATTAGGAAGCTACAAGAGAGATGTATTGGGAGTTTGAGAATGACATCACAACACATCTCTTTTCTCTGAACCACATGAAGCTACAAGAGAGATGTATTGGGAGTTTGAGAATGACATCACAACACATCTCTTTTCTCTGAACCACATGAAGCTACAAGAGAGATGTATTGGGAGTTTGAGAATGAACACAGAAAAAAGTGCTCATCTTTGTTTTATTAAGACACCCCAGACAAATTACTCTCTCTGTAGTTACTTTAAGATTTCAGCTGGATTGATGATGATGATGAAGTAATAATTTAGTTGTGAGCATGATTACAACTTGACAGCCACATAACTTTTATGACAAAAGCACAAGCTCTCCTCAATTGGGTAACTGAGGTAACACCCAAACTCACATAAAGTTCACCATCTCAAAGATATGGTTGTGTTGGGGGGGGGGAGTATTATTAATCAATGCATGTTTAGTCGCAAAAGGGAGACATTCCAGTGATACATATGCATATTGGTTGCCACAAGGGGGTTCAACTTTTTCTTCTTTCGTTCACTTGAAACATGTCTATATCTGTAATTCTGTCTCCTTAATAAAACTCACTGTCTTTTGTAGTTCATACAGTGTCCCATCAGGTGCCTTCAATCTTGCCTGTTGTGGTTTAGAGAACATAATCACAACAGGCAAGATTGAAGGCACCAGAGACAGAGGGCGACAACGTGAGAAAATATTAGACAGTTTGACAACCTGGCACGGCAAAGAAACAACAACGACTTTGATACATAATACTGTGGACAGAGAGCTGTGGAGAGCCATGACCGCCTACGCCACCCGGCATGGCACCTGATGATGATGATGATGACAGTGTCCCATAGAGTTTTGATTCCAGTGTTGTTTTCTCTGGCCAATATGTCTGCCTCAGCATTTCCTGCTCAGAACACTCTTGAAATATATGTTTGGCACTCTGTGCTGCCTGTCCACATGTACACATGGCCGTGTTGCCAATCTTGAACTTTGTATACATGTGACTGCGGAGTCGGTTGTGTCCTGTTCTGAGACATAGAATTATAACTTGTACTTGTTCTGGTCTGTTCATAATATGATAGTCATCTTGTGTTGGTGTTTGTGGCTTTCTTATTGACTTGATCATCTGTTTTTTCTGATGGTAGGTGATCTGGTTGGTCTTCGGCAGCACCTTCCTTAGCCAGTTGGTCTGCTTTTTCATTTCCTGGTATTCCACAGTGAGAGGGTATCCACTGCATGGTTACCCTATACTGGTAAGACAATTCGCTAAGTAGTTTTTTCAAGTCTGTTAGTTTTCCAGACTGGAGAGCTTGAAGCACTGACCTTGCATCTGTCAGGAATACCACAGGCTGTAGGTCAGAGTTGGAGTTCAGCAGTTTTTTAGCTGCCACAATAATTGCCTGGATTTCAGCATCATAATTATTGCAGAATTTTCCTGTTGGTGTTCTGATGGTATCTCTAGGCTTGTGTGGATATTCTATATATACACCTGCACCTCCATTCCTCACGGCATTCTGTGCTGACCCATCTGTGTATACTCTGACCCATATATCTTGTGGATATTCCTCATCCAGGAAACTGAGGGTGACTGTCATTCGCTGCACACTGTTCTGTTCGTCCTCGCTTAGTATTCCTTTCACATGGGTCTGAATGTATATTGGCATTCCATGCCTTTCACTCCACAGGGTTTGTTCTGGTACAGGCCTTAAGGAGCTGTCAACTTCAGGTAGGTCTGTATGTTGTCTGCGGAGTCGTTTAGCTTGATGGATAAAGCTGCTTCTTTTCAGTCGCCCCATTGCTAGATTTTGGAATCTTTCCTTCATTGGATGACTTGGCATACACTGAAACTTTTCTGCCTGAATTAGTACTTTTGTGTCTCTGCGTTCGCCAAGTGTTTGAATTCTTCCCATTTTCTGCATCTCTGCTATGGGTGTTGATTTCATTGCTCCCAACATTATTCTAAGTGCCTGGTTTTGCACTTTATCTAGATCTTGTAATGTGGTGTTTGATGCAGAACACCATGCAGCTGAACCATATTCCAGGTGTGGTCTTATGCCTTGCTGGTAAACTTTACTGAGTATATTTCCACTGGCTCCCCATGTGGTTCCACTTAGTTTTCTCAAGATAGCTAACTTCCTCCTGGCTTTTGTTGTTGCTTTGTTTATGTGCTGCTTCCATATCAGTTTATCATCAAAAGTAACTCTGAGGTATGTGGGTTGTTTGTCTTCTTTCAAGAGTTCTCCATCTATTTTGATATGACCGGCTTTTTGTTTTGGTGAGAGGGTAAAGAGTGTAGTGCTGCACTTATCTGTGTTAATGCTGACACACCATCTATTAGCCCATAAGGTTAGAGCATAGATAGCTCTTTGTATGTGTTTAGTGGCCACTGTCGCATGTTCTTCCGTGCACCATATCACCAGGTCGTCAGCATACATTGCCACTTTGATCCCCTGTGGTAGTTCAGCAACTAGGTCATTGATGTAAACCAAGAAAAGCGTGGGTGACAGAACTCCTCCTTGGGGGACTCCATGACGCAGTAGGACTTTCTTGCTCTTGCGACCATCTAATTGTACCCTGGCTCTTCTATTATGCAGGTATGCTTTTACCCATTTGTACATTCTTGAGCTAACCCTGCAATTTTGCAATTTCTTTAGGAGCCCTTCTTTCCAGACCTTATCAAATGCTTTCCTGAGGTCTATCCATGCTGCTAGTACCAGTTTCTTTTTTTGGAAGGCATCCTCAATCTCTTGGGAGAGGTAAGTTGCCTGATCTTCAGTAGAGTAGCACTGTCTGAAACCTGCTTGCTGTGATACCAGAAGGTTTTCACTTTCAAGGTACCACTGCATCCTAAGATTGATAATGTGTTCCATTGTTTTGCATAGACAGCTTGTGAGACTGATAGGCCTGTAGTTGGAGACTGTGTTGCCATCTTTTCCTGATTTGAGGAGTGGTATCATTATTGCTTCTCTCCACGCCTGTGGTACATTACCTGTGGACCAGCTTGTGTTAAAGATCTGCAGTAGCTTTGCTCTTGCTGCAATTCCCAGGTTTCTAATCATTCCATTGGACACTCCATCATCTCCAGGGGACTTTTTCATTGTCAATTTGGATATTGCATGCTCCAGTTCTCTCATTGTGATTGGTGCCTCCATGACTTCAGGTATAGGTTCGCCTTGTCCAATGTTTTGCTGGTTCTCTCGAACCTCCTGTTGTTTGTCTGGGCTGACTTTGATGTTATTGTCTTCTGCAAAGGAATCTGCAAAATAATCAGCTGCATGTTTACCTGTTAAAATGTTTATTATATCTTTATAAAGTGTGATCCTGGTATTTCTCCCTGTACCTTCATCATTTAGTTGTTTTACAAGTTTCCATAATTTCCTAGTATCTCTTTCTAGGTTCAGCGACTCTGTTTTTTTTCTTTCCAGCTGCTCCGTCTGGCTTGTAACTTGGCTCTTTGAAATTTAGCCTTTGTTTGCTATTTTTTGTGATGTTCTTGGCTAGGTCTGTTCTCGGCCTGCTGTCTAAATGTTTCCATCTCATTTTGCAGCTTTTCCAGTTCATTATTCCAGTAAGGTTTGTAGTTCTTGCGTGCCCCCCTGGGTATTGTTTTACTAGCAGCATGTAGTATACATCTATTAAATTCACTCACTGCTCTATTGATGTCTTTGTCCAAGTTCATTTCCTTAGCTAGAACACTGGTTAAATGCTGGTACATTTTCCAGTCTGCCCTCTTATAGTTCCACCTAGTGAGCGTGCTGCTGTCCTTGGTAAATTCATTGTGGATTTCCAGAAATACTGGTCTGTGGTCACTACCCCCAAGCTGCTTTCCAGTGACACATGTGATATTCCATTCCAGGCCTGGTGAGTGGAATGCCAGATCTGGTGTAGAGGTGGTGTGCCATGCTCTCGAGTAGAAGGTTGGTGAGTCTGCTGGCTGGTTAATAAGGATGAGATTATTTTCATCCTGCCAGCTCTCAAGTTCCACCTCTCTTGTCGATATGATCATAGCCCCAGCTCTGAGAGTGGCTGTTGAAGTCACCACACACCATAAGTCTCTCTTTATCTGGAATTGTGTCTAGTGCCAATGGTTTATCATTTGGGCAGTAGTAGTTCAGATGATGGAATTCTGCACTGTCTGTTTTTAGGTGGAGCATCTGGTATTCTGCCACTTCCATATATACTTCCAGCTGACATGCGCTGATATTGTTTTTAACAAGTGTCAGAATTCCACCCTTTCGCCTGTCCTTTCGGTCAGATCGGTAGCCTCTGATTTTGAAGGCTATGTCACTGCTGAGGTGTGTTTCTTGGATACAGCATATATTAACTTGTTCTTCACTGAGGACATTTTCAAGTTCCAATTTTTTGCTGTATCCATCTCTTTTACTGTTGACACCCTCAGCATTCCAGTGCATTATTTTTATTGGTCGTTTGTTTGTTTGGCCAGTAGCTCTATTCCCTTGCCTCCTGGCTCCTCGAGGCAATTGAGAAGGACTTTCAGTAACTGAGGCTGGGCCCTTTCGAGGTATAGGGCCCGGCACCGTCCCTGCCTGAACGTCCGCAACAGGGCAGGCACCATAAATTTTTATAGATACAGACATGTTTCCATTGTGTTTTGTGCGTGGCATCCTGATTATCTGTGTGCCTTTTGGCTGGATGCCTCCGTCTTCAGCACTCTACTTACTTGGGCAGAACTATGGTCCTGCTCGAATGGGACTGCCCGACCAGTCTTAGTTTCCAGCCCCTGATGGCTGAACTAAGCCCCATCACCACTGCCCGGTGCTGGCCTTGATGGGGGGGGGGGGGGGGTTTCAACTAGATTAGAACTTTATTTCGAGCTGCTTATTGTAGTGAATGTGTTAAAAATACACAAGAAAACAACACACAAAAAACCATTCCTAAAAGATATATGACCACATGTATACACAGATGAATTTGCGACAGATATAGCAAAATTAGTGGTAATTAAGAAGAATGTAGTTTTTAAGAAGAATGAAAATTCCACAGACAACCAAGAAAACTAATTTAGAAGTTCTCAGAGATGCTGGAGTAAAACGGCAAATTATAACGAAGATTAAAAACAGACAATCAAGATTTTTAGGGCATGTGATGATAAAAGTACTACTTGAACATTGAACCATTAGAAAGATTAAGGAGAGAAGAGAGAAAGACAAAAAGATAAATTTCTGGATGAGTTGTCACTGTGTCACAAAAAGAAGTCACCATTAAACTTATTAACAACACAAGAAACAGAGAGTTTTGGAGAAGCATGATTGCCTACGCCACTTGGCATGGCACTTAATTGATTATATAATGACATCAGATGGAAAAGACAAGAAATTTCATACCTGCAATTTCATACCTGGGTATTAAGGGGGTTTCAACACCCCCTTCCCTTAGAAAAATATGACATTTAGTATTAAGGAACTGTCAAAAATTATGTAAAGATTTCACAAAATTTAAAACATAAACAAATGCCAGAGGCAACTAAAATTCTCATATATAGCATTGAGACACACAGCAGTCAATAAATAATCTTCCTAACTGGTGCCAAATGTGTGCTACGCACCTGAAAACCCCACAAGAACACATTAATCAATGAACTCAATCCTATTTAGGCCCACACAGCAGTTAAATATTATCACCAAAACATTGTGATGTATCCTGGGCCAGTTTGACATAATCACCTATGCCACAAGAAGTTATATTATTATAATTCCAGTATATCCTGTCTTGCATCTCTGCTTTGGAGAATAATATGACATAAAAAATCTAACTATTTTTTTTTTAACCTAAAGCAAGAGTGTGTGGATGACATAAGAAAATTGAAAATGGACATTTTAAAACAACATCTTATATCAGAAACCCGTCCGTGTGTTGCCGGGCCCGAAAGGGGAGTAAAGAATAGCAACACTGTTTACCTTCCACGCATGTCGTAAAAGGCGACTAAGGAGGTTGTGGGATGGATTTGGCTGTCCCATCCCATATAGGGTCACTGGCCCAAAGCCATGCTGAAGTCGGATGTGTCAGGCTGAAAGGCGCAGATATCGCAGCAATGCTGTAAACCATGACACAACGCATTCCGTTCTCCGGACTACATCCTGAGAAGTTTGAGAACGAACGTAGAAGAAGAAGAAGATATCAGAAACCGAAGATGAATAATTTAAGAAACAGTGGAACCAGAGGCACAATGACCTTGACTACAAAATACATGTTCAACCAAAATCAAAACGATCATCATTACAAAAGTAATTAACAGTAATTATATTTTCCTGTCCATTGGTTTTCATGTTGATACACTTTCTTTATTGTAGTTTTATCATTACACACTTGGAACTGGACACAACAGACTGAGAGGTATAATGAACAGAAAGCTTAGAAATTGGTTGAGTTAAACCACAAAAAACTACAGAGAAGGCGATACAACTAAAAACATCTTATCATTGGAGGCCTTCTTTTACCTGTCAATAGAAACATTCCACAATACTACCCTATTGCGCGTCACTTCAAGAAGCTTCTCACGAGTTCCCAATCAATGAAATGAATAAACTAGCCTCTCATAGTGTTACACAATAGGGTTGTGTTATAGAGTGTTGTCGAAAGGCCTCTGAAGGAGGATGTTTACAGGTTCGATGGAGGATGTTTACAAGTTAGTTAGCTCGTAATCTCTATAGTTCATTGTGATTTCTGTTGTATTCTTTTTTGTTCATTCTCAAACTCCCATTGGATCTCTCTTGTAGCAGGATATTCCTACTAGATTTCCAACAGGACATAGTCCAGGGACAAGATATATGTTGTGTCAATTTATTTGCAGCAATGTTCTGACACATCCGACTTCTGTCTGTTATGCCAACTATAAAGATTCTCAAGCATGTATTCTGTCTGGTCATCGTCATCTGAGAAGAACGACTTAATGATCATCATATCAATGACCTGAAGCATTGAAGTGGTCAGGTACAGGAGTACCAGTCTGGTTTTTGATGCTGTATAGATGTTCAAAGAATTGGACTGCGAGTCTCCTACCAGTCTCACCTATGTATGCCATTGTACAAGCCTTGCAGCTTTTGTCAATTTCACAATTTGTGTGTTATTATGTGTATTACCAGTGATTAGCAAAACTACATTACCCTGTTCCAAGTTTTGTCTGTTGTATTTTATTTTTGCAGCAGTTAGAAGGCCTACATTTTATTTAATAGTATATGTAGGGTATTTAATTTCATGTTTTAAGTGCTTATGAACCTTTACTGACTTCAGTTTAGTTTCCAAATCTTACGGAGATATCTTACTGAAACCGATATTTGAGCATCTATGGATATGTAGGCATATGTCAGTGCGTGAAAACGATCATACCTAAACGGTTTTCTTTGGACTTTAGTTTACCTAAATCTAAACATAAGGAACATTATGGACTCCAATGATGATCTGAATTCAACCATAATTTTTTCCATAGGCATACATTTCATTTAAGATATTGGAGATGTGACTAATAATAGTATTAATAGATTAGAAGGACCATTCTTCATTTTTTTAATTTGATTTTCTTATTACGATGTGTGGTAGTCGCTCAATAAATGACAATCGCAACGACTTTTTTTTAACACATTTCAATTTCACCCAGACCAATTTAATTATGCCCTACTAAGTAACACTAAGGTTAAGTAACACTTAATTATAATAACACGATCCGGATCACCACAGTAGCAGTAGTTAGTACTGTAGTTTTAGTTTTATAACTAAATAAAAAAACTTTTACCTTTTACGTTTGCAGATGCAGCAAATGCCATGATTCTTCTCATGATTATAGCATAGTAGTAAGATTAACTTTCATTTAATATGAAGGGTACTTGCACTGGAAGCGTTTTCCCCCCACACATAGGAGTAGCAATAAATAAAAGTATGTAAGACACATCTAGAATGTAAAGTGATCATCTAGCAGCCATAGTTACGACAAACCAAGGGGAAATAATACTTGCTGGAATTGCGGGATCAAATCCTCTTTTCAGTGAGATACATATGTTTCAACTATGGAAGCACTATAATTATAAAGCTCATCCAAGGGCCTAAGACTAGGGTGACCATAATTTTAAGAATATAAATCAAGACCTTCTTTTTCTACGATCAATTAAACACTTAGTCAAAAATTATTTATGTAAAATGAGGGTGTGTATATATGTGTGTGTGTGTGTGTGTGAACAGGGGAAGCCACTCTTTAAGGCTTCTCTTGATCTAAAGTTTTTTACTTTATTTTTTTTTGCACACACACACACACACACACACACACACAGAGTGAGAGAGAGAGAGAGAGAGAGAGAGAGAGAGAGATTGTCTCGGTAAGTTTTGAAAATCAGATGGCAAGACGCGATTCCAGACGCCACTGTTCTTGACAGATCTGGTATTTTTAACATTTCTGATGCAGGCACATATTCTTTGGACATGTCATGTAGTACGCATGCCAGATCATCGCCTACCAAAGATACTTCTTTATGCTGAGTAGTAGAAGAGCATACGCTCTCAATGTAGTCAAAACAAGGACTCGTTAAAGACCCCACTGAAAGCTTTTGAAATAGATCAAAATTCATTCATTCATTTTCCTTTTGCGCCGAAGTTAGCGCATAGGGCAGAGGTCAGATCTCTCCAATTCTGTCCGTTCAAAGCTATTCTGTGCAGTTCTTGAATAGTATGGATATTGATTGTTTTACTTTCTCTAAGTATTGTTCTTCTGAGTGTTTCTTTTGGTCTACCCCTGGCTCTTTTGCCTGTAAGTATCCATTCAAGAGATTGGTGGTGTATTCTGTTGATTTCTGCGCGTAGGACATGCCCGATGTAGGACCAACGACGTTTTATGATAACATCTGTAATGAAATTTTTATGTGTCTCTTCAGATCAAAATGCATGGGAAGAAGTTGTACAAAATAGAGCTACAAAGTACAATACAGTCAAAAAAGGCGAATAATATTATGAAAAGAAGAGAAATGCAGCAGCTCAACAGCGGAGATTAGCTAGAAAGTCACGATTATACCAAAAACCATATACTGTGGTCATACCATGCCCAAATTGTCCACTGACATTTGCGGAAGAATATCGCTTTCTACGAACTCAATAGTCAAAGACATATAGCTATCAATCAATAAACCCATAACCCTTCAGGGTCGTAGGGGTACCACATTGGATGCTTCAGCACACAGAGTCCTCCAGCGAATTCTATCCTCAACGATGTGGATGAGTGTGGAAATATCTTGCCCTGTCCATTCCTTGATGTTGTCTGTCCATGTCTTTATTTGTCCTCCTCTGCTTCTTCCACCCTCGACAGTTCCCTGCAGTATTGTTTTTGACAAGGAATCGTGCCTGCATACATGTCCGAACCATGCTAGTTTTCGTCGTTTCACTATTGAAAGCAATGGCTCCTGAACACCTGCACACATCTCTACTTTATTTCTTACGTACACATTGGTCTTATGTTCCCTATAGGAAATTCGCAGAATTCTTCTGTATCATTTGTACTCGAAAGCCTGTAATCTTCTCTCCATGTCCGCAGTGAGTGTCCAACTCTCACAACCATACAACACAACAGAAAGCACCAGCGACTTATACAGTTTGATTTTCACTCCAGCACTGATGTTGCTTTTCCAAATCACAGTTAGCCTTGACAAGGACGCTAAAGCCATCTCCAGCCTTATTTTTAGTTCTGCTTTGCATTTACCATCGCTGCATATACTGGATCCGAGGTATTTGAAGGTATTCACCTCCTCAAGCTTATAGCTATAACTGTTTTTCAAACGTGCATATAACAAATGGTTTTAAAAAAACTTGTTTTTCGTACAAGTGCGTAAGGTAGCATAAGGGTATGTTCCATGGCAGGAACCAGCCATCTATAAATAAGGTGTTCCTCCTTCGCAGGCGAAGATGAGCATGACATGAAAAACAGTAAATGCGATGAAAACAATAAATAAATAGATAAGTAGTAATTAGAATTGGTAATTGTCTAATTTGGTTTTTGAGTTCGTAGATGTCCGATGAGTCCGATTCGTACACGGAAAGTTCTATGCAGGAGTGCTGAAGGTTCGGGGTAGAATAATTTTCGGATTTGTTCTTCCGATTCTTAAGCGTGTGGATTGTCCGCAGTGTTCTTTCTTTTTCAAATTTCGTGATGCCAGCAGTATTCTGGGTGAGCGATCAAGTGATGTAGTCTCCCAGGAGCTAGGATCGATGCTGCAGTGCTTGAAATAGCTTTTTAGGTGATCCTTGAAGCGCTTTTTCTGCCCTCCGTTTGAAAGTTTACCTTCGCACAGCTCCCCATAGAATAATGTCTTTGGAAGGCGCTTGTCTGGCATGATGATGTTCGTCCGTCGTGATCGACGATGACCAAAACCTCAACCATAATAATAATAACAATAAATAATAAAAATAATAAAAGTTAATAGTGCGTTTTTAAATGACTAGCAAGTCCAATGCGCGCACAAAATGTTCTTTTACAGAATTGACAACAATAGAGGGTATCTATGTGAGGTTGAGATGTTTTTTTCTTTTCTACGTGTCCGCTTCTGTCTTGCAGTATCTTGTCTGAATTCTTCCGCCTCTAGTGCTCCCGTTCTAATGCTGTAACACCATGCTGTTCTATCCTGAGCGAGGCTCTCCCAAGCGCCTACGTCAATGTTAAGATGTTTCAAGGATGACTTGAGCGTGTCTTTGAAGCGCTTTTTCTGTCCACCAGCTTTTCGAACTCCTGCATTGAGTACTCCATAATATATTTGTTTTGGCAAACGCGAGTTCTCCATACGCACAAGATGGCCTGCCCAGAGTGCCTGCGCCTTCATAAGTATTGTGTGGATGCTTATTGAGGTTGATTTTTCCAAGACCTCGTAGTCTGGTACTTTGTCCCACCAATGGATGTTTAGTAATTTGCGTAGGCAGGTAAGATGGAAATGATTTATTTTCTTGCATGTCTAGCATACACTGTCCACGTTTCGCAAGCGTATAGTAGGGTTGGTATAACAGCAGCATGATATACTTGAAGTTTGGTGGTTGTTCTTATACCTCTTCTGTCCCATACATTGTTGCGTAATCTGCCAAATGCAGCACTAGCTTTTGCCAGTCTATTGTTAATTTCCACATCAATGTTGACATCGCGAGAGAGAGAGAGTGCTTCCAAGGTAAGTAAAATTGTCGACTACCTGCAGTTTTTCCTGATTGACGATGATGGAAGTAGCAGTATTTTTTTCTATTTGATGTTGCTTGGTGCGTGACTTCTGGTTGTTTTTTTTTTGTGTGTTAATAGTGAGACCAAAGTTGTTGCAGGCTTGTGAGAAGCGGTCTATGGTGCTCTGCATGTTTACAACAGAGTCAGCATACAATGCACAGTCGTCAGCATAAAGTAATTCTCTAACAGTACTAGATTTAGTTTTCGTGTTTGCTTTTAGACGACGTAAATTGAAAAGACCACAATCTGTTCTGTAATTGATCATTATGCCAGCTGTTTCATTACTATGGTGTGTTTCCGTTAGCATGGCCGTAAATAACAGGCTGAAAGGAGTAGGGGCCAGCACACATCCCTGCTATACACCATTTGTGACAGGGAACGCAGGAGATACTCCTCCGTCGCAGATAACACTAGCCATCATACCGTCATGAAATTGTCGTATCACAGTGACAAGTTTTGGGGGGCATCCCAACTTTGTAAGCACCTTCCACGGCACTTCTCTGTTAACGGTATCGAATGCTTTAGTTAAGTCCACAAATGTTGCTAAGAGTTCACTATGTTGCTCTTGTGACTTTTCCTGAATTTGTCGTGCAGAGAATATCATATCAACTGTACCACTTGTCTGGCATACGGACGATGTGGCCAGTCCAGTGGAGTAGGGACCTAGGCAGCATTGCATGGATGCTTTGCATAAGGGACTTCAGAAGTATTTCCGTGTCTGGTACACGATCCTACCAACGTACTCCCATGAGGTTTCGTAGGCACCGAAGGTGGAAAGAGTTAAGCTGTCGAGCGTGTCTCGCATAGACAGTCCAGCATAAAGCAATGTTGGTAGAACCACTGCGTGGTACACGTCCAACTTAGTTGTTAGACTGAGACCACGCCTGATCCGGACGTTCGCATGAAGGCTTCCGAATGCTGCACTGGCACGAGCAATACGCAGGGCAACATCCTCATAAATTGTCGCAGTTTGTGATAGTGTGCTGCCGAGATATACAAACGTATTGGCAGTATTACGTTTTTGTCCCTTTACTGTGATCACTGGTTTTGTGTAGGGGACATCTGTTATAGTATATATAGGGGACTTCTATCCTCTACCCCGTTCTATAAAAACGATGCTCCTGCTCTAGAAGAAACCTACGCTTTGTGACACTACTCTCCTGCGGACTGAAAAAGTATCGGAGGTACGAGTTAATTGAATCAGGATCTCATTACGGAATTCCCTACCTCTCTGGAAGTGTAGCGAAACATGAGAGTAGAGTTTCACATACATTTTAGGGTGTCATCAAGAAAATGACAGGTCATTTTAAGAGCGATAGATATGGGTGGCCCGGAATTCATTATAACATGGAGACACCTGGTCGAAGTAGAGAGTCAGAACAAAATATTACCATTCTTAAGCAAAGTTTCCCACATAAAGTTTACATACATCAGGAATTCAATCGAGAAAGTTGACAGACAGGGACACACTATGAGGAGAAAGTTAAATGCAGATTCTACTTACGGATGGGAACGCATAAATTAACACGACTGAGAAGACATTAGCTATTCTATTCTGATGGCGGAGTTTGCAGGAATGTTCAAATACAAGACGCCAGAATATAAAGGTGAAATAATTAATTAAAATGGAAATTAGTTGTTGCTAGTCGTTTCGTGAAATGGGGAAACCCTCTGATATGAGTTTTAAGATAGAGAAGGGGAGGTATTAGAAGTAAGATTGACAGAAAGCAAAATAGTTGTTAGCTTGTGTGAGAAGACTATCTCGAAAAGACCAATGAAGTGCTTCGACACACACAACGGGGGAGGGACGTCTTGAGCTAGAAAAAGGGCTGTTCTCTAGCTTTTCGGGGTTGAGCACAATTGTCAACACATGCATCATTCCAAAACTCATTTACACAGCAACAGTCTTCGACCCCCCAGACCAGACAATCACGGACATCAACAAACACATCCGGAAATTTGTATACAGGAACACACTACACAAAGTAAAACACAAGACACTCATTCAGGCGAAGAAGCAAGGAGGCATCGCCCTCCAAGACATAGCAACAAAGATACAAGCACTTAGAATCAACCACATAGGCCACATCATAAAACATCCAGAACAACACACTCTAGCACATTTCTACATGGGAATCCGACTGACCAAACTGACACCACTGAACAACTCTGTCCCACACCACTTTGGTACACTCCCTCCTTTCTACAAGTCATGCATACAAGCAATACAAGGACACGAGAACCTCCTTCACAAACCAACAAACATGATATACACACACCTAGTAAAATCACAAGCCCCATCACTACTCACCAGAATCAAACGAGGATACAACCTCTTCATAACAGACTACACAAACACATTCACCAACCTACACAAACCTACAATTACACCTAGAGCCAGGGAGGTCACATACAGACTCATATACAGCATGACACCCGCAAAAACACCAGCACAACACTGTAGACTATGCAGAACAAACCAACTAGAAACAGAAGACCATATATTCTTCACATGTAATACAATCACACATACAAAAAACACGCTCAAAACGATCATAGACACACACACGGGGAAAACAACAGACATATACAAAGCAATCATGTTAAACACACTACCAAAAACAACCACAGACATACACTGCAAAATGCTGACCATACTATCTATATTTAGACTGCTAGTATGGAACTGCAGAAACGCAGCAACACACGATGGAAGGTTTTACAACACACAGACTTTCCACCAAATCTACATTCAATTTGCGACACATACTCTGCCTTTTTTTAACTGCCATTATACATGTACTGATTTTAAAATATGTCCTTAAAAATCACCATAAAATGTTTGTTTAAAATGCTTGTTTATAACATGACATCACAACTAAGTTATTTTGATCATATATGTATTTGATAACATGCATTTAATATTTTCGTATATATATATATATATATATATATATATATATATGATGATGTTCGTCCGTCGTGATCGACGATGACCAAAAACTCAACCATAATAATAATAACAATAAATAATAAAATAATAAAGTTAATCATCATCATCAAGTGCCGTCTCCGCAACGAAGGTTGGCTGCAACGTATCTCCAACATCTCCTGTCTCTTGTCTTGGTGGTGCACTCTGCTAGACTGTAACCTGTCCATCGTGTAATGTTACTCTCCCACTTGTATCTCTGCCTACCTCTTGCTCGCTTCCCTTTGACTTTACCCTCAAGTAAGGTCTTCAATAGGGTGTCATGTCTTTTAATGTGTCCAAAGTATTTTATTTTCCTGATCTTTATTTCTCTTAGTAGTTCTTTCTTCATATTAAGTGTTTTTAGCACCTCTTTATTTGTTTTCTTCTCTTTCCATGATGTTCTCCCTATTCTTCTATATACCCACATCTCAAAGGCATCAATTTTGTCTTCTAATTGTTTATTTAGTGTCCATGTTAATAGTGCGTTTTTAAATGACTAGCAAGTCCAATGCGCGCACAAAATGTTCTTTTACAGAATTGACAACAATAGAAGGTATCTGTGTGAGGTTGAGATGTTTTTTCTTTTCTACGTGTCCGCTTCTGTCTTGCAGTTTCTTGTCTGAATTCTTCTGCCGCTAGTGCTCCCGTTCTAATGCTGTAACGCCATGCTGTTCTATCCTGAGCGAGGCTCTCCCAAGCGCCTACGTCAATGTTAAGATGTTTCAAGGATGACTTGAGCGTGTCTTAATATATATATATATATATATATATATATATATATATATATATATATATATATATATATATATATATATATAACACCATATGGAATGCCTGAGGTGTTTTTAAAAATGTTTGTTTAAAATGCTTGTTTCTAACATGACATCACAACTAAGTTACTCTGAAAATACATGTATTTGATAACATGCTTTTAATATTTTCGTATATATATATAACACCATATGGAATGCCTGAGGTGTTCTAATTTTAAAATAACCATGTCTCATCTTCACCTCACTGTAAAGCCCACCTCTCATCCCTTTCACCTCACGGGCATCACCTCACTCCACAAAGTAAATCACCATCATCATGCCTCTGTAACATGTCAAAATGATCAATAAAAAAATTAAAAAAAAAAAAAAAAAAAAAAAGTTTCCGACCCCAGCAGTGAAAGGGAAACCACTGCCAGACAGAAACTAGCAGACTTCGAGACGTCAGAAGTCAAGAAGTTAGGGCTTGCTCACTGGAGAGTCCACAGTTAGCTTAGACCGTTGTACTCAGAGTGTAGATGTTGTGGACTGATCAATCTGTAATAAAGTTACATATGTATGTATATAATACACATGTGATGGTTTTCACGTTGGAGTATGTTTAGTAGCAGTCCAGTCATCAAAGTCATCAATGTCATAAGAAGGAGTGCATTGGATAAACGTACAAGTTATTCTTCATTACATATCACACCCCCCCCCCCCCCTGTCATACACCTGGCGCTGGTTGATACATTGCTAAAGTCTTCACGGTGCTGATGGTGAGACCGAACGCATCGCAGGTCAAAGAAAAGAAGTCCATGTTGTCTTGCATGTCTTTCAGACTGATAGCATTTAGTGCACAATCGTCGGCGAATAATGCCCGTCTTAGTTTTGGTCTTGGCCTTCAATCTACTAAGATTGAATAGACCACCATCAGCTCGATAGCGAAAACATATTCCTGCACTGTTATTCCGGAAGGTATCATTTAACATGGCAGAGAATACCATGCTGAAGAGCGTCGGAGCCAGGACGCAACCCTGCTTGACACCGTTAGTCACTGGAAAGGGGTTTGAGTGTGCGCCGTCATCTTGCACACAGACTGTCATAGCAACATGGAACTGGCGAACCATGTTGGTAAATTTTACGGGACATCCAAATTTGGCCATGTTCTTCCATACTCCTTCGCGATTTACAGTGTCGAATGCTTAGTTCGGTCGACAAATGTAATGTAGAGACCAATGTTCTGTTCGTGACACTTTTCCTGTAGTTGTCTGGCAGTGAATATTATGTCAGCAGTACCTCTGTCCTGTCGGAAGCCACATTGGCTCTCTGGGAGGAGACCTGTCTCAAGATAGGCTTGCAGTCTGTTTAACAGGACCCTAGCCAGGATCTTGCCTGCTATAGAGAGTAAGGATATGCCTCGATGGTTGTCGCAAGCTATGCTATTTCTTTTTCTCTTGTATAGATGTATGATGGAAGCATCCTTAAAGTCTTGTAGTATCGCTTCCAGGTTCCAAATTGCCTGGAAGAGCTCTTCCAGACGTAGGTACTAGGTGAGTACAAGCACGAGTGCGTAGGTGATCACATACGCGATTGTTACTTTGGATGTCTCTGCAGTTAAATGTCGCCATCTAATATTTTTCTGATAGTACCTTTAATTTTACGGTTTTTACTGTTTGTTCGTTGTTTGTTTTGTATTTTCTTGAAAAATATCGTAAGGTTGAAATTGTTAAATTGTCGTGTATACTGTTTTTGCCATTTCTACGCCAAACATTTGCGTACAATCTGCCGAAAGTACTACTTGCCTTGGCGACCCTTGTATACACTTCATCATCAACGTTGCCATTTTGTGATAACGTACTACCTAGATATGTGAATTTATTCACAACTTTCAGTGTTACACCATTTAGCTTTTGCCAGGTGCTGTTATACTTATTATACATATATTCATTCATTCATTTTCCTTTTGCGCTGAAGTTAGCCATAGGGCAGAGGTCAGATCTCTCCAATTCTATCTGTTCAAAGCTATTCTGTGCAGTTCTTGAATAGTATGAATATTGGTTGTTTTACTTTCTCTAAGTATTGTTCTTCTGGGTGTTTCTTTTGGTCTACACCTTGCTCTTTTGCCTGTAGATATCCATTCAAGAGATTGGTGGTGTATTCTGTTAGTGTCTGCGCGTAGGACATACCCGATGTAGGACCAACGACGTTTTCTGATAACATCTGTGATGAAATTTTGATGTGTCTCTTCTCTGATTTTATCATTCGATTTGAATTCACTCCAATGGATGTTAGTTATCCTACGAAGACATTTGTTCTCGAAACAGTAATTTCTTTTGTGAAGATAAAGAGCTTTTCCAGCTCTCACAATCATATGATAGCACCGGAATAACACAGGAATTAAAATTAGCGCATTTTCGTGTGTATGTATATATATATATATATATATATATATATGTATAGTATATCATGCAAGCACACGCAAATATATATAAATTGATATATCTGTTTCAGTCCGTCCATCCTAAGTTAAGATGACCATTTGTTTTATCCACTTTATGAAATTCAGTTAAATTCAAGTGGGAAGCCGGAGGATAAATTAAAAATCCTTGAGACTAACGATAGTTGCTAGGCGATTTGGTGCCGTTGAACGGATTGGTTCAATTCCCGTTAGTCTCAAGAAATTCAGTTAGCGGAATGACCTTATCTATGTGTTAGTTGGTGGCCCTAAAGGAAGAACTTTGGACACTTTGGGTGATCACTTTCGATGGTGTTTGATTTGCAATTAAATTTCTATCAAGTTTCCGCTGTTGACAAGCTGCATTCTCCCTTTTTTCACCCAATGATGTACCTTTTTGTGTTATTGCAGAACACCGTGTAACTGTTTCGTGCAATATCTTCCCTTATTTATTGCAGAACACCATGTAACTATATCGTGCAATATCTTCCCATGTATCATGGTTTATGTCTGTGGGATTATTTCAGATTGACATAGTTTTCGTCTTGTGCTGTGGTACAGTGGGCAAGTCTGCATAATTATGTTCTATTTTCTGCATATTGTTCACTTGGGTTTATTTTGTAAAAGTCCTAGTTATTTTATTTATATATTTTGCACACACAAAAATGTGATGGAAAGCCGTTAACCACGTTCTACTAGAAAATAAGTCTCCTGTGTGCTACTAACATTTCCATTTGGAAATATATTTTGACATGGAAGTCCTGCCTGATAGTGACAAGAAAATGCAATAACAATTGTATACAGTGACAAGAGAAAGCAATAACAATTGTGTAACTGACACTCCAGACATAATAATAAGTTCGAAACCTTTGTTCCCGATACAAAATAAACTTTTACAAAGCCATTGGCTTATTAAAATATGATATATAATGTGGCATATGGTAAGCTTACTCAAAAATAATCGTTTGCACGTAGGTTTAAAAATATGTTTTTCAATTGCTTAACAAAAAATCTTTGTCTTCACACAGCAGTTATGTAAGAGTGTATTACCCCCTTCTTTTACTAAATATCACGCGTCGATATTTTGCTTCAGTAGACTTCAACCTACGTTAACCACAGTGTCCATCAGCTGTACAATAAACGCACCGTGACAAGCTATTGGGTACTAGTATGAAAAATAGCAAAAACAGTATACACGACAATTTAACAATTTCAACCTTACGATATTTTTCAAGAAAATACAAAACAAACAACGAACAAACAGTAAAAACCGTAAAATTAAAGGTACTATCAGAAAAATATTAGATGGCGACATTTAACTGCAGAGACATCCAAAGTAACAATCGCGTATGTGATCACCTACGCACTCTTTGTTTGTTTGTTAAGATGGGGTTTATGCCTCATATGGTCGAGGCCCGCCCCTTTCAACCTAGGACGTGTCCATATTGGTTATATCGCGGCGGTTGGGGACCTGTGGTTTTTGTGGCTTGTCTGCCTGGTTGTTGCTAGGATGTGGCTCTGTTAGCCGGGTTCGCTGTAGGGCCTCCTAGCTTCAGTCCTTGTATGGACTATGTTGTGGCTCTGCCTGTCTCTGGTATTGATGAGACTATAAGGTGGTAGTCCTTAGAAGGACTTTGTGGTGATTGGTTGGAGCTCTGTCTTCTATTCGGAGCTATTTGCTGTGTTGTTCCTTCGCTGTGTCGGTCTGGATTATAAGGTGGTAGTCCTTAAAAGGACTTTGTGCAGGATTGGTTGGAGCGCTTTCTTCTGCTTCTTTCCTGTGCTGTTCATTCGCTTAGTGTGTCTGGAACACATGTTGTCTGTAGTTGTCTATGCTGACATTGGTTGTGCAGTATCGGCTGCTGATTGTACCTGTAGAGAAAGATTTTTTTTTTTTTTTAAATTATGAAATAAAGTTTATAGCCCTTATAAGGACTTTATTCTGTCTGGTTGGTGCTCTTTGTTGTGTTGTGTCATCTCTGTGTTGTTCCTGTCTGGGTTGGCTATCGATTATATGTTATGTTGCTTGCCTGCTGGTGTTACCTGTGGATTTTTTTAAAAATTATTTTTAATTTAAAAAAAAAAATTAATTTATTTTTTTATAAATTTTTTTTATTTTTAATTAGATTCCCCCCCCCCCCCCCCCAAAGCATATATATTCATACATATATAAGGTTTTGAATTTTCCTATAGTTCTATGCCTATATGCATACGCACTCGTGCTTGTACTCACCTAGTAACTACGTCTGGAAGAGCTCTTCCAGACAATTTGGAACCTGGAAGCGATACTACAAGACTTTAAGGATGCTTCCATCATACATCTATACAAGAGAAAAAGAAATCGCATAGCTTGCGACAACCATCGAGGCAAAGTAATCCGCAAAGTAATCAGCTGCATGTTTATCTGTTGAAATGTTTATATATTTGCAAAGTGTGATCCTTGTATTTCTCACTGTACCTTCATCATTTAGTTGTTTTACACGTTTCCATAATTTCCTAGTATCTCTTTCTAGGTGCAGCGACTCTGTTTTTTCTTTCCAGCTGCTCCGTCTGGCTTATCACTTGGCTCTTTGAAATTTAGCCTTTCTTTGCTGATATTTGTTGTGGTATTCTTGGCCAGGTCTGTACTCTGCCTGCTGTCTAGATGTTTCCATCTCAAATTGCAGCTTCTCCAGTTCATCATTCCAGTAAGGTTTGTAGTTTTTGCGTGCCCCACTGGGTATGGTTTTACTAGCAGAATGTAGTATACATCTATTAAATTCACTCACTGCTCTATTGATGTCTTTGTCCAAGTTCATGTCAGCTAGAACACTGGTTAAATGCTGGTACATTTTCCAGTCTACCATCTTATAGTTCCACCTAGTGAGCGTGCTGCTGTCCTTGACAAATTCATTGTGGATTTCCAAAAATACTAGTCTGTGGCCACTACCTCCAAGCTGATTTGCAATGGCACGTGTGATGTTCCATTCAAGGCCTGGTGAGTGGAATGCCAGTTCTGGTGTAGAGGTGGTGTGCCATGCTCTCGAGTAGAAGGTTGATGAGGCTGCTGGCTGGTTAATAAGTATGAGATTATTTTCATCTTGCCAGCTCTCAAGTTCCTCACCTCTCTTGTCGATATGATCGTAGCCCCAGATCTGAGAGTGGCTGTTGAAGTCACCACACACCATAAGTCTCTCTTTTTCTGAAATTGTTTCTAGTGCCAATGGTCTTTCACTATGGCAATAGTAGTTCAGGAGATGGAATTCTGTACTGCCTGTCCTTAGATGGAGCATCTGGTATTATGCTCCATCCATACACACTTCCAGCTGACATGCAGTGATATTGTTTTTAACAAGTGTCAGATTTCCACCCTTTCGTCTGTCTTTTCGGTCTGATCGGTATCACTGGTAGCCTCTGATTTTAAAGGCTATATCGCTGCCGAGGAGTGTTTCTTGAATACAGCATACATTAACTTGTTCTTCACAAAGGATATTTTCAAGCTCCAATTTTTTTTACTGTATCCATCTCTTTTGCTGTAGACACCCTCAGCATTTCAGTTTATTATTTTTATTGGTCGTTGGTTTGTTTGGCTAGTAGCTCTACTCCCTTTGCCTCTTGGCTCCTCTGCGCAATTGAGAAGGACCCTGCAGTAATTGGAGTTGGGCCCTTTTGAGGTATAGGGCCCAACAGCATCCCTACCTGAATGTCCGCCACAGGGCAGGCACCATGACTATTATTAGATATCGACACGTTCTTATTGTGTTTAATGTGGTACATCCTGATTACTTGTGCGCCTTATGGCTGGTTACCTACGTCGTCAGCACATTGCTTACTTGGTCATGACTGTGCTCCTACTCGAGTGGGACTGCCTGAGCAGTCTTAGTTTCCAGCCCCTGATGGCTGAACTGAGCCCCATCACCACTACACGGTGCTGGCCTCGATAGGGAGCCTCATATACGAAAACGAAGAAGAACTACAAAATCATGTTAACTCACTATCTGGAACATGTAGAAAATGCAACATGAAAATTAATTTTTTAAAAACGGAAATTATGAAAATATGCAGAACACCGAGCCCACTAAACATACAACAGATAGACAACATAGGAGTAAAACAAATAACAGAGATCAAATATCTCGGTAGCATTTTTACAGAAAATGGAAGCCTTGACAGAGAAATAGAGAATTCGTTTTCTTCTTCTTCTGCGTTCGTTCTCAAATTCCTGCAGATTAGCAGGATGTAGTCCGGAGAACGGAATGCGTTGTGTCATGGTTTACAGCATTGCTGCGATATCTGGGCTTTCGGCCTGACACATCCGACTTCAGCATGGCTTTGGGTCACTGACCCTATATGGAATGGGACAGCCAACCCCATCCCATAACCTCCTTAGTCGCCTTTTACGACATGCGTGGAAGGCAAACAGTGTTGCTATTCTTTGCTCCCCTTTCGGGCCCGACAATACACGGGCGATAGAGAAGTCAAAAGGGAAATGCAGTAACATACCAACTGTCACCACTACTTTTTCATCCCAAGATCGAGATGGAAGTTAGAAGATTTCCAGTATATTCCTACCAACACTGCGCTACCAGTGCCAAACCTGGTCTCTCTTATCTTCACATTACAGAAAGATAGTGACGTGAGATGAAATGCTTGAGAAAAGGTGCAGGGGTGACCAGGCTCGATAGATTACGAAATGAAGACATCAGGGAAAGAATAGGTATAATACCTTACACAGAATACATAGAAAGGCAGCATATCAAGTGGTTTGGCCACATTATGAGAATGCATCACAAGTTGCCCATACAGGCATATAACCAAATGACATGAGGGTACAAAGCCAGAGGAAGACCATGGAAACGATGAATAGAAAACGTCAAGGACATCCTGAACAAACACATAGCACAGCCGAGGCCACACATCTGGCTTTAGAACGCAAGCTCGAGCTCCAATCATCTCTACGTTTAACGATAAGAGTGGATAACAAACCACATGGGGAAAGAAAAAATACAAGTCCGAAGGTTTTCTGGAAGCATGTGAAAATCACTTTATCTGTTGTGTTCTGGTGTAATCCAGGATTGGCATTATGGTTTGTGTTTTTTTCTGTCATTTTTGTTGTAACAAGTTTAGTTTTTGTTACTAGTGTCCACGTTTGACATTGGTAGCACAGTGATGGTATGATGATCCTTTTATATAGTGCTGTTTTGGTGTTCATGTGCAAATATTTGTTTTTGAAAGTATGAGACATCTGTCCTAAAAGCTGGTAGGCCCTATTTTAAGTTGCATCTATGCTGGATTTCTTTGTTGTTTTGTCCCATTTGCTAATATGATGTTTCCAAGATAAGTGGATTCTTTCTTTCTTTTCTAGCCATGTGTGCCGTGAGGCGACATGGGAGCCGAAGATTTCTGAGTAAAATAGAAATTAAAAATAATTAATTATAGTGAATTCTTTCACCTGTTTAAGTTGTTCGTCATCGATGAAAATATAGTGTTTCTTTATTTCTTTTTTTTTTTTTTTTTTTTTTTGCGAATGATATTACCTGGGGGTTTTTTTCTGTGTTTATCTTCATGTTAAAGTCCCCACTTGTTGCGTGGAGTATATTTATGCTTTCATTGTGTTCTTCGGATGTTATTATTGCTTGATAGTCTGCAAAAATAAATTCGTTCAGGAAGTTGTTTAGGTTGTCTTTTTCATTGGTTTGACAATTTTACATATACAGTCGATATATTTCATGTATAGCAGGGATAATCGAAAGCATCCGTGTCCACGCCATACCCTACACATTGACTACCTGTGTAACCAAGGCCGAATTAACACCTTCGGATGCCCTAAACACAAACAAATGTTGGGGGCCTCCTTAATTAATATTCATACACACACGTACACGCATACATAAGGGCCTACTATATGATATAGGCCGATATGTGAACAATATTTTCTAATAATTGGAAAAATATTATAGGGCTTAAGTCCAAGTTTAATTTGTACTTTATCTGCTATAAATGTTTGGGGGGGGGAGGGGGTTAATTTTTATGTGGACATTATTAAAATGAATTCGTGAGTTATTGACATCGAGGAAGTGGGGGGGGGGAACTTGTATATATATGACATCCCCTAAGAAGGACACTAGATCGATAGATCAATCGGGGGAAATAGATATGTCTGGATGTTAGACGTTTCTTTTTTTCATGTCATTGAAAATATTGTATTCATTATATATTTTTTATAATGTAGGCCTAATAGTTTAAGCTAGTTTCTGAGGAACAAAAAACCTGTCGGACGGGAATGACTGCAGAATTGATCGTCACAACATCCAATCAGGGAATGGGGCTAGGGACTATGTGATGAAATCATGGTGGCGTGTTTGTAATGCGAGTGCATGAGAGACTTCCACGACATAGACGAAGGTCATAGGTTAACGGTCAACGCCAACATTTAAAATATTTAACCGCATATATATATATATATATATATAGCATGCATGGCACTGATCGAGAAGTAGATGATGAATTGTTATATATTATAACACATATATACTTGGGGTCTTTGTTACCTCTAATATTTTATGGTAGTGTGTCCCGATATAACCTCATTGGACTTAGTTGTTTGCTGGTTGAAAAGGCACTCCTCTACAAAAGAGAGACAAACTCATGAGCTACCATCGAAGAGAAGTGAATGGTGTCTCTGGATGATCGGTAATATACAGGTGTACTAAGTCTATACTGTGTTAAGTACTTTGCGCAGACTTAACTACACGGAGGGTGTACTCTGTATAATATAACTATATTAGGCCCCTATATGAGTATGTCATGTCTGTATCATGTCATTATTATGCCGTATTGCTACACTAAAATAGTGAAAATATGAAGAATTTATTTTAACTGGTAAAAATTAACAGTGCATTCCACCGAGAAAGTAAAATTCTTACCGTAGCTGAAGTTTATGATTGAGGTCTACTCTATGTTACCTCTAATATTTTATGGTAGTGTGTCCTGATATAACCTAATTGAACTGTGTTGTCCGCTGACTGAAATAAAGCATATACCGGTCGAAAGTGCACTTAATCAAGAGTGGAGATATCGAGATAATTATCTTTATAATTATAGGGGCCTATAAATAAGACTTCAGGTGAGTATTAACTATTATTTATTATTACCATAATTCGTATAATAGGGCCTTTACATATGACTTACCTGTGAGGCTATAGCATAGTCTTATTAATTATAGACCTAAGCATATTTTAATTATTTTAACCTCCTACAATTCTTAACACTCAAATTTAACTATCAAGCGACATGCCGAGTAGGACACAATTTTCAAAATAATGCTACATCAAAAATACTATTGTTAGATAGCACTTGAAAATATCAATTCAACAATACCTCAACCAAGTCTGTACCTCAACCAAGTCTGTACCTCAAACCTGAAAAAAGTTATGAATTTTGTTTCTAATGAATTTGACATCAAAATAATTTACATGAAAGATATTGGAAAATATAAATAAAACTTGACCACAAAAATGTAACTGAGCTGACAATTTCTGAATTATCTTTGTTATTTTCAATAATACAATACACAAACTCTCCATTTTTGTGTTTGTGAAGACAAGACGCTTAAGTTGATCACATTTCTGAAATTTTCAGATGGATACAGAACTAAATGATATTCAAAATGGCTGCTAATTTACATAATTATAATGAAAATAAATTAAATATCTATTAAACATAATAAAATGCCACACAAACTATATATGTTTGTATTCGCAAAGACAAGACGAATCTGTTGATCACATTTCTGTGATTCTCTGAAGCATGTACGACTAATTAATATTCAAAATGGTGGCCACTTTGCATAATTAAAACAATTGTTGATGTTTTAAAAAAATTAACTGCTGTTTTCTGCAACATCCTGCATCCTTAAAAGTTACATATATAAAAAGAAAAATGGTTACAAAAGTTAATAAATCTAGTTGCAAACATGTTGAATGATGTCACTAATTTTCACTAAATGTGACAAGAAATTTATATCATTAAGCAAAAGTTTCCAAACACACTAATCCCAGATGTCCAAGTACCTAGAACTGAATGTGTGTTTTATTCCTGAGACAGAATTACAGATGTAGACATGTTTCAAGTGTGAGTTTTATTCCTGACAGAATTAGGCCTACAGATAAAGACATGTTACAAGTGAATGAAAGAAGAAGAATTTAGTGACCTTCAGCTTGAAACATTGATTTTATATTTTTACTAATATTATATTACAACTTTACAAACAAAATATTTATAGGGACCTATATCTTCTTCTGCGTTCGTTCTCAAACTCCTGCAAATTAGCAGCATGTAGTCAGGAGAATGGAATTCATTATGTCATTGGTTTACAGCTTAGCTGCAGTGTCAGCTTCTTTCAGCCTAATACATCTGACTTCAGCATGGCTTCTGTGTCACTTTTACCCTTTATGGGATGGGAAAGTCAAATTCCACCCCAAAACCTCCTTAGTCATCTCTTACAGCATGTATAAATAACCAAACTGCCAGAGGATCAGAAGGTATCAGAGAAGATGGAGAGTGCTGCAGTAACACAACCAAGTAGTAGCGATAAATCTGGGAAAAGGTCTTGTTCCTTTTTTCTATTGTTATTTCTTATTTATTTGATAGTTAGACCATATAGTAACATTATTACATGAGAGTTAGACCATATAATAACATTATTCCGTGAGAGACCATATAGTAACATTATTTCCTGATAGTTAGACCATATAGTAACATTATTACATGAGATTTAGACCATATAGTAACATTATTACATGAGATTTAGACCATATAGTAACATTATTACATGAGAGTTAGACCATATAGTAACATTATTACATGAGAGTTAGACCATATAGTAACATTATTACATGAGAGTTAGACCATATAGTAACATTATTACATGAGAGTTAGACCATATAGTAACATTATTACATGAGAGTTAGACCATATAGTAACATTATTACATGAGAGTTAGACCATATAGTAACATTATTACATGAGAGTTAGACCATATAGTAACATTATTACATGAGAGTTAGACCATATAGTAACATTATTTTGTGATAGTTAGACCTAGTTGTAACATTATTACATGAGAGTTAGACCATATAGTAACATTATTACATGAGAGTTAGACCATATAATAACATTATTCCGTGAGAGACCATATAGTAACATTATTTCCTGATAGTTAGACCATATAGTAACATTATTACATGAGATTTAGACCATATAGTAACATTATTACATGAGATTTAGACCATATAGTAACATTATTACATGAGAGTTAGACCATATAGTAACATTATTACATGAGAGTTAGACCATATAGTAACATTATTACATGAGAGTTAGACCATATAGTAACATTATTACATGAGAGTTAGACCATATAGTAACATTATTACATGAGAGTTAGACCATATAGTAACATTATTACATGAGAGTTAGACCATATAGTAACATTATTACATGAGAGTTAGACCATATAGTAACATTATTACATGAGAGTTAGACCATATAGTAACATTATTTTGTGATAGTTAGACCATATTGTAACATTATTACATGAGAGTTAGACCATATAGTAACATTATTACATGAGAGTTAGACCATATTGTAACATTATTACAAGAGAGTTAGACCATATAGTAACATTATTACATGAGAGTTACACCATATAGTAACATTATTACATGAGAGTTAGACCATATAGTAACATTATTACATGAGAGTTAGACCATATAGTAACATTATTTCATGATAGTTAAACCATATAGTAACATTATTACATGAGAGTTAGACCATATAGTAGCATTATTTTGTGATAGTTAGACCATATTGTAACATTATTACATGAGAGTTAGACCATATTGTAACATTATTACATGAGAGTTAGACCATATAGTAACATTATTACATGAGAGTTAGACCATATAGTAACATTATTACATGAGAGTTAGACCATATAGTAGCATTATTTTGTGATAGTTAGACCATATTGTAACATTATTACATGAGAGTTAGACCATATAGTAACATTATTACATGAGAGTTAGACCATATAGTAACATTATTTTGTGATAGTTAGACCATATTGTAACATTATTACATGTGAGTTAGACCATATAGTAACATTATTACATGAGAGTTAGACCATATTGTAACATTATTACAAGAGAGTTAGACCATATAGTAACATTATTACATGAGAGTTAGACCATATAGTAACATTATTACATGAGAGTTAGACCATATAGTAACATTATTTCGTGATAGTTAAACCATATAGTAACATTATTACATGTGAGTTAGACCATATAGTAACATTATTTCGTGATAGTTAGACCATATAGTAACATTATTACATGAGAGTTAGACCATATAGTAACATTATTACATGAGAGTTAGACCATATAGTAACATTATTACATGAGAGTTAGACCATATAGTAACATTATTACATGAGAGTTAGACCATATAGTAACATTATTTTGTGATAGTTAGACCATATTGTAACATTATTACATGAGAGTTAGACCATATAGTAACATTATTACATGAGAGTTAGACCATATTGTAACATTATTACAAGAGAGTTAGACCATATAGTAACATTATTACATGAGAGTTACACCATATAGTAACATTATTACATGAGATTTAGACCATATAGTAACATTATTTCGTGATAGTTAAACCATATTGTAACATTATTACATGAGTTATACCATATAGTAACATTATTTCGTGATAGTTAAACCATATTGTAACATTATTACATGAGATTTAGACCATATAGTAACATTATTTCGTGATAGTTAAACCATATTGTAACATTATTACATGAGAGTTAGACCATATAGTAACATTATTTCGTGATAGTTAAACCATATAGTAACATTATTACATGACAGTTAGACCATATAGTAACATTATTACGTCAACTTACTTATAGCTTCTAACAACATGCATGGAAGGCAAACAGTATTACTATTCTTTGCTCTACTTTCAGGTGCTGCAACACATGAGTAGGAGTCTCTTCAACTAGAGAATGTCTACAAGCAGCTTCAGAATTTTCCTCCGTCTATTTAATGCAAGTAGTGAAGGTAAACAATGCACTTTCATAGCTTGCTGTGTAAACAGCTGCAATTTACTCCTCCTCTTTGCTTTGTATGTCTTGGATAATTTTGTCGTCTATCATAAACATTGATTTCTCTGCATCTTTAACTCACCAGCTGTCCACATAGTCTAGTATCAGATAGTCTGGATTGTCAATAAGTTAAACAACTATGATATATAGAAGTTCAAATAATTTTGAATCAATGTTAATTTGGAGCCACCCTGAAAACAAAGGAATATTGAATGGATAAAATAAAGCGTAGCCAGATTATAGATAGTCTAAATCTCTAATTTAATTTATATGAACTTTACTGGTCATTTACCACATTGAACATTTACATTAATTTTTTTCTTTTCATAACAATTCACAGATGCAGAATGAGTGGGATATCTTTTTAATTATTCTACGAAAGGTGACCTGAGCCATGGAAAGCTGTGAGACAGACTCGCAAAATCAAAATTTTCTATTGGATCACGATGAGAAAACCTATATATCTGGCCAGGATAACCTAACACTCAGCAACAGGCATCATGACTTAAAAACTCTACCATACACACAGCCAAATCTTGAATCTAGACAGAGATCATGTTTGAAACCACAAAATCTAGATGATATTTTGTCTAGTTTCACACTTGGTCACTTTCATTGGCGGATGCTGGCACTAGTTGGTGGAGGCTACTTTGCTGCTTGTTCAGAGATGATGCTGTTTGTTTTCTTGTCCTCTCCGCTGGAGAAAGAATGGGGCCTTAATGAACTTCAGTTCTCCTGGCTACCTTTCAGGTACATCAGTAAGATTATCAAGGTTTTGAAATTGTGACATTTGTTATGTGCTTGATTATTTTATATCCCTTTAATAAAATGTCTGTACATGCAGTAATTTATGTAACATACAAGAGTAGAAGCAAAAGTGGACACTGAGCTTATGCACTTTTAGATGGCTGATGGAACGGCAAGCAGAGCATATATGGGAATGTCCCCAGTGCTGTGACGCTTGTTCCTAGAATCAAGAATACAAAATAAACAGATCAAAATCAGGCAGGAGTTCAAGCTGGAAGATCATGCAGATCAAATAAATTAGAATATTCTGCTTCTTCTTCTGCGTTCAGAATTCTTTTGATCTTGCTAGAACTTCAGGCCAGTCGCCAGGGTGAAGCTCCCAGTCTTCTTCAAGTTAGAGCGGCTGTCGTAAAGTTTTTGCCTCAGCTCAGTCCAGTGTGGCCAAGTCTTGCCTCACAGTTCTTTGTAATCTGCACAGTCTTGGAGTATGTGTTCAGAGGTCTGTATGCCTGTTCCACGTGAACATTTATTTGTGTTGGTCACAGGTGGTCATAGAATAGAGTAGAAACACTGAATTATTATAATCAATGAAAAATGAATGGCCTATTCTTAAGGCCTCTATATACCATTTTTAGATTTGATTCTGCCTGTGTGTTGCTGGGCCTGAAAGGGGAGTAAAGAATAATGACACTGGTACTTGCAAGACATGTTGTAAGAGGTGACTAAGGAGGTTTGGGAGGACAAAGTTGACTGTTCCATCCTATAGAGGATCAAAGTGACTCTTAGGCCATGTTTAAGTCAGATGATCAGGCTGAAAGGTGCAGATATTGCAGCTAAGATGTAAACCATGACAAAATGCTATTTGTTCTCAGGACTACATCCTACTAATCTGTAAGAGTTTGAGAACAAATGAAGAAGAAGAAGAATATATGCTTTCCACTTTATCAAATACTGCAAGCCGCAGTATGGTAATATTAAGTCATTTTCCCATTGACCAACAATACCCTGGGTTTGAGTCCACTTGTTATTCATATTTGAAATAAAAATTATTCCTCAAGTTCACTACACACCAGAAAGTAGGGGGGTCAGGTCTGATGCTCTGGGAAGGTTGAGAAATACTGCCATCGTAACTGAGCAAGTGCAGTAGGTAATGCTAGTTAGGCAATTAGTTGTCTACCACTGATTAGGCAGCTTAGCAGTTATGGGAGACCATGTGCAATGACATTGATTCATAACTGAACTTACCTTGACCTTTTTTCAAATCAGCTTGATAAAAACTACTTGATCAAAAACTGCAATAAATTTGTGTATGTAGTTTTAGAGTATCCATGATCTTAAAATATTGTAATTGTTAAGATTATGGAAACCTTGCATTTGTGCAGCAATTAAATTCTTTGATCTTTTTGGACTGTTACTAAAATCTTGAACAAAATATTACATTTTGTAGTATGGCAAGTTAAAAGTCTCTTAATTTTGACTCTGCTTAGACAAGAACTAGGACAGGGAAGACACTTGTTTTTGGCCATTTAATGCATATCCATATATATTTTAATGTAATTTTTTAAGTTTTATTATAAAATTGAAATTTGCATCAAAATCCTTTTACATTGTTTTCCATGTTGATTCTAGCACTGGAATTGCTGGAGTAATTGGTGGTTGTATCGCTGGTACAGTCAGTGACAAATATGGCAGACGAATACCGTACCTCATTGGTATCATGATTATTGCTGTGAGTGGATTGGTTTCAGCCTTTGCACCAACTTTTGTAGTATTTATTGTATTTCGATGTTTGGTGACCATGGGAATAGGAACATTTGAATCAGTGGGCTTTGTTTTATTGCTAGGTAAGTTTATGGAAACACTAATAAATATACAAATATATGGTTTATAAGACATAAAACTGTTGCAAGATATACATTGATGAGGGAGGGTTCAAAGAGTGTAACATTCCTCTTATGTGATTCCAAGGGTGAACAGAAAACCAAGATCGTCAAAGTATGTCCACATGATGCACCTTGAAAACAGATGTACCATAGTTCTTGTGGTATATCGGACTGAGACTTATGGAACATGTCCAGAGCTGTATAGGTTTAAGATGGAATGAGAATTGATTAAAAACCAAACATCCAATATCTCTGGCACCTTTCAATCTATACAGCTCATGACGTTGTCACATTACAGTAGCACAAAGCATTTTGGCTCAGATATCTGGAATCTGTGGTCATAATAAGGTTTGTCATTATTTATGTCCTTGATGTGTGTAGGTGACATTAAGGTATAGGAACAACTAGAGTAAATACTAAGTGCCTCTGGAACACACGCTAGGATAATTCTCTGTAAGAAATGGTAACAACAATGTCTCGATCGGCTAGCACGAAACTTGATGAAGTGTTTTTCATGGTTGAGAACACACAACAGTCAAAATTATGTCCAATAGCAAACATCTCAGAGATCCCATTCAAAGTAGGGTCCATATGGTATTTGATATGCCAACCTAAAGCTGGTACTACTGGGTATGAAAGAAAGCTTTGAATACAGCTACCCATTGCACAAGGGAAAATTATTTAGCAAATGTCTGGGTACATATGTTGTTCAAACTCTCTGACCAAGACAGTGCTGAGACTCAAACTCTGGACATGTTAGAAATGTTGGCAACGAGCAAGTCCTCATTTTTGAAGGCTAAGTAACCTAAGTCACCTTGACTGGCAGCCATACAGATACTGGCCACTATTGTGTTATATCCATGTCTGTTCAAAATATTTTTGATGTTATCCCTCCATTTATTACTTGACCATCCTCTAACTATATAACTTAATCATGTTCTATTATATCCACTTGTAGGGAGTTAAGTATATTCTATTTTCATACAATGTCCAAACCATAGTCAGTGGTCAGCTATTAGACAACATAAAAGCACTATACCGAAATTGCATAAGTGCAGTGAGAACAGCAGATGATTTTGAACTAAATCAGGGGTCAGACAGAGCTGTGTGCTTTCCTCTCTACTTGTCAATATCTGTATGGATAGAATAACACAAGAAGCTATTATTCTAAAAGAGGAAAATACAATAAATGCAGACAACTCAGTAGATTAAAACACAAATTAAATCAATGGACTTCTGTTGATTGACATAGAAAACATTAAATCCACATAGATGCACTGTCAACAGCTTGTAAGAAGTAAAACATGAAAATCAACATATAAAAGATGGAAGTTATGCAAATCACCAACAACAATAGATATCACAATAGATGATTCAGCAGTGAAACAAATAAAAGAATTAAAATATTTAGAAAGTGTTTTTTAAGAAAATGGGAAACTAGACAAAGAAATAGAATCAAGATGTCAGAAAGCAAATGCAGTGACATATCAACTTTCATCATTACTCCTGCATCCGAAGATCAATATGGACATAAAGAGACAGATAATATCTACAATTTTCATACCAATGTTAAACAGTTACCAGTGTCAAACACTTTTTTAAAACAACCTCACAGCAGAGAAAAATCATCACATGTGAGATGAAGTTTTACAGAAAAGCAGCTATGGTCACCAAACTGGACAGGGTAGGAAATGAGGATATCAGATAGAGAGTAGGAATAATGCCTTGTATTGAATATATAGAATGTCAGCAGATCTTGATTCTTGATTAGAAACTGGCTTCACAGCACGCAGGACATTTCCATAGGTGCTCCGCCCTCCACTCCAGCAGCCATCCCAGTGTATGTAGACTCATATTTCCGGTCAGGTGTTGATTGTGTGATCTTCTGGACTTTCCAAAAAATTTACTTTTCCACCCCTCACCTCTGAATACTCCCATTTCTAACATTCTCTGTATGTGTACGTTCCCCAACCCCACTGACATCATCCCCATCTTTAAATGAATTTACCACTGCCTTTATTAAATCTGCTCCATCTCCTCCCAGCAATGTGCCATCTATCGCCGCATTGCCTGCCAATAAGTCGGCTCTCTCATTTCCTCCGACCCCAGCATGACCAGGGCAGCACATCCATGTAATGCTCTGGACAACTGAGTTGTTCAATAAGTCCCACCATTCCCTTCCCAGCACTAACTCTCCCATCTTGCGCAACATGCCCTGATGTCAGCAGATGAAGTTGTTTGGTCAACTTGTGAGAATGGACCCAAGCCAATTACCCACTGAGAGCTTATTACAAATGATCAGCTGGATATAGAGCAAAGGGAAGACCAAGAAAGAGATGGATTGATAACATCATAACCAGTTTCTACAAACACAAACTCCGTATGACTCAGGCATCACATTTGACCTTGAATAGAACTTACAGCTCCCACCCCTATGTTTACTGGCAAGTGTGGATGCTATAAACCAGCTTCCACCTGGTGATAGACAATAGAAAATCTAATCTATCAATTTGCATTGGGTTCAGTTCAGAACAAAGTTGTTCGTCCAGCACAAGTGATGGCGACCATTTGTTACATCAACTATTGAAAATTAAATTAGAGTTATGTCCTTGATTATGAGTTCGTAGATGGCTAATGAGCCCTATTAATGCTGTAATTGTCCTTGGACAGTTCGGGCATGGAATGACCACTGTAGACATATGTTGGTCTATCTGTAACTTTCTAGCTACTCTCCGCTGTTGAGCTGCGGAGTATGGTCAGAACCATACTCTACTGCTGACAGGACAAGCTTTTGATACAACAGTGTATAAAGCCATTGTTCACAAAACATAACAATAATCATTCTTCAGCTTGTAGTATTATGCAATTTGTTCATGTAAATTAATAGACAAGCACTTTCAGGTATTTTAAAGTTGATGTTCTCTTTACTATCTGCCAACATATATTGATATTTGACATTGGCACATGGGCTCATTTAAAGAGAATCATGTTATAGCTGGTTTGTTTCAGATTCATCAATATTGTAGAATCAGTGCACAATTTACCAAAAGGGATGCAATTGTCATTTTTGCATCTTGAGCAATTTCTTTTGTTTGTTTGTTTGTTTTGCGTTCGCTCCATTGTAACCATCATGGGTGTCCGTGCAATTTCCGCCGGGAGCGTGATTACGTTGTGCCACCGTTATGCGCCTTGTAGGCCTAGCACATCCGATTTCGGCATGCCTTGACAATTCGGGTGGGCTACCCTTAGCCTGTGACAGCCTCTATATCTGTCTCCAGGCACGCGTAGTAGCGACTCTTCGCCCAGACGATTTTTGCTCTCGTCTGACTCGCACGAGGTGTTCCACTGTCTATGAACTTGCCTCGTGTAATTGGACGTTCTGTGCCTGTGCCCATTGGGTACTGAACCGATTCTCATCCATGAGCCTGGTTCCTTAAGGGGAAGAACTCAACAGAGGAGTTGGGCCCTGGCTCTTTCGCCCTCTTAGCCGAGGTGTCATTCACTGACATCGTGTACCCATTGTCCGAGTTCGAGTCTCACACCACACGTTTGAGAGCAATGCGTTCTAGAGCTGAGCGTCCTTGTCCCATTAGCGCCTGAGCCCATCAGGTACTGAACCCTTTCTCTCTTCAAGTGTATTTCCGGTGTAGGAAAACCTGACAGTAGAGTTGGGCCAGGGCTAAATCGTTGTCCCTTTTGTGCCTGAACCCATCGGGTACGGAACCCTTTCTCTCTGCAAGTGTACTTCCGGTATAGGAAACCTTGACAGTAGAGTTGGACCAGGACTAGCATCGTTGTCCCTTTCTTGCTTAAGCCCATCGGGTACAGAACCCTTTCTCTTCGCGAGCATATTTCCGGTTTAGGAAGGCTCGACATTAGAGTTGGATTAGGTCTTCTTGCTTTATCAAACACCAATGAATGGGTCTGGGTCTCTGCCTGTAAGGAACACATGTAACTAGATGCTCGTCTCGAGCTGACGGAGCTTGTAGTTCCCCTTTTCTTAGAGACTTTTCACTTTCTATTTGCAGTTCGCGCTGCCCTCTAGCGCTGTTCTGCCCTTTCATTGTTTCATTGTACTCGGTATGAAATCTATTTGTTTCTCGCCATGCATCTACCTTTAGTGCATTTTACATTGGCCGCCCCTCCAATGTTTGGACTGGACTGACTAGCTTCACTGTATGTCGACAGTGTCGCTATATGTGGTGATGCTGGTGGTGTCGGAGATATTGTCTGTCTCTTGTGCAGTCAAATCTCTTTCCATCTGCTACCTCCACATTCTCAGACACGATCCCCAAAAGATTTGGTCAGAATCAGCGCGAGCTGCTGTATTTCTGTTTCCAGGGTGCACCGCGTGGAGGTACATTTGGGATCTTGGTTATCTGCTAACCCTGGGTCCTCCTAGAGCAATGCGTTCCCTTTGCACCCCAGCAATTTCTTTTAATCTCCTTTAGTATACCAGCTCTCTATTCTAATATCCTTCAATATACCAGCTCTCTATTCTAATATCCTTCAATATACCAGCTCTCTATTCTAATATCCTTCAATATACCAGCTCTCTATTCTAATATCCTTCAATATACCAGCTCTCTATTCTAATATCCTTCAATATACCAGCTCTCTATTCTAATATCCTTCAATATACCAGCTCTCTATTCTAATCTCCTTCAGTATACCAGCTCTCTATTCTAATCTCCTTCAGTATACCGGAATGCCATCTGCATATTATAGGATTATTCCATTTCCAATAAACTTCTCATAATCTTCATGGTGCAAATATTAGAAAGCACTGGAAACAAAAGTGAGTCCTGTAGAGCGGGCCCTAGTCTGAAGTTCACACAACACAATTCCAGCATAGAATGGGAACATGCTTGTGTGTTGCAGAGGAGGAGGGGGTGCTGAAAGGGATCAAATAATATTGACACTTACCTGTCATGCATGTCATAAGAGACAGCGAAGGAGATTTTGGGAGTAAGGTTGACTATCCCTACCTAGAAGCTATGCTGGTCAGAAGTATTGGGGTGCAGCTATCACAATCAAGCTGTAAACTATGACACAATGTATTCAGTTCTCTGACTGCATTCTGCTTCTTCTTCTCGTTTGCAGTACATCCTGCTAATCTGATGAGTTTGAGAATGAACGCAGAAAAAATAATGAGAATATGTGTCGAGCATAGTTTAGCAAATTTGAGTCATCTTATGGCTTCAGAAAAAAATAGACCACAAAGAATAGTTGCTATCAGCCAATTGATTTCTCCAAGATGATGTCTGCACAGATACATGAAACTCTTTAGTGGGAGAAAGATATGGATAGAAATGGTTTCCTGGCCTCCATCCTGGCACATTTATGTATATGAAATTAATAATTCATGAGTTAAAGTTGAATGTTATCATGAAATGCATCAACCATGTCTATTGTCATCTGACCTAAATGTCATCTTGTGAGTAATATAATTCTATCAGTAGGAATGGGTACCTTCAGAAAGTGAAGAATGAATTTAATCATTGACCAATGGGAACCATCAGCATGCATACCCTTTAACAACTGCTGAGCAAGACTGAGCAATTAAAGTATACAATTGTTTGAGGTACTGCAGCTTCAGATTATAAACTAATAACTTGTACTTTTGTATTGTGTTGTTGCAATGCCCTATTGCAATTATATAAAATATAGGTTATTAAATTTTTGTTTACTTTATCTTTCTAGAATTCTTACCTAGAAATCAGAGAGGTCCTATTCTGGTGGTGGTAACATTATGTGGAGCATTTGGTGCAGTCCTAGCTGGTGGATTTGCGTGGCTCATCCTTCCAAATTGGGGTTGGCGCTGGTTCGTTGGTGCTTGTGCAAGTCCTGCCTTTCTGTTACTCTGTTATCAACCATTTGTGTTCTTTGAGACACCCAGGTTTTTATTTGCAAGCGGGAGAAAGCAAGAAGCTTTGATTATTCTGAAGAAGATGGCACAAATTAATAAATATGAATTGCCCGATCTTGGTAAGTTTAATATTCTCATAATTCAATATTTCAATATTCAAGATTTTTCAGCCACACATAGAAACATAACAGTATGGACAAACTAGTAATGGAAGGCATGGTTACTATTAACGGGAAATTACAACATTAGACATTGATGGACAAGAGACATTTCAAAGTGTTTAGACATGTTTTTACTACAGCAGGTCAACTCGTTCATAACCGAAGACGTTCAAAACACAAATAAAAGATGACTACATTCTAGAGAGAATAGCCACAGAAATAATAAATATGTAAACATTAGATCAGGAGTGACCATATAGTTTACCAGTTGATTAATAGTTTAAATTTAGTTTAGATCTAATCTGTCTCATTCAGCATTTAAAAAAAAAAAAGGATTTCACTCGGGTTTACAACCCTCTCATTTACAATAATTGATAATTTCCTGTTGAAATACTTTGAAATTAAGCATTTGTTAACATTTATAATAATAATTATGAGTGTGGGTGTGCGCATGTGTGTGTACACTGAAAGCTAACGTCAAACTTGTTGGATATCTCACCCCATCTGTATCACTATTATATTCCAGGCGTTTGAAAACAAATGTTAGAGACGTGTGTTGCATATCTGTTACCAAGAACATGAAATCAATGTGTTTGTGTATGATCTAATTAATTGATTAACGGGTCAACAAGAACCACTTTTAACAATCATGAAACTTGGTCAACAAGAACCACTTTTAACAATCATGAAACTTGGTCAACTCCGGTAGTACAGGTGCATGATGAGACATTCCTCAATGATAAAAGATGTTCTTCAAGATACAGTGGAAGAAGATGAAGTCTCCAGAAGAAAACATGGCTGGATAGCATCAATGATTGGAAAGGGTATGAAGTTCCCAAACTCATCAGGATGGTAGAGGATAGAGATGCATGGAAGTTTTTTTGCACCAAATGTCTCAGTGTAGCAGCACCCCCTACAACCCTGACAGGTTTTGTTATTGTCACTAGTGACTTCACCACAGATGCCCATACTTAGACTATAATACACCTTCCTCTGCAGTCCAGAGAAAGATATACAGAATCATAAGCAAAGCTACTTACTCTGACTAAAGTGAAATTTAATCATGTGAAAATAAATTGTAAGTTAGAATGGGATTGTTGTATTCATTGTTCTAATACTCTATTTATATTGTATACTGTGATGATTATGATGATAATGATGGCGTAAGCTGACACGCTGGTCAGAATGACCACTATATCAGTAGGTGCATCAATAGCATCCATTGAGATTTTTAGAAGTGCAAATCACAGTCGTTCTCCAGAATGTGGGAAATTGGAACAGCTGGAAAGAGAGTATAATATATACATGATAAGACTAATAATCAACACCAAAAGAAAAATGGAACATCAAAAACTCAGATGAATTTACTGAGACAAGAATCAGAGCAACTATGGATTTGTCTAGTGTGAAGGAATAATAACCTTCATGCATAACTCTTTATGCAGACTAATCAAAATGATCAAAATTTAATAATTATTAATTTCAGAAAATGTTTGCTGTTCATCTTCAAACCAACCAAGAGGACAATTGAGAGATCTTTTCTCTGATGAGTATCTGCCTACAACACTTACATTATCAGCAGTATGGTTTCTACAAGCGACAGGATATTGGGGTGTCACAATCTACCTTCCAGAATACATGGAAAAGCTGGGAGCAGATCCTTATTTCAATATGTTTTCTGTATTTCTAGGAGAAATACCAGGTCTGCTTTTAGCCATGCTTCTTATAGAACATTACATGCTAGGACGAATACGAACGTTAAGATTTTTTTCAGTTGTGACTGCTACATCATTATTTGTGTTCAGTTTTATACCAGATCATGCCTTTAAATCTGCCCTTATTATAGTCTGTTACTTTAGCATGGTTCCCATATATTCAATTTTAAATACTCTAACCCCAGAAGTGTACCCCACTGAGATACGCAGTACAGCAATGGGGTGGGTGAATATGTTAATAGAGATACCAGGGCTGATCACTCCATTTATTGGTGCTAAATTGTTGTCTAGTAATCTCCCATGGCTATATCCTGTTGTTTGGGGGTCTGTGTTTTTTATTCAGTTTCTTATTACCTTTGCTCTCAGACATGAAACTGCTGGAAGGAAAATACATGATCAGAAATTTGAAGTTGCAGAATCTGATGGGGCTTCAACACAAATATCTGTTGTTGGATAATGTAATTTTTATGGCAGATATTTAGTTGCCTTTACATGGATCCAAAGATCTCAGACACTTGTTCATTAATTCCAGGATGAAACTTAATTAGAATGAGGGGCACATTTTTTTCCAACCTAGATCCATATAAAATTGTGTTTATATGATCCTTAGAGCATTTTGAACTTTTCATTATAGTTCAACCTAGAAGTCTGAATGATGTCCTAAGTAAGACTATTTGATGCAGCCTAATACCTGAAGTTGTTCTATAGAGAACTTTTTATATTGTTTGGTTGACTAATTTTAGTAATGAAAAAGACTTATTACAGCCTGGATGTGGTCCTGAAAAAGACTTATTACAACCTGGATGTGGTCCTGAAAAGGACTTATTACAACCTGGATGTGATCCTGAAAAGGATTTGTTAGCGTGATCATAGCCCTTAATATGACTGTTTAGTGTAGCCTGATGACTGGTGCCGTGAAAAGAATGTTTTAATGTAGCCTGATGGTCTGGTTATCCTGAAAAGAATTTTATTGGGGCTGATGGTCTTGTGTCCACTTCTGGCTGTCTTATTTTATTAGAGATTGTGCTGGTCTACAGGAGCCTGGATATAACAGAGAAGTCAGATTTTTAGTTACACAATATTCAATGCAACTAAGAACAAGTTCAATTATGTCAAGCCTGTTATTTGAATTAGAATCATGAGAAATGAGTAAATTTAGAAAAAATATTACCAGAAGCCATATTGATAATGTTTTTCTGTATGAGAATGTTTAAAAATACCTTGAAGAGCTATAACTACTAAAATGTTGAAAAGTATTATAAGAAGGTAAATTCGTCACATACAGCAGAGATGATCAGATGTAATTAATAGCTGTCTATCACAGGTGATTATAACAATGGTTTCAGACTTGTGTTCTTGCATCTCTTTGGTGTGTTCGGAGATGACTGCAGGGCTCCACTGAAGAAAGAAATTGCTAGAGAACTCTGTGTTGATGCATCTAATGTAGTACCCCTATGACTCTGATGGGTTTATGTATGGATGAATAGAAAGTATTTCTGCCAAATCAAATGTCACACCTTACTTTTATTTCCATTGTTTTATTTTGACTCATACCTATCAACTCATACAAATATTTTGTATTTATGCAAAATATACTCAGGTTTTATTAAATATGTCTATATTGACCTCCAGTATTTACTCTTTGTGAAGTTCACTTTATACAGGTTATGGGGTTTAAATTCAGATTTTTAGATGTATTTTTGGACTGAGGCACAAAATGATCCTTGTGGAAGTTGATAGGAATGATCTGTTGTTCTTACAAACATTTAATTATAAAGATTGCTCCTTCCAAAGGTTGGTTGTTTAGAATTAGAGTTAATAAGCTCTAGTAATTTGGTCACATTTTGTTGACAAGCAGTGTCATTCACTGCTCTTCATGCAATTGTCAATATAATTAAAAACTTTTTGATCAACCCTGGATTGTTGAGAATCGACTTTGTCCTCTATTGTTTAACAAAAATTGATATCTCATCATTTGATGGATCATTATTTAATTGTATTTTTACAAAATGTTTATGACAAACTGTTGGGACAATAGTTGCAAGATGGATAATAAACCATCTAGGAATGAGAAAATTCTTCCTGATACAGTGGGTAGCTACATACCAATGAAGGATACCTGTCAAAACCCCAAAAAGCTACCTTTGCATATGATGTAATTGAGGGATTCCAGTCCAAGAATGAAACAGTCTCACTTGCAATTGACTTAGAGGATTCTTATGACAATGAAATGTTAGTGAACTGTTCTGCATCCATGGTTGGTAAATTGGGTAGCAGCTGCTTTTGGAAATAATAGTTGCTCTGTGCCTTGGAGCTTGGACATCAGCACCTAGGTGAAAAATCCTGGGTTGTCTATTGATTCTTAGAATTGCCTGCACTGTCTAATATTTATACTGTAAAGTAGTTAACCTTAGGCATGCTGTGTTTACAATTACGCAATTTCTCTTCTGCCGTGGAATTGGTTTTTGGAAATGTTACGCAATTGTTGATGGTTGTTTTGAAATCACGATAACTTTTTTGTTGTTACAGATTTTAAATAATATTTGCACATATAAATAAAGAATTAAATTCTACATATATTGGTGTAAGTTTTGTATGTGTGTGTTACGAATTATATGAGAAAGTGATAAAGACAGATTTAGACCTATCTAGATCTAGGCGTACCGTATTTTTGATCAATCGACAGCTGTGAAATCTGTTGACTATTATATATTTTACATAATGGAAACATTGTGGCATATTGTTAATAATGAATTTGAAGGACTTACCTCTCAAGTTTTCCACTTTTCCAGCTGAATAAACGATGATTTCACTGAATATACTATTAACGAATAGTATATAAACTCAATTCACTGTCATGTCGCTTCGCCACGATGCAGATGACTACAAATTGCTTGGATTTCCATGTCAAAATCACTTGACATCATATCCCTGCCATTCCCCACCATCTTAACAAAATGGCGATAAATTTTCTTCTCAATGTTGCCAAAACATTCTGTCAAAAAGTTACTGATATTAGGTTAATATTTAACTTGCACAACCAAGACAAAAACAAAAATTTACAGAGGACATCCTTACATACAGGATTGAAAGAGATAGACAATAAATGATACATGATATACATGACACATTACAAGTAATTTCTCAATTTTATTACGACTCAACCTCTCAGATTAATCCCAATAAGGCATGTGTCATATGGTGGTCTTTGATTGACATCTTGAAGAGAGTTCTTCCCATTGTGATACTCAATGATCAGACTATTCATCAGAGTGATAAAATTAAATATCTAGGATTAATATTTTACGGGAACCTGTTATACAGATATCACATCAATAATATTATCCAGAAAAGTAAATATGGTCTTCTAAATGATGAGGGTACAGGGAGAAATACCAGGATCCCACTTTATAAAGATAAAAACATTTTAACAGGTAAACATGCAGCTGATTACTTTGCAGATTCCTTTGCAGAAGACAATAACGTCAAAGTCAGCCCAGACAAACAACAGGAGTTTCGAGTGAACCAGCAAAACATTGGATAAGGCGAACCTATACCTGAAGTCATGGAGGCACCAATCACAATGAGAGAACTGGAACATGCAATATCCAAATTGAAAATGAAAAAGTCCCCTGGAGCTGATGGAGTGTCCAATGAAATTATTAGAAACCTGGGAATTGCAGCAAGAGCAAAGCTGCTGCAGATCTTTAACACAAGCTGGTAAATATGGTCTGATTCTGCTGCTAAAAACAATGGCAGTTGTTGGTTTAGAGCAGAAGTTCTGTTCTTTCAACAGCTAGTCCTTTCTATGATATATTATGGTTTATATTATGATTAAGAATCTTCCCATTACCAGCTGCACTATGTCAACATTATTAATATATTTAAAATGAGGGTATGTGTATATTTTTTTTAGCTTTTATAAGATTGTTACTGATATTATTAATTACTTCTCTAGTCATCCAATGAAGGAGAGATTCCAAAATCTAGCAATGGGGGACTGAAAACATGCAGTTTTATCCACAAGGTTAAATGACTCTGTAGACAACTTACAAACCTGCCTGAAGTCGACAGCCCCTTAAGGTCTGTACCAGAACAAACCTCTTGGGGTAAAAGGTATGGAATACCAATATACATTCAGACCCATGTGAAAGGAATACTAAGCGAGGACGAACAGAACGTGTGCAGTGAAGGACAGTTACCCTCAGTTTCCTGGATGATGAATATCCACAAGACATATGGGTCTGAGTATACACAGATAGGTCAGCACAGAATGCAGTGAGAAATGGAGGTGCAGGTGTATATATAGAATATTCACACAAACCTAGAGATATGATTAGAACACCAACAGGGAAATTCTGTAATAATTATGATGCAGAAATCCAGGCAATTAGGGTGGCAACTGAAAAACTGATGAGCTCCAGTCCGTGGTATTTCTGACAGATGCAGAGTCAGTGCTTCAAGCTCTCCAGTCTGAAAAACTAACAGAATTACAAAAACTACTTATTGAACTTTCTTACAAGTATAGGGTAACTATGCAGTGAATACCCTTTCACTGTGGAATACCAGAAAATGAAAAAGCAGACTAATTGGCTATGTAAGTTACTGCTGAAGATCAACCAGATGTACTAATCACCTACCATCAGAAAAAACAGATGATCAAGTCAGTAAGAAAGCCACAAACACCAACACAAAATGACTATCACATTATGAACAGATCAGAACAAGTTGTAATTCTAAACCTCAGAACAGGGCACAACCGACTTTGCAGTCACATGTACACAAAATTCAAGATTGGCCACACAGCCATGTGGGCAGGTAGCACAGAGTGCCAAACATATACTTCAAGAGTGTTCTGAGTATGAAACGCTGAGGCAGACATATTGGCCAGAGGAAACAACACTGGAATCACAGCTCTATGCGCCACTGTATGAACTACAAGAGACTGAGTTTTATTCAGGAGACAGAATTATAGATAGAAACATGTCTCAAGTGAATGAAAGAAGAAGAATTGAAATGGGGATTTGAAATACATTAGAAATGGGGAAAATATTTCTATAAGTTCAACTTTTTAATTTTTATTATATAATTTTGTTCTTTAATGTGACATATCGTTTACAGAATATTGCCCTATCACTTTGTAATCTTCTCTGTGATGTACATGATGCCCTGCTTCCAGTGCCATATTCAAAAGGTCTTTGATAAAGGTTTCCATTGATTATCTGGGCATCATATTTTTCTCTTCCTGTAACTTTTTTCTCATTAGTAATCTTTTAACCCATTATTTTGATGCCACAAATATGTTATACAGCATTTTTGATTTGTTTTGAGAAGCTATTCTTATTTTTATCTTTGCTGACATCTGTATTTGATAATCTCTCTTATCCATATTTTAAGGACTTTTCTATAGCATTTCATTTCAAATGTTATTTTCTTTTCCATTGCCCAAGTTTGACAACCATATTTCGCCACTGGGAAAACATTTTCTTAAGACGTGTTGTTCTTCTTCAGCGTTTGCTCTCTGATAACCAACACGAAAGTTTATGTGATTTTCTCAGAAGCATGCAGCACATTGTGCTACTACTTTACATCATAACTGCACTATTTGCACTGCGAAAGATCCAGCACATCCTTAATAGTTGTAACTTTGTTTCCTCTCTGCCCCTTGCCATAGATTTGTCATTTGTGATGTTTTTTCAATGTACTTTTTCATGTTTGCTATACACTGCCATTTGATCTAAATTGTACTGGTGACCAAAAATCTGATCATCAACATTGTACTGGTGACCAAAAATCTGATCATCAACATTGTACTGGTGATCAAAAATCTGATCATCAACATTGTACTGGTGACCAAAAATCTGATAACCAACATTGTACTGGTGACCAAAAATCTGATCATCAACATTGTACTGGTGACCAAAAATCTGATAACCAACATTGTACTGGTGACCAAAAATCTGATCATCTATATTGTGCTGGTGATGAAATTGGTTGGTGGTGCCTAAACATTCCTTAATAATTGAATAGCAATGTCCTTTAAAAAAATAATATAGTACAGTGGAATTAATTCATAGCACATTTTTTATGACACATTTCCCAATATGACAAGACTTTTCAAAATCCTCAATTATATTTATTCTATATTTTTTGTACTGTATATAGCAAGTTTCTGTTATTACATACATATTTTGTTGGTCCAAACCAAGTTGGGATTCCACTGTATTAGTAACAGTAAAAAAAAATTAGTAATATCAATATAATTAGCAATAACACAAACATTCATTTGTGACATTACTATTGTTTTTACTGTTGTCCTTGTTTTTAATAAATAAAGACTTGATGGTTGATATGTATATGTAGTCTATCTTGTATATTGTTGTTTTATATTTGTTTTGTATCTATTTGTGTGTGCTTTGTAAAACCTAACACTTAATTCTCTAAATCTCATCCTAGATTTGTCATCAATGTGTCCACATAAGCAGGTGTTCATGTTGCTCTTATCCGTTATCAACCTCCCATCTATTGATACCTTAGAGCAAGTCTGTCAGCTCTCTTACTACTCTAATATGTCCGGGCAGTTAGATCCCACTCCCCAATGTGATCTAGCTCACATTGTAATTCCTTGACATATAACTCTCAATATATACAATGTCTATGCACCAGAATTTCATCAGCATATGACATAGTTCTACCTGTTCCTGTGATATATTCACCTGTTATTTACCTGTTGAAATCCAGGCCATATGATTTGGTGTTGATGCCAAGCTAGAACAAGTTGATCACACTAAGGTGCAGAGGTACTGGATGATAACCATGCAGAACAAATTGGCAAATTAATAGAAAAGGTTGTTGCATGGAAATTGTCTTGTTATCTAAAGTAACAAGTTGTTACACCAATGCTCTGTGGGAGTCATCCTAACAAGCAGACCTGGTGTAATGCAGCTATCTTTGCACATGATGTATTTGAAGGTTTCAACTCATGTAGTGCAGCAACATATCTCTTAAACACACATATAATAGAGTGCCATTGGACTGACTATTGAATCAACTATTGAAACTTGAAGTCAGCCCCTTTATTATTAATGAGGTTGCTGCTGCCCTTCTTCAGAGATTTTCATTATTCATAATTATAACATTTCTTTATTGGTTTCTTTTTTGCTGTCATTGGTATCTTAAAATATTTTTTGTAGCATTTTAAAAGGTAAATATTCTTTGCCATTTATTGAATAAACATCCATGTTTTACAGCTGTAAATGGTTCCTTGAAATATGCATGAACTAATCTGATAGAATTGAACTTCACTACCGGTGTTCTGTCAGAAATTTTTTTTATTTGTGATCATTTGGATGTTTTTATTATAATTCTTGTTATATTTCTTGAACACAATCTTCTGTTTATGTTTGCTTATAATTATTCACATTTGTTTACATCTTACAATTATTTCTAAATCAATGTAGACTCTTCCTATGGTTTTGACTTTATTGTCATGACTTTTGTTTCTTTTACATTTAAAAACCATGTGGGTTTCTTTGTTGATTGAATAATATGTTTAAGATGTTTAAGAAAAATGGAAGTCCACATAGTTTTTAACATTTTTTTCCCTATTTAGCAATACTTTCATTGCCATGGATAACATTTTGTTATAGAAATAGAAAGTCTCTTTCACTGTCGTCCGTCCCACATAAGGCGGATGTGTCGGGCCATTAGCGCAAATAAAACGGCGATGCAGCACATTTTCATTCTCTGAACTACATCCTGCTCGAAATCTAGTAGGATCATGTTCCTGCTACAAAGGAGATCCCGCTGGAGTCTGAGAATGAACGCTGAGGAAGAAGAAGAAGACTGTCGTCCGTGAATATAACTTTTTTTGTGGGGATTTTTGCTGACTACACTGATTTTATTTATTGTGGTACTTTCTGTTCATTACAAATATTCTAATATGACTGAGCCATTGTTAGATCGATTCTTCTTCTTCATCGTTCATTCTCAAACTCCTGCTGGATATCCTTTGTAGCAAAATCATTGTCCTACTAGATTTCTAGCAGGATGTAGTCCAGAGAATGGAAATGCGTTGTGCTGCCGTTTTATTTGCGCCAATGGGGCAAGATGGTTTTTTTTACATATGTTAGAAAATTCTCATAGTCTACACATAGTTGTATGTTGTCAATAACATCACAAATGTAAGATAAATGGATAAGCTATACACTGATACCAGTTTGGTCTTTCATAATTACGTCTAGTTGTCAGAATATGCTAAAAATGTGAAAAGTGTGAAAAAGTGCCCTGCTACCCTGATGTAAATCATTGAATTCAAATATCAAAGACCTAATTACTATGAGGTCTCTAACTTGCATCTGTATATGTATGTTAGAATTTGTGTCTGTTGGTTTTGCTTATATTTTTTAAATGAGCTTCAGTTGTTGTTTTTTTCATATCACAATGTTAGTTCTATGTTCAGATTTGATAGGCGTACATTTATCTAGCATGAGGATTGAGAATAATGTTTACCTATCATTTGAATCAGTATTTTCTATACTCTTATTTTTATTGCAACATTATATTTATGATGGTAGTATCATGTGTGTATTTCCAGTATTTCTCCATGTAATTAGATTATTTATGAGATATCAGATTATATATTTTTCTACTTTTTTCAATAAATGTGTTCTGTATTTTTTGTTTTAAAATGTTTTACAAAGTGCAGATGTGTTTCAAACTGTATTCCATACAAAATTTAGCCGAAGCCATCAAACATATGCAGTGATGTTATATTAACATTTCTTTCACCAGAATCGCTCTTATTATGTTGAAAGTTCTAACATAGAATGTCAGTACCCAAGGAGGACGCATAGTGCTGAGGTTAGTGTTCTGGCTTTGCATATGAGTAGTCCTGGGTTCATTCCCCAGTTGAGAGAGAAATGTTTTTCAGATCACAATGGCTCCTGGGTCGACCCAGCCTTAATTGAGTACCGGATAAATCCGGGAAGTAAAGACTGTGATGAAGAGAAAATGCCCTCATATAGCAGAGCCACTGAAATTTGAGATCGTTAATATCTCACACCACTACGACATTAATGAGTGCTATGGGTTAACTTTTTTTCCTAGAAATTTAGGCAAAAGGTGGGTAAAACCCCTCCCTAAACAATTTTTCACAAAAAGGCCATCAAGAAAAGGGAATAACACATTTAAACATTTTCTTTCATCAGCATACTTGTCAAATTTATGAGATGAAAATCTGTATGAAACTCAAGTCAAAACTTGTACAACTCAGGGACAACCTGTAAGCTAACAAGCCAAAAAAAGGCATTTGATTATTGATTAGGAACTGACTTCACAGCATGCAGGGCATTCCCATAAGTGCTCCTCCCTCCTTTCAGCAGCCATCCCAGTGTATATATACTAGAAGTCCCGGTCAGGTGTTGATTGTGTGATCTTCGGGACTTTTCAAAAAAATTACTTTTCCTTCCCTCACCTCTAGATACTCCCATTTCTAACATTCTCTGTATGTGTACGTTCTCAACCTCATTGACATCATCTTCATCTTGAAATGAATTTATTACTGCCTTCATTAAGTCTGCTTTATCTCTTCTCAGCATTGTGCCATCTATCACCGCGTTGCCTGCACATATGTCGGCTCTGACTCCAGCATGACCAGGGTAGTATATCCATGTAATGCTCTGGACAACTGAGTTGTTCAATAAGTCCCACCATTCTTTTCTTAGCATGAACTTTTCTATCTTGCGCAGCATACTTTGAGAGTCTGTGAGTATTACCACGTGTGTTGATGTATCAGTTATCAACCAATTAAGAACTGCTGTAACTTCCTTTATCCTCATGCTCGATGTGACAGTAGAATATGCTGAAGATTTCTCAACCAACTTCACGCCGTTTCTGTAGGCAACAAAACCCCAACCACTTTTATTTGTGTTTCTGAAAAAAGGCATTTTAGCATAATTTTGAGCGTATATGTATATGTCACATTTGATGGCCATTGCCATTTTGAGAATAGACGGGTGAGGGGTTTCCATCCCTTTGTCTACGTTTCTAATACTGCATCACGTTCTGATTGCTGGGGGATTTAAACCCCCCCCCCCCACTTATCTATTACCTTGTAACCCAAAGAAAAGAAAATATAGGCACTATAATTAAAACAAGCAAAATGACCATCATTTTTCAACAAGCTGTTGGAAAATGGGACAAAAAATAAGAAAAAAAGATAAACAATTAAGTTAATTGCGTTAAGGAAACAAACCATTCAAATTTTTTTCAAAAAGTTTGCCTATCATATTCTGCATTGTTATTATTCTGTAGCCTTGCATCCTCCTGGTGTGGTCCTTCCCAGGTTTGGGTAGTGGAATTAAATAGCTGTGAAACCAGTCTTATTTTACTGTGCCCTTTAGAAGGCTATTATTGAACATGTCCGCAAACTCTCCCTACTCCTCATCCGTTCTCCGACTAATGTCATCGTATCTAATGCCATCTGGTCTGGGTGCTGTGTTTTTTGTACTTTTCAGCGCCTTCCTAATTTCTTCAACAGTGATTATAATATGTTTTTCCATTCTCAAGTTCTTACACATGTCTGTAATCTTTTGCCTGATTTATTGATATGCCTCCACATTTCTCTGACCAATTTGTGCGGTGTAGTGTGCCAGAAATGCAGCACATTTTGTCTCACCCCTCTTCTACCAGGCTGTATCATCACTCTGGAAATCAGCAATAGTCGTGCGTCTTGTCAGAGCATTCATAGATTTGTGTAAACTCCAGAACAATTTTAGTCTACTTTTTACGTGTGATCTCCTTGCAAAATTCGTCCCATTTTGACTCCTTTGAATGTTTGAACTAAGGTATCTTTCTTCCATTTCCATTATGCGACCTCCATGGGTTGAACCGCTACATGTTTCCTTGCCCTCTGCCATAGTGCTACTACTTTCCGTTTCTCACTCCATGCCCTCTTCATACTCTTTGCACCTCTTCATTCCACCAGGGGGGCTTATCCCAAACCTGATTTCCCACTTGAGCCCTACGTATGTCTTGTCGAATTCTGCTCACAACATCCACTCCTCTGCGATCATACTTAAAATAACTGACCTTTGGCCTGATCTGCTTACTTTTACCATTTTTTAAAAGCACAACACATGGGAGTGATCATTGCAATGATGCCCCAGCACATACCATTTGCAGATAGCCATAGAAGCCGATGACACCAATGCCAGGCCGATAGCGCTATCATCATCGCCATCCCTGCTTGCCATTCTTGTTATACGACCATCATTAATGCACACCAGGTCCGTATCTGTCAGGGCCTTCTCATGCTCTCTTCCCTGTTTGTTAGAAGCACTGTTTCCCCATGATAATCAATAGAAGGTGGTACTGCTAGTAGAACATAATGGAAAATAATCATCATCATCAAGTGCCGTCTCCGCAACGAAGGTTGGCTGCAACGTATCTCCAACATCTCCTGTCTCTTGTCTTGGTGGTGCACTCTGCTAGACTGTAACCTGTCCATCGTGTAATGTTACTCTCCCATGTGTATCTCTGCCTACCTCTTGCTCGCTTCCCTTTGACTTAACCCTCAAGTAAGGTCTTCAATAGGGTGTCATGTCTTTTAATGTGTCCAAAGTATTTTATTTGCCTGATCTTTATTTCTCTTAGTAGTTCTTTCTTCATATTAAGTGTCTTTAGCACCTCTTTATTTGTTTTCTTCTCTTTCCATGATGTTCTCCCTATTCTTCTATATACCCACATCTCAAAGGCATCAATTTTGTCTTCTAATTGTTTATTTAGTGTCCATGTTTCTGAGCCATACATTAATATGGAATAGATGTAGCATTTTATAATTTATATTCATTACTTGATTTATTGACTTGATCTAGTAGTCTTTGTAGTTCATGTTCACTTTCTGCTAAAAGAACAGTGTCATCTGCATATCTAATGTTGTTTATTATTTTCCCATTGATCTTGAGTCCTGGTGTTTCTTCTATATTTTTAAAGATATTCTCTGTGTAGATATTAAATAGGCTTGGTGATAAAATGCATCCTTGTCTTACCCCTCTTCTTATTTCTATGTACGGTGAGTAGCTGTTTTCACACCTTATTGATGCAGTTTGTTCCCAATATATATTTCTAATCAGCCTGATGTCTTTTCCATCTATGCCTATTTCTTGAAGATATTTGATTAATTTTTCATGTTGGACTCTGTCAAAGGCCTTGCTGTAGTCTATGAAGCAAATATAGATACTTTTTTGGACTTCTATATATTTATCACTAGCCGGATACTCAGTATAGCTTCTCTAGTTCCTTTGTTTTTCCTAAAACCGAATTGTTCTTCACCGACCTCCATGTCTATCTTGTTCTTAATTCTTTCATGTATTATCTTGAGAAGTATTTTAGTTAGATGGCTCATTAGACTTATTGTTCTATATTCTGTACAGTCTACAGCCCTGGGCTTCTTAGGTAGTGGTATGAATATTGATGATGTTAGGTCTTTAGGTATATGGCCCGTTTCATATATGTCATTGCAAATTTCTGTGATAGTATCTACACCAAATTCATTTAGAGTTTTTATTATGTCTGCTGTTATGTTGTCAGAGCCTGCAGCTTTTCCACATTTTATTGAATTTATTGCATGTTCTACTTCTGATTTCAGTATTGCTGGTCCATCATTGTTGTGTATTGTTGGTTGGAAAATAATACTCACGTGTAAGACAGGTAATGAAGTCCTACTGAATGATGACTAAAACACTACACACTATCACTAACGGATGTAAATATGGTACATATAACAAAACAAAACACAGAATATAATCTACAGATGACAATACACAGGACAAAGTCGACGTTTCGGACCAATAGGCCTTTTTCAAGATACGGACATAACATTCAAACATTAAAAAAAAACCCCATGATGTACCTTTCCATAACGTGTCCTGCAAGGTATCATGCCATCTTGAGAGAAATAAGTGCCTACCAACATTGTTAGGAGGGTATCGCCCAGGAAAGAAGACATGGCAGGATGCAGCCATATTTGTGCAAGATGTTTTGAGGGGTTCGATTCGCGTATGAAGACATGTGTGCTATCATTAGATTTGGAGAATGCTTACAACAGGGTGTCCTTGGATATCTTGATGGACCAAATGTTAAATCTTGCACAAAAAAAGTAAATCCTTTTATTGTGCGGTTGGTTGGTGCGGCCCTGATGCACAGAATAGTAGTTCTTAAATGTGGTAACTGGGTATCAGCACCAACAGTTATTAGTCTTAATCTGCCACAGGGATCGCCTCTATCTCCTGTGCTTTTCAATGTATACACAGTCCATATCACTAGCAATCAAATCACAGGTGCTAGCAGAACAATGTCGTACGTCGATGACATCCTGGTGTATAGGCTTGGCAGAAATCGAGAAGAGTGTGTCATGGAACTACAGAAGGAGCTGGACAGACTGACAAATTGGTGTAGAGATACGGGAGCAGTGATAAATCCTTCTACGGCATTCGTGACTTGGTTTTCCTTGAACAATCACATGGTAAAGACACATGTTTGTTGTCCGGAAAAAGTTTAGAAAGAACCAGCACAATGAGATATCTAGGTGTATTTTTTGACAGAAGTCTGGGTTTCAGGGAACATGTTGACCACGTTATCATAAGAGCAGACAAAGGCTTAGCAGCAATGAAGGTTATGACTGCTGCGCAGTGTGAGCAGAGGTTGTTATTTCCTTTGTACCAGGGTTTGGTGCTGGCTGTGGTGGAATATGCACTGGCAATTCTGACTCTTAGCCAAACTCAGAATGAAAGACTAGGTAGAATCCAGAATGCAGCAATGCACAACATACTTGGGTGCACAAGAGACACATCGACAAGAGCTATGCGATACCTACTTGACTGTCCAACAGCAGAGCACAGATTACAGTATTGTCGTGCATGGGCGTACCTTCAAATCGGTGTCCCACAGCTGTAGAGAAAGAAGTGCAGGCTTTGGTCCGTGAGAATGCCAAAGAGGGGGGATGTGATTATATACACAGATGAATGTGATTAGACATGTTCGCAGTGCTTGGGCCTTCACAGCTCAGTGCACAGGTAAAGCGATCAGGGAGGAGAGTGGTTACTACGAGTAGCACAAGTGGGTCTCGTTCGCGAACAGTAGATTGAGGCCTTGAGAAAGGCGAGGCTGAAAGTTGTTACATTTATTTTCATGCTGGGACATGTGGGTGTGAGGCAATGAAAGAGCAGATCAACTGGCATCATATGCAATTGTGGCATGGGGCAATGAATCGAGTTGACGTTATGAACTCCTTAAGAGATATAGCACGCGAGAGTGAGACTAGTGTGAATGGCGATTCCTTTTCAATGGCCAGGATTAAACATTAGGACTTGAAATGTGGTGTTGCTAGAAGTGAACATTTTGGAGGGCGCAGAAGAATGATGGTAAACCAGCATAGGGCCGGTACTGTCATCATAAGTGTAATGGCGCATACGCTCAGGGAGAGATCAGAGCAACTATGAACGTGTCCAGTTTGCAGTGATCATGATCGGGCGACTAACTAACTAAACCATTCAAATCCCTTCTCCCCCCCTCGGGCAAATTTCAATGGATTAAGATGATTATCAGACCTTAGAAGATGGGTTAAGTCATACTCTTAAATATACCAAATTGATAGAAAAATTGCCATTAGAGATTTGCCGTTCTCGAAAGTTGTACTATACTAGTCAACATTGTATGGTGAAATTACAAAATGTGAATGATCAATTATGTATGTCCTATAACAAACTTACACTACCACTCTTTAGTCAATTCGCTGACACATTGTGTAGGTATGATTAATGACAGTGCTGCACTTCCATTTCGAGGTCGCTGGTATCCATCGCACACCCCTGGACCAGCAGAACTATCTCGTATCAATGTTAGAATCCGCACAGAATCTTCTGTGACTCCATTACTTTAACTAGTACAATTTTGTACGCCTATTGGATTCTGAGTCTGTTTTATCGCTATTGCTTGCTAAAAAGTCCAATCATTTTGGGCTGCGGTTAGGGATATAATCAACTAGGCCTACATCGGCCATATAAAAATTCAATAAGATTATCTGATTATCAGCGATAAACCAATTCATCACGCCAAATAATGTGTTTTCAGTTGACAAACATATCAGTGATTACTGCAGGGAACCATCAAAGGGGGAAGAAGCAGAGGAGGGCAAATAAAGACATGGACAGACAATATCAAGGAATGGACATGACAAGATTTTTCCCCACTCATCCTTATCGTTGAAGATAGGAATCGCTGGAGGACTCTGTGTGCTGAAGCATCCAATTTAATACTTCTATGACCCTGATGGGTTACGGGTTTTAGATATCAGACATTCCAATTTAGATTATAAATCCAACTGACACTGTTAAAATATTTGTTGACAAGTTTTGACACATACAAATCATAATAGCAGATAACATGAGTTGAATGCACACAAAAATGATATCATCAGATATTACTGTATTTGAAACTCAAAACAAAAGGATTGTTCTTGCATACTAAAAAATGATAGTTATGGTTCAAGTTTACTGTATTTGTTTTCAATTATAAAATATACAACAGACAAAGATTGATTTGTGAACAAGATAACAACTATTATACTGATCTTCTGTCCAAATTATGTATTTTTTTGTGCAGAAACCCCATCCGGCACCAACTAAATCTCTACTATTCAGTTTACTTACGTAAAACACAGGTTTATATTTCGTCTCAATGGGACACGATAGACTATATCTAAAACTAGTGGGTAATGATGGGCAATGATGAGCACACAAGAAATCATAAAAATTACAATACACAAATCACATTCAACGTTTCAACCAAAAGGTCTTTATCAAGACACAAACAAAACATTAAAAGACGACGAATAGAAAAATTATCACAACGCCCAACGGAAATATGGAAATGATATGCCGGAAGGTCAGAAAGTACATAAAAACGTAAATATATGTGGAAACGAAACGAACAAAAAGATGAATAAATGACGGAACAAAAAGAATAAAGACAAAGACCACACCAACCTCACGTGCCACCTTATGTCCTTACGTGGTTCAGATGCGCTCCATTTCATTTCCCAAGGCCACTTTCTCCATCGATGAGGCCTTTACATGTGAATCCTGTAATGTCATTTACGTGATCATATGTAAACGCAGCAAACAGTACATCGGGGAAACCGGCCTACGATTGAGCGATCGCTTTTGTAACCATCTTCATGCCATCAAGCACAGAACACCCACTCCTGTGGCCACACACTTCAACGGCGATGGTCATCATGGTACGTTGGATATTCAGGTCACCGCCATCAGATCTTGCACCACCGATGATAGATCTAGGTATGCTCTAGAAAATCATCTCATTTTCGAATTGGGTACACTCAAGCCTTTTGGACTCAATTCCGACCACTCTTATGTCTAGTACTGGGTTGGTGTGGTCTTTGTCTTCATTCTTTGTGTTCCATCATTTATTCATCTTTTTGTTCATTTCGTTTCCACATATATTTACGTTTTTATGTACTTTCTGACCTTCCGGCATATCATTTCCATATTTCCGTTGGACGTTGTGATAATTTTTCTATTCGTCGTCTTTTAATGTTTTGTTTGTGTCTTGATAAAGACCTTTTGGTTGAAACGTTGAATGTGATTTGTGTATTGTAATTTTTATGATTTCTTGTGTACTCATCATTGCCCATCATTACCCACTAGTTTTAGATATAGTCTATCGTGTCCCATTGAGACGAAATATAAACCTGTGTTTTACGTAAGTCTAATTGTTGTTACGTTTCATGCAGTTACCTTGTATTGATTGTCATATTCAGTTTACATGTCAGAGTATGAATAAATTTAAGTCAGCTCTGTCTCAGTGTTCTCAGAATAAACATCCGTATCAATATTCCTATCCAACTGGGGATCATGTCAGAGAAATTCTTTTCCCTCCAGGGACATATAAATGGAACACCCTATATGGAACAAAACAACAGCTCACAAACGCATACATCACACAATGGCATTGGTTCAAAGAGCATGGGGTCATGGAACGCTGGATCAGCAATCAACCATCAATGTTCCCACTGTAACAAGCCTTTTCAACTTCTTAGCCATCACCATATAGTTCAAGTCATGTGGTGTTGATTATCATGTCTGCCCAGTCTTCTGTACTCAATACTGCCAATCATTTCAGATACTGATGTTTCCCCAAGCCACAATGACAAGCTGTCCAGTATCTTCTGTTAGCAATCTACAGAAATAATCGAACAAAACTGAAGCCATGCTCGTATTCGCTTTCAAAGTAGAAACATCATAAGTATCACCTGCAACTGATTACTTGTCTAATAAGATCAATCAGGACTGACAAAACACAATTGTAGGACATTAGAGGCTACCCATGAATTACATCAACAATTTGTTGTCAGTTTTTGACCTCTCCCTACACCCCTCCCCCATTATGTCAAACTTGTTTGAAAATCATACTGTTAACATCAACTTTTGTGTTCCCCCCTCCCCCAATCAACAACTGTCAAATTGACTCCCATCCCTAATTATTGATGTACTTTATAGACAGCCCCCTTACAGAATAAACAGGAAATGAAATCTATTTATACAGAAAAAATATATGCTTTCAGTCGTTCATATCAGTGCATATAATCATTAGCACTGACCTACATGTCACACAAAATGAACAGAAATTAGACTATTCTACTTGTTAGGTTGGAATCCTTATATAGCACATCAGTTTGTCATCCCCTATTTCACTAACTACTAGCATGTGATGGGTGAACTTCGTATTCCATAAGTCTTTGTAACGGTGTATGTGTGGCTCTGCTTGTGATAATGCTTCATATCAGTAGTTTTATAGTGTGCTAAATGATATTCCCCCTCCAAGGTGGCCACTGTGTTTTGCTTAGGGACCACACAACACATTTAGAAATTGGGGGGGGGGGGAGAGACATTAAAAGATAACTATTCAAAGTTTTTAGATGATATTTATTAAAATTCTAGGGAAAATAGAAAAGTCACAAATGGCAGGAGGAAAATATGGAAAAATAATGAAATTTGTACAATTTTTGACAGATGTTGCTTTATTTCTCCATACATCTTCTACCAAGATTGATGTACTAGATTCACTTATCAGTATGGCAATACCTGCAGTATAAAAATCTATCGTCAGTCAACTCTCACTGTACCTCCATCATTTCTGGAATTTCAATTGGTCATGCATTATGCTGTTGGCTGAACCATGCAACCTACTGTAGTTGATACTATGTCTACCTCACCTGCCAGCTTGAATAAAACCTACTGCGCTACTATTTTCATCAATGACCAAGAACTTACATGAACAATTGTGAAAGAATTCACTTATCTTGAAAGTATCATATCATCGAATGGGAAAAATACCAAAGAAATCCAACATAGATGCACCAAAACTGCACTATATAAAATGATCATCATACTATCACTATGCTACCAATGTCAAATGTGGACACTTACCGGGTACAACAAAAGAAAACTTGTTACAACAGAAATGGCTTGTCCATGTAGAATTCTCAGAGTTAACAATAAGAGACAGAATCAGAAATGAAAATATATGAAGACTAACAAACACAGTGCCAATCCTGGATTACATCAGAAGACAATAATTAAGTGGTTTTCACATTACCATCACATTTCTGACTACCATCAGATAGTGTCCCTCAAAAAAATATTGCTATACAGACACGATGGAAACAAAACCAGGGGCAGACCATGTAAATGATGGATTAAAGAAATAAAAGAATCAAGGAAAAGAAGCATATGTTAAGCACACTGAAACTAAAGACTGCTCAGTTGCATCTGTTGCAATTTCAACAAGACGATCAGGTCCAGCTTCATCAAGTGATGCACATCATGTGAATATTTATTTACCCAGTTATGTATTACATTAGGTGATAAACAGTTCTCAGCGTAAATAGGAACCAGCTTCTTATGAAAGCCATTAGCAGAAAGTTCTTTTGTCCCCCCAAAAAACATGCACAATTGCATGCTGTCCATTCCTTGTGCACTCTTGAAGCACTGTTGTCATTCGCATGTTCATGTGTGTATAAGAACTACCAGTGCAAATATCATCAGCCACACAACTGGATGTTGTAATCTCATAACTCAACATTTAAAAATCTTCTATTCCATTTCTATTCTTTCCACATTAGTTTTTGTCTTACTTATTGACTTCCCCTGGTTTATAACACTGAGGAGTTCCTCTATAGCACATATATTTATAACACAGTGGAGTCCCTCTATAGCACATGTGTTTATAACACTGCAGAGTCCCTCTATAGCACATATGTTTATAACACTGCAGAGTCCCTCTATAGCACATGTTTATAACAAATTTCTCTAATATTCTCTAATAATATAAAATTGATTTTCTTTTCAAAATTCCACATTCTGTTTATTCTTTATTGCTTATTCTGTATATAGCGAATTTCTATTACATATATATTTCATCGGTCCAAACCAAGTTGTTATAATGGAATTTCTATTATTACATATATATTTCATCGGTCCAAACCAAGTTGTTATAATGAAATTTCTTCCGCATTCATTCTCAAACTCCCACTGGATCATTTATAGCAGGACAATGATTCTATTAGATTTTCAGCAGGATGTAGTCCAGAGAATGGAAATGTGTTGTGTCGCAATTTTATTTGTGTTAATGACCCAACACATCCGTCTTTGGGTGAAAAAATGGGATTTGACTAATAGGCTTTGAAGAAAGTTGACATATTTTTTTCTTTTGTCCCTGGGTGAGACAATAGAACGAAATTTATTCCAAAAGAGGGCTACATGTGAAAGATTGAGAACCACTAGCTTATCTAATGTGCTACAAGAATCCAATATACTCTATGATGTGTCGTACAATATTCTAGCAGATTCTAGTGTATTTCATTAAGATTTGTTATATAAAATTCTAGTGGAAATGAGAATTACAGAAATATTGGAAATATTTGCAACTATTTAAAATGTGTAATTATAAACTATGAAACAGACAAATACGTGAAACTCAAGAAACACATGCACTAAACAACATAATGAATATTCTAACATGCATATATTTTTTATATACCGGTAAGTCTTTAATATTAAGTCAGTCTATTTTTCAAACTGAACTGCATTTCTTTTTTGTGGGATTCTGTCTGTTCTGGTAACTGTAAAGCTTGCCTACTGTCTTTCTTTGGCCAGATATTGCAGTCATTCTAACACTTGTAATTCTCAATCCATTGTTACTTTACTGAAGCAACTACTGTACATATTTTGTTTATCACTTAATAGAAGCACAGCCTTCTTTGTTTAATAGCAAAACAACCACCATTACAACACCAAAATTCTAGATTATATGCCTATATAGTCAGGCATTCCTCTTGTGGAAACTCGACAGCACTTCATCTTTACAATTACATTTTACATCATCTGAGATTTATTCTCAAATTTCTTTTAGGAGCTGTGGTAGTGTAAGGTTATGTTATTCACCCACTAACCAGCAAACCTGGGTTTCAAATTCACTTTGTTATTCGTGGTATGAAATAAAAATTACTTCTGTGGTTTGCCAAGCCACCATAAAGTAGTGCACCGGTATTCAGGCTCTGAGAAGGTCAAGGAATGGTGTTTTCACTACTGAAAAAGTGCGGTTGGCGGCGTTAGTGAGGCGGTTTCTAGTCAACCACATACTAGACAGCTGAGCACTTATGGGAAACCATGTACTATGACGTTGGTTCATAACACATATTACTTTTATCTTTCTTCTCTAAGCATTCCACACTGCTCAAAGTTGGGGGTCTTCTGTGTATAAAATAAAGTTGGGGGTCTTTGCATAAAATACAGCTAGGGTCTTCTGCGTATAAAATAAAGTTATACCTAACACAATAACAAAGAAATGTTTCAGAAAGAGAGTGTATCTATAAATATCTCTAGGTGGACTAGTGTTCTGGAGGAGTTTGAGTGGCCAAGGTACTAGGATCAAACCCCACTGCAGACAACTGTGCATTCAGACCATTCAAAAAATATAGTCAACCTACTAAATATATTTATATTGCCTAGAAAATCCAGAAAATTCTATTGCCAAGTTTATAGAAGAGACAAACTTCAGATATAAGCACTCTAGGCGAATGAAAGAAGAAGTATAAAAGTTTATTTTTTTGTTTCTGCGTTAGACAGTTTCCACATACTTGGGAGGAATTTAACTGTTTTTCAACTACAAAATCACAGGACTGGAAATACTTAAGTGGACAACAAATGTCTTTTTAATAGATGGTCCACTTATGAAAGGTCTTACTGTATTTACTGTTCTCATAGACAAGTGTTATTTTTGTTTGAACAGGACAATTGTTTGATTATGGGTTACCTATGTATGATTTTTCTTCATTTTTTAGTATTTGTTCTCAAACTCCCGCAGGGATATCTCTTGTAGAAGGAACATGGCACTATTAGATTTCCATCAGGATCTAGTCCAGAGAGTGAAGATTTGCTGTGTCCCAGTTTAATTTGTGCTAACGGCCCAATACATCCAACCCAAACCATTATCAGTTCTTTAATGTGTGTTTTCTGAGTAGTAAGCGCCCCCCCCCCCCCAAGAACCTGCCTGTGTGCATGAGTGTATATATAGATTTCCATGTTTGTCCAGTCCTCCGCTGTGTGCATGAGTGTATATATCAAGTGATGTTCTTGATATTCTTTTCATAGCGTTGTCTTCATTGTGGATACTCTGAATGTCTCTCGGTTCCGAGCTAGCAGGCATGCACTGGCCAGAGATATGTTCATACATTCTTCAATGACGCTGATCCATCGTCTTCTTGGTCTTTCTCTTCTTTTCTTCCCTGACACTCTGCCCTCCAGAAAGTCTTTCAATGCCATCATGTCTCTTTAAGTGTCCAAAATACTGTAGCTGCCTTCTTATGATGGCACAAGTGTATAGAATTCAAATTCTGTCCATTCTTTGATATTGTTAAAATTGACCATCACTGATTCTCACACCCTTCACTGTTCCTCGCAGGACTGTTTTAGACAGTAAGTCATGTTTAGTGATATGTCTGAATCACTCAGCTATTTTTTTGTTAATATAATCATTTGCTTAGAGTTTTATGTGTGCCATCTAAATAGCAATTGTTTCACTATTTATAATTAATAAAACATGACAGAAGATTTATTGATGCATTTTCTTTTTCTGCATCACTCTTTGATATCTTTATTATCTTTGATAGTCAACACAAAAGTTTATATGATTTCTGCCAGGTTGCATAAAGTTACTTTGTTCTGCTGTTTTCACAGCAGAACTGCATTATTTTGAGCCTTCCAGCCTAGCACATACAATTTCGGAATGCCTTATTTTAGGTGAGCTTCCGTAGTCTGTGACAGCTTTCCTATGTCACCAGGCAAGCGAGCAATTATCTATTCTATTCCGTGACAGTTCATCACATTATGATATATAATAGGCCATATCAAATTTTGGATATGCTAAGTTAGATCTGTCGAGCCACTGGCACAAGTGAAATGGAGATACAGCATATTTCTGTTCTCTGGACTACATCCTGCTGGAAATCTTGTAGAACCATTGTCCTTATATAGAAGAGATCTACTGGGAGTTTGAAAACAAATGAAAAGAACAAACTGAAAAAGAAACTCTAGAAGATTTGTGAATGTATGCTCTCACCAATTACAGTTCTCATAGATGATCACATTGTACTTGGATCAATTATATCATATTTACAACTTGTATTTATATGACACTTGGCTATGGCTATAGATAAAAGGGAAGACTAAGGAAACTGAATGTGTTAAAGACCAGAGTTAACTAAAAGTACAGTCCGGCAAGATTGCATGTTACAGATGCTAAATGAGTATAATGAACACAAAAATGATTCATCCTCGTAGCATACAACTTTTAAATTGTGATAACAGATTATTTTGAAAAGCAATAATACACGAGGACATATATTCTCAAATATGGATTTTTTTAAAGTATTGATTAGTGATTTTTTAACAGATGGTGGCACACTCCTTACAATCCCATGAAAGCTCTGGTGTTTTTTTTAATAACAGCCGCATTACATGGACATGCCCATTTATAGGGGTGTTAAAGTATGTCATAACATTCTGCAATGTAGAAGGAAAACTGCTGTGGTGACAGTTTGTTAAGTTCAGCAGTTAAAATATTTTCTGCACCATCGTTAAAGACATAGCATATTACTGACCACTTATATGGATGAACTTGAACCCAAAACTGAACAAAATTTCAAGTTGTCAATAAACAACAATGAATAAAAAGCTATGAATAGTTCACCTTATATTTGGACACTCTCACCTGGATTTACATCATATTGTCATTACACAGAATCATAAGATTGTAGGCCAAGAAGTTAAACCCCTTTTAATGGGCAAGTAAATGTTCTGTGGCTGTTATGTAAAAAAAAGAAGGAGTTTCAATTCTTTCAGCTTCATGTGATGGCAATTCTTTCAGCTTCATGTGATGGCAATTCTTTCAGCTTCATGTGATGGCAATTCTTTCAGCTTCATGTGATGGCAATTCTTTCAGCTTCATGTGATGGCAATTCTTTCAGCTTCATGTGATGGCAATTCTTTCAGCTTCAGCTGCAAGCTGATAGTTCCTGTAACTTACTGATTGTACCACTTCCTCATCCTACCTCTTAACATTTTAACTGACCAAATTCAACAGTCGTAGAATTTTACTGACTAAATTCGACAGTGGTAGAATTTCTTTATATATCGTTGGTGACCAACTTCGGTGACCATCAAAACTGTTATGATACTTCAGAAATACGGCAACCGTAGCGATAATATTGCTAAGAATAGCTCATCTGGGATAGTATGTCATTCGGGCCATAATGGCAGCACACACAAAATACAATCTCTTGACATTGTTTATGAGTATTATTTTTGAAAAATCTTAAATTATTGAAGGTAGGTTATTTCGATATATAGAAAGTATTCCATTACTTTCATATTATAATACCCAGCATTACCCAGTATCATAATAACTAGAATTTCACTCTTGAAATAACTCTGGGGCTTTCAAATTAATTCAGAAAAAAAAAACATTAATTGAGCCACATAGAAAATTTACAAGATCTATGTCATGAGTTAGATTTGCATATGAATTTTTAAAGACAGCGCTGTTGATGTCTCAACAATTTGCGAACAAATTTGGTAATGGGAGATAAGTATGATCTGGATTGCTCGTCAGTAAAGTATTAATCATCCTCCTCCATTATCTCCCTGAGAAATTTATAATTCCTTTTGATCTTTTAATAACCACCTGCCCACCATTATGTCTTCATCCAAACACCATATACTTAGGGAATTCAAAATGTCTCTTGTCATCTGTCCTGACACCTTTGCTCTTGAAGCCAGTTTGTCAACTTTCTTATTCCAACATGACCAGGCAAAATATCCACATAAGTCCCTGCAAGCGTGAAACCTCAATGTATTAAATCCATTCATGTACAACTGTTTCCCACAAAATCTGCCAAACCTTTTGTAATAGAAACAGACTCTGTATAGTTGGTCATCAAAATAATAAATGCAAAGAAAGTGTTATAATATTGTAAATATAAAGATTCTATAAGTAGATCTCTACAATATCAAAATAATATTTTCTTTTCACATTTGCTGTAGGTGCTGGCCTTTGTTCAAATACAAATATGAGCTAGGTTAGGTGAATCAGCCGTACAGGAGACAGACAAATACATGGGCAGCAACATTGACAGAGAAGGGCAGACGATGATGTGAATACAGAAAGCAAGAGGACATTTTATTGCACTAGGAAATATATGGAAATCAAAGGAAATTACATTAAATACCAAACTGAGAATATTTCACTCAAATGTTAAATCAGTGTTCTATAGTATGGGCTTAGAAACATAGAGTACAATCAGTGTTCTATAGTATGGGCTTAGAAACATAGAGTACAATCAGTGTTCTCTAGTATGGGCTTAGAAACATAGAGTACAATCAGTGTTCTATAGTATGGGCTTAGAAATAGAGTACAATAAATAGGAACAACCAGAAAACTACAAGTTTCATCAATGGATGTCTACTAAGAATAGAATTGAAATGTTATTATATGATCACCAATGAGGAACTAATGCAAAGAACTAAACCAACTTCAGTGAAGGAAGAACTAAGGAAATGACACTGGAGATGGATAGGTCATACATTAAGAAGATCAACAGGTAACATAATAAGACAGGCTCTGTTCTGGAAATAACAGGGAAAAATGGAATGAGGAATTTCTGTATATAGAATATATTCCTATTATATATTCCTAGAATATATTTCCATATATTCCTATTGCTATATAGAATAGGAATAGTTGAAGAAATACTTGGAGCAAAATGATGCAAAGGCTGGGTAGAACAGACAGAGCTGGTAACAACAGCTAAAGATAGAACAATGTGCAAGATGCTGAGGACCTATGCTTTGCACATAACTATAAAAGGTGTATAGATAAATAGTATTTTCTCGCCAGTTATTTTCTTAAATTTAATACTTTCTAACTCCAATTCTTGATTGTACCACAAAAATACTTCTAATTCAACACAGACATACAAAATTCTCATGTAGTTTTGACAAATATTACCATCAAAGTACACACTATTAATGTAACAGTATAACAAAAGGCACATGGCACTGGCCATCTAGCAATTATGTTGGCAAGTTTCTCAGCTCTTCTTGAGTCAGGAATCGAATGTGGGTGAATGGGAAGATGCCCTCTCTATTCCTAACATCTCTTCCTTCCCACTGGCCATTTAGTGGCATTTTCAGCACAGTCACAATCTCCCCAACCTGAAGAACATTTATAAATGTAAATTGATAAATAAAATATCAGATGTGGATAACAGGAGATAATCTGGCCAGCTATGCGGTTGAGGCAACACTGGGCTATATGTAATATACAATGATCAGGTGTCATCTCCACATCGGAGGTTGGCTGCAACTGACTTACAACATCTAATGTCTCTTGACGTGGTGGTTCACTCTGATTGACTGTAACATATCCACGACTTGATGTTTCCCTCCTATTTGTAACTCTGCCTACCTTTTGCACTCCGTTTATGTACTATTTTCAACAAGGTGTCATGTTTTTTATGTCTAAAATACTGTTTCATTTTTATTTCCTTTAATTGTTCTTTTTTATATTGTCTGGTTTACACTATGTTTGTTTTTATATTGTCAGGTTTACACTGTGTTTGTTTTCCTTTATTTCCATTTTTTTATTCCAAGTTCTCATTTCTCTTCTATATATTCTGGAGATTGAAATACTATGGTCTGAAATATTCAACAACCCTTTGAAGTTTGAAGTCAATGCAACACTGTCTAAGCATTATCTTCTTTTTCTTCAACTTTTTCTTCAAGTCATACTCTGATATGGATTTCCTCAACGAACTGTACTGTGGCCAACAATCCTGAGACAGGGCTTTATCAACAAAGCATTAACAAGTTAATCAATTACGAGAGATTGAAAAATTAGGAGATTAGATGAGTTTATTATACTTATGATTATGAAATAATCTCTTTAGTTATGAGCAGGCATCACTTGACAACCAATAGTCTTTCTGACAAAAGCACAGGTTCTCCTCAGTTGTGTAACTGAGGCGACACTCACTCATACAAGGTAGCAGGAGATTGGCTGAGGTGTCGCAGCCTGCCCCACTGCAGCGTCAAGTGTGAGAATGGAAACGGAAGCAGTGACTGCAGCTCTCACTTGGCTGGCGGCGATAAGTGTGCTGCGCGGGATAGGAAAGTGTGTGATCGAAGCTGAGTGGGTCGCTCTTCTCGGCGGTGCGCAGAGCATTGCATGGATTTGCTGTCCTAGTCATGCTGAGGTCAGGGGAGACAAAAGAGCTGATGTGTTGGCTGGTGGAGCTTTGGTGAACGGCGCCGAGATGGGAGGAGACGGGATTGAATTTATTGGAGTAGTCATGGATGCCTTACAGGAGGACGGGGAGGAAGTCGAATGTGACAATGTGCATATTAAGAGAATGTTGGAGATAGGAGTGACTAGAGGTGATGGGAGAAAGTGCTCCTTATCCGGAAAGATCAGAGGAACGTGTGGTCAGCAGCTGACTGGGACACTGAGCTTATACACTTTTGGCTGGCTGACGGAACAGCAAGCAGAGCATATATGGGAATGTCCCCAGTGCTGTGACGCTTGTTCCTAATCAAGAATCACTTATATAAGGTATTAAAGAAATGGATGTGTATTGGGTTGTTTATAATGTTTAGTCACTGAAGGGAGTCATTTCAGAATTACCACATCTTGCCAAGAGCACAGATCGCACTTCTGGGCTAATTATCTCATCATTCTTCTGTCAGATTTGTTGACCCATCAGCAGTAATGGCACATCTAGCATTCCCCATCATCTAGGAGTCTGCCATAAAAGGACACAGGAGCAATGTCCGTTAGCCTGCATCTCTGTTATCTATGGGGATTATTTGATAGAAGACAAATGTAAAAATTCAGACAAGATGTGTCAATTATGATTTTTTTTATAGGTGACAGGTTGTCAGCTTCCATCCATAAACCCGCAGCTCCGTCAGGGTCATAGGGGTGCCACATTGGATGCTTCAGCACAGAGTCCTCCAGAGATTTCTACCTTTAATGATGCAGATGAGTGAGGAAAAATCTTGTCCTGTCTAATCCTTGATGCTGTCTGTCCATGTCTTTATTTGCCCTCTTCTGATCCTCCCCCCCCCCCCCCCTTCGACTGTTCACTGCAGTATTGTTTTTGACAAGGGATCATGTCTGCATTTATGTCCAAACCATGCTAGTTTTTGCCGTTTTCGTATTGAAAGCAATGGTTCTAGTACACCTGCATACATCTCTATTTTATGTCTTACGTACAAATTTGTCTTATGCTCCCTATCAGACATTCATAGAATTCATCTGTAACATTTGTACTTGAAAGCCAGTAATCTTCTCTCCATGTCCACAGTGAGTGTCCAACTCTCACAACCATACAACACAACAGAAAGCACCAGCGACTTATACAGTTTGACTTTCACTCCAACACTGTTGCTTTTCCAAATCAACTTTAGCCTTGACATAGACACTGAAAACAACAAAGAATTATATATCGCATTCGTAGACCAAGAAAAGGCATTCGACAGAGTAGACAGACAACAACTATGGAAAACACTATCAATATACGGAGTACCAGAACATTTAATCAACATATGCAAGGGCATTTATGCAAATAGCCAATGTGCAGTAAGAACAAATGCAGGTGTGTCCAAAAAGTTCCAAATTCAATCAGGGGTTCGCCAGGGGTGTGTCCTATCCCCTCTACTTTTTATAACATATATCGACCACAATTGTAAACTAACAAGTACCAACGAAGAAGATAACATAAAAGACAAATTGAACGAACTACTCTTTGCAGACGACCAAGTACTAATAGCGACATCAGAAGAACAATTGCAAGACCATATGAACAAACTCCACATAACATGTCAAAAATTCAACATGAAGATTAATATTGAAAAGACTGAAATAATGGCAATAGCAAAGAAAGAAAGAAATATCACTATCTCCATCGATGATAAACACCTTAAACAAGTAAATGAGTTCACTTACTTAGGAAGCATTATATCGAGTGAAGGGAAAACCAGTAAAGAGATACAAAATAGATGCAACAAAACATACCAGATCCTAGGACAGATGACACGCATTTTCAAGAACAAAAATGTAAACATAGACACTAAAGTTGCATTATACAAGACTATTATTATTCCATCACTATGCTGCCAGTGCCAAACCTGGACAATGACAGCACAAGACAAAAGAAAAATAGTGACAACAGAAATGACATGTCTACGAAGAATACTCGGAGTGTCATTAAGAGATAGAATTAGAAACGATAACATCAGACAGATAACCAAAACAATACCAGTAATGGAACACATCAAAAGACAGCAGATCAAGTGGTTTTCACACGCTTCCAGACTACCGACATATAGCATGCCACAAATGGCCATGACACATAGACATAACGGTTATAAAGCCAGAGGCAGACCATGTAAAAGATGGATCACAGAAATCAAAGAAGCCACAGGAACAAGCTTACAAACAGCGCACAAGAAGGCCATCTCCAGAGAACTCTTCCACCCCTGACGCTGCAAGGCAAACAAGGGACACAGAGTATAGATAGACACTAAAGCCATCTCCAGCCTTATTTTTAATACTGCTTTGTATTTTCCATTGCTGCATAAACTGGATCCGAGGTATTTGAAAGTATTCACCTCCTCAAGCTTATATCCATTCATCATGATGTTGGTCTGTTCTGTGTCTCTGCTGTTAACCAAGATCTTGCTCTTTTCTGTGTTGATTACCATTCCATACTTGCTGGTAACTTTTTCCAACTTTGCTGTTAGCTCAGCTTTCAGCAGACTACCATCAGACAGCATACCACAGAAAGCTATGCTACACAGATACAGCGAAGGCAGACCTAGAGGCCGACCAAGAAAACGATGGACTACTGAAATAAAAGAGGCGACAAATTCCAGAATATACTCAGCACACAAGAGGGCCGTCTCCAGAAAACTCTTCTACCCCTGATGCCGAAAGGCAACAAAGGGTTTCAGCGAATAGATAAATAGATAGATAGCTAGATAGATAGAGGGGGATTCTACTTCTGCATTTATTCTCAAACTCCTGCAGTTAGCAGGATGTAGTCTAGAGTGTTGTTATGTTTTACAGTTTGGCTGCAATATCCACACCTTTTGGTCTGATACATTCAATTCAGCATGGCTTCTAGATCACTTGACTTATGGGATATAGAACAGCCAACACCACTTCCAAAACCTCCTTAGACACCTTTTACGACATGCATGGCAGGTAACAGTGTCACTATTCTTTGTTCCTCTTTCAGGCCCCAACAACACACACAGCAACTTGATTTCATTATGCATGGGTTCCTCATATGCAGCAGTACACCATCTGCCAAAAGTACCACTTCTAACATGTAAGAGTGCCACTCCTAGCACGTAAGAGTACCACTCCTAACACATAAGAGTACCACTCCTAGCACGTAAGAGTACCACTCCTAACACATGACTTAGCATTTACAGCCAAGAGCTAGCTGTGCTCAAATCTGATCACACTGGAAGATTAAAGCGGCAGTGCACAAATACAGCAATGCTGGTTTATTAGTGATGAATTGTGGGAATTACCAGAGTTGGAATTCTTTGTGAGGCTCTAGACCCCTGCAACTCTATTGGTAACTGATCCAGCCCTACAACTTTGATGGTTGGTTGGTAGCTGATCCAGCCCTACAACTCTGATGGTTGGTTGGTAGCTGATCCAGCCCTACAACTCTGATGGTTGGTTGGTAGTTGATCCAGCCCTACAACTCTGATGGTTGGTTGGTAGCTGATCCAGCCCTACAACTTTAATGGTTTGTTGGTTGGTTGGTAGCTGATCCAACCCTACAACTCTGATGGTTGGTTGGTAGCTGATCCAGCCCTACAACTTTGATGGTTGGTTGGTAGCTGATACAGCCCTACAACTTTAATGGTTTGTTGGTTGGTTGGTAGCTGATCCAACCCTACAACTCTGATGGTTGGTTGGTAGCTGATCCAGCCCTACAACTTTGATGGTTGGTTGGTAGCTGATCCAGCCCTACAACTTTGATGGATGGTTGGTAGCTAAATCCAGCCCTACAACTCTGATGGTTGATTGTTAGCTGATCCAACCCTACAACTCTGATGGTTGGTTGGTAGCTGATCCAGTCCTACAACTCTGGTTGGTAGCTAAATCCAGCCCTACCACTCTGATGGTTGATTGTTAGCTGATCCAGCCCTACAACACAACTCTGATGGTTGGTTGGTAGCTGATCCAGTCCTACAACAATGATGGTTGGTTGGTAACTGATCCAGCCCTACAACACAACTCTGATGGTTGGTTGGCAGCTGATCCAACCCTACAACTCTGATGGTTGGTTGGTAGCTGATCCAGCACTACAAGTCTGATGGTTGGTTGATAGCTGATCCAGCCCTAAAACTCTGATGGTTGGTTGGTAGCTAAATCTAGCCCTACAACTCTGATGGTTGGTTGGTAGCTGATCCAGTCCTACAATTCTGATGGTTGGTTGGTAGCTGATCCAGCCCTAAAACTCTGATGGTTGGTTGGTAGCTAAATCCAGCCCTACAACTCTGATGGTTGGTTGGTAGCTGATCCAGCCCTACAACTTTGATGGTTGGTTGGTAGCTGATCCAGCCCTACAACTTTAATGGTTTGTTGGTTGGTTGGTAGCTGATCCAACCCTACAACTCTGATGGTTGGTTGGTAGCTGATCCAGCCCTACAACTCTGATGGTTGGTTGGTAGCTGATCCAGCCCTACAACTCTGATGGTTGGTTGGTAGCTGATCCAGCCCTACAACTTTAATGGTTTGTTGGTTGGTTGGTAGCTGATCCAGCCCTACAACTTTAATGGTTTGTTGGTTGGTTGGTAGCTGATCCAACCCTACAACTCTGATGGTTGGTTGGTAGCTGATCCAGCCCTACAACTCTGATGGTTGGTTGGTAGCTGATCCAGCCCTACAACTTTGATGGTTGGTTGGTAGCTGATCCAGCCCTACAACTTTAATGGTTTGTTGGTTGGTTGGTAGCTGATCCAGCGCTACAACTTTGATGGTTGGTTGGTAGCTGATCCAGCCCTACAACTTTGATGGATGGTTGGTAGCTAAATCCAGCCCTACAACTCTGATGGTTGATTGTTAGCTGATCCAACCCTACAACTCTGATGGTTGGTTGGTAGCTGATCCAACCCTACAACTCTGATGGTTGGTTGGTAGCTGATCCAGTCCTACAACTCTGATGGTTGGTTGGTTGGTAGCTGATCCAGCCCTACAACTCTGATGGTTGGTTGGTAGCTGATCCAGCCCTAAAACTCTGATGGTTGGTTGGTAGCTAAATCTAGCCCTACAACTCTGATGGTTGGTTGGTAGCTGATCCAGTCCTACAATTCTGATGGTTGGTTGGTAGCTGATCCAGCCCTAAAACTCTGATGGTTGGTTGGTAGCTAAATCCAGCCCTACAACTCTGATGGTTGGTTGGTAGCTGATCCAGCCCTACAACTCTGATGGTTGGTTGGTAGCTGATCCAGACCTACAACTCTGATGGTTGGTTGGTAGCTGATCCAGCCAGACAACTCTGATGGTTGGTTGGTAGTTAATCCAGAAGGGCTCATGCCCTTTTGATCCAAAGCCATGGTATCGTATATGCATGTGTTTATGAGCTCTTTGTTCTATATAGGGTGTTCCATTTAACTGGACTTGGGAGAGATAAAACTCTTCTAATATCATTCAGCACTCTGCCTTCAAAAAGATATAATCAAATGTTTCATAAGGAACATTGACTATTCATAAGATATAGTCAAATGTTTCATATGCATAGCCACTAGACTGAAGTGTTTTCTTGTTGTATTAATGAGATTGTAAATTGTACACGTTGGGTGCGAAGATGGAAGATTGTACTCATATCAGTCTTTCTCAGCAAGATGATGTCTTTGGGCTGGTCATATGTTTCTAGTACTCGTCTGCAAAGAGTAGTTCGTTCAATTTGTCGTTTATGTTATCTTCTTCGTCTGTACTTTGTATTTTACAGATGTGGTCGATATATGTTATAAAAAGTAGGGGAGATAGGACACACCCCTGGCGAACTCCTGATTGATTTTGAAACTCATTAGATACTTATCAGATGTAATACTGGTGTAAAGTCTGCAAAATTCCCCAAGATAAAAAGTCTTACTCACATATGACAAAAATCTGATTATGGAAGTTAAAGTGTCAAACCATAACAATGTAAATCACAATATACACTGTCTTAATAATGGACTCTGTATGACTCTACTGGACCTTCTGTGTAGATGTTGCGAAACAACTAAGAACAACAAGAAGACTTGTGTCTTTAAAAATTGGTAACATCTATTCAGGATATAACCAATAACCAAGAATTTTTTCGCTGCAGTGATTTTCAAGGCAATATTATAAATATGTTCAGTAGTTTGCCATTGTTTTCTGAACAGTTCAGATGAACAATTGCCTGCGGCAGGCTTCTAACCAGGCATCAGAGTCATGCACTGTACCATACTGCCACAGAGATGGACACCTTTATCTTACATATCAGAAATATACATATCTCTATGTATGGATGATAGTATTTCATTTAACATTAAATACCTCCAATCGCAATTGATCCTTGTTATAAGCATTTGGGATTCTCTGCAGAATTACAAGAGCCTTTGCTGGCAGCTGAATCTGAAAGCAGACAATCAGAAACAGATTTGTCAGACTCATAATTTATAAGCAGCAGCACTGCACACAGAAGTCTCTAGAATTTGTCACTTTAAGATTATGAAAATTAGAATGTCCTTTCAGTTATGTTATGAAAGTTACATTGGCAGTGCACATTCCCTGTACCTCTCACAATTGTTAATGTATTCATGCATGTCACAGCTAGTATCATAACTATGAAAAAAATAATTATACGGCCCGTAACCCATCAAGCTCATAAAGGTGCAACATTAGAGTACAAAAAGGTACATTCCATATTATGCAGATACTCTTCAATCAAGAGTGGTAGCTTTTCTGTGGGAAGATATCCTGAACTCAAGTGTGGTAGTACTTCTGTGGGAAGATATTCTGAACTCAAGTGTGGTAGTACTTCTGTGGGAAGATATTCTGAACTCAAGGATGGTAGCACTTCTGTGGGAAGATATTCTGAACACAAGAGTGGTAGCACTTCTGTGGGAAGATATTCTGAACACAAGAGTGGTAGCACTTCTGTGGGAAGATATTCTGAACACAAGAGTGGTAGCACTTCTGTGGGAAGATATTCTGAACACAAGAGTGGTAGCACTTCTGTGGGAAGATATTCTGAACTCAAGAGTGGTAGCACTTCTGTGGGAAGATATTCTGAACTCAAGAATGGTAGCACTTCTGTGGGAAGATATTCTGAACACAAGAGTGGTAGCACTTCTGTGGGAAGATATTCTGAACTCAAGGATGGTAGCACTTCTGTGGGAAGATATTCTGAACACAAGAGTGGTAGCACTTCTGTGGGAAGATATTCTGAACTCAAGGATGGTAGCACTTCTGTGGGAAGATATTCTGAACACAAGAGTGGTAGCACTTCTGTGGGAAGATATTCTGAACTCAAGGGTGGTAGCACTTTTGTGGGAATAATTTTACTTGGTGCTGCCTATCTCCTCTAAAAATCCCCAAAGAATTCAGGTTATCATCAGTGCATGCCAGACAAGTCCATAGTTGCTCTGATCCCCATTTCAATCAATCAAGCAGTTCAGTCTTGATTTATCAGTCTCTTCATATATCTAGTATTTTTCTCTTCCCAGGTCAATCCAATCTAAACTCCAGTCTGCCACTTCAGAATCTTGAGAGCGTCTATTATTCACATTTCTGAAAATTTCTCTGAAACAGCTATCCTATGAAAATAGATTGAAATTTCTGACAATACACTCATATGATAATTAGATTGAAATCTCTGACACCTCACTCATATTATAATAATAGATTTAATTCTCTGACACTGCACTCATATAATAGACTGAAATCTCTGACACCTCACATATGAAAATAGACTGAAATCTCTGACACCACACATATGAAAATAGACTGAAATCTCTGACACCTCACATATGAAAATAGACTGAAATCTCTGACACCTCACATATGAAAATAGACTGAAATCTCTGACACCTCACATATGAAAATAGACTGAAATCTATGACACCTCACATATGAAAATAGACTGAAATCTCTGACACCTCACATATGAAAATAGACTGAAATCTCTGACACTTCACTCATATAATAGACTTAAATAACTGACACTGCACATTTAATAGACTGAAATCTCTGACACCTCACTCATATAATAGACTGAAATCTCTGACACTGCAATCATATAATAGACTGAAATCTCTGACACTTCACTCATATAATGGACTGAAATCTCTGACACTTCACTCATATATTAGACTGAAATCTCTGACACTTCACTCATATAATAGACTGAAATCTCTGACACTGCACATTTAATAGACTGAAATCTCTGACACCTCACTCATATATTAGACTGAAATCTCTGACACCTCACTCATATATTAGACTGAAATCTCTGACACTTCACTCATATAATAGGCTGAAATCTCTGACACTGCAATCATATAATAGACTGAAATCTCTGACACTTCACTCATATAATGGACTGAAATCTCTGACACTTCACTCATATAATGGACTGAAATCTCTGACACTGCAATCATATAATAGACTGAAATCTCTGACACTGCAATCATATAATAGACTGAAATCTCTGACACTTCACTCATATAATAGACTGAAATCTCTGACACTGCAATCATATAATGGACTGAAATCTCTGACACTGCACTCATATAATGGACTGAAATCTCTGACACTGCAATCATATAATAGACTGAAATCTCTGACACTGCAATCATATAATAGACTGAAATCTCTGACACTTCACTCATATAATAGACTGAAATCTCTGACACTGCAATCATATAATGGACTGAAATCTCTGACACTGCACTCATATAATGGACTGAAATCTCTGACACTGCAATCATATAATAGACTGAAATCTCTGACACTGCAATCATATAATAGACTGAAATCTCTGACACTGCACTCATATAATAGACTGAAATCTCTGACACTTCACTCATATAATGGACTGAAATCTCTGACACTGCAATCATATAATAGACTGAAATCTCTGACACTGCAATCATATAATAGACTGAAATCTCTGACACTGCAATCATATAATAGACTGAAATCTCTGACACTGCAATCATATAATAGACTGAAATCTCTGACACTTCACTTATATGAAAATAGACTGAATTCTCTGACACCTCACTAATTTGATAATAGACTTAAATCTCTGACACTGCAATCATATAATAGACTGAAATCTCTGACACTGCAATCATATAATAGACTGAAATCTCTGACACTTCACTCATATAATAGACTGAAATCTCTGACACTGCAATCATATAATAGACTGAAATCTCTGACACTTCACTCATATAATGGACTGAAATCTCTGACACTTCACTCATATAATAGACTGAAATCTCTGACACTTCACTTATATGAAAATAGACTGAATTCTCTGACACCTCACTAATTTGATAATAGACTTAAATCTCTGACACTGCAATCATATAATAGACTGAAATCTCTGACACTGCACTCATATAATAGACTGAAATCTCTGACACTTCACTCATATAATAGACTGAAATCTCTGACACTGCAATCATATAATGGACTGAAATCTCTGACACTGCACTCATATAATGGACTGAAATCTCTGACACTGCAATCATATAATAGACTGAAATCTCTGACACTGCAATCATATAATAGACTGAAATCTCTGACACTGCAATCATATAATAGACTGAAATCTCTGACACTTCACTCATATAATGGACTGAAATCTCTGACACTTCACTCATATAATGGACTGAAATCTCTGACACTGCAATCATATAATAGACTGAAATCTCTGACACTGCAATCATATAATAGACTGAAATCTCTGACACTTCACTCATATAATAGACTGAAATCTCTGACACTGCACTCATATAATGGACTGAAATCTCTGACACTGCAATCATATAATAGACTGAAATCTCTGACACTGCAATCATATAATAGACTGAAATCTCTGACACTGCAATCATATAATAGACTGAAATCTCTGACACTGCAATCATATAATAGACTGAAATCTCTGACACTTCACTTATATGAAAATAGACTGAATTCTCTGACACCTCACTAATTTGATAATAGACTTAAATCTCTGACACTGCAATCATATAATAGACTGAAATCTCTGACACTGCAATCATATAATAGACTGAAATCTCTGACACTTCACTCATATAATAGACTGAAATCTCTGACACTGCAATCATATAATAGACTGAAATCTCTTACACTTCACTCATATAATGGATTGAAATCTCTGACACTTCACTCATATAATAGACTGAAATCTCTGACACTTCACTTATATGAAAATAGACTGAATTCTCTGACACCTAACTAATTTGATAATAGACTTAAATCTCTGACACCTGACTCATATAATAGACTGAATCTATGATACAACACTCACATGATAAGACTAGAATCTATGACACAATGCTCACATGATAATAGACTAGAATCTATGACACAATGCTCACATGATAATAGACTAGAATCTATGACACAACACTCACATGATAATAGACTAGAATCTATGACACAACACTCACATGATAATAGACTAGAATCTATGACACAACACTCACATGATAAGACTAGAATCTATGACACAACACTCACATGATAATAGACTAGAATCTATGACACAACACTCACGTGATAATAGACTAGAATCTATGACACAACACTCACATGATAAGACTAGAATCTATGACACAACACTCACATGATAAGACTAGAATCTATGACACAACACTCACATGATAAGACTAGAATCTATGACACAACACTCACATGATAATAGACTAGAATCTATGACACAACACTCACGTGATAATAGACTAGAATCTATGACACAACACTCACATGATAATAGACTAGAATCTATTACACAACACTCACATGATAATAGACTAGAATCTATGACACAACACTCACATGATAATAGACTAGAATCTATGACACAACACTCACATGATAAGACTAGAATCTATGACACAACACTCACATGATAATAGACTAGAATCTATGACACAACACTCACATGATAAGACTAGAATCTATGACACAACACTCACATGATAATAGACTAGAATCTATGACACAACACTCACATGATAAGACTAGAATCTATGACACAACACTCACATGATAATAGACTAGAATCTATGACACAACACTCACGTGATAATAGACTAGAATCTATGACACAACGCTCACATGATAAGACTAGAATCTATGACACAATGCTCACATGATAATAGACTAGAATCTATGACACAACACTCACGTGATAATAGACTAGAAGCTATGACACAACACTCACGTGATAATAGACTAGAATCTATGACACAACACTCACGTGATAATAGACTAGAATCTATGACACAACACTCACGTGATAATAGACTAGAATCTATGACACAATGCTCACATGATAATAGACTAGAATCTATGACACAACACTCACATGATAATAGACTAGAATCTATGACACAATGCTCACATGATAATAGACTAGAATCTATGACACAACACTCACGTGATAATAGACTAGAAGCTATGACACAACACTCACGTGATAATAGACTAGAATCTATGACACAACACTCACGTGATAATAGACTAGAATCTATGACACAACACTCACGTGATAATAGACTAGAAGCTATGACACAACACTCACGTGATAATAGACTAGAAGCTATGACACAACACTCACGTGATAATAGACTAGAATCTATGACACAACACTCACGTGATAATAGACTAGAATCTATGACACAACACTCACGTGATAATAGACTAGAATCTATGACACAACACTCACATGATAATAGACTAGAATCTATGACACAATGCTCACATGATAATAGACTAGAATCTATGACACAACACTCACATGATAATAGACTAGAATCTATGACACAATGCTCACATGATAATAGACTAGAATCTATGACACAACACTCACGTGATAATAGACTAGAAGCTATGACACAACACTCACGTGATAATAGACTAGAATCTATGACACAACACTCACGTGATAATAGACTAGAATCTATGACACAACACTCACGTGATAATAGACTAGAATCTATGACACAACACTCACATGATAATAGACTAGAATCTATGACACAACACTCACATGATAATAGACTAGAATCTCTGATTGAGAAACAAAAGTTTCTATCTCTGATCATTTATCACAATTATTAGTGTTTGTGAGACACAATTATTAGTGTTTGTGAGACACAATTATTAGTGTTTGTGATACACAATTATTAGTGTTTGTGATACACAATTATTAGTGTTTGTGGTACACAATTATTAGTGTTTGTGATACACAATTATTAGTGTTTGTGAGACACAATTATTAGTGTTTGTGGTACACAATTATTAGTATTTGTGATACACAATTATTAGTGTTTGTGATACACAATTATTAGTGTTTGTGAGACACAATTATTAGTGTTTGTGAGACACAATTATTAGTGTTTGTGAGACACAATTATTAGTGTTTGTGAGACACAATTATTAGTGTTTGTGATACACAATTATTAGTGTTTGTGAGACACAATTATTAGTGTTTGTGAGACACAATTATTAGTGTTTGTGATACACAATTATTAGTGTTTGTGATACACAATTATTAGTGTTTGTGATACACAATTATTAGTGTTTGTGATACACAATTATTAGTGTTTGTGATGCACAATTATTAGTGTTTGTGATACAGCTTCACATAACAGTATTTTATAGTCAAATGGAATATATTAAAATACAGAAACGAAGACTGGGAATCTCTGGTTAAGCAAAACATGCACATAAAATATAAGAGTCAGAGTCTTACAGTTAAGCAAAACATGCACATAAAATATAAGAGTCAGAGTCTTACAGTTAAGCAAAACATGCACATAAAATATAAGAGTCAGAGTCTTACAGTTAAGCAAAACATACACATAAAATATAAGAGTCTTACATCACCAAAAGAAGAAGGTGGTTGTGGTAGAGTCACATGTGGCTGCTTGTAATCAGGCTGACTTCTGTTTGTGGATGACACATTGTTCTCAACCTAAAATTATTCAGAACTTTAATTTCAATGATTATATTAATACATTTGACAACATTCTAATTCAAAGACAACATGTGCTACTAAAGGCAGAGAGATGAAAAATGGAACATCTCTTAATTTAATCATGGAGCTCAACCACCAAGTACCCGTTAAGTAAACATTTTGGTTATACAATACACAGATGACCAAGAAACGGATGTACGGTGAAAATATAGCAAAAATATTACATGATGAACTCACAATAATCAATGCAAGACACTTGGTCTTGAGCAGACAACTCTTGCTTACCAGCAGACTTCATTATAACAGAACACATGCAATTTATAATGTTACATCATTTGCCTGTCGACCAGTAAACCCAGGTTGAGCGAACTCATTCGTGGTTTGATATAAAAATTGCTCGCATGGTTAACTCAGCCAACAGGAAGTAGGGTACCAAAGTTAAAGGTCTGGGACGGTCAAAGAATGGCGCCATCTATACTAAGCAAGTGCTATAGACAACGCTAGTCAGTCGGTTTCTGGTCGACCACTGACTAATAATAATAATAATAACAGCTATCACAGGCGATGATGACAAGAGTTTCTAACTTTTGTGGTTTCATCTCTCTGATGTGTGCGGAGATGACTGAAAAGTTCAATCCTTCACCCTCCACCATATATGGTCTGATCAGAATTGGATGTCTGTGTGCTTGTTTTTCTGTCTTTTCAGGCAGCATGTTTTCTCTATGCCTTTAAGATTTGCTGATTTTTAGTGGTGCAAGCACCTGTTCAGGAGTTGCTTCACCACACTGAGTAATTCTGAGTGACAGACTCTTATGATGCGGCATCAATGTTGAAGATCATTGAGAGATACTTTGAGAGAGCCCCTGAAGCCTTTCTTTTGTCCACTGGCCAGTCATTTTCTCTTGAGGAACCCACAATACATCAGCTATTTTAGGATATGTTTGTCAGGAATGCACACAACATGTCCAGCCCATCTTTGTTGGGCCTTCTTCAGAAGTGTATGAATGCTTCGGATAAAACTGACTGGCACCATTGACTATGACTCTGAGCACTTATGGGAAACTGTGTGTAATGGTGCTTGTTCATAACTCATACTGTATTACTTTTACATACAATTTAATTGTAAAGCATATATATTTGATGTAGAAATATTATTCTGCATATAGAGACACTTGTGTCAAGTGTAAGTCAATCACGGAGAATAAATAAACAAGTAAGAAATTAGAGGCCAGGGCGATGTAGTTCTTCAGAAGAATGGTGAGAATCTCATAAATATCTAGAAAAACTAATGAAGTTTTAATAAGGGAGATTACAGGGGTACAGACACTGTTATGGAAGCACTACAAAGTGAAGAAAAGGAGGCTGAGAGAGATAATACTCATGTTCAGAGAAGGATAGAAATTGGAGTGACATATCAAGAAAGTTACATATCTATTGGATTTCTATATACTTTTGGTAATAATAGTAAACATGTTGTTACAAATACCTCCCACAGCTAATAAACAGATTATCAAAACAATTATAATAAAATAAATAAGGATTAAATGGTTGACATTCGATCTAAAGATCTTTGTCTGAACGAACATATAATAAGAAAAACGAATACAGAAAAAAATAACTCAAGAACATCTTTTAAAAAGGTAATAAAGAAACTCTCTATCTATCTATATGCTGTGTCCCTTGTTTGCCTTGCGGCGTCAGGGGTGGAAGAGTTCTCTGGAGATGGTCTTCTTGTGTGCTGTTTGTAAGCTTCGTTGTGGCTTCTTTGATTTCTGCGATCCATCTTTTACATGGTCCACCTCTGGCTTTATAGCCTATGTGTCATGGCCATTTGTGGCATGCTGTATGTTGGTAGTCTGGAAGCGTGTGAAAACCACTTGATCTGTTCTTTTGATGTGTTCCAATAAGAAAATGAAGAATAAATTAACTGCCTAATCAAAATCATTTATGCGGGCAAAACATTGGCCCATGGGAAAAATAGTCTGCCAGGTTATTTTTACTGGCCTGGCAGGCTGATTTAAAATGATTCTATACACTGGTATCCTATGGTAAAAGAAAGAAAAGTAGACTAAGAGAAGCTCTTGACAGTGCAATCATCGAAGACTATGAGTCTCTACAACATGCAAAAACTACACACATCATAGTGATCATCTAGACAGCACTGTTTTCTAAACTTATACACTTCTAAAGGAACATTGACAGGCATGCAGGCACATAGACTCACCTCTGAGCTCAGAAAATATCAAATTACAAGACAAACTGTAAAATATAATACTAAAAACTGATAAGGAGAAAATTATTTACATCAATTATTTACACCAAATGACATTATCTGAAGCTGCCAGAAAAGCGAGAACAAGAACATTGTATCTCCCTCGACACCCGTAAAGGGTAAAAGAGGAAGGAAAGATATAATTATTTACACCTTTCATATTACTAGATGAAAACAGTGCTGAGAATGAAATATATTTCTAGAAACATTGCCATCCACCAAACTGTGACATTTGAGGTGAAAAAAAAACACAACGTTTGGCATAACCAGCAGGCAATTGATGGTGCGGAATGAGCACAGTGAACCTTATCTTGGCTGCAGTGGCTCAGAGTAGTGCATAGGTAGAAACATGCCTTCCTGTTGGTGTGATAGTTATTTTCTGACTCTGGTTGGGGTGGGTCGAAAATCCACAGACTTCACAGCACTATAGAATACAACACACTCCAGGGTGCCAGCTGTGCACTCATCCCTATGAAACTGTTGACAACCACCTCTTTGAAAATCCAGCTCTGGATGATAGAAAAATGCTTCTTCCTCCAAGGCCAGATAAATGAAACACATTATATGGAACAAAACAACAGCTGACAAACACATGCATATATCACACAATGGCACTGGGTTAAAAGGCATGAGCTGGATCAGCAACCAACCAAATAACCAGGTGAAAAAAAATTGGACTTTAAAATCAGCAAGTTCTTTTAGGAGACTAGATAACATGATACAAAAAAAGAAAGGTGGATATTCGACTCACTACAGGTGACATAATATAGAACAAGAAAAGTGGATATTTGACTCACTACAGTGCACAGGTGACATAATCATCATCATCAAGTGCCGTCTCCGCAACGAAAGTTGGCTAAAACAGACCTACAACATCCCCTGTCTCTTTTTTTGGTGGTGCACTCTGTTAGACTGCAACCTGTCCATCTTGTGATGTATCTCTCCCACTTGTATCTCTGCCTACCTCTTGCTCGCTTCCCTTTGACATTTTCCTCAAGTACGGTCTTCAATAAGGTGTCATGTCTTTTAATGTGTCCAAAATATTTTATTTGCCTGATCTTTATTTCTCTTAGTAGTTCTTTCTTCATATTAGACGTTTTTAGAACCTCTTTGTTTGTTTTCTTCTCTTTCCATGATGTTCTATATTCTGTATTCTTCTATATACCCCCTATATATATATCTTCTATATAAACTATATATAATAGTTTATTTAGCATCCATGTTTCTGAGCCATAAATAATATAGAATAGATATAGCATTTTATAATTCTCATTTATAACCTGTTTGTAATTTGTTTCGATGTTAATATTTTCCTAATGTCAGTGAAGGTACTTTTAGCCATTCCTATTCTCATTTAAACTTCTGTTTCACAACTGCCATCATTTGTGATTATGTGTCCAAGATTTTGATAATGTTTTACTTGTTGTAGGTTCTCTCCATGTATGTTTATGTTTAGCGCTTGTTCTTCTGTGACTTTGCTGATTATCATGGTTTTTGTTTTTTGAATGTTTATATCCAGTCCATATTCATTACCTGATTTATTGACTTGATCTATTAGTCTTTGTAGTTCATGTTCACTTTCTGCTAAAAGAACAGTGTTGTCTGCATATCTCAGGTTGTTTATTATTTTCCCATTGATCTTGAGTTCTGGCATTTCTATATGTTTAAAGATATTCTGTGTAGATATTAAATAAGCTTGGTGATAAAATGCATCCTTGTCTTACCCCTCTTCTTATTTCTATGTGTGGTGAGTAGCTGTTTTCACACCTTATTGGTGCAATCTGTTCCCAATATATATTTCTAATCATTCTGATGTCTTTTCCATCTATGCCTATTTCTTGAAGACATTTGATTAATTTTTCATGTTGGACTCTGTCAAGGGCCTTGCTTTATGTAGTCTATGAAGCAAATATTTGAAACTTTTTTGAATTGTTCTTCACCAACCTCTGTGTCTATCTTGTTTTTAATTCTTTCAAATATTATCTTGAGAAGTATTTTAGTTATATGACTCCAGAGACATTATTGTTCTATATTTTGTACAGTCCACAGTCCTGGCCTTCTAGGTAGTGGTATGAATATTGATGATGTTAGATTTTTAGGTATGTGGCCTGTTTCATATACGTCATTGCAAAGTTCTGTGATAATATCCACACCAAATTCATTTAGAGTTTTTATTGTGTCTGCTGTTATGTTGTTGGAGCCTGCAGCCTTTCCACAATTTATTGATTTTATTGCATTTTCTACTTCTGCTTTCATAATTGCTGGTCCATCATTATTGTGTATTGTTGGTTTTTTGTTCCGTTGGTCGTCAAACAGTTCTGCCACATAATCTTGTAAGTACTTCTGTTTTATCAAATATAATTTCTACTTTTCATCTTTAATACATTTATATGATTTTTCTTATTTGTGATCTGCCTTATCTCCTTACGCATTAATTTTGTATTCTGTTATATTGACATCTTCTCTGTATCACTGCATATTGTTTCTAGTCATTATTTGTCCGCACGTTACGTATGTCATTGTCTATGATTATTTTGGAGTATTTTTAGCTTTCTTCTGACATTTTATCTTATTTTATTATTCTGACATTTGGTTCCTCTTTCTGTCTGCAGGACTTTTCCGTGTATATAATCTTCTATTTTCATGTTCAAAGAATGTATTACATATGATCATATTGTTCTCCTCACAGATTTATGTCTTTCTCCTCTGTCATTTCTTGTCCCAAGTCGAACATGTCATACAATGTTCTTGTGTCTTCCTTTCTCTATTTTTGCATTCATGTCTCCCATAACTATTAGAATATCTGTTGATTTTACAGGCTTGCGTAGTAATTGTTGGTCTTCGCAGTAATTTCCTATTTCTTCTTCAGTGTAATCTGTAGTTGGTGCGGTGCGTATGTTTGTGCAATGGCTAGATTAAAAGGCTTTGCTTTTATCTTTAGCATCATCATCATTCTGTCGTTATATGTCCAGTACCAGCTCATGTTTTTTTTTATCTTTCTTGATCAGTATTCCTATCCCTCGTTCCTGGTAATCTCCTCTTGAATGTATAAAACTAAAATTTTCTTTCCATCTTGTCTTTCTTACTCCTAGAATATCTACATTTAATGCTTCTGCCTCCAATATTAAATTTTCTAGCTTCCCTGAACTGGTGTGGTGTTATAACATTCCATGTTCCTATTCTAATATGTTGCTTCCTAATCTTCAGATGTTGTTGGTCCATTGCTTGGCTTTGGCTTGTACATGGTAAGGTCCCAGTCTTTTCCTCGGTGGCCAACCAACATGACATAATATAGAACAAGAAAAGTAAACATTTAACTTATTGAAGTGCACAGAAGATGATACAGAACAGTGGACATGTAACTCACCACTTGTGTATATCGGACTGGAATTTGCCCAACTTGTCCATTTAAATTTCTTGCTGTCCACCACTCTTCCTCATCCTCTGAGATCACATCTAGCACATCACCTTTTTTAAAAGGAAGATCTTCAGGATCCTGAACATAAAATATCACATTATTAGACAATTTATGTTGTTGAGTGAATTTTGCATGCAAAATATGAATCATCTTAACCCGTTAAAGCAATTGTGACATCACTGTAAAAACATGAATCATCTTAACCCGTTCAAGCCATTGTGGTGTCACTGTAAAAACATGAAGACAAAATATGAATCATCTTAACCCGTTAAAGCCATTGTGGTGTCACTGTAAAAACATGAATCATCTTAACCCGTTAAAGCCATTGTGATGTCACTGTAAAAACATGAAGACAAAATATGAACCATCTTAACCTGTTAAAGCCATTGTGATGTCACTGTAAAAACATGAAGACAAAATATGAATCATCTTAACCCGTTCAAGCCATTGTGATGTCACTGTAAAAACATGAAGACAAAATTTTGCAATGTTTCTCTGTCAACATGTAAGTATGTAAAAATATATTTCTGACCTATTGTCACTTCCACTTGGAGATAAAAATGGAGTTGTCTCTGTAGCCATTTGGGTTGCATTGGCCATGATCAGCCCATTTTTTAAAAAGTGACTTTGATTGTCTCCACTTATCTAGTTCTTGGTCTTCCTGGTGCCTTGTAGCTCCATCTTCTGCTGTTGTATGCATGAAGGGCTGGTTGTGTTGGTTCCATTCTCATGACATGACCAAAACAACTGGTTTATTGGTCTTTTCTGGTCTTTTGATGTAGTCTTGACTTGAGATAGTCCTTTATTTCTTTCCAGGTATTTTCATTTCTCCATCAGTGTCTTTTCTATTTTTGACCAATCCTTAATCAAGTGGAATCTCTTCTTCTTCTGCATTTGTTCTTAAACCCTGCAAATAGAAGGATGTAGTACAGATATTGAATGTGTTGTAACTCTTATTCTATGCAAGATATATTATTTTTCCTTCTTTCTACAACTCTTGCAGATTAACAGAATGTCATCCGAAGAACAGAAAGCATTGTGTCATGGTTTACATCTTAGCTGCGGTATCTGCACCTTTCTGCCTAGCACATCAGACTTTAGATCACTTCTGGGTCAGTTTGACCCTATATGGGATGGGACAGCCAACTCCACCCCACAATCTCCTTAATCACCTCTCACAACATTCATGGAAGGTAAACAGTGTTGCTATTTTTTCTTCTCCCCTTTCAGGCCCCAATAACACACAGGCAAGTGGAACACAAATATAACAAATTAGTCCAAACTAACAACACAATATATATAAAAATATTTATATTTATTTGTATATATAATTTTTATATATAAAAATAATAAAAATTCATTATAGGCCTATGCAGTTATAAACATTAAGGAATATATTTAATTGGAAATTTTGAAAAGTGTTAAATAGGGATTTTTGTTATAAAGGAATTCCACTGTTATAAAGATTTATTTTCTCCTCTTTTCTCTCTTCTCCCTCCCCCATTTTCAACTGTCCTATCATTAATAAATAGAAGGTAACATGTGATCTGATAGATGAGCTACCCTACTACAGCAACACAATTTATTAACTCTTTGAGGGAAAACACAATTTATTAACTCTTTGAGGGAAAACACAATTTATTAACTCTTTGAGGGAAAACACAATTTATTAACTCTTTGAGGGAAAACACAATTTATTAACTCTTTGAGAGAAAACACAATTTATTAACTCTTTGAGGGAAAACACAATTTATTAACTCTTTGAGAGAAAAGTTTAGAGTTTTGCAAGCATTGCACAAAAATAAGTACCATTTGCTCCTAGCATACATAACATGCCACATTGTGTTATGAGAAAGTTATAGTACATTTTCTTACAATCAAACATTACAACTCAATATCACATATTTCCTGGAAATCTTATGTACTTGTGGTGTAGTGAAAATAACATTCAACATTTGAAATTTAATATTCACCTTGTGTATGAAATATACATTGTGTAAAGTTTGTTTGTTTGAGAACTCCAGGAATTGTGAGCAATTAGCTCTTACTTCCTGTGTGCAGTGGGGTGGTTTTTCTGAGCTTTCTTTAATACCCAGAAGACTTCAGCTTTTGGCTTTGTGCAATGCCTATTGAAGCACCTTCTATTCAGAGGGTGTCTATAATTGTATAGATGGCATGCTACAAAGCTTCCATAAGGGAACCTCAATATAATGGTATGTCTCCTAATGTTTACTGTTGCATGGGTGGTTTGTCTAGTGGGCCATTCGTGAGATACAAAGATGTAACCACATGTGTAAGTGTGTAATATTTAATGTTTAAATATCCACCTAGTGTGTGACATTTTGTGTCTAAATATCCATCTAGTGTGTGAAATTTAATGTCTAAATATCCATTAAGTCTGTGACATTTGGTATCTGAATATCCATTTAGTGTGTGAAAGTTGCTATTAAATACATCAATAAATTGTGCTTTACAATATTGTGACTCATAGTTCATCAGAAAAAGAAAGTTATAAAGATAAAACACTAGACCCTTTAGACATCGACTGCATAGATCATCATCTTTCAACTTAGAACGAGCCACTGGGTGGAGTTGGCTGTCCCATCCTATAAAGGATATAAGTGACTCAAGTGAAGCCATGCTGAAGTAGGTTATATCAGGTGAAATGCAGTTATTGTAGCTGTAAGCAAAGACAATGTATTTCATTCTCCAGTCTAGATCCTGCTAATCTGCACAGAATGAACACAGAAGAAGACTACAGGGCAATCTATACCAAATCAGTGTGGCCAAAAACAAATAAATACCAATGTACAACAAGAATATAGAATCCAAAACACATACTTCAGAGCAGCATACATTTCAAAGAAATGCAGGCAAGACATGGCCAAACTGGACTAAGCAGAGAAGGCAAAAGTCGCTGTTCTAACATGGAGAAAACTAAATATCTTCCTGACCTGCATCTTGGAAAACAAGATATTCAACTATGCAAGCTATTCAATTGTAGCTTACACAATTGTGGTTAGAGATGGACATAGTTAGTCAACTGATCCTCATCATTAAGAATTGATAATCACTACATTGTAACTGCATGAAACGTAACAACAATTGTACTTACGTAAAACGCAGGTTTATATAATCGCTTCAATCAGACACGACAGACTATAACTAAAACTAGTGGGTAATGATGCGCACACAAGAAAACATACAATTTACAATACACAAATCATATTCAACATTTCAACCAAAAGGTCTTTACCAAGATACACACAAAACATCAAAAGACGACGGATGGAAAAATTATCACAACAAACAAACGTATCCAACGGAAATATGGAAAATAGATGCCAGAAGGTCAGAAAGTGCATAAAAAATGTAAATATATGTGGAAACGAAACGAAAAAAAGATGAGTAAATGACATAACAAAAAGAATAAAGACAAAGGCCACACCAACCGAGTACTAGACATAAGAGTGGTCGGAATTGAGTCCAAAAGGCTTGAGTGTACCCAATTCGAAAATGAGACAATTTTCTAGAGCGTACCTAGATCTATCGCCAGTGGTGTAAAATCTGATGGCAGTGACCTGAATATCAAAAGCACCATGATGACCATCACCATTGAAGTATGTGGCCACATGAGTGGGTGTTCTGTGCTTGATGGCATGAAGTTGGTTACAAAAGCGATCGCTCAATCTTAAGCCGGTTTCCCCGATGTACTGTTTGCAGCGTTTACATATGATCACGTAAATGACATTACGGAACTCACATGTAAAGGCCTCATTGATGGAGAAAGTGACCTTGGGAAATGAAATGGAGCGCATCTGAACCACGTAAGGACATATACAGCAACGGCCACGTGAGCAACGAACAGTGCCAAAATGGTCAGGAACAGAAGACTTAAGGTGGCTATGGACTGTCGTGCCTATACGCCACCAGAGGTAAGTCGTGGAAAGCGTCACGGGTGTCAGGATCAGACTGAAGAAGAGAATAATGTTTGAGCATGATGTGTCGATGAGAAGAGTTATGGGGATGAAAGGTAAGAACAAGTTTAACCCTATCAGAGATGGAGGAAGAACCCTGAGAGTTAGTCAAGGTATTGAGGCGAGACAAATGGCGCACATGGAGCCAAGCGGATGAAAGAATGCTGTCAGGGAACGATCGTCTACGAAAAAACTCAATCATCTCAGAGGACCTGTCGAGAAAATCGTCGTAATCGCTACATAAGCGACGCAGGTGAAGAAGCTGGGAGTACGGTAGAGAGTTGCGACAAGCAGGAGGATGAGAAGACGTGTAGAGCAGACAGCCATGTGCATCAGTATGTTTATAGTAAACGGGCGTGCTACGGTAAGGGGGATGAATGATGACAATGATGTCAAGGAAGTTGACCGAAGTAGTGGAGATGTAAGATGTAAATTGAATAGCAGGGTTGAAACTGCAGATGAAGTTGATGAAACGAGACAACTCCACTTCAGACATGTCAGTGATACCTATCCAATCGTCAATGTATCTATGGAAAAGAGATGGGAACGGGCCATCATAGGTAGACCAAACTAGATGTTCAAGATGTCCCATGAACAGACATGCATAGCTAGGTCTCATTTTGGTTCCCATGGCAACGCCACTGATCTGATTGAAAAAGTGCCCATCAAATTCAAAAGAGTTGAGCATAAGCACCAGTTCAGCAAGGTGGATAAGAGTAGAAGTGGATACAGAGGAGTGGGGACTCTTTTCAAGAAAGAACTGTAGAGCCCTGGGACCATCTGTATGGGGTATAGAAGTGTACAAAGAACAGACATCAAGCAAGAACAGATGATACGGTCAGAAGACAACTAGACAGAAGAAAAAAATGGTCATGGCATGCTTAGTGTCTTTAAAGAATGAAGGCAGTTGTTTGACTAAGAGCTGGAAAATGCTGTTAAGGAAGTCGGAGATGTGCTCAGTGGGACAAGAGCAAGCAGAGGCAATAGGTCTACCCGGATTTGATGCCTTATGGATTTTAGGCAGCATATAGAAAACAGGTTTGCCTAAACAGCTTTGATCGATGCAAAGAGCCTTGGCAGTGGTAGGAAGGTCATTGTTACGGATAAGGGTTTTCACAGTGCTGTTGCACATCATTACCCACTAGTTTTAGTTATAGTCTGTCGTGTCTGATTGAAGCGATTATATAAACCTGTGTTTTACGTAAGTCTAATCATGAAACATCGGACAAGTCCATAGGTGCTCAGATCTCATATTCAGTATGTTCTTTAGTATGTAGTTACTAACTGTTCTGGTTGTATTAATTGATAACTCTTCTTTTTATTCCCATATGCTGCTGATTTCTCGCAACATCACATTTCACTCCGAGGTTCTGCACTCTAGCCATAGGATGAAGAAACACACCCAGTATCATCTAACAAACCTAGCTCCTTAATTGCATTCAAAATATCAGCATTGCCCATTGAACTACTGGTACTACTGACTAATGTGCTCTTTGTCAGACCAATGTGCTCTTTGTCAGACCAATGTGCTCTTTGTCAGACCAATGTGCTCTTTGTCAGACCAATGTGCTCTTTGTCAGACTAATGTGCTCTTTGTCAGACCAATGTGCTCTTTGTCAGACCAATGTGCTCTTTGTCAGACCAATGTGCTCTTTGTCAGACCAATGTGCTCTTTGTCAGACCAATGTGCTCTTTCAATTCCCCCAACATCAGAGATGGATATATATGAAGAAAACTAAATGTCCTATATTTAAATGTCCTATATTTAAATGTCCTTATATTGATTGTATTTACGTAAAACACAGGTTTATATAATCGCTTCACTCAGACACGACAGACTATAACTAAAACTAGTGGGTTATACCTTGTATTGATTGTTATATCTTGGGACAAAGAATCTTCTTTAGCGTTCATTCTCCAACTTCAGTTGGATCTCCTTCAGCACGACAATGGTCCTACTAGATTTCCAGCAGAATGTAGTCCAGAGAATAGAAATGCACCATGTCACTGTTTTATTTGTGCTATTGGCACTACACATCCATCTTCGTTGGCAATGACAAAGAACCAAAATACATATGAAATAAAACATCAGAAAATAGTAGTAATGATAATACTGCATGTGTTCTTATTAGGCAGTGCTGGAAGGTTGCTTATGGCTGTATGATAAAGGTTGCCTGTCCTTGCTGTCACATCATGTACACTGTGGATTTTTAATTTAATCTCCAACAGAAAAATGTATATTCCTTACCAGGAGTCGAACACTGGACTTCATGTGTGTGAAACCAACGATCTAACCTCTCAGTCATGTGCCACACAACATGATGATAGTTTCAGCAAAGGAAAGGGAGAATCTCTCTTACTTAAGCTTCAGCAGATGTACTAGAAAAATCACATGCCAAACAGAAGAATAGGAGTTCAATATTGAAGTTACTCACCTTCCCAAGAAAATCAAATTTACAAATTAGCTTCGCTCTTGGGGCCTGTCAAGAAGATTTGAAATATTGGAAAGTAAAAATAAAATCCTGCAGTTACAAACAAGATGTCATCAAATTAAAAGATATACAGTATTAGTTATGACTGCAGGTTATAATCAGCGCACACTAGACAAGTGCAAATGTGCCCTGATGCCAGTCTGAATAAATCCATCAGTGTGTGTGTGTGTAGAGTGAATCACAGTTGCAGTGTTATTTATCAATCTTTTCATACATCTTTTATGGGATGTACCAATCTTGAGAGCAGCCAAGATTCACACTTGTGAAAATCTTGAGAGCAGCCAAGATTCACACTTGTGAAAATCTTGAGAGCAGCCAAGATTCACACTTGTGAAAATCTTGAGAGCAGCCAAGATTCATTCACACTTGTGAAAATCTTGAGAGGACCAGGTCCCTAAGCACATTCACAATGTCAGATCGATCCACTGATGTTATCTTTTGACACTGTGTCCATGCTCACCAGTATATTGGTTCACTCACTACCCTCAGCACCCGCATGTCCAGACACGAATATAAGGGAATATCTCTCTGGTGATAGGTTGCATCAACAACTCCACTTATTAATGGCTAACAACTCCTACTTCATCTATGCACAGCATATTCATTGAGTCACTAAGTATGCATGCACAAGAATAGTCCTGGAATTATGAGCAATATTTTTTCATAATAAAGCTCTTCTTTCCTATGTGCAGAGGGAAGTTTCTGCAGAACTTTCTTTTACAAACATAAAACTGCAGCTCTCTGCGACATAAAATGTTTCTGCAGAACTTTCTTTCACACACATAAAACTGCAGCTCTCTGCGACATACAATGTTTCTGCAGAACTTTCTTTCACACACATAAAACTGCAGCTCTCTGCGGCATACAATGTTTCTGCAGAACTTACTTTCACACACATAAAACTGCAGATCTCTGCAGCATACAATGCTTAGGCAATAAGCCTTCTCAAACAGGGTCTATATGTTGCACATATATAGAAGGCATGTTCTGCCATTATGTATGCCATATCTGATATCAAAACCTGCAAACATTCTCAGCCATTTATGTTGTCCTACTTTTGGCATGCATTTCATATGATCAATGTTGGCCTAATTTTGGCACACAGTTCACGTGACATCATGGCTTCAATGACCAAGGATTTTTACAGATGAACAAATGTACTTCAAAAATATCATCTTGGAAGCATGCATATACGAGGTAGCTTCAAAACGTTTCAGGAATTAGTGGATTACTGGGTATATAGAAATAAGTAACAATATAATTATCTACACTACATTTCCTTCATATAGTTAACTTCGGCAACTACACACTTTTGGCAATGTGCATACAGCTGCTTGAAAGATTTGTGGAATCCATTCTTTGACACCATTCTCAGCTGTCTTATCGCATTCATGATAATGGTATCTGCATTCTTGAATTGCTGTCCTTTCAGTGCAGATTTCAGTTGAGGGAACAAGAAAAAAATAAGTTGGTGCAAAGTCAGGAGAATATTAAGGTTATTCCAGGGTGTTTTGCGAGGTATGATGTGCCTGAGTTTTTCATGAAGCATACTCTAATTGTTTTTTTACTTTCTGGTATCATGATGCATGTCCAGTTCACTGTGGAGACTTCCAACTGATATTCCAACTTCTGAGACTATTTTCTCAACACTAAGTCTTCTGTCTGAACAAAAATTTCCGAACACGCTCACTGGTTTCAACGTTAATCGAGGATGACAGATAATAAATGATCTAGCAAATGTTGCATCCATCTTAGTGATGACCTCTTCTGTCACAACAGGTGCCTGAATCAGCTGCCTGAATTACCTGTTGCCCTTCCCGAAACATTCCTGCCCAATCCTTCACTCGTGTCTTTGAAAAAACATTTTTGACCATTCACCAACTGCATTTATTTATGAATGTCTCGCATGTTGGCATAGCATGGGCGGGTTTCATTTGAACATTTCTCGCATTATGTCAAGTTTGAGGATGAATGCAGAAGAAGACACTTCTTTATAAATTTCAGAGAATCCAGCCATTCACAGTTTGATTATTCCCATACCATACTCTCTGACAGTCGAGTGTGTTCTCCAGTTGGCGATTGTGGTTTTCATTCTAATAAGATGTTGAATAAAACCATTTATCATAATCATTTACTTCATTATTCTGCCAAAATGCAGAACAAAGAATGCAGAGTATTAAGTTTTACAGTTGACAAAAAAGACTAAATCAATGTTTTGACCAAAAGGTCTTTATCGGAAACATTTACAAGCCAAATGAAGGACAAGCAATAACAGTAATATTGCAAATGGACTATACTCTTGATCAGTGGTTCTCAACTGATGAGTAACAACCCCAAATTGTCTGTGGATTAGCTGGTTGATAAAGCAAACTAAAAAATATGGATTTTAAAGCAATTTTAATTAAAATTTCCCTCCTATTTCATCTCAATTATTCTTTGGTACGTTCACATATCACGGGCCTATCTAATATTTTGTGCAGAGAACAGCCTAGCTGTAACGAACACATTTTTCAGACAACACCCTAGAAGACTATACACCTGGACATCGCCGGACGGAAAGACCAGAAACCAAATAGATTACATATTAATAGATCAAAGATGGAAAACAAACATTCTTCAATGCAAGACACTACCAGGCGCAGACTGCGACACTGATCATGAGTTACTCATCGCAAAGTTCAAGGTAAAGATAAAAAAGACAACAAAAACTTCAATGATTACCAGATACGATATGACGTCAATACCGAAAGAATACAACATCGAAATTCAAAACTAATTCGAAAAATTACTAGAAATACAAGAAGAATACTCTCCAAATGAACTTGAAAACAAAATAAGTGACATTTTCAATTACTGTGCAAAAAACATGCTACACAAAAAGAGCAGGAAGAAGAAAGAGTATATATCAGAAGAAACTATGAGCATTATCCAAGAAAGAAGACACATCAAAAATAGTTGTAAAAACAGAACAAATTATAGAATCCTGTCAAGAGATATACAAAGAAGAATTAGACAAGACAAGCAAAACTACATAAACAAAATATGCCTGGAAATAGAAGGGCAGAAAAGCCACGGTAACAGTAAAACAATGTTCGAAAATGTACGACACCTAAGAGACAGCAAACCTCAAACATCATTAAAAGTGCTGCAAGATAAACAAGGAAACATACTAACAGAAGGGAAGCATATCTTACATAGATGGACGGAATACTGCAGTGAGATGTATAATGACCCAAGAAAAACCAAAAACATAACAATAAACGAATATGAAAAGGAGCCAAACCCACAAAGGAAGAAGTAAGATACGCAATAGAAAGTTTAAAGAAAGGTAAAGCCCCAGGCAATGATGGCTTAACAACAGAAATAATACACGCAGGCGGCGAGGCCGGAATCAAGATTTACCACAAACTCTGCTGCAAAATATGGGAAAGCGGTACATGGCCGGATGAATGGAAAAAATCATTATATATACCCCTCCCAAAAAAAAGCGACCTTCAGATTTGCTCTAACTACCGAACTATAGCCCTTATAAGTCAAGCAAGTAAAATAATGTTAAACATCATAATGCAAAGAATCAAACAGAAATTAGAGATGGAGATAAACGAAACACAGGCCGGCTTCAGATCGGGCAGAGGAACAAGAGATCACATCCTTAACATGAGATTGATCATAGAAAAGTGTAGGGAATTTTCAACTGACCTGCACATGTGTTTCATAGATTACTCAAAAGCGTTCGACTGCGTCCAACACCAGCAACTATGGGAGATAATGAACAGCATGGGTTTCCCAAGACATCTGATTCATCTAATAGAGGAACTTTACTAAGATCAAAAGGCTGCAGTGAAGTTAGAGGACGATCTCTCAGAGTGGTTTGAGGTACAGAGTGGAGTAAGGCAAGGATGCACACTCTCCCCATACCTGTTCAACATCTACGCTAAAAGTATAATTAGGAACGTGAGAGAAGACATACACAACACTGACTACCACGCTTTAAACATAGGTGGATTCCTAATCCCGGAACTACTCTACGCAGACGACACAGTACTTCTTTCAAACGATATAAAGGGATTGGAACAACTAATCAAGAACACAAAGAAATATAGCGAAGCACAAAATTTGTATTTAAACAAGCAGAAAACAAAAATCATGTCAACAGATATAACAACACAACAACCAAAAATCAGAATAGACAATAACAAGATAGAATGTGTAGATAAATTTGAATACTTAGGAGCAAACATCAACGGTGCAGGAAACTGCATGGCAGAAATAAGGAAGAGATTGGCAATGGCACATTGTAAAATAACACGGCTGAAAAACATATGGAAAAACAACAAAATAGAAAAGAAAGTGCTAATGTTACGAACTTTTATTTTTCCGGTTGCAACATACGGCTGTGAAACATGGACTCTAAGTAAAACAGCGGCAAAGAGGATCAACACCTTCGAGCTGAAATGCTACAGGAAGATACTTAGAATATCATGGAAGGATAAAATCAGAAACTCAGATATTATAAACACATTGAGTATTCCAGAGTGTTGGTTACTAAACACAATAACAAAAAGAAAACTACGCCTGTTTGGTCATATAAAGAGACATAACTGTTTAGAAAGACAAATAATGGAGGGAAGAGTACCTGGGTAGAGGAGAAAGGGCAGACCAAGAAGACGATGGACTGACGATATTAAAGATAACATGAATACATCGCTAGAAAATGCAAGCCACATCGCCCAAGACAGAGAGAGGTTCAGAGAGTTCATTGGGAAGACAATGTTCTGGAAGGAATACGTCACATGACATGACATCTAAAATTTCCTAAATGTGGACGAAATTGGTATTATTGGAGATTACATTATATGCCATGATTTAATGTGCATCGAAGGAGAATGGAATGATCATGGACATTAGGGTTAGGGTCTAATTGTAACAAAAGTCTCTGTCTCAAGGGAGACAGACGCTGTATTCTTCCTATTCTTTTTATTGATTATTTCCTCTGGCTACATTTATCAAATAATGGATGGATTTGTATTTATAATTATTTAAAGACAAGAAATGGGAGAGGGGGTGGGGGCTTTATTTTGTAGGGCTGTATGGCTGAGAACATGCTGGAGTTAAGGAGGTAGGGTTGAATTGTCAGGTTAGGTAGGTGACCAGTAGTTTCTCATTTCCTCCAGCATTGCATCTTTATCAGTCAAAGGCAAGTTCAACATTGATACAGCAGCCATTTCACTAATGGAAATGAACCGGTAGAGTGATGTCACACAAACTACTAAAAAATTGCATTCAGCGATGACATCACAACTACACAAAAAATTATGATCGGCACAGATTACTTAAAATTGTCATTGTAAGTCCGGGATATGTGGTCGTAGCTACTTTTAATTTGAAAACGAGAAACAGATTAAATGTTGACAAGGACACAAGGTTGACTTTAACCCAAAAAATTCAACAGTGGGCTTTGAAACTTGTTAATGAGTTAAATTTTCAATCATCACAGTAAATGTCATAAGTTAAAATTATATTGAATTATATTATGATGAAAAAATGTATTATCAATGTTATTTTCCCCTATTAAGAGGTCTACACTAACTGTAGCAGGATTGTAGGTCACTTTGCTTCCATAAAATGGAGTCTATTGTCTATCTCAGGTGGTGTTGTCATAACTTCCACACTTGTCATTGAGCATAGGGGTTTGTAAAGGAGATGTAGTCTGCGTTCCAGAGCCAGGTGTGTTACTCTGGTTGAGGTGTAGCCATGTTTATTCAGGATGGTCATGATGTTGTCTATCCATCTTTCCCTAGGTCTGCCCTTGACTCTGTATCCTGATTCCATCTTGTTATAAGCTCTTATGGGAAGTTGATTGTTCATCCTCATAAAATGGAGTCATGACTTAAAAAGGTTGGAAACCTGTTCTCTAGGCAATACCAACATACCAATGAAGCAACATGATGTGGTAGAGGCCAATATTTAAAACCTGAAGGAATGAGAAAAAACACAAACAACTAGAACAAGACACAAAGAATATCAGAACAATATATTTAGATATAGGAATGAATCGTATTGAGATCATAAGGCTGAATGGTAGCCTAAAGATCACATTCTAGGAACCAGTGTCTTAAAATATGACATTTCTAAAGATCCAACACAATTTGGTAAGTGGCATAAAACACTGATACTTACTGGCTTAATTAGTGTTGTGTCCAGGTCGAAAGTTTTGTAGTATGTTAATCGGCTTAGCACACAAAGGACATAATTTACTAACATACTTACTGGCTTAATTAGTGTTGTTGTGTCCAGGTAGTGAGTTTTGTAGAAGTTTAATAAACTTGGCATATCTGCAAACTCTTTGTCTCCAATTTTGAACCGTGAGGTTCCCCCTGGGGTCTGTATTCTGTTTATTATGTAGTGGCTAACCTTTTGATCTTCCCTGGATGTTTAAATTACAAAGGTTTAATTTCAACAACTGATATGTTGAAAAAATGTGTTAGTGTACAATGCATGCACAATTTTAGAAGTTGTACACAAGAATTGGAAATATTTTGTTTTAGAATTGAAAAAACAAAGATAAATAAATTATAGAAAATATTTTGTACATATAAAGAGACATGATAGCTTGATTAGGATGGCACTACAAGGATAACTTGAAGTCTCTTGCTCAAGGAGAAAACATAGATACGTTTAGGAAAGAAGAGAGAGATCTACAGATCAGTGTGTATTTGAGTGTACCACCAGGAATAGAGACAGATGGTGTTTGAGATCTATTACAGCCTTAGATTCATTTTCTATTGCTTGCACGGCTGGTTGAGATTTAACTGTCAGTATTTTTGCCTGTATATGCATTAACTGGCCCCCCACTTTTTATGCAGTTGTACAATTTCTGTACACATGTTATAGTTTAGTTTTTCTTGTCCTGTCCAATATTTTGTCTGATTTCTCTAGTTTGTTTCTAGTATGCTTCTCTTTGTTTGCCCTCTTGTGATTTTAGTTATTTTTTGCTGTTGTTGATCATTTTAATGTTTCATCTATGATATATTCTCTTCTTTTTGTCACAGTTTTAGGTTGCTTGCAGTTCACCTAGTGTCATCTCCTCTTGAACGGCCATCAGCGTGTTAAACATTCTGCAACTCCATGCTGTGCTCTATTGGAATTGATTATTCCTAATCAAGTCTTAAGTCTGATATTTACGTCTGCTATTAGGAGCTCTGGTAAAAATCATAATTGGCTCAAAGGTATGACTCGCAAGATAATAAGCTGGATCTTCATCTGTGACATATAATAATGAAGTCAATTTGGTTTCATGTTTTGCAAACTGGGGATGTCCAGGTGTTTAGTCATCTGAAATGTTGTTTGAAAATGGTGTTTGCAATTACTATATCATTTTCTTTGAACATCGCAGTTGTTCAAATTGTTACATTAACATACTGCCCTGGTCATGCAGGTTCAGGGGCAACGAAAGAGCAGACTCATTGGCGGGCAATGCTGCTATTGATTGAACAGTACTGAAAAGATATAGGGCAAATCTAATAAGGGCAGTTATTGGCTTACTACAGAGTGGAGAAAACACACTGGAGGTTGTGAAGAAATGTTTAGTCATGTTGCGTGATACTATGGTTGCTAATGCGCCTCTCAGCTGGTATCTCCAATGCTTGCATGGGCAAATGACTTAGTTTCCCATCTCTGTTGGCTGGACTAAACCCCATCTCCAATACACTGTAGGTGATAGAGCAGACATACAAAGAATGAGAAATTGGATGGGGGGGGGGGGGAGAAAGTGTCTTCTTTGGATATCTCAGAAGATCAAATAATCAGCATCTTCTTCTTCAGCTTTCATTCTCAAACTTCCGCTGGATCTCTCTTGTAGCAGGACAATGCTCCTACTAGATATCCAGCAGGATTTAGTCCAGAGAATGGAAATGTGTTGTGTCGACATTTTATTTGCACCAATGGCCCGACACATCCGTCTTCGGAGGTATACTCAAAATCTTATCCTGGATGACAGCTGAAAAAGAGAGTGCAACACTTATGAGAATGTCCCATGTGCCACGATGTTGGTTTCTAATCAAGAGCCAAGACTATATCATTTTCTAGACAGAATGGTATGTGTTTTTCCTTCATTCATTCTGAAGTCCTAGGCCAAATTGGCCTTAAGTTCACCTGATCTTATTTCACTGCTGACGTTAGCATTCTGGTCGTCTATGGTTAGTTTGATGCTTTGCTTATCTATCATCTATTGTCTCCTGCAATTTGTCATAAAAAGTCTTGCTCTTCAGCCGTGTATGTTGGAGCATTTTTTTATATTTTTGTTTGTCTTATTGTTATGATTTGCTCATTTATTGGGGGGTGTATCCTAGTATTGATATTGCTTCTTCTTCTTTAGTTAGTTAGTTGTCGGATCATCATCACTGCAAACTGGACATGTCCATAGTTGCTCCAATCTCTCTTTGAGTGTATCCGCTATTACACTTCTGCTGACAGTACCAGTCCTATGCTGGTTGACCATCATTCTTCTACGCCCTCCAAAATGTTCACTTCTAGCAACACTGAATTTCAATCCCTGATCTTTAATCCTGGCCATTGAAAAGGAATCATCATCCACATTAGTCTCACTCAAGTGTGCTATCACTCAAGCGTGCTATATCTCTTAAGGAGTTCAAAACGTCAGCGCGATCCATTGCCCCATCACCCTCTGCCACAATCGTGCATAACGTCATTTGATCCGCTCTTCATTGCCTCAAACACCCACATATCCTGGAACGAAAATAAATGCCTGCTTTTCCTGTTCCATTATCTCCCCTAGGATTTTCCACCCTGAAGATCAACGCTTGTGTTGCAGGCATACACATTAACAATCACGAATGGGTGCTGAACCCTCACTGCCTGTAACTGGATATTGTCACTATCCTACTTTGACATATTGACCTCGCATACACTAATATCCTCGCGTACTAAGATTGCCTGTCCAAGGTGTTGTCTGTTTTAGGAACACTGAAAACTAGCTATCCTGTTGTTACCACTTTCACCTAACTGTGTTTCTTGCAACGCTACGATGTTGGTGCAATAAACCAGTTTGTCTAACTCTGTTCTACACATGTGTACACTGGCTACATGCAAGTCTTCTTCTTTCATAATCTTCTTCTTTCATTCACTTAAAATATGTCTATTTCTGTAATTTTGTCTTTTCAATAAACTTCACCATATTTTGCAGGTCATACATGGGATTCATAGAGCTTTGATTGTAGTGTTGTTTCTTCTATAAGCCAGTGCATTTCTTCTTCTTCTTTCGTTCACTTGAAACATGTCTATATCTGTAATTCTGTCTCCTTAATAAAACTCACTGTCTTTTGTAGTTCATACAGTGTCCCATAGAGTTTTGATTCCAGTGTTGTTTCCTCTGGCCAATATGTATGCCTCAGTGTTTCATGCTCAGAACACTCTTGAAGTATATGTTTGGCACTCTGTGCTCCCTGTCCACATGTACACATGGCTGTGTTGCCAATCTTGAACTTTGTATACATGTGACTGCGGAGTCGGTTGTGTCCTGTTCTGAGACGTAGAATTATAACTTGTTCTGGTCTATTCATAATATGATAGTCATCTTGTGTTGGCGTTTGTGGCTTGCTTATTGACTTGATCATCTGTTTTTTCTGATGGTAGGTGATTGGTATATCTGGTTGGTCTTCGGCAGCACTTTCCTTAGCCAGTTGGTCTGCTTTTTCATTTCCTGGTATTCCACAGTGAGAGGGTATCCACTGCATGGTTACCCTATAGTGGTACGACAATTCGCTAAGTAGTTTTTTCAAGTCTGTTAGTTTTCCAGACTGGACAGCTTGAAGCACTGACCTTTCATCTGTCAGGAATACCACAGGCTGTAGGTCAGAGTTGGAGTTCAGCAGTTTTTTAGCTGCCACAATAATTGCCTGGATTTCTGCATCATAATTATTGCAGAATTTTCCTGTTGGTGTTCTGATTGTATCTCTAGGCTTGTGTGGATATTCTATATATACACCTGCACCTCCATTCCTCGCGGCATTCTGTGCTGATTCATCTGTGTACACTCTGACCCATATATCTTGTGGATATTCCTCATCCAGGAAACTGAGGGTGACTGTCCTTCGCTGCACACTGTTCTCACTTAGTATTCCTTTCACATGGGTCTGAATGTATATTGGCATTCCATGTCTTTCACTCCACGGGGTTTGTTCTGGTACAGGCCTTAAGGGGCTATCAACTTCAGTTAGGTTTGTAAGTTGTCTGCGGAGTCGTTTAGCTTGATGGATAAAGCAGCTTCTTTTCAGTCGTCCCATTGCTAGATTTTGGAATCTTTCCTTCATTGGATGACTTGGCATACACTGAAACTTTTCTGCCTGAATTAGTACTTTTGTGTCTCTGCGTTCGCCAAGTGTTTGCATTCTTCCCATTTTCTGCATCTCTGCTATGGGTGTTGATTTCATTGCTCCCAACATTATTCTAAGTGCCTGGTTTTGCACTTTATCTAGATCTTGTAATGTGGTGTTTGATGCAGGACACCATGCAGCTGAACCATATTCCAGGTGTGGTCTTATGCCTTGCTGGTAAACTTTACTGAGTATATTCCCACTGGCTCCCCATGTGGTTCCACTTAGTTTTCTCAGGATAGCTAACTTCCTCCTGGCTTTTGTTGTTGCTTTGTTTATGTGCTGCTTCCATGTCAGTTTATCATCAAACGTAACTCCGAGGTATGTGGGTTGTTTGTCTTCTTTCAAGAGCTCTCCATCTATCTTGATATGATCGGCTTTTTGTTTTGGTGAGAGGGTAAAGAGTGTAGTGCTGCACTTATCTGTGTTAATGCTGATGCACCATCTATTTGCCCATAAGGTTAGGGCATCGATAGCTCTTTGTATTTGTTGCCAGTGCATTTATCTCAGCTTCTCTTATTCAGGACATTCTCAGAGTATATTCTTGAGGTATATGTTCTTTAGTCTGTGGTGCCTGTCCATATGTACATATAACCTGAATTTTGCATACATGTGACTGGAATTGTTTGTGTTCTGTTCTGAAATGTAGAATTGCACCTTGTTCTGGTCTGTTCATAATTTGATACTCATCTTGTGTTGGTGTTTGTTGCTTTTCATTGATTTCATCATCTGGTTGTTCTTATGGTGATTGATACATCTGGTTGGCTGTTGGTAGCACCCTCTTTAGCCAGTTGATCTGTTCTCTCATTTCCTGGTATTCCACATTGAGATGGTATACCAGGAACTGTTCTCTGTGAATCTGTTGTCTGGAGAAGTCATATGTAAACTGTCTGATATTGATAAATATACAGTATACAACTTACTTGACACACAACACAAAATCTCCAGGCATTGTCCTGCTCTCTCTCACAAGAAACACACCACTGTATTCTAGGCCCATAAGGATGTTGTTAGTTCTTTCTCTAGATAGCATGCCAAAATACCAACTGAAAAGAAAAACAAAATATCCAGTTATGCTATATTGTTGGAAAAACATTTCAAACAATAACAAGCATCAGTCAAACACAGGAGACACACATAACAAGCATCAGTCAAACACAGGAGACACACATAACAAGCATCAGGTCAAACACAGGAGACACACATAACAAGCATCAGTCAAACACAGGAGAGACACATAACAAGCATCAGTCAAACACAGGAAACACACATAACAAGCATCAGTCAAACTCAGGAGACACACATAACAAGCATCAGTCAAACACAGGAGACACACATAACAAGCATCAGGTCAAACACAGGAGACACACATAACAAGCATCAGTCAAACACAGGAGAGACACATAACAAGCATCAGTCAAACACAGGAGACACACATAACAAGCATCAGTCAAACACAGGAGACACACATAACAAGCATCAGTCAAACACAGGAGACACACATAACAAGCATCAGTCAAACACAGGAGACACACATAACAAGCATCAATCAAACACAGGAGACACACATAACAAGCATCAGTCAAACACAGGAGACACACATAACAAGCATCAGTCAAACACAGGAGACACACATAACAAGCATCAGTCAAACACAGGAGACACACATAACAAGCATCAGTCAAACACAGGAGACACACATAACAAGCATCAATCAAACACAGGAGACACACATAACAAGCATCAGTCAAACACAGGAGACACACATAACAAGCATCAGTCAAACACAGGAGACACACATAACAAGCATCAATCAAACACAGGAGACACACATAACAAGCATCAGTCAAACACAGGAGACACACATAACAAGCATCAATCAAACACAGGAGACACACATAACAAGCATCAGTCAAACACAGGAGACACACATAACAAGCATCAGTCAAACACAGGAGACACACTAAAAGTAATGCTTTCCTAGTCAATTTTATTAACATGATATGATTATTTGGCATATGCATGATATGCAAAGATTTAGCATTACTCTCGTGCAATTTCAAGAATTAGTGCATAACCTAAACTCTAAAAGTATCTCTACTTGGTGTATCCCAGCATAAGTAGTTTTGAAGCTGGCACAAAACACCTAGTTAAAGCCTTATGGACGTAGCCAGGGTTGTGAAGACAAAGATGACATGAGATTTCATTTCAACCAGACAAGTCGCTACCTCTTGGTCTACACAGCCCCCGAAACTGTCGCAGTATAGTATCTGATGATAGCTGACCTGGACAGTTAGGTGTCAGGTTTCACAGCCCACGACAATGACACCAATGTCTAAGTCCAAGATAAAGTGAATTATGGCACAATTTATTATTATGTAGAATGTTTAAAATACAGACAGCACAATACTAGAAGGTAACTAACATTCAGTGCAGGTAGCAGTACTCTGATGACAACAAAGTATGGCAACCACCACTACAGTAGTGTTTATGGTCAAGGGCATGCTTTCTGTCAATCAGTGATGGGGAACCACATTTAGCAGACAAATGAGTTTAGCACTCTGACACTCAGTTCATGTTGCCAGTGAAAGAAATCTTGTCTAGGAAGGTGAAGCAAGTCAGTTGAGCATCTAAGATATCCTGATGGCTGATATCTGAACCAGCCTCTATGATGAGAAAAAGTTCAATAAAGGCGGGCACACTGTAGAATGCAACTGTCTCACTACACAAGGCTAGTTTGAAGGCAGATGAACATCTTTTCTGAGACAGATGAAACCATACAGGCTGTCAACCAGGGATATTTAAAAGATGAGGAAACAAATGATGATAAAATATGCCATAGAATTGATACACTCCTCATACCTTATTAACAGATAGAAATGATGAGACTGCCCATCAGAACTAAATACAAGATAAAAATGGATAATGATGAAGTAATTCCATTAGCTGTGAGTAGGTAGCTTTTGACAGCCCAAAGCCCTTTTGACAAAAGCACAAAAGGGTCCTCCTAAGTTGAGCAGCAAAAGTGACACCTGTAATGGAGGTTTTTTGTCTGAAAGGCATGATTCTATTAGGGAGTTTATGGACACATGTATAGGAGGTTCCAATGGGAGAGAAGTAGTCTGCCACAAAGGTGCAATGTTCTCTAGCTGGGCATTATTTCATATGTACAAATAGTCAGAAATTGAGACAAGCAGTGGCAATGATGATTTTTTCACAGGTGACAGGTTGACAGCATATCCCCAACTTTCATAAATCGCCTCCTACAACATGCCTGAAAAGAAGACAGTGGTCCTATTTTTTGCATCCTGAACCAGAAATCCAATCCTCAATTTCCACATGGATACTCAAAAATGGTCAGCAATAACATTATTCTTTTTCTGAATTTGTTTTGAAACTCCTGCAGACTAGCATAATGTTGTCTGGAGAATGGAAATAACATAAGAAAGTGCTAAAAATAAGGAAACATAGTGATATATTACAAGAAAAAAAAACTAAAAAGAAAAAAATGATAAACTGGAAATAACTAGTCAAATTCCATTATAACAACTTGTTCCAAACAGACACAGTATGTATGTAATAACAGAACTTTACTGTAAACAGTACAAACAATAAAGAATAAATATAATTTGAAATTTTTTTTAAATATTGTATGGTTGCTAATCCAGAAATTCATGACTTTTGACCCAATGCCATTGTGTGATATATGTATGTGTTTGTCAGCTGTTGTTTTGTTCCCTTTAAGGTGTTCCATTTATCTATGGTTATCTACAGTAAAGGTCTTCTGACAGAATTAATTAGGACCCCATTCGTTACGTTTTTAAAAATTATTGTTTGGATTTCAGTTGGTCACTATTTACGCAACTTGAATCGCATGCCAAAAATAGCCAAAGCAACTCCAAGTATATAAATAGTCACCAACCAAGAGCCCAACAATAATCAAAAACATAACGAATGGGGTCCTAATTAATTATGCTGGAAGGTCTGCTATACTGCTGGCAGTCTCCAATGAAGTGAGACAGCTGTGTAACACTATACTGTTGACAAATATAGGATGTGTAGTGCATGGCCGAGGGGTTGTTTTCTCACTCCTATGAGGTCCAGGGTTCAACTCCGGTAAGGATTGTACTTTTTCTGTTGGAGGATAAATTTTAAAACTCACGTTGTACATGACGTGGTGACAGCACCAGCATGCGGTCTTTATCGCGCAGCTACAAAATCCCACCCTTCAACTCCCTAAAGGTAAACACTACCCTAACTTGCAGGTTTATAAGAAGAAAATATTGTATGTGTCATACACATCTAGGTAAATAAGCAAAGATGGTATGCTCGATGACATCACAGTTATGGGTGGTTATCAATAAACTTTGCTGTATTTCCTTAAGATGTTTCCATCCTGAAGCAATTCTAACCAGCATAGCTTGAAAATACGTCCTTCTCCTTGATAGCCTTGCTCGCAGATATTCCACGGTGTCATGTATCTGGGTATATCCGACTTTTTCCGTGTCTTTCAATGTATACACACAAGGCAACAAACTATCAGTGTCATCAGCCAGTGAGTGACGTTATGTGAAATCAGCACGCAGGATTATTCTGAAGAATGACTTGGAAAATAAAGTAGGGGTAAATCCCGGCAATGACTGATGACACCCCCCCCCCCTTTTCTGTGACACCCGTAGTTAGCACTTTTATAGATCTAGACTTTTGTGTTTCTACCACAAGCACTGTATTCTGCGCTGACGGAGCAGATACATGCATAGATGTGGTACCTTGTGACACTACATCCGTGCACACGTTGGTGCGCACTAGTTATCCGTTTATATTTATTATATTCTATTATCAATCCCTAGGTACAGGTTCCACACGTGCCGCCCTTCTACGGTCTAAACAGTGGCATACACTTTGTCTGCTGCAATTAATCATTGGTCACCTTGCGTTTACTTTGTATCGCCAGCCAATGAAATTCACGGAAACAGTATAATCCCCAAGACAAAGTGAAGCTGTTTAGAATCAGTGCTAAGCACTAGAGAAGGTCTTGGTTTAGCGTCGAGATAAATTTAAATTTACTATTCCAAGCACGTCTCGTCTTAACTATTGCATTATATCCATATTTGTGCAGTGTATCACAAGTGTTGCCTATTCATCATTTTCTTGGTCTTTCTCTTGCTCTCTCTTCCTCGCCCCACTCGTATTGCAACAGGTGTCTGTGCTGAAAGTTCAGGGTGCGAATAATAGGGTCACTATCTACTTTCCAGTCATGTCGTAGAAGGCGACTAAAAACATTTGGGGGATGGGCTGATAACATGTCACCTTTGAAAAAGTCATTATCACTGCCTGCCTTCTCTTATTTGCTTTTGTCTTGTGTCAAACAGTTCCCATGGATGACTGAGAGATGCAGGCCAGCGAACATTGCACCTTTGTCATTTTGTGACAGACTCTTAGGAGGCACATAATGTTAGGCGTGCCATCGCTGCAGATGGATCAACAGAACTGACTAAAGAATGATGAACTAGTTGGCGCAGACATATATTCTGCACTCCTTGCAATGAGTGATCATCCTGAGATACTGTCGCATCGGGGACTAAACATACATCCTCAAACCGCCACATTACACTACAATGCCTTTAAAGCAGCAAACCGTATGTGCTTGTGTGTCATCTGTTACTGAACTGAGGAGGACCTACACTTTTTGTCAGAAAGACTATGACCTGGTAAGAGCTACCTGCTCACAGCTAAAGGGATTATTTAAAAATCATCATGAGTTAGGAGCTACCTGCCCATCATGAGTTAAGAGCTACCTGCTCACAGCTAAAGGGATTATTTAAAATCATCATGAGTTAAGAGCTACCTGCCCATCATGAGTTAAGAGCTACCTGCTAACAGCTAAATGAATTATTTAAAAATCATCATGAGTTAAGAGCTACCTGCCCATCATGAGTTAAGAGCTACCTGCTCACAGCTAAAGGGATTATTTAAAATCATCATGAGTTAAGAGCTACCTGCCCATCATGAGTTAAGAGCTACCTGCTAACAGCTAAATGAATTATTTAAAAATCATCATGAGTTAAGAGCTACCTGCCCATCATGAGTTAAGAGCTACCTGCTCACAGCTAAAGGGATTATTTAAAATCCTCATGAGTTAAGAGCTACCTGCCCATCATGAGTTAAGAGCTACCTGCTAACAGCTAAATGAATTATTTAAAAATCATCATGAGTTAAGAGCTACCTGCCCATCATGAGTTAAGAGCTACCTGCCCATCATGAGTTAAGAGCTACCTGCCCATCATGAGTTAAGAGCTACCTGCCCATCATGAGTTAAGAGCTACCTGCTCACAGCTAAAGGGATTATTTGATCACCATCGTCTTCTTTCTTTCACGCAGATATAAATTTAATCAATGAACTATGATGTGGTTAACAACCTCGAGACAGGGCCACAGAGTGTGTCCGTCTAGTTGTTTCAGATGGTCTCAGTTTTCTTTTTGTATGGTGTCGGGAAAAAAACTATGAAAAATAACAAAAATTCTCAACAATTAAAAGAACCCAACCCATTATAAAGAATGATGGAGAGGCACTCACAGGAAATAATGCAGCAAATCACTTTATATAGCATTACCAACTGCCTGCCATAAAGTCGATACGACTAGGCGTAAGAAAAGAACTACGGAAGATAGAAAAAGAAACAAGCAAGATTTCATGAAAAGAGCGACTCACAAGAAGTAGCTCCATACACTCCGCAAAAACCTGTAGAAATTACTCACCGATACAGATCTACATTACCAGAAAACCACTTAACACCTTTAACCCATACCCAACCTGGCACAGGAAAAACTTTCCAAGAATTATGGACAGTATACCAAAAACAGAAACTACAATACAAGTACTTAACGAGGCAACTAAGAATAACATACATAAAGCATACCAAAATGATATATGGACACATGTATCAGCGAAAGAAGCAGTATTAGATGGAGGAGCGTGAGTATTTACAGTGAAACAACATATGGAAAAGAAATGAAAACTCCATACCCAAAGGCAAACATTCCACAAACTTTAAAGCAGAAATGGAAGCTATAATAGAGGCAGCCAAAATGCTAATAGTGCGTAACAGACACGTAGTCTTTCTAACTTATAAAAAAGTCAGTATTGCAGGCAGTTAAAGATCCAAAGAACAAACCATGAAATAACTCATAGCCTGCTTCCTACACCTCAGCAGTACTACCAAAGAAACAGTACTGCATATATCCCTGGTCACTGTGGCATACTTGGAAATGAAAAAGCTGATCTCCTAGCAAGGAAAGGGGGATCACTAGAACAATCAGAAAGTGATAATACGTACTATGAATGTAAGACTACAATAGAAACAGGATTTAAGAAACAGTGGAAGCAGATGCACCCAACTGCAGAACCAAATGGACACTACCGCAAAATGTCATGCTAAAAACAAACCATTGTATTCACATTATGAACTTGTCACAACACACTGAGATGTCATCATCATCATAAGGTGCCATGCCGAGTGGCGTAGGCGGTCATGGCTCTCCATAGCTCTCTGTCCACAGTATTATGTATCAAAGTCGGTGTTGTTTCCTTGCTGTGCCAGGTTGTCAAACTGTCTAATATTTTCTCACGTTGTCGCCCTCTGTCTCTGGTGTCTTTAATCTTGCATGTTGTGATTATGTTCTCTAAACCTGCCTGTCTCATGAAGTGGCCAAAAAAAAGAAGATTGCCTTTTTCTTATATTGTTGATTAAGGTCCGTTTCGCATTAACTCTTTCAACACCTCTACATTAGTTTTTCTGGCAGTCCATGGTATTCTCAGCATTCTTCTGTAGAACCACATCTCTGTTGCCTCCAATCTCCCACTTTCCAGTTTGTTTATTGTCCAAGACTCGCACCCATATGTTAGTATAGGGGTTATATAGCACTGCAGAACTCTCTTTCTCCCCTCTAATGACAAGGTTTTATTACACAGTATATTTTTTTATAATGTGATATTGTCTGGACCTGGGGCTTTGCCATATATCATGTGTCTTAGTGCCTCCCTTACTTCTGCTGTGAGTATTGATGGACCCTCGCCGTTATCTTGTATGTTTATGAACTGAGATGTCACATGTTCAAAAAGCTCAAAATTGGTGAGACATACCCGTACAACTGGAGTCCAGAGACTGCAGAACACATTCTTCATGAATATCAACTTAACCAAGAAGAAAGGGGGGAAAATATGACTAATGAGACGGCACTACTTCCAAATCTGAGCGGTTCCATGGATGACCTGAAGCGAATTACACAGTTCATTGAAGCTATCGGCACTGTAACCTGATAACTGACTGAAGAACGATGTATACAAAAAAATACCATACATTGTACAGGTCTAAATTGTATCGATGATCAAGACCGTAGCCACAGACACCTAGATACAAACAATTTCCTCAAATAAAAGGTCCCAACATCTCACGACGATGAAAGAATTGTCCACCCCCTCGAACCAAACCGAAGACACCTACAGCTCTGTTTATCGCTCTTCTGCACAATTCAATTGCCGCCACAATCTTCTATTGCAGAAATGAGAATAGTAAAGAAGTCAATGTGTGATACAAACACGTACCACTACGGTACTAATAAAATGATGACAGAAACAATCATAAATAATATTAATAATAATTGTACAGACATTGCAATGTAACAACGTAGAACGTTTAGTGTGAAATAATTGTATCTTATGACATGAGCACATTGTTGCTCAGTTCAGTGGTAACCCGTTATAACTTGGTCGGACCGACAAAATATTATGTAATAAAAAAATTTGCTATATACAGTACAAACAATCAAGAAAAAATATAATTGGGGATTTTGAAAATAGTTGTTATAAAGGCAAATTTGTTATAAACTAATGCGCTATATTGGGATTTCAATGTATTTATTATGAATTATTTGTAGTCCAAATCAGAAACGTGAGCTTGAATGATTTCTAAAATATCGTTGTGTATATGTATTTTTAACATCATCAGGTGACATATTCGTTCCAGAACGTAGCCTTCCTTATGAATGTCTGAATTCTCGTGGTCTTGAGCAAGCTGTCTTTTAGTGACATGCGCAGGCATTCTTGAATGTCTTTTGTCCAACAGCGTCTTGGACGGCCTTTGCCCCATATTAGAATATTTGTAATAAACGTCAGGTACCACAACTGAATAAAACTGGTGTAGTCAGCAAAAATCCCAACACACACACGCAAGTTATATTCACGGACGACAACACACACAAAAGTTATATTCACGTACGACAACACATACACAAGTTATATTCACGGACGACAACACATACACAAGTTATATTCAAGGACGACACCGCACACAAAAGTTATATTCAAGGACAACACACACAAAAGTTATATTCACGTACGACAACACATACACAAGTTATATTCACGGACGACAGTGAAAGAGACTTTGTATTTCGACAACAAAAATGTATCCAAGGCAACGAAAGTGTTGTTCATCATCATCAGGTGACATATTCTTTTCAGAACGTAGTCTTCCCTATGGATCTCTTGAATTCTCAGCGGTCTTGAGCAAGTTGTCCTGCCTCTTTTAGTGACATGCACAGGCATTCTTGAATGTCTTTTGTCCAAAAGCGTCTTAGGGGGCTATCATCCAGTAACACTCTCTCCATGCTGCCGTGTCTCTTAATGTGACGGGAAAAAACTAGCTTTTTCTTGAATATGGTGTTCAGAAGTCAGAATGGGCGTTAATTGTTCTTAACCCTTCCTGGTTTGTTTCCCTTGCTGTCCGTGGTATTCTCAGAACTCTTCTATAGCACTTTCATTCAAATGATGTTATTTTCTGTTTTATTTGGTGTCCACGCTTCACATCCATATGTTGCCACGGGGAATACGCATGTTCGTAGTAAACACACAACTTAGTTCTCATGTTAGTATCCTGCCAGTTTCTTTAACTGTTTTAATTTTGACAGCGTCATTGTTGTTCTTCTCTTAATCTCAACTGCGCAGTCCCACGCATTGTTTATATTAGTTCCTAAATAATCAAACTGTGTCACTTCTTCTAAATTGCAGTTCTCAATATTAATTTTGGGTATTGAATTAGTTTTGTCAGTTGCCATTATTTTTGTATTTTTCATGTTTAAGAACAAATTGTGCTGTTCGCTGAACTTTTGGGTTGACTTAATTATGTTCAGTAGGTCGTGTTCGTTTGTTGTTAATAGCAATGTGTCGTCTGTATATCTAATTTCTAGTATCTGCAGCCCTCCTATATTTATGGGTCTGAAATCAGATTTCATTGTTTCTTGTCTCGCGTTTCTCCTTATATTTTCTACATAGATGTTGAACAAGTATGGAGTCACGGTACAGCCTTGCCATACTCCTTTCTGTACATTTAACCCCTCCGATCTTGCACCTTCCACTTTTACCACTTATTTTTTTGTCTTTATTCAGCTCTGCAAATAGTCGTATAATGTGTTTTGGGAAACCCATATCGTTCATTATTTCCCATAATTGATGGTGATTGACACAGTCGAATGCTTTGGTGTAGTCTATGAAGCATGCATGTAATTCGATGTTATACTCTCTACATTTCTCTATGATCGTCCTCATGTTAAATATATGATCTCTTGTGCCTCTACCAGTTCTGAAACCTGCTTGCGCTTCGTGGATCTCATCCTCCATCTTGTTATGTATTCTTTTCACTATAATGTACAGTAGTATTTTACTGGCTTGGCTGATCAAAGCGATTGTTCTATAATTTGAACATATTTACGTATCACCCCTTTTGGGTATTGGTATGTATACTGAACGTTTCCAGTCCCATGACCGTATTTGTAACATACACTTAAAAATAGATATTGTGAACTTCAAGAGTATAATGTTAATTTTTAAAGAAAAAGAGTTACGAGTACGCGGGAGAAATATACAACCCGGATACTAGCACATCTTTACAATATGTCACTCATAGAATAGTCTCATTCGTTCACACTTCCCTGTTGCATATGCACGCATTCGCTCAGCCGTGACCTTCATGAAAACAGACTTCAGTGCTGCGTCAATGTGTTAGACCACTCATAATATTGCCAGGTTTTTCATTTGCCATATAATTATAAATAATAATTTGTCAGCCAATGAAAAGCGATGAAATAGTCGTATTGGCTTTACTGAATGACGGGAAATGGGTTATCACTCCGACTAGCTATAACGAAGGTCACAACTCAGCCCACAAAAACAACCCTTGGATTTTTTGTGAATCAGTTTGGTTAGTATGTCAGCGAACAGGATGATGATAGCTTATACCCAGTACCGGAATATTGCTAGCTTTACTGAGAATCTCGGGAAAATATAGCCCCACAAAAAAATAAGAATTTCTAATAATGATAGCAAGTCCTTCTCATAAACGTTATTGCGCGCTGAACCGAAACAGCGCCAGTTTCTTTGCTAATGCTTCTATTTATGTCATTTACGTGCTCTTCATTTGCTGGAGATACCAAGTATACGCAACGTGGTCAATGTGGTTGACCATCAGTGTGTGTGAGTCTATACACTGATCAAAAAAAAAAACGCAACTTTTTTGGAGTTACTTTTATAAAAGATATTTGCTGCTTGTACATCATTCAACTGTGTTCACCTGGTCATTTACTTTTCGTTGTTACATGAATTGTATCCACCTCATGATAGTGGTCAATGTCAAAACAACATTTTTGGCAATAATTCGTGATAGGTTCATGAGAATCCCGTGAAACTTACTGAACACAAAAATCTGTGACCATATTATTGAGTGCCTATAAAAGATTCACGGTCCTCGAATAAATTCAGATGAAAATTCAATGCTCAAGTATGGCTCATCTCACTACAGAACAACGATGTGACTCAAAGATGGCCCATCTCACTACAGAACAACGATGTGACTCAAGTATGGCCCATCTCACTTCATACCACCGATGTGACTCAAGGATGGCCCATCTCACTACAGAACAACGATATGACTCAAGTATGGCTCATCTCACTACAGAACAACGATGTGACTCAAGGATGGCCCATCTCACTTCAGACCAACGATGTGACTCAAGTATGGCTCATCTCACTACAGAACAACGTGGTGCGAAGGGAACGCATTGCTCTAGGCGGACCCAGGGTTAGCAGATAACCAAGATCCCAAATGTACCTCCACGCGGTGCACCCTGGAAACAGAAATACAGCAGCTCGAGCTGATTCTGGCCAAATCATTTGGGGATCGTGTCCGAGAATGTGGAGGTAGCAGATGGAAAGAGATTTGACTGCACAAGAGACAGACAATATCTCAGACACCACCAGCATCACCACATATAGCGACACTGTCGACATACAGTGAAGCTAGTCAGTCCAGTCCGAACATTGGAGGGGCGGCCAATGTAAAATGCACTAAAGGTAGATGCATGGCGAGACAAATAGATTTCATACCGAGTACAATGAAAGGGCAGAACAGCGCTAGAGGGCAGCGCGAACTGCAAATAGAAAGTGAAAAGTCTCTAGGAAAGGTGAACTACAAGCTCCGTCAGCTCGAGACGAGCATCTAGTTACATGTGTTCCTTACAGAGACCCAGACCCATCCATTGGTGTCTGGTAAAGCAAGAAGACCTAATCCAACTCTAATGTCGAGCCTTCCTAAACCGGAAATATGCTCGCGAAGAGAAAGGGTTCTGTTCCCGATGGGCTTAGGCAAGAAAGGGACAACGATGGTAGTCCTGGTCCAACTTTACTGTCAATGTTTCCTATACCGGAAGTACACTTGCAGAGAGAAAGGGTTCCGTACCCGATGGGTTCAGGCACAAAAGGGACAACGATTTAGCCCTGGCCCAACTCTACTGTCAGGTTTTCCTACACCGGAAATACACTTGAAGAGAGAAAGGGTTCAGTACCTGATGGGCTCAGGCGCTATTGGGACAAGGACGCTCAGCTCTAGAACGCATTGCTCTCAAACGTGTGGTGTGAGACTCGAACTCGGACAATGGGTACACGATGTCAGTGAATGACACCTCGGCTAAGAGGGCGAAAGAGCCAGGGTCCAACTCCTCTGTTGAGTTCTTCCCCTTAAGGAACCAGGCTCACGGATGAGAAACGGTTCAGTACCCAATGGGCACAGGCACAGCACGTACAATTACACGAGGCAAGTTGATAAACAGTGGAACACCTCGTGCGAGTCAGACGAGAGCAAAAGTCGTCTGGGCGAAGAGTCGCCACTACGCGTGCCTGGAGACAGATATAGAGGCTGTCACAGGCTAAGGGTAGCCCACCCGAAATGTCAAGGCATGCCGAAATCGGATGTGCTAGGCCTACAAGGCACATAACGGTGGCACAACGTAATCACGCTCCCGGCGGAAATTGCACGGATATCCGTGATGGTTACAATGGAGCGAACGCAAAACAAACAAACAAACTACAGAACAACGATGTGACTCAAGTATGGCTCATCTCACTACAGAACAACGATGCAGCATAACTGGACTGGATAATCACAAAGTGTAGTGGCCAGACAATTTAATGTGGTTAGAAGCATCATTAGTCGCCGTTGGAGACGATTTCAACAAACTGGCTCAGTGGCAGACCAGACGCGCAGTGGCAGACCCAGAGTCACAACTCCTGCCGAAGACCGTTTCATACAGCTGCGCCACTTCAAGAATCGATTTGCATCTGCGTCCTCCACAGTCCACTCAATGTCAGCGCCTGATCGAATTTCAGATCAAACGGTCAGGAACGGGCTGCACGATGCTGGTCTTTGAGCTAGAATACCTTAGAGATGTCCATTCTTACGGACCGGTATCACCAGAAACTATTAGAGTGAGCGAACTAGTATCATCAATGGACAGCTGGGGATGACAGGAGACGGGTTTAGTTTAGCGATGAAACATCTTTGTGTTCCAGCGACACGATAGACGGAGACGAGTTACTGCAGAGGCCGTTAGCGCTACGCCCAGAACAGCGTTGATGAGCCTCCTCCGCATGATGGTGGAGGTGTACTGATGTGGAGGGAGCGATCCTGGGAAGAAGTGACTTGGTGCAAATTTGAAGGACACCTAAATGCCGAACGATACGTCGTTAATATTATTCGACACCCAACCAAAAAAAAAAACACGCAAATATTAGATTATTAAAAAGTATCAAACATGAACTCCAAGACTACTCACGCAGAAACAGAACAAAGATATTTATCACTTCAAATGTTAAAAGCCCAATATTACAGAAATATATGGGCACATTTAAGTCATTCTACATAATTATCCCAGTTTCACTGTTCATAGAAATAATCTGACCCACGGGAGTTGTACAAAACAAGTTGTGGGGAGCCCAAGATGGCCTAAAACAAACCTCTCTATACATGACCAATATTGGACGGCAACAACAGTCTCAAACACACATATACGGAAGGTTTGGAGTTGGCGACACCGATATGTGCCCATGTGGACGATCTGTAGAAAACACAGAACATATTTAACATACCGGTAACTTTTTACTGCACTAGACCACAACAGGAGAATGAGAAGCAATACGTCCTATGCCAAAAATAAAGTCAACAACAGTCAAATTTCATTATAACAAAGTTGTCAGAACCAACGAAATATGTATGTAATAAAAGAAATTCGTTATATGCAGTATAAACAATAAATATAATTTGGGATTTGTAAGTGTTGTTAAATAGGGAAATGTGTTTAAAATGTATTCGCTATAAAAGGATTCCACTGTACATGATAAACAATAAAACAGAACACACGAAGGTCCCACAGTGGATGAACAGTGTATCACGCAATAATATCCAATACTCTCCCTCCCTCTAGAATAATATGACCTAATCTGATATTGCTCTGTTCTGCTAGGCATGCTGAGAACTGGAAATGTCAAACGGCTTCCTAAAAGTAGCTTCACAGGGTCAAACAAATACTAGCTTCCCATAATTACTTCAGTCTCATTTCAATTCACTGTATATCCGACACTTTACTTCAATTCTTCATAGCCATTTGTATTAGTATTTGTAATCATGCGCCTCTCTCTCTATGTATAATATATGTTACATATATATAAAGGCTGTATATACAAAGATATATATATATATATATACACTACACACCGGTTGTCTATAAAGTCTATGTGCACTCATTTACATTGTTGGTGACGCCGAGTTACATGAATTGTGGATATTTAGTGTGAATATGTGTGACATCATTGATGCTACAACATTTATTTTTTAAAAACATTACTGTTCATGCCAATAGCATATTAAGTAAGGTGACTCGTATCACAATGAAGTTATTTCTATAGCAGATGTTGGAACTTGTGTATCAGGAAACGCCTGCACACGTTGTATATCTTCGTGTATTTAGCTCACTTATTAAACACTTGTCAAATAATATCTACAATTTTTGTACCAACACTGTGCTACAAATGTCAAACATGGTCTTTAACAACTTGACTGCAGAGGAAAATCGTTACATGTCAAATGAAGTGTCTGAGAAAAGCTGCAATGGTTATCAAACTAGATAAAATAAGAAATGAAGAAATTAGGAAAAGAGTTGGTATAATATCATGTATCGAACATATCGAGAGACAGCAAGTAAAATGGTTCGATCACCTTATGAGAATGAAGCCAAACCAAATACCAATAAGAGCATATACCACAAGAATATCTGGGTGTAAGGACAAAGGTAGTACAAGAAAACGGTGGATAGAAAACGTAATGATAGCCTTGAACAAACATGGACTAAATGCAACCTCGGCGACACATCTGACCTTGGAACGACAGCTTAAGCTCCTACCACTACGCTTAACAGCAAGTGTGCGATCAAAAATCATTCACCTGTAGAAAGACGATAGACAATTAAACACTTGTTCCAATTAAAATACTCTTTGTTCAGAAGTTAGCACAATTCTTGGTCAACTAAACGAATACAGATCAACTCTGCAGCTATCAGTAATCTACCGAGTAGCGCTCTATACTGGACCATGGAAATAATACTTCTTTCGCTCGCTAATAATGTCTATATCTGCAGTGTTCTTTCTTGTATAAATTGAACAGTGTTTTCCATTTCTTGTTTTGTACCATAAAGTTTAACATTCATTGGTGTATCAGAAGGCCAGTATGTACACCTTAATGTGTCATAGTTTGCACATTCTTGAAGGATATGTTCTGAAGTCTGGTTGGCTTGTCCACAATTACACTTTGCTGTTGTGCCAATTAACAATTTTGTATACATATTCCGCCGAAGACGGATGTGTCGGGCCATTTGCGCAAATAAAACGGTGACACAACGCATTTCCATTCTCTGGACTACATTCTGCTGGAAATCTAGTAGGACATGTCCTGCTACAAGAGAATTCAGCAGGAGTTTGAGAATGTACGCTGAAGAAGAAGTATACATATGGCTGATAAGTCTATTGTGTCCAGTTCTGAGTCGAAATATGATGACCTGTTTTTGTCTGTTAAGTAGGGGGTAGTCGTCCCGTGGAGGTAATTTAGGCTTTCATTGTGCCTTTATCATGGATTTCTTTTGGTGATAGCTGATTGGTACATCCGGTTGCTGCATGTTAGCACCTTCCTTGGCGAGTTGATCAGCTCTCTCATTTCCTGCTATTCCACTGTGTGATGGAATCCATTGCAGTATAACTCTACACCTATTTTGTACTATGGACAATACCTCTTTTAACTCTGGACGTTTATTGGACTGTAGTAGTGCCTCTAGTACTGACTTTGCATCTGTAAGTATTACAATAGGGTGTGCGGTCATGTCCAATGTTAACAGTTTCTCTGCAGCTGTACAAATAACTTTGACTTCAGAGTCATAGTGGAAATAATATAACTTTCAATAACCTCATATTGAGCAGAGCATATGTATTTCTAATCAAATTATGTATGTATACATATATATATATATACACACGCGCGATGTGGGATGCTACGGGTACCGCGTCGCTCTCGGCGGACCAGTGTTTGCAGATAACCAAGATTCCAAAAGTACCTCCTCGTGGTGCATCCTGAAAACAGAAATACAGCTTCTCGCGCTTTTTCTGACTAATATATTTGGGGATCGTGTCTGTGAATGTGGACACAGAAGATGGAACGAGAATTGACTATACAAAGACAGGCCCTATCTCTGATATCTCCGTGCTGTCGACACACAGCTGAATGCGCCAGTCCAGCTGGAGCATTTGAGGGGCGGCTAATGCAGATGTCACGAAATGGGTAGATTTATGATGCTTATTAAGAGTCGTGCGTTAGTCTCCTTTAGGATAACATAATGAGTACAACAATCCACCGAAGACGGATGTCTCGGGTCATTTGCGCGAATAAAACTGCGACACACCGCATTTCCATTCTCTGGACTACATCGTGCTGGAAGTCTAGTAGGACCGTGGTCCTGCTACAGGGGAGAACAAGGAGTTATGAAAATTAACGTTGAAGAAGAAGAGTACAATAAGAGGCCAGCACAGCACCAGAGTACAGCGTCACGTACAAATATAACGAGAAAACCGGAACTCAAGTTTTGTTCAGCTCGAGACAAGCGTCTAGCCCCTTGTGCTCTTAAACATGTGTAGAGACTCAGACTTGGACGAAGGGTTCACGATGTTGGTGAGTCACACTTCGGCTAAGAGGGGGAACGAACCCGGGCCCAGCTCATCAGTCGAGGTTTTCCTATACCGAAAAAAAAGGTTCAGTACTCTATGGGCACATGTACATTACGTCTAATTACGCGAGACAAATCCATTCCCGTATAACTAACATTACGTAGGAACATCTCCGATAAATGTTATCTAGAGCAGTGCATCTCAAATCGGTTGTCCGCGGACAGGTGACCTCAGTGCGCCTTTAGTGACATCTCCTCAAGTCATTAGTGACAGTTCTGTAAGTCCTCGAACAATCGCTGAGCGATCAGAAGTATACGAGTCATCCTAGGTGTGGTGGCTCCACATAACGTCGTTGTAGAGTTTAACTATCGTTATAAAAGTAATAAATAATATTCAGATCAAAATTCGAATGAATGGGAAAATCGACTTGCTCGTAAGTCCAAGTGTCTCATTAAGACTATCTACAGAAATAACATGGATATTCCTGTTCCACTGTGCACTGTCTTCAATTGAGCCACGGATTGAGAATCGAGTAAAGAAGCAGCAGGCTTATCAGTTACATTAGAAGTTACCTAAATTAAATGAAACATACATTTTTAAACAGCAATAAATATAAATGTTCATTGTCATTTCTAATTTTGCTGTAAGGCGCTGCAGGACTGAATGATGATCGGTTTTCGGGCAATCACGCTCGGTAGCTTCATATTCAGTAATATTATGACGTTTCAGTATGTTGGTAACTCCTTCCATCTTCTTCTTGCTCTTTCCATGTTCATATTGTATGATCTTGCTGCTGGTATAATCTCCCCCTCCCCTCACAAAAAAATAAATCATGTATGACATTTGACCTTCAGCACCTGCGTCGGTGAATTGAAAAATTTGAAACAAATTGTCGGACGACAGCAACAAAAAGTTTGAGAAACATTAATTTAGAGGTTGACTGGTCTGCCAGATAAGATGACCTCATGACCTAGATACCTCTAATATCAACAATATGGTAGATATAGTTTCCAACAAAGAAACACAAACCCACATAGCGTTGACTTGAACGTCTACTGGACACGACCAATGAAGATAACAAGAAAAGGTGCACATTATAGTTTTACCACTGAAGTCAGATAAGAAGTGTTTACACCTTAATGGTACCCATAAATTCACAAAAATCATCAAGTGCCACCTCCGCACCGAAAGTAGACTGCAACAGAACTTCAATTTCCCTGTCTCTTGTTTTGGTGGTGACCTCTGCTAGACTGTAACATGTCCATCATGTGATGTTACTCTCCCACTTGTATCTGTCTACCTCTTACTCGCCTCTCTTCGACTTTATCCTCAAGTAAGGTCTTCAACAAGGTGTCTTTTATTGTCCAAAATATTTTATTTGCTTGATCTTTATTTTCTTTAATAATTATTTTTTCATATTTAAGTGTTGTTAGAACATCTTTGTTTTCTTCTCTTTCCATGATGTTCTCCTTATACTTCTATATATCCACAACTCAAATGCATCAAATTTGTCTTCTAATTGTTTGACGGACAAGGTACAGAATTCGATACCCGCAATAGGCAATTGTGCATCAGAACCGTTCAGAAAGCAATGGCAAACTACTTGGTGTATTTATATTGCCTTGAAAATCACTATAGCCTGAATAGAATACGATATACAATTGTTTGTTTACTATCTATGTTTCTGCATTAATATAGAATAGAAGTAGCATTTTATAATTCTCATTTTTAGCTTGTTGGCAATTTGTTTAAATGTTAATATTTTTTTCATGTCATTTAAAGTACTTTTAGCCATTCCTATTCTCCTAACTTCTGTTTCATGTCTGCCATAATTTGTGATTATGTGTCCAAGATATTGATGATGTTCTAATTGATGTATTTTCTCTTCATGTATTTGTATCTTTAACACGTGTTTCTGTGATTTTGCGACTATCATAGGATTTCTTTTTTTTTTTATGTCCATATACTTTGCTTGATTTATCGACTGGCAGAACTGAAGAAGACATACATAAAATGAGTTAGAAATGGATACGAAGCAACGCAAAAAAGGAGAAATTAACACAACTACTAGAAGACTTTAATGATAAGGTTTACTGAGGATAAGCTAGGTACTATTACTGGACATTGGTTGAGAATTAACTAAGGAGACACCCTAATAGAGTGGGCAAGAACACATTATATACAATTTCATGACAGGTGTTTTACCTTAAAAAATTTTTTTATTTAAAAACATTTGCCTATTTTTGTGTGTAATTTCCTCTTTTTTTATGAGAAATTTGATTACCTTTCTATGGAAAATTGTTACAGGTTAGGGGTTTGGTAAATTTATAGTAATACAAGTAATGTTCTGATTTACTAGGGTGAAGGGTTTGAACACCTATCCGTGAGATTGGTTATATAATAGGCAATGCCTGAATAGTTCTTCCCCATCAACACTTACAAAGGTAGCGAGAGCAATCATTATAATAGAATTTACTATATTGTCTTCAACAAAAGAGAGTACAATTTCTTTTTTAAATATAGTCTTGACATGATGAGGGACCACATACTTGTAATAGAGAAATTCAGAAAACAGTTAATGACAATAAAGAAGAATGTAGGCGTAATCAGTCTGGTTCTGTGGTGGAATGGTACAGTGTACAGTGCGCCTCTGTGACAGTCAAGGTACAGAGTTCGAATCCTGCCCAGGGAATTGTCAATCTGAACCGTTCAGAAAGCAATATCAAACTATGAATGTATTTATATTGCCTAGAAAATTACTACAGCAAAATAATGCTGTTAATGGCTATATTTTGAATAGGATATGCTACCTATTTTTTTTATAAGTCTGCTTCTTCTATTCACTTGAAATTGATATCTGCAATGATCGCCCATGTGGTAATTGGGGTCTGGTTTTCTAGTTCAAGGTGCAAACTATAAGGTCACTGTCTTCTTTCCAGGCATGTCCTAGGAGGCAAATAAGGAAAGTTGGGGGAATATACTAACCACCTGTCACCTGTGAAATAATAATCATTAGGTGTCACTTGTCTTGATTTCTGACTTTTGTCTTCTGTCACATGGTCCCCATGGATGATGAAGAGATGCAGGTCTGTGGACATTGCACCTTTCTCCGTTTGTTGCAGACTCATAGGTTACGGAGAATGCTAGGTGTACCATTGCTGCAGATGGGTCAACATATCTGACAGAAGAATGATGAACTAGTTGGACCAGAAGTTTATGCTATGCTACTGAAAGGACTGGCTGATCCTGGCATACTGCTGCACTGTTATGCCTCCCTTTGGGGATTAAACTTTCATTCGTTACCTTTGCCCCCTCCCCCGAACACACCATGCCTTTGAGACAAAGCATATATGAGTTCAGGTGTCATAGTCATCACTCAACTGAGGAGGAACTGTGTTTCTGTCAGAAAAGCTATGGGAATGAAAATCATCATTCATACAATGGAGACATTGAAGCCGGCTGAGTTGAATACAATTCACACATTCTTATAAACCCTATATCCCCCTTCCAAACAAACATTCAAAATATATTTGTGTTTAGTTCATATATTCCACTTTTTTAGAAATGATAATAATATCTTTGTAGCATAGCTTGCTGTCTGATGGTGGTCTGCTGATGTGTGCAAACCATTTTACCTGCTGTCTCTTAATATATTCTAAGATTGAAGTGGTACCAGTTCTTTGTCTAATGTCTTCATTTCTCACTCTGTCTCTTAGCGATATTCCTAGGATTCTGCGCAAGCATGCCATTTCAGCTGCCACAAGTTTACATTTATCTTGTGCTGTTGTTGTCCATGTTTGGCATTGGTAACACAGCGTTGGTATAATAATTGTTTTGAATAGTGTTATTTTTGTGTTTAAATCTATATTTTGTTTCTGAAGATTGGTGCCATTTGTCATAGGGCTTGGTATGCTTTACTACATCTATTGTGTATTTCTATGCTGCTCCTGCCGTCTGTTGTTATATTGCTTCCTAGGTCCCCATCAAGGCCAGCACCGTGAAGTGGTGATGGGGCTTAGTTTAGCCATCAGGGGCTGGAAACTAAGACTGGCCGGGCAGTCCCACTCAAGCAGGACCATAGTCCTGCCCAAGTAAGCAATGTGCTGAAGACGGAGGCAACCAGCCAAAAGGCGCACAGATAATCAGGATGCCACGCACAAAACACAATGGAAAGATGTCTGTATCTATTAATAGTTATGGTGCCTGCCCTGTGGCGGACATTCAGGCAGGGATGGTGCTGGTCCCTATACCTCGAAAGGGCACAACCTCAGTTACTGGAAGTCCTTCTCAATTGCCTCGAGGAGCCAGGAGGCATGGGAATAGAGCTACTGGCCAAAAACAATGCAATGGAATGCTGAGTGTCAACAGTAGAAGAGATGGATACAGTAAACAATTGGAACTTGAAAATATCCTAAGTGAAGAGCAAGTTAATGTATGCTGTATCCAAGAAACACACCTCAGCAGCGACATAGCCTTCAAAATCAGAGGCTACCAATACTACCGGTCTGACCAAAAGGACAGGCGAAAGGATGGAATTGATGATGATGTTCGTCCGTCGTGATTGACGATGACCAAAAACTCAACCATAATAATAATAACAATAAATAATAAAATAATAAAGTTAATAGTGTGTTTTTAAATGACTAGCAAGTCCAATGCGCGCACAAAATGTTCTTTTACAGAATTGACAACAATAGAAGGTATCTATGTGAGGTTGAGATGTTTTTTCTTTTTTACGTGTCCGCTTCTGTCTTGCAGTTTCTTGTCTGAATTCTTCCGCCGCTAGTGCTCCCGTTCTAATGCTGTTCTATCCTGAGCGAGGCTCTCCCAAGCGCCTACGTCAATGTTAAGATGTTTCAAGGATGACTTGAGCGTATCTTTGAAACACTTTTTCTGCCCACCAGATTTTCTAAATCCTGCCGTGAGTTCCCCATAATATTTTTGTTTTGGCAAACGCGAGTTCTCCATACGCACAAGATGGCATGCGCCTTCATAAGTATTGTGTGGATGCTTATTGAGGTTGATTTTTCCAAGACCTCGTAGTCTGGTACTTTGTCCCACCAATGGATGTTTAGTAATTTACGTAGGAAGGTAAGATGGAAATGATTTAACTTTCTTGCCTGTCTAGCATACACTGTCCACGTTTCGCAGGCGTATAGTAAGGTTGGTATAACAGCAGCATGATATACTTGTAGTTTGGTGGTTGTTCTTATACCTCTTCTGTCCCAACATTGTTGCGTGATCTGCCAAATACAGCACTAGCTTTTGCCAGTCTATTGTTAATTTCCACATCAATGTTGATATCGCGAGAGAGAGAGTGCTTCCAAGGTAAGTAAAATTGTCGACCACGTGCAGTTTTTCCTGATTGACGATGATGGAAGTATCAGTATGTTGGCTATTTGATGTTGCTTGGTGCATGACTTCTGTTTTTTTGGTGTTAATAGTGAGACCAAAGTTGTTGCATGCCTTTGAGAAGCGGTCTATGGCGCTCTACATGTTTACAACAGAGTCAGCATACAATGCACAGTCGTCAGCATAAAGTAATTCTCTAACAGTACTAGATTTAGTTTTTGTGTTTGCTTTTAGACGCCGTAAATTGAAAAGACCACCATCAGTTCTTTAATTGATCATTATGCCTGCTGTTTCATTAACATGGTGTGTTTCTGTTAACATGGCTGTAAATAACAGGCTGAAAAGAGTAGGAGCCAGAACATATCCCTGCTTTACACCATTTGTGACAGGGAATGCAGGAGATACTCCTCCGTCGAAGATAACACTAGCCATCATACCATCATGAAATTGTTGTATCACAGTGACAAGTTTTGGGGGGCATCCGAAATTTGTAAGCACATTCCACAGTCCTTCTCTGTTAACGGTATCGAATGCTTTAGTTAAGTCCACAAATGTTGCTAAGAGTTCACTATGTTGCTCTTGTGACTTTTCCTGAATTTGTCATGCAGAGAATATCATATCAACTGTACCACGACCTGCACGAAAACCGCACTGACTCTCTGGGAGTAGCTCGTTTAATAGTAAAGATAAGTAAATAAATGGGATGAGAAATGACTAGCGCTGAAGTTGGTTTATAGTGTGGAAGAGTTGCGCTAATCGTCAACCACACTCTCTCTCCTGAGTTTTATCTTGGTCCAGTGGCAAGACAAAGTCGAGACAACTGGGAGAAAATCAGGTGCAGTGGATGGCCAGAGCGTACTATGTGTCTAACTGTGCCCTATGATGTCCATACAGCTCTGCTGTTAGCGCCTATGTCCCCGTTGAGTTACCTGTCAACTTCTTCCGAGTATTTCGCCGCAAACAGACTTTTTAAGCCTAGGTAGACAAAGCCTTTGTTAACAATGCTAGGTTGGCTTATTTCTTAGCACTGTGAGTGTCCATAATAGCTACAGTGTGTCGCCCAATATCACATCGACTGTAACAGGTTGACACCGTGTAAAAATAGGGCAGACCATTTTGACACGGTCAGTGAACCCACCCCAGCGGCGAGAATAGGTCACCAAATGAGATGTTTGTATCCGATTGACAATAACGAAAAAACCAAGTTTCTCCTTTGTCAGCGCTCGATATCTTGCAAATAGCAACATTAAGGTGCGGAAACATATCCATTTATCACTTGTGTATAATTATGTGGAATTATACTCATAATTGGTGGAATTCTGACACTTGTTAAAAACAATATCAGCGCATGTCAGCTGGAAGTATATATGGAAGGGGCAGAATACCAGATGCTCCATCTAAAGACAGACAGTACAGAATTCCATCTCCTGAACTACTACTGCCCAAATAATAGACCATTGGCACGAGACACAATCCCAGATAAAGAGAGACTTATGGTGTGTGGTGACTTCAACAGCCACTCTCAGAGCTGGGGCTACGATCACATCGACAAGAGAGGTAAGGAACTTGAGAGCTGGCAGGATGAAAATAATCTCATACTTATTAACCAGCCAGCAGACTCACCAACCTTCTACTCGAGAGCATGGCACACCACCTCTACACCAGACCTGGCATTCCACTCACCAGGCCTGGAATGGAGCATCACATGTTGTTGGAAAGCAGCTTGGAGGTAATGACCACAGACCAGTATTTCTGGAAATCCACATTGAATTTACCAAGGACAGCAGCACACTCACTAGGTGGAACTATAAGAGGGCAGACTGGAAAATGTACCAGTGTTCTAGCTAAGGACATGAACTTGGACAAAGATATCAATAGAACAGTGAGTTAATTTAATAGATGTATATTACATGCTGCTAGTAAAACCATACCGGGGGGGGGGGGGGGGGGGGGGGGAAGGCGCAAAAACTACAAACCCTACTGAAATGATGAACTGGAAAAGCTGCAATACGAGATGGAAACATCTAGACAGAAGGAACAGACCTAGCCAAGAACACCACAACAAATAGCAAACAAAGGCTAAATTTCAAAGAGCCAAGTTACAAGCAAGACGGAGCAGCTGGAAATTTAAAAAAACTATCACTGAACCTAGAAAGAGATACTAGGAAATTATGGAAACTTGTAAAACAACTAAATGACGAAGGTACAGTTTAGACATATAGAACTTTAGAAAGAAAATCACACTTTAGAAAGATAGAAAAATTTTAATAGATAAACATGCAGCTGATTACTGTGCTGATTCCTTTGCAAAAGACAATAATATCAAAGTTAGTCCAGACAAACAACAGGAGGTTTGAGAGAACCAGCAAAACATTGAACAAGGCGAACCTATACCTGAAGTCATGGAGGCACCAATCACAATGAAAGAACTGGAGCATGCAATATCCAAATTGAAAAAGTCCCCTGCAGATGATGGAGTGTTCAATGAAATTATTAAAAACTTGGGAACTGCAGCAAGAGCAAAGCTACTGCAGATCTTTAATACAGGTAATTTACCACAGGCATGGAGGGAAGCAATAATGATACCACTCCTCAAATCAGGAAAAGATGGCAACACAGTCTCCAATTACAGGCCCATCAGCCTCACAAGCTGTCTATGCAAAACAATGGAACGCATTATCAATCTTAGGATGCAGTGGTACCTTGAAAGTGAAAACCTTCTGGTATCACAGAAAGGAGGCTTTAGACAGTGCTACTCTACTGAAGATCAGGCAAACTACCTCTCCCAAGAGATTGAGGACGCCTTCCATGATAAGAAACTGGTACTAGCAGCATGGATAGACCTCAGAAAAGCATTTGATAAGGTCTGGAAAGAAGGGCTCCTAAAGAAATTGCGAAATTGCAGGGTTAGCTCAAGAATGTACAAATGGGTAAAAGCATACCTGTATAATAGAAGAGCCAGGGTACAATTAGATAGTCGCAAGAAAGTCCTACTGTGTCATGGAGTCCCCCAGGGAGGAGTCCTGTCACCCACACTTTTCTTGGTTAACATCAATGACCTAGTATCCAAACTACCACATGGGATCAAAGTGGCAATGTATGCCAACGACTTGGTGATTTGTGCACTGAAGAACATACGACAGTGGCCACTAAACAAATACAAAAAGCTATCGGTGCCCTAACCTTATGGGCGAATAGATGGTGCGTCAGCATTAACACGGATAAGTGCAGCACCACACACTTTAACCTCTCACCAAAACAAAAAGCCGGTGTTATCAAGATAGATGGAGAGCTTTTGAAAAAGACAAACAACCCACAGACCTCAGAGTTACTTTTGATGATAAGCTGACATGGAAACACATAAACAAAGCAACAACAAAAGCCAGGAGGAAGTTAGTAATCCTGAGAAAACTAAGTGAAACCACATGGGGAGCCAGTGGGAATATACTCCATAAAGTTTACCAGCAAGGCATAAGACCACACCTGGAATATGGTTCAGCTGGGTGGCGTCCTGCATCAAATACCACATTACAAGATCTAGATAAAGTACAAAACCAGGTGCTCAAGTTAATACTGGGAGCAATGAAATCAACACCCATAGTAGAGATGCAGAGACACAAAGGTGCTAATACAAGCAGAAAAGTTTAAGTGTATGCCAAGTCATCCAATGAAGGAAAGATTCGAAAATCTAGCAATGTTGTGACTGAAAAGAAGCAGCTTTATCCACCAGGCTAAATGACTCCATAGACAAATTACAGACCTACCTGAAGTTGACAACCCCGTAAGATCTGTACCAGAACAAAACCCCATGGAGTGAAAGGTATGGAATACCAATATACATTGAGACATGTGAAAGGAATACTAAACAAGGACGAACATAACAGTGTGTAGCAAAGGACAGTCACCCTCAGTTTCCTGATTGAGGAATATCCACAAGACCTATGGGTCAGAGTATACACAGATGGGTCAGCACAGAATGCAGTGAGGAATGAAGGTGCATGTGTATATATAGAATATCCACACAAGCCTAGAGATATGATTAGAACACCAACAGGGAAATTAGTGGGAATCCAGGCAATTAGTGTGGTAACTAAAAAACTGCTGAATTCCAACTCTGGCCTACAGCCTGTGGTATTCCTGACAGATGCAAGGTCAGTGCTTCAAGCTCTCCAGTCTGGAAAACTAACAGACTTGCAAAAACTACTTAATGAACTGTCTTACCAGTATAGGGTAACCATGCAATGGATACGCTCTCACTGTGGAATACCAGGAAATGAAAAAGCAGACCAACTGGCTAAGGAAGGTGCTGCCGAAGACCAACCAGATGTACCAATCACCTACCATCAGAAAAAAACAGATGATCAAGTCAATAAGAAAGCCACAAACACCAACACAAGATGACTATCACATTTTGAACAGATCAGAACAAGTTATAATTCTACGCCTCAGAACAGGATACAACCGACTCCACAGCCACATGTATACAAAGTTCAAGATTGGCAATACGGCCATGTGTACATGCAGCACAGAGTGCCAAACATATACTTCAAGAGTGTTCTGAGCATGAAACGCTGAGGCAGACATATTGGCCAGAGGAAACAACACTGGAATCAAAGCTCTATGGACCACTATATGAACTACAAAAGACAGTGAGTTTTATTCAGGAGACAGAATTACAGATATAGACATGTTTCAAGTGAATAAAAGAAGAAGAAGATTCCTAGGTATGTGAATTCTGTCAATTCATCCATGAGTTCTTCCCATGTATCTTGATCTATTTCAAAGGCTTTCAGTGAGGTCTTTAATAGTCCATGTAGCGATTCTTTTGGCCACCTTGAAAATGCATGTTCTTCTACAACTCACTATTTTTACTACCTATGTTCCTTCAATATGGTGCATTGGGCAGAAACCAGAGCTCTCCAGTTCGAGCGATGTGATGCTACTGTGTGTAATTCTTACATGTTGTTGAGACCTATAGTGCTCTCTTTGATGGTTTTTCTGCAAATCTGGTATCCATCATGTAAAAATTGATTAGTGAATACTCATTATCTGAATAATATATGAGCGCACACCTTGCAATGGCAGTCTTATTTTATTCATTGTAAGTAGGCTATGTGACTGTTATAAGACCATTGTTTTCTTCTTATTGTTGAAGAGATATTAGATATGTCCTAGATATGTCAATGTTGTGTTTTCTCTTACTTTTTTGTTTTACTTTTTACTAGATCATAATAAATATCATATTCGATTTTCATAAAGAGGAAAGTGGCAATTATTTATTTTAGTAATTATGTAGGCTGTAGGCCCTAGGTAATATCTTTCAATGGTAACGTTTAGTAAGTAAGTATGGCCATTATGTATGGATGCTGTTAGTAGGATTGTATGAGGCCTATATGTTGTTCGTCCATCACAAGTGATGATGACCATTTGTTACATCCACTTTTGAAAATTCAATTTTAGTTATGTCCTTGATTATGAGTTCGTAGATGGCTAATGAGCCCTATTCGAGCTGTAAATGTCCTTGGACAGTTTGGACATGGAATAACGACTGTAGACGGATCTTGGTCTATCCGTGACTTTCTAGCTGCTCTCCGCTATTGAGCTGCTGCATTTCTCTTCTTTTCACAAGATGATGCTCTCTTTTTTATTTTAGAACGCCATATAGGCTAGATCTTTTGTGCAAGTTCTTCCCATGTATCGTGGTCTATTTCAAAGGCTTTCAGTGAGTCCTTTAACGAGTCCTTGTAGCGCTTCCTTTGGCCACCTTGAGATCGTATACCCTTCTCTAGCTCACCATAGAGAAGTATCTTTGGCAGACAATGGTCTGGCATACACACCAAATGACCTGCCCAACGAATCTGTGTCTGCATCAGGATCATGTCAATGCTTGGGATACCACCTCTATCAAGGACAGTGGTATCTGGAATCTTGTCTTGCCATCTGATGTTCATAACTTTTCTGAGACAATTTGCATGAAAATGATTGAGTTTTTTCACATGACGTCTATACACAGTCCATGTTTCACTAGCGTAAAGCAGCACTGGAAGTACCACTGCTCTGTAAACTTTCAGCTTAGTCTGTAGGTTAATGCCATTTCTACGCCAAACATTTGCGTACAATCTGCCGAAAGTACTGCTTGCTTTGGCGATCCTTGTATTACACTTCATCATCAACGTTGGCATTTTGTGATAACGTACTGCCTTAATAATTGAGGCCTATATATGTCTATAATCATATCAGTCTGAACGGATCTGCTGTCCGCAGTCTGATTTTCAAACCTGTTGTTGGCTAACGATTGTGAATTGTGAGACCTTCACTACCTCTTGGTCTACTTCACCACACAATCAAACCTACAGTCAGAAAAGTGTACAGTAGAAATGGCTAGCATTGTAAATGTTAGGGTGTACAGTACGTCAGTACACTAACACGAGTACAGTTCCACAGTGTACTGTAGTGAGTAGTGTACAGTACACTTACAGTAGTTACACTTAGACTTAGTGCTTACACACAGAGACGGTAGTCACAATTCTGATCCATGTTTGAACGAGTGATGAAAACATGATTCTTAGGCCTAATAGCTTCGGACAGACAAGTCGGTTATAAAGATATTACAGTTATATCTATGCACTAGTACCTATTTTAATAATCCTATAAAAATTGACAGCCAACTGATAGGCATTACTCCCATATGATTAGTAGCCACAACATTCAGTAGGCCCTACAATCCTACATTCACTCACTTGTCAAATATAAAAAATTAGACTCAATTGCAAATTGACAAAATAATCCTGACAAATATAATAATATGGTCTATTGAGTCAAAGTCTTAAATGCAGCTATCCTAAACAAACTATTCAGACACTGACCTGTATTTATCCTCGGGATCAAAATCAGCTTCCATGGTAGGTTTTTCCTACAAACCTATTCCGAAAAATGACTGATATTATTACTTCCACATTTGGTTTCAATAGATAAATACAAAGTCACCGATATTAGCGTATATCCTTTCAGGCAATAAAAAAGTAGAATTCCTTTTCATTTAATGATACAATAAAAAAAGGTATCACATATATTTTGAAGAATAACCTTAAGAACCGGAACAATTACTGATTTAATACTGAAAATGTTTCCCTTCATTATCGTCCGGCTCGGTGGCCAAGGTACCTGTGTCAATGCGCACCAGGTTGTATATCCTAACTGTTCATAAAGCAATACTGTTTGATTGTTTGTTAAATTGCGGGGATGGGTGTGTTAATGCATCTGTTCGGAGCTCAGTTTTTGCAACCTAAGACCAGGCTCATCATCATCACGTGACATTTCTTCCAGAACGATGTCTTTGCAATTGATGTCCTGAACCCGACTCTATCCTGCGCCAATCTGCCTGCCTCCTCCAATGATAACTTCATACAGTCTTTGATGTAATATTTCCATCGCCTATGTCTACCTCTTTTTCTACTTTCTGGAATTATGCTCTTTAATATGCGTCTTTCTATGCCATTGTCTTTTTATACGTCCGAAATATTTGTATTCACCAGACATCCTTCCTCTATACTCAGCATACTCAAAACTTCACTGTTCCGTATCTTTTCTGTCTAGGAAAGTCTTAATATTGTCCTATAATAATTCAGTTCGAATGCCGGTGACGAAGTTATATTGATCATGTTTGCTTTTATCTTTGCGTGACTTTATGGTCTGGGGCAATTGAAAAACAGTATGTGCAATTACTTTCAAAGAAAATCCTTGGTGCCAAGCATCTTCTATGGTGAGATTTCCTCTTTCCATGCGGCTGAAAAAGCTGTGGAGAATACCTGAAAAAAGATTAAGAATCCTAGAAGGACTAAAAGTCCTGAGAAGGACTAAAAGTCCTGAAAAAATGGATGGGATTCTAGATATTGACTAGAGTAGCACCAGCTGTAGCATCGTCTACGTTATTTGAGACCCTAAAAAGGGACATGGCAAGGAAACCGAGGGGATAGCGTTGACCTTAGAGACCTCATGCTATGCGTGAGTCAAGGGGAACGAAAGAGCTGATTCATTGGTGAATAAAGTTATAGTGTTATAGTGGATAGCAAAGCACCGAGGAGAGACTGGGCTGAGTTAATTAGGTCAGTCATGGATCTACTACAGAATGATGAAGTGGACGCTGCTAGAGATCATGTACATGTCCAGAGACCAGTCGAAATAAGAATTATTTATTAATGGAAAGATCTGAAGAACCTACGATCAACAACTTTCTAGAATATTGAGCTTATATACAATATAGCTTATATATCAGCTCATAAATGATCGATATAATAAACTGTTTCTTCCATGTATGTTGTAATAGGCAACTAAGGAAGTTGTGGAGTGGTATTAGCTGTCCCTTCTCATATAAGGGCAAAGTGACTCGTAAGCCATGCTGAAGTCGAACGTGTCAGAAAGAAAGGCGTGAAGTGCAGAAGTGCACAATGTCCCGAGCAGGATAGTTTTCTAATTTTACCTTTCGCTTGTAAATTGCCCTCAGTATTCTTTCATTTTTCCCAAATTTAGTTATGCCAGCAGTGATGTGGGTGTGCCAAGCTGAGCGATCAAGGGCTGTAGTCTCCCAGGAGCTAGGATCGATGCTGCAATGTTTGAGATTGCAGACTGCACGCAAATGTGTGACATAGAAATGGTATTAACCTACAGACTAAGCTGAAAGTTTGCAGAGCAGTAGTACTTCCAGTACTCTTATGCGCGAATGAAATATGAACTTTGCATAGACGACATGTGAGAAAACTTAAATATAAATAATTTAAATGTCAGTGGACGTCGACAAAATGGAGTGTCGCAGTAACCAAACGATAAATTGTACTTACTGCGCAAAACTGAAATCCAACAGGTAGATCCAGGAATAGGGTAATACAGTTTTGCTAATACTGAATAACACACGTAATGACACACACACAGATCGACGTTTCGACCAAAAGGCCTTTATCAAGACAAACCATTGAAACAAAATTAAAACATATAACAGAAAGCGAACAGTAATAATATCGACGGTCACATTGGTATGAGTAGTATGGATTCATCCAAACCAAACGAACCAAACGAAAAAGTTATAAATACTAAATAAAGTAAAACGATTACTGTAAAATTATAACTATCCATGTAAAAAAAAAATAATTAAAAATAAAACAAGAATTTTTTTCATGAAAAAAAAACATAACGATCAAGAAACACATAACACTAAAAAAAAACATAGGGGCTTAAAGCTATAAAAAAAAATATTCAAAATTAGAATGACTTGGACATGTTTTTCTCAGCAAAAAAACATTGCCAAGTGAAAATGCGTCGTATGCCTAGTAAATGACATAACTCAATCATTTTCATACAGCTTTTCTCTGAAAAGTTACCAACTTGTCAGATAGCAAGACAAGATTCCGGATACCACTGTCTTTGATAGATCTGGTACCTCTAGCATTGACACTGATGCAGACACAGATTCGTTTGGCTTGTCATCTGGTACGAATTCCAGATCAGTATCTACCAAAGATACTTCTCTATGGTGAATTGAAGTGCACGATCTTATTGAGGCAAAAATAAGCGCCCACGGGGACTAATTAATGAACTTACTGAAAGCCTTGGAAATAGACCAATATACATGGGAAGAACTTTCACATAATAGAGATATAGCCAATAATCTATGGCGCTTTATCGTGTCATGTGATGTATTCTCTCCAGAACGTTATTTTCCCAATTGGAGAGTAGTTAGAAAGTCACGGAGCTAGAAAACCACGGGTGGACCAAAAATTATCTACAGTATTCATCCTATGTCCAACTGTCCAAGAGCATTTGCGGCCAGAACATGGCTTATTAGCCATCAACGAACTCATTATCACGGACATTAAGTCTAACTGAATATCAAAAGTGGATGCAACAAATGGTTATCATCACGTGATGGATGGTACGACAGTGTGTTGCCGGGGCACGAGACGAGAACAAATAATAGCAACACTGTTAACGCATCATACATGTCGTAAGATGCGACTAATGAGGTTATGGAGTGGAGTTAGCTGCCCCATCCCATATAGATTCCACGTTGTCCAAAATCATGCTGAAGTCGCATGTGTCAGGCCGAAGGTTGCAGCAATGTTATAAACCATGACACAACGAATTCTGTTCTCCGGAATACAAACTGCTAATCACCCTGAATTTGAGAACGAACGTCGAAGAGGAAGATCACGTAATGGGCGAACAACAACAACAACAGATTAGGGTATAGCAGTTGCCTCTGCTCTTAGATTTGTGCATTTTGTTCACGCGGCAGTGGATTGTGCGTGTGTGTTATTGTTGAGATTTGTGCATTTTGTTCACGCGGCAGTGGTTTGTGCGTGTGTGTTATTGTTGAGATGTGTGCATTTTGTTCACGCTGCCGTGGATTTGCGTGTGTGTTATTGTTGAGATTTGTGCATTTTGTTCACGCGGCAGTGGATTGTGCGTGTGTGTTATTGTTGAGAAACATGATATATATTCCACTGTGTCACCATTCACTATAGTTTTTAATTGCTGATCCATCCTGCGTACATTGCGTCCAGGTGATATTTGGGATATTGGGCTTTACAAATTGAAGTGCTAAATGGCTTATGTTTGACATTTCAAGGAATACGTGTGTAATTTTTTTGGTTGAGTCTCCATGGTTCCGTGATCATCATCATTAAGTGCCGTCTCCGCAATGAAAGTTGGCTGATGCAGACCTTCAATATTTCATGTTGCTTGCCTTGGTGATGCATTCTGCTAGACTGTAACCTGCCCATCTCGCGATGTTACTCTCCCACTTGTATCTCAGCTTCCAACTTGCTCACCTCCCCTCGACTTTATCCTCAAGTAAGGTCTTCAACAAGGTATCATGTCTTCTAATATGTTCAAATTATGTTATTTGTTTGATTTTGATTTCCTGTAATAATTCTTTCTTCAAACGAAGTGTTGTTAGAACCTCTTTGTTTGTGTTCTTCTCTTTCCATGATGTTCTTCCTATGTGTCATGTGACGTATTCCTTCCAGAACGTTGTCTTCCCAGTTAACTCTATGTACCCCTCTCTGTCTTGGGCGATGCGGCTTGCATTTTCTAGCGATGTATTCATGTTATCTTTAATGTCGTTAGTCCATCGTCTTCTTGGTCTGCCCTTTCTCCTCTACCCAGGTACTCTTTCCTCCATTATTTGTCTTTCTAAACAGTTGTGTCTCTTTATATGACCAAACAGGTATAGTTTCTTCCTATGATGTTCTATATACCCACATCTCATAAATATCAATTCTGTCATATGATTGTTTCTTTATTGAGTTTGTTTCTGAGCCATAGGGCCTACATTAATATATAATAGATGTTGCATTTTATAATTCTCCTTTTTTTTTTTTAGCTTATTTGTAATGTGTTTAGATGTTATTTTTCTCATGTTATTGAAAATACTTTTAGCCTTTCCTATTCTCCCTTTAACTTCTGTTACATACACATTGGTCTTATGTTCCTATAGGAAATTCGTAGGATTCGTCTGTAGTATCTGTACTCGAAAGCCTGTAATCTTCTCTCCATGTCCGCAGAGAAGTCAATATAATACAACCAAAACTTATGCATATCCTTCATAGATAAAGAATTTGACCAAGTAAACAGAGAAAAACTATGGGAAACATTAAAATTTATGGAGTTTGTCATTTAATTAACGTCTGTAGAAGTCGCTATAACAACAGCAGCTACACTGTAAGAACAGCAGCAGGCTATACAGAAGACTTTATGATTAGTACAGGAGTAAAACAGAGATGTGTATTGCCCTCACTACTTTTTATTACATACATGGACCATATAAACAAAACAGCAAATTCTAATGAAACAAATTAACTGCTCTTTGCAGATGACCAGGTTTTATTTCACAACAGCATTAAAAACCTGCACAATAGGTTATAATTTGGTGTTCGTGTAATATCTCTTTGATGTTGTCAATCCAGCGTACTCTAGGTCTACCCCTGGCTCTTCTTTCTACTTCTCCTCTCTTCATATATGCGTTATAAACTAATGAATCACACGGCATTCTTTCCAGATGACCAAGCCATTCTATCTGTTGGTTTTATATGCATCGTAGTATTGATATGACACCCACTCTTTCTCTTATGACACGGTTTCTAATTCTGTGTCTTCTGGTCACTCCTGTGGCTTTTCTCTGACATCTCATCTGTTGTAACCAGTTGTCTCTTATGTTTTGTTGTTAAGGACCATGTTTGACATTGGTAGCACAGGGTTGGAATGAAGCTACTTTGGATAAGATGTTTTTTTGTTGTTGACATTGGTAGCATTATTGTTGACATTGGTAGGATGGGACATTTTAATCAGAATGAAAATCAACATAGATAAAACAGAAGTAATGAATATTGCAAGAGAAAAGGAGAACATCAACATACATATAAACAATAAACAACTAAAACAAGTAGATGAATTCAAATTTCTGGGCAGCACATTGAGATATGACAACAAACAAGAAGCAGAAATAAACGCAATATGTAATAAGGCCTATCAGGTCATTGGTCAATTAACACCTTCACTAAGAAACAAAGATATTACACATTAGAAACAAAGACAGCGCTATTCCACACCTTTTTATTTTTACTAACGTTGTGTTACCAGTGTGAATCATGCACATTAAATTCTAGAACAATTCATTAGATTAACACTACTGAAATGAGATGCGTGAGACATATGATTGGAGTTAGCTTCAGAGACAAAATCAAGAATGAAGAACTAAGGAAACAATTAGGGATCAAGTCAACAATAGAATACATCCAGAAACAACAAGTTAAATGGTTCGGCCACATAACCAGACAGAAAGAGCAAAGTATTATCCAAATAACCCTTAACAAACGATACGAAAACAGGAGACCTATTAGATGTCCTCGTAAAAGGTGGATAGATAGTGTATTAGAGACACTCGGAAATAATAACAGCGGGAGAGTCAAATATAAGGGCAAAAGACCGTACACTCACTCTCCCCTCAACACCGACAGGTACATGAGGACAGAAAGAAGAAGTTCTGAGTGACCCTGTATCATCTTTATTTAATTATTTTTTAGTTCGCTCCTCGGGATATACCCGCTAGTTGTTTTTTTTTCTAACCCAGCAAGCTTTTGGTAGGTTTTAGTTTGAATTTGTTCGATGCTTAGTTTCCAAAGCAACTGTCAAAGTTAATTTCTCATACTTTTGGTCTTCGAAAAGGTTTTTTGACGATGTACGTAAAGTATGCTGTCAGCAGAGGTATACAGTAACCAAAAGCTTAGGCCTACTTTGTTGTCAATTCGTTAATTGAATCTTAATGAAGAAGTTGTCGACATTTGCGTCATGACGCTGACAAGTTACAACTAACTTTTTGATGAACATTTCGTTCATGAAATTGGAAAATATTTCTTTTAAAGAGTTCAATGGTAATACAGTGAAATCTCATTGTTATGTTATGTTATGTTCCTCCAGGGCCATAGGCGGCGCATAGGGCAGAAACCATAGCTTTCCATTTCTGTCTTTGTGTTGCCAGGTCTTTCAATTGTTGCGTGTTGTTTAGGTTCATTGACATGCCTTCTCTATTAATGGTTCTTCGTAGAGTTTCTCTAGGTCTCCCTCTTCTTCTTACTCCAGGTGGCACCCAATATAGTGATTGCTGGGGAATTCTTAGGCTGTTCATTCTGAGAACATGGCCGATGTAAGTCCAACGCCTTTGTCTAATGAAGGAAGATATATAGGTTTGTTTGTTTTCCTCTCTTATAGTAGTGTTAGATTTAAAGTCACTCCACTTAACGTTCAGAATGGTACGTAGGCATTTGTTTTCAAAGGAGTCGAGTCTTTTATCTGTGGCTTTTGTGGCTTTCCAACTTTCGCACCCATATGATAGAATAGGGATGATGTTGGAGTTAAATAACTTGAGTTTTGTGGTGTTTCTTAGTGTGTTTGACGTCCAGATGTTGCGTAGTTTATTGAAAGCACCCGCTGCAAGGGCAATACGGTGTAAAATTTCTTTTGATGAGTCTCCATCCAATGCTAGATTGGTGCCTAAATATGTAAAATTGTTGACTTTTAATAATGGATCATTTTGAATTTCTATGTTGTCGTTGGATCTCGTAAAATCTAGTATATGGTCTAGTATAGAAATCTCATTGCAACAACTTAATCCAGACAGACAAAATATGTACGGTATATAGGCCTATGTCTAATTACGGAAATTCTCTATTGACGCTATAATAATAATAATAAAATCCACAACTCGCCAGGGTGTCATATTCAGATATTTGGCACTGAAAGATTTCTATCCTCCACTATACTAAGCAATGTGTCTGGAAACTTCACACTCTGTCCAGTTCTTGAAATTATCAAACCATGTCGTCTTCTGGCCACATTAAATATTATATTTATATAATATATTGGCCATATAGGCCTACATCCCAAATAATACAGAATATAAATAATTGGGGATTTTTGAAAAGTTTGCCAAATATGGAAATTTGTTATGAAAGGATGCGCTATATAGGAATTTCAATGCAGTGGTGAGTTGTTAGTGAAGTCAGTTTTGTACAGTTTTGATTTGTTGGTACTCATTATCGTGTGCTATGCCGGCTGGCGTAGGCGATCATGGCTCTCCACAGCTCTATGTCTCCAGTATTATGTATCAGAATCGTTGCTGTTTCTCTGCCGTGCCATAATGTTAAACTGTGTAATATTTTCGAACGTTGTCGCCCTCTGTCTCTGTTGCCCTCAATTTTCCATGTTGTGACTATGTTTTCCAAACCTCATTGTCTCATACGTGGCCAAGAAATGAAGATTGTCTTTTTCTTATATTATTGACTAAGCTCCGTCGCACATTTTACTCTTTCAACACCCCACGTTAGTTTTTCTGGCAGTCCATGGTATTCTCAGCATTCTTCTGTAGAACCACATCTCTACTGCTTCTAATTTCATAATTTCTTATTTGTTTATTGTCCAAGAATCACTATTGAAAGCAACGGTTCGTGTACACCTGCATACATCTCTACTTTATTTCCTACGTACACGATGGTCTTATGTTCCCTATATGAAATTCGTAGAGTTCGTCTGTTGCATTTTTACTCGATAGCCTGTAATCGTCTCTCCGTGTTCGCATTGAGTGTCCAACTCTCGCAACCATACAACATAGTACATGTATTTACAAGTCAGCATGCGTTCTTGATTATTCTTAAATCCCTACTGTCAATGTTCAAATTATCTAGCATGTGTATAACTTCACTATGTTTAACTTTATCGAATGGCTTTGTCAGTTTGTGTAGTCTATAAAACAGAGGTACAGGTATGTTTTTACCTCTATCTATAGACCTCTATCTATAAACGAATTATCATTAAAAGCAGAAAATGCCGCAAAGAATGGAAACAGCAAAACATTACATCATATAATCAAGCAATTATGTAACACAACAGTCACAACAAACAACGTACCCATCAAAGATAAAAACGGAGAACTATTATCAACTACCCACGACCAAACAAAGAGGTGGGCAGAACACTTTAATGAACTATTAAATAGACCTCAACCAACAGCTACTCCAGATTTTGTCAATGACACACAAATGACAACCATGCCAGTATCATGTGAAATTTTCTCTATCACCGAATTAAAATATGCTATCCATAAACTAAGAAATAACAAAGCCGCTGGCGTTGACGAAATAACAAGTGAGATGCTTAAAGCTTCTGATGATAACACATTACAAAACTTGCTGTCTCTTATGAATGATGTCTGGTGCAATGAAAATCCACCTCAACAATGGAAAGACGGTATCATCGTCAAACTCCCTAAGAAAGGCGACCCCTCAGACTGCAACAACTGGCGGGGTATCACCCTATTATCAGTCATAGGCAAGGTCTTCCTAAGCATCATATTGGAAAGATTAAAGAATGCTGTTGATAAACTACTCAGAGAAGAACAAGCAGGCTTTAGATCAGCTCGCTCCTGCACAGACAACATATTTTCTCTTCGCATCATCATTGAAGAATCACTCGAATTTCAATCCCCGCTCATAATCAACTTTGTTGACTTTGAAAAAGCATTTGATAGTCTTCATCGGCCTACGTTATGGAATATTCTACAGCAATACGGTTTTCCTACTAAAGTAATCAATGTTATAAAGGCATTCTACACCAACTCACATTGCTGTGTTCAAACAAACACTGAGAAGTCAGAATGGTTCCAAGTTGTTACGGGCGTTAAACAGGGATGCATCATGTCCCCATTACTTTTCTGCGTCGCTATTGATTGGGTCATGAGAAAGAGCACTGAAAATGAGCTGACAGGAATAAAATGGATTAATAATACCGTTCTCGAAGATCTTGACTACGCAGATGACCTAGCCCTTTTGAGCGCAAACCACACAGATGCTCAATCTAAGCTTGACAATCTCCAACACTACTCAAATCAGATAGGGTTGAAAATCAACACATCAAAAACTCATATACTAGATTTTACGAGATCCAACGACAACATAGAAATTCAAAATGTTCCATTATTAAAAGTCAACAATTTTACATATTTAGGCACCAATCTAGCATTGGATGGAGACTCATCAAAAGAAATTTTACACCGTATTGCCCTAGCAGCGGGTGCTTTCAATAAACTACGCAACATATGGACGTCAAACACACTAAGAAACAAAACTCAAGTTATTTAACTCCAACATCATCCCTATTCTATCATATGGGTGCGAAAGTTGGAAAGCCACAAAAGCCACAGATAAAAGACTCGACTCCTTTGAAAACAAATGCCTACGTACCATTCTGAACGTTAAGTGGAGTGACTTTAAATCTAACACTACTATAAGAGAGGAAAGCAAACAAACCTATATATCTTCCTTCATTAGACAAAGGCGTTGGACTTACATCGGCCATGTTCTCAGAATGAACAGCCTAAGAATTCCCCAGCAATCACTATATTGGGTGCCACCTGGAGTAAGAAGAAGAGGGAGACCTAGAGAAACTCTACGAAGAACCATTAATAGAGAAGGCATGTCAATGAACCTAAACAACACGCAACAATTGAAAGACCTGGCAACACAAAGACAGAAATGGAAAGCTATGGTTTCTGCCCTATGTGCCGCCTATGGCCCTGGAGGAACATAACATAACATATAGACCTCATTATTGCTCTCAAAATATCTATAGTATTGTTGGTAAAACTAAATAAAAATAACAAAATCAGCACAAATAAACAACACTAAATTTATTTGCTATAAAATTGCAGTAAAACATTAATTTAAACAGCGTTTATGCATGTACTGTATTACAAGCGTAGACCTACACGATTTTGCGGTGTTATGAAAGTTTAAAAAAAAAGAAGAAAATCTGGGGTTATGTCTAAAACGTTAGCGGTAACCGTGACCGTGAGTGACGTAACCAACGACCACAATAAACTGTTGTCCGTTTGAAATTCATCTTCTGCTGAGACTTCTGCCAGGTTCACTCTATTTACTTATTTTGCTTTTTTACTTGATAACAAGTTGATCACTTGTTATTTGCGTTATCTGGCTTTCTGTAGTTGTATTTTTAAATAATAGGCATATATCAATTGTGTCATTCCTAATTATGACGGTAAAAAATAATGACGTAGGCGAGAATGCTCCGTCTCTTGTGTTGTAAAATATTTAATAACTATTACTAGAAATGAATATTATAATATAATATATACTATATATACTATAATAGGTACTAGGACAGAATTTTCAAAATAATGCTACATAATTACAAATAATATAGTTGGATAGCCCTTAAATATGCAATTCAACCAAGCCTGTACCTCAACCAAGTCTGTACGTCAACCCTGAAAAAAGTTATGAATTTTTTTCTAATTAATTTGACATCAAAATAATTTACATGAAACATATAGGAAAATATAAATAAAACTTGTGACCTCAAAATGTAGCCAACCCAAGCTGATTATTTCTTAATTATCTTAGTTATTTTTAATAATACAACACATGAACTATACATTTTTGTGCTCGTGAAGACAAGATGCTTATGTTGATCACATTTCTGGAATGTTCAGATGGACACAGAACTAATTGATATTCTTCTTCTTCTGCGGTCACTCTCATATAACCACAACAACGAATATATCGTGTGATTTCCACCAGGGAGCGTGAAGTACGTTGTGCTGCAAGTTCCTCAGTAGAACTGTTATTTGTACCTCGGTTGGCCACTCTGGACATCTGAGGTCCAGCACATCCGGTTTCGTCTAATTGATATTCAAAATGGCTGCTAATTTGCATAATTATAATGAAAATAAATTAAATATCTATTATACATAATAAAATACCAAAGGAATTATATATTTTTGTATTCGCAAAGACAAGACGCATCTGTTGATCACATTGCTGTGATGATCAGAAGCATTTACAACTAATATTCAAAATGGTGACCAATTTGCATAATTAAAACAAATGTTGATGTTTTAAAAAAATTAACTGCTGTTTTCTTCATCTTCCTGTATCCTTAAAGGTTACATATATAAAAAGAAAAATGGTTAAAGAACTTAACCTTTAGCAAGCCAGATTAAAAAATACAAAACGTCACCCTTCCACCGGAATCTTTTTTGAAAATTTGCGTTATTGATGGTGACTGTTTTGAAAATGTGATAATTTTTTGGTTGTTAGAAATATTTGAATAATATTTGCACATATAAATAAAGAATTGAATTGTGCATATATTGGTGTAATTTATGTACGTGTGTGTGTGATACCAGACGTATGAGAAAGTGGTAAAGACGTTTTTCACAAAAAACATATATTTTATAACAAATAAAGAGGGAAAAAATAAGAAGTAAAAAATAACTTACCTTACATATCGAATTCCTTGGCAACACTGTCAACTAAATCACGCAAATCTGTTGTATTTATGTTCTTTCACTGCGAAATTATCAAAATATAGCCGGGGGAACTGTATAAAACATGTAGATTTGCGGTAAAATCGTTCTTTGAGCTTAGGCCTAGAGTTATTTTTTCTGCCACTTCAAAATATTCGATATCAAACGTACAAGTCCCCAAACCAGCACAGCATTCTGTATATTCACTGCTGTGAAACTAAATAACCTAATAATCCATGATTCAAGCCACGATTCAATGTTATTTTATTCGAAATACGATGAAATAAAGGTCTGTAAAACCGATCCATCATCATGGCATCGTACCGGTGTACAGATGTGGTCAGATTAATTGCTCTTAAACTTTTACGAATAGCTAGCCATTCTTAAAAACGATCATGTAGGAAGTGGTGGATGTACCGGCTTCGATTGCGCATGTCCCCAGCTATGTGCACGGACTGTGGTACGTGTAAATCTCACGATATTATCGTTGGGTGGGCCGGACCGCCAAAAGCGCGTGCGGCCATTTTGTTTCTCGGCGGCTGCGATTGATATAGGCTCGGTGAAGGTTAATAAATCTAGTTTCAAACATGACACGCGACAACATCACTAATAGTCACAAGAAATTTATAGCCTAGACAAATTTATCCAAACATGCTAATCCCAGATGTCCAAGTACCTATAAAATAATAGTATTTAATATTGGCGATAATAATAAAGTATTTTTAGTTGGTGACATCATTATTTATATGATCATTCTGATTCTCTTGTGCTACCAATAAGAACAACTTCTTCGTCTTGTCTGTCTCTTCTCCCCTTGATCTTCCCAGTGAATAATAAAATTAAAAATAGATGTTAAAATTAAAAGTTTTGCTGTGCTCTTATAATCACTTGTCCTAAAAATCTTGACCTTTTCATCTCACCTGCTTCTAATTCAAATTTTTGATAGGACTTAACTATAGGCCTAACCTATATTATTGTCAATTATTGTACCTAAGCTATATTTATCCCCAGGTGGATGATGGTCATAATATCCACACTTACTGTTACTGTTAAGTGTAGGGGAGTTGACTGGGAGCTTTAGTTGTCTATCCAAGGCCAGATGTGTCACCTTGGCTGCGTTTAATCCATATTGGTTCAAGATTGTCTAAGATGACCATAAGGTTTCTCCTAGACCTACCGAGCATCAAATCAAGACATAAAATAGCACAGGTTAAAGAATACTTCAAAGTCATCAATAATGATCATCATGTCTTACATCAATCTCTAGACAACACAAAAGGAAGACGTATCAAGAGATGAAAGTCCTGGATAGCAGAAGCAGAAGATACTCTACAGAGTTTGTGAGCTGGAGGAAGTGGGAAGAGGCTGTGAATGGGTGACATTTGGCAAAGAGAGAAAGTTATTGACAACAGTTGTGATACAGATGGGAAGAGAGTGCCGCGACTGGGCTGCCAACAGAACAGAGGGAATGATCCAAGAACTCATACTGCAGCACTTGAAGCCACACGATACAATAATTTACATAAACGACTCAGTAACACAAGAAACAAACAGGTGTTGTTGGGGTTTTGTGGCCTACCAAAGTGGTAAGAAATTAGCTGAGAAGTCAGCTGCGTACCCCACTACAACATCGAGTATGAGAAAAGAAATACAAGAAATCTGACTCTCAAAGTATGCTGCGCAAGATAGAAAAGTGTATAATCAGAAATGAATGGGTCACTCTTCTCAACAATGCGCAGAATATTACATGAATCTATTGTCCAGGTCATACTGGAGTCGGTGGAAATGAAAGAGCTGATGTGTTGGCTGGTAAAGTCTTGGTGAATGGCACCGAGATAAGAAGAGACAGGATTGACTTGGTTACAACAGTCAATGATGTCCTACGAGAAGACGAGGAGGAAGTAGAACGAGACAATGTACATATTCAGAGAATATTCATCTTTTTTCTAGACATTTTCTTCTGACCTTGCATCTGGAAGTTGGTTATGGTTCATTCTCATAAGGTGCCAAAACCATTTTATTTGTTGTTTCTTGATGTATTATGTGCATGGTCTTATAGTAAAAAAAAGGCGTATGTAATTTCATAATTTTATCTAGTTTGGTCACTCTTGTGGCTTTTCTGCTGGGCTGGTATCATTGATAGCAGTGTTGGCATAAAAATACTCTTTATCATCTGTCTCTTGACTTCCATCTTGATCTTTAGGTTGAGCAGTAAAGGTGATAGTTGGTAAATTGTATGGTTGGTTGGTTGGTTGCTGACCCAGCAGTCCATGGGCTCATGCCCTTTGACCTAATGCCATTAAATGGCATTTTATTGCTGGGAAGTGTGTGGATTTTCAGCCCACCCCGGGACAGAGCCAGAGAATAATACCTCCAGGAAGGTAGGTTTCAACCTAAATGAAGCTTCTCTAAGAAGATAACCTCAATATAACGGCATGTCATCCACTAAGGTTTTCTGTTGCATGGGTCTAGTGGGTCATTGGTGAGACCCACAGACGCAACCACATGCGTGGTATATTGTATTGTATATATTATTTTTACACACACTGTGTCATACAGTATACCTATAAATATAGGCCTACTCACTATACTGGGGCATAGGCTAATTTTTGTTTTTTTACTCAATGTTTGATGACTTCTAAATTATTATTCTTAGCTATCCATGTAATTTTCAAAATTCTTCTCAAAAACTGCATCCCAGTAGCCTCTAGTTCACTTTTTTTCACTTTTTGTTTAGTCTAAGCAATACATTCATATGCATACAATAGGCATATATCATTATTATTATACAAAATATAGGCCCCCTTAAGCTGTATTTTTAAATTGATAATTCACATCACATGCCAGACTATAGACTGACCACTATGGTTTGTTCTTTGCCATGCATTATGCATAAATCATCTTGTGACTGTCTGATTTGTCTATAATTTTGTTATAGACTTAGTCGTAATTGTATACCTTTACTACATCTCATGAGGTCTCTGCAATAATTTTCTGTACTTGATATTTAAATCATTCTTTTCGAAAACCACATCTTGTATGTACTTATATATGTTCTTCTATCAGTGTATGTATACTAGTAGATATTCTTTCTGTATTGTAAATGTTCAACCTCATAACATTTCGTTATCTTGCCCTGAGATGACCCCATGTTAAGACCACTGATTTATCATGTTATTTACTTCTTTCTCATTTTGATGTGTGTGTGTTTTAAGTAGTTTCAAATCACATTGAACAAATCAATTTAAATATGATGTTCTTTTGTACTTGAAGCATTGCCTTTGAAACTGATCACAATGGACAGCAGTGTGGACATGTCCCCAGAAGAATATAATGCTACTGGTGATCACCACTTGGATGGTGCAGCTTCAGAATCTCAAGAACAAAACTACATACAGGATCTTATTAGCCAAAACCGTATTGTGATCTTCAGCAAATCTCACTGCCCATACTGTGATGACTCAAAGACATTATTAAACAATATGGGTGTCAACTATAAGGCTGTTGAACTGGATAAGATAACAGAAGGAAACCAGCTGCAGAATGTTCTTGGTCGTATAACAGATGCTAGAACCGTAAGTTACTGTCAGTTCATACATACTGGTATGCAAGGTGTGTCAAGGGTCCATCTCATGGAGTAAAAAACTTTAGATATGTTTGAGATTTACTCTTTGTTGTAAAAATACAGGAAAATTAACCTTGATTTCACACTGTTAGATTTATTCTTCTTCTGTGTTTGTTCTTAAACTCTTGCAAATTGGCAAGATGCAGTGCTGAAAGCAGAATTTGTTGTGTCATGGTTTACAGCTTTGATGCAATATCTGCACTTTCAGCCTGACACATATGACCTCTGCATGGCTTCTGAGTAACTTTTACTTTTATATGGGATGGGACAACCAACTCCATCCCATAACCTCCTTAGTCTCCTCATGCAACATGAATGCTGAAAGGTAAACAGTGTTGTTATTCTTTGCTTCCCTGACTATTTTCTAATGTGTCAGGCCTCAGAAGCACAGATATCGCAACCAAGCTGAAAACTGTAACACAGTGCATTCCATCATTCTCTGAGCTAAATTCAGCTACTTGACAGGAATTTGAGAATGAACGCAGAAGAACACTATTTTCAATATTTGGCAAAAACTCAGGGGCCACTGGTACACTGAATAAGAAGAAGAGATTATTTTAAATTTGTTATTTGCAGATCACATATTCTGAAAAATATTTGTAATGTTCTAAAACTTAATTTCATTTGCAGCAGAACAATTGCTCTGCTAGATTTCCAGCAGGATGTAGTCCAGAGAAAGAAAATGTTGCATTATTGTTACTGATTTTGTGTGCCAATGGTCCAACACATCTAACGTTGGCTTTGGTACCTATACATTCAGTGTTTTAAAAGTTAGACAGTTGATGTCCATAGCCATGTTTTTAATAGACCAATCTAATAGACCAATTTGTTTATCAGTGTCATTCACACAGCATGCTAACCTTTTGCAACCATCCAAATACACAGTCATGTTGCTTTACTTCTTTGTTGCTGTCAAGGTCGCTATTAACTATCAGACATACATATACATACATTTTTAAATCTTAAATGATTAAAAAGTACAGAATAAATTGTGGCAGAAAGTTATACAGTGGATTTAATATTTTCAAAATTCAGTGCTTCAAATTTATATGGAGCACACTATTAAATTGTGAGAAAATACAGCATCACTGTTGTAAATAACCCAGCTGAATCTTTTGAAGCATAGCCTACTCATAGAATCAACGGTATAAAATGTATTCAGGAATGCAGCAGCCTACACTCAATTAAATCTTACAAACAGATGTAACAAATGCAAGAGCTATCACTATAAATTGAGTGTATTGATATGAGTTGGCTCATGGCTTGAAAACAGTCATATGACTTTTATGAAAACCACATTATATACCTATTTGTGGTCATTAAAAAAAAATCATTACAGCCAACATACACAGATGAATGTCCATGTGGATCCAGAACCCAGACTCCAGAACACATACTTCAGGACTGCCCAACATACAAAGAGCAGAGACAGCAGACCTGGCCAGAGGATACAGACTTGAGGCAAAAGCTATGGGGCAGCCGTTCTGACCTGGAGAAGACAGTGGACTTCGCCATGATGATATGCCTGACATAATCTGACCACAGATGCTGAATGCAGAAGAAGAAGATTACAGCCAAAAAATGCTGGGTTGGTGGCTATATCCTGATTAGATACGTAACAATTTTTTTTTCAATACAGTTGACCAGCATAAGTTACTATGAGTCTTAAAGTCTTGCAAGAAATTAATGTATGAATATCATGTCATCAATTGCATATTTTAATCACAAAATTGACGTACAATTTTTATGGAAAGTAAGGTGAATAAATCTTTGTTTAGAGATTTTCTTAGTCCAAAGTGGTACCTACAGTGGTGTCTGTGTAATTTAATGAAGACAATCATGACGCAAGACATAACCATCACTCTGACAAAACAATAATAATCAAGTTCTAAATTAGTAAACATTACTAGAATTAACTAATATATATATACTTATTTAGAGGATTTAGTTATTGGAAAATGTTAGCACATTCTTTACTGATGACATATGCTTCATTTCTGTTGATGTGCCAGAGTTAAATTTCGAGTAATTTTATTTATGATTGATGTTCTCTATTATTCAGGACAGATGTTCTATTACTATAAAACACATTGTAAACATGAATACCAAAGTAGTATTATACAAAAAGATTATCATAACCATCATTGTGATACCAGTGCTAATCATGGACACTGACATAAAAAAATACAATAAAATTATCATGACAGAAATGACATGCCTATGCAGAATCCTCACAGTAAAACTTAGAGACAGAATCAGGAAGGAGGACATCAGAAGAGTAAGACAACCCCAGTTTTAAATTACATCAGAAGACAATAATTTGCCCACACCTTTAGACTACCACTGGACATCGCTCCTCCAAAAATCATTGCTACTCAGACACAATGGACACATCCAGAGGCAGATCTCGCAAAAAAAAAAAGCATTACAGGAATAATGGAAAGCCACAGAAATAAGTATATGTAAAACAGATAACAAAGCTATCTCCATATTACCCTCTACTCTCTGACACTGCAAGGGACAAAGTGATGAATAGCGGATAGTTATTTTGTATTTATAGTTCCTGATAATTGATACATTTAGTTAGTACTTACTTCATTATTTATAATTATTCTGACTAAATTTTGAGTTTCACTATAATTCTCATGTTGCATTAATATTTTTCAGGTACCAAGAATTTTTATAGATGGCAAGTGTGTTGGTGGCAACAGTGATCTAAAGACTTTAAACAAATCTGGAATTCTCAGGGACTTAATAAAAGACATGTAGTTGTCACTTAACAGACCATGACAAATCTTTCCTTTGTAATCAGACAAGCATTGGCAGCAAGCAAATTATAAGATGTCTCATGGTTATAACTGGGCAAGGATGTGTATGATTGTGCAAATACACAAGCATTTATGACATCAATAATATAAAAATTCAACCTCAAAATCTGCACAAACAAATTTTAAACCTCCAATATATTGTATACAATTATCATTGAGTTTCATTTAGTAAAAACGTTCCTGATTAGTTATTTTTAAATTGAGTACCAAAGCATAAAAATATACTTTGGTCATATATTTACTGTGTTCAGTCAATATTTTACTATTTTAAAAAAACATGAGAAAAAACATAACCTCCGATTGTCGATCAGAATTGTTTTATAAAAGTAAAAACTCTTTTCCATAGTACACGAAGTCATTGGGACATATAAAAATATCAAATTATTTATATTACTAAGTTCTAATTTTCTTAGCTCAAATGTTGCCTGCTTACTACTACAAATATGACTTATCTTGAGTATTGTTGAATAGTCTTCACTTGAACAGTACATTTTGTAATACATACAAATACATTACTCTCCTACTATATTTTCAACACTTCACAAGAAAGCAGAAATCTTTCTCTACTCCAGTCCTCTCATAAAATCCCAAAAATATTAGCTGTGGTGTACATAATCTTGTTGTTCATGGTTATAAGCAGAAACTTATTCATTTTGAGGCATTGTTTCACTTGGGATGACACAGAACAAATATTCATCACTCAGACAATAGAACTTGTAATCCAGCTCCCAATTTGATAAACATTACTGGAATGACTCAGAACTTTGAAATGTAGCAGACAGCAAAAGCATCGGTGTAACTAATAATTGATTGTAAACTTTATCCTCAAATTATAATGGTTTAAGCAGAAGTTTACATTTGAGTATAAAATGTATTTATCCAAAAATAATAATAATGGCGTGGAAGTTTTGTCAAACAGAATTTTTATGAAAAAAACAAATTGGAATGCTTATTTTCTATGTATGTTATTGAATGAAAATTTGCTAGTTTTGTCAAAAACAGCATCAGAAACAACATATTGGAATACTTCTCTTATTTTCAATGTGGACTATTATGGTTCATATAATTTTAAAATTATATGAATGTTTATCCCTGAAGACTCATTTTAATGAGTCCCTGAAGATCAGAAAATAAATGTATCATTTTTTTTGGGTTGTCTATGGTATTCTCAGAATCCTTCTGTAACATCTCATTATTTAGAAAAAATAAATTATCTTTGCCACTCTTATTAAATGTCCATGCTTCACAGTCATAAGTCATAAATAACTGGAATATGATTGTTCTAATTATATATAATTTATCCTCATTAATGGAGCCCTGCAATTAGATGTAATATTTATTAGATATAATTTATCCTCACTGATGATGCCCTGCAAAAGATTTATTCTATAATACTCTTGAATTTCTACTGGACAATTCTCTGAGTTATGTTCACTTCTTAAAAGTTCAGTATTGTTAACATTTTCCCATTCTTTATTGTCATCTTAACTTTCAGTTGTAGTTTAGCTATATCTGTTGTCATAATTTTTAATATAGCTTTAATTAAATATAATCATTCTGAAAATCATTTTAGCTTATGTTGTACATGCACACAGCATAAGTGAATAATTTTAGCAGTACTCTTCAAATGTATGTGATCTGTTAACATTTTGTATTATGTTCCCAGAGTTAACATATTGTAACATGATAATAGATGGGATGGATACATATATTCTGCATTTGACATAATTTTATTTGTGATTGCAGTTGCCCTGTGATGAATTTTATAAATAAATTCAGTTGCTATAATCCTGCATTATTTATATATATATTTTTTTCTTTTTTTTTCTGAAAAGAAGCAGCTTTATCCATCAAGCTAAACGACTCCGTAGACAACTTAAAGACCTACCTGAAGTTGATAGCCCCTTAAGGTCTGTACCAGAACAAACCCCGTGGAGTGAAAGCCATGGAATGCCAATATACATTCTGACCCATGTGAAAGGAATACTAAGCGAGGACGAACAGAACAGTGTGCAGCGAATGACAGTCACCCTCAGTTTCCTGGATGAGGAATATCCACAAGATATATGGGTCAGAGTGTACACAGATGGATCAGCACAGAATGCTGTGAGGAATGGAGGTGCAGGTGTATATATAGAATATCCACACAAGCCTAGAGATACAATCAGAACACCAACAGGAAAATTCTGCAATAATTATGATGCAGAAATCCAGGCAATTAGTGTGGCAGCTAAAAAACTGCTGAACTCCAACTCTGACCTACAGCCTGTGGTATTCCTGACAGATGCAAGGTCAGTGCTTCAAGCTCTCCAGTCTGGAAAACTAACAGACTTGAAAAAACTACTTAGCGAATTGTCTTACCAGAATAGGGTAACCATGCAGTGGATACCCTCTCACTGTGGAATACCAGGAAATGAAAAAGCAGACCAACTGGCTAAGGAAGGTGCTGCCGAAGACCAACCAGATATACCAATCACCTACCATCAGAAAAAACAGATGATCAAGTCAATAAGAAAGCCACAAACACCAACACAAGATGACTATCACATTATGAACAGATCAGAACAAGTTATAATTCTACGTCTCAGAACAGGACACAACCGACTCCACAGTCACATGTATACAAAGTTCAAGATTGGCAACACGGCCATGTGTGCAGGCAGCACAGAGTGCCAAACATATACTTCAAGAGTGTTCTGAGCATGAAACGCTGAGGCATACATATTGGCCAGAGGAAACAACACTGGAATCAAAACTCTATGGGACACTGTATGAACTACAAAAGACAGTGAGTTTTATTATGGAGACAGAATTACAGATATAGACATGTTTCAAGTGAACGAAAGAAGAAGAAGAAGAATATATTTTTTAAGGGAGTGAAAGTACACTAAATAATGTACTGTTGCTGTATAGTGGGTCCTATCCTAGGAGAAGGGTCTACATTTTTTAACGAAACAAAATTTAGTTTTGAAATGAAATTCAGGTCCCACTAAAAAAAGGGAGAATAAAAGTGTGTTCTTCGTGTTTGTATTTTTTCCCTGGCATTAAATGCTAAACACAAACCCAGTGTTTATTACTTAGCCCAACCGACTACATCTGTTGACTGTGCTTTTTAACAGCACAGTTCTAGGTTAGTACTTTGCAAGGAAATTAGGTTAAGATCATAGTATATCTTCATGTATAAGTTTGCATCTGGGAACACTCCTTGCAATGGTAACAATTACTTTATCGGCCTAATGAAAATTCAGCACAATTACGGCTGCTATTTTGTAACTAAGAATGCAGCAGCAGAATGACATCACAAATTACGAAAAATGTAAGATTTGCACAGATTTCTTAAAAAGTGTAAAAATGTAGACCATCTAGGAAAGAACAGTATTTTGTATAAAACAGTGGAATCCTGTTATAACTACGTGGTTTGGACCAACAAAATATGTATGTTATAACAGAAATTCACTATATACAGTACAAACAATACAGAATAAATGTAACTGGGGATTTTGAAAAGTATTGCTATTTAGGGAAATTTGTTATACAAGAATACACTCTAGAGGGATTCCACTGTATATATAATTCCCATTTTTGCTATTCAACTGTTGGATTTTTAGGCACCACTGATATATCCAATATTATTGCCAGTGCAATGTAGATGACCAGCTTTCCACCCATGAGCTAATTCAACCAAGTTAATTTTGCTATGATGCAAGAGCTCTATTGTTGGTAGTTCCTTGAGAGTTGAAACAAACACAGTTCTAGAAATCAAGAATATCCAGATATTAAGATGTATCCTTATTGTCCCCCTGTAACATGGCCCTGTGTTGCAGCGGGCCAAAAGGGAAGCAAAGAATAGCAACACTGTGATGTGTCAGTGTAAGAGGCAATAAGGAGTTTTAATAATTGAGTTGGTGGTCTCATAGGTCAAAGTTATCAAAAACACATGCTGCAATTAGATGTGTCAGACTAAATAGTGAAGATAAAATTGGATGTGTCATGCTAGACATCACAGCCAAACCATGACAGTGTGCTATAAAAGACCTCTACAAAGAATTAATTAGGCCTTCATTTGTTACATTTTAAATTATTGTCGTGAATTCCGTTGGTCAATATTTATATATTTGGAATTGCATGCCAAAAATAGCCATGGTGACTACAAGTATATAAATAGTGACCAATAGAAATCATGACAATGATCAAAAACGTAACAAATGTAGTTCTAATTAATTTTGTGCACAGGTTTCTTATACTATCGGTCACTGCCAAACTGTAAACCATAACACAAAGTATTCCGTTCTCTGGGTTACATCCTGATAACCAGCAGAAGCTTGAGAACAAATGCAAGGGAAAAGAGCTAAACTTAATTGCAAATCAGATGTAACAAGCTGCAGTTATAGCTACAATATTGAGATGGCCCAGTAATCTTGCTGAAATGGTATTTCACTGTATATGCGTTTCACTGATTATTAACGCGTGACTAACCAGCAATACAGAGCATACTTATTTCCCATTACAAAGGGTGTTTGTATATACTATAGATTTCTGTGTATAAGCTGAGAATTTGTGTAAATTTATCCAAAATTGATTTAGGGGTCTCTGCCTATAAACAAGTTCCACAAAATTTTTTAAAAATATTATGTCAAATACAATAACAGAGGGAAAAACTTACCAGTAAAAAACACAAAAACTTTTTTTTAAAACCCCAGTAATTCCCATGTTCTTGTCCGATATATTCTCAAAGTGGAATAAAATGCTTAGGGCTATAATATACTAGTATCTAATGTTATTTATTAACTGAACTACGGTAACTTGTAGGTAGGTACATATATCATCTGTGAAAACAAATGAAATATGCAGATCTACCAGTAACCCACATTACCATCTAGGCCTACCAGGTAGTGTTTTGGTAGAAACTATGATAGTTAGAGACAAACTTAAAGTGAGTTTGATTTGCGTACAACAAAATGTTTGTAACAATTAGTAAGCCTACCACGAATTTCCTCCTCACTGTCCAAAACACTACCTAGGCTAAATAAAGGATCTTCAATGTCATTCCTTATCGCGATGTACCGTTAAACATGAATAGGAAGTGTGATGTTTTACAAAGGTCACAGTATGCACAAACTGAGACGGTCTACTGTACTATAAGACCTGTGTACAGAAAATGTAAACATGACCTCAAAGGCTGATTTTGATTATTTCTGTGCATTTTGAAGTTCAAATTCTCCTGCATCCTATAAAAACAAATCTCAACGTATCATTTTCCACATAGACTGTACTGTCTGCTGAAATTTCGTCTGAACCTTGCGGCAAGATAATTAGGTAGTAATTACTATTCACTAGCGCAGTTCCACATCAGAATGCCAGGACATCGAACACAATTCATCCAGGAAAGTACGGTCAGTTGTTCCAGATAGGGCTTAAAGCCATTTATGAACTGATAATCAAAGATTCTCACAAGTGAATGTAACAAATGCTCATCATCACTTGTGATGGATGAACAACATATGAGTGCATGTGTCACTTCAGTTACACAACTTGAAAAGAGGCTGTGTTTTTGCCAAAAAAGAGCTTTTGTTATTGGATGTCCAGAACAGCAACCTCGGCTAAAGGAATTATCTAATCACTATCCGAATTAAATTTTAAATCCCAGAGTTATTCTAAAAATGTGAATCTGAAAATGCTGGATGTCATTATACACTACTACCCCTGTATAGCACAAACTCATCTTCGAAAATTAGATTCTGAATTATTAAAGGAGTCACCTAGAAACCACATGAAAACAATATATTTTGTGCATGCAACCATATTCCAAATGATGTAGCAACACAGATGTGCCGTATTTATTTATATTATCATCAAGTTATGCCAGAGTATAGGCCAGAAATCTGATGATCGTTCAATATGGTCAACAAAGTGTAAAAATAGTTTGACTAAGGTAAAAATGTACCAGTGTGTTGTCCAAGAACTATAGAAAAGAAAATATCAGACAATCAGTAAGCATATACTACAAACAATAATAATGGACAATACATCGGATTAATCAGTTATCTATACTGGAAACAAGTAAAATAATGGAAAATACATCATATTAATCAGTTATATATTTGTACACAGGCAATAATAATGGAAAATGCATCATATTAATCAGTTATATATTTGTACACAGGCAATAATAATGGAAAATACATCATATTAATCAGTTATATATATTGTACACACATGTAATAATAATGTAAAATGTATCAGATTAATCAACCATCTATATTGCAAACAATAATGATGATGATCAAATAGTCCCTTTAGATAGCTCTAGACAGCCCATATTTCTTTCTGACAAGCATAGGTCCTCCTGAGTAAGCAAAATGACACTAGAACTTACATAAGGTTTGCCATCTCAAATGCATGATTCTTTTAAGGGGTGATGCATGTTTAGTCCCAGAAGGAAAGAATTCTAGTGCACCAATATCCCAGGATTATCACATCCTGCCAGGAGCATAGCATATACATCTGGGCCAACCAGTTCATCATTTTTCTGTTAGATCTGTAGTGATGGCACATCTATTATTCCCCATCATCTAGGAAGGAGACTGCCACAAAGGTGCACTGGCCTACATCTCTTCATCATCCATGGGGACCATTTGACAGGAAACAAATGTAAAATATCAGGACAAGACATGCAGTGACTAAGATTTTTTTCCACAAGTGACAGATTGTCATCCCTTCTCTCAACTTTCCTTAGTTGTCTCCTACAACATGCCTGAAAAGAAGGAAGTGGCCCTATTCTTTGCTCACTGAACTAGAAGTACAGACCACATAACAATAGTGAAAAATACGTCCAATTATTCAGCCATCTACAAACAAGTATTTGTAATAATAAAGTGTGTCAATCATTTATCACTGGAAAAAATTTGGAAGATACAACTGAGACCTTTAAGGCATATAATTATGAAGAGTAGGCAGTAAAACAAAGAGTTACAGGAAACATTGAGAATGAGAATTACTGAATGAAGTATAGTAAAGAAATGAGTGAAAACAGACAGACAAAGAGAAGTCTGCAATAGAAAGGGGGGACAATGATGATGTTAGAACAAGAAGAGATCATGTAAAGAATGAAGAGAGTACAAGAACTGTTGAAACGTCTGTAGTCAAATATGTTGGAAAAACAGACTGAAATGGTTTGGCCACTTAATGAGAACAAACTCATACTGCTTTCTAAAGTGTTTCTCAAACTTTTTGTTGCCATCTTCTGGTAATTTGTTTCCAAACTTCTATGGACTAAGTTGGTGCTGAAGGTCAAAGGTCGTACACAATTTTTTTTATGGGAGAATTATAGAAAAATACATTCTAAATTATACCAGTGGCAAGAGCATACAACAGGAAAATGGAAACAGTAAAAAGCAGAGGTAGACCAAGTAGAAGGTGGATTGTATGAGTTACCAATGCTTTGAGAAGTCACAATACATTGTGTATCATACAATCAAACATGTTATATCCCACAAGCTGATTGTCATTGAATCCTGCAATGTATAACAACAAAAACAGAGAAAAAAAAACATAGATTGATGATGTTGATTTTATTCCCCAGGAATTACGAGGGGGAGTCAATAAGTAAGTCACAAATGGCTCTTTAGAAAAAAACTGAAGACGATAAAAACCTGAAAACTGTTTATTTTTACACATACATTATCCCTTTACTTCTCAACATAATTTCCACCAACATTGATGCATTTATCCCATCGTTTTATGAGTCCTCCCAAACCTGCTGCGTAGAACTGCGTGCTCTGCTTTTTAAGCCACATTTTCACTTCACATTCAACCTCTGCGTCAGTCGCGAAATGCTTCCCGCCAAGGTGGGTTTTTAGTGGACCAAAAAGGTGAAAATCACTAGGGGCTAAATCAGGGCTGTAAGGAGGATGTTCCAGAATTTTCCAACCAAGATTTTTTATTTTCTCCTGAGTTAATCGAGCCGTATGTGGTCTAGCATTGTCATGAAGGAGTAGCACTCCTCTAGTCAGCAGCCCTGGACGTTTTCTTCGAATTGCATCCCGAAGCACTGATAGAACTTCACAGTATGATTCAGAATTCACATTGTCACCTTTCTTTTTGAAATTGGTTAAAAGCACTCCTTGACAATCCCAGAACACTGTCAGCATAACCTTCCCTGCTGATGGTGTAACCTTGAATTTTTGGACACAAGGCGAAGAAGGATGTTTCCATTGCATTGAAGCACGCTTTGATTCAGGCTGGTAGTGATGCACCCATGATTCGTCCCCAGTAATAATCCTGTTCATCATGTCTTCTCCTTCATTTGCGTATTGACAGAGATGCTCCAATGACAAGCCTAATCGGTTCATTTTGTGTTCATCCGTCAATTGTCTGGGCACCCACCTTGAACACACTTTCTTAAATTTCAATCGGTCATGCATGATGCTGTATGCTGAACCATGTGAGCACCCTATTGCAGCTGCTACAGCGTCTATCGTTACTCGTCTGTCACCTCGAATCATCTCCTCAACCCGCTGCACAGATGCGTCTGTTGCAATTTCAACAGCACGACCAGATCGGATTTCGTCAACAATTTTAGAGCGTCCTTGAGAAAATTTTTTTACCCAGCTGTGCACCGCTTTACGGGACAAACAATTGTCAGCATAAACAGGAAGCATTTCTTTATGAATGTCTTTTGCAGGCAGTCCTTTTGCCCATAAAAAACGCACAACAGCACGTTGTTCATTGATTGTACACTCTGTAAGTACAGTAGCCATTTTGTTTTTTGTGCTGCGCATGCGCAAGGTACAGCTAGCGCCATCTAGCGAACATAAACATAAAGTTCTATGATGATATCAACTATAAACAGCTTTAGAAACCACCTACTGCATTTTCCTGCCATCCAACATCAATTTGTGACTTACTTATTGACTCCCCCTCGTACAAGCAGGAGAGCTGTTGTAGCCTACAGCACAATAGTGTCAAAAGGGATGATGATAGAATCTTCTTCTGCGTTCATTCTCAAACTCCTGCAGATTAGCAGGATGTAGTCCGGAGAACGGAATGCGTTGTGTCATGGTTTACAGCATTGCTGTAATATCTGCGCCTTTCGACCTAACACATCCGACGTCAGTGTGGCTTTGGGTCACTGACCCTATATGGGATGGGACAGCCAACTCCATCCCATAACCTCCTTAGTCGCCTTTTACGACATGCGTGGAAGGTAAACAGTGTTGTTATTCTTTGCTCCCCTTTCGGGCCCTGGCAACACATGGGCGATGATAGAATTAGTAGTGATATTTTATACTAAAATCTGTTAGGGTCAGAAGAAGGTGTGTTGAGGATGTGTTCACTTATAGAGATCAGCATTTTTTGTCTGCAATGTATATTAGTATAGAATTCAAGTTCTGTCTATTCCTGGATGTTGTCAATCCAGAATTTTCACAGCTTTTCCAAATTTAACTGTTGTTATAAGCAATTTGCTGGAGGACTCTGTGTGTTGATGCATCCAATGTGGTCCCCCCATGACCCTGACAGGTTATGGGTTTATAGATAGATAGGCAAGTAATTTCTGGAATACTGTGTATGTATTTATTTTACTTCTGATACTATAAAGATAATATCTGTCATGTGATGTATTCTTTCCAGAACATTGTCTTCCCAATGAACTCTCTGAACCCCTCTCTGTCTTGGGCGATGCGGCTTGCATTTTCCAATAATGTATTCATGTTATCTTTAATGTTGTCAGTCCATCATCTTGGTCTTCCCTCTCTCCTCTTCCTAGGTACTCTTTCCTCCATTATTTGTCTTTCTAAACAGTTGTGTCTCTTTATATGAGCAAACAGGTGTAGTTTTCTTTTTGTTATTGTGTTTAGTAACCAACACTGGAATCTTCAATGTGTTTATAATATTTGAGTTTATTTTTTTTCCTTCCATGAAATATAAAAATAATATATATGATATATACCCTTATTTTGACAGACTGTCTGAAGTCTGTACTAGATGGAGTCAATAAAGCAGAAGCGAAACCTGTATTTTCATGGCGAAATCTGCCGATCAGATTTATTAATGATAATATAAAAAGATACATAAATCGCAGTATGTGAGAATATCAACAGTATTTGTGACAGGTACACTTGAGATCACTTGCAGCTAATCTTCAATGTGGAGATAACACAAACTGGCTATTTTACTGCTTTTTCCATCTTCATACTTGTTCATGTCTTCACCATTGCAGATCCCATTTATGTAGGCCGGGAGATGTTTAGCTGACCTTTTCCTTCAAGTAAAAATTAAAGAGATAAAATTTTTGCTATAAGCAAATATTAAATAAAATAAATAATACTTATATATAGGTGTCAACTAGTACTGATTTTCTGTATTAATACAGATTTCTGGCACATAAAAAATACGAAAACCATTTTTTAAAAAAGGTCTTCTGATGTTAAATTTCCTAGTAATTATTACTGATGTGGACATTTTTATGTCACACGCTCATATTGAGGGACAAAATAAATCGAACACTAGAAATAAAATTAAAATACTAGAAATTATGGAACATAATGGAAAGCATGGGCTTCCCACACCATCTCGTGTTGCTCATTAAAATGCTTTATTAAGAAATACAGGCTTCTGTCCCCCTCGAGGGAGAAACATCTGACTGGTTTGAGGTCCAAAAAGGAGTCAGACAAGGATACATCCTCTCACCACACCTGTTAAACATATATGCAGAAAACATGTGAAATGTATGAGAAGACCCACGTTATGAACAGTTTCAGCCCCTTAATATCTGAGGTAATGAAATAACAAATTATAGGTGCATTCATAAATAGTTGTCTACAGATATTGTCTATTTTCTCCGTAATTACTGATCGTATAGGCTTCATATTTTGCATGAATGCATTATTTCTTAGCCATGTTACAGATTTATGATTAATTATTATCTACATTGAATGGATTTATCGAAGCAGTCATTTTTAAGGTATCAATATATTTGTGTTTATAGTCGTAATAGTAGACGGGTTTACATTAAATATTACCATATATTATGTCAATGAGGAGAATTGTGTATTATTTGTTTACAGTCATACCTCAGTTATCGCAGTTAATAGGGATCAGAACCGGCCGTGATAAGTGCAAGTATGCTTTTACCCATTTGTACATTCTTGAATTAACCCTGCAATTTTGCAATTTCTTTAAGAGTCCTTCTTTCCAAACCTTGTCAAATGCTTTCCTGAGGTCTATCCATGCTGCTAGTACCAGTTTCTTATCTTGGAAGGTTTCCTCAATCTCTTGGGAGAGGCAGGTTGCTTGATCTTCGGTAAAGTTGCACTGTCTGAAACCTGCTTGCTGTGATACCAGAAGGTTTTCACTTTCAAGGTGCCACTGCATCCTGAGATTGATAATGAGTTACATTGTTTTGCATATACAGCTTGTGAGGCTGATGGGCCTGTAGTTGGAGACTGTACTACCATCTTTTCCTGATTTGAGGAGTGGTATCATTATTGCTTCCCTCCATGCCTGTGGAACATTACCTGTGGTCCAACTTGTGTTAAAGATCTGCAGTAGTTTTGCTTTACTCCATTAACTGGGGACTTTTTCATTTTCAATTTGGATATTGCATGTTCCAAATTGATTGGATATTGATTGGTGCTTCCATGACTTCAGGTATATGTTCGTCTTGTCCAATGTTTTGCTGGTTCTCTTGAACCTCCTGTTTTTTGTCTGGGCTAACTTTGATACCGGGATACCGGTAAGTAAATATACAAAAGATACCGGTAAGTAAATATACAAAAGTTAGCACAAAAGAAGCTTTTTCTACACACCATACAACAGTATGAGATGTCATTTACTGATATAAGTTCTAAAAGTATAAATACCTTCAACAAGTAGACATATATAGTACATGTTAAGTATATCAAAAACCAAAATCCCAGCTCAAAGAGACGTTGACTGCATAATTAAAACCTACCCAAAACAATTTATATACACCGTTCAAATGAACTTTTATGTAAATTTACAAAACAGATAGCCAGTAGTCTCAAATGGAGAAGCTGGAATCAATATTGTGATACAAGATGGAGATATCTGTTGACTTGAATGGCTTGAATAGATGTTCTCATAGTACTGGTAACTCTTTAGTTCTTCGTCTATAAGTTAGTGTTTACTTTTATACAATGAATAGAGTAAATACTTTTATTTTTATTTTTAGCAGCATCATTCTATCATTGTCCAGGATTGACTTGTGCGTTTTTCTAACTTCTTTTGATCTACAAAATTCTGCATGGCTGTGTGATTGGAGTATATTGGGGTTTCACACGTCCAAGGACTTAGTGGATGTTAAATTAATTTGCCCAAGTTCCGTTGAAGGAATTTGGAGATAGCAGAGGGAGACGATTGATGGGTAGGACTTGTAAAATATACAATCAATGTGCCATGGGAACTATCAGCATGCATACCCTTCAGCATCTGCTAAAAAGACAACTCCTATGGGTATGCCCAGAGTGTACTTTTATTGTTCAGATAACTTGTATGCATTTCCATTATTTTTAATTATCTACGTTTACTTTAAAAAACTGAGGCTGATCTGGGAAAAAAATAATACAATTGACATTGTCATCTGACACCTAGTTGCTGTGGGGACTGCGATAGCACTATGATTACTGCACTGGTTTCCCTGTCTAGTGATCCATGGTTCTTTTCAGCATTAATTTTCAAACTTCCACTGGATTTCTCTTGTAGCAGGACAATGATCGTACTAGATTTCTAGCAAGATGTAGTCCAGAGAATGGAAATGCATTGTGTTTCCGTTTTATTTGTGTCAATGGCCAGACACAATCGTCTTCAAATGAAACCCAGAGTTCAATTTCCAATTTTGCTGGAAATATTTTTAATCACCAACAGCTTCTAGGTCAACCCAACCATGACCTACTGACAGTAAACAAGCCTTCCTTGCTACATTACTGTGGTAGGCTACTCCAAACTTTTCATTGGCTGCTGACATAACTATCTGAAAAGTGGCCAATAGAAAATTTGAAGCCGCCTCGAGCAGTTATGAAGCCTGAAGGCCTGTTACTGTTTAAAAGTCACAATACAGCCTAAGGTAATGGGTACCAGGTCTCCTGTGCATCATGCTGGTCACATCATCCCTAGATATGCTGCTGGTTATTAACAAATACAAATCTAACACTATATTTCCCCAATACACCACGAAGGCATAGACAAGAAAACTTTACTATCTTCTTATTTTATTTTCACAGCTGTCAACATAATCCCAATATTTGTATCAATAACTTACCATCCTTTGGACATGTATTTGGATAATATTGAATCTTGCTAATAAAACTCTTTCCTTGAACAGGTATTGAGTTATTGTGACTGGAATCTCTTGACTTTCTTAACCTTTGTGGTCAAAATAAACATAATAATATTTAATTGTCTTTTTGCATTAGTATTTAAATGGAATCTCTTCTAAGGTAATAAATTGTTATATCCATGAAACTTGCAGAAGCCTGTATGCCAAATTATATACAAAGTGCCCACTGAAGATGGATATGTTGGGCCATTGGCGCAAATAAAACGGCAACACAGCGCATTTCCATTCTCTGGACTATATTCAACTGGAAATCTTGTAGGACCATTGTCCTGTTACAAGAGAAATCCAGCGGGAGTTTGAAAATGAACGCTGAAGAAGAAGAATATACAAAGTAAAAATTGAAAAACTACTGAACTCCAATCTTGGTCACCAGCCTTTAGTATTCCTGACACAATAAGAAGTTTCTGAGTTGAGGTGTAGTCATGTTTATTCAGGATAGTCATGTTGTCTATCCATTTTTTCCTCAGTCTGCCCTTGGATCTGTATCCTGATTCCATCTTGTTATAATCTCTTATGGGAAGTTGATCATTCATCTTTATAAGATATGCAAACTATTGTATCTGTTGTTTCTCTATATATTCCATGCTTGATGTGATACCTATTATCTTTCTGATGTTCTCACTGCGCATTTTGTTGAGTCTGGTGACTCCAATAGCCTTCCTTAGACATTTAATTTCACAAGTCTCGATCCTTCTCTTATGTGTAGATGTCAGTTAGATGCATTGGTAGCATATTGTTGGTATAAAGGTGCTCTTAATCATTTGTTTCTGTACTTCCATGTTGATATTTGGCTGCAATAGCAAAGGTTACAGCTGGTATGTCAAGCATTTGTCTGATAGATGTATGATAAGCGCTCCAAGTACTCCAGTCCAGAAAACTACCAGACCTGCAAATACTACTAACCAAACTAAGAAAGCAACGTAAAGTAGTTATGCAATGGATACCATCACATTGTGGAATACCTGGAAATGAGATTGTCTGACTAGGAAAGGTGCTTCTGATGATCAACCAGATGTGCCAATAACGTACCATAAAAAAATAGATAATCAAAGAAATTAGAAAGCCAACATCAACACAAGATGACTATGACTCAAATTATGAACAGACCAGAGCAAGTTGTCATTCTGCTCCTCAGAACAGGACACAACCAACTCTGCAGCCACATGTATACAAAGTTCAGAATTGGCCATGAAGCATGAAGTTATGCACTAAAATCTACAAGCAACCAATAGAAACTTTTCAAGTATGTGCTCTAATTCACTGAGAACTGATAGTCATTAGGATTGCTATATATTATGTTAATGTAATAAAATATTGTTTAACTGCATGCCATTTCTATCTGTACTTCTTGCAGCTTCCTCTGTGCTTTTAAGAATATTCAATAACCAATGTATAAGGGACTCAACTACTGGCAACTCCCTAGTCTACCCAATTCTTTCTTCTTCTTCTTTCTGTCCTCATGTACCTTTCGGTGTTGAGGGGAGAGTGAGTGTATGGTCTTTTGCCCTTCTATTTGCCTCCTCTGCTGTTATATTTCCGAGTGTCTCTAATACACTATCTATCCACCTTTTACGAGGGCGTCCAATAGGTCTCCTGTTTTCGCATCGTTTGTTAAGGGTTATTTGGATAATACTTTGCTCTTTCTGTCTGGTTATGTGGCCGTACCATTTAACTTGTTGTTTCTGTATGTATTCTATTGTTGGCTTGATCCCTAATTGTTTCTTAGTGCTTCATTCCTGATTTTGTCTCTCAAGCTAACTCCAATCATACGTCTCACACAATTCATTTCAGTGGTGTTAATCTTATGTATTGTTCTAGAGTCTAATGTCCAAGTTTGACACTGATAACACAATGTTGGTAAGAAAATAGTGTTGAAAAGCGCTTTCTTTGTTTCTAGTGTAATATCTTTGTTTCTTAGTAAAGGTGTTAATTGACCAATGATCTGACAGGCCTTATTACATCTTGCGTTTATTTCTGCTTCTTGTTTGTTGTCATATCTCAATGTGCTGCCCAGATATTTGAATTCATCTACTTGTTTTAGTTGTTTATTATTTATCTGTATGTTGATGTTCTCCTTTTCTCTTGCAATATTCATTACTTCTGTTTTGTCTATGTTGATTTTCATTCCAAAAAAAACCCAATTGAAAATCAGTATCTTACTTTCTGAGTTGGGGATAGTATGGATTTGCTATCAAAATTACTTTGGGAGTGTTTTAATACTGAAACGTTTGTATAGCTGAAAGGAATTGAGCACCAACTTTGAGATGATGCTTCTAATCAGCTTCTTAGTTTCATTAGCATTTATATTCAGTAAAAGACTAAAATAAATTAGGATATTGAATATAACAATTTGAAAACAAAGAAACAGAATACACATAAAATTGTGAACTGTGTTTGTAGCTTTCATTCTCATGTGACTAGCATGCATTTTCATGTGTTTTAAGCGGGGTTCATAAAGTATGTTGTGCTGTGGTTGAAGTTTGCCATATAAGCCTAGAACATCTGTTTTCTGCATGCCTTTAATTTGGGTGAGATTTCCCTAGCTTGTTACAACTTTTTAATCTTTCACTAGATGACAAGTGTGTATCAACTCTTCGTCGGTTGTTTGGTTGCTGATCCAACGGTCCATGGGCTCATGCGATTTGACCGAAATCGATTCTTAGTCAAGATGGTTCATCAGCCATTATGACTTGACAGGTAAAAAAATTCCCTGGGTATACAAATAAAATAAAAATAGCAAACTTGTGAATAATACCTTAATTCTGTAGCTTCTGCTTCATTTTTATCACTCCGAAGTCTCTTATTTATGTCTCTGTAGAAATAGAATAAATTAGAATCATTAATCATGAAGAAAAATACCATTGGTATTCAAACTCATCTGTAACAAGTAATCTTATCAAACTTAAAAAGATAGTACATAGAAGAGTTCAAAAACCACAGATAGACGCATCAGCACTAAAACCACCAGACATACAACAAAAATACCTTGTAGATGTAAGGAATAGATATGAACATCTAATGATAGAATGCATGGAACAATACAGAAAGGAAAATCCAGAAGAGAACATAGACAATAAATGGGACAGCCTAAGGAAAAGTATTCAAACATCAAATGAAAATTTACCAGTAATAAGAACCAAGAACAAACAAACATGGATGATAGATGAAATATTAGAGAAAATGTCAGAAAGAAAGAAAGATAAAAATACCCCAAAATATACAAGGAGATACGTAACGTGCTGAACAGCGGAAAAACAATGGCTAGAAACAAAATGCAGTGAAATAGAGGAGATGTCCATACAACAGAAGACAAAATTAATGCATAAGGAGATAAGGCTGATCACAAATAAGAAAAATCCTATAAATGTGGGGTGGCTGCATTAAAGATAAAAATTGAAAAATAACATTTGATAACACAGAAGTACTTTCGCCCGTGTGTTGCCCGGCCTGAAAGGGGAGCAAAGAATAGCAACATTGTTTACCTTCCACGTATGTCGTAAAAGGCGAATAAGGAGGTTATGGGATGGAGTTGGCTGTCCCATCCCATATAGGGTCAGTGACCTAAAGCCATGCTGAAGTTGGATGTGTCAGGCTGAAAGGCGCAGATATCGCAGCAATGCTGTAAACCATGATACAACGCATTCCGTTCTCCGGACTACATCCTGCTAATCTGCAGGAGTTTGAGAATGAACGCAGAAGAAGAAGACGTACTTACAAGATGGGCAGATTATGTGACAGAACTGTTTGACGACTAACAGAACATAAAACCAACAATACACAACAATGGCGGACCAGCAATACTGAAAGCAGAAGTAGAACATGCAATAAAATCAATAAAATGTGGAAAGGCTGCAGGATCTGACAACATAACAGTAGACATGATAAAAACTCTAAATGATTTTGGTGTAGGTACTATCTTAGAAATTTGCAATGACATATATGAATCAGGCCACATACCTAGAGACCTAACAACATCAATATTCATACCACTACCTAAGAAGCCCAGGGCTGTGAACTGTACAGAATATAGAACAATAAGTCTAATGAGCCATCTAACTAAAATACTCCTCAAGATAATACATGAAAGAATTAAGAACAAGATAGACACGGAGGTCTGTGAAGAACAATTCGGTTTTAGGAAAAACAAAGGAACCAGAGAAGCTATACTGAGTATCCGACTAGTGATAGATAAATATTTAGAAGTCTAAAAACACTGCCTCTGTGTTTTTAAGCATGCCATTGAGATCCAAATATTAGGATTTTATCATAATTGCCATGCTTTCAACTATCTACTCATCCATTTCCAGCAACCCTTGAATAACCGGAAATAAATATTGAAATGACGATTGTTGCTGGTGGCAGTAATTATCACCTACAGCAACACATCCATTATAGCGATCACTGTATTTGTTTATTGCTTATGGTGCTAGTAAAGATACAGATGACCTCCTTAACTGTTCCTCCTTCCTCTGTGCTGAAAAATTCAAATATATTCTAGGAGCTTCATTTATGAACAATGGCAGACCTGTCTGCATAAAAGATGATGTTGTGGTCACATTATGCATTGAATATAGACACAACAGATAAAATGGTTTGGACATCTTATGAGGATACACGATCAACTTCCCATAAAAGCTTATAACAAGATGGAATCAGGATACAGAGCGAAGGGCAGACCTAGGAAAAGATGGACAGACAACATTAAGACCATCCTGAATAAACATGGCTACACCTCAACGAGAGCAACACACCTGGCTCTGGTACGCAGACTACATCTCTTTCATAAACCCCTATGCTCAAAGGCAAGTGTGGGTGCTGCGACAACACCACTTGGATAAACTATTGTCTTTCCCCAGGTGGTTTGTGATCCACTCTTGCCGTTAAGAGTAGGGGTGATTGGAGCACAAGCTTGCGTTCTATCGCCAGATGTGTGGCCTCGACTGTGCTATGACCGTGTCTGTACAGGATGTCCCTGACGTTTTCTATCCATATTTTCCATGGTCTTCCTCTGGCTTTGTACCCTGATCTCATTTGGTTATATGCTTGTACGGGCAACTTTTCGTGATGCAATCTCATAAAGTGGCCAAACCACTTGATCTGTTCTCTCTCTATGTAATCTGTACAAGATATTATACCTATTCTTTCCCTGATATATTCATTTCGCAATCTATCAAGCCTGGTGACCCTGGCAGCTTTCCTCAAGCATTTAATCTCACATGTCACTATCTTTCTGTAATGTGAAGATGAGAGAGACCAGGTTTGGCACTGGTAACACAGTGTTGGTAGGAATATACTGTAAATCATTTGTCTCTTTACTTCCATCTCGATCTTGGGGTGAAGAAGAAGTGGTGACAGTTGGTATGTTACTGCATTTGCCTTTTGACATCTCATCTCTATTTCTCTATCGAGGCTTACATTTTCTGTAAAAATACTACCGAGATATTTGAATTCTGTTACTTGTTTTACTTCTATATTGTCTATCTGTATGTTTAGTGGACTCAGTGTTCTGCATATTTTCATAGTTTCCATCTTTTGTGTATTGATCTTCATGTTGTATTTTCTACATGTTGCAGATAGTGAGCTAACATGATTTTGTAGTTGTTCTTCGTTTTCGTATATGAGGCTCTGATTGTCAGCGAAAAGTATTTCATTTATTTCATTGTTTAGTTGCTTTGAGTTGTCTTGCTCTGAATCAGTGATGTTGCCCTCTGTACTTTTTGCCTCTTTTATTATTCTGTCTATGTATATATTGAATTGCAAAGGTGAGAGCACGCAATCTTGATGCACTCCCGTTTTTGTATCAAATGCGTCTGTGATACCATCGGATGTTCTTTCTACACATTAGCCGTTCTTATACAAAGATCTTATACTTTCTAGCAGTTGTATTTTGATAAAATACATTTCCAGAGTTTCCCATAGTACGTCTCTGTTGACTCTATCAAACTCCTTCTGATCTATAAATATTGCGTTTAGTTCGTTGTTAAATTCTATCGCTCTCTCACTCACCGGTGTGGCTTAATAATGAGATGCCTCTGTATGTTTCGCACTCTCTTTTGTTGCCCTTGTTTTTCCACAAAGGTATGATTACTGAATTTTTCCAGTCCTCTGGGACTTCCCCTTCTTTTCACGCTATTATGAATATTCTATAGAGCCATTTTACCCCAATATCTTTGCATGCTTTAATAGCTTCATTGGGAATGCCATCTGTGCCTGGTGATTTCTTATTTGGGCTGTTCTTGATAGCCATTTCTATTTCTTGACTTAACATTTCTAGCTCTGTGATGTCTTTGTCTATTCCTTTATATGTATGATGAGTCAGAATGTTAGGATTGTACAGTTCTTGGAAGTATTCCTTCCACCTGTTCTTTCTATCATTTCCATTAAGTATTCCATCTCGGCTGTTTATTATTGCAGTTGGGTTGTAGCTTTCATTTCTCATTCTCATTGCGTTGATACTTTTGAAGAAATCTCTAGTGTTATTCTTACATAGGCCTGTTAGGTGTTCTCCATATTTGCGCCAGGAGTCTCTTTGGCTTCTTTGACTATTCTTTTCGTATTTCTTCTAGCTAGTCTGTACTGCACATAATCACTTGGGTTTTTTTATTTCAACCAAGTTCTAAAACATTGTTTCTTTATTTGCGTAGCTTTTTGCAACTCTTCATTCCACCATGCTGTTTGCTGGTCTCCCTTTGTATGTTTTTTACTCCACATACATTTTGTAGATTATCTATCATGTGAGTTTTAAATAACTTCCATTCTACATTTATGCCATCACTTTTGCTTGGTAGGGTAGTGAAGGCCTTGGCCATTTTTTCATATAGTATATCTCTTATGTGTTCTCCCTCTAGCTTTATAAAGTTCAGTTGTGGTTCTTGATTTTGTTTGTTGTTCATTGTTGGTCTTTCTTTTCGCTTCTGTTTTTCAGTTATTACTACCAGACGGTGATCAGTATCTATTTATATTTGGTATAACCTTTGCGTCTGTGATGTTTATCTTCTGCCTGTGTCTTACCAGTATGTAGTCAATCTGCGACGTTACTGATAAATTGTCCCATTTGTACCAGGTTGTTATGTGACTCCGTCTGTGTTCGTAGCATGAATTAGCTATTAATAGTCCATGCTCTAAGCATAAATTAATGAGTTCCTCTCCGTTGCTGTTATGATCTTTTGTTGTGTCCCCGAAGTTTCCCAAACAATGTTCACGATGTGTGTTTTTCCTCCCAGTTCTACCATTGAAATCTCCCATAACAAATAGGTCATTTTTAGTATTAATTTTATTTAGAACGCCAGACACAGTTTTTCAAAAAATTCGCCTTTTTATTCTATGTTATTAGTGACATTGCATGAGGTGTAAACTTGTATTATGGTGGTTGTTCTTTCTCTTTCTGTTAACTGTATTCTTACTATCCTCTCTCTGACACGTAATCGATGTCTGATATTAATTTTGCCTTGTTTTGATGTAATAAGAAACCAACTCCATGTTTTGCTCTTTCATTTGCATCCACCCCGCTCCATAACAAAACGTAATTGTTAAGCACCGACTTTAAGTTGTTTCCTTTTTTCCTGATATCTGCCAGCCCTAGAATTTCTTTATCTTTTTCCTTCATAAATGAAACTAATTCAGGTGTTTTGTCCCCCAGCCCGCAAATATTCAACGTAGCTGATTTGTGTGTCTTCTTCATTTTATCGTTAGCTCTTGCATTCTTATTCACTGCGGTATTAGTACTATTACTCCAGCGTGTCTCAGCCTCAGCTATATGGCTATTTTTATCCAACTATAGAATTATCACTCCTAACGAAAACACAAAGAATTGCACAATGAAAAGCCAACTGGCTTGCTCCATGAAATATGTTTGCACACAATACTTCTATCAGCTCGCAAAGCCAGTCACAGAAGCTAGCTTGGGCAGGACCTGAATGTTTACACATCCATGTCCGCCATGTTGGCCAGATTTATTTATAAACAAATAGACAGTAGTTATGGTCAGCTTTTCATCAATCAATGCTGTGACTTTCATTCATTTCTTGCTCCCTACAATACATATTCAGTGGAAGAATGACTGTTAAGTTGTTTTAGAGTTAAGAGGACATCAAATATCATCTGTGAATTGAGAATGGAAAAGGGAGGCACTTTGAAGATGCTTATCCTGTTGGATGTGGTGATGTATCTAGGATTAAATTGGGAAAATTTGGGTATTAAGTGTGGTATGAGTAGGACTCAATGTATGAACAGCAGAATGACGAGTGTCTTTAATCAGTAAGCCACTTAAACCATCAGAATTAATTTAGTTTGATAACTTGCAGTACAACGTACTTCACGCTCCCCGGCGGAAATCACATGATTTATTTGTTGTGGCTATAAGAGAGCGAACACAGAAGAAGAATATAGTTAGATATTTGCTAGAGGAGACTGAGTACCCATGGATTTGTCCAAAGTGCAATGATATTGGTTCATAACCAATAGCCAATCAGAGGGAATTTCCATCCCTACCCAGATTCAATCTTCTTTAAACCAAACAATTGTTGGACAAAATCTATTGTTCACCCAGGACAATATTTTCTCCTCATGGGTATATTTTTCTTGCTTATGTTTTTATGCACTGATTTTTACATAGGCTATATGAGTAATCATCACAGTTCAGTTTTATGTGTTATGGTTGGGAATGAAAGCTAGTAGAAATATAATTGCCAAACCCAGTGTATCTTTAATCATATAAGAAGGACGTCATAGTTGTGCAAACCATGAGCTCAATTATGTTTTATGATTGTGCTCTCTAATAACCAAATTGGATTAAGGTCCATGGTTAAAAGGAGATTTCCTTACCATAAAGTGTAGAAATTTGCAATTTTTTTTTAAAAGTGTGTCTCTAATATAACCTTGTTCTGTTTCTTCCCCAGCCTTTCAATTTGCATGTCTGACTCAGTGGTAAGATAGTATGTGTATTTTATATCATAAGGTGATGAAGTAATCCCTTTTTGGCAGCCCATAGCCTTTCTGACAAAAAGCTCAGGTCCTTCTCAGTTGAGTAACTGAGGTAATACCCGAGTTCATATAAGGTGTAGTGTCTCAAAAGTATGGTTGAACACATGTTAGAGGTTTATGGATGCATGGTTGGTTCTGTGGAAGTATCCCAGGACCATCCCGTCTTGCCTGAAACATAGCATATGCTTCAGAGTCAACTATTTCATCATTCTTCCATCAGATTTGTTTACCCATCTGCAGTGATGGTATTTCTGGCATTACCCTCCACCTAGGAATGTCACAAAGGTACAATATCTGCTTATGTGCATCTCTTCATCATCCATGAAGATAATGAGACAAGATTTGTATTTAACCCTTGAGCGAGGGACAACAGAACATACAACATGAACATATAAGATAATGAGACAAGATATGTATTTAACCCTTGAGTGAGGGACAACAGAACATACAACATGAACATATAAGATAATGAGACAAGATATGTATTTAACCCTTGAGCGAGGGACAACAGAACATACAACATGAACATGTAACTGTAAAGATGAATGTTGGAGGGATTTTCACTGAAAGAAAATATAGACTCACATCATCTACTAGAAGTTTCTTGGTCTGGTATGCCACTAATATGACAGGCAGACCTCCTGATTGTCATTTTCTGTGTAATTTGTTCCCAACTCCTGTAGATGGACAGTCTGTAGTCCAGAGAATGGAATGTATTGTCTCATGATTTAAAGCTGTGTTACAATATCTGAGCCTTTCATTTTACCTTCTGAGTGGCTTCTTGGTCACTTTGATGCTATATGGGATGGGACAGCCAACTCCACTCCATAACCTCCTTAGTTGCCTTTTACAACATACATGGAAAGTAAACATGTTGCTATTCTTTGCTTCCTTTTTGAACCCCAACAACACATGTGTGCAGACTTTCCTCATGAAGTCTATATCAGCTATGCCCCGTGTATAGAATTACAATGAAGGGTCTGTGTATGTTTGCTATCATGATTCTTATTACTTTTTGTCAATTCTAGATGTAGGCATATCTGAGTTGATTATAATGAGATCTACATGTTATTTTTAAATAAAAACTGTAATCAAATAATCACATTTTACTACCAAATTGATAACGTGATTATTTTTGTGTTATTACCAGCTGGTTTGAATGTAACGTACCGTAAAGATCACTTTAACATAATAAACAAAAAGGGTTCAAAAGTTGTAGAGGATTGACTTCACTGTACTTGGTTTCCCTTAAGTACTTCATGACTCTCAGCGAAGCAGCTCACTGCCTGCAGAGAGTACCACTCATAGCATGTAACTCAGCAGCTTCAAGCACTAATCCACAGAGATCTAAAACATTCACCTGTAAACAAGACGACACAAGCCGGATTCTTCTTCTTCTGCATTTATTCTCAAACTCCCGCTGGATCTATCTTGTAGCAGGACCATGGTCCTACTAGATTTCCAGCAGAATTAAGTTCAGAGAATGGAAATACGCCATGTCGCCGTTTTATTTACGCCATTGGCCTGACACATCCGTCTTCTGCGGGGAGCAGGATTGAAACCCATGACCTCTTGAGCACAAAGCGAACAGCTTAACTACGACACTAGAGAGATCCCCTGACTTGCTCATCATGTGATTTGCCATTCTAAATCAGGTCATCACTCTTAGCTTTCACATCTGCATTAGCATCAAATAACAAAGATAGAAGAAAATACATCTACCTTAGTAATTTCAGCTGCTTGACAAGACTTTCCTTTTCAAGAGGAACTCCTTCTGACAATAAATCTCTGCCACTGCTCAATGTTGCCATATTATTATGGAGAAAGTGAAGAAGGAAAAACTGAATTATAAGGCAGTGAGTTAATTAACAATAATATAATAAAACTCATAACCCGTCAGGGTTGTAGGGATGTCACATTGTGACATTTAGTGCAGAAACATCTCCACACATCTCTATCCTCTACAATCCTGATGAGTTTGGAGACTTCACATCCTGTCCCGTCCTTGATATTATCCAGCCATGTCTTCTTCTGGCCACCTTGTCAACTTACACCCTCCAATGTACCTTGAAGAATATCTTTTGTCATTGAGGAATGTCTCACCATGTGCATATACCACTAGAGTTTCATGATTGTTAACAGTTTTTCTTGTTGACCCGCTAAGACATTAACCCCTTGGCTGTAGAGGTATCCTTAAGGAATGATGAAAAAAGGTTACCGCCATTTTGTGGACATCTCCTTTAAGGAGCAATGACTCATGTGTTTGTATAATGTACTGCGGAAAGCACCTTAAGATGTTCAAATACTCTGATTGGCTAGTTCAAGCTTTCTAGAGGTCATCTAAAATAGACATTTTGTAATTGGACATACTTGTAAGCATCAACTCTGCTTTTGTGTGTTGACATAGCTGGAGTTAGTTTGTGTAACCGTCTGACCCAAACCTACAAATACAGCTAAGCATAGACTCAATGAATTGGAAATTTAAAAAACTTCCAATATAAAAACAAGGATATCTTAGAAGAAAGTTGTTCTGATAACTGTATTAATTTATCTTATGCAGACAGATATAGACATGATGTGTCTATATAGACAGATATAGACACGAAGACGGATGTGTCAGGCCTTTGACGTAAACAAAACGGCAACACAACACATTTCCATTCTCTGGACTATATCCTGATGGAAATCTAATAGGACCATGGTCCTGCTATAAGGGAGATCCAGCGGGAGTTTGAGAATGAACGATGAAGAAGAAGACATGTTTCAAGTGAATGAAAAAAAAAGACGAAGAATCTGATGCATGAAGTGATTTAGAAAATGTTAATTTGCATTGTGATACTAGTAGTGATTTGCATTGTGATACTAGTAGTGATTTGCATTGTGATACTAGTAGTGATTTGCATTGTGATACTAGTAGTGATTTGGAGGATGTAGATTCAGATGATATCTGCAGCACATATGCTTCATATTTATGGTAAAGCATGTGTCATAGGTCAATGGTAAGGTCACCATATTTACTTTCAGGCAATGATTGTGTAAAAATTCTAAACATTGATCATACATTCATTTTAAGAATATTTGAATTGGTTATATAAAGAAGCATTATGCCTGTAATTTCATGAATTACCAGGAAGAGTATACAGTAATAATACACTCAAATTGTTGAAAGTGAGAAAGCAGTGGGTAAATCAGTTAGGAAAAGAAATTCAAGAACCCTTACAATTTTCCTGCACAGAATTGCCAATTTTACAGATTTATCCCAGCTGTTAAAAGGTCAATTCTATCATGCTCAAACGCATTGTTTTATGTTCTCTGTAACAAATATGCAACTCATGTCTATAGCATTTATTTTCAAATGTCTGGATTATATCTCTCTAAGTCCACAATTAGAGTCCAGGTCTCACAGCCATATAGAAATATTGACAAAACCAAAGATTTATAAAAGTTAATGTTAACACAGGTGGTGCTCCTGCTTTTCCAAATGGTGGTTAATCTTGTATTGGTGGCCATGGCCATTGTCAGTCTTTTCTTAACTTTAGGTGTTGATTCGTTATCACCACTAATCTGGGCTCCCAGATTAGTAAACCTCAAAACCTCCTCAAGCCTTCAATAATTGTGAAGCTTTATATTTGTTGGAACTAGTACATCTATTCACCAAAATTGTGCTCTTAACTGCATTGATCTCCATGTCAAGGATTTTTCTATATATTTTCTGTCATGTTATTAACTCTTGTAGTTCTGCCTCTGTTGTTGTCAAAAGATCACTGTCAGCAGCAAAGAGGAAATTAGAAATTTGGCATATTCCAATCGATGCTGTTGAAATTAATCTAACACTTCTCTCACAATTGCTTCTAGTCAGATGTTAAATAGTGTTGGTGACAGTAAGCCTCCTTTTCGAAAGCCAGCATTAGTTTACAGCAAAGTGTACAGATTTTGTTGTTTATGAACACAGCACTTTTGTTTCTTTATAACGATGATGATGTTATTGTCAACATTAAACTCTCAGTATTCCACAGACCTGCATGCCAAACACTGTTGGAAACTTTGGTGAAATCAATAAAGTTATGAATAGATCATGGTGGTTTTGTAAGTGCTTTTCAGTTATTAGTCATAGGTTGAAAATTTGTTCTACAGTATTTCTGTTCTTCCTGAATTCAGCATGTTCTTCTGCAAAGATTTCTTTCACTTCATGATTTAATCTATTGAGTATAATACTCAGCATAACTTTACTTGGATGCGAAGTGATTATTCTATAGTTTTTATCCAACTTCAAATTTCATTTTTTTAAAGTGGCATTTGTAATAAATGGTTCATATTTGAGATCATTTTATCAAAGACTTCTGACATATTAAGTGAGCTAAAACAGAATTTGAATGTTAAAGTCAAGACTACAATGATGTTTAATAATAATAATAATAATAATGTTTAATAACTACAATAATTAGGTACAATAACAATAATAATCATGTTTAATAAATGATGAGAGAAAATGATTAAAGTTGAATGAGAAGTTATATAAAATGAGGAAACTAAACTTCTGATGGTTATCAGGGTGTATTCTGGAGAATATAATGAATTGTGTCATTTGTTTACACCTTGGTTTACATCTGTGCCTTTCAGCTGGACACATCACTCTTCAGCATGAATTTTGGGTAACTTTGACTGAGTAAATGGGGCAGTCAATTGTACCCCAAACTTCCCAAGTCACCTCCCACAACATGCATACAGCAAGGTCATAGATATATCGTCTGTTAAGGATTGGGGTTGGGTGTTGTTTGCATAATACAAAAGGTAATTTCTTCATTTTTGTGGAATTTTTTTGCATCAGAGTACTAAATGTTTTGTTCTGACCTACCAGGAAGATTGGGGTATTTTGAACTTCTAAACCATCCCGAATCTACAGGCTGGCATGCAAGGCAAATTATACAGCGTTGCTATTCTGTTTTCCTCCTTCATGTCTTGACAACAAATAGTTGGAATAAGACACAAAAATATTTATGAAATCATACAACTGTATTACCTAACTCTCTCCCTCTTTTCATCTTTCTGTTGCAACTGAAACTGTTGGATGTATGCTTGAGATGTTTCTACATTATAATTAGACTGACCAAGCAATGCTTCCTGGTGATCTTTCTCCTGTACATGAGACATAAATACATTTTTAAAACAGCATGAACAGTTAATTCACAATATGCATTTTCCTCTTCCTCTACTAGTTAGTTCTCAAACTCCCATCGGTTAGCTGGATTTAGTCCAGAAAACAATTTAGTTCTGCTGAAGTCAGATGTGTCAGGACATTGGTGCAAATAAAACGGTGACATAAAGCATTTCCATTCTCTGGACTATGCCTACATTTTGCTGGAAATCTAGTAGGACTATTGTTCTGCTACAAGAGAGATCCAGTGGGAGTTTGAGAATGAATTCTGTAGAAGAAATATGACTATGGGAATGGAAAGTAAAATGCTTATGGAAATGTCCCCTTTGCAATAGCACTAGTTTGGAAATGTCCCCTTTTCAATAACACTAGTTTGGAAAAGTCCCCTTTGCTATAGGCCTAATATAAGTTTCTAATCAAGTCTAGATATGTGTTGTTTCCAAATTTGTAGATAAAGGGCTGGTTTGGGTGTCCAAGCCCCTTCTCTTTGGAAATCAGAACAGGACTTTATGACTTGGAATTTTGCCCAAAAATTGGTAAATCTATCCTAACCACTAAATGATTTCCCACAATAAGGTCATCAAATTTCTAATGACAAAATAGGGAATTACACATGAAGATATGCAAATACAAATTTTTATTAGTCATCCACCATCCTTCTCGACCACTGAAGATGTATCTGCGGCCCTGGTTATCTCATGTTTAATTGCTTAATGCAATATTTGCATCTATGAGCCTGACACATCTGTCTACATCATGGCTTTTGGGATACTTTTACCTTCTTGTGATTGGAGAAACAACCCCCATTTTCTTAGACTCCTCTTATGACATGCATGGCAGGTAACAGGGTTTCTATTCTGTGCTCTACTTTTGGGATCCAGTTACACGTGGATATTTAATTTCTGGGAGCCACGGTAGTATAATGTTACGTCATAAGCCCGCTAATCAGCAAACCTGGGTTTCTAATCCACTCCTTATTCGAGGCTTGAGATACAAATTACTCCTGTTGTCCATCAAGCCGCCATGAAATTTGGTACCAGTTCATATTCTGGAAAGGCCGAGCAATGGCGTCATCGCTATTGAGCAAATACGGTAGGTGACGCTAGTCATGCAGTTTCTGGTCGACCACTGACTAAGCATTTGGAAAACACTGTACTATAACGTTAGTTCATCATGTTTAGCTCTAATTTCATTCCTCAATTTCAATCCGTAATCAATCTATTCAATAGGCCTACATTACAATGAACCTTAAGACCCTTTGTTCGAAACGTAAACGTGTGTATTCTTTAGTGCTTTTAGCTATTCGTAAAACTTTACTTATCATCACATGCTGTCCCTTTTCGTTTACAGGCAAAGTTCATAGAACAACCACGTAGCTCTGGTGTAAAAGCAAATATCTTGAGCCAAGTACTAAAAGGGGAAAAAACGCTAGAAAAGTTACATGGTCTTTGTGAGGAACAACGTAAGAAAACACACACCACACCCACTTTTCAACCTACTTACCATTTTTTGAAGAAAAAAATGTGAAAGATTGAATGTATTAAAACCAAATATTACTACTACATAAGTAGCTCTACACTAGCACACTGTATACTTGTCCTTACAGAATGTGCGCACCGTGCTCTAAAATTCAGTAATACACGGCTGGAATGAATACAACTGTTTGTTAAGTCAGACTACACAATGATTTTAAGAACTGGTAGAAAACGTTGACCTACATAGTCGACAGCTTGTCATGGCATTTGATCGTTAAGCGAGGATTAACGCCTCTGAACCGAGGCAAGGATTTTCAATAATACCTGAGTCATTATGGTCTTTATGAGGGCGTATTGACGTGTTGTTGTCGTCTTCTGCGTTCGTTCTCAAACTCATGTAGTTCGGAGAACGGAAAGCGGTGCTAGGGTTTACAGCTTAGCTGCGATAGGCCCAAATACGCCTTTTAATCTGACTCGTCCGACTTCAGCATGGCTTTTGAATCACTGACTTATTTGATAAGACATCCTTAGTCGCTTCTCACGACATGCGTGGTCCAAACATACGACGTTTATCTTACTGTAACCTTATAGTCTGAGACAAGCTCTGATAATTTTCTGTTTACAAGCATGTAGTACTATAGTGCACCACAAAAACAAGAGACAGTGGATGTTGGAGGTCTGTTACAGCCAACCTTTGTTGCGGAAACGGCATTTGATGATAATTCTCAGAGCCGTGTAACGGCAGTGGTTAGCGCATTGGCTTCGCATATGAGTGGTCATGGGTTCATTCCCCAGTTGAGGCGGAAATGGGGTTTTTTTTTCAGATCGTAACGGCTCCCGAGTCGACCCAGCCTTAAATGGGTACCGGATTAATCCCGGAAGTAAAGACTGCGTGGGAGAGGCAGGGCCGGATTTAGACTTGATAGGGCCTTAAGCTATTTGAGATATGGAGCCCTAAGCTATTTGAGATATGGAGCCCTAAGCTATTTGAGATATCGGGCCCTTTAACGATTAAGAATATATAGATAGTGAAGTAAAAAAAATGTGGGGCCCACAAGAAAGTGGGGGCCCTAAGCTATGGCGTGTTTAGCTTATAGGTAAATCCGGCACTGGGGAGAGGAGATGGCTACCGCCCTCATTTGCAGAGCCTCTGAAATGTGAGATCGTTAACATCTCACACTGGTATGGCATTAATATGCGTTACTTTACTTACTTTACTATAGTTCTAATATATATTCAGAAACATGTGTTGGTTGTCCGTCCGAGTCGACTATGACCATTCATCTCAACTGGGCTGATGATGAAGTTGATGTCTGCGGTGTGCCTGACTGTGATTAATTATAATAATAAATTAATTAATTATAATTATAATTATATTAATTATAGTCATATGAGTGCTTGGAATTGTCTACCACACTCTGAGCTTGTGTGGGAGGAGTCTGTGTGGAACATTGGGCAGCTCTTGCCTTTCTTTTGGCGCGTTTCTTTTGCGCAGCGTGATGTCTGAGGTTCTCTGCAGCTGCTGCACCACTCTTGATTAGGCGACGCCAAGCGGACCTGTCTTGTGTAATGTTCTCCCATGAATTTGTGTCTATTTTGAAGTGGATCAGTGATGTCTTAAGAGTGTCTTTAAAACGTTTCTCATGTCCTCTGGTCTTGCGGGAGCCTGTCTGAAGTTCTCCATATAAAAACTTTTTTGGTAGACGATAATCTGTCATGCTAACCATGTGTCCTCCTGCCCAGCGTGTCTGCGCCTTCATCAACATTGTATGAAAGCTTACAGACTTAGATTTCATCAACATTGTGTGTAAGCTTACAGACTTAGATTTCATCAACATTGTATGTTAGCTTACAGACTTAGATTTCATCAGTACTTCACTGTCTCGTATTTTATCCCACCAATGGATGTTGAGTTTCTTACGAAGGCAGCTTCAGTGGAAGTGGTTGTGTCTTCTAGCATGTCTGGCACATACTGTCCGTGTGTCAAAGGCATAAAGGAGTGATGATATTACTGCTGCTTGGTAAACTATTGAGTTTAGTGGTAGTTGTTATTCCCCTACTTTAGCTTGTCGCTAGCTTGAGAGTTAACAAAATATAAATTCATTAGTTTGAAAGTTAACACACACAAAAAGTCATAAGGTTGAGAGCTAACAAAATATAAAGTCCTTAGTTTAAGAACTAATAAAATATGAAGTCGTTAGCTTGAGAGCTAAGAACTTATAAAGTCATTAGTTTATGCGTTAACAAAGTATAAAGTCGTTAGTTTGTGCGTTAACAAAGTCGTTAACAAAGTATAAAGTCGTTAGTTTGTGCGTTAACAAAGTATAAAGTCGTTAGTTTGTGGGTTAACAAAGTATAAAGCCATTAGTTTGTGCGTTAACAAAGTATAAAGTAGTTAATTTGAGAGCTAACAAAATATCAAGTAATTAGTTTATACGCAACAAAATATGAAGTCATTAATTTGAGAGTTAACAAAAAGAAGTCGTTAGGTAAAGGGCTAACAAAATATAAAGTCGTTAGTTTGAAAATAATTTATGAACCAGCTTAATTGCAGACCAGGCAAACCAATAGCTGCACTCATCATTCTTCACAAGCAGATATAAGTCGAAAGACCCTCCTCATTGCACATTGAACTATCAGTGCTCGGATCTCTTCCTCAAGATATCTCTCAGCTTGTACCGATTTACCACACCAAGCATGTGCCGGTTTACGAGTCACCTATGATTCCCTGCATACCGTTCTTGTTTAGCCATAGTCTTGACACGGCGTTCATGTAGTCTGCAAGTTGCAGATTCACGAGCATTTGTTTAATCTATCACTCATCCTTATCTCTCTAAGAACATTCAGAAGCTCGGCCCATTGCTTGTACGATCCACATGATCGTCGTACCAGCAAACCTGTCTGCGCGTTCATCTCTTTGAAGCTTGATGACTATCAAATTAACGACACATATGACGTTGATTCTTGTAAGATTAGACCGCTTCACCGACTTCAACCACTGCACTGCGTGCCGAGCCATTCTCAATCTTTCTTATAATGCTTATTGAGTCACAAAGGATGCCGAAAATTGATGTGCTGGGTCGGAAGGTGCAAAATAAAACAGCTCAGTTGTGAAACCAGCAGCACAGTGTACTTCACATTCCCCGGTGGAAATCACCCGTTCTTTCGTATTCGTTATCAGAGAATGGGCGAAAGATAAGAAGAGTCACGGAGAATACACGTGAGTGTAGGTTTGAGATTCCAATCACTTCATAGTCCTGGTTACTGCCATGATCCTCATGACTATGCTGTCAAGCAGATGTTGATGGGTGTATATATACTGATTACATTTTATGCCAAGGTTGTCAAACGTCCTCACGCTGTCTAGTGGCCGTGGGTGTGCTGGCTCCGTTTGGTGATTGCAATGATTTATTTTGTTTGTTTCACTCACAGGAAATATGAACAATAGAGATCTTGTATCGATATCTCCATTGTGGAAGTTTATACATATCTTTACTTTATACCCATAAGGCTCCAACTTTCGGTGGTTCCCAGTACTTAAAGAAGACGCGATCTACTCAGAAGGGGGGGGGTGTTCGTGATTGTAATAATTTTATTCTGTATCTTAAGTAGATCCACTGTAAACACCGGGCTCTCATTCTTTAATTAGTAGATCCATTATATAAAACAAACTCCCATTCTGTTTCGTGAGTAGATCCACTGTTCTTCTTCTTTGTGAACCCCACGAATTGTGAGCGATTGGTTCTTACTTTACATGTGCAGTGGAAAGGTTTCTCCGACATTTCTTTCATACCCAGAGGTTTCAGCTTTTGGCTTAGTGCAATGCCTATTGAAGGAACCTTCTACTCCTAAGGGATACAGATCTGCTGTAAAGGCAGGACTATCATTCTATTTCGTGAGTAGATTCACTGTGAAACTATGGCTCCCATTATATTTCGTGAGTAGATTCACTGTGAAACTATGACTCCTATTCTGTTTCGTGAGTAGCTTCACTGTGAAAATATGACTCCCATTCTGTTTCGTGAGTAGATTCACTGTGAAAATATGACTCCCATTCTGTTTCGTGAGTAGATTCACTGTGAAAATATGACTCCTATTCTGTTTCGTGAGTAGATTCACTGTGAAAATATGACTCCTATTCTGTTTCGTGAGTAGATTTACTGTGAAAATATGACTCCCATTCTGTTTCGTGAGTAGATTTACTGTGAAAATATGCCTCCCATTATGTTTTGCGAGTGGATCCACTGTAAAAACAGGAGTACCGTTATGTTCCATGAGTATTTCAAAACATGTTATCGCATATATTGTAGAATATGATTATCGTTTCAACTGCGCGCTGATTTTTTTATGCGCCTAATTCGACCCTCCTCTTGACCTCTACTTATGACACGCTTGATCCGAAATTCCGTCAGTCTTTGTACAGTCTTTTAATACTGTTTAGTCCAGTAAATTTTCATTCTCCAATAGGTGATCTAATTTATTTTTTAATTGTGGCCTGGAAGTTATTGTGTCATCTTGAGAGAAATAAGTGTTTGCCAACGTTGTTAAATGGGTATCGCACAGGGAAAAAAACTTGACAGAATCCAGCCATATTAGCGTAGAATGTTTTTAATGGATTCGATTAGCGCATGGAGACATGTGCGGGCGTAATAGATCTTGAGGATCCTTACAATAGGGTGTCTTTTGGATGTCTTCATAAACCAACTGTTAAATCTTGCAGTAAATATTTTTTCGTGCAGTGGGTTGGTGCGGCCCTGCTACACAGGAAAGACGTTTTTTTAGTCTGGTAACTGGGTATCTAAGAAAAAAGAAATCTTTTTTTTTTGGCCACTTCATGAGACAGGCAGGTTTAGAGAACATAGTAACAACAGGCAAAATTGAGGGCAGCAGAGACAGAGTGCGACAACCTGGCACGGCAGGGAAACAACAACGACTTTGATACATAATACTGTGGACAGAGAGCTGTGGAGAGCCAATCCCGCCTACGCCAGCCGGCATGGCACCTGATGATGATGAACTGAGTAGCCCAGTGTCTGTCACTTTGATCGCCCCTTCTGTGCTTTTCAATGTATACACAGTACACATCACTAACAATCAAATTACAGGTATTGGCAGAACGATGTCGTACGCCGATAACATCCTGATGTATAGGCAGGGCAGACATGGAGAAAAGTGCGTCGTGGAACTACAGAAGGAGCTGGACAGACTGACAAATTGATGTAGAGATACGGGAGCAGTGGTAAATCGTAAATCATTCGTAACTTGGCTTTCCTTAAATAATCACGTGGTAAAGATACCCATTCCACATATTTCGTTGAACAGGAACAGGTTAGAAAGAACCATTACAATGAGATACCTGGGTGTGCTTTTTTGTTAGAAGTCTGAGTTTCCAGGAACATATTGACCACGTTATCATAAGAGAAGACAGAGGCAATGATAACAGCAATGAAGGTTATGGCTGATGCGCAGTGTGAGCAGGGGTTATTTCTTTTGTACCAGGGTTTGGTGGTGACTGTTGTGGAATATGCCCGGCAATTCTGACTCTTAGCCAAACTCAGATCGAAAGACTGGATATAATCTAGAATGTAGCAATGCGTATCATTCTTGGGTGCACAAGAGACACATCGACAAGAGCTATGTGGTACCTACTCGACTGTCCAACGGCAGATCACAGAATACAGTATTGCCGTGTATCTTCAAATACATGCAGACAAGGAACATCCATTGCATTCCAGAATACATAAAATTAAAGGTAGAAGATTTAAGAGAGGGAAGCCGTGGATGGTACGTGCCGATGTTGTCATACAAATCGTGTGCAGATTGCAAGATGTGGCAGCAGGTGCGGAATGGATAGGTCTATCCACAGATTTCGAAACTTGTTTGAGAGTAGTAATATCACTTAGCAGGGAATGCAGAGAATGGTGTCCTACAGCTGTGGAGCAAGAGGTGCAGGCTTTGGTAAGTGAGAATGCCAAAGAGGGGGATGTGATTATATACACTGATGGATCTGTGATTAGACATGTACACAGTGCTTGGACCTTCACAGCTTGGTTCGCATGTAAAACGATAATGAAGGAAAGTGGGACCTTTGCTGGGACTACGAGTAGCATGACCATGGAGACTTTGGCTGTGACCAGGGCATTTGAGTGGGCATTTGAGAAGGTAGCGCAGGTGTGCATCTTGAGTCACTCTATGAGTATGATTAGGAAGGTACAAGTGAGTTTCGTTCGGGAATAGTGGATTAAGACCTTGAGAAAGGCGAGGCTGAAAGTAGTTACATTTATTTTCGTGCCGGGACATGTGGGTGTTCGAGGTAATGAAAGAGCAGATCAACTGCCGCCATGCGCAATTGTGGCACAGGGCGATGTGGCAATGGATCGAAGTGGCGTTTTGAGCTTCATAAGAGATATAGCACGCAAGAGTGAGACTAGTGTGGATGATGATTCCTTTTCTGTGGCCATGATTAAAAAACAGGGTTTGAAATGCGGTGTTGCTAGAAGTGAACATTTTGGAGGGCGCAGAAGAATGATGGTCAACCAGCTGAGAATCAGTACTGTCAGCAGAAGTGTAATAGCGGATACACTCAATGAGAGATCGGAGCAACTATGGACGTGTCCAGTTTGCAGTGATGATAATCCAACGACTGACTAGCTAGGTGATATATTATTATTTTCAAGTTCTCATATTTGTCTATATTCAAAGTGGGTCATCACAGGGTGCTCTTGTAGCGAGCGTGTCAACTCGTTCATTTCCGTGAACTCCTGCATGAGATGGACAGTACGAGTTCCTGAAGGACAGTGGTATCTATGTATGCTGCCCACTCATAGTGTAGTCATCCACTTTGGACCTTCCGAAGCATGGACTGGGAATTGGATAATAAGTAGATTCACTGTAAAAACAGGACTACCGTTCTGTTTCGTGAGTAGATCGTAAGTAACACAGGGATACCATTCTGTTTTTCTGAATAAATTCGACGAAAACAAGCATTGTTTCCATTAGATCGTGTGTTGACCGGTAACGAAAAGGGAACAAATAATAACGACATTTGATATCCGCTTTCTGTCAAGAATATAGTAAGAGGTGATTAACGAGGTTTGGCTGTTAATATTTTTCCGCGAAAAGTTGAGACAAAACACGTGCTTAAGTAAGTATGCGTGTATATTGGTTAAATAAAATGTACCTCTCTTGTGATGAGTAACGGACCTTATAGACTTTAGTTACATTTGGCTACATTAGAGTTTTTTAACCATACAAAATAATGGCAGTCGTTGTTCAGGTAATTCATCATATCGCTACGACCTCCTCGGATAAAAGATAATATACTTTTGAGGGTGAAGCTGGCTGTCCCATCCCATATAGGGTCAAATTTACTCTGAAGCCATGCTGAAATAGGATGTGGCAGACCAGAAGGCGCAGATATCGCAGCTAATCTATAATTCAACATCCTGTTGAATTGCTGAATTGTGAAAGCGAATGCTGAAGAATAAGATCTGCCGTATAAGATCATATATTCGGGGGGGGGGGGGATAAAGTCGGCTGCCGTGATGATGTTCTCTAGCTATAACGACAAATTATGACCGCGTCGAAGGTCACGGCCAAACTGTACCTTAATGTCGATGACCTATACAGGCACGGCCGTAAGTATGATTACCTTAAGGAAGGGGGTTTTACCGACCTTTTGAAAATTTCATGTTCAGATTTATTAAGGGAGTGGTTTGAACACCCAACCCCCCCCCCCCCCCACACCAAACCTCCTTAACTACGGACATGTATACGAACCTAACACAATAATTCACACTACGCGGCAATGTCAATGAACATATGCCTATACTGGCCAAACACCATAGTTCACAATATACAACAACTGCGCGAGGATGGATTACTTTCTATTTATAATATATTTTTTAATAAAGTAAATTGTGTGTAAGTAGTCCCGGAAATGAATGTGTCTAGTGACCTGTGTCATGCGCTAGTTTTAGAATGACATAATTATGGAAACCTTTCATAGGAAACATGGTGTCTGTATGTAGTGGTCCATGACATATCTCAATATAGGAGACCTGTGTACAGAAAATGTAAACATGACCCGAAACGCTGATTTTGATTATTTCCGTGAATCTCGTTGGTTGAGTTGAACTTGGTTATTTTTTGGAATACGACTCCAAGTAGGCCTATATGTCTATAAATAGTGATCAACGAAAATTACGATAATAATCATAAACATAACCAATGAAGTCCTAATTAATTATGTATGGAGGTCTTAAGATAGTCGAAGGTCACGGTCTGTGCGTAGTGTGGGAAATTTGGGGGGGGGGGGGGGGAATTCCTCTTGACAATCGTTAAAGTATTAACTCTTGTCAATAAGAGGACATTGTTGTTTGCGTGATGCAATCTGTGCTAGTTTCTCGGGTAACCTCTTGACTATAATGGAAATGTGGGTTTTGTTAAAGGGGAAATGCATGTCAGTTATATGTTCCTCCAGGGCCATAGGCGGCGCATAGGGCAGAAACCATAGCTTTCCATTTCTGTCTTTGTGTTGCCAGGTCATTCAATTCTTGCGTGTTGTTTAGGTTCATTGACATGCCTTCTCTATTAATGGTTATTCGTAGAGTTTCTCTAGGTCTCCCCCTTCTTCTTACTCCGGGTGACACCCAATTTTAGTGACTGATGGGGCATTCTTAGGCTGTTCATCTGAGAACATGGCCGATGTTAAGTTCAACGGCTTTGTCTAATGATGGAAGATATATAGGTTTGTTTTAGGCATGTCAGTGCCAGCGACATAGTTTTTCAAACAAAATGTAATATGCTTCGTGTCAGTCGCAGGAATACTGCCGTAGAAGAGCAGCAGGGTATTCCTACATGTTTATTAATTCGCTTGATTTTATTGCTTCCCGGTATGAATATATTTGTCTTCTGCCGGCATTATAGATATTTGTGTCCCACGAATCGCTGTAAATATTTCATATAGGCCCTAATGAAAAAGTTCAGAAATTAATGATCTCTGTAACCGACATTTAATGTGTGTGAATGTTGTTTCAATGAACTTGTGCAGTCTTTGTATTTTTTTTTTTTACAGTGGAATCCCTCTATAGCGCATATGTTTTAAACAGAATTCCCAATACATTTCCAGATTTCTGGTTATTTGTATTATTTATTGTTGTACTTTAGCAAATTTATCTTATTACATAAATTGTATCGTCGGTCTGCACCACGTTGTTGTCTGTCCAGTTCCAGGATGGCAACTTGTTGGTAGTTGCTGTCTGTCTAGTATTAGGATGGTGTATTGTTGGTAGTTGCTGTCTGTCCAGTTCCAGGATGGCATCTTGTTGGTAGTTGCTGTCTGTCTAGTATTAGGATGATGTATTGTTGGTAGTTGCTGTCTGTCCAGCATTAGGGTGGTGTCTTATTGGTTGGTTGCTGATCCAGCGGTCCATGGGCTCATGCCCTTTGACCCAAAAATATTGCTGGGGAGTCTGTGAATTTTCGTCCCACCCCAGGCCAGAGAACAACTATCACACTACTAGGAAGGTAGGTTTCAACCTATGAACTGCTCCAAGCCACTGCATCCAAGATAGGGTTCACTGTGCTCATTCACCGCCACCAATTGACTACTGGTTATGCCGAACTTCTCTATTGCTCCAGGCATGCCACCAAATGTTCAAGTCAAAAGGATTGTCACGTCCTGAATCACTGTGTCTCTAAGATGGGTTTCAGCCATAGGAAAAAACAGTGCTGTCAGTTTCCTCCTCCCTACTGCTACGCAGCAAATGTCTGGCTCTCTTCCAACCACAGAGGGTGCATACATAAACAAAACAAAAAGGAAACAACATGGCATAAAATACATTGTAACAAAAAATTAAAAGTATAAGAGGCATAATTGTATAGATGACGTGCCATGAAGCTTCTATAATAGATAACTTCAATATAACGGCATGTCATCTACTTAGGTTTTTCTGTTGCATGGGTGGTTTGTCTAATGGGCCATTGGTGGGACCCACAGATGCAAACCATGCGTGTCTTGTTGGTAGTTGCTGCTTGTTCAGCAATAAGATTTCTGTCATATCGAGCATGAGGATGGATATAGAGGGAGTTACAGCAGCACTTAATTGGTTGATAACTGATACATCAACACACTCTGTAATACTCACACTCTCAATGCATGCTGCGCAAGATAGAACAGTTCATGCTAAGAAAAGAATGGTGGAACTTATTGAACAACTCAATTGTCCAGAGCATTGCATGGATATACTGCCCTGGTCAAGCTGTGGTCAGAGAAAACGAGAGTCGACTTATTGGCAGGCTATGCGATGATAGACGGCACAGACTTAATAAAGGCAGTAATAAATTCATTTCAAGATGCAGATGATGTCAATGAGGCTGAGAACGTACACATACAGATAATGTTATAAATGGAAGTATCTAGAGGTGAGGAAAGGAAATTTTTTGGAAAGTCCCGAAGATCACACAATCAACACCTGACCGGGACTCTTGAGTCTATATAAATTGGGATGGCTGCTGGAACGGAGGGTGGAGCACTTATGGGAATGCCCCGCGTGCTGTGAAGCCAGTTTCGAATCAAGAATCGGCAATAAGTGGCATTTTGATAGTTCGTTGTTTTCAAGTGAAACTTGTAAAATTCTGTGATCTACGTAGGTAATGTTGTAGTGAAGTTGCGTTACTCCAAATCACTCAACTGACCACAAGAAGCAGCTATATGTCATGATTTGGGAAACCTTTCTATATCAGTTGATGGAACCTTGGCACCACTGGTTTGAATTGGAGACAATGCAGTCAATAGACTGGCATCAATTATGAAATTCAAGTCAACTGACAGGACACGATCACTGCAATTGTTCACATGTTGTGTCAATAATTAACATCAATCAATCAAGTGCCATGCCAAGTGGCGTTGGCGATCATGCTTCTCCACAACTCTGTCTCTTGTGCTGTTATTAAGTTCAGTTGGTGACCTTTTTTGTACCACAGTGACAACCCATCCCGAAATTTCTCTTGTTGTCTTCCTCTGTCTCTGCTCCCCATGATCTTTCCAGTGGTTACTAAATGTTCAAGTTTTACTTTTCTCATCACATACAATAAAAATCTTTGTCCGCTTCTAATTTTGGCTAAAATTTGTCGTTTTACTCCAAGATCTTTGAGAACTTCTACATTAGTTTTTTTTTGCTGCCCATGGAATTTTCATGATTCTTCTTAAAAACCACATCTCAGTTACCTCCAACTTATCTTGGGCATTTTTGTTTACTGTCCATGCTTCGCTTCCATAAAGAACGACTGGCTCAATATAGCATCCTAGCACTCGAACTCATGTATGCACTGATATTACTCCATTGCATATAATAAAAATCTCATTATATATTAGCACCCATTAAAAACGCATCAACAACATATTTATTTTCACACTTAAAATGTTTATGTACGTGAGCGATTCTTCAGCCCAGAACGCATGCAAGTAATGAAGTTCATGCAGTCCCATTGTTTTGTTGATGTGATGTTTCTTTCAAATTTTTTCTTGCGTTGCATGCAAAATAGCAAATAAACACATTCTGATTCAATTAAAAGTCCAAACAGGTTGAAATTTGGCACATGCAATAATAAAGTTTAGGCAAATAAAAGGCATTATTTGGTTTTTATCGAAAGGTCAGTTACTGTTTTTTTATTTGTTGACCGACATTATGAAAGTAATGGCAAGCTGCTGGTATGCTTGTCAGGGGAATGGCAACCAGAGAAATTGCCAGGTATTTCAAATGTGACAGGTCCACAATAGTAAGGCTTCACCAATGATTCCTGGTGACAGGTACCACCAATGGGCGATCCAGATCTGGTCAAGCTTGTGTAACAACACCATCACAAGATCGTCATATTGAACTGACCCAACCTCTTCCAAATAGCAACTCAGACATCAGCTCATACACAGGACTTATTAGAGTAAACACTGTGTGAAGGAAGGAAACTTCACTCCTCGTGCGTGCAAAAAAATAAAAGTCCTAACATTAGTCCTATCCTTACTAGATGCCACATAACCAACAGATTGACTTGACTTACTAGATGCCACATAACCAACAGATTGACTTGACTTACTAGATGCCACATAACCAACAGATTGACTTGACTTACTAGATGCCACATAACCAACAGATTGACTTGACTTACTAGATGCCACATAACCAACAGATTGGCTTGACTTACTAGATGCCACATAACCAACAGACTGGCTTGACTTACTAGATGCCACATAACCAACAGATTGACTTGACTTACTAGATGCCACATAACCAACAGATTGGCTTGACTTACTAGATGCCACATAACCAACAGATTGACTTGACTTACTAGATGCCACATAACCAACAGATTGGCTTGACTTACTAGATGCCACATAACCAACAGACTGGCTTGACTTACTAGATGCCACATAACCAACAGACTGGCTTGACTTACTAGATGCCACATAACCAACAGATTGGCTTGACTTACTAGATGCCACATAACCAACAGATTGGTTTGACTTACTAGATGCCACATAACCAACAGATTGGTTTGACTTACTAGATGCCACATAACCAACAGATTGGTTTGACTTACTAGATGCCACATAACCAACAGATTGGCGTGACTTACTAGATGCCACATAACCAACAGACTGGCTTGACTTACTAGATGCAACATAACCAACAGATTGGCTTGACTTACTAGATGCCACATAACCAACAGATTGGCTTGACTTACTAGATGCCACATAACCAACAGATTGGTTTGACTTACTAGATGCCACATGACCAACAGATTGGCTTGACTTACTAGATGCCACATAACCAACAGACTAGCTTGACTTACTAGATGCCACATAACCAACAGATTGGCTTGACTTACTAGATGCCACATAACCAACAGATTGGCTTGGATTCAACAAAATATTAAGCGACCACGGTTTTATTTTTTGTACTTGCAGATTTGACTCAGCAAATGTTTCATAAATTTGAAACAAAATAGATTCCGTAAATTTTAATTCAACACGTGCAGTGGCTGATGTAAAAAACATGCTGAAGAGTTTGTAATGGTTGCTAGTATACAAACAATAAGCCCATAGTATCACATGGATCAATGTTCATGTCATGCAGACGTCAGATGAAAATGTTAATGCATTTACAGGTAAAGATATAGTGGTTGGCAAAGTGATGAGAAGAGAACAGGCTGAATTAATGAGTGAAGTCATGGATACACTACAAAATGATGAGAAGATTACAGGTTGAAAAAATTAGAGGAGTCATGGATACACTACACAATGATGCAGAGGATGATGAAGAAGACAATGTACATATTCAGAGAATGATAAAATAGGAGTGACAGTGGAGAGAAAGTGAGTCCTCACTGAAAAGACCAGAAGAACCCACAAGCAACAACTGACTGGGTCATTGTTCTTTATACTTGAGATAGCTGATGGAATGGCAAGCAGAGAATTTATGGGAATGCCCTTTGTGCAGTGATGCTGGTTCCTGATCAAGTACAAACAACAACAAAACAGCTAATCCTTTCACAAGTTTTCCAAAATACACACTATAATTTTAAACACAAAATATTAAAATATTTCACATAAATATTTCTCACAAATCAAATGAAGCTTTCTAGACTAGTCTATTTATTTTCTCCTATTAAAGTGGCTTGCCAATTATCATATCAACTCTTACCAAATGGGGACAGCCATGCTTTATAGTTGTACACTGAATAATTCAATAGTTACCACATCTTGTGATAATTTTATTCAAATATTTTCTATTCATTCTAATGCTTTCTCAAGCAAAAAATGGTTTATTTTAAACAAAACAATTGACAGATACAAAAACTGGATGAAACTAAAAAGTACACATAAACATAAATACCAGTAAATATAATTGTACTACCAAATTAGAGAATATAAATTAAACATATTATTTACATTTTAATTAAATGACAGATAACTGAATCAACCAAACATCATTGATTGACTCCAAGAGTCAGAAATGTCTCATTTACATGATTGTCACAATCATCACATAAACTGCTGCAACCATCTGGCAACACTGTTCTCTTATATTGCTGGTCTTCATTATCCATAATGTTGAAGACATTGAACTAGTTCACATGCCAATAACTATGTCATTTTGTATAAGTTACTACGACATATCAATAATCACTATATTCTATGAGTGCAGCCATTCTGGAATGACATATATTATTATAATATATAATGAGATATTAATTATATCACTGCGACTGCCATGTTATTGCTACATTATAACAATACAGTGGAATCCCTCTACAGAGCATACATTTCTAACAAATTTCTCTATTCAACAACACTTTTTCATAATCTCCCAGTTATAAGTATTTTTTTATTGTTGATACTGCATACAGCTTATTTCTGTTATTACATAAATATTTCATCAGTTCAGACAACCAAGTTGTTACAATAGGATTTGACTGTAATTAGATGATCATTAAGTTAGTCACCAAGGGTATAGACTGCAAAATTGACAAATTTATTATATTTTACTAGATGTTTTTTCAGAAACATATGATTTATTGAGACCATAAAAGAGAGATTGTATCTCCATCAACGTGCATAAATCTGTGTGTATCCCCCATCCCTGCCGAAGACGGATGTATCGGGCCATTGGCGCAAATAAAACGGTGACACAATGCATCTTCATTCTCTGGACTACATCCTGCTGGAAATCTAGTAGGACCATGATCCTGTTACAAGGGAGATCCAGCAGGAGTTTGAGAATGAATGCTGAAGAAGAAGTTTCTCCATCAACTTGCATAAATCTGTGTGTATCATAAAAGAGAGATTGTTTCTCCATCAACTTGCATAAATCTGTGTGTATCATAAAAGAGAGATTGTTTCTCCATCAACTTGCATAAATCTATGTGTATCCGACAATATACTATCAATGTGACTGTCATGTTATTATTACATTACAACAATAATTTGTTGATGGTTAATTTCGTCACCAAGGGTATATTACTACAGGTCTTTTAATGGCAGAGGTTGAAGATACCCTTCACAGAATCTGTGAGCTAGAAGAAGTTGGAATAGGTGAAAGTATTGCATGCAAGTATTTAAAAATGTGACAATGTGAAATTTTGTTACAGCTTGGAAAAAAGTGCAGTGACTGGGCCACCACTAGAACTGAATGGATGTTACAAGAACTCATCCAGCAGTACTTAAAGCCACAAGATACAATCATCTATTCAGTAATAAGAGAAACAAACAGGTGTGGACGGGGTTTCGTCCCTTACAAAAATGATGAGAAAGTTGTAGAAACATCTGCTGCCTATCCACCAGCAATATCAAGTATGAGAATGGAGATAGACCAAGTGACAGCAGCTCTCACTTGTCTGCTGATGCAACCTCCAACACACACTGTGATTCTATCGGATTCTTAGAGCATATTACACAAAGTAGAAAAGTTCACAATTAGAACGGAGTGGGTTACTCCTCTCAGCAACATCCAAAGCATGACATTGATCTACTGACCAGATCATGCAGAAGTCAGAATGTTAGAGCTGATGTATTGGTGGGCAATGATATATTGGATAGGTCAGTAATAAGAAGAAATCTGAGCTGAGTTAATCAGGGTAGTAGTTATTGATGCACTACACAGTGACGAAGAGAAAGCTGAAAGAGACCAGTTATTGATGCACTACAAAGTGACGAGAAAGCTGAAAGAGACCAGTTATTGATGCACTACAAAGTGACGAAGAGAAAGCTGAAAGAGACCAGTTATTGATGCACTACAAAGTGACGAAGAGAAAGCTGAAAGAGACCAGTTATTGATGCACTACAAAGTGACGAGAAAGCTGAAAGAGACCAGTTATTGATACACTACAAAGTGACGAGAAAGCTGAAAGAGACCAGTTATTGATGCACTACAAAGTGACGAAGAGAGCTGAAAGAGACCAGTTATTGATGCACTACAAAGTGACGAAGAGAAAGCTGAAAGAGACCAGTTATTGATGCACTACAAAGTGATGAGAAAGCTGAAAGAGACCAGTTATTGATGCACTACAAAGTGACGAGAAAGCTGAAAGAGACCAGTTATTGATGCACTACAAAGTGACGAAGAGAACGCTGAAAGAGACCAGTTATTGATGCACTACAAAGTGACGAGAAAGCTGAAAGAGACCAGTTATTGATGCACTACAAAGTGACGAAGAGAACGCTGAAAGAGACCAGTTATTGATGCACTACAAAGTGACGAAGAGAGCTGAAAGAGACCAGTTATTGATGCACTACAAAGTGACGAGAAAGCTGAAAGAGACCAGTTATTGATGCACTAGAAAGAGACCAGTTATTGATGCACTACAAAGTGACAAAGAGAAAGTTGAAATAGACCAGTTATTGATGCACTACAAAGTGATGAGAAAGCTGAAAGAGACCAGTTATTGATGCACTACAAAGTGACGAGAAAGCTGAAAGAGACCAGTTATTGATGCACTACAAAGTGACGAAGAGAACGCTGAAAGAGACCAGTTATTGATGCACTACAAAGTGACGAGAAAGATGAAAGACCAGTTATTGATGCACTACAAAGTGACGAGACAGCTGAAAGAGACCAGGAGGTTCGCCGAAGACGGATGTATCGGGCCATTGGCGCAAATAATACGGCGACACAACGCATTTCCATTCTCTGGACTGCATCCTGCTGAAGATCTAGTAGTACTGCTACAGGAAAGATCCAGCAGGAATTTGAGAATGAACGCTGAAGAAGAAGAAGTATTTAGGAGTGAGCGGCAGTTAGTGAAGTCACAAAATATAAAAGAATTAAGATTATCGCAGATTTTTTTTAAAATGTGAATGCAGGCCCTTTTTCTGGTATTGTACCTTCTGTAAAAAAACAGAAAATCTATATAGAACATGTTACGTATGGAGCAATATCAAAGAAACTCACTAACCAAGAAGTAATTTTAACAAGTCTGATGTGTTTTCAATTCTTTTCTACCCAGTGCTTTGAGATGTCTCAGAATAAAGAAGTCATATACAAGTATTTAATATTTGTGTCCTCACTTACGAAGGTCCAACTGGGCTGGACATGTCTACAGGCATTTCTGATAAATCTATCCTAAAACAGCTGGATTCCTATCTTCCCCTCTACCCTTCTCTACAACCTCGATTGTTAATGATTTACATGTCCAATTATATTTATAATTTCTTATTCTAAATTGTCAAAGACTAAGTTTGGATGTGTAGATATTTCTTAACATTCATAAAAAACAACTACCTGGTAATATTCTCTTGAGAACACATTTGTAACACCCTTTAATTCGTCAACAAAAATGACTAGAAAAAACCTACAAGCTGTTTTTAACAATAAAGACACAGCAGAATAACTTGTAGCATCTGATTACCACGAGTCCAATGTGTGCTATTTTTTTTTAAATTAAACATTTAATGATATATATATATATATAAACCATACATAGCAATAGAATATTGAATAATTTACAAACCATACAAACTTCACTGTCATTTCCCTTATTTCATGCCTGAGACATCTTGGAGAATACTGTGCTAGGTCCATATGTTTCATTAACCAACAGCATACCAATGGATGATGTGGTCAGCATCATGGTGTCTGTCATCTTTACTTTCTCAGAAGGTCTGGTACCCATTTCCTGAGGGTCAACTAGGGAGATGTTGATTTTAAAATATTTTCTGTTTGAACTGGGAATTGAACCTCGAATCACCCGACTAAGAAGTCAGTGCATTAACCACTGAGATATCTTCACTACAACGTTGTTTTTTTGAAAATTCATCCACAATTAACTAGTATCATTAATGCGGAGAGCATAAATATGTTGTGCTAAGATGTAAGTCATTTATAGGCCTAGCACATCTGTTTTTGTCATGTCTTTGATTTGGGCTGGCTTCCCTTCTTTGAAATCTATCAATAGACATGAGTGTGTAACAACTCTATGCTATGATAGTTTGTCACCCACTTTACATTTGGGTTTTATAGCACAATTTTCACTGGATGACATTTACCAGGTTGGAAACCACAGAGAGCTGGACTTGGGTCAACTACATCAATCTCATATGAGGTGTTCCGCTTTCTGTAACTGATTATATGTAACTAGGTGGTCTATTGCCCCCTGTCTGTGCCCATAAATGCAAAATTTATCGCCTGAAAGCCTCATTCTAGTTTAGGAAATGCCCAACATTAGACTTGGACTGTAGTTGGTTCATCCTCTTATTAGATTTTTCAGAAAACTGGAACACCACATAGGTGGCATTATACTCAATAACTAAGACTTCAGGAGGATGCAAACAACAACTGATATCTGCCATATTTAATTATATGGATACATGTCTTTATGGTGTTACTACAGGATGTACCACATGACATCATGATGACCTACCACATGACATCATGATGACGCATCACATGACATTATAATGACATATCACAGAGCATCATACATATGGCATTGATTTCCTGTAAGAAAATTATGACATTAAAAAACCAGGATAAACTTTTGACTCATATATTTGTTGTTACTAATGGTATTGATAAAACCTCAATTCAAATCTCATATATTCATTGTTCTATAGAATTTAGCATGTCCAATGAAATCTATCTATTGAAAAGATCTGCATTTAAATATTTTTTGGTCTTGCTAGATCTTCAGGCCAGTCACCAGGAAGAAGCTCTAAAGCAGTTCCATGTCAGAGCGGATGCCCCAAAGTTTTGCCTCAGTTCAGTACAGAATCACCATGTCCTCTTTCACAGTTCTTTCTGGACAGTTTTGGAGTATGTGTTCAGGAGTTGTATTCCTGTTCCACATGGGCATTCATTTGTATGAGCCACTTTGATCTGGTACACGTGGCCTTGTAGTCTGCAGTGGCCAGTTCTAAGTCGAAAGATGATTGTTGTTGCCTTTGAATTTGGTGTATTAGGTCTATTTTCTGATTAACATCCATATCTTTTCTTCACTGTGACGTATAAAGGTTGCAGATTAGTGTTTTGACCTCACTGTATGGCAAAGGATAGCTGAATTGTTAATTTTTTCATCCTTCTTTTGTTAGAGCATCAGCTCTCTAATGTCCAGGGATACCATAGTGGACATGTAGCCATTGAAAAATGATGCTTGAACTTTGTTTAATGTTTTTCACTTCTAGTCTAATTTTCTGTAATGACAAGTTCAAACTGTTACAGATCCTGAACTGTATTTAGTTGGTCCTTCGTTATCAAAGTTACTATCCCCAGGTGGTTTGTTGTCCACTCTTGCCGTTAAGCATAGGGATGATTGGAGCTTGCGTTCTAAAGCCAAATGTATGGCTTCGACTGTGCTATGACCGTGTCTGTTCAGGATGTCACTGACTTTTTCTATCCATCTTTTCCGTGGTCTTCCTCTGACTTTGCTTTGTACCCTGATCTCATTTGGTTATATGCTTGTACAGGCAACTTGTCATGATACATTCGCAAAATGTGGCTAAACCACTTGATCTGCTGTCTTTCTATGTAATCTGTGCAAGGTATTATACCTATTCTTTTCCTGATATCTTCATTTCGTAATCTATCGAGACTAGTGACTCCAGCGGCTTTCCTCAAGCATTTCATCTCACGTGTCACTATCTTTCTGTAATGTGAAGATGAGAGACACCAGGTTTCACTATCTTTCTGTAATGTGAAGATGAGAGAGACCAGGTTTGGCACTGGTAACACAGTGTTGGTAGGAATATACTGTAGATTATTTGTCTTTTAACTTTCATCTTGATCTTGGGATGAAAAACTAGTGGTGACAGTTGGTATGTTACTGCATTTGCCTTTTGACATCTCGTCTCTATTAATAAAATATTTATATATAATATATAGCTAAGGATATGATTTTAAATACTTTCAGAGTTCAAAGTGTCATAACCATAAGTTAAAGGGGTTTCTCTAACAGGCAACGTGTCTAACAGTTAAGTTATAGGGGTTTCTCTAACAGGACCATTAGTTCAAATGCAGAAATGCAAATATACTCAGTCCATATCTATAAAACCATTAATGCTTGTAAGGGTACTGCATTATCAGAGTCCACCAATGATTTCTACATTCAGTGATACAGATGAGTGTCATTCTCAAACTTATGCAGATTAGCAGGATGTAGTCTGATGAGAAAAATGTATTGCGCCATTACAGCTTGGCTGCATTATCTACACCTTTCAGCCTGACACATTTGTGGCTTCTTGGTCACTTCGACCCTATATGGGATGGAACAGCCACCTTTACCCACCACCCACAAATCTACCCATCACCCACAAATGTTGCCTCATACAACATGCATGACAGGTAATAGCAGTGCTTTGCTTTGTTTCCCTTTGAGCTCCAGCACCATACAGAAAATGATTGGATCATTTTTTGATATTGTCTCTTACAAATTTTATTTGTCTTTCTCTGCTCCTTTCACTTTTGATTGTTTCTTGCAGGATTCTCTTTGATGGGATATCATGTCAATTTACATGTCCAAACCAAGATAGTTTTTGTCATTTTATTACTGAATGTAACAGTCTTGTGGACTTGTATCATTCTCTATTTTATTTATGTCATACACATTTCTCTTATGCTCTATAAAGAAAATGCATATAATTCATCTTGTATCTGAAGGTCTTCATTTGTTTCTGCATGTCTACAGCGAGTGTCAGCATTTCATTATATCTAGATCACAAAAACATGGAAGATCTACTTCTTAAATGTCAAAGTAATTAGTGAATATGTTTACACTGCGTACATAATTAAATATACATGTAATGAAAAGGCAAGCTTGATACGGTCAACTTTTAAAATAATGTGTGTATGAATATTCAAGAGTAAATTCAATAGCACTACATTCACAGTGGAAATCTTTTGCTGCGCAAGTAACAGAACTGAGCTACTGCAGCCACCATTGCCAGGATCTGAAAATAGAAGAGATATCAGAGCTAAACCACACATAAAGTGTATGAACAAATGTCCCTTTTGCAATCTGTCTATCCGTCTAATACCATAGCACTGTATGGAAAAATGTCACTTTTGCAATCTATTCGTCTGTCTAATACCATAGTACTGTATGGAGAAATTGCTCTATAGCACAGTATGGAGAAATGTCACTATAGTACTGTATGTACAAATTGCTCTATAGTAATGTATGTACAAATTGCTCTATAGTACTGTATGGAGAAATTGCTCTATAGTACTGTATAGACAAATGTCACTATAGTACTGTATGGACAAATTGTTCTATAATACTGTGTTGACAAATGTCACTATAGTACCATATGGACAAATTGCTCTATAATACTGTGTGGACAAATTGCTCTATAGTACTGTATAGACAAATTGATGCAGGGACCATATTCTCATATGCACCTTCATGGCATGGAATATTGCACCTATATATTACCCATAGATTGATTGCCTTACTCGAGAAGAGTGTTCTATCTACATTTATCCCTCTCTAGCACAAAAACATCCAGACATTCCATGGTGCCAGTGTACTACCTCATCCATGTATTAACTCATTGCTGGCCAGAAATGACGAGCTTAGTTGTCTCCCATTACTGGGAGGGGGAAGGCCTTTGCATATGTTTAGACAAAAATTATAGTTCTTTCCTGGAAAAATGTAATTTAAAAACCTGATATCACAACAAAACTCTTTTGTCAGCACGCTGTGTTGACAAACCGGGCGAAGCATATAGCCGAAATGTGTCATTTCTTGACACGAAAGGCGAAATCAACCGACCGATTCGGTAAACCCGAAACCGAACAAACAAATTGAGATCGGTAACATTTTGACAGAATGTTTTGGCAACATCGAGAAGAGAATTTATCTAGCTTCCTGTTTCTATTGTCAAAATGGCGAAAGACAATAGTGTTTGATTATGGAATGGAAATCCTAGCAATCTTTAAGCATCTGCTTTGCGGCGAGGCGACATGATAGTGAATTGAGTTTATTATACTTCTATAGAGAAGTGTCGATTTCTTCAGTGAAATAATTATTTATTCCGAATTCAATGTGGATATATTGAAACATAAGTACTTCAATTTGTTTAATTAGAATAGACACGAGGTTCCACAATGTTCTCACTATGTAAATTATATAATATTCAACAGCTTTCCATTGATCAAAAATACGGTAGGTCTAGCTGTAGATAGGTCTAAATCTACTTTATCACTTTATCACAAGTCTCGTATCACACACACAAACAAAACTTACACCAATATATGCAGAATTTATTTCTTTATTTATATGTGTGAATATTATTTAAATATCTGTAATAACAAAAACGTTATTGCAATTTCAAAACGGCCACTGACAATTGTGTAAAATTTCCAAAAACCAATTCCGCGGCAGAAGAGAGATTGCGTAATTGTAAACACAGCTTGCTAAAGGTTAATATTCGACATCATAATAAATGTTTCCATTCATTTCATTGCAACAAATAAACTCACGAAAATTATGAATTATAGGATTCTCCAACAAATTTTGGATGCAGCCATATTATAAACCAGATAAGATATGTTTACTATTGCTAAGAGCGCCATGTTATTGAAATCTCATTTAAAATGTGTCAATCGCTGAAGCCATGCCATACCCAATAATCATTCTGTATGCTCAGTACCTGCAAATCAACACTGTACATGCAAAATAAATTTAACATACTGTAGACAAGATGGGAAAACAAAACATGAAATGATTGTACCTGTACAGATCCTACTTGTAGACAAGATGGGAAAACAAAACATGAAATGCTTGTACCTGTACAGATCCTACTTGTAGACAAGATGGGAACACAAAACATGAAATGCTTGTACCTGTACAGATCCTACTTGTAGACAAGATGGGAAAACAAAACATGAAATGCTTGTACCTGTACAGATCCTACTTGTAGACAAGATGGGAACACAAAACATGAAACGCTTGTACCTGTACAGATCCTACTTGTAGACAAGATGGGAACACAAAACATGAAATGCTTGTACTTGTACAGATCCTACTTGTAGACAAGATGGGAACACAAAACATTAAATGATTGTACCTGTACAGATCCTACTTGTAGACAAGATGGGAACACAAAACATGAAATGCTTGTACCTGTACAGATCCTACTTGTAGACAAGATGGGAACACAAAACATGAAATGCTTGTACCTGTACAGATCCTACTTGTAGACAAGATGGGAACACAAAACATGAAATGCTTGTAACTGTACAGATCCTACTTGTAGACAAGATGGGAACACAAAACATGAAATGCTTGTACCTGTACAGATCCTACTTGTAGAAAAGATGGGAACACAAAACATGAAATGCTTGTACCTGTACAGATCCTACTTGTAGACAAGATGGGAACACAAAACATGAAATGCTTGTACCTGTACAGATCCTACTTGTAGACAAGATGGGAACACAAAACATGAAATACTTGTACCTGTACAGATCCTACTGTAGACAAGATGGGAACAAAAAACATGAAATGCTTGTACCTGTACAGATCCTACTGTAGACAAGATGGGAACAAAAAACATGAAATGCTTGTACCTGTACAGATCCTACTGTAGACAAGATGGGAACACAAAACATGAAATGCTTGTACCTGTACAGACCCTTCTGTAGACAAGATGGGAACACAAAACATGAAATGCTTGTACCTGTACAGATCCTACTTGTAGACAAGATGGGAACACAAAACATGAAATGCTTGTACCTGTACAGATCCTACTGTGATGCCAGTGACTCCTAAAATGTACATGTTCCTCATGAACCAATACTGCATCTCCTCAATACAACCCTGGAGACATCAACAAAAACATGAGATATAAGGATGGAAGATAATACAGTTATTTCCTATATAAGGATGGAAGATAATACAGTTATTTCCTATATAAGGATGGAAGATAAGACAGTTATTTCCTATATGAGGATGGAAGATAATACAGTTATTTCCTATATAAGGATGGAAGATAATACAGTTATTTCCTATATAAGGGTGGAAGATAATACAGTTATTTCCTATATAAGGATGGAAGATAATAGTTATTTCCTATATAAGGATGGAAGATAATACAGTTAATTCCAATATAAGGATGGAAGATAATACAGTTATTTCCTATATAAGGATGGAAGATAATACAGTTATTTCCTATATAAGGATGGAAGATAAGACAGTTATTTCCTATATGAGGATGGAAGATAATACAGTTATTTCCTATATAAGGATGGAAGATAATAGTTATTTCCTATATAAGGATGGAAGATAATACAGTTAATTCCAATATAAGGATGGAAGATAATACAGTTATTTCCTATATAAGGATGGAAGATAATACAGTTATTTCCTATATAAGGATGGAAGATAAGACAGTTATTTCCTATATGAGGATGGAAGATAATACAGTTATTTCCTATATAAGGATGGAAGATAATACAGTTATTTCCTATATAAGGATGGAAGATAATAGTTATTTCCAATATAAGGATGGAAGATAATACAGTTAATTCCAATATAAGGATGGAAAATAATACAGTTATTTCCTATATAAGGATGGAAGATAATACAGTTATTTCCTATATAAGGATGGAAGATAATACAGTTATTTCCTATATAAGGATGGAAGATAATACAGTTATTTCCTATATAAGGGTGGAAGATAATACAATGATTTCTATATGAAAATGAAAGTTAATACAGTTAATGTGACCTTCATTTGCTCTTCATTTAAATGTATTATGGAAATTTGATATTAAGTGTGGCATAAGGTATTACATAAACTGTGATGTCTCACAAGTAAGTATTACATGCACTGTGATGTATGTCAAGTAAGTATTACATGTACTGTGATATCTTGTCAAGTAAGTATTACATGAACTGTGATATCTTGTCAAGTAAGTATTACATGTACTGTGATAGCTTGTCAAGTAAGTATATTATGTACTGTGATATCTTGTCAAGTAAGTATTACATGTACTGTGATATCTTGTCAAGTAAGTATTACATGTACTGTGATATCTTGTCAAGTAAGTATTACATGTACTGTGATATCTTGTCAAGTAAGTATTACATGAACTGTGATAGCTTGTCAAGTAAGTATTACATGAACTGTGATGTCTCACAAGTAAGTATTACATGAACTGTGATGTCTCACAAGTAAGTATTACATGCACTGTGATGTCTGTCAAGTAAGTATTACATGTACTGTGATATCTTGTCAAGTAAGTATTACATGTACTGTGATATTTTGTCAAGTATTACATGTACTGTGGCATCTCACAAGTAAGTATTCTGGTTTAAATTGAGAAAGCTTACTCTCTGGTACCACAGTGTAACATCCCCAAGACCACAGTTTGGTGAAGGATTGACACAGCAAGACTCTGGTACTCTTTGCTCTTCTGGCCATGCTTGTATATTGTACCAGTCTGTGTGATTGTCTACTCCACAACACTGCAGCTACACCAGGTCAGAAAATATAGATACAACAAGATGATTACCCTTCAACAGTTCTGGACTCTTTCAGTTTATATTTGTTGACAGTTGTTGGTGGGGTGAGCTGGTGCTTCCCATGTTTAACAATACAATTCACGAGTCACTTGTTTTTCTTCAATTATTTCCCTATACATTGTTTATACCTTATCCCTGATGACATTGTTTATACCTTATCTCTGATGACATTGTTTATACCTCATCTATGATGACATTGTTTATACCTTATCTCTGATGACATTGTTATAACTTATCCCTGATGACATTGTTTATACCTTATCTCTGATGACATTGTTATATCTTATCTCTGATGGCATTGTTATACCTTATCTCTGATGACATTTCACATTTTATCCCTTCTCCCAACTCCAACAGTTTCTAAAGCATTTTGCTTCATACAGAGTTTATCTTATTACTTTCATCATCATCATCAAGTGCCGTCTCCGCAACGAAGGTTGGGTACTGGCAACACAGAATTTGCAGAAAAATATTCTTTACCATGTGTTTAACTATTGATTTTAGGTTGTTTAAATTTGCCATCCTGTTCCATTCTGTTTACTAGTATTGGGATGAAATCTAATGAATTTCTCAAAACATGCCCAAAATTATTTGACTAATCTTTGTTGTATGATTTCCTATTTATGTAAAAATTCTCAATCAATTTTTAACACTGCCTACTGTATTACCTGTGAATAATTACTTATTTACTTACTTATTCGATCCCAGAGATTGTGAGCTTTCACTCTTTCTTCCCTGTACCAGGTGCATGTCTTCTTCAGCTGTGTTGTGTCTGTATAAAAGGTGTCAGTAATGGAGGGATTTGGTGGTAACAGTTGTTTTTGTAGGTCTTGTAGTGCAGAGCATTCAACAAGGTGGTGTTTTACTGTTTTCTCCTCTTGTCTGCTGCATTGGCTGCAGTATGGTGTATAGTCTGCAGTAATCCTTTGTAAATGTTTGTTAAGTTGTACATGTGTTGTTCGCAGCATGAATATTGTGATTTAATCTTTGCTGTGAAGTCTATATGCTGTTGGTTGGTTGGTTGCTGATCCAGCGGTCCATGGGCTCATGCCCTTTGACCCACTATATGCTGTTGTGTGGATTTAGTTGAGACATGTCTGTATATAGCACTCTTTGTTTTGAGCCAGTGCCCAGCGGTCCATCCATTGTTGTTTACAGCTGTTGTGGATAATGTGTTTAGCTGTTATAAGGTTGGAAGAAGTTCCTGATTGGGGCATACTTGTTCCATTTTTTTGCCAGTTTATCAGCACTTTCATTACAATGATACCTGGTGTATAATTACTAAACAGCTAGAGAAGATCTACAAGTCTAGGGCCGTAATAAAATACATATGAAAATAAGGAAGGATGTCTATCACACACACACAAAAATATGAGGTAACTTCAAAACATTCCAGGAATTATTGGATTATATATAAATAAGTAGCAATAGAATTATCTATGCTACATTTCCTTCAAAGTAGTTCTCTTCTGCAACTACACACTTTTGCCAATGTACATACAGCTTCTGGAAACATTCAGGGCACCTATTCTTTGACACCTCTCTCAGCTGTCTTGTAGCATTGGTGGTAACGACATCTGCATCCTTGAATCACTAACCTTTCAGTGTCAATTTCAGTCAAGGAAACAAGAAAAAATCAGCCGGTACAAGGTCAGGAGAATAGGGAGGCTGTTCCTGAGTAATCACATTGTGCTTTGCAAGGTACTGCTTTACCAGTAGGGATCGATGTGGCAGCGCATAGTCATGCAGAATAATCCAATTGTTTGTTCTCCATTTTTCTGGTCATTTTCTTCTTGTTGCATCTCTTAGATGATGGAGGATATCGATGTACATTTCATTGCTAACCTTTCAGCCTTCAAGTCTTCTTTTAGTGCAAACACTTTCTGAACACATTCAATGTTGACAGTAGTCTACTACATGTATCATCATCAATACTAATACGACCTTCACATTAACGCTTTCCCCACACAATAACTTGCAATTTTTTCATTGCTGTATAAAAATATGCATTACTAAGCTATGTCAGTGTCTCTGAGGTTGATTCCCCAAGAAAAACACAGAATTTAACACGTGTACATTGTTCAATAACACATAACTAGCACATCTGTATTTTCTCTTCGAGAGTATATGTGAACATATGTCTGACAATGTCCTTTTGTCATGGTCATTACCAACTACTAAACTAGGAATCTTGATTATTCTCTTCGCACATGTCCATAGGTGCTCTGATCTCCGCTTCAGTAAATCTCTCAGGGCATAACGACGGATGGTTCCGGTTCTATCATCTAACTTCTAAACTATCTTCTAAACTAAACTTCTATCATTCTAACTTCTAAACATATAATCTCCATATCATCTTTCATGCAATCACTAGTGAGACTATTCCTGGCACTTTTTTGGAAGCTACCTTGTACAACTCATACTAATAAAGAAATGCAAATAATCAGATAATGTAGAGATAAGGACAATACAAATTAATTTTTGGGTACATTAGTAATAAATAATGACAAACTAAAACATAGATAAAAATGTTACTAAAAATATGTTTATAAATAAAACTCAAACTACTACAGGACAGTTGAATAATGACTTATTATTCATTAGAATATTTGATTATTCCGGGGATTGTTTTAAGCTATCTTGTGCAACTGATACTAAGCCTATTGGAGGAGCCTTCTACTCAGAGGGGGTACATGTTACGATATTACAAGATGAGCAGATAGTTTGCTTGTGTCGCTCATTGTTTGTCTTTCCTCTAATGAGGCGCTTCGCAGCTAGCGAACTGTTCCTCGTGTGGGAAGATCATTCCATTACCACTTTTTGTGTCTGTAGGTCGCAGATCTAATTTCTTATGTATAAACAGTGTTGGGTAACTGCAACAGTTAAATTAGAGTCAGTGTTGATGCACCTTCCTAGACTAGGTGCTGCTTTGTTAGACACATTGGGGATCTGGGATTAGACCAGTGCATTTCTCAAGGACTCATCTCGTTTGCTTATGATGGCCTTTCAATCCATCTCCAGGCGATGTGTAATTTGACTCTTCGCCATTGTGTATATTACCCAAAGAAGTAGGTAGAGTACACCTATCTCAGACAAGAAGCTTCGCAGTCTGCTCTTGGATACTGAAAACCCAATTACCCCTATATGAGGTGTTGGACAATAGCAACAGTCGAGTTGGGCTAGATTGTGATATCTAAAGACAGGGACTTGCTTCCCGTCTACATTTCCCACAACGTACAGAGTCCTAGTCTCAACACTGCTTTTGACAGAAGTCCTGAACAGAGTGCTCCCCAACATATTTTCAATGATTTTCCTGTGTACAATGGGGAGCTCTATTCAAAGCTTTCTTTCATACCCAATGGTACATGTTCAGTTGGCGTATGCAAAACCAGTCATGATTGGCGTATCCAAAACCAGTCATGACTCCTACTTTGAATGGGGTCTATTGTGGTAGAGGATGTGTGACTTTTGTGTGTTCTCCAGCATGAACAACACTTCTGCCAGTCTCGTGCTGGGCAATTGTAGCTCCATTGCCACTATATCGATTCACATACACGACGCTGCTGTATAGCTAGTATTGTCGTTTCCAGATTCAATGTGTACTCATAGGATAATGTCTGAGCGGGATCTACCCATATCCGGCATTGACACTGGCCGCCCTTCCAATGTTTCTGAATTTTCTGCTGTACGAGATGTAATGCACAGATAGTGCCATCACTGTGTGTCGACAGTGCTGCTGGGTGTGTTGTGTACCGACAGTGCTGCTGGGTGTGTTGTGTGCCGACAGTGCTGCTGGGTGTGTTGTGTGCCGACAGTGCTGCCGGGTGTGTTGTGTGCAGACAGTGCTCCTGGGTGAGTTGTGTGCCAACAGTGCTGCTGGGTGTGTTGTGTGCCAACAGTGCTGTGTTCTGACAGTGCTGCTTGGTGTGTTGTGTGCAGACAGTGCTGCTGGGTATGTTGCGTGCACAGTGCTGATGGGTGTGTTGTGTGCAGACAGTGCTGCTGGTGTGTTGTGTGCAGACAGTGCTGCTGGGTGTGTTGTGTGTCGACAGTGCTGCTTGGTGTGTTGTGTGCAGACAGTGTTGCTGGGTGTGTTGTGTGCAGACAGTGCTGCTGGTGTGTTGTGTGCAGACAGTGCTGCTGGGTGTGATGTGTGCCGACAGTGCTGCTGGGTGTGTTGTGTGCTGCTTGGTGTGATGTGTGCCGACAGTGCTGCTGGGTGTGTTGTGTGCCGACAGTGCTGCTGGGTGTGTTGGCTTAGAAGTCTCAGAGATATTGCTTGTCTCTTTGCAGTCAATTCTCATTCCATCTACAGCCTCCACATCCACAAGCCTAAATGTGTTGGCCAGGAATAGAGCAGGAGTAGCTGGGTTTGTTTCCAGCGTGCACCACGAGGAGGTACTTTTATGATCTTGGTTATCTGCTAACCCTGGGTCTGCACGAGAGCAATGTGAGACCCTATGCAACCGCTCTTGTAGCATAACAATGATCATACTAGATTTCAAGCGGGGTGTAGTCCAGAGAACGGAAATGCATTGTCACAGTTTTATTTGCGCCAATGGCCCAACACATCCACCTTCTGTGATCCTAATTTATTCAGTACTTACATCCTGCTGTAAAGAATCCAGTGTGATTGACCATCCCTTGGAGTCGCGGTCATGCAACGACGCATTCTGAGACTGTAGCTCAATCTGAATTTCTGTTCTGTAGTCAAATCTGATCCCCCCTGAGAGTTCACTATGGATGATATCATGCACCTGAAAGATAAATTATCAATCAATAACTTCATAAATGTAAATAATAATTAGTTTATTTAATAAATCATGCATGTGGTTGCGTCTGTGGGTCTCACCAATGGCCCACTAGACATACCATCCATGCAACAGAAAACCTTAGTGGATGATATGCCGTTATATTGAGGTTATCTTCTTATAGAAGCTTCATGGCATGTCATCTATACAGTTATGATTTTGTTTTGTTGTTTAAATGTTTTTTCATGTTTGCCTGAATATATGTATGCACCCTTTGTAGTTGGGAGGGAGCCAGAGATGTACTGCGCAGCACTGAGGAGGAGGAAACTGACATCACTGTTTTTCCTATGGCTGAGGCCCATCATAGAGGCACAGTGACTCAGGACGTGACAATCCTTTTGACTTGAACATTTGGTTGCATGCCTGGAGCAATAGAGAAGTTCGGCATAACCAGTAGTCAATTGGTGGCGGGGAATGAGCACAGTGAACCCTATCTTGGCTACAGTGGCTAGGAGCAGTGCAAAGGTTGAAACCTACCTTCCTGTAGGTGTGATAGTTATTATCTGGCTCTGTCCCGGGGTGGGCCGAAAATCCACAGACTTCCCAGCAATATAATGCCATCTAATGGCATTAGGTCAAAGGGCATGAGCCCATGGACCGCTGGATGAGCAACCAACCAACCAACCATTCAATAAATCAATACCTGACGCTGATAAAACACCCAAGGGAGTTTGAGTTTATCATTTTTATTCCCAATGCCACCCAAAACCTCCCTTCAACTCCCTAATGGGAAAAATGTTCTACTGAGTTTTTTCCCCCAGTTCCCATGTCAAGCGGTGGCAGTTTTACTTTCAGCTTCAGATTAGGTTATTCTCTAGCATTCATTTTGATGGGGAGGTTCTACAGAGGTTTGGTCAATTTCAGATGACTGTTTTACTCAATGTGGCTGTAGGGTGTAATCTCACCAGCTGGGCACTCTTCTACTCTGGATCGTGACTTTCTTGCAATCTTGAGGCATACTACAGATGAAAATAATTCTTACAGCTGACGGGAATTGAACCAGGTCTGTTCTAGCAGCACCGAATCGCTTTGCAACACAAGTAAACAGGTTTTCCGTACTTGACCAACCACATCCTAAAAAAAGATGTGGCGCTGTCAAGACTTTCAGCCTGTGTACTCGAGTCACTGAGAACAGACCAATCGAAACAAGGACTATGACAACATTAACGAACATCCCGTACAAGTATTAAAGTATCCTCAGGAACACAAACACAGAACATGCATATTCGTACAGATGAAAGGGTTTATTACTTCCCAGCAGACAAGGCATGGGTCTTCAGAAGGTCATAAAAATGTTTGTGTTCATTATCAAAGAGCAAATGCAGAAGAAGTATTATTCAGTGAAGGGAAAAAGTACCTACCTTATCTTTCATAACAAAGCCAAGAGTTCCTGCTGTAATCTCTAATGCAAATACTAGTAGCACCAGTACAAAGTACTGCAAAATAAAATAGTGGATTCACGAATGTAGAATAAATGAAAACAGAGTGTTTAAATCATCATAAATCTATAGAATTCAAAACAGACCTCTGAAGATCTGAAAAACTAAAAACTTCTTCTTCAGCATTCATTCTCAAACTCCCGCTGGATCTCTCTTGTAGAGTTACTACTAGATTTCCAGCAGGATGTAGTCCAGAGAATGGATTGCGTTGTGTCGCCGTTTTATCTGCGCCAATGGTCCAACACATCCGTCTTCAGCTGAGAAAAAAACTAAAAATAAAAGAGCAAAGTAAATAAAAACAAAAACAAGCCAGATTAAAAAATACAAAACGTCTCCCTGCCACCGGATTCTTTTTTGAAAATGTGCGTTATTGATGGTGAGTGTTTTGAAAATGTGATAATTTTTTGGTTGTTAGAGATATTTAAATAATATTTGCACATATAAATAAAGAATTGAATTATGAATATATTGGTGTAATTTATGTACGTGTGTGTGTGATACCAGACGTATGAGAAAGTGGTAACGACGTTTTTCACAAAAAAACATATATTTTATAACAAATAAAGAGGAAAAAAATAACTTACCTTACTTATCAAATTCCTTGGCAACACTAAACTAAATCACACAAATCTTTTTGTATTTATGTTCTTTCATTGCGAAATTATCAAAATATAGCTGGGGGAACTGTATAAAACATGTAGATTTGCAGTAAAATCGTTCTTTGAGCTTAGGCCTAGAGTCATTTTTGGTGCCACTTCAACATAATCGATATCAAACGTACAAGTCCCCAAACCAACACAGCATTCTGTATATTCCCTGCTGTGAAACTAAATAACCTAATAATTCATGATTCAAGCCACGATTCAATGTTATTTTATTCAAAATACGATGAAAGAAAGGTCTATAAAACCGATCCACCATCATGGCATTATACCGGTGTGCAGATGTGGTCAGATTAATTGCTCTTAAACGTGTAAGACTAGCTAGCCATTCTCAACAACGATCATGTTGGAAGTGGGGGATATACCGGCTTCGATTACGCATGTCCCCAGCTATGTGCACAGGCTGTGGTATGTGTAAATCTCACGATACCTCGTCGGATGGGGTGTGTCGCCAACGACACGAGCCGCCATTTTTTTTTTTGTCGACCGGTGTTAATATAGGCGTGGTGAAGGTTAAACTGCCCACCGGAGAGAATTTGCTGTTGTTACCATGGTTTACAGCTCACCTGCACTTTTCTACCTGAACAATCTGATTTCAGCATGTCTATAGGGCACTTTCATCTTTCATCGGATGGTAATGACAACTCCAGCCTCCACATCATTAGTTGCTTCTTACAACATGCCCGGTAGTTAACAGTGTGATTACCGTAGAAATCTGAGTATAAACCCATCAGATAATAAGCAGAGGAGGTGATTTGGGCATCCCAAAAGTGTCTAGTCCTAAATTTGATTATAGACTGACATAGAAATAACATAATAATGTTGGTAATAATACAGTGGAATCTCATTATAAGAATGAATGAACATGCTAAATGGAAATTAACACAAACTTTAGCAACTGTAAAATGCAAGGGCATTCCTTTCATTTGCCCCATTCACATTACCTCAATGAAGAAATCAAGGAATAAATAGGGTCACTGTATTCCTATAACAATACATCCAAAGATAATACAGCACAGCCTTCCCTAACCATTTCTATAGATGGCTTATCACATGTGGCTCGACTTTGAAACAACAGACCATACTTTCCTGAACAAATTGTTTGTGTTCGGTGTCCTGGCATTCTGATGTTGAATTACGCTAGTGAATAGTAATTACTACCTAATTATCTTGCCACAGGGTTCAGACGAAAAATACAGCAGACAGTAAAGTCTAAGTGGGAAACAATATAATGACAGAATGACAAGACAAATGGGCACAGTCAGATGTCTTTGTTTTTAAAATATACAGAAGAATTTGAACTTTGTTACCATAAGTTTACCATGTAGGTAGTATACTGTAATAAATGTGAGAAAGGATTGTGAAATTAACCTACTGGTATCAATTATGGCAGAATTACATGTTTGGAATCACTTTTCAAAGGCGAGAGGCACAGATAAGACGCTATTCACTATTGATTTCCCTACTCCATTCCCCCTCACTCCAACACAGGTTTTTAAAAAAAAATGCAAGACTGTCATTGCGGGCGAAATTTCAGAAGTGGCATGTTTGTGTGAGAGTCATGTGTAGAAGACCTCTGTACAGAATTAATTAGGACTTCATTCGTTACGTTTTTTATTATTGTTGTTGGTCACTATTTATTTACTTGGAGTCACTTGTCAAAAATAGACAAGGTCGATCAGCAACATGCATGGAAATAATGAAAATCTGCCATGAGTTGATGTTCACATTTTCTGTACACAGATCTTATAGCACAGTAGATGGTCACGGTTTGTGCATATTGTAACCTTTGTTCCTGTACTGGTACATCGCAACGTGGAAAATGTGTGACATAGCAGATCCTTTGTTTAGCTTAGGTAGTGTTTTGGACATCACCATCAAGTGACATCTCCGCAACGAAGGTTGACTGCAACAGACATCCAACATCTCATCTTCTATCTCGGTGGTGCACTCTGCTAGACTGTAATCTATCTCATGATGTTACTCTCCCACTTGTATCTCTCCCTATCTCTTGCTTGACTTTACACCTCGTTTCAGATGAGTAGGAAATTTGTGGTAGGCCTACTAATTGTGACATCACAGATTTCGCCTAAAACTGATGTCATTTTTCCAGTAGAATTCAGACTTGGAAGGATTTGAATGATCTTGTAGGTTTTGAATGGCTGTTTGTAGGCCTACTGGTTACTGTAAAAAAATGTTCTCTTTTACGTTTCTACAGCTAATTTTGTTTAAACATTTTGTCGTACGCAAGTCACACCCACTTTAATTTTGTCTGCTCCTAAAGAAGTGTCTACCAACACTACCTGGTAGACTAGGCCTAGATGATAAATGTGAGTTACTGGTAGATTGGCATAGGCTATTTCATTTGTTTTTTTCCACAGACCATTCTGCATTTCAGTTAATAAATAATATCAGATACTGGTATATTATAGCCCTAGGCATTTCTTCTTCTTCTTCTTCCGTTCTCAAACTCCTGCAGATTAGCAGGATGTAGTCCGGAGAACGGAATGTGTTGTGTCATGGTTTACAGCATTGCTGCAGTATCTGCGCCTTTCGGCCTAACACATCCGACTTCAGCATGGCTTTGGGCCACTGACCCTATATGGGATGAGACAGCCAACTCCATCCCATAACCTCCTTAGTCGCCTTTTACAACATGCGTGGAAGGTAAACAGTGTTGCTATTCTTTGCTCCCATTTCGGGCCCCGTCAACACACGGGCGGCCCTAGGCATTTTATCCAGGATTGAATTTAACGACAAAAGCATGCAAGTCACTGGTTTTTTTACATTTGGGGGGAGGGGGTAGTTTTTACCGGTAAGTTTTTTCTCTGATAACCAACACAAAAGTTTGAGTGATTTTCAATGTGCTGCTGGTTTCACGGAAGCTACATTATTTCGCACCTTCCAGCCCAGCACATTGGTTTTCAGCATGAAAATGTCTGGTAAAAAGATCTTACTAAATAAATTGTCTGCCCAAGTTGATTTTTTAAATACTGTTGCTATGCATTTCAATGGCATGAACCATCTTGGTGCTCATGACATCCAAATCACTCAATGAAACCTTACTCCACTGACAATAGGGTTAAGCATGCCCTTAAAAATTATTATATATTGCAGTTGGTAGTATATTCTGTTCAGGATGTAGCGACAATCCAACATTTTTTATATGTAGTGATTTTCCAGGCAATATTTACAATCAGTAGGTTGCGATTGCTTTCTAACAATTCAGATCCCAAATTGCCCGTGGCTGAAACTAAACTATGTAGATTATCTGAGAGGCACTGTATACCTCTCCACCACAGAATCATTGTTAGGAAAAAAAAAAAACAACTACTGTCTAATGTCTTCGTTCATTCTCAAACTCCTCCAAATTAGAAGGATGTAGTCCAGAGAACGGAATACGTTGTGTCCTGATTTACAGCAATGCTGCGATATCTGTGCCTTTTGGCCCAATAACACCTATTATAGATAAACTATAAATTTTGTCAAATCAGGATAAGAGAAATGACTTACCCCAATTAAGAGACACTGATTCTCTAGAAAAGCTCCACAGCATCCCATAAATCCAATGATGAGAATAATTATACTAGAGACAATGCACAATGATGATGTGCTAAGGAAGGAATGAGTTGGTATGATGGACACACTTTCTCCTCGTGATCCCCACAGCCATATCGCAACAGTCAGAACTCCGCAGCCCAGCAGCTAGAAGATATTTGGTAATTAGTGTATAATTTTCAATTATAATTATTAAAATTTTCAGAATTATATGACAGAATAATTTTCTTATGTATCTTTGATGATGATTTGTCATCATGTTCCACTTTTGTTTGAATATGAATATATATAATTGATGCTGACTAACTGAAAAACAACTGGAAGATTTAAAACTTCTTTCACAATATTCAGCAAAAATACAAATTTACTGTCAATTTATCTTTCAATTCCACGCAGAGCAAAGGTCCTATTCAAGTCCCCCTCCTTCTTCGTTCATTCATTCTCAAACTCCTGCAGACCCCGCCGAAGACGGATGTGTCGGGCCATTGGCGCAAATAAAACGGCGACACAACGCATTTCCATTTTCTGGACTACATCCTGCTGGAAATCTAGCAGGACGTCCTGTTAGATCCAGTGGGAGTTTGAGAATGAACGCAGAAGAAGAAGAAGAAACTCCTACAGACAAAATTAATATATTACTTCTTCTTCAGCATTCATTCTCAAGATCCCGCTGGATCTCTCTTGTAGATTTCCAGCAAGATCTAGTCCAGAGAATGGAAATGTGTTGTGTCGTCATTTTATTTGAACCACTGATCCGACATATCCGTCTTCAGCAGTAGCTATATTACTGAGAACTGAATGCATTATGTATGATTTACAGCTTAGCTGCAATAGCTGTGCATTTTGATCTGACACATCAAACTTCCTTATGGCTTCTGGTTCAGTGACCTCTATGGGATGGGAAAGCCAACTCCACTCCCAAACCTCCTTAGTAGTCTCTTACAACATACATAGCAAGTAACAAGAGTTTATATTCTTTGTCCCTTTCAAGCTCTGGCAACATACAGGCTGTTCACCTACTTATGCCATAGTCTTTTTCATGCCTATCAATGTTCATGCCTTATTATTCAAGCCTATCAACCTTCATCTGTACATTCCAGCATTGGCTTTAATCAAAGTATCAATATTCTTATCATATGGTATATTATCTTATTTAATTGATAATTGAACTCAATCAATTAATCAATTGCCATGCAGGGTGGTATAGGCGATCATGCTTCTCCACAACTCTCTGTCTCTTGTGTTGTTAATATGTTCAGTCGGTGACATTCTTTCATGCCACAATGACAACCCATCCAGCAATTTCTCTCCTCTCTTTCTTCTCCCTTTGATCTTCCCAGTGGCTACTAGATGATAAAATTGTGCTCTTCTCGTCACATGCCCTAAATATCTTGACTGCCAAATTTTGCTATAATTTGTCTTATTGCAATAATCTTCGAAGACTTCTACATTAGTTTTCCTAGCTGTCCAAGTTATTTTCTTCTCAAAAACCACATCGTAGTAGCCTCCAATTCACTTTCAGCTTTTATGCTTACCATCCATACTTTATATCCATAAAAACCGCAGAAGATAGATGTGTTGGGCCATTGGCGCAAATAAAACAGCAACACAACACATTTCCATTATCTGGACTACATCCAACTGGAAATCTTGTAGGATCATTGTCCTGTTACAAGAGAAATCCAGTGAGAGTTTGAGAATGAACGCTGAAAAAAAAGAAGAAGAATATCCATAAAAAATAATTGGGCTGATATAACATACTAGCTCTCAAATTGAACTCACCCAAAGAAAAATATTGAAACCAAAGAATATATACTTGACTACACTGAAGCTTGTCTTTTCTCTTCCCATTCCACTGTCTTTTGGAGTACCAGGTTGTCTGAAATACAAAGACAAATTACAAATGTTAAAATTATATATCAGATGGAAACAATAAACCTGAGCATGGAAACAATAAACATGAGCATGGAAACAATAAACCTGAGCATGGAAACAATAAACCTGAGCATGGAAACAATAAACATGAGCATGGAAACAATAAACCTGAGCATGGAAACTTCTTCTTCTTCAGCGTTCATTCTCAAACTCCTGCTGAATTCTCTTATAGCAGGACCATGGTCCTACTAGATTTCCAGCAGGATGTAGTCCAGAGAATGGAAATGCGTTGTGTCGCCGTTTTATTTGCGCCAATGGCCCGACACATCCGTCTTTGGCGGAGAGCATGGAAACAATAAACCTGAGCATGGAAACAATAAACCTGAGCATGGAAACAATAAACCTGAGCATGGAAACAATAAACCTGAGCATGGAAACAATAAAGCTGAGCATGGAAACAATAAACCTGAGCATGGAAACAATAAACCTGAGCATGGAAACAATAAACCTGAGCATGGAAACAATAAACCTAAGCATGAGAAACAATAAACCTGAGCATGAGAAACAATAAACCTGAGCATGGAAACAATAAACCTGAGCATGGAAACAATAAACCTGAGCATGGAAACAATAAACCTGAGCATGGAAACAATAAACCTGAGCATGGAAACAATAAAGCTGAGCATGGAAACAATAAACCTGAGCATGGAAACAATAAACCTGAGCATGGAAACAATAAACCTGAGCATGGAAACAATAAACCTAAGCATGAGAAACAATAAACCTGAGCATGAGAAACAATAAACCTGAGCATGGAAACAATAAACCTGAGCATGGAAACAATAAACCTGAGCATGGAAACAATAAACCTGAGCATGGAAACAATAAACCTGAGCATGGAAACAATAAACCTGAGCATGGAAACAATAAACCTGAGCATGGAAACAATAAACCTGAGCATGGAAACAATAAACCTGATCATGGAAACAATAAACCTGTTTAACTGACATAATAAGTGAGACTGCTGTAAAACTACATAACAATACTAATTAAACTTACTCAAAATATTGTAACGCTGATTGACCTTGTGTTTTTCATAAGTACTATTAGTATTCTTAACTGACATATTAATATTACTTTGGCATGAATGAAACACTAATTATACATTTATCCTTGTCACTCACATTATCATCATCAAGTGCCATCTCCACAACAAAGGTTGGCTGCAACAGACCTCCAAGTCTTTTGTTTCACTCTGCTAGACTCTAACCTGTCCATTTTGTGATGCTACTCTCTCACTTGTATCTCTGGCCATCTTCCTTCAACTTTATCCTTGAGTAAGGTCTTCAACAAGGTCTCATGTCTTTTAATGTGTCCAATATTTGCTTCATTTTAATTTCCTTTAATAATTCTTTCTTCATATTACATGTTAGAACCTATTTGTTTGTTTTCTTCTCTTTCCATGATGTTCTCCCTATTCTTCTATATATCCACATCTCAAAGGCATCAATTCTGTCTGAAAATGATAGAATGTCTTCTAGATATACATACTGATCCCTTCTTCTTCTTCTGCATTCGCTCTCATATAACCACAATGAATATTTCGTGTGATTTCCGCCAGGAAGCGTGAAGATACTGATCCCTTCCAAGTAAGAAGCTTCTCATTGCATATCCATAGGTGTTAACTAGTTCACATTTTCTGTACTGATTTGGATTTTGGGCCCAACACACACAAAAATTTAAAATATGGTACAGTAGAAGAACAAGTGCCTACATTTCAAATTTTTTATATTATGTGCAGCTCCATTCCATATTTGATATATTATGCGCAGCTTTCGTGATGTCACTGTAATCACATCACTAGTAAACCTTTGTTGTCAAAATGGTTGATTTAATCATGGAGATTAAAAAATCACTAGGACTGCTGCCAGGTAAATCTGTGCGCTACACAGAGAGCCCTCTGCCCCTCAGGGTCATCCTTCTTCTACTGCGATCATCACTCAGTCAAGTTGGGACTCCGGATTCTATTATATAGACTGCTGTTTTAGAGTTTCTGCTCGACTCCGTAGACAACTTACAGACCTACATGAAGTTGACAGCTCCTTAAGGTCTGTACCAGAACAAACCCTGTGGAGTGAAAGGCATGGAATGTCAATATACATTCAGACCCATGTGAAAGGAATACTAAGCGAGGACGAACAGAACAGTGTGCAGCGAAGGACAGTCACCCTCAGTTTCCCGGATGAGGAATATTCACAAGATATATGGGTCAGAGTATACACAGATGGGTCAGCACAGAATGCTGTGAGGAATGGAGGTGCAGGTGTATATATAGAATATCCACACAAGCCTAGAGATACAATCAGAATACAGACAGGAAAATTCTGCAATAATTATGATGCAGAAATCCAGGCAATTAGTGTGGCAGCTAAAAAACTGCTGAACTCCAACTCTGGCCTACAGCCTGTGGTATTTCTGACAGATGCAAGGTCAGTGCTTCAAGCTCTCCAGTCTGGAAAACTAACAGACTTGAAAAAACTACTTAGCGAATTGTCGTACCACTATAGGGTAACCATGCAGTGGATACCCTCTCACTGTGGAATACCAGGAAATGAAAAAGCAGACCAACTGGCTAAGGAAGGTGCTGCCGAAGACCAACCAAATATACCAATCACCTACCATCAGAAAAAACAGATGATCAAGTCAATAAGAAAGCCACAAATACCAACACAAAATGACTCTCACATTATGAACAGATCAGAACAAGTTATAATTTTATGTCTCAGAACAGGACACAACCGACTCCGCAGTCACATGTATACAAAGTTCAAGATTGGCAACATGGCCATGTGTACAGGCAGCACAGAGTGCCAAACATATACTTCAAGAGTGTTCTGAGCATGACACGCTGAGGCAGACATATTGGCCAGAGGAAACAACACTGGAATCAAAACTCTATGGGACACTGTATGAACTACAAAAGACAGTGAGTTTTATTAAGGAGACAGAATTACAGATATAGACATGTTTCAAGTGAACGAAAGAAGAAGAAGAGTTTCTGCTGTGCCATACAGTTTCTCTTTGATGCTGATTGGGTGAGTCACGTTTTGTTCCTCAGGTCTGTATACTGGAGACATTCTTGTAAGATATGTTCTGCTGTCATATTCGCAAAGTTGCAATGGCAAAGGCCAGTTGTACTTATTTAGTGTACAAGTGATGTCTCATTTTGTTGTGACCAGTTCTAAGGTGCAGCAGGATAACCTGGTCTCTTCTGAATAGTTGGTAATACACATCATCTGCATTATATTTGGGGTGGTCTTCTTTCCATTTTTTGTTATAGTTGCCTTTAATAATAGTCTTCACTTCTTCATAACTGACCAAATAGTCTTCTTTAGGTAAAATCCCTTTCTTTGGTCAGTCTATCTGCAACTTCATTCCCTTTGATGTTACAGTGTGATGGTGTCCATTGGACCATTACTCTCTGGAAATTATTGTGTAGCTTGTGCTAAACAAAGTATCACAAATCACACTGCAAAGGTCAGGTAATACCTCAAAACTAGAACAAAGGTCACAGTGAAGAGTTGATCCGTAGTTGCGCCCAAATGACAATTATAATATATACCTTCCCCACCCTTTAGGCCTAGACCTTTGCTGTACTGTAGGCCTAAGTCATAGATCATAGGCCTATCAATCAATCACAAATATATTATTATTATTACTAGACTTATGAAAGTCTTGCACATGACAGGTCAAAATCGGAATATATAACTATTAGTATTAGGTAATTATCAGGCAAATATTTCTGTTTCTCTAATTTCATAATTAATGTTATTCTGCAGATTTGCGATAACTGTCATTGGACAACACACACAAATCATTTTCAAAATGAGATGATCTTGCCACTTGCCAAGTGACTTGTCCCTGGATGATTATTTCTTTCGCGTTGTATTATTATTAATTATTTACTATTTGAAGTATTTGCCTTGGTCATTTGACTGTGCAATATTTTTAATGACCCTACTATACTTACTCAATAAGTTTCAGATGTGGGATTACATGAGCCAGAGTTGCTAATAAACATCCCGAAAATTCACTTTTAATTGTGTCCAGTTCTGAGTAAATTAGTAACCATCTCAGCCATTTTGAATTTAGAATTCTGAAATTGTCACATCAGAGGGGACACAACCATAACAAGAGTCGATTGATTTCTCGATTACGTAACAGTACGTTCATTACTTCCCTTGTGCAGAATATTCACTATGCAATACAATGTAGTTTTGTTTTGAACACCTACAGCAAACCTGCCCAAATACAATACGTTATACATCTATTGTCTGACAATCAACACTCTTTGTTGTCTGAAACTGAACATCTCCAGTAATTTCTTTATTATTTGCTGGACAAAATCATCGCATTATGTTATTTACATATTCACATTCACAAATTAAATATATTTATGTGACTTGTAAAAGTTGTCAGTTTATGTCAATAATATTATGTTCATATTTTTGTAATTATTTAATTACCTGAAAGGAGGAAATGTTTCTGACAGGTTACCTTCTGATGAATAGCGGTGGTTCGCCATTTTTTTACAAATTCCTTTCCGGCTATTCGGTGCAGCAGAACATTACCTGGGCGTGACTGTATGACTGACAGATGTATGGAGTAGTACTGATGTGTATAGGCCTAAGCCTACCGTTATCATAGATAAATACACGATCAGCAGCAGTGGTAGTAGTAGTAGTAGGAACATTGCTAAAAGTGGAAACTAAGTCCCACCCGGGAAAAGTTGTTTTTCCACAGTGGATATCTTACATTTAGTTATAAATTCATCTAAATGTTTCTTGGGTCAATCAAGAAAGTGCTGTGGCGTAGGTGATCACGTTTTTTCATAACTCTCTTGTATTGTTTATAAGCTCAGTTAGTGACATCTTTTTGTGACAACCCATCCAGAAATGTTTCTGTATCTTCCTATGCCTCTTCTGCCCTTGATTTTTCTGGTGATTACTAAATGTTCAAGTTTTGTGGGGGGGGGGGGGGGGGGGTCACATGCCATAAAATCTTTACTGCCTTATTCTAATTTTTGCTATAATTTTCCTTCTTACTCTTTGATGGCTTCTGTTTTCTGGTTGTCCATTGAATTTTCATCATTCTTCTAAAAACCACATCTCAGTTGCCTCCAGTTTCTTGTGTACTTATCACAAAATTACAAGTAGGGCCTACTATTTCTTGTGAGTAGACCCTATGAGCGTCAGAAACTGCTGTATAATGTCTAACCATATTTGATGTTTCTTCCTTTGTTCAATTTGCTATGGTTTTTAGCAAAACTTGATATTCCTCTAGAAAGGATAAAACAACAATGGTAAATAAATCTGCTTTAAAAAAAAACAACTCAGTAGCCAATGTGCTGTTGATATTTAGAATAAATAAGACGATGGGTAGTTAATTATCTGGATACGATTGTTAAAATTATGTTTGCAGTCCACTGAAACAATGGACAGCATGTGAAACAAAATGTTACAGAAAAAAAATCCTCAGAATACCATGGACCAAAAAGATCACCAATGTAGCCATCTTGAGAGAAATGAATGTAAAATAAAACTAGCTAAACAGCGGCACGGCTCTTTCCAGAAAACTACAATATTTTGGTAATTATCTCTAGTGAAGATCATAATGGAGGGGATGATGCCAGGGGGACGAATAGGAGGCAGACCTTGAAGAAGATGGACGCAATACATCAACGATCACATGAACATAGTAGTAACAGCGCAGGACGATTGGCTCATGATCTAATAAGTTTTGAAAGTCAGTGATGACTGCTACATCCTGTTCAGGACATGATACATGATGATGATATCCATTGGAAGCAACTACAAGATAATGATTAGGAACATGTGTTACAGCACTGGGGGCATTCCCATATATGCTCTGCTTGCCGTTAAAGGTTCCGTCAGCCATCTAAATGTGTATAAGCTCAGTGTCCCAGTCAGTTGCTAATTACGCGTTCTTCTGATCTTTCCGGAGAGGGAGTACATTCTCTCATCTCCTCTAGTCACTCCCATTTCTACCACTCTCTGAATATGTACATTGCCTCGTTTGACTTCCCTCTGGTAGGGTATCCATGACTGCTCTAATCAATTAAATCCTGCATCTTTTTATCTCGGTGCAGTTCACCAAAGCTTTACCAGCCAACACATCGGTTCTTTCATTTCCCCTGACCCGAGCATGACCTTGACAGTAAATCCATGTAATGCTCTGCGCATTGTTGAGAAGAGCGACCCATTCAGTTCTGATCATACACTTTTCTATCTTGCGCAGCATACTTAGAGAGTCCGATAGAATCAATGAGACTGTTGGTGGTTGCGTCGCCAGACAAGTGAGAGCTGCTGTCACTGCTTCTATTTCTATTCTCATACTCGATGTTGCAGTGGGTAGGCAGCTGACTTCTCATTTAATTTCTTGCCATTTTGGTTGGCCACAAAACCCCAACTACACCTGTTTGTTTCTACTGAGCCGTCTGTGTAAATTATCATATCGTGTGACTTCTAGTGCTGAAGTATGAGTTCTTGTATCATTCCCTCTGTTCTGTTGGCAGTCAGTCGCGGCACCCTCTTCCCACCTGTATCACAACTGTTGTCAATAACTTTATCTCTTTGCCAAATGTCACCCATTCACAGCCTCTTCCCACTTCCTCCAGCTCACAAACTCTGAGTAGGGTATCCTCTGCTTCTGTCATACTGGACCTTCCTCTCATGATACGCCTTCCTTTTGTGCTGTCTAGAGATTGGTGTAAGAGGTGATGATCATTATTGATGAACCTTGAAGTATTATTTAACCTGTGCTATTTTATGTCTCAATTTTATGCTCGGTAGGTCGACAAGAAACCTTATGGCCACTATAGGTGTATTTCTTGTGCATCCTAAGACAGCTCTCATGGCCTCGTTTTGAACTCTCTCCAATCTATCCACCTGTGTTTGCGGCAGTGTCAGTAGACTTAGACCATAGTCCAACACAGATGATACCATTGCCTGCATCATCTGAAAAATGGTTTGCTGCGGCATCTCTGCAGATGCCATGATTTTGTCTGCACTGACACACCAGATTTCTGACAAAAGTGATGCCTAGATATTTCATAGTCTGCTCTCTGTCAATGTTGATGCCCATGCAGGTGGCTGCTGGTATGTGACTATGTTGTTGTTAAGCGAGAACGAGATGATGTTTGCCTTGGTGGGATTGATGACTGCCTAGTAATTAGTGCACCAGAGCAACAAATGTTCAAGATTACTCTAGACGCCATCAATCTGGTCTCTTCTGCTTCTGCCGTGCTTGTACAGCAAGAGGTTATTCGCATATGTTAGTACCCTGCCGTGCCTGTACAGCAAGAGGTTGTCCACATATGTTAGTACCCTGCCGGGCCCAGCCTCCTGAAGCTGCGCTATTATTTACGTGTAGACGTTAAAGGGTACATGTGATATTAGCTATCGCGGTGCTATAGTTCTGATCTCTGATGTCCACTATCCCAATCTCAGAGCAATAGGTCTGGACATTAATACCATTCATATCCATCGAATTATCCACGTCGATGCTGCGTTCGCTTAGCAGATGTATTAGCTGGCCAAAACTGACTCTGTTGTAAGCATCTTCTAGGTCGACCGTAGCGACCACTGTTTCCTCCTTTGCATGAAAACCCCCGTAGATGTCATAGACGAGTATTGCCGCATTTGTGGTCGTGTTTCTCACAGGTCTGTATGCACCTAGAGTGTCAGATTCTTGGGAATGGTATTAGATCAAAGCCTCAGATGGCATAAACATATAAACTATATAGTAGACAGAAGCAGAGGAGCCCTAAACATGCTTAGGTACATGAGTGGTAGCGGTTGGGGAGCGTCTACTAAGAAAATGACGACATTCTATAAAGCCTTTATACGAGGTAAACTAGAATATGCCAGCATTGTGTATGAGTCGACAGCACCAGCCAATATCTCTAAAATAGATACAATTCAAAATAAGGCTCTCTCAACAATAGCTAGAGCGACCAGGGGAACATCTGCTGAAGCAGTTCAAGTAGCTCTAGGAATAATGCCATTATCCCTAAGAAGGAAAGAACTGAGACTTAGCCACTGCTCTAAAATAGGAAATGATACCACACATCCTGCATATAAATCATTCAATAGCTCTGATAACACAGGCAAGTTCTCAATTGAAAGCTACCGAACACCAGCAGGTTGGCGATCAAATCCAGAGCTTGACCAAATACCAGAGCTTAGAGATTTAATATGTAATCAAAACCAATATAAAGCAATAATACCCCCTTGGGAATTAATATCACCAGAAACTGACATTTCCTTATCTTATATAGGGAAAAAACACCAAAATAGAGATTCAGCTAAAAATAGAGCAATAAACCACATAAATGATAGAACAATAAATAGTCTAAAAGTATTCACAGATGGGTCCAAAGGAGAGGAAGGTCCAACTGGTGCAGGAATAGTCATACCTGACAGGAATATCAATAAGAGCTTTAAATTATCAGAACATACATCAATATTCACAGCTGAACTAGTTGCAATTCTAAAAGCACTAGAAATAATAAATGATAACCCACCTAAAAATTTAACAATCCTGACTGACTCATTATCATCAGTCCAGGCTATTCAAAATAAACATGAAAGCCAAAGGCCAGATATAGTAGAAGATATACTACGCATAACAACAAACCTAGTTCACGTTGGTACGAGGGTTAATGTAATGTGGATTCCAGCCCATGTCGGAATACCAGGAAATGAAGCAGCGGACAAGGAAGCCAAGAAAGGACGAACACAAGGAACAGAAATCCAGGTAGGACTTAGCAGATCGGAAACCAGAAGCATAATAAAGGACACAATACTTAATGAATGGACAGAAAAATGGGACAACAGTGCAAACGGAAGACATGCACATGCAATGCTAAAAGGACCCACTAGGACCACTCAAATAAAGGAAGAGCTGAAAATCCCTGCCAATAGGAAACTAATACGACTTAGACTGGGAAAATCATTACATTATATACTTGAACCAATATGTGAAGACTGTGAAGAGGAAAATACAATAGATCATTTCCTACTCCACTGTCATAAATACAACCATCATAGGCAAGACCTAAAAGATTACTACCTAAACAATAAAATACCATATAAATTAGAAAAGGTTCTGGGCCATGATGTACCACCAGATAGGCTAAAACTAATTAAACAATTTATAACCAGGACTAAAGCCCTAATTAAAAAATCTAAGCAAGTCAAAAACAAAATAAGTCATTGTATGTCATCAGTCTTTCTACAGGTCTCTCTCCACAGCTTTCACCAAATAACAACCGAGGAACGCTCACCACAGGATACGACTGGCAATATGGACAAATTTTGGCATAATCGCACGCATGGTTTTTCAAACTCCCCCAGGCATTAGTGTCACTCTTAAATAAAAAAGCAATACCACCGAAAATAAACAGTTTAATACAACTAGCAACATAACATTCTTTTGCAATAATAGCGCGCACGGTTCTCAATTCGCACAGACCATAGGTCACACTTAGATAAAAGGCATCTTGGCCACAAATAAACATCAACTCCACCTAGCAATATAGATAATACATAGCAATAGCACGCACGGCTTTCCAAACACACAGACCATTAGGTCACATTTAGATAAAAGCTAATACGGCCTGATATAACCAAAATAGACTTCTGTCTTAGGTTGAAAGTGTCGTGCCTCGGCTAAGAGGCTTAATCCCGCATTTAACAAACAAACAACAAACAAACAAGTAAGTCTCTATTTTCCAAATCGAATGCCAGTTTTTTAGCGATTATCCTCTCCAGCACCTTGCCGTATACATTTTGTAAGGTGATGCTACGATAACTTGATGTCGGGGGTGTCTTTTACCAGAGGGAGAAGGTAGCTGTGTAGCCACTCTTCTGGTATGCGTCCTGTTTTCAGACTTGTGTTGACATCATCAACAATTGTTTTAAGCGGGTCGTCTGCAATATCTTTCAGAAATCGCATAGCTCTTGCCGATGTGTCTCTTGTGCACCCAAGTATGATACGCATTGCTGCATTCTGGATTAATTCTGTATTCGAGCTATGCGATACCCACTTGACTGTCCAAAAGTTAAGCACAGATTACAGTATTGCCGTGCACGGGCGTACCTTCAAATACATGCAGATAAGGAACACCCGTTGCATTCCGAAATACAGAAAGTTAAAGGCAGCAGGCTCAAGAGAGGGAGGTCGTGGATGGGATGTGTTGAGGGTGTCATACAAATCGTGTGCATATTACAAGATGTGGCAGAAGGTGCGGAATGGATAAGTCTACCCACACATTTAGAAACTTGTTTGAGAGTAGTAATATCACTTAGCAGGGAATGCAGAGAATAGTGTCCCACATCTGTGGAGAAAGAAGTGCAGGCTTTGGTCACTGAGAATGCCAAAGAGGCGAATGTGATTAGACATGTTCGCAGTGCCTGGGCCTTTACAGCTCAGTCGACAGGTAAAACGATCAGGAAGAAGAATTGTGCCTTTGCGGTCACTACGAGTAGTATGAACATGGAGACTATGGCGGTGACCAGGGCATTGAGTGGGTATGCATACAGAAGGTAACGCAGGTCTGCATCTTGAGTGACTCTATGAGTATGATTAGGATGGTACAAGTAGATCTCGTTCGCAAATAGTGGATTGAGGCCTTGAGAAAGGCGAGGCTGAAAGTGGTTACATTTATTTTCGTGCCGGGACATGTGGGTGTTCGAGGCAATGAAAGAGCGGATCAACTGGCGTCATGCGCGATTGTGGCACAGGGCGATGGATCGCGCTGACGTTTTGAACTCCTTAAGAGATATAGTACACGAGAGTCAGATTAATGTGGCTGATTTCTTTTCAATGTTTAGGACTAAAGATCAGGGATTGATTAAAGATGTGTCCAGTTTGCAGTGATGATGATCCGACTTACTAATCTTTCAGGAGATTGTAGCGTATTCCATCGAGTCCTTGTGCACCATCTGATGTTTTCTTTATGGTCTCCTTTACACCCTCCAACGAGGCCACTACCTCATCAGCGATATCGTTTGTTACCAGCAATGGTGCTACAGTGTTGTAGTGGCAACTGCAATAACAGACGATTAGTATACACGCGCGACTGATCCAAATGCAAAGGGTGCTACAGAACCGTGTCCGACTTAGAGCAGTTGATTTCTTACACTTATAAAGGACGTCGTAAAGTCTCGCATGTGGTCACTTCCAGTGCACATGAGCCCTTAGGTAAAGGGAGGGGAACCTTTGATCCGCTGTATCATTTGGTTTGGCCCGCCTAAGGCAACCGTGGCTGGACTAAACATTCAATAAATTTAGGATCTTATTTCATAGACTCATAAATGTACATTAAGTAAATCATACTAATAACGTATATACAAGCCTCTTCAAGTAGATTGAGTTCCAGATATCACAATAGGGACTGTCATAAATAACGTTAATATCCCCCCCCCAAATTTTTGACACCCCCATCCCTTGTCAACAACTGTCAAGAACCCCCTGCTTAAATTATGTCATCCCTCCAAATTATTGCTGTGATACACTGGGTCAAACGTGACGCTAGATGACACGGGAAACAGCTAAGGCGAGGAAATGAAACATGAGAAAATACTGAGACATTCGCATATTAGATATATATATATATATATATATGAAAGTTCTATGCCAAACAAGAAACACTTGCGGCAGCCATTGATATGAAAGACGATATAAAAGGGTGGACTTTACGACAATGATGTCCTGCGTAATGTTGTTATGTGACATTTTCTTTCCAGAAGGTTGTCCTCCTTAAGAGTGTCTTGAAATCTCCACGGTTTTGGGCGAGTTCTCCTGTCTTCTCCAGCGACATGTGCATATGTTATTGAATATCTCTTGCCCAACGACGTATTGGGTGACATTTGTCTCTGCTCCCTTCATTAGTATTCTTTCCATACCACCGTCTCTTTACATGACCGAAAATACCTAACTTCCTTCTCAATATGGTGTTTAGAAGATAGCCTTCTGGATCATCACCTCTTGGTTCGACTTCCTTTCTGTTCATGGTATTCGAAGGACTCTCCTACAGCACTTTAATTCAAAAGCCATTATTCACTTTGATACAGTTTTGTTTATTGCCCACGTCTCGCATCCCTAAATCGCCACTTGAAACATACATGTACGTAACAAGCATACCTTTATTTACTCAGTCACACCATTTCGGTTCATGTTAAACAGATGTGGTCTATATTTTTACGGAACTAAATATAGTCTCATAAAAAATGTACTGGCGTTAGTGTACGAAACTCAGTAGGAGATTAGTGTTAACAAAAAATGACATCTATTGTCCCTTTATTATGTCTGCAGATTAGAAATATAGCTAGGATTGGAGAGTGTATTTTAGTTTATTGGGAAGGGGGGATGCTTAGTTAGTTGTTGGGGGGCGCGCAGAATCACGAGGGAGGGTTAATACTGGTGTTAGATTGTTAATTTTTGGGAGGAAGATGTTTAGCAGTGTGTGTGGGTGTGTTGTGTTTGGTTTCGATTTTTTTCTTTTGGGGGAGGATGTTTAGTTGTTAAAGGGGGGGGGGGGGGTGTTAAGATTGATGTTCGAATTTTAGTTTTTCTTAGAGAATCTTAGTGAACTGCAAACACGATCCGATCTCTACATGCGTGTGCTGGCAGATTCTAGGTCTTGATTTCACTTTGTCATTATTTTTTTCTTTTAGGAAACTGATTTTGATATTTGCTGAATCTTTGTTGATTTTATTATGTTCTGTATGTCTTGCTCATTTGTTGCTAGTAGGACTGTGTCATAAGATTAGGCCCTATACCTATCTGATTTCTGAAATCTCTAGTTCTATAATGTTTATGAGACTGAATTCGTATTACCGCGTATCATGTTTCTCATTATATTTTCTGCATATAGGCCTATTTTTTTGTTTCCTTCATATTTAAGTACAGGTTTTGGGCTTCACTGTATTCTTTCACCCGTGTGTTGCTGGGGCCCGAAAGGGGAGCAAAGAATAGCAACACTGTTTACCTTCCATGCATGCCGTAGGAGGTGACTAAGGAGGTTATAGGATGGAGTTGGCTGTCCCATCCCATATAGGGTCAGTGACCCAAAGCCATGCTGAAGTCGGATGTGTCAGGCCGAAAGGCGCAGATAACACAACACACTCCATTCTCCAGACTACATCCTGCTAATCTGCAGGAGTTTGAGAACAAACGCAGAAGAAGAAGACTGTATTCTTTTGTTGATAGTAACATTTGCTTTAGACCATCTCCCTGTGCTGTTGAAAGGATTGTGTCGTCAGCATATCTGATTTCTAGGATCTGCTGACCCCCGATGGTAAGATGCTGACTTGTATGGTATAGAATCTAGCATGCAACACTATATATGGTATAGAATCTAGCATGCAACACTATATATTCATGACATTCTATTTGAACCACACAAAACATCATGTTGGTTATTTCAGAATGAACCCAACACAACTCTCAACATGTCTGAAGTTATTGGTACAAATCTATTCTGTAGTGTGCATCCTTTCATAACAAATTTCCTTCTTTCATAACTTGATCAAATCCCTACTTACATTTATTCTTTATTCCTGTTACATCATGAATTTCTGTTATACATTTTTGTTGGTCTGGACTAAGGTGTTATAATTGGATTTGACTACTTTAATATTGACAATATACAAACTATAATAACAAGCAAGAAGCCAAAATTAAGCGCACAAATCATGTATTGCTGTTTCCACAAGGGGAGCAAAGAATAGCAAGTTACCTGTCATGTATGTTGTAAGTTGCGACTGAGGAGGTTTTGAGGGTGTAGTTAACTGTCTAATCCCATAGAGGGTCCAAGTGATCCACGAGCCACTCAAAAGTCTGATGTGTCACGCTGAAAGGCACAGAAAGCTGTAAATTATGACACAACACATTCAGGTCTCCAGAATATAATCTGCTAATCTTCAGAAGTTTCAGAATGAACGCAGGAAAAACAGTGAGGTCTTCAACTAATTTCTAAAACGCTTCTTCTTGCTACGACATCGCTGTCCTTCTGCAACTCATCAGAGAGAAGTATCTTTGGCAGGCGATGATCTGGCATAGGTATTAGCAGTGGTATCTGGTCTTGCCATTTGATGTTCATAACTTTTCTGAGACAAGTGTGAAAGTGATTGAACTTCCTCACGTCTCTACACAGACGTAAGAGGTGACTGAGGAGGTTTTGAGGGTGTAGTTGGATGTTCATTTCTACAGAGGGCTAAAGAGACTCATGAGCCACTCAGAAGTCTGATGTGTCAAGCTGAAAGGCATAGAAAGCAGCAAATTATGACACAACATGTTTCAGTCTCCAGAATATATTCTGCTAATCTTCAGAAGTTTCAGAATGAATGCAGAAGAAACAATTAAATTGAGAGAAATGGAAAGTGAAAATGTTTGTGGATATTATTTAATAAATGATGAAAGATAATAAAAAAGACAATAAAATGCTAATACAAAAAGTCATTAAATGTTATGTAAATATATATATATATATATATTATTATTACTCTAATGTACACAAAATTTGGCACCACACCAGCAGCTGAAGACAAAACTGTAATTACAAAATGAATTGGATGTGTTTAACCCAGAGGTTGGCAACTTATTTTTATCCATGGGCTGGACTGAGCACTTTATTTGCCCATTGTCTTTCTGGCAAAAGCACAAGTTATTCTCAGTTATATAATTGAGGCGGCACCCAGACTTATATAAGGTCTCAAAGGCATGGATGTGTAAGGGTTTATAGATGCATGTTTAGTCCCTGAAGGGAGGCATTTCAGTGTGATAGTATCCCAGGATTAGCACATCCTGCCAGGAGCAAAGCATACACTTCTAGACCAACTATCCCATCATTCTTCTGTCAGATTTGTTGACCCATCCGCAATGATGGCACATCTAGCATTCCTTGTCACCGAAGAGTCTGCCACAAGCGGACAAAGGTGCAATTTCTGCTGGCCTGCATCTCTCCATCAACCATAGGGATTATTTAATAGAAGACAAATAAATAATCACAGATGACAAGTTGTCAGTCTACGACGGGCCTGAAAAGAAAACAGTGTCTCCGTTCCTTGCATGCCAAACTAAAAGTCGAGGCAGCCGCATAGGGAATAGAAAACAAAAACGGGTTAACTCATCAATAGAAGTAAGAGGAATGAGTGAAATCGAACATAGTAGCTAAAGGATTAAAGTAGTGTCAGCCTCTCTCTCAATGTCAGCCTCTCTCTCAATGTCAGCCTCTCTCTCAATGTCAGCCTCTCTCTCAATGTTGCTATTTAAACATATGAGAATGATCTTCCAGACAATCAAAAACAATCGGTCGACTATTATATTTTTTAATGATAACATTAAATGTGTACACTTGTGTTATGCTGTCTTCCACTTCTTCGCAGGCCAATTCTGGATGCTGCATGAGCTTTTCTAGAAGGTGTGCCACTGTCAACAGTGCTTGCTTTTGTGTCTCTGCCTCGCTGTAAGAGAATTTTAAAATGTTTTATCTTTCATAAATATCTGCCCAAACTTAAGACATTTCTTCTTTCATTCGCTAATAATGTCTATATATTACAACATCAAGGAATGAACAGGACAAGATTTTTCTTCACTTGCCCGCATTTTTAAGATAGAAATCGCCAGAGAACCTTGTGTGCTAAAGCATCCAATGTGGTACCCCTACAACCCTGACAGCTTATTTTATACCATAAAGTTTAACACTCATCGGTGTATCAGAATAAGGCCAGTATGTGCATCTTAATGTGTCATAGTTTGCACATTCTTGAAGGGTATGTTCTGAAGTTTGGTTAGTTTTCCCATATGTACACTTTGCTAATGTGCCAATTCTAAATCTTACGACAATTAATCAAGTTAAAGTTAAGATAACACATAGCATTTATTAATGCCGTAGGGGCGTGAGATGTTAGGGATCTCACATTTCAGTGGCTCTGCTATATAAGGGTGGTAGCCATCACCTCTCTTTCGCAGTCTTTACTTCCCGGATTAATCTGGTACTCAATTAAGACTGGGTTGACACAGGAGCCGCTGCGATCTGAAAAACATTATCGCCCTAACTGCGGAATGAACTCATGTACCACTCACATGCGAAGTCGGTGCTCTACATGGCTCCCTTGGACATTTAATAATCATTATCCAATCCCTCTCTCCCTATAACCCAAGCGAGTCTTGCAGATTTGCGATTTTTATATTTTTCTGTTGGCATCTGCTCTTGCATAATTGTGAGTCATGATGTGTCTCTTTTAAACACATTTTTAATCCCACAAAAATAAATTTCCTGTGATCAGTACTGTGTGTGACCTCTGGTGGGGAAAATGACACTTCCACCATGTCAAAACTGCGTTCAAGTAGGACGGTGGGAGAAAAAAAGGCAAAATGGTGAGACATCCAGTTTAGAATCCATCTGTAGGATACAATGATCATTAATGTGTATACTTGACATAAAACCATTATGGATTATGATAGTGAGGAATTCTTGGGAATAATGTCATCAATAAGTAGATATAGTAACAAGTAGATTTTCTCATTATATGACATTGAACAGGCATGGAACAAACGTATTTATGGATATTTATTGACATACTTATTGACAATTAGGTCTACGATTCTAGAACCACTTTTGGACAAGGTATTGTATGTTTTATTTATTAATTCCTCTCGTATTATAGATGCAAAAAAAAAAACACCTCTACCAAATTAGACACATTTGCAGTATGCAATTTGTTATTTAAATATGCAAACATCATTTTGTAACATTTCTTCTAATAACAAAAAAGTGATTGCATTTTCAAAACCCTCACCAAAAATAAAAAACAGTACCCAGTGGCACGGGAAAAATAGTGTAATTTTAATTCATCGTACTAAAGTTTAAAGCAGAAGTATGAAGTAAATACTGCAATAATATCAAGTGGAATAGCATATGAACAATCAATGACTTTCCGTAGGCATGTTTACAATACACATATTCTCATTGCCAAAATATTATTACATGTTAGGTAGGGCAACCATCCTAATGGCACTGAGAGCTATGTCAGCATCTGGCATTGATGCCAGAACAAAAAGGTAAGAGGTCAAATAAAGAGGCATCCTGTATTGAAGGATTTTTATATTTTGTTGGCACCAATAGTTTATCCCAATAAATTTGTATGCATGGGTATATTAAATGAATACTAGATAACAAATCCATAGATGGCTACCAGGCAATAAATCCATAGATGGCTACCAGGCAACAAATCCACAGGTTAAGCAGTATTGAGACCTTTTTTTTTGGTATACAGTCCCAGATTTTGTGAGATAAACAGAGCAACTTCGAGGAAATATTGATTGATAACTTACTATAAAAGACAAAATTCCAAAATACAACACAAGCTAGCTATAGAAAAAAAGCCAACAAATAATTCCAACCATATATTAGTTATATGGCCCTATTCGAGAAATGGTCTGAAGCAAGTCTGCACCAGTTGGATTTGGGTGGGCACAAATCAAACGTCTTTTTTCTTGGCCAAATCTGTAGACTCATAATTGATTTGAAAAGTAGTAGAGGCAGCATGGCAATATAACTTTACTGGACTATTACTCTTTGTCTTCTAACCTTCGTTCTGCTACGCACAATATTGATTTCTCGAATGTCCTAAAATAACTATGCCGGCTTGCTCTCCTCATAATACAAACTTTCACCAATTTTCCCCAATCAGTTTCTCAACAACCAGTTACTACAACATGTGTTCAACAGAAACCCGCCCATCTGTGTCACCTATGCACTGGAAGAGCATGAAGACATCATGACTGATGTAATCAGTACACACATTGATGAACAAATAATCATTCTCTGTATATTGCTTATTGAAAACATACATTGAAATTGCCCTGCACTGTAGAATAAAAAAACAGACAAAAAGCAGAGAAAAGAGCCTCAAATAGAATGGACATAAAGAGATATCATGCACAAACTGGGGAATGGATAGCAAAATAATGAAAAGGCTATACACAGGAAGAGTTAGATCAGTACTAGAGTATGGCATTGCAACCTAGGCCACAGCATCTAAAACACAATTCAACAAATTAGACAAAAACCTAGAATCAAGCTACACAGATCTATGAAATCTACACTCATAATTTCATTAGAACTACTAAACAATAACTGGCCTTCAGTCAATGAAACATAGACGAGACATGGAAGTTGTTCACCAAGCAGGAAAAATATAAGAGACTCCTGAACCATCACATGCACTAAAAAGTTAATGTTATGGTAGGAGCAGGCTGGAGAGGAATAACTTCGCAAATGCAAAGAAATTGATACAGAAGGCTTTCACTCTAGGAAGAGCAAAACCAAGGCCCATACAACCAGTCAGTACCATCCCCAGTGGGGAATGCAGACTTCCAGAACTAAAAGAAGGTATAGAAAAGAAAGGACTTGGAGAGAAAGTGTATTACAGAACACATTACATAGCAGGTAATTACTCAGTGGATACCTAGACTGATGCCCACACTGATGGCTCAGCCACAAATGCAACAAAGAATGGAGGAGTGGCCTTTAGACTAAAAAATAGGGAAGATGTTACTTTGGCCATGACAATTAAACATTTTCTCAACAAATTTTAAGGCAGAAATAGAAGCTCTCGAGAAAGCAGCAGAAATGGCATTATAACATAAAGATCACATGAACAGGAAAGTTTTACTATAAACAGAAACTTTTCTGTCATAAAACATTTAAGCTACACGGAACAAGCTAACAGCAGTTCTAATTCAACTTCATAATCATTTCAACAGAGTAGTGATCCGGTGGATGTTTCGCATCTTGGCTGCATGGCTCAAGTGGTGATTTGTCACCTGCCACTATTTGCGACAGAAATGCATCACTTACTGCATGGTAATGCTGCAAATGGTTCAAACTCCACCCCATTATTTCTTCCTTATGATTTTCAGTCAATAAACATTGTATCTGCCGAGAACACACTGTTTGATACTTCAGTTTCTTGCGAACAATCATTGGAACTGTTCCTAATGATACACAGAATTCATTTGGTAGTGAATACAAACTCTGGCGACGATCAGCATATATTGTTGGACATCAACATGTGCTGACCAGTCACAGATTTTTGTTACCTGTTACCCTTCCCGAAGCATTCTTGTCCAATCCTTCACTGTCGTCTTCGAAACACATTTTTCACCATACATCGCATGCATTCATTGATGAATGTTTGTTGGTTGACATCCTTTGGCTGTAAAAACTGAATCACTGTGTGTTGACCAAAAAACATCTAGATATTATTGAACAAACATGAACTCAATGCAACAAAGGTGACATATCTGGTCTTGGAACAACACCTGAGTCTCCCACCTCTTACACTTAACAGTAAGTGTGGATACGACCAACCATACTTCACCTGGAGACCATTGAAAACTATTGAAAATATACACATCAAATAGTTAGACAATATTTCAGGTACTTACTGGTGATTGGATGTTCCACTTGACTGGTTCAGGATCTCTGCAAATGGAAACAAAGGAGTTGCTGAGAATCATTGTTAATAACATTCATTTGTAGAAAAGTTGAATATAAATGTTGCATGTTTCCAGCACTCACAGATAAATGTTGCATGTTTCTAGCACTCACAGATAAATGTTGCATGTTTCTAGCACTCACAGATAAATGTTGCATGTTTCCAGCACTCACAGATAAATGTTGCATGTTTCTAGCACTCACAGATAAATGTTGCATGTTTCTAGCACTCACAGATAAATGTTGCATGTTTCTAGCACTCACAGATAAATGTTGCATGTTTCTAGCACTCACAGATAAATGTTGCATGTTTCTAGCACTCACAGATAAATGTTGCATGTTTCTAGCACTCACAGATAAATGTTGCATGTTTCCAGCAATCAGACATAAATGTTGCATGTTTCCAGCAATCAGACATAAATGTTGCATGTTTCTAGCAATGACAGATAACATAACCTATTATTGCAAAGAACCAACTTATACATTTTTTTAAATCCATAGTACACCCAAATTAACTGTGTTTTCTGGTGTTCATTTTTTTCTCTGGAGATTTCTGGGAAGGGTGTGTGGGTGTAAACAATTAAAGCTACAATAGTTATGTGCTTTGAGCAGAAATCTCTGCAGGTGGCTACTTCATTGAGAGGGGGAGAGTAGATATGAAGTTATCTGAGTACAATAAGTTCAATTGTTTGCCCTTTGAACCCTGATGTTATGATTCTTGAAAGAAATGACATATATTACTGTACTGAAGTTTAAATATCATCATTAGTCCAGCAATGTCTGCCTTATTTGACCATCCCGTTACAACAACCTGGTCAGGACTAACAAAATATGTATGTAATAACAGAAATTTGCTGTATACAGTATGAACAATAAAGGATAAATATAATTGGAGATTTTGAAAAGTGTTGTTCTATAGGGAAACAGAATGCACTATATAGGAATTTCACTGTATATACTCGTAACTTTGCTTTTCTTTCTTTCAACTGGATTATACATATATATTTGTTTTCCTAATGGTATCTTTTCAATTTATTTGTTATCTATACATTTTCTTGATATTTGACATAGCATGAACTTTAATTATTTTTGTTGATCGACTGTTTTCAATAGATCATATTGACACACTCTAACCATAACCCTAACCCAACCAAAACATGTCACTAAAGGGAAATAACAATTACTTTTTCTCCTTCATGGGAGGATTGAGGACATACCATCTGCAGTGTAAGGTTTTTGTTAAGCTGACTGATCTTAAATTATGACCTCAGCATGTAATTTCTTTTCTGGTTTGCTGATATTTATCTTCCATATTTGCAGAAGATGGATGCACTGGCGCAATTAAAATGGCAGCACAACGCATTCCCATTGTTACAAGACAGATCCGGTGGGAGAATGAATGCAAACAAATAAATATATCCCATCTTTAAATCTGTGCATTGTCTGGGCCCAAAAGGGGAGCACAGAATAGCAATACTATGACCTGCCATGGATGTTGTAAGAGGCAACTAAAAAGATTTGTGGGTGGAGTTGATTGTCTTATCCCACAGGTCAAAGTGATACTTCTTCAGCGTTCATTCTTAAACTCCTGCTGGTTCTCTCTTAAAGCAGGACAATGCACCTACAAGATTTCCAGCAGAATGTAGTCCAGAGAATGGAAATGCATTGTGTTGCTGTTTTATTTGTGCCAATGGCCCGACACATCCGTCTTCTGCTGGAACGTGATCCAAAGATAAGTGTATAAGTCAGATGTGTCAGACAGAAAATTTCAGATATCACAGCCTAACCTTAAAACCATGAAACAAACGCTTTCTGTTATTTGAAGTACATTAACTGGCAGGTAATCCATGTCTATTCAAAGTGGGGATGGAGTACATTAACTGGCAGGTAATCCATGTCTATTCAAAGTGGGGATGGAGTACATTGAGGTTTGTACACCTACAGGATGGAGTACATTGAGGTTTGTACACCTACAGGATGGAGTACATTGAGGTTTGTACACCTACAGGATGGAGTACATTGAGGTTTGTACACCTACAGGATGGAGTACATTGAGGTTTGTACACCTACAGGATGGAGTACATTGAGGTTTGTACACCTACAGGATGGAGTACATTGAGGTTTTGTACACCTACAAGATGGAGTACATTGAGGTTTGTACACCTACAGGTAATGGAGTACATTGAGGTTTTGTACACCTACAGGATGGAGTACATTGAGGTTTTGTACACCTACAGGATGGAGTACATTGAGGTTTTGTACACCTACAGGATGGAGTACATTGAGGTTTGTACACCTACAGGTAATGGAGTACATTGAGGTTTTGTACACCTACAGGATGGAGTACATTGAGGTTTGTACACCTACAGGATGGAGTACATTGAGGTTTGTACACCTACAGGATGGAGTACATTGAGGTTTTGTACACCTACAGGATGGAGTACATTGAGGTTTGTACACCTACAGGATGGAGTACATTGAGGTTTGTACACCTACAGGATGGAGTACATTGAGGTTTGTACACCTACAGGATGGAGTACATTGAGGTTTGTACACCTACAGGTAATGGAGTACATTGAGGTTTTGTACACCTACAGGATGGAGTACATTGAGGTTTTGTACACCTACAGGATGGAGTACATTGAGGTTTGTACACCTACAGGTAATGGAGTACATTGAGGTTTTGTACACCTACAGGATGGAGTACATTGAGGTTTGTACACCTACAGGATGGAGTACATTGAGGTTTGTACACCTACAGGATGGAGTACATTGAGGTTTGTACACCTACAGGTAATGGAGTACATTGAGGTTTTGTACACCTACAGGATGGAGTACATTGAGGTTTTGTACACCTACAGGATGGAGTACATTGAGGTTTTGTACACCTATAGGTAATGGAGTACATTGAGGTTTGTACACACCTACAGGATGGAGTACATTGAGGTTTGTACACCTACAGGATGGAGTACATTGAGGTTTGTACACCTACAGGTAATGGAGTACATTGAGGTTTTGTACACCTACAGGATGGAGTACATTGAGGTTTTGTACACCTACAGGATGGAGTACATTGAGGTTTGTACACCTACAGGTAATGGAGTACATTGAGGTTTTGTACACCTACAGGATGGAGTACATTGAGGTTTGTACACCTACAGGATGGAGTACATTGAGGTTTGTACACCTACAGGATGGAGTACATTGAGGTTTGTACACCTACAGGATGGAGTACATTGAGGTTTGTACACCTACAGGATGGAGTACATTGAGGTTTTGTACACCTACAGGATGGAGTACATTGAGGTTTTGTACACCTACAGGTAATGGAGTACATTGAGGTTTGTACACACCTACAGGATGGAGTACATTGAGGTTTGTACACCTACAGGATGGAGTACATTGAGGTTTGTACACCTACAGGATGGAGTACATTGAGGTTTGTACACCTACAGGTAATGGAGTACATTGAGGTTTGTACACACCTACAGGATGGAGTACATAGAGGTTGTGTACACCTACATGATGGAGTACATTGAGGTTGTGTACACCTACAGGTAATGGAGTACATTGAGGTTTGTACACACCTACAGGATGGAGTACATAGAGGTTGTGTACACCTACATGATGGAGTACATTGAGGTTGTGTACAGGGATTTATCTGGATATTTTGTCTGGATCATACTAGAATTGAAAGTAATGAGCTGGCAGAAAGACTTCAAGAGCACAATTTTTAAGAAAGACGGCAATGGACGAGAGTGACAATTTGAATTCCTTCTGTCTGCAACTCCTGGATGAGGACAGCACAGTGGACAAATCAACCAATCCTTTGGGCTGCCTAAAAACCCGTCAGAATGTGGGAAAACATGTTAGATCAGACTATTAAAGGATTAAAATAATTTGGAAATGATTGTGCAAATAGTAGAGGAGGACGGTTGAGGAGTAGAATGAAAAATAAGCGTTTAAAACAAGATAATTGCCAGGAAAATATCAAGTCAACTTGAGTGCCTATATCAGGAGTGGGCAAAATATAGCATGTGGTCCAAATCTGACCTACCATCAATGTGGCGTGTCCTTTACAGAAAGTTGTTCTCACTGCCGCTTTGCAAGCCTCTCGATTCATGTGGCAGCATCTTTAATGCCCAGCTTCTTTTCTTCCAATGTCATGTTCAGAAGGGCTTCAATACCCTGTGTCCATCGTAGCCTCTTGTCAGCAATTTTTCCCTCCTTGATCATTCTTTCTAAACCACTGTATTTTTGTTTATCCAAATTATGTTAGCTTGCATTTTTGGATAATTTTTAGGAGCCAGTCTTCTTCTATGTTCAGATCTTTCCGGATGTCTGTGTTGGTTAGTTTTTCTGTCCATGATATTCTTAGAAATGATGGTCAATCAACGGCGTACTGGGACCGTCAGTCAACATGTAATGGCGGCTACACTCAAGGAGAGATCTAAGCACCTATGAACTTTTCCGGAGTGCAGTGACGATGATCCAATGACTAATTAATTAACTAACTATTCTTAGAACCTTTCTGTAACATTTCATTTTGAACGCTGATATACCCCGCCAAAGACGGATATGTCGGGCCATTGGCACAAATACAACCGCGACACAACGCATTTCCATTCTCTGGACTACATCCAGCTAGAAATCTAGAATGGATCATGGTCCTGCTACTGGAGAGATTCAACAGGAGTTTGAGAATGAACGCTGAAGAAGAACGCTGATATTTTCTTTTCCAATGCAGATGTCATGGCCCATGTCTCGTGTCCATATGTTGCCACTGGAAAAATATAGCTTCTTAATAGTTGTAGGTTTGTTATTCTGTTTGCCTTGCCATGGATTTTTCATGAGATTGTTGTAGGATCCTTGCTAATCTTTTCCTTATCTCTGCTGAGAAATCTCATGTGGTGTTGATGATTGACCTAAAGTATTCAAAGTTGTTGACATTTTCTAGTTGTTCTTTGTTAATGACTTGTAAGTGCAAGTTCATTTGTTTATATGCATAATTTTTGGTCTTTTTAGCATTGAGGAAAAGATTCACTATGATATTAATTTGGCATAATCATGTGTTCTAAGCCCCTGGGGCGTCTTGATATTAGAGTAGTGTCATCTTCATATCTAATTTCTGGAATCTAATGTCCTCTGATATTAAGAGGCTCAAGCTGTTCATAATGTGGGTATTCTCATAAATTTCGCATGTTGAACAGGTGTGGTGAGAGAATGCATACCTATCAGATTCCTTTTTGGATCTTAAACAATTTAGATATTTGTCCATAGAGATGGACAGAAACGAAAATCATACCCACCAAGTCTGCCAGACTAATCTAAAAGTATCATATACACTGGCCACTGAGCATAGAAAACATGACCAGGAGCACAACAGAACTTGTTTTTAGCCTCTACCCAGATATAAAGAGATCAATCTGGTCAGCCAACACCTGTTAATTCATGTGCAATATAAACATAAAGTTGCACACTTTGATCTATATAGTAAAAATTTTGTACAAATTTATCTCTCCCCATATTTGATCTTCAGTGTTTAGAATATAGGGAAAAGAAACACGGAGGATGGGGCTAGAACAGAACATCATTGTGTAAAATGTAATATTTACTTTCATGATGTGCAAATAAAAACTTCCGTCTATCATAGTTTGATATCTATCCATCATTCCATATTCAGATCAGGCATAATCAGATCATAAACACTTACTTTTCTTCTGGATGTGGCATATGTATGACAGTCTTGCTCCCTCTTCTCAGAACTTGCAGTGCTGGTGACAGACACAATTGACCTAAAATGTATGATTACAAAAGATATGAAATAATAATCTATATGTAAGAAGCTTCATGTTATATGACAAGAACTTATTTATAAAATATAACAGCACAGATTCTGATTAAAATACAAACAAAACTCACTGCAAAAGATAAAAACTATCTTATGATTATTTTTTTTTATTACACTGCTGACTACATTAAACGATAGTAGAATTTTTGGTATATGCCTTAAACCTTCTCCATGCCGTCGGCACAAATATAAATACTTCCGGTTGTACTTTGATTAATACCATGGTAGTAGATTTGCAACCGTCACTAAGCAATTTTGTAACTATGTGAACAAGTTTAAATTTTGTGTTTTCTTCTGGGAAAAGAGTGACACACTGTAGCAGTAATCTAGTTTACATTCTGTCAAGGTGGTGTTTATAAAAGTCAGCAAGATGACAATGAATTAATTATCATTTTATGATTAACACCAATCTAGATGAAATTGAAGTCATTTTTAGTCAAATTTGTATGGATTGTGTTTCTAAACAAGAGGAATTGTTGGGAATTACATTTATTTTCAAAGAAGATATGATGGAATACGTTAAATTTTGTGTTAGTAAATGACAATGTAACATTAGGTATGGTGGACATTGTGTATTGTATTTACACCACGTTTTGTTTGTGAAGTGAGTCAAAGAATATATTCTTATATCTATTCAAGATTGGATTGAAGGTTAGTGACATCTCTCAGTGTTTTAATTAGGTTTGAAATAACTTGACAAATTTAATTAAATAAGATAGGTATAGAAATTTCTAAAAAGAATAAATCGGACAAGAACACATGATTTTTCAATGCTTTTTTCTGTCATCATTATGCAATTTTAAAATAAAAATCTGGCGTGCAGGGGTAAGTCCGTAATTTGTATTGAGTGTAGTAAAAGAATGAATAACATCAAAGATAGAGTGGAATTCATTATAACATTTCAGTAACATTGCAACCGCTGCAATGGAATTATTTTAAATAGCACATCCAGGTGTTTTGTCATTCGGAATGGCTCCTCCCACAGAAGGTGGTACTGCTAGTAGAACATAATGGAAAATAATACTCATGTGTAAGACAGGTAATGAAGTCCTACTGAATGACGACTAAATCACTAACTAACTAACTAACTAACTAACTATCACTAACGGATGTAAATATGGTACATATAACAAAACATATAATCTACAGATGACAATACACAGGACAAAGTCGACGTTTCAGACCAATAGGCCTTTTTCAAGATACGGACATAACATACAAACATAAAAAAACCACAAGTAAAAATGAATGCGTATCCGAGTGAAATGTGGTAGTAAGATGACCACAAATCTGGTAGTCTTACTACCACATTTCATTCGGATACGCATTCATTCATTTTTACTTGTGGTTTTTTTATGTTTGTATGTTATGTCCGTATCTTGAAAAAGGCCTATTGGTCTGAAACGTCGACTTTGTCCTGTGTATTGTCATCTGTAGATTATATTTTGTATTTTGTTTTGTTATATGTACCATATTTACATCCGTTAGTGATAGTGTGTAGTGTTTTAGTCGTCATTCAGTAGGACTTCATTACCTGTCTTACACATGAGTATTATTATCCTCCCACAGAATATAGTTTTGCAGTGTGATTTGCTGGTAAATCCTTTACTTATAATCACCAGGATATAGTATGCCATGTTCAAAACCACGCAAGGGGCAAAAAAATATCTGCGTCATGATTTCTAGCCTGACAGAACTGCTCTTCCAGTCGACCCGGCTGTAAATGGATACCTGACAAATGTCCACATTTGGCATTGGTAGCACAGCTTTGGCATAATAATCGTTTTGAATAGTGTTATTTTGTTGTTTAAGTCTACATTTTTGTTTCTGAAGATTGATGTCATTTGCCCTAGTGCTTGGTATGCTTTACTACACCTATTGTGTATTTCTTTACTGCTCTTGTCAGACCATCTGTTTATCTAAATGTATGGCAGGTGAAATCCTGATCCCAACTTCTGTAGTGATTCCTAACATTTTATTTGTGTTCAAGGCCCAAAACATCCAAACTTCTGTGGTGATTCCTAACATTTTAAAACAATGATGAGGCTGAATTTAATATTCTCTTGCTTTATTTCTTTGCTTAGCCAATCTTACTTGTTGCTTACCATTTTTCATAGCACTGGCCACCGAAGGTATCGGTGATGGAGGCATCATGGTCACATTTACATCTGCCCCAAAAGTAATGTTGTACAGGCCATCTAGAATACATAGAATAAATATAGTTATCAAAATAGTATAGCTTTGTTTAAAAGTCAGTTCATATAATTGTATAAATAACAATAGAATATCTGACAAGGTGGAGAGAGCGGCAGTAACAAAACTAAGAAGTGATAAATACTATATTAATGTGATATTGCTACAAGATAATCTAACGACCAAATAATAAAACAAGTGTAAAAAAAAAGGAAATAACAATAAAGGTTTGAAAAAAGGCCTTGTTCCTTTTTTAAAATTGCTATTTCTTTTTTATGCTGCTTTTACTATTTGGTAGTTCAGACTATCAAGACATATAAAGTCAGTTGTCATCCGTCACCCCCTCCGTACACATGCGTGCACACACACAAGGCTGGCCCATAAGTTGACCCATAAGTGTTTAATTTTTATTAGTAAATGCAAGAGGGTATTTATGTATATTTTTGTAAGCTTACTAGTTTAAGAGCACCTCCTTATCCTGAACCTACTCTTGCAATATTTGACATATTTCTTGTAGCCTGTATTCTTCTCTATATTTCCTCTGTAATTGTCCAACTCTCACATCAGTATAAACGAAAAGGTGTTATTAATCCTTTATATAAGTTTATCTTCAGTATTGTATTTATTCTGCTTTTCTATATGGTGTTAATTTGGGACAGTGTATCCAATGTTTGATTCAATACACTCAATGCAGAGACAGAAAGAAGAATTCAGACTTTTGAAAACAAGTGCTACAAATGTTTGTTAAGAATTAGCTATATAGAACACAAGACAAATATATTTGTCCGGCAGCAAATAAACACACTTGCAGGTTATCACATGAACCACTTTTGGCAGTGGTAAAACGGCATAAACTTGTTTGGTTTGGACATGTAATAAGACACGACTCCCTTTCTAAAATTATTTTGCAAGGAACAGTCGAGGGTTAGAGAAAATCCTAGATTGATAACATTAAGAAATGGACTGGGTATTATTTTTTCTCACTCCTCCGAATGGCTGAGGATAGAGTTGTTTGGAGAGCTTTTTGTGCCAATGTATCTAGTATGGCACTCCGGGTTATGAGACGAGTCAAATCCCATTAGAACAACTTGGTCTTCTAGACTTCTTGACAGAAGTGAAACTTAGTCAAGACTGATGAAATATTTATGTAATAACAGAAATTTGCTATTTATACAGTATAAACAGTAACAAATATATAAATGGGGATTTTGAAAAGCGTTGTTAAATAGGGAGATTTGTTATAAAAGGATTCTCTATAGAGGAATTTCACTGTATTACTATAATATTATAAATGTTCTAATGGATATATATATATCCCTTCCAGATATCTCTCTGGCACCAACAAGTCACCAACCTGTAGGAGTACTAATAGCCCTCTCTTGTTGTGCTTGTCTAGTGGGTGACATAGTTGTACTATCCAGATTTTCAGGCATCTGTTTGTAATGTGTTATTGTACAACAAAAAGTTAGCCACATTGTGCACATTGCTAGTCTTTCATATTTTGTTTGACTACATAAATGGAGACAGACAAGTTTATATTCATATCTTACACACACAAAAAAAAGATATAGCCAAACATGATAATAGAAACTAGAGGGGAGTACAAGCTATGTCACTCTTATTCCTGTTACAGATGGTGGAGTTTGTCTTTCAGCTCTCTGTGACAGGTGGTGGAATTTGACTTTCAACTCACTTTGACATATGGTGGAGTTTCAGCTTTCTGTTACAGATGGTGGAGTTTGTCTTTCAACTCACTGTGACAGATGGTGGAGTTTGACTTTAAGCTCCAGATTGGTTTCTCTGGTATCATTTTTCACTTGGAAGTTTTACCATAGGTTTTATAATTCACAGATGACTGATTCACTCAGTGTGTCTATAGAGTGCAATATCATGACAATGTTTCTATAGAGTGTAATGCCATGACAATGTGTCTGTACCGTGCAATGCCATGACAATGTCTATAGAGTGCAATGCCATGTGTCTGTACCGTGCAATGCCATGAGTTTTACTGATTTCCACTCTGAAAATGACTTGCCATTACTTCTTTTTAATCTTGAGACATGGTGCAGATAAAGGTGGTGATATGCAGATAAAGGTACCATTCTAATAATATGTTTTAGGAATGCAAACAACATTTTCTTCTTTAAATATTACACAGTTGACCTCTGAGACTGCTAGTAGAAGAAGAATAGTGCTACTTGTGATTTTTCCTGTAACTTTGTCTGAGAAACTATGTTTCAATTGTGATTATGAGATAAAAATGAATTCATTATACACTTATGTGGTGACTAGCAAAGTTATATTACTATCTTAAACTCCAAAGCATCTTTGAGCGGTGCATTCCAGTAGCAAGCAACCTGTTACAGATCTTACTGGAGAGCAATTACAGATAGATTGCACTTAATGGCATATTCTACCATTTCTTGTGTGGTGCATCATGCATCATCGTATACCGTATCAGGTACTGTACACTAAGATGAGTGAAACCCATGCTTTATGTCTCGTAGACTGTACACTAAAGATGAGTGAAACCCATGCTTTATGTCTCGTAGACTGTACACAAGGATCCCAAAATAAACTGAAGCTAGCTACCTGGGGAGTTGACAGATGGTGTGATGCAGGATATGATTCTGTCAGAGAATTTAACAACTTATTGTTAACCCTGCATATTTGAGTGACTCTGCCTTTCCAGAGTGTGTGGTTGTCAACTTCACAAGCAGAGATGATGGGGCTGCGATCGTTTCTAACAACATGAAAGGCACATAGCAGGGTCACTATTCTTTGCTCCGCTTTTGGGCACAGTTAATACAGACATGTATGTACTAATATAAATATATAAGGAGAAAGCAGATTTCAAATAAAATAGTGAAATATGGACAGATGTGAAAGAGTTTTGTATATCTGGTAAAAATTATTGTCCAAGTGTCCTATAGAAAAAAAAACTCAAATATATTCTCAGATATCTATATTACCAACAGAGACAAATGACAAAAACAAAGTTTTTACATTTGGTGTTGCAGATTTCAGTCTCTTTTGAATTGGAGATGGCCTGTTTGGAGCTGCTCTAACGCCCTGGAAAACAAGTCATTAAAATTTATGAACTACATACAGCTGAAAGAATTAATGAACTACATACAGCTGAAATAATTTATGAACTACATACAGCTGAAATAATTAATGAACTATATACAGCTGAAATAATTTCAATGTATGAAGTACACAACACACGAGAAGAAATCATACTGGGTCTGAAAGTTAGAAACAGCTAACTTGAAGTTCTTCTTTGTTTGTGTACTCTGTACATTCTTAAACTCTTGTTGGTTAGGTAAGATAAAAGTTAGAAACAGCTAACTTGAAGTTCTTTGTTTGTGTACTCTGTACCTTCTTAAACTCTTGTTGGTTAGGTAAGATAAAAGTTAGAAACAGCTAACTTGAAGTTCTTCTTTGTTTGTGTAATCTGTACATTCTTAAACTCTTGTTGGTTTGTAGGATATAGTGCAGATGAAATGTCTTGTATTATGCTTCACAATGTGGCTGGTATAGCTGCACCCTGTGGTCTGACATTCTTGACTTCATTCTATAGGTCCTCAAAACTCTTAGAGTCTTGAGAGCAATTCACACCCCTGAAGGTCCCTCTGTGTCAAAACGATCCATTGATGAACCTTTCACAACAGTAGCCAAACTAGCCAAGCTTATCAGTTCACTCATTACCATTAATGCTCGCAAGTCCTGCATGAAAATGAAAGTAGCCCCAGCATTGTTGATTTTTTAACCTCCATATTTGTCAACATATGCTGCTGCAAAACAATAAAAACAGTCTTAAGAGCTTGCATATTCCCAGTGGCAATATATAAGTGTGAATCCTGGACAATCACCAACAAAGTGAAAAATAAAATAGCAGCATTTGAAATAAATTGTTACAGAAAATCCTCAGAATACCATGGACCAAAAAGATCACCAATATAGTCATCCTGGGAGAAATGAATGTACAAGAAAACTGGCTAAACAACATGGTTCTTTACAGAAAACTACAATATTTTGGCAATATCAATCGCCAGGACAGCCCAGAGACGACCATAATGGAGGGAATAATGCCAGGGAGATGAACAAGAGGTAGACGAAGAAGACAGATGCAAGATATTAAAGACCACCTGAAACAACATAGCTTGCTGTCTTATAGTAGTCTGCTGATGTGTGCAAACCATTTTATCTGTTGTCTCGTAATATATTCCAAGATTGGAATGGTACCGGTTCTTTGTCTAATGTCTTCATTTCTCAATCTGTCTCTTAACGATATTCCTATGATTCTGCGGTAGCATGCCATTTCAGCTGTCACAAGTTTACAATTATCTTGTGCTGTTGTTGTCCATGTTTGGCATTGGTAACACAGCGTTAGTATAATGATTGTTTTGAATAGTGTTATTTTGGTGTTTAAATCTACATTTTTGTTTCTGAAGATTGGTGTCATTTGTCCTAGGTCATTTGTTCTAATAAGGACAACTGTGAATTTCTATAATTATGAGACCCTTAATAATAATAATAATATATATTCTGCATTTATTTTTAAGCTACTGCAAATTAGCAGGATGTAGTCCTGAAAATGGAATGCACTGCAGCAATATCTGTGCCTTTCGGCCTGAAACATCAGACTTCAGCATGATATCCAGCTCCATGGGATGGGACATCCAACTCCACTTTATAACCTCCTTAGTTGCCTCTTATGAATGACATACATGGAAGGTAAACAGTGTTGCTATTCATTGCTCACCTTTCAGACTCTGCAACCCAATGACAATAATAATAATAATAATTGGCATTATATTGACAGCTATTTTTATGTGACTCAAGAAATATTTGAATGTGCTCGCTATAACAGTTTATACAATTCTCAACAGTAACCTACCTTAGCAAAGGGAGAAAATGGACTTCCGCTCCGTCTTAACTGTTCAACTCGATTCAATGCTTTTTTTGCTGCATCAAGAATGGCAACAGGTGAGTGTCTGAAATAATGCTAAATATTTGAAAACAGACATGGTGAAACATATTTCAAACATGCAAGAAAAAGTATTCACAAACGAGATAGGACATTGCCTCGGTTATCAAGGTCAGCACAGGCAGTGGGTAACCAGGCTGCTCTGGCCGAGAAATTAGCTACTAGAGTGCATAAAAAAAACAAGAACACAAACATGGACATGCACACAACACAGCAACAACACCTACATAAGCACGAAAACATTAAACCCAGAAAACCTTGCAGGGGAGAACCAGCAGAGCCAAGATTGTTATAAAACATAGTCTTCACTTAATCTTACGGGCTCTATAGGCGATCATTATTTATGCAAAAATTATTCAAATATCTTGTAAAACAAAAAATTTATTGCGTTTTCAAAACAATCACCATAAATAACACAAATTTTCAAAAAATAATTCAGGACCAAGGGGATAATTGTGTAATTTTAATTCAGGGCTCTAAAGGTTAAGCACACATCCAAATTAAGTCCACTGTTTTTTTTCCTTATTGTTGTAGAAACAATAGTACCTTCAATGACATGAGGAAATTATTAATATCTAAACAAATTACAAACAAGTTAAAAATGAGAATTATAAAATGCTACATCTATTCTATATAATGTATGGCTCAGAAACATGGACACTAAATAAACAATTAGAAGACAAAATTGATGCCTTTGAGATGTGGGTATATAGAAGAATAGGGAGAACATCATGGAAAGAGAAGAAAACAAATAAAGAGGTGCTAAAGACACTTAATATGAAGAAAGAACTACTAAGAGAAATAAAGATCAGGCAAATAAAATATTTTGGACACATTAAAAGACATGACACCTTATTGAAGACCTTACTTGAGGGTAAAGTCAAAGGGAAGCGAGCAAGAGGTAGGCAGAGATACAAGTGGGAGAGTAACATCACACAATGGACAGGTTACATTCTAGCAAAGTGCACCACCAAGACAAGAGACAGGAGATGTTGGAGATATGTTGCAGCCAACCTTGTTGAGATGGCACTTGATGATGATGATGTAGAAACAATGGTTTTTTTAGGCCTCTCTTATTTGATTGTTTGACTTTAATTCATGAACCTTGTTTCAGAGAATCGCAGTACTCAAGTGTGGCAGCTGGACACCTGATCTGACAATAAGCGCAGGCCTTTTGCAGGGTTCACCTTCATCTTTTTCACTGGAAATTACAGAACATAATGGAAAGCATGGATTTCTCTGTACTCCTCGAGGGAGTAACATCTGACAAGTTTGAGGTCCAAGAAAGAGTCAGACAGGGATGCATCCTATCACCATATCTGTTCAACACATACATATAGAAAATATGTGGAATGTATGAGAAGATACACATTATGAGCAGTTTCAATACCTTAATATCTGAGGACATGAGATTCCAGAAATGAGGTATGCAGATGACACCAACCTAATATCAAGGAGTTACACAAGTTTAGAACGCATGATTATGTGATTAGCAATGGCACTACAAAAAACATCACAGAAGAAAATCTATGGCAAGGGGCAAACAGAAAAACAAAGTTACAACTATTAAGCTATATCTTTCCAGTGGCAACACATGGTTGTGAGATGTGGGGGTAATGTGGCAACACATGGTTGTGAGATGTGGGGGTAATGTGGCAACACATGGTTGTGAGATGTGGGGGTAATGTGGCAACACATGGTTGTGAGATGTGGGGGTAATGTGGCAACACATGGTTGTGAGATGTGGGCAATGACATCTGCAATGGAAAAGAAAATATCGGTATTTGAAATGAAATGTTATAGAAAGGTGCTAGGAATATCATGGACATAAAGACAAATCAATGCAGACATCCGCTAAGACATGAACACAGAAGAAGACTGGCTCCTCAAAACTATCCAAAATAAAGTGCAAGCCAACATATTTCGGATACATAAAGTGATATAATTGTTTAGAAAGATTAATCATGGAGGGAAAAAGAACAAGAGGGAAACTATGATGGACTCATAACATCAAAGAATTTCTGAACATGACACAGGAAGAATATAGGCAGCTTGCAGAGAACCGAGCTGCGAGAGGCTTACAGAGTGACAGTGAGGATAACATTCTGTAAAGGACACCTCACATGATAAAATATACTGACCTGAGGTCAGAGCTGGATGTGTCAGGAGTACGATGATGATCTACTGGATAGCTGTGTTTGTAAAACAGATTTGGTCAAAAAAAAGTCAGGTGCCTTGGAAATTTGTACGGTGCAATGATGTTACTGAGATAATAAACAAACAAAAATACACCAAACTGAACCCTATCACTATACCCACCGTAATGATGGTACAACAGGGACTGCTGCACTTCTGGACACATCAATCATGTTTGTTGTTTCCTTGAAAACTGGATTAAGATTGATGACTGGGCTCACAGTTCTACTAGACTGTTTACTTCCTGGTCGACTCACCGGTGGGGTTGCTGCATGCAAAGATGTTGGTGCTCCAATCTGACAACATAACAGAAAATGTGTCACATTTTATTTGAATCATTCATGTCAACATTTTTCTCTTTATAATAGAAAGGTTTATTTCAATGTGAAAGCTTTTGTTTTCATGTATCATATCTTTGCCATATCTTGCAATCATCCTATATTCTGCTATCATTTTTGACATAAATGTGACTGAGCCTAGTTATGGGGGTGTTTTACTGCTGAAGTTTCTCTATTTCTCTTCTCTCACTTGCCATATCTCGCAATCATCCTATATTCTGCTATCATTTTTGACATAAATGTGACTGAGCCTAGTTATGGGGGTGTTTTACTGCTGAAGTTTCTCTATTTCTCTTCTCTCACTTGCCATATCTCGCAATCATCCTATATTCTGCTATCATTTTTGACATAAATGTGACTGAGCCTAGTTATGGGGGTGTTTTACTGCTGAAGTTTCTCTATTTCTCTTCTCTCACTTGCCATATCTCGCAATCATCCTATATTCTGCTATCATTTTTGACATAAATGTGACTGAGCCTAGTTATGGGGGTGTTTTACTGCTGAAGTTTCTCTATTTCTCTTCTCTCACTTGCCATATCTCGCAATCATCCTATATTCTGCTATCATTTTTGACATAAATGTGACTGAGCCTAGTTATGGGGGTGTTTTAATGCTGAAGTTTCTCTATTTCTCTTCTCTCACTTGCCATATCTTGCAATCATCCTATATTCTGCTATCATTTTTTACATAAATGTGACTCGAGTATTATGGGGGTGTTTTACTGCTGAAGTTTCTCTATTTCTCTTCTCTCACTACATCCTGCTACAAGGAGTTCCTGTACAAGTTTGAGAAGGAAAGAACAAAAAGGTGGAATTGGTGACTCCAACATGTAGAAAGTAAGTAAAAGTCCAGAAATTATGGACAGTAAAATTACATAAAACATCGTGCTTTATGGTGAACTGTGTTTAGGTAAGTGTTCAAGGTGAAGGTCAGATAAAAATATTTAAGACCTCTCGATATTTCCAGGCAATGCAGCATAGATCCATGTACTTGGGAAATCTTATCTGTCCAGCCTGACATAGTTGGATCAATGAAGATATCTCCCAGGCAATGCAGCATAGATACATGCACGTGGAAAACAATAGCTCTTATCTGTCCCGCCTGACACAGTTGAATCAATGAAGATTTAAAAAATGAGAGAACAGTGCAGGCAGTTTGAAAGAAACACCAATGAAATAAAAAAAGCTAGTCAGTTTTCCCTCATCTGAAGTTCTTCAGTCCCATTTACACTACAACATGGTTTTCAGATCATGAACTGAACATTTCAGCCATCTCTCAAACATCAGCTGACCTACATACATGAAACCTAAATAACTTTCTGCCCTTTGCCATGCTCATCTTCGCTTGCAAGAGAGGAACATTATCATCAATACAAGATCTTCCCAACTATCTGAAACAGGAGATCCCTCCAACAAATGTTGCATCATCTGAATAGCCAAAAGGAATCAGAGTTATCAAAATATCTTCAAACATCTCTGAAAAATTGATTGATAGAATGCAGAATGATAAAATAACATTATTGGAGAATCTCTGAAATAATATAAAAGATAACAGTAAATAAGAGAGATTAATTAAACAATTGGGGATCCTCAGAGCAAAAACAAAGCACATGCAGTATTAAATCACTGGTGGTTACCCAATGAAGCACAAAATGCTCTCAGAGTATGGGAAGCAATGGAGACCAGAATAAAATTGATACGGAAGAATTCAAATAGACCAACTTTAATGGTTAGCAGGATGTAGTCAGAAGAATTGAATGTGTTATGTTAAGGTTTAGTTTGCATGCGATATCTGCACCTTTTGGCTGGAGACATCTGACTTATATGGAATTGGGCAACCAAATCCACCCCTAAAGCCTACTTAGTCAACTCTTACGACATGCATGGCAGTTACAATTTGTTGCAATTATTTTCTTCCCTCTCAGGTTCTGACCACACAGACATCTTTGTAATTTTTTTGACAACCCATGTCTATTTGATGTGATTGTTATTAATTATATCACTTAACCCCTGTCTATCTGATGTGATTGTTCACTTACCCCGTGTCTATTTGATGTGACTTGTTGATCTGCCTCCTGATTTTCAAAGTTTCTTAGATCAAATTCAATTTCTTGAACCAGTTGCCTGTCAGCAGCTAGAATTTCTAGGAAAATATTGAGCATATTCTATAATGGGTGGAACTGTAGTAAAACTATATACCAATAGGTAGGAATTGAGAACATGTTACAATACCAGTAGATGGGACTACAAACTAACTTTTTATAAAATCTGTCAGATCAGAAATTTTGTGACATCATTTACTGCCAGATGAGTCCTAGATACAAAATGGCTAACATAATCTTAAGTTTGTTAGAGATGTAGTAAGTGTTACATTTATGCTGCTGGATGCAAAGATGTGCACACCACTCACCAAGGGCCCACTCATACAACCCTCCTAAATAAATATCGCAACCTTCAACCACTGATGGGTATTTATAGCTAAGGAAAATAATGCATAACAAAATTGAGATAATTTATATTTATTTAGATTCGCTTTCCGGAAAAAAAATGTTGTCCTGTCTACCTGCATTGTGCAGAGAACATAAAAGAACCAGTTAAAAAAAATGTTGTCCTGTCTACCTGCATTGTGCAGAGAACATAAAATAACCAGTTTTAAAAAACATGAAAATATATGGTAAACAAATCTACAAAACAGGCTGAGTTGAAATTTTGACCAAAAGGTCTTTAACTTGTAGCAACCCGTAGTCTACAAATGTCATCTAGTGATAGACGCCCAACATCAACAAATGTCTACATCGAGGTAGTCATTTGTAGTCATGGACAACAATCGTCCATGTTTATTTCCCATCATACTCTTATAGTAATTGTGTGCTAGAGTGATTGTTCCTTAGTTTTCTGAAGCTATATTAATACGCAGTCGAAATTAATTCGATCTTTCACGTTTGGAAACCAAACTGCATAGGCCTAGCTTCAGTGTCGACAATTCTTCACGGATTATGATTCAGAAAAGGATGAATTTTAAAGCTTTAGTGTTTCAAAGAGATGTTTATAATATTTAAAAGTAATGTAAATGGTGTCATTTACGATGAGGAATTTGAGAAGCTGTGTTTTCTTCGGCTAGGTCTATGCATTACAGTGACGCTGTAAGTACTTTATGTGTGTTTATCCACATTCACAATTTTCATTGTACACAATATAACACTGACATGCATAAGCAAATAACAACCACCAAATCATATCCAGCATACATTTATCTCTATTGTCTCAGAATTTGAAATCAACAACTCAATAAATAAAAATGTTACAGCAAAAAAGTGCAGAAAAACTGGAAGTCATTAAAAATGGCCCGGTGTCAGAGGAAATACAGTTTTTTTTTTTTTAAAGCTTGGTTGCTACGGGTTAAAACAAAATTAAAAATCAAATCGAAAAAAAACCCAAATATTGCAGCTTGACTAGACTGTAAACATTTAACGAAAGAAGACCCATATAGGAAAAACTATAGGTTTAAATTAAACTATGCTGCAGGAATGAAAAATGTACTCATAAAAGGTGTCACAGCATTTGTATTGGGGATTGGCATGACCAGATCAGTTATTAAAAGATGATAGACTGCTTTCCCTCATCTCAAGGTTTCCTTCCTGTTAACCCTGCAACAGGTTTTTTCCGGGTTGGACTCCTTAACCATCTAGTTAGTCGTCGGATCATCATCACTGCAAACTGGACACATCCATAGTTGCTCCAATCTCTCCTTGAGTGTATCCGCCATCACACTTCTGCTGACAGTACCGGTCCTATGCTGGTTGACCATCATTCTTCTGCGCCCTCCAAAATGTTCACCTCTAGCAACACCGCATCTCAATCCCTGATCTTTAATCCTAGCCATTGAAAAGGAATCATCATCCACATTCGTCTCACTCTCGCGTGTTATATCTCTTAAGGAGTTCAAAACGTCAGCGCGATCCATTGCCCCATCGCCCTTTGCCACAATCACACACGATGCCAGTTGATCCGCTCTTTCATTGCCTCGAACGCCCACATGTCCCGGCACGAAAATAAATGTAACCGCTTTCAAGCTCGCATTTCTCAAGGCCTCAATCCACTGTTCGCGAACGAGACCCACTTGTACCTTCTTAATCATACTCGTAGAGTCACTCAAGATGCAGACCTGCGTTACTTTCTGTGTGCGTAGCCACTCAAATGCCTTGGTCACCGCCATAGTCTCCATGGTCATACTACTCGTAGTGACCGCAAAGGCACCACTTTCCTCCTTGATCGTTTTACCTGCGCACTGAGCTGTAAAGGCCCAAGCACTGCGAACATGCCTAATTACAGATCCATCAGTGTATATAATCACATCCCCCTCTTTGGTATTCTCACTGATTAAAGCCTGCACTTCTTTCTCCACAGCTGTGGGACACCATTCTCTGCATTCCCTACTAAGTGATATTACTACTCTCAAACAAGTTTCGAAATCTGTGGGTAGACCTATCCATTCCGCACCAACTGCCACATCCTGTAATCGGCACACGCTTTGTATTACATCCTCAGCACGTCCCATCCACGACCTTCCTCTCTTGAGTCTGCTGCCTTTAACTTTCTGTATTTCGGAATGCAACGGGTGTTCCTTATCTGCATGCTTAACCATCTGAGAACTCAGAGACACTAAGCTTAATTGAATTTTTCAATGCCACGCTTATCTTCGCTTGTAAAGGAGGACCTTCATCATAACAGCTGGAGAACTTGAAATAATTACAGTCACGGTTGCTACTTAAGAAAATACAACCATTGATCATTAGTGTTTATCACACCAAAGACAGATGTGTCAGCCACTGGTGCAATTAAAATGGCGGCACAACGCATTTCTATCCTATGGACTATGTCCTGCAGAAATTTAGCAGGATTTTGAGAATGAATGCAGAAGTGTTTATAAGTCTGTGTCTATATCGATAGTGACACAAGACAAAGGAAAACGGGCCTAGCATGCGTGACCAATGTTATCTTTGAACTTGGTGGCCAACGGGTAAACACAAGAACCAGTTCTCTCGTTCAGCTGGCTTACTATACAAGAGTCGCATGAGGTTGCTTCTATGGGTCTCACCAATGGCCCACTAGACAAACCACCCATGCAACAGAAAATCTTTGTGGATGACATGCCGTTATATTGAGGTTATCTTCTTATAGAAGCATCATGGCACGTCAGCTATACAGTTATGCTTGTATTTTGTTGTTGCAATGTGTTTTATGCTTTGTTATTTTTATATATGTATGCAACTTTTTTGTATGAGAGGGAGCCAGAGATGTACTGCGCAGCACTGGGAGGAAGAAACTAACAGCACTGTTTTTTCCTATGGCTGAAGCCCACCATATAGGCACAGTGACTCAGGACATGACAATCTTTTTGACTTGAACATTTGGTTGCATGCCTGGAGCAATAGAGAAGTTTGGCATAACCAGTAGTCAATTCGTGACGGGGAATGGGCACAGGGAACCCTGTCTTGGCTGCAGTGGCTCGGAGCAGTGCATAAGTTGAAACCTACCTTCCAGGTCGTGTGACAGTTATTCTCTGGCTTTGGGTGGGCCAAAAATCCAGACTTCCCAGCAATATAATGCCATTGGGCCAAAGGGCATGAGGTCCATGGACAGCTGGATCAGCAACCAACCAACCAAACTAGAGATATGGTTAAAGACATCCGCTGTTCAGAGGTAAATGCATCAAACAGTTATCAACGCTTAAGTCGGGTGTGTTGGCCATTTGAGCAAATAAAACCATGACACAACACGTGCTGGAATCATTGCTGGAAATCTAGTAGGACCATTGTCCTGCTAATAGACAGATCCTGTGGGAGTTATATAACAAACACTCCTCCCGTAATTCTCTAAAAGGCATCAGAATCACAATCCATGAGTTTACCGTTGTCTTCGATTACAACTGGATCCACATGATCGAGCACCTGTCAGGACAGATGACTATATTTAAAAATAATTGGTCAGATATTATCCTTCATTCTAAACCAAATCCAGGAAAAGGAAGTAAAATGTTACATCTAGTTAGGGATTCGCTGGTTCAGTTCATGTGAACCTAACATTTGGTGGTTCCATACTGATTAATCAGTGCATAACAACAGGTGACTAGCAGTTGCCCGTGGGATTCGGAAGATTAACTAACTACAGGACAAGTCTACTTATTGAACAGTTCTTACTGACCTTTGATTTCATTCTTGTAATCTTTACAAATCTCTCTTAAATATACCATCAAGTCCTTTAGAAGTGGAGACCGACATTTTTCCAGCTGAAAGATGTACATATTTACTAAAGTTTAAGGCCATGTGACAAATGACAAAACATGCAAGAACAAAACAAGTAGAAACTTAGTAATAACTTTTCTTATTGAATATATATTGATGTATATTCTTTACTCCATCTTGAGACAGGCACAATCATATTCCATTTATACTTGTAACTGTTTTTTTTTATGTGCACGCTCATCAACAATTATCTTTGTGTTTACTAGATTTCAGTGTGCCTGTTATATAACTTTGTTGTTTCTGTTGATTATATTGTATTCCAATGTGTCTATTGTTTATGACTATACCCTATTGTGTGATTGTTGTCCTCAATCTATTTATGTACGTAACTGTTTTACAGATTGGTACCTACACACACACACACACACACACATATATGTATTTGTATATGCATATTATTTTACATGGTTCTATGTATCCATACAGTTACTTTGGGTCACACATTTGTATGTGTACATATTCTTATGTTATAGTAATACATGTGAATATCTTCATGTGAACGAATGTGTATTGGAATACATGTATATATCTCTATGTATGCGAATGTTTATGTGGATGCATGTATAAGTATTTATGTTGATGCTTATGTTGTGTCATTATGTACACCTATTCCTATTCTTATGTGAACCCATATTTTTGTTCAAATATATTTACATGTTTATGCATTTTATGTGGGTATCTTTCTTATATCTATGTATTGATCTTGTTAGATATATACTTGTGTGTGTGTTCCTAGTATACTTTTTGTGTATGTATATTTGTATATGTATGTGGAGTGGGTGTTTGCTTGGAAGGAAGGAATTAACCTACCTTTTAGATTGCTTCCTAGTACCAATTGTTCTGTTCTGATTCCCTAGGTGATGGTTTTGAACACGTTATTCAAAGTAATAGGTTCTTGTGGACCTGTATACATCGATATTTTATTTCATACATACACATTTGTCGTATGCTCTATATAGGCGATTTGTAGAATTTGGGCGTGATTAAATCTCTGCCATTTGATGGCACTATACTGATAATTGAATTTTATATGCCTTGGAGAATTATTATCCTGTACTTTGGTATCTTTTAGACTTAAAACACTTCAATTTTATATCTAAGTACACTTTTTATTTACATTCTTGACACTGACCATATGTTTCAGTGAAATCACAACTGGAACAATATTCTCGATGACATTTCTCTTAATGACTTGACCTATGAGGACTTTCTTGGCTGTAACAGTAACAATCTGGGCCATGTCTACTCCATCTTCCCCTGTGTCATCAGCAGATTTGCTTCTTAGTGTGGACAGCTTTATCTCCTGCAATATATATATATCATCATAAAGAATAATTGTATTTCCTAGTTGCCATAAAAGATTGTGTCATTTGGTCTAAAGCAAGGCTGGACAAAGTCAGATCCACCAAGAAAATTTTGACTGGCTGACTTTAAAATACTATATGCACTGTCTCTTGTGCACTGAAAATACTACTTATCATTTCTCAGGACTAAAAAACATATTGGCCACAATACATAAAATGCTAGCCTTCCAGCCCAAAATTAGGTTGCCCCCCTCTGGTTGTTGTTATTTTTCCCTCAGACTCCCACTGGATCTCTCTTCTAGCAGGATGGATGGACTAGATTTCCAATTGTGTGTAATCCAGAGAAATGAAATGTGTTGCGTCAATGTGAGGATGTCATACAAAGTGTGTGTATGTTGCAGAACCAGATCAGAATGGATAAAGGTGCCCATAGATTGCCAGACTTCCTTCCAAGTAATAACTCTTAAGTAGACAATGCAAAGAGTGGTGTCCTATTGTAGTCTGAGGTGCAGACACTGACAAATGAGAATTCCAGGGAAGGGCATATGATTAAATATATGGATGGTTCTGTTGTTAGACACGTGTGTAGTGCTTGTGCCTTCACAGCTCATTGTGTAGGGAAGACCATAAAGAGGAGAGTGGTGCTTTTGTTGTGACTACAAGCAGCATGACTATGTAGTTCATGGCAGTGACCAACCTATTGAGTTGGATGAGTACATCAAGGGCAACTAATGATTACATCCCCAAGAACTCGATGAGCATGATCAGAAAAATATAAATGGGTTGTGTCCGTGAAGAGTGCATTGAGGTCATGGTCAAGTCAAAGTTTGAATGTATCACACGCTCATTTTCATGCCTGGTCTTGTGGGTATTCAAGGGAATGAGAGAGCAGATCAGCTGGCTTGTACTGCTAATGTGTAGTGGAGTAAAGTATTAGATCGTGCTGTGATTGTGAATTTCTGAACAACGGGGACAAATGAAATTAATGAGAGTGGTGATTTATTTTACCCCCATGTTCAGAATAAATAAAAACTGAGCTTGAAATGCACCATTGCAATCGTATAATGCTGGATACACTCAAGTGGAGATCGAAGCACCTATGGATGTGCACGGGTGCAATAATGATGATCCGACATCTGACTAAATATTCCAAATTAATGTTTTTCAATAATACATACAAAAGTTAATGGATCCTGGGCAATAATCATACAGAATTTTGTGAAAATCAACAAGATTTTGTGTTGAATCTTCATTGCACAACTAGCAAAATGGCAACAGAACTTCACAGAAGGAAAAAAAACCCCATTGAAATGACAGGTCACATGTGAAGAAATCAGCAAACAAATGTGCACAATTAAAGAATTATATTTATATTGAAGTGAAGCATTGAGTAGTTATAGAAAAAATCAGAAGCTAGTAGTCTGAATGTGAACCGGGTCCGTTTGGGTGGAACCAATTTGCATCGCAAAAACTGCAGTGTTGTAGAATTTGGAAAACATGTTGCAAGGCGAATAGGTGCCAGCTGAAGAGAGACAATACAAATTAAAGAACAAAACTTACTATTACCTGATATTTATTAGTCACTTACTTTGCTGCTAAGTATAGCCAGAGCATCATGCAGTATCTGAGAGCCAGCATTGTCCAGTGGTATAACATGATCAACTACAGCAGATAAAATCTGCGGATACAATAGGCAATACATTTTATATTATCCGACTGTTTGAAACAATTTCTGCTAAGCAGATTGCAGCAATTCACAATTATCAGGCTCCGCACAAGACATCGTAGACTACAAGCACATCTCCACAAAATGAAGGCTGTCCCAATTGACCAATGCACATATCAAAAGGGTCCCAGAGTCCAGAACACATTCTGCAGACATGCCCACTCTTCGATGACATGAGAACTAAAATACGGCCCTGAGGGACAGATCTGAATTAAAGCTGCGAGGACCTCTTGCTGACGAATTTATAGAGACGGCCCACCTTCCTGTATAGACTTATGAGCATAGGAAACTGATCGCTGAAGAAGAAACAATCTCTTAAACATATCTCTTTCATATATTTATTCACCAAACTGAGGCATAAACTTTGGGGCAACCGCTCTGAAGATCTAGCGAGACCAAAAGATTTCTGAATGCAGAAGAATATATATTTATTCTGAGGTTTGTATTCATCCTTAGGTGCCACCATCGCATCAAAGGCTAGCTACAATGGATCTCCAATACCTTCTGTCTCTTGTATTGGTGGTGCACACTACCACACTGGAACTGGTCCATCTCATCATGTTTCCCTCCCACTTGTATCTCTGCCAACCTCTTGCTTGTCGAACCTCGGCTCTACTTTCAAGCAAGGTATTCAACACTGTGTGATATCTATTTTTAATATGGCCAAAATATTTTATTTGTTTGATATGTATTTCTTTAAATAGTTCTTTTTTTCAATTGCAGTGTTGTCAGAACCTGTTTAAAAAAAAAATCTTTTCATGAAGTTCTCTCTACTCTTCTATACACCCACATTTCAAAAGCATCAATTCTGTTTTCTAGTTATTTGTTTCATTGTCCATGTTTCTGACTCACATTAATGTTGAGTAGAAGTAGCATTTTATAATTATTTTTAATTTGTGATTTTTTTTTAATGTTAGTAGTTTCATTTCCTCATTATTGAAAGTACTTTTAGCCATTTCTTTTTTTGTGGTTCACTACAGAAATATGTGGACACCCCCCCCCTAATAATTTATTTTCCCCATTGTCTATGTTAACCAGACTACGGATCCAAATTTATTAATTTAAATATTACCTTATTTAGGGTTAGCTATGTTAAACACTACTCTTACCATTGGCCTCACAATGGTCCACTAGACAAACCACCCAATGCAACAGAAAACCTTAGTAGATGACATGACGTTATATTGAGGCTCTCTTATGGAAGCGTTGTAGCATGTCATCTATACAATTATAGACCCCCTCTGATTAGATGGCTCCTTCAATAAGCATTGCACTAAGCAGAAAGCTGAAGTCTCCTGAGTATGAAAGAAAGCTCAGAAAAACCATCCCACTGCACATTGGAAGCTAATCGCTCACAATTCCTGGGGTTCTCTGTCTGATGAATATAGGCAAGGGAAATAATCAAATGTGGGGGACACATATTTCGTAAAGTACCTCTTCTTCTAACTTGTTTGAGGATTGTATGTACAAGGTTCAAATAGAATCCATGTAAGTAAGTTTACTACAAAATTATCCTGCTTAAAATGAATGTGTTGAGAATTACCATGTGTTAATTTTTTACTTGGTCTATGATTGTGACACTTTCATGGTGCTAACATGCTGGTTTAGTTAACACAACATCAGCATGTATCACCTGATAACACCTCATAAATAACAGGTCCAAGAACTCTCAGGTAATTCTACAATAAAATGTTTTCTATAGTAGGGTAGTTATAATAATGATGATGATGGAATAATCCCTTTACTGCGAGCAAGTAGCTTTTGACATCACATAGCCTTTCTGACCAAAACCACATGTCCATACAGTTGAGCAACCGAGGTGACACTCACTCTTATAAGGCTTGTTGGTAGAAGAGGAGGAGAGGGAGAAAGAGAAATTATGGAAGATGTGTGTTTAATCCTGAAGAGATGCATTCCAGTGTAGCAGTATCCCAGGGTCATCACATCCTGCCAGGAGCACATTATCCCAGGATATTCATCACATCCTGCCAGGAGCACATTATCCCAGGATATTCATCACATCCTGCCAGGAGCACATTATCCCAGGGTCATCACATCCTGCCAGGGTCATCACATCCTGCCAGGAGCACATTATCCCAGGATCATCACATCCTGCCAGGAGCACATTATCCCAGGATATTCATCACATCCTGCCAGGAGCACATTATCCCAGGATATTCATCACATCCTGCCAGGAGCACATTATCCCAGGATCATCACATCCTGCCAGGAGCACATTATCCCAGGATCATCACATCCTGCCAGGAGCACATTATCCCAGGATCATCACATCCTGCCAGGAGCACATTATCCCAGGATATTCATCACATCCCTGCCAGGAGCACATTATCCCAGGATATTCATCACATCCTGCCAGGAGCACATTATCCCAGGATATTCATCACATCCCTGCCAGGAGCACATTATCCCAGGATATTCATCACATCCTGCCAGGAGCACATTATCCCAGGATATTCATCACATCCTGCCAGGAGCACATTATCCCAGGATCATCACATCCTGCCAGGAGCACATTATCCCAGGATATTCATCACATCCTGCCAGGAGCACATTATCCCAGAATATTCATCACATCCTGCCAGGAGCACATTATCCCAGGATATTCATCACATCCTGCCAGGAGCACATTATCCCAGGATCATCACATCCTGCCAGGAGCACATTATCCCAGAATATTCATCACATCCTGCCAGGAGCACATTATCCCAGGATATTCATCACATCCTGCCAGGAGCACATTATCCCAGAATATTCATCACATCCTGCCAGGAGCACATTATCCCAGGATATTCATCACATCCTGCCAGGAGCACATTATTCCAGGATCATCACATCCTGCCAGGAGCACATTATCCCAGGATATTCATCACATCCTGCCAGGAGCACATTATTCCAGGATCATCACATCCTGCCAGGAGCACATTATACACTTCTGTCTGGGACAACTATCTCATTAGTCTTCTGTCAGATTTGTGGATCCATCTGCTGTGTTGGCACATCTAGCATTTACTGCCACCTAGGAGTACGTCTTAAAAAAAACAACAGCAAAGGTGCAATACCCATTGGCCTGCATCTCCTCATCATCCATGGACCTAGATCTCATCATCCATGGGCCTGCATATGCTCATTATCCACGGTCCTGCATCTCCTCATACAGGGGCATCATTTGATAGAAGACTAAAGTCAGAAATTGTGTGGCAAGACATGTAGTGTCACAGGTTTGTTCTCAGGTAACAGGTTGTCAGCATATCCCCCAACTTTCCTTAGTCATCTCTTATGACATGCCTGGGAAATAGACCATACTCTTTGCATCATGAACTAGAAATCCTCACACTGGTGAGGGAAGCTAATTAAAATATTACAAAATAGTCAACAGAGCATGAAAGTTATTAGTGAGGGATATCATCAGCACATACCAGATATTAGTGAGGGATATCATCAGCACATACCAGATATTAGTGAAGGATATCATCAGCACACATCAGATATTAGTGAGGGATATCATCAGCACATACCAGATATTAGTGAGGGATATCATCAGCACACATCAGATATTAGTGAGGGATATCATCAGCACACACCAGATATTAGTGAGGGATATCATCAGCACACACCAGATATTAGTGAGGGATATCATCAGCACACACCAGATATTAGTGAGGGATATCATCAGCACACACCAGATATTAGTGAGGGATATCATCAGCACACATCAGATATTAGTGAGGGATATCATCAGCACACACCAGATATTAGTGAGGGATATCATCAGCACACACCAGATATTAGTGAGGGATATCATCAGCACACACCAGATATTAGTGAGATATTTCTGACAATCCTATGAACAGTTTCTCAGCACATTCACTATATCAGCACTATCCATTAATGTTTCTTCGGATAGTTGTCATGCTTGCAAACCTGTTAGCTTGTTCATTAACTTCTCTAATTTCATGTCCTGATATGAAAATGAAGGTATTGAATCTAGTTATATTCTGCAATAACTCCACTCATTGCCATAGGATAAATTCAGCTTCGATGTGTGGAGTATGCTCATGGAATCCCTCAGCAAGCAGTCCAGTGACACAAGCCACAATAGTGTTTCATTTAGTTTTTACCTCCATCGCAAGACTGCTCATAGGCATAGCACATAACATTGATGATGATTGATGACAATATGTGTTGATGATAACATTTTCATTTTCTGCAGTTACAATCAATGATAACCTTGAGTTACAATCAATGATAACCTTGAGTTACAATCAATGATAACCTTGAGTTACAATCAATGATAACCTTGAGTTACAATCAATGATAACCTTGAGTTACAATCAATGATAACCTTGAGTTACAATCAATGATAACCTTGATGTTTACCATTGTCAGCAGTTTTTTCCTTTGAATGAGATATAAATAAAAGCTACCATTGAATACAGTAAACTCCTTTCAATGATGAATGACAGCAGGAGCAGGTTAAAAAACTTGTAAGAGAATATCTAACAACAATATCTAATATTCAAAAGTCTGATGGGGAAAAGCTTGTTGGTCCCATATGAAGAATGCTGAATCTAGACCACCTATGCACTAGATAAAGTAAAGCATAGTTTTATTAAATATTACCTCTTTATTGATCTTGTCTGTTGTCTTGAATCGTTGTTCGTCTGTCATATGTTCCAACATGAAGGTATATAAATGCAGTCTCTTACTGAAAAAACAACAAATAATACCCAACTAAATGCTTAACAAAGAAAAGAGTTGCAGGAAACGTTAACACAAATTAGATGAGGATTATCAAAACGTGTTTGCCCACACGTCCTCAGTCTTTTGAGCAAACAGTAAAGGGTATTCACTCTGATTACTTTGCACTGGTTGACTGTACTGCTACAATGATTTGAACAAACTCAATATAATAACCTCATTGATTGCAGTGTCATCATCCATTAACCTTTAGCAAGCCGGATTAAAAAATACGATATGTCTCCCTGCCACCGGATTCTTTTTTGAAAATTTGCGTTATTGATGGTGACTGTTTTGAAAATGTGATAATTTTTTGGTTGTTAGAGATATTTAAATAATATTTGCACATATAAATAAAGAATTGAATTCTGCATATATTGGTGTAATTTATGTACGTGTGTGTGTGATACCAGACGTATGAGAAAGTGGTAAAGACATTTTTCACACAAAAACATATATTTATAACAAATAAAGAGGAAAAAAATAAATAAAAAAATAACTTACCTTATTTATCGAATTCCTTGGCAACACTGTAAACTAAATCACGCAAATCTATTGTATTTATGTTCTTTCACTGTGAAATTATCAAAATATATAACCGGAGGAACTGTATAAAACATGTAATTTTGTAGTAAAATCCTTCTTTGAGCTTAGGTCTAGTAATTTTTGGTGCCACTTCAACATATTCGATATCAAACGTCTACATGTCTCCAAACCAACGCTGCATTCTGTATATTCACTGCTGTGAAACTAAATAACTCAATAATTCATGATTCAAGCCACGATTCAATGTTATTTTATTCAAAATACGATGAAAGAAAGGTCTATAAAACCGGTCACATCATGGCATCGTACCGGTGTGCAGATGTGGTCAGATTAATTGCTATAAAATTTGTATCTTCAGTCTAACCATTGTTACAACGATCATGTCGGACGTAGGAATGAACCGGCTTCAATAGCGCATGTTCCCGAGCAACCAATCAGGCTGTGGGGCGTCAATTATAACGATATCTCATTGGATGGGGTATGTCGCCAACGGCACTAGACGCCATTTTGTTTTTCGGCGGCCGGAGTTGACATAGGCGTGGTGACAATTAAGCAGGTGTTGAATGATTACACAATTGTTCAATCATTGAACAAACTCAATATAATAACCTCATTGATTGCAGTGTCATCATCCATTAAGCAGGTGTTCAATGATTACATCTTCCATTAAGCAGGTGTTGAATGATTACATCTTCCATTAAGCAGGTGTTCAATGATTACATCTTCCATTAAGCAGGTGTTCAATGATTACATCTTCCATTAAGCAGGTGTTCAATGATTTTCATCTTCTTCTTGAATCTATATGGGATAACAAATTTCCGGCTGTATCCTCTTAATGCCATCATAGCAAAATTGTGATGTCGCTATGCAGTTTGGTAACTGTGATAAGAAGTTTAAATTCAGCCTTATCTCCTGGGGAAAATGGAAACACTGCTAGCAGTAAATCTAGCTTCCTTTTTTTATAAATCTAGCTTCCAATAATATGTGCAAAGCAGATTGCAAATCCAAGAAAATGTTAATTGTTTGCAATCATCATAAAACGAGTTGACATGGAAGCCATTTTTAGTGAAATTCTTATAGACTGTATTTCTAATGATGAGGACATGTTTGGAACTGTGTTTATTTTCAAAGAAAATATTATTGACCTTTAGGTTCATATAGGCACGATATTGCGCCAATGAGCATACGCTCCTCAGCGGGTGTAATACTGCGCCAGTAGGCCCCCATAGATATCGCCTGAGTCACGATGATGGAACTTCACGAAGTAAAGCGTTTATGACATAGAATTCCCGTCACCTGAAGCTAGGAATATGTCACAGTCTAAAAGCCAAATTCCTTTACACATTACGATTGTAAGAAGAAGAAAGCCGGCTGATTTTGTCTAATTAATTTCTGGAACGACTTTGTCCATTTTCGATGCCTCATGGCATAGGTAGTGATTGTGATTATATGTTTGTATTGTTGTTTTTGTGTTTCATTTGTTGTTATATTATAAGAATGTTTGCGTATTCATTGAAAAACACAAAAACATATTTATCAGGGGTGCTACATGTGTGCATGGAAAATAATTATGCTATATGTCGGCCTAGAACTAGTGTTGACTGAACGGACATTATATGCGATTTCTTCATGTTTTATTAGTTTTTTTCAGTCCATATTATATTAGTTTGGAAATATGTACAACAAGTATAGGTATTTAGAAGATTTTATCAATGTTGCAACACATTGTTAAAGTATTAGGGTGTCAAGAAATAATATTTGCAATTTTTTAATGGCGTTTTGAAATTCAATCAATATCAATAAAACCCATAACCCTTCAGGGTCGTAGGGGTACCACATTGGAAGCTTCAGCACACAGAGTCTTCCAGCGAATTCTATCCTCAGCGATGCGTTTTGAAATTGCATAATTTTAATTCAGGGTCCTAAAGGTTAAATGTTAGTTACATTATGAAATGACATCATGCACCTAGATATTCGACATTAAATGTAATTATGTTGTGTATCAGAGAAATATCCCTAAACCTAATCAAGATTGGATCGATAAGTTTAGTGATTGTGTTTTATTTATTTTTAGACAATATTAACATATTTTATTTTCCCAGATATTATGAGCACATCAGTTTGGTCATGAAATAACATTATAAATATAATTAGCCTAGGCATTATCCATGTTCATAGATGGGACATTAAAACATGTCAGTCATTTTATACTAATTGTGTGTGCATTTTTTCCCATAATTTTCTCACATATCAGATATACACCAACAAAACTTTGTCACTTTCAATCGCTTTCTCCAAATACCCACCAAAATAATCATGTGGAAGGGAAAATTTACGCAATTTTTATTTGGCATGGTAAAGATTAATAACACTAAATAGAATTAATACCTGACATTGCCTCCACCTGCAAGCGAGAATTTTTGCTTTTCTCTTTCTGTTTGCTTGAATTTGTTGTACACTGAGAAGAAACAAGGATATCTATTGGAGATTTTTGAAATCTGACACATGACAATATACAATAAAAAATTTATATAAAACCCTACTTGTTAAGTTAAAATGTGCAGTACACCATAGTCAAATGTGTCCTGATATTAGTACACAAAAAAACTACGGACATAATGCATCTTCATTCTCTGGTCTGGACTATATCCTGCTGGAAATGTAGTAGAATCATTGTCCTGCTATAAGAGAGATCCAATGGGAGTTTGAGACAAAATTATTAAAAAATAAATTGCAATTGAATAATTTAAATCATATGTGTAACATAATTTTCAACTTTAAAAACTTTTTCACAATATTCAACAAGTTTGCCAGATACTAAATGCACTCATCAATAAAAAACTAACCTTCATGCGTCTGGTAGTTGTTGAAATGGAAGATGCATTCTAAAAATGGATGGAAGAACATGCTGGGGTGCTTCTGTAGTAGCAAATGTTCTAAGCAGAACTCAGCTAAAAAGGAACAATGAAATTGAAATTTGTGTATTATACAAATATTACAGTAACAAAACAGAAAAACAGCACCTTGTTTGAAACAACATTATCAATGTACCATATAGTGTGTGTCCGGCACAATCACCACCATATAGTGTGTGTCCAGCACAATCACCACCATATAGTGTGTGTCCGGCACAATCAGCAACTTATATTGTGTGTGTCCAACACAATCACCATCATATAGTGTGTGTCCGGCACAATCAGCAACTTATATAGTGTGTCCGGCACAATCACTACCATATAGTGTGTGTCCGGCATAATCACCACCATATATAGTGTGTGTCCGGCAGAATCACTACCAATAACAAAAGTCAATATATCTTATACTTTTAATGGCAGACTGACAGGATCCATAATAAAAGACTGAATCCATAATAAAAATAAAATATCAGTAATTAAATGGTACAGAAAATTCCTAAGAATATAATGGACAATCCAACACAGGTGTCCTTAAAGATTGAATTTAAAAGAATGGCTACTCAAAACTATCCAAAAAATGCAAGCTAACATATTTTGGACATAATAAAAAGACACAATGTGTTAGAAGGGGGGAAGGTGTGTGTGTGTGTGTTGTAGAGGAGAAATAGGAGAGAGAATGGTTTCAGGAAAGAGAACAAGAGGCAGATCACGGTAGACGCATGATATCAAATACCATTTGAATAAGACTTGATTCTTGATTAGGAACAAGCGTCACAGCACTGGGGGCATTCCCATATATGCCCTGCTTGCTGTTATGTAGGACACTAAAAGATAATGTACAGCTTGCAGAACATTCTGCAAAAGGCATGTCACATAGAAGATCTAAAGGTTTGTTCAAAGTGATTACAGATTACGGTCACAGATTTTTTTTAAAACTGTGACTTCTATACATAATAACACTAGTGTATAGATAATAACATTTAAAAAAAATCACTCACCCAAGTTTATAATTTCGATAGCCTCATCCAAGATAGTGGTTATGTAACGGAAAAATAGCACTCCTTTCCACTTGACGTACTCTTCCTGGCATGTGTAGACAAGAGTCAATGGGTAAATATATTTTTACTACAGTTGTTAACTTGACACTAAATAGTAAGTCTAAAGGTCAAGGTAAGCTGAGTTATGAACCAGTATTATAGCACACAGTTTTCCACATAAGTGCTCAGTTGCTTAGTGGTTGACCAGAAACTACCGAATTAGATTTGCTTTCAGCACTTGCTTGCAGCAATGGCAACATTTCTAGATTTCCCCAGAGTATGAGCCATGGTACCAATTTCCTGGTGGTTCATGGAAGTTATTTATTCACAAACTACAGTAACCTAATCTTGAAACCTCTGTTACTAAGTCAATTGGATGAGTGACAGATACTACTAAATTATAAATCCATAACAAATTTTAAAAGTTTAGTGTTTTTAAAACACTTTTTGTTAAGTGCATCAATGTGGTCAGTGTCGCTACAATGCATGAAACCAGAATGTCAATGGTAAATTAAGTCCATCATGACAAAATTGTTTTGATGCAAAATTTAATTCAGTATTTATTTAAGAATGATAGTTATTTGTTCCCTATGTCAAAGAAACCATATACAAGAATGTGCACAAAATAATAATAAAATAGCATAATGGGAACTTTTTGGTGGATTGGAACATTTAAGGTGATTTAATACTACTTTCAAGAACAAACCTGAAGAAGTCGTGTCAGAATTGTCAAAGTATTTTTTCTAACAAGAGGTGAAGGATCTTTCAGACAGGCAGCGATATTGGTGACATAACGATCCACAAGTGTTGTGTACCTAAGCAAAGAAATACAAACATTTTAATTAAAAATGGTTCAAACAGGAGAAGCACATCTATACAGGTACACAAAGTTGCCAAACATCTCAGGAATAATCTGTAAGTAGTAGTCACACTGGATTCACATATATCATCTTATTGTGCAATGTGACTAGTTCACTAAACTTAACTATAAAGTTTATTCATTGGTAACTTAGTCTTTGGAGACCATATTTAAGTTTTCCAAGACATGTATTTTCTCATTAACCTTTAGCATCCTGTCAGCAAAAAATTGTTGACGGATTCCTTTCTGTATGCACTTGTCAGTGGATCCAGTCACCCACTGCTATGCACTCATTTAATGACAAGGAACTACATGATTTTTAATGTTCATGTGACTGGGAATAAGCACCATCTAAGCTAGGAATACATAACTTCCATTGTGCACATTTAGTTTCCAAGTCGCATGTGTGTTTCTGGGGCCCGAAAGAAGAGCAAAGAATAGCAACACTGTTTTCATGGATGTCATAAGAGGGGACTAAAGAGGCTATGGGGTGGAGTTAGCTGTTCCATTCCATAAGGGGTCAAAGTAATTCTATAAACCATGATACAATGCACTCCGTTGTCCAGACTACATCCTGCTAACTTGCAGGAATTTGAGAAGAGACACAGAAGTTTCCAAGTAGGGAGAAGGTCAGAGTTGTGTTTTTAATTTATAAACATCTGTGAGTTTGAGGGGGGGGGGGGAAGAGAAGAAACGCAAAAACTACAAACCCTACTGGGATGATGAACTGGAAAATCTGCTACACGAGATGGAAACTTCTAGACAGCAGGCAGAGAACAGACCTAGCCAGGAACACCACAACAAATATCAGTAAACAAAGGTTAAATTTCAAAGAGCCAAGTAACAAGCCAGACAGAGCAGCTGGAAAGAAAAAACAGTCACTGAACCTTGAAAAAGATATTAGGAAATTATGGAAACTTGTAAAACAACAAAATGATGAAGGTACAAGAAGAAATACAAGGATCACACTTTATAAAGATAGAAACATTTTAACAGGTAAACATGCAGCTGTTTACTTTGCAGAAGACAATAACGTCAAAGTTAGCACAGACAAACAACAGGAGGTTCGAGAGAACCAGCAAAACATTGGACAAGGTGAACCTATACCTGAAGTCATGGAGGCACCAATTACAATGAAATAACTGGAGCATGCAATATCCAAATTGAAAAAGTCCCCAGGAGATGATGGAGTGTCCAATGAAATTATTAAACACCTGGGAATTGCAGCAAGAGCAAAGCTACTGCAGATATTCAACACAAGCCGGACCACAGGTAATGTTCCATAGGCACGGAGGAAAGCAATAATGATACCACTTATCAAATTAGGAAAAGATGGCAACAGTCTCCAATTACAGGCCCATCAGTCTCACAAGTTGTCTAAGCAAAACAATGGAATGCATTATCAATCTTAGGACACAGGCTTCAGACAGTGCTACTCTACCGAAGATCAGGCAACCTACCTCTCCCAAGAGATTGAGGATGCCTTCCAAGATAAGAAACTGGTACTAGCAGCATGGATAAACTTCAGGAAAGCATTTGACAAGATTTGGAAAGAAGAACTCTTAAAGAAATTGCAGGATTAACTAAAGAATGTACAAATGGGTAAAAGCATACCTGCATAATACAAAGCAGAAGACTCCTCCCTGAGGAACTCCATGGTGCTCTTAAAGCACTTATAATCTCACTTATATCTTGAGAGATTAGTTCTTCAAATATATTAAATAAAATATACCACGAAGTTCCACAAGGTTCAGAACAAACCCCTTGGAGTAAAAAGGGGAAATCTAGTAGGATCAGTGTCCTGCTACAAGAGAGATCCAGCGGGAGTTTGACAATGAACACTGAAGAACGTATTGCGAAATTCTGAATGATAAGCTCATTCTTTGTCTTCTGCGTTTATTCTCAAGTAACCATCACAAATTTTAAGGAAGCGTAAAGTATGTTGCTCTACTATTTAATCTGCACCACACAGGTCTTGTACATCCGTTTTAGAATGTTTGTGATGTGGTGAGCTTTTCTAGTCTGTCTATTTGTAACCAGGTGATAAGTCTGTAGGTTGCTCTTAGCTGTGATGGTTTATCACTCACTGTGCCCTTCGTTTAAAGCGAGGTTTCAATCCCGCCGAAGGCAATTCTGTATCCAAACCACTCAGAAAGCAATGGCAGAATGTAAATACTGCCAACAAAATCACTACTGCCACAAATGCTGGGTTGATGGCTATATGATATGTATAAGATATGCTACCATTTCTTTTAAAATGATAATGGCTGAAGTTAGTGATGGACCACCTTTTTTGGTCAGCAGGCCCCAATCAGGAATCCTCAAATGGGATGGGGTTCAAACTCTTCAGTTGAAAGACTTTTCTGTTTTGAAGTATGACAATATATGCCAGAACCTAAGTAATTGCAATTTTAAAGAAAAAAGCAGTTTAATCAAAAGAATTTACAGCATCCAAATTAAAGCTTATGTTACCTCCCATGCCAATTGTTTAAAATGCAGACAGACACTGTCTCCCTAAGTCTCTCCTCATTTCGTTCCTGGCATGTGTTCTATGTCAGAGATTTGATATAGAATCTTCTTCTGCAGTCTTCCTTCTCTGTCACTTGATCTTTCTTGTAGCAGCTTCAGGGAACAGAAATGTGTTATGCCACAATTTTATTTGTGCCAATGGCTTGGCTCATCTGACTTTAGTGATTGATGTAACTTTTTCCTCTATCACCGTTTAGTAATGTGGTTTACAGCTTTACTTTTATAACTGGTGTTTTTATATTTTATTTAAAATCAGACTAATGTGCTTGTAAAAAAAATGGCTTGACTGGCAGGATTTTCCCCACCCCAGCTTAAATTGACATAATCTTTGTAATGTTTTTCTATAAGATATTCTAGGTTTAAACAATGTAAGAATATTTTTTTTAAAAACCATAAATCTATTTGCAAGGTTGGAAAGACATCTATAAGTTCTAACTGACCTGATAGTAAGGTCTCCCATAATAATGACCACATTATTCCTGACTGCTGAACTGTCAGATTCCTCAAGCTCTCTCGCTAGCGCAGCTATTGCCTTCTTTGCTAAAGATTCATCAACCAGGCACAGCTTACCTAGGACAAATCAGCAGACGTTAAAACAAATTTGGATTAGACAATTATTATCATTAAGTATCATCTCTGCATTTAAGCTTGACTGCAATGGACCTCCAATACCTTCTTTCTGTCTCTTGTCTTGGTGGTGCAATCTGACTTGTTTCCCTCCCACTTGTATCTCTACCTATCTCTTACTCGCCTCCCTTCAAGTCAGGTCTTTAACAAGTGCCATGTTTTTTAATATCCTAAATATTTTATGTTTAATTTATATTTCTTTGTGTAGTTTTTTTTCATACACAGTGTTGTAGGTTGGTTGCTGCCCCCAGGAATTGCGAGCAATTTGTTTACTTCCTATGTGTAGTGAGGTTATTTCTCAGAGCTTTCATACCTAACAGTGCCTATTGAAGGAGCCTTCTATTCAGAAGGGGTACACACAGTGTTGTTAGAACCTTTTTTCTTAACTTTCCATGAAGTTCTCCCTGTTCTATATGTCCACATTTCAAAGGTATCAATTCTGTTTTTTAATTGTTTATTATCCATATTTCTGAGCAGTACCTTATTTTGAGCAATGGTCCTTAAACTTTTTTTTTATTGCGGACCCGTTTAAATATTTTTCTGCTGCAGACTCCTACAACATTCTATATTTGAAAATGTTTTGAAATTAATTATATATGTGTTAAAAATAGTAGACACTGTTTGCAAATGAAAATGTAATGGTAATAAAAATCAAAAATACATTTTGTAAATTGCTCTCTTAACCGTTCATTTTGAATGAATCCTGCACATCTGCAGTCTACAGTATCAATTTATTTTCATTATATGTCCATATTTACACAATCTAGCAAAGTGTCATCAGTCAAGGTATGTTATTGAGGGTTTGGCACAGCCAATAACTACTTTACACCCATAGAAATGCTACAAGGATAGATACACTATTTCTCAATAATGATATTGCAGGTAACATTTTGGGGTGTGTGTGTGTGTGTGTAGAAGAAAAAGAGAAAAAAGAAAAAGAGAAAAAGGAGGCCTTGTAACAAATAAAATCATGATCAGACAATATCAAAGACTAAACAAGTCAAGATTTTTCCAAACTCATCCGCATCACTGAAGAAAGAAATAGCTGGAGGACTGTGTGTTGATGCATCTAATGTAGTACCCCTAGATTCCTTGTGGATGGATGAAGAAAGTCTGCTGTTGTGATGAACCTAGCTAGTAATAGAATACACAAGGAAAGATATTACAATGAATTGCTCATTATTTAAATAGCATAAACAACACTTACCCAAAGTTATAAAAGCATGAGCACGCAACTTGCTAGACATTTTAGACCCCCTGAATTGGGATAGAGGTTGAGAGGAGGCTTGAGATGTCGGGGCCTGGCTACCCTGTGAATCAGTCTGATATTCTCCCTCTTGGGAGCCATGTGAAGTTTCTCTGCTGCATGGTTGACTGTCTTGAGTTTCATGTGACGACTCTGAGAGACCTTCTCTCACAATCTCTCTGCACTGAGTTCCACCATCCGCATTGTTGCCTATTATGATTAAGTAAGTAGCTATAGTTAAAACTGCTAATAGTAACATCTATTTTGCATAAATCTATACTCATGAAACCAGCTCAGTGTTAGTGATTAATGGATGTGCCTTACAAACACAACTGGGTTGAACTTGCATACGGTTTTAAAGACAATTGTTAAATGCACAGGTCAAGACCTAGACTATAACACATTGTTAACACATTGAGAGGGAAAGGAACATTGTCATTAGGACAAAGCAACCCAAGTCCACCTTAACTGACACCCACTGCCCAACACATTCATTCATTTTCCTTTTGCGCTGAAGTTAGCGCATAGGGCACAGAGGTCAGATCTCTCCAATTCTGTCTGTTCAAAGCTATTCAATGCAGTTCTTGAATAGTATGAATATTGATTGTTTTACTTTCTCTAAGTATTGTACTTCTGAGTGTTTCTTTTGGTCTACAGCTTACTATTTTGCCTGTAGGTATCCATTCAAGAGATTGGTGGTGTATTCTGTTGATTATGAGATTAGATCTAAAGTCTAGACATTCTTCAATTATTGTTCTAAGAGTGAAAACAGTCCAACACAGCTGTACAGAGAATTGAGTGTAGTATCCCGTGAACACAGTGGGCCATGAGGTTGTTTTCGTACAAGAGAGATAGTTCAACGAAAGAGAAGCATCTATTCCAAAGATAGGAGAATAGTGGATGACCTCAGCAAAATACCAAACTCTTCTCATGACATAGACCCCCCTCTTGAGTAGGAGGCATCTTCTCAAGGCATTACACATACCAGTGAGAGTTGAAGTCTTCTCTGTGAGAAAGATTTATTTATGAAGTTTATAATCCACTCGTGCCAGGACATGATCCTGGAATACTGTCGCACTAGAATGCTTCTTCTGGGACTAAAAATGCATCCATATACCCCCCCCCCCCTAACACTGCCATGCCTGGGAGACAACACAAATTGTATGTGTTGCCCTCTGTAGAAAACTCTTCTACCCCTGACGCTGAAAGGCAACAAAGGGTTTAGTAAATAGATAGGATAGAATATGAGTATTCATTAGCTACACAAATCAACTTGACAATGTAAAGCCATTATTCTTATCAGTTATCTAGACAGAACATTATTCTTATCAGTTATCTAGACAGAACATTATTCTTATCAGTTATCAAGACAGAACATTATTCTTATCAGACAGAACACTGAACTTTGAGCTGCTTGGATGTTGTGAAATTGTAAATCTAATAATAGCTATTCTTAAACACTGGCAAAAAAGATTTGCTGGTGCGACACCCATAAGGATTGGACAAGCAAAGAATCGAACTGACATTCTGAATGCCCTCAGTAAATAGAACTAGTGACCAATGTAACATTATGTGGCACTTGAAGACCGTTTTTTAGCCTGAGAAGATTGTGAAGACTGAGATATTGTTCATGGATAGTAAAATAGATAGAAGAACATTGCCTACGGACACTGCCCGTTTTAGTTAAGTAACTGAAAAATCAACATCAAAGCACTTATACTGTAGCTCTAGCGACAATTAAACATAAATGAACTGCAATGAGAAACACAATATTTTTGACTAGTATGCAAATTCAGCACATTAACACAGACTAACACAAACTTTCTCAAATAAATATAAGTTGTAAAACTGGACAACAATTTCTCAAGGAATTATTTAAAACCTAGAGTAAATTAAATTTTGTGAATTGCTGGAAATACATACCAATGAGCAATTTGACCAAAAGGTCTTACTCAAGAACACAACATAGCACACAGGAAAAGGAGGGCACCGAAATGGTGATCACATCATAATAATAAGTTAAAACGCAATTTACAGATGAATAGTTAATAGAATGACAGTAAAACATGGAAGAGAAAAGAGATGTTTATCAAAACTAACTGTATAAATGACAGAACTCAATAGAATATCTAAATGTAAGAATTAACACCAAGAAGTCGTAATGTATCAAATAGATGGATGTACAGATTTATGTGTATCTTCCTGTGTGCTTTCAGTGACTCCGCAAAACTTCATTACTCCATTTTTTTTCCATTTTTGTATGTCAAATAATAGTTCTACTTATAACCAAAGAATCATGAAGACTTACTGATGGCCCCAATACAAGGTGAAGCTACAATAGACTGAATCAGAAGTGCTGCTCGTTTAGGCATCCTAGTTGGGCAACGTTGGCACACCTCCCCTAGAGTGAACATGTACTTGATCAGTTGTTCTTCATCCACAGTTTCTGCTAATTAAACAATATTAAAAATTATGTCAAAACATTTGACATCATTTCAGATGTTTGAAAACATTGGTTCTACATAATGTGTCATCATATATATACAATGTGGGCTCCCATAATTTAAAAAATAAAATCAGAATATTTTCCAGTTGTCTCTGCGTTTATGGGACTTAAAAGGGAAGCAAAGAATAATGACACTGTTCCATGCCATTGCATGTCATAAGAGGCAAGTAAAGAGGTTTTAGGGGTGGATGTGACTGTACTACCTCATAGGAAGTCAAAGTAAACCCGATTCCATGCCGTTCCATGAGGCCAGATAAATAGAACAAAACAAAAGATCAAAAACACATGCATATATCACACAATGGCATTAGGTCAAAGAGCATGGAGCCTATCCCCAGTCAATGGATCAACAAAATATATTCCCAAAAATAATGTTAACTATAGCAATTGTGCAAAGAGCGAAAATTCTGATGAAAAATAAAATATAACATAAATATACTACATAAATCGTTGCAACATTAACAAACATGAAAATTGTTTAACCTATAAAACTATATATATATATATATATATATATATATATATATATATATATAAAACACATCACTGATTATAAGAGAGTCTGCGCAGTAGCAAAGTTGATAGTGAGATTGTCTCACATCCACAATGTACTAGTGGTACGATTGTATGTAATGGTGGCACCTCAAAATTCAACAATACATGAATAACAATGTCCTGTACAGGATATGCTATAATTATTTATATTAAAATATCTGTGCTCCAAGTATATCAACGTCCTTTAGATCTTCAAAGGACTAAAACATGTCAAAATTGGATGTGCTGGGTATAAAGGTGCAAATAATGCATCATCATCAAGTGCTGTCTCCACAACGAAGGTTGGCTGCATCAGATCTCCAATATCATGTCTCTTGTTTTGATGGATTGTAACCTGTCCATCGTGTAATGTTACTCTCCTACCTGTATCTCTGCCTACCTGTTGCTCGCTTCCCTTTGACTTTACCCTCAAGTAAGGTCTTCAACAAGGTGTCATGTCTTCTAGCTGCAAAATTAGTGGAACAACATATTTCACTCTCCTATTCACACTGAATATTTGAGAGCAAATGCTGAAAAACTCAAACAAAAATGCTTGTTGGTCCCCCAACCATCCCTAGTTTCTAAGAGTCCAGCCCACCAACCCAAAAATGTTGTCCTTCTCTGATATAAGAAGGGGTAAACATAAACAAAGACAAATTTTATAATTCTGCAAACAGCAGATTACTTTTTTCTTTTAAACAAAACAAAACTAAATGAGTTCAAGTGAGAACAAATAATTTACCCAAGCATCCATCAAGCACTGAAAAGAATGTAAAACACAGGTTGTGTGATGTGAAACAAGACAATGATGTATTATGGACATAGATAATCAATGTACTAAGACAATGTGTGCAAACATAACTTTGAATATGAGAAATTCCGCTGAAGATGAATGTGTCGGGCCATTGGCGCAAATAAAACGGCGACACAACGCATTTCCATTCCTTGGACTACATCCTGCTGGAAATCTAGTAGGACAATGGTTCTCTACAAATGAGATCCAGCTGGAGTTTGAGAATGAACGCTGAAGAAGAATATGTTCTCAGCCTCATGCCAAGCAATTCCAATCTTAAGTTAAAAATTGGCAAGGCCGACCAGCACATGCACGGAAATACTCAAAATCTGCCTTTGATGTATTTTTACATTTTCTGTACACAGGTCTTATAGCTTATGGACGGTCAGTAACTGTTGTAACATTTGCTTTACCGCAAAATGAAAGTGTGTGACTGTTTAGACTACTGGTAGTTTGTGTTTCCCTACTAGGCCTTGATGATAAACATGTGTTACTGGTAGATCAGCTTAGGCTACCGTATTTCGTTTTTTCACAGACCATTACCGTATTTTGGACAATAAATAACATTAGATACTGGTATACTTTTCTAACCAATTTCGATGATCAATTGAAACCGTTATGATATAAATATATTTACAATAACGGTTTAAAAAAAACGGTAATACCCATTGCTAAAAATAGCATTTCCTGGGAAATTAGGCTCAATAAAAATGGAGTTTTATCAAGAAATATTGGAGATTTCGAAGGAAATATTGTATGATATATAGAAATTAATGTAATTAGAGGCCTAGCATTATGGTAAGTATGCTCTAGATTGCTGGTGAGCCCTAGTCATTTTATCCTGGCTTAATATATCGGGACATGTGACATGGAATTTTTTTTAAGAGTTTTTCTCCTTTTTTACTGTGATTTGGACGTAATTTTTTTTTAAATTTGATCTTACTCTCGAATATAAGTCGAGGAGTATAAAGTCATCTCTGTTTTTTGTCCAAAAATTCTTAACGGTATATATATATATATATATATATAAAAGCTATATTTTTCACAGGTTTTCTGATCATGTTCCCAATTCACCTTCAGTTTCTCTCCTGAATTTAGATGTACAGAAATCTTGGTCTGTTTGTCTCCAGATCTGTACAAAAACAGTAAGAGCAAATCAAACACTTTTCTGTGGGCTTCCTATAAGAAGGTTAACTTCAATGAACTAATATCATTACCTATAGCAGAAGTGGGAAATATTTCTTGGTGGGCGGACCAAAGTTTCTTTTTAGTTTGTCTGTGGAAGTAGTATTTTCTCTGTCTGGCCAAATATGCTTAGTACTTTTAAATCAGCATATACGGCTGATTTTGCTAGCTGGCCATATTTTGTTCACACCTGACCTAGTCACTGATGCTGTCAAGATGTTTTCTAACATGCAGGTGAAAAAAGTTACAAATAACTTACCTAAGTGATTATTCAGCACAACACCAGATATGTATTTATCACAGTCAGCCATTAGCTCTTCCCCCCAAGCTTGCATTTGTCTTTGTGATAACTCAGCCTCAAGACATCCATGGAGCTGAAACAACATTAAAAAAATTCTTTTTAAGATGTCAATTTTTTTTAACCCTTTCACAACTATGAGATTTCCCTATTGTCAATCCCCCCATCACTAAGACAAGAGGCAGAACTCCTCCAAATTATCATTATTATAATGTTAAAAATGCATTTTCTTTCCAATTATTCATCATATCACACTCAGACTTGGCAGATCAACATGAAAATGAAGTCTTGCATGAACCTATATTAAAGATAATTTAATAATATATTTAAAAAAATAAACTGTCAAACTCAACATAAACTCTCAAACTCAACATAAACTGTCAAACTCAACATAAAATATGGGAAAATTTTTATTTTACCATGGGGGTGCTGAGTTGTGGTGTTATATTGAGACGAAAATATTATTGAGATATATTCTCAAATCTCCTTTTTCCCCAAAAAGGTTGATATTCTTGAAACATTCAACCAATCATCTGTACTCCAATACATATCATGCTCAAACAGAACACACAGGCTCATCATAATATAAATATAACAAAAGATGTTTTAATTCAATGACAGTTACAGATATCCAGCATGTGTCTTCTGTCCTTGTTTGTTTTTTGCATTATGTTACATACAAATTTGTCAGATCGTCTGCAAATTGATAAAATCCTTGTTGACAGTGATGCTAAAGGATTCATAACATGTGACAATCTCAAGATTATGTACAGGCCCAACATTTTCTACAAAATTCTCAATTTCTACTTGAAAAACTACATCACTTCGGCAAAATTCGCTATGTCACAATTAGTACCACGAATTTCCATCTCTTTGTCGGAAACATTAGGTATATCTAACAAGGAATGGCACTGTCACTTTTCACATTATTATATTTGGTACGCAAATGACCTACATCATGTATATTTCCATCATAACTACGGCTGTCATCATCAGTGTACACACGAACAATATCATCCACTGTGGAAAAATTGTGTCAAAACTGCAATTTTTTTAATTTCATAAAAAAATCAGTCGGACATAATATTTCCACAATGTAAATACTCGTATGTAGAGAAAGCGTGAACTGTGACTTATGTAAAGGTCACGAATTAACCCAGCGCAAACTAAAACTGTAATATTGATCGCAGCGAAATAAGTTGGAAAAAAAAAGCCTGGCTGCAACTGTAAGGGGAATATGGTTAATTTATCAAACTTTCCTTAGTTTTAAACCAGGGGTGAACAATATACCGCCCACCAAGCCATTTTACTGACCTGTCAGGCTGATTTAAATAGACCTATGATATACCAGAATATCACACTCATAAGCTATTTAAAAAACTGTTGTTGTCTTAGCTACAAGCACCCATTGAAACATATAGGTTGTAGTAAATCAACACCTTTTGATGTTTCCTCATCTGCGTTCATTCTAAAACTTCTACTGGATCTCTCTTCTAGCAGTACAATGGTTCTACTAGATTTCCAGCAGGATATAGTCCAGAGAATGGAAATGCATTGTGTCACTGTTTTATTTGCGCCAATGGCCTAACACATCCATTTTCGGCAGTTTATGACACACCATATCGTAAGATGAACTGTTCCGGAGAGTACTTAACATTTTCACTCATTTTAAAATGAGATTCGTTATATTATACATTTAACAGTGCCACTGTGAGCAGCATACAGCCATTTTATATAAGGGACTTCAAACCAATCTGACCGGCTTCTAGTAGGCAATATGACCGGCTTCTAGTAGGCAATATGACCGGCTTCTAGTAGGCAATCTGACCAGCTTCTAGTAGGCAATCTGACCGGCTTCTAGTAGGCATTCTGACCGTCTTCTAGTAGGCAATTTGACCAGCTTCTACTAATCAATATGTTAATTAAATCTAAATGTTGAAAAATATATTTTGATAATTATATTCCACTGGGCTCAAAAGAATTGACTTTATTATACTCAGGCTTACTCATATGTACTCTGTACCTCTCAACAAAGTAACTCAGTAGCTTCAAGCAATAAATCCTAGAGATCTCTGAGTAATGCATTTGTAAACAAGACCTCACAACCTGGTATAGAACCATGACAACTTAGCACACGACAAAGGGTGTAGCCACTACGCCAGAAAGTTCCCCTTTTTATACATTGTACCTGTTTTGTGTCTATAAATAATGACCAATATTTGACATGTAGTTTCTCTAGCTTATGGTACGTAAATATAAGTTACCTTAGAGATGCAATTGACAATGCCAGCAATTAGAGGAGGCGGGTATGAGAACTGACGGAGTCTACATTTCAGGTCATCTGGAGATAAAACAGGTTTTCACACTTATTTTTGTTTATACTGATGTGCTATGATAATAGGACAATAACAAGTAACTATTTTACTTACTACAATAGCAAAGGACAACCACTGCCATCAAACTTTTTTTGTCCTCGACCAAAAGTAGATATAGTCATTATATTTTGGTATGACAACAAGACTCTTTTTGAAGCAGACATCTTTTTTTGGTTACCCCAAAATGTTTCATCATTTTCATTTCAGTGATATGGTTCACAAAGATTATAAACTAAAGGTTTAGAACTCCTGTTGCTTTACACTTCAATGGCACAGAGCATATGGGTGTCCAAGATGGAAAAAAATAGATGACCACAATCATATTGAGCACCTCAAATGACAGAACTCAGTATGCACTTAAAATTTTGTGGGAGGACAACAGTGCTTATGTCATGATCACAAGTAGTGATGTCATGGCAGAAGCCAGGGCAATGGCTGGAACATCTAGCCTACACTGATACATTATTTTTCAGCGACTTAATGAGCATACTAAGATTGTGAATGGCTTGACTGGAACACAGCGAGTTAAAGGTTAATGAGCATATTAAGATTGAGAATGGCTGGGCATGCAGGTAGTAGTTGAAATCGGTAAAGTGGTACGCTGACAAAAATCAGCTTCTTATTTGTGCCAGGATATGGCATATCTGATGAAATGAACATGCTGATGGGCAGACTGGTACAGTTTCTTGATTATAAACTAGCATCACAGCACGTGGGGCACTCCCATAAATGTTCCGTTCTTCGTTCCAGCAGCCATCCCAGTGTATGTAGACTCAAGAGTCCAGGTCTGGTGTTGTTTGCGTGACCTTCAGGACATTAAAAAAAATACTTTTATTTCCCTCCCCTCTAGGCACTCTTATTTCTGAAAGTCTCTGTATGTGTACATTCTCAACCTCATCTTCCCCTTGAAATGCATTTATTACTGTCTTGATCAAGTCTTCTTTATCCCTTTTGTGCCGTCTGTCGCCACATTGCTTGCCAATAAGAATAAGTTAGCTCTCATATTTCTTCTGATCCTGGTAGTATATCCATGTAATGCTCTGGTCAAATGAGTTCAATAAATCCCACCATTCCTTTCTCAACATACACTTTTCTATCTTATCTTGTGCGGCATGCTTAGACAGTCTCTGAATATTACAAGGTGTGTTGATGTATCATTTATCAACCGATTAAGTGCTGCTGTAACTCCCTCTATCTCCATCCTCATGCTTGATGTGACAGTGGAGTAGGCAGAATATTTCTCAACCAATTTCATACTGTTTCTGTAGGCAACGAAACCCTTAAGGTTTATACCTAAGACCCAAACTGCTTTTTATTTGTATTTCTGTTAACTGAGCCATCTGTGTATATAATTATGCCTTGTGGTTTCGAGTGTAGCTGGGCGAGTTCTTGCACTGTAATCCGGGCCCTGACACGCTTTATCCATTTGTATTATTACTGTAGTCAGTGATTGTTTCCTCAATATTTACCTCCACCCATACAGTGACTGACACAGTGATCACAGGTACTGAACCCAGCTTATGTTTTGAACGCAGTTAGTGAGTCAGGATTAGTGACCGGTGTAACTAACTCATGTGAATATACAACCTTGAGCAGACTGCAAGAACATAATGTCAAGATATAGGCTAAACAAGAGTGCTATTCTGGCACCCTAGGAGACTAGCAAACAGAGTGGGTGGTGTCATACTGAGGGATATTTTGAGAGTGAGATCATAGCACTTATGGGCAGATGGATCAATGTGCAGCGATGATGCTCTATCAAATGCAAGCACTTGAGGATCAGTGTATCCTTCAATATAGTAACTTTTCAGTCTTAAAATTCTTCAATCCTGCATACAAATATCCTGCTGTGTTCTGTCTATCTCTCATTCATTTTGTTGCATGTCCATTTCTTCAGTTTTTATACAACATTTATCATTAATTTCTTTCAGCATTCATCTGGTGCTATTATGATGTGTTCATAAACAGTGCCATCTTTTACTCATGTGGTGTCCTTGATAAAGGCATTTTGGTTGAAACTTCAATATTGTGTGGGAATTATATGATTCATAAAACTTCATGTAAAAAGTAAAGGTAGGTCCCATGGCAGCATCCTGTCGTCAGGGATGAAGATAACTCTTCATATACTAACTATTAGGTGGGGGTGGCCTTTTCCCCTCCTTTTCTCCTCCCTCCTGTCTTTACCTCACTTAAATCATTTGCCAGGTACTCGTTTACAGCTGAGTCGACTGGAGGAGTGGTCGTGTCAAGTGAGAAATCATGACCATGACTTTTTTTGTCTGGACATGGTTTCAAACCTGGCACGCTGTAACCAGGTGATAGCAAACAAGCTCATTATCAACTAGGCTACCGCCTAGTTTCATGACCAAATGTTTAAACCTTTTACCCATCAAATACATTTTACTGCAGTACCACAAGGTAGCAATATGTAAGAAATATCACAACTATTTATGAATAAGATCAATAATTCTTTCCAAAATTGTGGCTTCCTTATGAATCTCTTCAAATCTCCTCGGTTTTGGGCGAGTTGTACTGCCTGCCCCAACGACAAAAGCCTGATTTTTGGATATATCTTGTTCACCGACATTTTGAGCCTCTGCTCCCTCCAGCAATATCTTTCTATAACAGTATGTTTCTTTACAAGGCCGAAACAACCCAACTTCCTTCTCAATATGGTGTTTATAAGCCAGCCTTCTTGGATGTTGATTTTGTTTAGCATCTCTTGGTTAATTTTCCTTTCTGTCCATAGCATTCGCAGGTCTCTCCTATAGCACTTTAGTTCAAAAGCCGTTATGTGACAACAAAATATAAACAATGAAGATAATATATGAGATCGTCCGTGTGTTGCCGGGCCCAAAAGGGGAGTAAAGAATAGCAACACTGTTTACCTTCCATGCATGTCGTACAAGGTGACTAAGGAGGACTAAGGAGGTTATGGGATGGAGCTGGCTATCCCATCCCATATAGGGTCAGAGACCCAAAGCCATGCTGAATTCGGATGTGTCAGGCTGAATGGCACAGATATCGCAGCAATGATGTAAACCATGACACAACACATTCCGTTCTCCGGACTGAATCCTGCTAATGTGCAAGAGTTTGAGAACGAATGCAGAAGAAGAAGAATATATGGGATTAAATAATATAAAATAGTATGCATGCGACAACCGGGAATGTGACATAAAATGCATCAAAGACTTTTTAAATATATGGTAACAAAAGCCACAAGCATAACGACACATGAGAGAGTGATGACCAGGAATGTGACAACATACCAAGTATGTGACTGACAGACTCAACAGGAATGGATTTTGCTGTGCTCCCTAAAACTGCCAAGACATTGCTCCACTTTGTGCAGGCTGCATTATCTGAGAATAGATAGAACTTTGCATGAAGTAAGATGTGATAATAGAACAGATTGTACATGTAAAATGGAACAGATTGTTTTAGTAAAATGTAACAATAGAACAGAATGTACACATAAAATAGTAACAAAAGCATTCATTCTCAAACTCTGACTGGATGTAGTTCTTCTTCAGCATTCATTCTCAAACTCCACCTGGATCTCCCTTGTAGCAGAACCACTGTCCTACTAGATTTCCAGCAGAAGTCCAGAGAATGGAAATGCGCTGTGTCACTGTTTTATTTGCGCCAATGTCTCGATACATCTGTCATCGGTGGGTGGATGTAGTTCAAATAATGGAAATGCTTCGTATTGAGGTTTTATTGTGCCAATGATCCAATACATCTGGCTTTGGCAGTTGTATGTATATTTTAGTTTTTATCATTTCCACTATACAGTGGATGTTCATAGTCATACAACTAATAGGCCAACTTGTTAATCAGTTTCCTCGTACAGTACGTTAGCTTCTCTTGCCATCCACTTGAATGTTGGTCATGGTCATCATTGCTTGACCCGTTGCCCTGTTTGGGTTGCTATCAGCCTGACCACGGATGCCCATTGGACATTGAACCTTGGATCACCAGAATGGGAAGTCAGTTCTCTAACAACTAAGCTACTTCGGTCACATATTTTCAAGAGCTTTTCCCAAGTCCCTGATGAATGTATGTTTAATGTGACTGTAGAGTGCAATGCCATGACAGTTCTCTAGTCCTGAGAGGACTTTGCCATGACTCTTACAATCTCAAGGCCTGCAGCAGAAAAAAGTATTGATTCAATCCCAACAGTCCAGGCACGTGTCTCATGTAGGCTTCATCATAGGGAAGACCATGTGTTCGGTAGTCAATTCTGTATCCAATCTCTCTGTTGCCTCCTAAGACATGCATCACAGGCGGTACTGTTACTAATCTTTGCTCCCCTTTCAGGCTCCATCAACACACAGATGAAACTTAAATATGGCGATGGTAATTATTTAATAACACACAGATGAAACTTAAATATGGCGATGGTAATTATTTAATAACACACAGATGAAACTTAAATATGGCGATGGTAATTATTTAATAACACACAGATGAAACTTAAATATGGCGATGGTAATTATTTAATAACACACAGAGAAACATAAAAGATATATTCACCAGAAACACTCTGCAAAATCGTCTTCCAATGGCTAATAATTGAATCGTGTTTAATTTTCACTGAAGTCTTGGCAATTTCAGCCAGGAACATCCAAGCAGCCTAGAAATGAAAAGACTTAATGTATGAGAAAATGCAAACAAAACTGTTAGACAAAAACTGTGAGAACATTCTTCCTGCAACCTTCTTGGTGGAATGAAAGAGTTCAACAAATCATGACTGGCAAAAGAGGCCGCTACAAAGTTTTTACACGTTTCAGACAGCGGTGGTCAAGTGCACAAGCTCCATTGCTAGGCACCCTGTAATCAATTTATAAAGCCAAATTTTTAATATTTTGGTTACCAGATTAGACAAATCTGGCTAGCTATTCCATTTGACTTCCTGTAAGTTTAATGAACAAGAAGGACAGTATGTTGTACACTGGTATGGTGCCATCAAAGTGAATCGGGTTTTATAGTTAGTCTTTTGTTTTATCGTATTTTCAGCAAAATTATTATGGATTGTGATTCGGATGATGACTTCTTGGGAGGTAGTTAGTTTTCACAGTAGAATATATAACAGATCACGATGGTTTAGTTATGTAGAGCTAGAACATTGTAATGAACGATTCAGTTTTGGACTAGATTTAACTTCAGAGAACGATTTTATGACAAATCTATAACATTTATTAATTTTCCAATGGAAATTATGATAATTTGATAATGAATCAACATAAATACTGTAAAATAAGGTGTGTTTTAAAGCGTTGCCAATACAGAAAATTCAAAAAAGGTAAGTAATTTCCCCCCCCCCGTTCTTTTTGTTATAATTTGTTTGTTTTTTGTGAAACAATGTCTTTACTACTTTCTCACACATTTTGGTACCTCAAATAAACAAAACTTACACCAATATATGCAGTATTCAAATCTTTATTTACATGTACATATATTATTTAAAAATCTCTAACCACAAAAATGTCATCACGTTTACAAAACAACCACATACAAAAACACAAATTTTCAAAACATAATCTGGTGGCAGGGGGAAAATTGCGTTATTTTAGTCTGGCTTACTAAGGGTTAACCAAACATGGACCTGGTTTTCTTTTTCTCCCTTATTCACATCTGAGGTATATCAATACTGTGTTAGACCTGTATTTTTCATTAACCAACAGAATACTAATTAATTATGTCTGCACCATTGCTTTTCCAAAATATTTGGTACCCATTTCTTTAGGTTGGGTCGACTAAGAGCTGTTGGTGATTTAGAATTATTTCCAGTTGAACTGGGAACAATGGATCAATTTTTTTTGCTAAATGTGCCCAGTGCAGTATTAATTAGTCTGGAGGGTACTTATAACAGACCTTGGATGTCTTTGCTATTAACTGTTTGCTGTCTACTGCTTTTGTGACAGTGCCTTTATTGTTACGTTTTGTCTTGTATTTTCTTGAAAAAAGACTTTAAGGTTGAAACTGTCTTGTTTACTGTTATCTGTATATTTTCATACCCATACCCTATAGTCTGATGTCTGTGCATTCATTGTAAACTGACTGACCTTGTGTTTGACATATTATTGTTATATAATTTTATAGTAGTCATACTTATTATTGATTGTCATATTGTAACCATGAGAAATTTTCTCTATTCTAAGGATGTCTTTGTTGTGAAGTCAATGCATGCATTAAGACACTACATTGATACACCAGCTATGGTTTCATTTTAGGTCACCTACTATATATTTGACATTATAATTATCATGACATTACCAATGACAGATACATGTAATGGATTACAAATTTCACAGCAAACTGTGCATGTGGAAGGTCTCACCAGTTGCTTGTCAGGCCAACCATTATGCAACAGTAAACTCTCAGTAAATGACATTCCAATATAGTGAGACTTTTCTCTTGTGTAAGACCCACATTTTATCTGTATAATTATATTTCTCTTTGTGGTGCAAAATTCAGAGAACACAGAACATAACATTAGAGGAAACAGATGAGCTGCATTCCTGACCATGGCTGCAAATGTGTTTGTTTTGCCCCTGCTATGAACAGGTTTGTTTGTTGTTTGTTTGAGAACCCCAGGAATTGCGAGCGATTAGCTCTTACTTCCTATGTGCAGTGGTGTTGTTTTTCTGAGCTTTCTTTCATACCCAGAAGACTTTAGCTTTCAGTTTAGTACAATGCCTATTGAAAGAGCTTTCTACTCAGAGAGGGTATATAATTGTATAAATGGCATGCTACAAGGCTTCAAAAAGAGAACCTCAATATAACGGCATGTTATCTACTAAGGTTTTGTTATATGGGTGATATATTGGAGATCCATATAGGATGGCGAAGAATGCATGACTGTCACACCAACCCCATTGACCATGACACAGAGAGGTGGGTTGCTGTGAACACCTCACACAGGAAAAGCTCATGACTTCAACTCTGCATGTTGCAGAAAGGTAGGAAAATTGCAAAATTCCAAGAATTATATTTACTGTAACATAATATGGTTGGTCTGACTGGCAGATAGTGAGACCTTCCTAATGTGAGAAATTTAAATTACTATTACTTTACTCACATTGTCATTTGGTCCGCTGATGTGGCTCTGAACAGCTTCAATCATGGAAGTTGTGAACTTCTTTGAACGAGCCCAAAACTGACATGCCTTTTGGAAATACCGTCTGAAAATATAAATATAATTAAAAGTTGCAGTTTAGTTACAAGATACTTACAAATTACAAATAACAGGTATCTGCTATATAAAAATAAGGATTTGCACAAATAATATTAACAGAATTTCACAAATTCAGTGATCCACTACTTACCGATAAAGTCTACATACAATAGACAAATTCAGTGATTCACTACTTACCGATAAAGTCTACATACAATAGACAAATTCAGTGATCCACTACTTACCGATAAAGTCTACATACAATAGACAAATTCAGTGATCCACTACTTACCGATAAAGTCTACATACAATAGACAAATTCAGTGATTCACTACTTACCGATAAAGTCTACATACAATAGACAAATTCAGTGATCCACTACTTACCGATAAAGTCTACATACAATAGACAAATTCAGTGATCCACTACTTACCGATAAAGTCTACATACAATAGACAAATTCAGTGATAAATCACTGCTAATCTATAAACTTTACATACAGATGACAAATTCAGTGATTCCCTAACCTATAAAGTTTAGAGTAGATAAAAAAATTCAGTAATTCACAGAATTAGATTGGCTGTTGTTTAAAAGAGATATCATAGCTCACCTAAGTTTCTCACTATTTTCATCTGCTACAATGTTCAGTAGCTCCCACTCAATACTAGAATCACAAGTCCTGCAACACAAAAAAGATTTAAAATATAATTTTCATTCATTCATTGACACTCAGATAACGCACATATACTTGTCCGTCACGATATTTATGATGATTACAAGACTATAAATTTAACTGGTTTTTTTTTTATACTGTTTCAGTAAAATATACTAACTATATCATATGAAAATTTTTTTATACATGACATAAAAACAATGACAAAATATTGATTTTGATCATTAAAATTTAAAAAATCACGAGAAATAATTTAGTCAGTAAGCTGTGAGACTATTTTTCTAAAAAAAATTTAAATGGCAAGACTTGTCTCATTTCAGCTCTATTGTAATTTGTAGCTTACTTCAGCACACACAAAATGGATATTATCAGTTACTTTTCACAAATCAATTGTTATTCTATTGAATCTGATGTCTCTCAATTTTGTCAGATGACTCGGATTGCGATGATACTCCAATAAACATCAAGGTAGGTTTCTGCGGTCGCCAAAAGCTTACAATATAAATATTATTTTGTTATTGTTTGTACTGCTTCTAATGGTTATTTTAATATTAAACAAGTATACTTATAACTATTTTAACCTTTACGACCCTGAATTAAAATTACGCAATACCCCCTTAGGGCCTGAATTCTTTTTTGGAAAATTTGTGTTATTGATGGTGGGTGTTTTGAAAACGTGATAACTTTTTTGTTTTAAAAGATATCAAAACAACAATTAAGAGAGAAAATCGCAAAACGCCATTTTCAAAATCGCAAATATAACTTAACGATGACCCTAATACTTGATCAATTTGTGGAAACATTGATAAAATCCTCATAAATACCTATACTTGTTGTATATATATTGTTTCATATCCAAGTTAATATAATATGGACTAAAACACTAATAAAACATGAAGAAATACGAGGTCTAGGCTGACATACAACATAACTATTTTCAATGCACACACGTGGCACCCCTGATACATATTGTTTTTGAAGGAATAAACAAACATTCTTATCAAATAACATAAATTAAACAAAACAAAACAACAATTAAAACACGTAATCACAATCACTTATCCATGCCACGCTGCACTCAACTTGATAGTAAAATACGGCACTGAAAATGGCCAAAGTCGCTCCAGAAATGCATTGACAAAACCAGCCGGCTTTCTCCTCCATACAATCGTAATGTGTAAAGGAATTTGACCTTTAGACTGTGACGTATTCCTCGCTTCGTGTGGCGGGAATTTCTACATCATATAAACTTTACTTCGTGAAGTTCCGTACTCGCGAAACGGGCACTATTTGTTAAGTCCTAGTGGCACAATGTTGCGCCAGTAGGCAAGATGGGGGCACATATTCGTCGCAAAATTGTGCCCGCAGATCCGTAAAGGTTAAATTCCTATATGTCAAGACTATTTAAAAAATAGATATAACCATAACAGGCATTGCATGTTTTGAAACATGTACCACCACAGTAATTGTGAGTAATCAGCTGTTTTTTGTTTACGTTTTTTGTGAATTATAATTTCGTAATAATATGCTCTGTCCCTTTTCACATTATATGTAAGTTTAAATCCAACAATATTTGACTGATTGTTTTATACTATAATTTTTCTGGTAAATAATTTGTTTCTAACATGCTTAAAACAATCAATATTCATACTATTCAAGATTTGCACAGAATAGCTTTGAACAGACAGAACTGGAGAGATTTGACCTCTGCCCTATCTTCAGCGCAAATAGGAAAATAAATGAATAAAATAAATGAACATGTTTAAACTGTTTGTTTTTATATTACGTTCACACACAGGTGTTACAGATACAATATCTCACACACACACACACAGGTGTTACAGGTACAATATCTCACACACACACACAGGTGTTACAGGTACAATATCTCACACACACACACAGGTGTTACAGGTACAATATCTCACACACACACAGGTGTTACAGGTACAATATCTCACACACACACAGGTGTTACAGGTACAATATCTCACACACACACAGGTGTTACAGGTACAATATCTCACACACACACACAGGTGTTACAGGTACAATATCTCACACACACACAGGTGTTACAGGTACAATCTCACACACACAGGTGTTACAGGTACAATATCTCACACACACAGGTGTTACAGGTACAATATCTCACACACACACAGGTGTTACAGGTACAATATCTCACACACACACACAGGTGTTACAGGTACAATATCTCACACACACACAGGTGTTACAGGTACAATATCTCACACACACACAGGTGTTACAGGTACAATATCTCACACACACACACAGGTGTTACAGGTACAATATCTCACACACACACAGGTGTTACAGGTACAATATCTCACACACACACACAGGTGTTACAGGTACAATATCTCACACACACACACAGGTGTTACAGGTACAATATCTCACACACACACAGGTGTTACAGGTACAATATCTCACACACACACACAGGTGTTACAGGTACAATATCTCACACACACACACAGGTGTTACAGGTACAATATCTCACACACACACACATGTGTTACAGGTACAATATCTCACACACACACACAGGTGTTACAGGTACAATATCTCACACACACACAGGTGTTACAGGTACAATATCTCACACACACAGGTGTTACAGGTACAATATCTCACACACACACAGGTGTTACAGGTACAATATCTCACACACACACACAGGTGTTACAGGTACAATATCTCACACACACACAGGTGTTACAGATACAATATCTCACACACACAGGTGTTACAGGTACAATATCTCACACACACACACACACAGGTGTTACAGGTACAATATCTCACACACACACAGGTGTTACAGGTACAATATCTCACACACACACACAGGTGTTACAGGTACAATATCTCACACACACACACAGGTGTTACAGGTACAATATCTCACACACACACACAGGTGTTACAGGTACAATATCTCTCACACACACACACAGGTGTTACAGGTACAATATCTCACACACACACAGGTGTTACAGGCACAATATCTCTCACACACACACAGGTGTTACAGGTACAATATCTCACACACACACAGGTGTTACAGATACAATATCTCACACACACAGGTGTTACAGGTACAATATATCACACACAGGTGTTACAGATACAATATATCACACACAGGTGTTACAGATACAATATATCACACACACAGGTGTTACAGATACAATATATCACACACACAGGTGTTACAGATACAATATATCACACACACAGGTGTTACATATACAATATATCACACACACAGGTGTTACAGATACAATATATCACACACAGGTGTTACAGATACAATATATCACACACAGGTGTTACAGATACAATATATCACACACAGGTGTTACAGACACAATATATCACACACAGGTGTTACAGATACAAAATATCACACACACAGGTGTTACAGATACAATATACCACACACACAGGTGTTACAGATACAATATATCACACACACAGCTGTTACAGATACAATATATCACACACACAGCTGTTACAGATACAATATATCACACATGAGGAACCACCACCAAGCTACCTAATTCTCTGCCTGGACTGAAGTTCTTACTAGGGAGAATGCCAGGCAGTTTTCAAGACTTGTGTACATTTTTTTAAGTTGTCCTTTACTTGTGATGTGGTTTTATATATATATGTCATTTTAGTAATGCCTATGCGAGCCAACATGGACTGAATTATCTAGTTTATTCAGGCTGGTACGAGCTTACACCCGCAGAATTGTATAGATTCTGTGGCTTGTTTATGTAAGCAGGACTAATAGATCCCTCAAATGCAAACCTCTCTACTCAGTAAAGTTAAGATGCTGATAACATATCCTGTCTTCGGTCTCAAACTTCTGCACATTAGTAGGATGTAGTCCAGAGAACAAATTACATTGCGTTGTGTCATAGCTACAGCTTTTCTGCACTTTTTCTGCACTTCAGCATAGCTTCTGGACCACATTGACCCTACATGGGATGGGACAGCCAAATCCACTGCATAACCTCCTTAGTCGCCTCTTATGACATGCATGGAAGCAGTGTTGCTATTCTTTGCTCCCCTTTTAGCCTCCAGCAACATACAGATATGTTGACATATATTAGAAAGAAATTTAATAAAATTATATCAGCCTGATCAGAATATTGCTATCGATGCAAGAATGGTTAAAAAATAAGGGGAGGTATCCATTTAGACAATACATGAAGGATTAAGTGGGGGATAAGTTGTGATTAGCTGATTCTATTAGTGGTTACACATATGATTTTGAAATTTATTAGGGAAAGAATAATAATATACAAACATAGAATGGTTTGATTTAGCTCATGGAGTAGTTATTTATTTGATAAAACCATTAGCGAGGCATTGATAATTTTTATACTTCGGTACAGTAAATGAAAGTTCTATGGAAAGTATGTGTACTTGCTTGAGGGACTATGTTACGCAATGGGAAGGTGTGCTAGTAGAACATAAAATCAGAAAGAAATTTGAAAAGGGCAATGTTAGAGGGGTAATGAGGAATATTGGGGGGGGGGGGGGAAACGGAGAAAGAACAATTAATAAAACAATGGTATTGATAACAAAACAATTTTCACTAATTTTTACAATCAATAAAACAAAAAATTTACATATATAAAGAGGAGAACAAAAATAAATGGGTTCTTTAGGGAGATTCAGAAATCAGTCAAGTCCACTGGAGTCAGAGTGGCACCAGCCATTGTGGCATCAGGTCCTCCTGATCCTCATAAACCATGTAACAGAAAAAAAAACAATAAAATTAAAAAAGAAATTGCAGAAAACCTTTTTGATTTAGGTAAACCAAACATTATTATGAACCTATTTCTTAACTGGTTTTTGATTTAGGTAAACCAAACATTATTAAAAACCTATTTCTTAACTGGTTTTTGATTTAGGTAAACCAAACATTATTAAGAACCTATTTCTTAACTGGTTTTTGATTTAGGTAAACCAAACATTATTATGAACCTACGTCTTAACTGGTTTTTGATTTAGGTAAACCAAACATTATTAAAAACCTATTTCTTAACTGGTTTTTTATTTAGGTAAACCAAACATTATTAAAAACCTATTTCTTAACTGGTTTTTGATTTAGGTAAACCAAACATTATTATGAACCTACTTCTTAACTGGTTTCACATTACGAAGAATCATCTCTTCCAGGACATCAAAACATTTTTCTTGAACAGTCGTCTCCCTGTCCATTACTTGAGGCAATAAACCAAATACCCACGCTCTGCAAGTCAAGATATAATACACATGAATCTATTAGAAATTATTGTAAAACATTTGTTAACAAAACTTGAATTCACTTTCATACCAAGATGCAGTTGCCAATTGGATGGAATGGATCAAATCTTATTTACTACCTTCTGATGTAAAGAAATATATATATCAAGTGACATAGTCTTCCCAGAATGTTGTCTTCATCATGTATACTCTGAATGCCTCTCTGCCCTGGGCAAGCAGGCATGCATGCATTGGTCAGAGACATGCTCATACACTATTTGATGTCACTGGCTCATCATCTTCTTGGTCTTCCTCTTCTTCTCTTACCTGGCACTGTCCTCCAGAATCAGCCTATTGATATCATGTCTCTGAGTGTCCAAAATACTGTATCTCCCTTATGATGGTATTTAGAAAACACCTTCGATTTAGTTTCAGTAATTTCAATGGTATTCTTTTTCTCTGTCCATAATATTTGTAGGATCTTCCTGTAGCATCTAATTTCAAATGAATTTATTCTTCTGGATATTGTCTTGTTTAAAGTCCAAGTCTCACATCCATATGTTGTCACTGAGAAAACACATTATCTTAAAAGGGTTATTTTAGTGTCGTTATTACTACTTTGCCACACCTTCCTCATTTGTGTTAATTTGATTGTTGCAATTGTGAGTCTTCTTTTAATCTCAACTGAACAATCTCCGGAACTGTTTATATTTGCTCCCAGATATTCAAATTTGTTTACACATTCCAATTCTATCTTGTCTATTTTCATTATCGGTTTTATCTTTGTTTTGTCTATTGTTATAATTTTTGTTTTATTGTAAAGAAATATCCATTGAAAATATGAGAATGTCATGGTTAAAATAATAATGATAGATATTGACATGGATTGTTGATTGTTAAGAGAGCACAGCACTTATGAGAATGTCCCTTGTAATCTGATTATATTCTGCTTTCCTTGTTTTTAGTCTCTTAACTTTGTAATAATCTTCTCATCTTTGTCCTAATTGTCTGATCTAACATGCTGAAGTCAGATGTGTCAGGCTGAAAGGCGCAGATATCGCAGCAATGCTGTAAACCATGACAGAACGCATTCTGTTCTCCGGACAACATCCTGTTAATCTGCAGGAGTTTGAGAACAAACGCAGAAGAAGAAGTCTGATCAATGTGATAAGTTTACATTTATAATTTGATATATTTCTGATTTGTGTGTTGTTTATATAATATTCTGAGGAAACAGAGATGTGACTCTGTAGTAGAATGCTGCAAGTATTTTGGACAGCATGAAAAACTAATGAGGAGAAAGAGTCAAATGTGAGACATGGGCTATTTAAAAATATCAGAGGAAGACAATATATATTTTTTGGTCATGTTATGAGACATGGAGAACTGGGGAATATAGTTACAACAGAAAGAGAGATCGAGGACAACAGCAAAAAAATATTAGTTAGTCTGATATCATGGTATGGTAAAGTATCAAGAAAGATCCTGACGAAAGATACTGAGAATAGAGAGTTGTGGAGATACATGCTTTCCTACGTCAGTTAGCACAACACCTGATGACCAATTTTAATTCTTGCAGGAAGTCTATTGACACTGATTTTACGTTTTTGTTATGTGGCCTATTCTCTCCAGAACGTTGTCTTCCCAATGAACTCCCTGAGCCCTTCTCTGTCTTGGGCCATGCGGTTTGCATTTTCCAATGATGTATTCATGTTATCTTTAATGTTATCTGTCCATCGTCTTCTTGGTCTACCAATTCTCCTCCTCCCAGGTACTCTGTCTTATTTGTCTCTCTAAACAGTTGTGTCTTAAATGACCAAACAGGTGTAGTTTTCTTTTTGTTATTGTGTTTAGTAACCAAAACTCTGGCATATTCAATGTGTTTATAATATCTGAGTTTGTCTTTTTTTCCTTCAATGATATTTTATCTATCTAGTTGTAAGTACATGTCTAATATAAGTCTACCAGATTTTTTTTCTGATTGATGAGAGTTTTCCAGAATGATTTTTGGTGTATAAGCCTTCACAAATATAAGCCAAAAATGAAGACAGTATTAAGTTTAGCTTCACAAATAGAAGCCAAAAATGAAGACAGTATTAAGTTTAGCTAAAATAAGTAACTGCTTCAGCTACTTACCTCTGGATTTGTTTATCCCTAGGGAAGGTTTGCAACAGTTCAAACAGAGACTGCACTGCTTGCTTCCTCACAGACAGTGCTGGATCTGCACACCGTTCTTGTAAAATGACCAAATCCTAAATAATAGAAATGTAAGTTTGCTGATGGCAGATTTAATATTACCCTATTTTTAGCCTAGATGTATCATCAATCTAAGTGTTCACACCCTGAGTGTGGTCGTAAGAAAATTAAGCCCCGTCACACTTATTCATTTCAACTCTAAATCCTTTAGATTGTAGCAAGTCTGGTCTCTATTGCCAGCAAATCCATGGCAGTAATCTGTTATCTAAGTGGACAGACATTATTTTGAATTAAAAATGTATGGAGAAATCATCTGAGGAACAAAGAAAGAAAAAATGAGAATCTGCAGGAGTCAGACACTATTGATATGAAGAAATCGGCTGAGGAACAAGGAAAGAAAAAACATGAGAATCTACTGGTTAAAGCTGCACCAACACTTGAATTGAGAAATCAGGTTCCCCTTATCCTCATGTGATCATGTTATTTACTTGAACATGGAAAGAACAAATGAGAACTCAAGAGTTTTATATTCCAATGTATTCATTATCAGGATCAGAGTCATCAACTGTGGGGATATGTGAGATTTGACATTTTATGTTAATGCTATAACAAAGCAAGCAGGTTTTATAAATTATTCAGTTACCTGTGTTTCGTAGAGAGGTGCCTCAAAATGAATGACATGCTGCAGTGCCTGCAAGGCGGACTTCCTGACCACAACTTTAGTGTCAAGGACTCGTCTGCGAAACATAGAAACAACCCCTTCTGGGTCAGGAAGATCTACAATAGAGAAATATTACTCATGAATAATAACCAAAAATGTTTATATGTGCAAATAGTTTATTAATTTTTTTCCCTTTCAAAATATGATTTTGAAATTTTAGATTCTTGTTTACTGCCTATGTATTGGCAGGGCCAAAGGGGGAGCAAAGCAAAGCAACACTATGAGCTGACCTACGACTAAGGATGTTTGAGGAGGTGGACATAAACAATTTAAGTGGCCCAGAAGGCATGCTGAAGTCAGATGTGTCAGGATGAAAGGCGCAGATATTAAATACAAGCTGTAAACATGCCACAGCACATTCCATTGTCTGGACTACGTAATGCTAAGCTGGAGGAGTGTTACAACAAAAAAGCTATCTTGTTTACTGCCTGCCCTGCAAAAAATAACTTGTGTGACGCTATCAATATATAACCCCATAGTTATTTTTAAGACAGAAATATTCACTAGCACTTTCATTTCTCAATGTTTAAATATGGGAAAATACTCTATACAGCTTAAAATAATTTGTTTAAATGAAATTTTTTGGGCCTTGTTAGTGACAGCAATATAAAAATAATGGTTACCTTGGTCATATGTGCCTATTCATGAATTGGAAATTTGAGGGGAGGGAAAATGTCTGATGATTTCAAAGTCAGTGAGAAGGATATATTTATGAACAGCTTGATGTCATTGTTTCTGATCACTTTACAGTCACATAGATAGTTAGTCAAGAGATCATCGTCTGTACACATGACACATCCACGGGTATTCCAGTCTCCCCCCCCCCTCAGTATGTCCACAATTACACAGCGACTAACAGTTTCACATCTTCCAGTGAGCACACAGTTTGTATGACTTCCTCAGCATGCCCCATCCCACTCCTTTCACACTCTGTATTTCAGTACGCAGTGGGTGCTTTTTGTCAGCGCAAATTTGGAGGTAGGTTCTTGCTCTGCACAACTGCAATTTCTGTTCCATAGTTGGACAATCAAGTGAGAATCGTGTTGCTCGTGCAGCCACATGGTGATGATACGAAGCAATATTACATCACATCCTTGAGTTTGATTTTATTCTCCATTCACTTTGTGCATAAATGTGAAACAAAATCTAGAATATTATGATAAACGGGTGTGGAATTATGACATTTTTAACACACCCTAGAAATTAGTGGTATCTGGGGAAACCAGAGGGCTTTTTGAGCATGGTGAGTTAAATCAGTTTAGTCAGTAACAACTGCTTAGTGGGCATAATTTAAGTAGCAGGTTGTATTTTGTTCGACACTAACGTAATTAAACGACCACTGTTTGCTCAGACAATGTCATTGTATTCGTTTATTTACTTACCATTAGCTACTCTTATTCTTCAGCGTTCATTCTCAAACTCCCGCAGGATCTCCCTTGCAGCAGGACCATGGTTCTTACTAGATTTTCAGCAGGATGTAGTCCAGAGAATGGAAATACGTTGTGCTGCCGATTTATTTGTGCCAATGGTCCGACACATCCGTTTTCGGCAGTATTAGCGACTCTACGACCATTTGTTATAGTGGAATCCACTACACGAGTATGTATTGCTTATATACAGCAAAGAGTGAAAAAATTGGACTAAGTGAAACCATAGCAGTGCTATGGATTGTGTGGTAAAAAATGTTCGCTGTTTTAAGCTTTGATGTGATTGAATATATAATGGGGGAATTATTACTCTATAATACTTTATTCACAGGTAGATCAATTATTCTGCGTTCTCAAACTCCTACAAAGTATAAGGATGTAGTCTGGATGTGTTGTATCATGGTTCACATCTTGGCTACAATATATGCACTTTTTGGCCTGACACATCTGACATCAGTATATTTTTTGGGTTATGTTTACCATCTATTTGACAGCAATCCCCATACCAAAAACGTCATTGACGAGACCATCTCTGAGTATGAGGCCTCCTCTTCTGCATTCATTTTCAAACTTCCGCAGATTAACAGAGTGTAGTCTGTGGAACAGAATGTATCATGTCCTGATTTAAGCTCAGCTGTACATTTTTGCCTGACACATCCAACAGACTTCATGCGTATCTGGGTCACTTTGATCCTCCACAGGATGGGACAACTAACTCTACTTTTATACCTCCTTAGTCGACTCCATGCTTGGCAGGTAACAATGGAACTATTTTTTCCACCCTGAACTAGAAGTCCAGTCCTTGGTTACTACATGGGCAGAGGTTTCTTATGAAAGCATTGTATAAAGCTGGCGAGTTGGGAGTCTTCTAGGTATGAAAGCCCTGAAGCATCATTGCACATATGAAAAAATAGCTTCATCACTCATAATTATTAAGAATCCAAATGAAATATTTCAATATTAAATAACACACAATTGATAGAACATAACTTACATGGGTTGAAACCAGGAGTCAGTTCAATGTTACAGAAAGACTTATCAGTTGCAACTATCTTCATGGCATCACTTAATTGTTTATGGGGAAAAACTCTTGAACTGTTTTCATTTCCCGTTGGAGTATCCTGTGAAGGCGGTATGTCTTCATATCTATCACCTGTTGGATTCTGGGCAACGGCCTCCATGTCACTGGAACCATTAGAATTCTCTACAGATAGAAAAATTATTTTGTAAATGTTTATATCTACAAGTGCAAACATATTTCGTAAATGTTTATCAATCAATAAACCCATAACCCTTCAGGGTCGTAGGGGTACCACATGGGATGCCTCAGCACACAAGAGTCCTCCAGCGAATTCTATCCTCAGCGATGCGGATGAGTGTGGAAATATCTTGCCCTGTCCATTCCTTGATGTTGTCTGTCCATGATTTTATTTGTCCTCCTCTGCTTCTTTCACCCTCGACAGTTCCCTGCAGTATTGTTTTTGACAAGGAATCGTACCTGCATACATGTCCGAACCATGCTAGTTTTCGTCGTTTCACTATTGAAAGCAATGGCTCCTGAACACCTGCACACATCTCTACTTTATTTCTTATGTACACATTGGTCTTATGTTCCCTAAATGTTTATATCTACAAGTGCAAACATATTTGGTAAATGTTTATATCTACTAGTGCAAACATAACAATTTAAAATCTGAAATAATGTGTGAAAAAAAGATAGTAGCATATCCTAATTAGCTAGTCGTCAGATCATCATCATGGCACTCTGACAAGTCCATAGGTGCTCTGATCTCATGCCTGTGCTTCAACTTGTGGCAACTGACTTTCGATTCTGTGTTGATTGATAACTCTTCTTTTGATTCCTAAATCCGATGAAGACAGATGTGTCTGACCATTGGCACAAATAAAATTGCAACACAACGCATTCCATTCTCTGGACTACTGGAGATCTAGTAGTCCTGCTACAAGAAAAATCCAGCAGGAGTTTGAGAATGAACGCTGAAGAAGAAGATTCCTAAATGCAGATGGTTTCTTGCAACACAACATTCCACTCCCAGGTTCTGCATTCTAGCCATAGATATGGAAGAAGAAATACAGTCCACATCTTCTAAGTGAGATCTAACTCCATGATTGTATTCACAATACCAGTATGGTCCATTGAACTGCCACTAATCACTATGGCAACATTGACAATTCTGTCTGTTCTTTCATGTCCCTTAACACGCACATGCCCAGGTACAAAAATAAAGGTTACTCTCTTCAGCACAAATTTTGTCATCAAGTCAGGCCAATGATGCGTATATGGCCCGACGGAATCTTTCGAAGCATACTCATAGAATCAGTCAAAAATCAATATATATAGATATATATTGCCCTATCAAAAAAGGAGATCTTCAATTATGTACAAACTATAGAACAGTAGAATTAATTAGTCAATCGAGCAAGATCTTACTAAGAATAGTTATGAAAAGAATACAACAAAAATTAGAAACTGAAGTTAATGAGGTACAAGCAGAATTTCAGTCCAGCAGAGGCACAAAAGATTCTTTACTAAATATGAGAATTATTATCGAAAAATGAAAATTCAAAGCAGATCTGTACATGTGTTTTATCAACTATTCCAAGCAGATCTGTACATGTGCTTTATCAACTATTCCAAAGCAGATCTGTACATGTGTTTTATCAACTATTCCAAAGGATTTGATTGTGTACAACATCAGCAACTATGGGAAATAATGAAAGAAATAGGCTTCCCTGAACATCTAACAATATCTTATTGAATCACTCTACTATAATCAACAAACAGCTGTGAGAGATGATGGTGATATCTCAGAATAGTTTTCAGTAGACAGCAGAGTAAGACAGTGATACACCCTATCACCATACTTATATAATATATATGCGGAAAAAATCATGAGAAAAATATGGGACGACAAGGAACACAACACATTTCATCCCCTAAATATAGGAGGATATGAAATACCATAGATACGATGTGTTGATGATACGGTACTTCTAACTACACACATAAAAGGGCTAGAAAGAATGATCATTAAAACAAAAGCATACAGCGAAGAACAAAACATTCAAATAAACATACAGAAAACCAAGATCATGACAACAGATAAAACCAAAGTAACATCAAGAATTAAACTAAATAACATGGAACTGGAAAATATTGACAAGCTTGACTTTCTGGATGCAAGTATAAACAGCTTAGGTATTTGTACAATGGAAATTAGGTAAAGATTATCGATAGCGATAACAAAATTAAAAGAAATTAAAAATATATGAAAAACTGTTATAAAGAGACAAAAGTTATACTTCTTAGATCATACATGTTTCCAGTTGCAACATATGGCTGCGAGACTCGGGACTATAAATCAGCTAAAAGAATATCTGCATACAAACGGAAGCGTTATAGGGCAATATTAAGAAATTCCTGGACAGAAAAGATAAGGAAGAGTGAGGTTTTGAATATGCTGAATATAGAGGAAGGATGGTTGGTGAATACAATTTGACATAGAAAACTGAAATATTTCGGACATATAAAAAGATACAATGGCATGGAAAGATGCATATTTGAAGACAGAATCCCGGGAAGTAGAAGAGGTAGGCCTGGAAGGAGATGGACAGATGATATCAAAGACTATGAAGATATCATTGGAGGAGGCGGCAGATTGTCACAGTATAGAATCGGGCTCAGGACACAAATTGCAAAGACAATGTTCTGGAAAGAATATGTCACATGATGATGAAGAGGTTTCCAATGCTTTCTAAATGGTGTCTTGAAGTTTTTCTGTGATCAATTACACTATGCATTTAGTCTAATATTTGGTCATGTATAGAGCAGTTTGTTTTATGTCCTTGTAGGTTCACTACAACTTGTTTTACTGATATGCACCTTTGGGGCGTATATAAAATATTTGTGCATACGTTCATCATTGTTACTTTGGATGTCTTGGCCATTAAATGTCCATGTCTAATGCTTTTAAGATAGTGCCATTATTTTTACAGTTTGTCTTTTGTTTTCTTGAAAATGACCTTTATGTTGAAATGTTTAAACTGTTATTTGCATGATTTTTGTATACCCATACACTATATTCTGATTGTGCGTTCATTGTAAAGCAAATCATTGTAAAGCTAGTGTTTTATGTAAGTGCTGTGGACCAGATTGCACTTCTGTGAACAGTGAAACTGTATGGTTACATGCACAGTTGCTTGGTATCTTAACTGTCATAGAAGTGTTCCGTACCTATGCCTGCCACAATCGATAATAGGTAAGACTGCTGTACAACTTTATAACAACAGTACTTATGTAAAACATAAGTTTTGTCGTAATGACCAACAGACTATCAGACTTGTATTTTCTTGAGAAAAAAAAAAGAAGGTTGAAAATGTCTTGTACATTGTTATTTGTATGTTTTTTTGCATATACCACACAGTCCAAGTCTGTTGGTCAGGAAAAACTACAACAAAACATGTGTTCAACGTAAGTACTCTGCCATAGAGCCAGATGAAATCAATTCAGTACCTCTCCGTCACATTAAAGTTACTGCCATCAATACCACACAGACAGCAATGAAGTATTTTCTGTTAAAAAATTATTTTTTTTACAAAGTTGGAATACACAAAAATAAAAAGAATGCACTAAAGTGCTAAAATAATGAAAGTGAATTGCATTCACAGCATACCTTTCTCCATCCTGATGCGGAGTTGAGGAGTGGGCATAAAATGCTTGGCTGTAGGACGTCCCCTGACAGCTACAGGAGTAATAATATCCTTGATCGTTTGGGCAATATCTGAGTGCTTGGATGAAAAGCAGGACGAAAAGCCAACAAGTGCTCTGGATCTGACACTAATAAATATAAAAACACACTTTGTCATACAAAACCAGAAAATCATTTAAAATATGAAAACACACTTTGTCATACAAAAACCAGAAAATGATTTCAACAACAGTTCTTAAAATACATCAACCTTTCCTTTCTCACACTTCCACTGGATCTCTCTTGTAGCAGGATTACAAGGATAGGGGATATAATAATAAGCCAATATATTTTAGAGTAATCAAAGGACAGTAGAGATATGATCAGCATCATGCCTGCCACATTTGTTTTCTGGCATTTGATTTGGTACCTATTTCTTTAAGGGAGTTGAACTGTGAGCTGTTTACATTTAAAAAAAAAAAGGTTTCCAACCTTGAACCTGGACTAGAAAACTAGTGCAGAATATTTTTAACAGCCAGATGGTTGGTTCGTTGCTGATTCAGCAATTCGTGGGCTCATGCACTTTGACCCAATGGCATTGTGTCATGTATAAATGTATTTCTAAGCTGTTATTTTGTTCCATATACAGTCTTCTATTTATCTGACAGAGGGAGAAGCATTTGTCTGATACAAGCACCAGATACAGATACATGTTGCCACTTCAACTATGTTTACCACATTAAACCGCATGATGATGAACTTGGAACAGAGTAATGAAGTTTTGCTAATCACTGGTCATACATAATACCACACACACAAAAAACCCCACCAGCAGCATTCTATCTTCACAGTTTATGTTTTATGTCATAATGTCCTGTTGTTGATCATCTCCCCTGGAGAAGAGGACCCTCTACTTGTGGCACTATGACCCAGACCGTTAAGATCCCATTGGTGTCATGCTGTTACATCGAACTGACACCCAGAAACTAACTGGAGGAAGGAGAAACCTGAAGTGAAAACATCCAATTCAGGGCGTGACAATCCTTCATGTCTTTCCAAATTTGGAAGATATGGCACGCCTTGTGTTCTGGCAGACAAGTAACTGTAAATGGTGGGGAATGGAGAGTGAAGAAACACACCTCAGATTCACTACCCGTAGATGGGAGTCTGGGAAGAGCCAAGCCTAAGCAGCATCGTACCAGTTGGAAAATTGGTGTTCCTGGTCCCAGACCATACTTGTTGGAGCAGCCCACTAAGTTTGAAAGCAAGACCCAAAAAACAACCCCAACAGAAAAATAACCCCAACATGAAATTTCCTAAACACAAATCATAATATTTTCATTAATACATCATATTTAAACACCTTTTATACAGACACAACCCAACTGAAGAAGACATCACCTACCACCACTTGGCACAAGAAATAAAGAGAGAAAGCTCACAATCCCTGGGATCGGATATGTAAGTTCCCCTTGTGAACAAAAAGCTTCTCAAAGCATTGCACACTGCTTAGAGTTGGAGCCTTATGGATATGAGATACTGAAACCTCGCCATTGCAGAAAAATATTACAAAATTATATTGTCTTCTTCTGCTTCAGTGTTCATTTTCTGACTCCCACTGGATTAATCTCTTTTGTAGCCAGACAATAGTTCATTCTCTGACTCCCACTGGATTAATCTCTCTTGTAGCCAGAAAATAGTTCATTCTCTGACTCCCACTGGATTAATCTCTTTTGTAGCCAGACAATAGCTCATTCTCTGACTCCCGCTGGATTAATCTCTCTTGTAGACAGACAATAGTTCATTCTCTGACTCCCGCTGGATTAATCTCTTTTGTAGACAGAAAATAGTTCTACTAGATTTTCAGTAAGATGTAGCTCAGAGAATGGAACTTATGTTCAATTTTACGCCAATGTTATGACACATCCGACTTCGACAGATATATTGTTTTAAATCTTGGGAATCGAAATAAAACAACAAATCACATTCTGAGCAATGCCAGTAGTCATAAAACAAGATTAATGTACGTCTGATTGAAAGAAACAAAACAAAGGAATGTATACCTGGCATTAGAATCTGAACACCTGCTCAACAAAGTACACACCATGCTCTTGTGGGTTGCAAAATCCATTAACTCTTTCGGAACTTCAGCTGTAAAAATAATGGTGTCACATTATCAGGCTGTTATGTCTTTAGATGTATTGAAATCAACCTCACTGCTGAAGATGGATGTGGCAGGCCATTGGTGCAAAAAAATGGCAACATAACACATTTCTATTCTCTGGACTATATCGTTCTGGAAATCTAGGAGGACCATTGCATTGTCCTGCTACACAAGACCCAGTGGGATTTTGACAATCAATAATCAAGAAGAAGAAATCAGCCTCAGTTTTGATGTATTTTGGTAAATCTCCCTGAAGCTGTTCTTGTACATTGATCCGTTCCCACCCCCTTCCCCCATTTATTGTATAGCTGATATTTTTCTGTACAACCCATCACCATGATCTTCCCTGAAATTTCGACCGTAACCTTAAGGTCCTCATAGGTATTTAGGTAAAAAGACATAGGTATTTATAAGGATTTTATCATCGTTGCCACACATTGTTCAAGTATAGGTCTGTCAAGAAATATCTTTTAATCTTTTATTAGGTTTTTAATGTGATTTTCCCCCAATTTTCAAACTTCACATGTTTCTCACATCTTTCATATCACATATGCAACACAACAAAACACACTTATATGTATTCTTCATTTCTTTATTTTACCTGTACACAAATTATTTTAAAATCTATTAAAAACATTAAAGTTAGTGCGTTTTTCAAACACTCACCAAAAATAAACCAGGCCCAATAATCATGTGCACATTACTCAGAATGATATCTTCATCTCAAAATTATATTAATAATAATAACAATAAAGCCCATAGTCCACAGTTATTTGTAGGGGTGTGTGTCATGTGACGTATTCCTTCCAGAATGTTGTCTTCCCAATGAACTCTCTGAACCTCTCTCTGTCTTGGGCGATGTGGCTTGCATTTTCTAGCAATGTATTCATGTTATATTTAATGTCGTCAGTCCATCGTCTTCTTGGTCTGCCCCTTCTCCTCTTCCCAGGTACTCTTCCCTCCATTAGTTGTCTTTCTAAACAGTTATGTCTCTTTATATGACCAAACAGGCGTAGTTTTCTTTTTGTTATTGTGTTTAGTAACCAACACTCTGGAATACTCAGTGTGTTTATAATATCTGAGTTTCTGATTTTATCCTTCCATGATATTCAAAGTATCTTCCTGTAGCATTTCAGCCCGAAGGCGTTGATCCTCTTTGCCGCTGTTTTACTTAGAGTCCATGTTTCACAGCCGTATGTTGCAAACGGAAAAATAAAAGTTCGTAACATTAGCACTTTCGTTTCTATTTTGTTGTTTTTCCATATATTTTTCAGCTGTGTTATTTTGCAATATGCCATTGCCAATCTCTTCCTTATTTCTGCCATGCAGTCTCCTGCACCGTTGATGTTTGCTCCTAAGTAATCAAATTTATCCACACATTCTATCTCGGTATTGTCTATTCTGATTTTTGGCTGTTGTGTTGTTATATCTGTTGACATGATTTTTGTTTTCTGCGTGTTTAAATACAAATTTTGTGCTTCGCTATATTTCTTTGTGTTCTTGATTAGTTGTTCCAATCCCTTTATATCATTTGAAAGAAGCACGGTGTCGTCTGCGTAGCGTAGTTCCGGGATTAGGAATCCACCTATGTTTAAAGCGTGGTAGTCACTGTTGTGTATGTCTTCTCTCACGTTCCTAATTATACTTTCAGCGTAGATGTTGAACAGGTATGGGGAGAGTGTGCACCCTTGCCTTACTCCACTCTGTACCTCAAACCACATTTGAAGACGTACCACATTGGGAACATCTGGGTTGTTTGTAGGGGTACCACATTGGGAATATCTGGGTTGTTTGTAGGGGTACCACATTGGGAACATCTGGGTGGTTTGTAGAGGTACCACATTGGGAACATCTGGGTGGTTTGTAGAGGTACCACATTGGGAACATCTGGGTGGTTTGTAGAGGTACCACATTGGAAACATCTGGGTGGTTTGTAGGGGTACCACATTGGGAACATCTGGGTGGTTTGTAGGGGTTCCACATTGGGAACATCTGGGTGGTTTGTATGGGTACCACATTGGAAACATCTGGGTGGTTTGTATGGGTACCACATTGGAAACATCTGGGTGGTTTGTAGAGGTACCACATTGGGAACATCTGGGTGGTTTGTAGGGGTACCACATTGAAAACATCTGAGTTGTTTATAGGGGTACCACATTGGAAACATCTGGGTAGTTTGTAGGGGTACAACATTGGAAACATCTGCTTTGTTTGTAGGAGTACCACATTGAAAACATATGGGTTGTTTGGAGGGGTACCATATTGGAAACATCTGCTTTTTTTGTAGGGGATCCACATTAGAAACTTCAGGATTGTTTGTAGGGGTACCACATTGAAACATCTGGGTGGTTTGTAGAGGTACCACATTGGAAACATCTGGGTGGTTTGTAGGGGTACCACATTGGGAACATCTGGGTGGTTTGTAGGGGTTCCACATTGGGAACATCTGGGTTGTTTGTATGGGTACCACATTGGAAACATCTGGGTGGTTTGTATGGGTACCACATTGGAAACATCTGGGTGGTTTGTAGAGGTACCACATTGGGAACATCTGGGTGGTTTGTAGGGGTACCACATTGAAAACATCTGAGTTGTTTATAGGGGTACCACATTGGAAACATCTGGGTTGTTTGTAGGGGTACAACATTGGAAACATCTGCTTTGTTTGTAGGAGTACCACATTGAAAACATATGGGTTGTTTGGAGGGGTACCATATTGGAAACATCTGCTTTTTTTGTAGGGGATCCACATTAGAAACTTCAGGATTGTTTGTAGGGGTACCACATTGAAACATCTGGGTTGTTTATAGGGGTACCACATTGGAAACATTAGCACCAAAAATACACAATCAATATTATGTTGATACTTCCATGGTAGCATTTTGGTGGACAGAATTTTACTCAGTGCTTCTCTTCCCCCCTTCCCAACAACTATTTTCTCCTAAACTTCCCTTATTGGCTGGCAGAAAAAAACAAATAACGCAAATGTAACCCATTTTATTGAAAGATGATAAAGTTAGATTAGCTATAAAAAAAAAGTACTAAAGGTTATATGAAGAGCAGGTTACGTTTAATATTTACAATATTTTACCATAATATTACAAATATTTTACCATAATATTACAAATATTTTACTATAATGTTACAAATATGGTTTGCACAAGTTACTATTGCACACACAAAAAATATATCTAGAATTTAAAACTAGTACAAACTAGAACTTAGTACAAACTCTGCACTTCTAATCATAATTTAGATTTGGAAAATTCTTCTTCTTCAGCGTTCATTCTCAAACTTCTGCTGGACCTCTCTTGTAGCAGGATCATGATCCATTCTAGAATTCCAGCGGAATGTAATGCAGAGAAAGAAAATGCTCCGTTTTATTTGCGACAATGGCCCGACACATCCATCTTCAGCTGGAGATTTTGAATAACACTTCCCTACCCTATAGTCAAAAACTTGTATTCCCATGTCATTGAAAACAAAGAAATTGTGAGTTTAACAATAACCCTCACCATTTTCAAAAAATGGGGGGGGGGGGGGGGGGGGAAAAGAAAGAGATAAGAGAAAGAATGTGTGTGGGGGGGAGGGGGGGGGGGGGGAGAAAAGAAGGAGGAGAGGCGCCTTCTGCAGAGGTGAGTAATTACAAGAGAATTACTCAGTATACCACCTGTGTCGCAAGGGCCCAAAAGGAGAGCAAAGAATAGAGACACTTTATCTTCTATGCATGTCATAAGAGGCAAATGAGGAGGTTATGGGGCGGAGTTGACTGTCCCATCCCATATAGGGTCGAAGTGAAGCAGAAACAATACTAAAGTCAGATGTGTCAGGCTGAAAGACGTAGATACTACAGCAAACCTGTAAACCATGACACACCGCATATGGTTCTCCGGACTACATCCTGCTAATTTGTAGGAGTTTGAGAATGAACGCAGAAGGTCTGTATACACACTTTTGTAACTGACAAAATTATTTCTTATACTAACCTGATAACACCCTTCCTGGTTTTTCAAGGAGAACCAACATAACTTCAATAATAAAACTTCTCTGGTTAACCTGGCAGAAGTATGATGAAGAAACAATCAGATTATGTCATGAATTAACAAATAAACAATCAGATCATGTCATGAATTAACAAATAAACAATCAGATTATGTCATGAATTAACAAATAAACAATCAGATAATGTAATGAATGAATTTGTAGCAACCTAACGGTGTCACATGTCATATTCGAGTTAGCCAGTTGTTGTCATGGTAAACAGACTCCCATCATGCTCTTATAAATATTTGTTAGAGTGGTCATCCCTGATTTTGTCGCAGTATTTGAAAGCCATGTAATGTATTTTATTAGATCTCTTCATGTTTGCAAGCCAAACTGTATGGACCTAAATTCAGTGATGCCATTGTTCGTGAAAATTCTTCATGGATGCTGATTAGGACGAAGAAGACTCTGACGGCTTCACCGTTGTTTAATAGTGAAAGAGAATGAACTTACAGTGTAGTATATTATTTAACAGTGATGTAAATTCTGTAAATACTGTCAGTTATGATGAGGAAATTGAGGAGTCAGGTTTACTACAGATATGCCTATGGATTATCTCAAAACTGTACCTTCTTTATGTGCGTTTGTTTTTGTCCTTATTGTCCATGTTGGTTGTTCACAACATAATGCACACAAACACACAACGACCCTAAACCATATCCAGCATTCACTTATCTCTATTATCTCGAAATTTGAAATCAATAACTCAAATAAAAAAGTTATGCCAAAACAGCAAACACATCCAGAAAAACCATAAATCATAAAAAATGGGTTCCAGAGAAAGTTTGCATAATTTTTCTCTGGGTTGCTAAAGGTTAACAAAGAATCAGATATTGTAATGAAGAATTAACAAAGAAAGAATCAGATAATGAATTAACAAAGATAAACCAATAAAACACCAATCAGGCTGAAGATTGTTGAACAAAACTTGCACAGACAAATTATTCAAAACCTTATTTATACTTGTATATTTTTTAGCATACATTCTTAACTCCCACAAGATCCCTCCTGTAGCAGGATATTTTAGTCCAGAGAACAGAAATGCATTGTCTCTTCGATTTATTTGCATCATTTGTCCGACACATCCGACTTCAACCTATTTATAAATCTGACACTGAACACTTCTTGGATAATCAGTGATTCTCAAATTTCTTTGCTATATTCCTCTTCATCTGTATCCATTCTCACACTCCTGCAGATTAACAGAATACAGTCATCAGAACAAAATGTGTTGTCATGGTTTACAGCTTTGCAAATAATAGAGAAAACACACCCCCCCCCCCATGAGCCCTAGTAACACACAGGCAAAAATATATACTTATATTTTTATTACCAACTTACCTTCTTTTGCTTTGACAACTTTTTTAACCATTCCAGTAGTTTTGCATACTCCAAATCTGGCAAACAGTCTAATAGTTCTGAAATAGCCTGAGCAATTTGACAAAAAAATATATTAGTAAATTATATTGAGAAGGCAGAAGTGATGGTCATCTGTAAGTAAGATGACCATTTGAATGTAATAAAAATAGGATAAAGATTATAGATAGCAACAATGAATTAGCACTAATCTTAGTGTAAAGTGTACATTATAAAATCTGTGAAATTCTACTCAATTATCTATGAAAAAAGAAGTCCACCACGGAGAGTTGAAGTCTTCTGGGTATGAAAGAAAGCTCTAGAACAAACACACTACTGCACATAGAAAACAAGAGTTCATAATAAGACTACCATCAGACAGCATACCACAGCAAGCTATGCTACACAGATACAGTGAAGGCAGACCTAGAGGCCGACCACGAAAATGATGGACCACCAAAATAAAAGAGGCGACAAACTCCACAATATACTCAGCATGGGCTCAAGAGGGCCATCTCCAGAAAACTCTTCTACGCTAAAAAAAGGCAACAAAGGGTTTAGTGAATATATAGAATCAACACAGAATCATTTTCTATTAATGTTGCCCTTTATAATGCTTTTCCTTCTTGTTACAACAAGACATTTTCTCAACATAGTTTAAATGTGAGAACAATTTCTTTTGTTTTTGATCAACATACCAATAAGGAATCCCTTGTTTGCCTCTGTTGTTTAGTATAGTCCTTGATAAGTCACATAAATAAAAGTAAGCTTGGTTGATTTGCAAGTAATCTCACTACCATGGCTACTGATTGGTTGACTTGCAAGTAATCTCACTATTATGGCTACTGATTGGCTGACTTGCAAGAAATAATGAAAACAGTGCCTGTAACAACTGGCAAAGGAAGGAACCGTTGATGATGAAGTGTATACTAGGAACTCCAAGACAAGCAGCACTTTCGGCAGATTGTACGCAAATGTGTGACATAGAAATGACATTAACCTACAGACCAGCTGAAAGTTTACAGAGCAGTGGTACTTTCACTGCTGTTATACGCTGGTGAAATATGGACTGTATAGACAGCATGTGTGGAAACGCAATCACTTTCACACAACTTGTTCAAGAGGAGTTATGAACATCGGATGGTAAGACAAGATTCTGGATACCACGGCCTTTGACAATATAGTATTCCTAGCATTGACACTATTGTGATGCAGCACAGACACATATTCATTTGGCAGGGCATGTGGTATGTATGCCAGATCATCGCCTGCCAAAGATACTTCTCTATGGTGAGTTGTTAAAGAGCATACGTTTCAAGGTAGGTGACCAAAAGAAATGCAACAAGGACTCGTTAAAGACCTCACTGAAAGTCCTTTAAATAATAGACAAGATACATGGGAAGAACATGCACAAAACAGAGTTACATGGTCCACTACAGTCAAAAAAGGTTCAGAGTCTTGTGAAAGGAGAAATACAGCAGCTTAACAGAGGAGAGTACCTAGAAAGTCACAGGTAGACCAGAAACCATCTACAGTGGCCATGCAATGCCCGAATTGTCCAAGGGCTTGAGGCAGAAAAGGGCTTACATGCCATTTACGAAATCATAATTACAGACATAATACCTGTAACTGAATTTCAAAAGTGGATGTAACAAATGATCATCGTCACTTGTGATGGACGAACAACAACACTTGCACATCTACTCACAGAAATGAAAATAGCTTTCTTCAACTCAGACTTCATTATTGACTTCGGCCCGAATCATCAACTTGATCTTTCTAAGCATAAACTCATTCCAGTTTCATACATTGTAACTGCAAGTATCTTTCATTGTGTATACCAGTTTCATACATTGTAACTGCAAGTATCTTTCATTGTGTATACCAGTTTCATACATTGTAACTGCAAGTATCTTTCATTGTGTATACCAGTTTCATACATTGTAACTGCAAGTATCTTTCATTGTGTATACCAGTTTCATACATTGTAACTGCAAGTATCTTTCATTGTGTATACCAATTTTTGTATCATCATCATCATTTTGAATAATTCTTCTACACTGTTACACATTCACTATCATTATGTGCCATAATATTAATCATTCTCTATTTATATATATATAAAAATGACCGCAACCTGTTCCAAAATACACAAGACAAGACAACTAATATAATGTTATTACCTGAGCTGTATGTGTTCTATATTCTGCTCGATCTGGTACTTTGAAACACATGTGCTGTATTAATGTCTTCACGCTGAGTGTGGATCGCTCGTTCAATTCCTTGGAAAGATATCTAAATATAAACAAATTCATATTCTCTCAATTAAAAAACAGCAGCTTATAAAAAAACAAAGTATTCAATTTTGTTACTTTCTGATAGTATATACACAAAAACAGTGAATATCATACATTAGCTAATTCTATATGCGTTTCTTACATGATGCACAATATTACATTTCTATCGATCTGACCTCCAGGAGTATAGTGCACATTATGTAAGAGGCGACTAAGGAGGTTTATGGAGTGAAAATTTTTCCCAGAAAGTCAAAATTACCCAGAAGTCACGCTGACGTGGTATGTGCGAGGCCGAAAGGTACAGAAATTGCAGCTAAGCTGTAAAAACTATGACACAGTGCATTTCGTTCTATACAATACATTCTGCTAATCTGCAGGAAGGAGTTTGACAACAAATGCAGATGAAGTATCTATATTTTTCTTGGTTTTTCTATATATCCAGATCTTCTGTTGTAAACACATGATGGTAGTTGGATAGAATTAATTATCATTAGATACTCAGACTGCACATCAAGAGACCAAACATGCAGAAGCCTGAAAACCGATCATCATTCATTTCTGAGATCCAGTATAGCACAAGCAGAGAAAAGACAATAGCTCAGACCATTTCAGTTGTTTCTCTCTGAATTCATTCATCAAACCCATAACCCTACAGGGCCATGTGGGCTACCAATGAATACTTTCCTAGATGTTCAATGTCCATGCTTAAATTCTTACAAAAATGGTTTGTAATTTTGCAACTATTCATTCATTCCTATATTGTATATTGTCTAATCCTGTCAGATATGGATGAAAACTCAGGAGTTCCTGTGTTCAAGTTATACATTCTAAAATATCCTTGACACTTCAGAAATTTAGAAGAGTAGGCTAGGAACCGTTGTCTAGGTAACAAATATTAGTTATCCTCAATATTCAATGTCGCTTAATTCTTGCAGCTAAATGTTAATCTTAAAAAAATAGCAGGTCTTTTGAAGTTGATTTAGCAATCCATATATAGGGGTAACTGTTATAATGACATAGGGATGACTGTTACGGTAGTAAAAGTTTTTTCTTGGATGTTGACAAATAGCACACAATGAAGGGGTGTTTAATTGTCGTTAGGATGAGAGCAATGTCTACAAATGGGCTGTTGTTGGGGACTGATGCAGTTTAAATGACTATTGACTCTGGCATGTCCTATTTGAAAATGAAAAATATGGGATTTATTTTTCCTGCAGTCTATTCATATTGTTATTGTCTTTTGGTCAAGTCATTTCGATGGTGGGAAGAATCATGGAGGCATAGTATAGGTAGGCTCAACCATAGAATGAAGAATCACTACTTGCCTTTTGAGTACTTGTGACTAGTAGAAAATGCATTCCTGTAAACACTACCTAAACCCCCAAAAGCAAAGATTTTATGGAGACTTCATGAACAAAATTAACAAAACACACATCAGTATCACATGGAGAAAATATATTCATGTATTCTTTGGGAGGATTGTGTTTAAAAATGAACAGCCAATACTACTCAAACAAAATATTAGTAAACATTTCAACAATACACAATTTCCCCTGTCTGTTTGTAAATTTCATGTTCATCATTTAATAATTGAAATATTTATTTATTTAGGGTTGGGGTTAGTTATATAAAAACAACTATCCTAACGCTAACCAAAACCTGAAAACAAATATTTAAATTATTAAATGATGACCATGAAATTTACAAACATAGACAAGGGAAATAACTTGACTATGTGTTGGCATCTACTTGTACTGTACCGTTTAAAGAATGGAAATAAGTTGTGTCCCCATATTATTTTCACCAATGGTCTGGCACATCCGTCTTTGGCAGACACTGTTATTTAAAACTGCCCATAAACGATAAGTAAATATTCTTCATAGTTCCTACCTGATAAATTGTAGAGACTGATTTCTCACATGAAGAACTGAGCTATCTAAATGTTGAAACTGTTTACCATCTTCCAGCATGAGCAGATGATTTATAAGTAATTTGCACACCTAAAGAGTGAGAAAACTGTATTTTAACAACCACAGAAATACCAAAAACATAAAAACATGTATCTGATCATAATCTGATCATGTATGAATGTCAAGTCACATTACTGAGAAGGAATAACAAGGACAATGTATCATTTGTAACGTACAAGACAACCCCAGGGAGCTGCGTTTGAGATTTGAATTGCATGCAAAATTAAGTGCTACATAGACAACCACTTGTATAATGTACATATGCTATATATAGCAAAACTGCATTTAATCTTTAAATCCTGATAAAGCTGACACCTTACAATTTTCTACCATTATCTCAGTCAAAAGAGAAATAAGTGCGGATGGAGTTGTGTTGCTACCAAAAATGGCAAGATGGTGCTTGAGAAATTATCTGCCTACTTCACTACAACATCGAGCGTGATAATGCAAATAGGAGCAGTGATGGAGGCATTCGGTTGGTGACTGAAATATCAACTTACGCTGTGATACTCTCAGAATCCTAAATCACACTGACCAGCACAAAAAATTTTTTTTTTTTTACTTTTTAACATGTCTATTTTTTCTTGTCACTTTTAATGTGCTGTTTTTAAATATGCAAACCATTTTTCTCTATGAGGTAGGGATCTCTGGAAACATGCAATTGATGTTTTTTTTTACAATAGCTACAGTATTACACCATCATTCGTAACAGAAGTTATGTAGACTTGAATTTTTTTGTAGTCAACTTCCGTCGGTGAATAACATGTGGTACATCCCAATGAAGCATCCAACAGTAATCAGCAGTCATGGTCACACTCCACTGTCTTTGATACTGTGACTCCATCAGGGCGAATATCTTGATGGAACCATTCTTGAGAGACATGTTACAAACACAATGCATCTATACACTGTTTGACAATATGCAATTAGTCGACAGATTTATGATTTCCCAGAAAATTAGTGACAATAGATGTGAATGCCATCCATGCACGAAGTTCACAATCATGTAACAAGTTCTCTAATTGTTTGTCTGCAATAATTTTCCTAATCTAAGGTCCTACAAAGATAACCTTCCTTTATCTTTGCATCGCTAACTTCACGAAACTTTCCTCGAAATTTATTTGCATCATCAATTTTTTAATTGAAATAAATTTCATATGCTGTCTTTAGTATTGATGTAAAGTTTTTCTTGTGAACACGATTGGTAAAATATCCACACACACATAACAGAACAAATCCGCAGAATTTCTACAACTTCCAGAAGCAATATTGTGCTCAGAATTATTTCAAAATACAGTAACTGTTTGAAAAATAGCCCAACATATGTCAGACATGTTTTAGCAGTATAAAAAGTAGAATTATTTTGAATTATATTAATTTTTTTAAAGTTATATAATATAAATGAAACAGAACATATAAAGGTTTTCAAAAAAAAATATAAATTCACAAATATATTAAGAACACGATGTGATACGAGATAAATGGATGTAAAATATGAAATTAGTGATAGAAACAGACCTAAGAACACTTATTTTTAAATAAAAAAAGTAAAATGTTGTTGGACAGTGTTATTCATCATAGATGACAATGGCCGAACAACCGAAAGAAAGGACAGAGAGGTATTAAGAGAATACAAGATAGTATGCAAGAGAGTGAAGATATAAAGGTATTAAAAGAATGTATGGAGGATGTTAGGTTCCAATATCCCCATAATATGGATAACTCGGTTTTGCGCCATGAAGTGGCTCCTATGGTTTGATGTGCTTGACCGAATAGCAGTGACTGAGATATCACGAGCAAGGCTTTGACTAGGATCATTGAAGGTGGGTGCTACCAGTGTTATACCATCATGATAAATGTCAAATAAGTGGTGGCAAAGTGATCTCCAAGTTTTTGGCCAGCTTCTCCTATGTAAGTCAAGTAGCAACCTTACAGATGATCATATAAATGACACTCCTGGACTTACAAGAAAAATTCTCAAACATAGTAAAAGTAGCCTTAGGGAAATGAACCATATTGGTTTCCACTACAAACTCTCAGGTGTTAACAAAGAATGACAGAAATGAGGGGGGGGGGGGAAAGAGGGTGTTGGGAGAAAGTGCATTCTCTCTAAACAGATCAGAAGATCACATAACCAAAATCTGACTGGGACATCTGTCCGCATACTCTTAGTCAATCAATATAAGGTAATGTATTGTCACCTTGAACTTCGTATTGTTCACATGCCAATAGTATTTCTACATTGTTTTTACTGTTTTTGAAACGTTGAAAATGTCTTGTGTATCGTAATTTATATATTTTCTTATTTACACATCATAACCTCTTAGTTTTAGCGATAGTCTGATGCATCTAAGTGGAACTTTCTAAAAACCTTTGTTTAAATAAGTACTATTGCATACTCTTAGATGGCTACTGGAACAGAAAGTGTAGAACTAATGGGAATATGTTGTGTGCCATAATGCTGGTTTCAAATAAAGAGTTCTATACCACATAAAGTAGCAGATTTTTCAGTGTTAATTCTAGGTTATTAATAACCATTGTTAAGTCCACTTTTGAATTCAAAGCAATAGGTGCTGATAACATATCTAAATTAAATTGTTCAAAATATTTTGTTGCCTTCCTTTAGAGAAAGAAATGCGAGTAACCAGGGAAGACTGGAGAAAGTGTCCATGCTGGAAAGATCCTAAGAACAAACAATCAACTTGGATACTGAACTTAGCTGATGGATTAGCTAGATGAGCATTTATAGGTGCCCACAGCACCATGATGTTGGTTCCTAATCAAGAAACAACATTATAAAAACTTAACTGAAGATCTTCTTCAGCGTTCATTCTCAAACTCCCGCTGGATCTCTCTTGTAACAGGATAATGATCCTATTAGATTTCCAGAACGATGTAATCCTAAGAATGAAAATATCGCCAAAGATGGATGTGTCTGGCCATTTGTGCAAATAAAATGGCGACACTGCGCATTTCCATTCTCATGAATACATCCTGCTGGAAATCTAATAGGACCATGGTCCTGCTACAATGGAGATCCATCGGGAGTTTGAAAATGAACGCTGAAGAAGAAAAATGTGACCTGTTGCCGTTTCATTTGTGCCAATGGCCCAACACATCCGTCTTTGGCGGGAGCTTAGACCTGAAGTGTTAAAACAATATTCCTAGATTCTATGACATAACATGATAGAAAATGATGTATGCCTCTCATGTTTCATTCAGCTAATATATGTAAAGTTTTGTAAATGTGTGTGAGAGCAACATTACCTCACTGATCACTATTGTGACATGACCATGAAATGGTTGACAAAGCAAGTAGACAGCTTTATATGCCAAAATTCCTGGACTGCAACTTTTACTATTCCTGAAAATTAATCAGAAAATCTCAACAAAAAAAACCCATTAAATACTGCTCTTTCCAGTTAAGGAGTTGCAGGAAGGAATTATCAAAAACTCATCTAAGTAATTCCATATCTTCATATAACAGTAGATAGTTGATGTTTAAGAATGAAATTATCTCAATGACCTGCTCCAGTATTCATAAAGTCACAACACTGGATGATAAATCAATGTTATAGATTCCTTTAAAAAAAGCACATTTGCATGAAATCTCTGATCAACCACTAATGTGTAAGACAGATGGAGCATAAAATCAGATGTGGTAATTGCAAAATATATGAAGAAGCTAGAGAGACTTGATTTCTGATTTAGATATTAAGACAATCTTCACAGTCTTGTGGAATCTTTAAAGTCTGCTATGTGTGCAAACAAAATTGGTGACAACAAATTTCCTTTCTCTGGACCTCATCCAGCTGAGAATCTGGTAGAACCATTGACCTCCTGAAAGTGAAATCCAGCAGAAATTTGAAAACAAATTATTTGTAAAAGAAACAACATGTCTCACCAGTGGCCAATCAGATAGACCACAATGCAACAGTAACCTCCTAGTAGATGACATGCACATATAGTGAGGCTGTTCTCTTGTGCAAGTTTCACAGCACTTCAACTATATGACACTTGTTTTTTTGTGGGTTTTTTTTTGTTGCTTTCTCTAAGAATAAGTAAGAATCTTCTCAAAGCAAGCCACACACACACAAAATTGGTAGCATATTCTATTCTTCTTCTTCAGCGTTCATTCTCAAACTCCCGCTGGACCTCTCTTGTAGCAGGACAATGCTCCTACTAGATATCCAGCAGGATGTAGTCTAGAGAATGGAAATGCGTTGTGTTGCCATTTTATTTGTGCCAATGGCCTGACACATCCATCTTCTACTGTATATTCTATTCAGTATATAGCCATCAACCCTGCATATTTGGATGTCTCTGCAAACTTGGATGTATGGATTTTCTTGGCACCATTTAAATTGATTACTTTGTCATTATTTCTCAACATTCCTGATTTTAACCAGGCACCTTTGCCAGACACAGGAACAATTTGTGTCACACTTCTGAGCGTTAAAGTCTTCAGGGTATGAAATAAAGCTATGAAGAAAAGTCCTTTTCACAAAATTTAACAAAAGCATACAAGGACTCTATTGCTCACAACTCTTGGTGACTGAAACAAACAGGACCATCTTCATTAGACTTTCAGCTTCGCCAAAGATTGATGAGTTGGGCCATTGTACAAATAAAGTGGCAACACATCACACTGCAATTCTCTGAACGACATCCTGCTGGAAATCTAGAAGGGTCATTGTTCAGCTACAAAAGAGAACCAGTGGGAGTTTGAGAATGAACGCTGAAGAAGACTTTCAACCATTTGTCAGCAGTGCTCCTATTTCTTTCCTGCATGGTCAGATCTCAGCATCCAGTGCACAAGTGTAAGTCAGTGATATTGTTTTGTCTCATTCGTTCAATGGCCACTTGATCTTTGGAGATCATACATGTAGCATAATGGGAGTGTTTGTCAAGGGCACAAGCATTGTTGTCCAGTTTATTTTAAAATGGTTTAAAAGGGGGGTTTAAACCCTTTTAAAATCTACAGCCTAGTCCATTTGCAGTATTGTTATTTTTATTGTTTGTTCTGTCTTGTATTTTTTATATACCGTTATTGTTGAAACTGTTGAAAAGTATGTTTTGTAAACTGCATTTTTGTCGACCGTACAACTTATTACTTTCTGTTACTACCTGTTGACCTGATATGAATCCCCACTCTGAATTGCTTTTTAGATTCAAAAGAATGCTGAACATGACATTTGGTACCAGCATGAATATAGAAACTGCCAGAAGGAAAGCTAAATTGACTTCCAGCTGTACTTGACACAAGTGTAAATTATTATTTTTTCCATAAATAGTTTCACACTTGATTCAGATTACATTTTATGGGAGATAACACTGTCAGAACAACACTTTTCTTCTTTTTTGTTCATTTTCAAACTCCTGCACATTCAAACAGAATGTAGTCCAGAATAGGTTGTGTCATGAATTACAGCTTTACTGCAATATTTGTACTTTTCAGTCGGACAGACTTCAGCATGGTGTCTGGGTCACATTCTTCTTCTTCTGCGTTCGTTCTCAAACTCTTGATGATTAGCACGATACAGTCTGGAGAACGAAATGCGTTGTGTCATGGTTTACAGCATTGCTGCGATATCTGCACCTTTCAGCCTGACACATCCGACCTCAGCATGGCTTTGGGTCACTGACACTATATGGAATGGGACAGACAACTCCATCCCATAATCTCTTTAGTTGCCTTTTACGACATGCGTGGAAGGTAAACAGCGTTGCTATTCTTTGCTCCCCTTTCGGGCCCCGGCAACACACGGGCGAGGGTCACATTGATTCTATATGGGATGGGAGTCAACTCCACCTCATAACCACCGTAGTTGCCTCTTATGACATGCATGAAAGGTAAATAGTGTTGCTATTCTTTGCTCCCTTTTCGGACTCTGACAACACATGAGTGAGGACAACCGTATAAATTGTGTGAGGGAGTGCAGATTAATCAGTATGTATAAACTTTGTTTATTATTTAGTGGGATTGTTAAACAACATTTCACACTGGAAAACTTCAGCGCCAAAACCAAGACCCAAAACTGAAGAAGAAACTCTGGGGCATATATGAGGACCACCTGCAGGCATCTGAATTCCTGGAAACTACTATAAGCATAGGAAACTAATTATAGAAGAAAAAGAAGATTCTTTATACCAACATGACATAGCATGTATTGTATCCTGAATGTCTTGGACCATTTCTTGTCCATCTAAACCAGTTCTGTAAGTTCAAATGTCATGACCAAAAGAGAGCAATACAATAAAACTTTAAGCACTCTCTAGGTCTCTAAGAATTATCAAGATCCCTTTTCCTAGCCGGTACTTATTGAAGGTATCAGGGTAAAAGTCCATTACTTTTCTAATCACAATCTTTTCTAGTGACCTGCTATATAAAAGCAGATGATAACAAATTACAAACATTGACATTACCACTGTCCCATATCCTCCTTGATTGAACCATGACTAATTCTGGTTAAGTCGACCAAGATTGATAAAAGCTGAACTGCTGTATATTCTGACTGACGGAGAGAGTATGTCTCACAGATCACAATTACAGCCTGTTGCAAAACAAAACACACAAATAAAAAAACAATTCCAAAATCTCTTATCTTATCTAAAATATATGTACAGGCAGCATACATCTTACAAAACACAACTTAGGTGCTTGTCGAATGTAATGCTCCATTAGACTTATCTGTAATATCATATTAGACTACCCAAATTAATGTCTCATTAAACTTGTTTTCTTCTTCACAGCTGCACTGTCAACAATGACAGAGTATTTCTTTCTTCAGACTACATCCTGCTAACCAGAAGGAGTGTGAGAACAAAGACAAAAAAAAACATAACTGTTACTAGAATACACAAACAAACTTAAATCATCAAGATTTATCACTTTTTTCTACAGCCAGTCAGATGTGTTGAGCCACTGACGCAAATAAAATGGTAACATAATAAATTTTCGTTGGCAAAATCCAGCTGAAATAAGTGTTTGACCTCACTCAGACTGTCAATGGATCACTCTTGTAGTAAGACAATGGTCCTACTAGATTTCAGCAGGATTAGTCCAGTGAATGGATACACAAGATAATGCCATTTTAGTTGCACCAATAGCAGACACATACAACTTTTGAAATCTAGCTGGACTATTGTCTATAGCTACAATAGAAATCTAGCTGGACTATTGTCTATAGCTACAAGAGAAATCTAGCTGGACTATTGTCTATAGCTACAAGAGAAATCTAGCTGGACTATTGTCTATAGCTACAAGAGAAATCTAGTAGGACTATTGTCTATAGCTACAAGAGAAATCTAGCTGGACTATTGTCTATAGCTACAAGAGAAATCTAGCTGGACTATTGTCTATAGCTACAAGAGAAATCTAGCTGGACTATTGTCTATAGCTACAAGAGAAATCTATCTGGACTATTGTCTATAGCTACAAGAGAAATCTATCTGGACTATTGTCTATAGCTACAAGAGAAATCCAGCAAGAGTGTGAGAACAAATGTTTTTAAAATTACTTTTTCTAATGGCTATCAGTACCTGGCAGGTCTGAAATTCATTTATTAAATACATTTTCTTCTTAGAATGATGCAGCATTACTTATTTGCACCAACAAGAACACTGGTGTTGTACCATGTAGCCTATTTTGTCAATATAGCAGAAACAGGAACTTGCTCCTGCAACCTGTTTTGTCAACAAATCAGCAACAAGAACACTGATATTGTACCTGTAGCCTGTTTTATCAATATAGTTATAGTGATAACCAGAACACTGGTGTACCTGTAGCCTAATTTGTCAATAAAGAAACGACCATAGCAAAGTAATGTACCTGTAGCTTATTTTGTCAATATAAGTGAACTTCATCTTCAAAGTACAAAGTTCCCTGTCTTCTCCAGGTCATAGCGGCTGCCCCAGAGTTTTTGCCTCAGTTCAGTCCATTGTGGATTTTTACTTATTTACTCGATTGATTACTTGATTTTTCTTTTAACGATTTGTCCAAAGCAAACTTATTTAAATATGGCCCAATAAATTTTGTATGCTATTATTGTGTGTGAATTGACATCTCAAAGGATGTTAATATCTTCTTCCAGCATCATCATTATGATGATGATTATGTAATCGCTTTAGTTGTAAGGAGGTAGCTCTTGACAGTACATGGCCTTTCTGGCAACAGAACAATTTCTTCTCAGTTGAGTAGCTGAGGTGATACCTGAGCTCATGAAGGGTTTGTAGTCTCAAACAGTTGAGTAGCTGAGGTGATAGCTGAGCTCATGTAAGGTTTGTAGTCTCAAACAGTTGAGTAGCTGAGGTGATAGCTGAGCTCATGTAAGGTTTGTAGTCTCAAACAGTTGAGTAGCTGAGGTGATAGCTGAGCTCATGTAAGGTTTGTAGTCTCAAACAGTTGAGTAGCTGAGGTGATAGCTGAGCTCATGTAAGGTTTGTAGTCTCAAACAGTTGAGTAGCTGAGGTGATAGCTGAGCTCATGAAGGGTTTGTAGTCTCAAACAGTTGAGTAGCTGAGGTGATACCTGAGCTCATGTAAGGTTTGTAGTCTCAAACAGTTGAGTAGCTGAGGTGATACCTGAGCTCATGTAAGGTTTGTAGTCTCAAACAGTTGAGTAGCTGAGGTGATACCTGAGCTCATGTAAGGTTTGTAGTCTCAAACAGTTGAGTAGCTGAGGTGATACCTGAGCTCATGAAGGGTTTGTAGTCTCAAACAGTTGAGTAGCTGAGGTGATACCTGAGCTCATGAAGGGTTTGTAGTCTCAAAGATATGATTATGTTGGGAAGGAGGCGGGGCAGCTTATGGATGCATGTTTAGTTCCCAAAGGGAGACATTTCTGTGTGGCAGTTCTTCTTCTGCGTTCAACAACTGTGGTCATGCTATATTGTCAGGCCCGTTGTCAAGACGTAGTCCACCGTCTTCTCCAGGTCAGAGCGGCTGGCCCATAGCTTTTGCCTCAAGTCTATATCCTCTGGCCAGGTCTGCTGTCTCTGTTCATTGTATGTTGAGCAGTCCTGAAGTATGTGTTCCGGAGTCTGGGTTCCGGATCCACATGGACATTCATCTGTGATGTGTGGCAGTATCTCAGGATCATCACATCCTGTTAGGGGTGTAACATATACTTCTGGGCAACTAGTTCATCATTCTGTCAGTTTTATTGAGTCACCTGCAGTGATGGTACATCGGACATTCCCTGCCACATAGGATATCGGAGGATATATAAATAACCAAAATATCGGAGGATGTATAAATAACCAAAATATCGGAGGATGTATAAATAACCAAAATATCGGAGGATATATAAATAACCAAAATATCGGAGGATGTATAAATAACCAAAATATCGGAGGATGTGTCACCTAAGAGTCTGTCACAGAGAGATGAAGGTGTAACGTCTCTGGCCTGCAATTCATCATCATTCATGGGGATTATTTTATAGAAGACAAACAAAAGTAAGAAATTAAGACAAGCACTTAAACCTTGAGTATGGGGGACAATACATACAACATGAAAACTGTACAAATGAATGCTGGGGGATTTTCACGGAAATAAAAACCTTGATATAGCATCTACTAGACGTATACTGTTGCATGTTGATGGATGAAACCTTCCTCTGCGGTCCAACATCATAAAGAATTAATATTAAAATGAAAGGAATAGATGTACACTGAAACAGAAACTGAGTTGCCTCAATGATGTAGATGCCATATAAACCACTAAATAGATAGTAAGATTCAAGTTGCCTGTTGTTGACAGGGCTCCGTTGGGTGACTAAAGAATAGTAACACTGATACATTGAATTGAAATTGGCAAAGAATAGTAACACTGGTGCATGTCATAAGAGGCGACTAAGGAGGTATTGGAGGTGACTAAATCATCTCATGGACGATCAAATTGACCCAGAAGCCACGCCAAAATCAGACGTGTCAGACCAAAAGGGGCAGATATCACAGTCAAGCAGTAAACCATGATACAATGAATTCTGTTTTTCATATTACAACTTGCCCATCTGTAGGAGTTTGAAAATTGTTGCAGAAGAAGAAGATTTGAGACAAGAGAATCATACCTGCAATAAACAAGTCATTAAGCCATCTAGTTTTTGTAGTTCCACAGTTGAAAGTTCAACAACTTCATTCAGCTCATCGCTCTGCTCCCCTTCTGCAATCTGTAAAAGAAATAACACAGAAAGTATATCATGCAGACTCTCAGTAATGAGTAGTGTCATGACCAGCTAGTCTATGTTCTGAGGACAAAGAGTGGAAATTAGTAGTTTACTACAGTTAAATGTGTCAAACCATTGCTGCAAATAAAATGTCAAAACACAATTCCTTTCTCTGGACTAGATCCTGTTGGAATTCTAACAGGACCATTATCCTTCTACAAGATAGATCCAGTGGGAGTTTGAGAACACCCGCTTAAAAAGTATTCTACTGATGAACAGGCACATCCAAGCTATCCTCTCCTACCTGTACTACATACTGGGATTGGTGATCACATTACTGGTTAATTCAGGTGGATGTGTCCGGCAGAAAGGTGCAGATATCGCAGCAAAGCTGTAAACCATAAGCTCTTTCATTGCCTTTACACACCTACATGTCCTGGCACGAAAATAAATGTAACCACTTTCAACCTTGCCTTTCTCAAGGCCTCAATCCACTGTTTGCGAACAAGACCCACTTGTACCTTCCTAATCATACTCATAGTCACTCAAGATGTAGACCTGCGTTACCTTCTGTGTGCATACCCACTCAAATGCCCTGGTCACCGCCATAGTCTCCATGGTCATACTACTCGTAGTGGCCGCAAAGGCACCATTTTCCTCCTTGATTGTTTTACCTGCGCACTGAGCTGTGAACGCCCAAGCACTATGAACATGTCTAATCACAGACCCATCAGTGTATATAATCACATCCCCCTGTTTGGTATTCTCACTGACCAAAGCCTGCACTTCTTTCTCCACAGCTGTGGGACACCATTCTCTGCATTCCCTGCTAAGTGATATTACTACTCTCAAACAAGTTTCGAAATCTGTGGGTAGACTTATCCATTCCGTACCTGCTGCCAAATCTTGCAATCTGCACACGGTTTGTATGACATCCTCAGCACGTCACATCCAACAAATTTTCCACACATTGATCAATTATTAGTGTCGTCGAGAAATTATATTTGCGATTTTTTTAAATGATGTTTTGAGATTTTCAACTTGCTCACAACTGTCATTTAACACATACACCAAAAACACGATTATATTCATTATTCACTCTGGGGTGCAAAGGGAACGCATTGCTCTTGGCGGACCCAGGGTTAGCAGATAACCAAGATCCCAAAAGTGCCTCCTCGTGGCGCACCCTGGTAACAGAAATACAGCGGCTAATGCTGATTCTGGCTACACCTTTTGGGGATCGTGTCCGTGAATGTGGAGGTAACAGATGGAATGAGATTTGACTGCAAAAAGACAGTTAATAACTCAGACACCACTGTGCCAACACATGCAGCAACACTGTCGACATACAGTGAAGCTAGAAAGTCTGGTAGAAGCATTGGAGGGCGGCCAATGTAGTCGGTACGAAGCAGGCAGATGTTCCAATAAAAATAAAAGCACAATGAGTACACTAAAAAAGATGCACAGCGCTAGAGGGCAGCGTCATGTGTAAAAAGCATGGAAGACGGTTCGATGAAATTGGAACTAAAGCATTGTTTGCTCGAGACAAGCTTCTAGTTACCAGTGATCCCAGCCTGGGCCCAACTCTACTGTTGAGTCTTTCCTATACCGGAAGCGTGCTCGCGGAGAGAAAAGGTTCCGTACTCGATTGGCACAGGCATAGCAGTCCGAGGTGACAAGCACTGTTCAGCTCTAGAACAAAGCACAAGTTCCTAACGTTCCTAAATATGTGTACAGATTCAGACCTGGACGAGGGGCTCACGAAGTTGGTGAATAACGCTTCGGCTAAGAAGATGAACGAGCCCGAGCCCAACTCTTCTGTCAAGTTCTTCCTAAACCGGAACCAGGCTTGAGGACGAGAAAAGGTTTAGTACCCGATGAGCACGGGCACAATACGTCTAATTACACGAGGCATGTTCACTGACTGCGGAACCCTCGTGCTGGACAGACGTGAAAGACAAACCGTCTCGGCATAGAGTCAGTACACATTCACCGTCTGGCGACAGATAGGAATGCTGTCTCAGGCTAGGGTAGCCCACCCGAATTGTCACGGCATGCCGAAATGGGATGTGCTAGGCCTACAAGGCGCATAACGGTGGCACAACGTAATCACGCTCCCGGCGGAAATCGCACAATGGAGCGAACGCAAAATAAACAAACATTATTCACTCCTTTATTCACATGTGCAAAAATTTTTGGGATCAAACAAAAAAGTTATCGAGTTTACCAAAACACATCATAAATAATGCACATTTTCCAAAAAAAGAATCAAGGTGCAGGGCAAAAATTGTGTAATTTTTCCTAAAGGTTAATAGTGAAAAAATTATCCAATACATGCATTTTTTTTTATTGCACAACTTGTTCAAACTTGAAGATAATTTTATATCAACATAACATAGCACAAATGCATTTGGTAACAAACTTTGACAATTCTTACTTCTGACTCAGAGGAAAGTTTCTGTCTTTTTCCTCGCTTTCCGAATCCAGACTTCTGACTTGCTTTTGGAGATCGAGTATTTCTTTTTTGTTTGCTCATTTTACTACAGTCTGTTGCAACAATAAAATAATCATTCAAGAAAAGGTAAAACATTTTGCTTGTTATTTTAGAAGACCTGCACCTGCACTCAGCAGCAATTTGATATTAACAACAACCTGTTAACATACACACTACTAGCATAAACAGTCAATGTTTACCTTGTTAGACACTACATGCACAAATTGTCAATGTCTTTGTTACACAATACTAGCACGAACTGTCAATGTTTACCTTGTTGGCTTTCTAACCCTACTAGCAGAAACTTTCAATGTCAGAGATTTGTAGATTAGCAGAAAACTCACCATATTTGTTCCATCTACTGAGGAAACGACACGCTTGGAGAAAAAGTTCTGGATTGTAGATTTTAAAGGCAGAACTACCTGAAAATGAAATCAGTAATTTAAATGTAAGTTAAAAAATTAAGGAAAACAAAGATACTCATCTACAATCCCTGTAAAATTAATCCTTCGATGATAAGTTTGAGCAGCTACAAAACTCATGCATGGGGGAACTTGAGGAATATTTATAGATGCAAAGTTCTAGATTTTGTCTGCAGTGTATTTTTAGCATTCGTTCTCAAACTCCTGATGTATTTCACTCATATGGCAGGACAATGGTGGTACTATATTTCCAGTAGAATGTAGCCCAGAGAACAAAGGTCTCATTATTTGCATCACCAAAGATATCACCATTTAATTTGCGACAATGGCACGGACACATGAGACTTTAGCTGGGGTAACTACTACATTCAGTGTTTTATCAATTCCACAGAACAGTGGACGCCCGTAGCTATTTTCAAAGAATCACTTATTGCTAGTAAGCCATGTGCAACACACAACCTGTATATCAGCATTGTTCACACTGCACACTAACATCATTCAATGAATGCTAGTCTCTGGCAATCTATCCGGCATCAATACCCACAGATTCACCATTTCTTCTTCATTGTTTATTCTCAAACTCCCATTGGATCTCTCTGGTAGCAGGACAATGGTCTTACTAGATTTCCAGCAGGATGTAGTACAGAAAATGTAAATGCATTGTATTGCTGTTTTATTTGTGACCACGCCCTTACACATTTGTCTTCAGTGACAGATTCACCATTTAGTAAAGCATCTGTTAAATCAATGCTGATTTAACAGCTGTATTATTCCTTATTTGTCTTAATTAAGGAGTTTTGGAGAGAAAATGAGCACCACAGAGTTAAAACATTGTCAACTAAAATGTTACATTGGATTTTTGGAAGTCAGAAATAGAAAATATGGCATGGAGATAAACGCAGGAATGAGAACAATATTGGTGAACGGAGGTGGTGTTCAGGATCCAACTATGGTCACATACTAGACATACGTTTCTTCCTTTACATACCTCAGATCACATATATGCAATGGTGGTGATTCCAGTGTTGAAATAAAATAAATATTTGAAATGGCAATGGCTGCCATGCACTACAAGCAGTTTATACATTATATTTCATAAAGACAATTTTTACTACAGGAAAATTAGCTGTCATTTGAGATGTATGGTCATAGTGGTCAACATTGATACCACCAAATGGTTGAAAGCTTTCATATGATTGGATTTCTGCATACTTTGTGAAATTAAAATGTTCTTTCTATAAATGTATTACATTTATTTCATTTTATTTTTTACTTTTTCATACAGCATTCAGCCTTGATGTATTGTGGTTTGCAGGTTATCAAGAACCACTTTTGGCAGTGTTGAAACAGCACAAACTTGTTTGCTTTGGACATGTAATAAGAAAAAACTCATTTTCTAAAGCTGTTTTGTCTCTGTAAAACAAACTGTGGGGAACCCACATCAACCTAAAACTAACCGGTCTATACGAACTGGATGCATAAAAGTTGAACGCAGGACTAATGTTCGCGATTGAAAGGGCATACTTCATGACAAGAGGTACTCTTTACTTAACCAAACATATAGAAATAAGAGAAATGCACATGCAACAATGTCATCAGCAATCCAAAAAAAAAAAACAGTGCAACATGAATGACACATGAGAAGAAACAAATGATATGAAACAACAGAGGAAAGAAAAAGAAGACAGCCAAATGAGACATTGAAAAGAACACAAACAAGAGTTGTATCAATTCTCTAGATCAGCAACCAATCATGATAAAATGTCAAGATGTAATAAGGAGTAATAACCTTTAATATTGTTGGCAAATTAAATCTCTCTGAGTTAACATGCTATCACCACCTGTGTCCACATATTCATTTGACTTTCAAGAGTCTACACTACATACAAACAGAAACAAACCTGGAAGGGCTATCAACTTGAGATAAACAGATGATGAAAGGATGCCTGCTGCTTTCTCTGTAAAACTAGCTGAAACCTGTAAATAACAACCAAAAAATTATTAATGAATAAAAAGAAAGCAAAGGTGTACCCTTTTCTTGAAGTTCACACAATATAGTGCAATTTATGCGACATGTCCTTTGTAGAACATTGTCCTCGCTGCAAATCTGTATGCCTCTCGACTCGACTGTGCAATATGTCCTGCTATCTGCAGTATCTTATTAAAAAGTTCTCAATGTTTTCAGTTCATCTTCAATTTGGGAGCCCTCTTTTCCTCTAACATGTCATTCCAAAATTTTAACTCATTGCATCATTTTATGTGTCCAAAACTAATTAATTTGCATCTTTTTGTATTTTCTTCAGATGCCAATCTTCCTCTAAGGGGTGCTTGTATTGGTTCTTTACTCTGTCAGTGATTCCTAGGACCTTGCTGTTGCATTTAATTTCAAATATTCAATTTATACTCTCCGCTGTTTGGAATATGTGATGCAGAAGTCATGGCTTAAGTGTTTGGAATATGTGATGCAGAAGTCATGGCTTAAGTGTTTGGAATATGTGATGCAGAAGTCATGGCTTAAGTGTTTGGAATATGTGATGCAGAAGTCATGGCTTAAGTTTCACAACTATACGTCAACACTTAAATAGTATATTTTTAAAAACTGTTTATCATAGTTACAACACTACCCATTACTTGAGCAATGTGTGACAACATTGATAAAATCCTCCTAAATACCTATTCCTGTTGTATATATTTTGTTTCATATCCAAACTAATATAATATAGACTAAAACTAATAAAAAGTAAAGAAATCAAATACTTCGTTCATTGAAGACTAGGCATAGCCGGATAGGGCACGTGGAATATGTGACAACATACACACATACCGACACATGGAGCATCTGATACATGTTGTTTTTCAATGAATAAATTAACATTCGAAATAATTCTTATAATATAACAACAATTAAAACATGTAGATATTACTTACCACAACGATCATGAACCATGTCACGGGGTACTACATTTGATAGTAAAATATGGTGATGGAAATCGACAGCCGCTGTTCCAGAAATTAGTTGTCAAAAATCAGTCAGCTTTCTCCATCTTACAATCGTAATGTGTAAAGGAATTTTATCTTTACACCGTGACATATTCCTAGCTTCGTGTGGAGTAAATTCTATGTCACTGCAACATTACTACTACCTGAAGTTCCGTGCACCTGTAGGCACCTAGTAACGTATATTCAATGGCACAATATTGCGCCTGTAGTGCCCTAAAAGTTAAAATATATTTTAATGTGCACAAATTATTTCAAAATCTATAAAAACAAATAAATTATTGCATTTTCCAAAAACCCACCAAAAGTAAAACACATTTTCAAAAACCAACCTGCTGGCTGGAAATAAATTGTGCTGTTATGTAGTATATAAATGTACTATAATGACATAGATGGTATTATTTTACGGCCGCATATTTATATTCTCATGTAAATTTATACAAATACTTTCAGAGATTAAACCTCTACCTTTCCTCCATTGTGAGTGAGATATGCAAGTAGAGCAACCAAGGATTTCTGAGAAATGTCATTTTCCACTAAAACACTCCAAAACCCTGAAAATGATTTCAAAGAATATATTTTTTCCACTAATATACACAAGTTTAATGAGGACACAATGATATACAAAATGTATCAAGATTATATGTAATTCATGTAAACGAGGACAGTGTTAAAATTTACTATTAATACCCCCATGAGATTTACATGAGGCTACGAGGACAGTGTTGGAATTTACTATAAATACTCCCATGAGATTCATGTAAATGAGGCTTGAGGGCAGTGTTAGAGTACTATAAATATTTCCATGAGATTCATGTAAATGAGGCTACGAGGACAGTGTAAGAATGAACTATAAATTTATATTTATACATTTATACTTCATATACTAAACACTACCTCATTCTTTTAGTAAAATACAATATGACCAAGACACCAACACCACACTCTTATAACTGCATAAAAGTAGCTGTCCTATTTTTAGGAAAAATCAGTACCTTCTCCATTTTCATTTTGATTGTTGGACTCCAGCCATGTAGTTATCACTTCTAATGCTGCCCTCAGTGGTTCTATTAAGTGGTTACTTTCTGCTAGAAGCCCTTCTACTTCCACTGGAAGAGTATTCAGATCCACAAATTCATTCTCCCAGCAAGTCTTCACCCATTCTGCAAGTTATATTAATTAAATTTAGCAATTTAAAATTGCATGGCAGAAAAATATACTGATATAAGAAACTCATAAATAATAGCTGACTCAGCAGTAAAACTGTAACAATGGGGGAAAATGAAGTAGCAAGTCTCACAAGATTGAATCACACAAGGAAATATACCATAGTTAATAGTTCGCAAGACAAATTGAAATATGTTTACAAAACAGGCTGAAATAGTTCATGAAATAGTACACAAAACAGGCTGAAACGGTTCACGAAACAGACTGAGAAACATTTCACAAAACAGACTGAACCACATAATGAAATATTTTATTTTCTTTTTAAAAATTATTTAAATTTGAGATAAAATTACAACATATTTAATATTTGATCACTAAAATTTTGAGCGCAGATTTTTTAAATCTCATTATTTAAATTTACAAGGATGCATTTTATCACCAATCCTATTTAATATCTACACAGAGAATATCTTTAAAAATATAGAAGAAATGCCAGGACTCAAGATCAATGGGAAAATAATAAACCTTAGATATGCAGATGACACTGTTCTTTTGGCAGAAAGTTAACATGAACTACAAAGACTAATAGATCAAATCAATAAATCAAGTAATGAATATGGACTGGATATAAATATCCAAAAAACAAAAACCATGATAATCAGCAAAGACACAGAAGAACAAGAGCTAAACATAAACATACAGGGAGAGAAACTACAACAAGTAAAACATCAATATCTTGGACACATATTCACAAATAATGGCAGATGTGAAACAGAAGTTAAAAGGAGAATAGAAATGGCAAAAAGTACCTTCAATGACATGAGGAAATTATTAATATCTAAACAAATTACAAACAAGTTAAAAATGAGAATTATAAAATGCTACATCTATTCCATATTAATGTATGGCTCAGAAACATTGACACTAAGTAAACAATTAGAAGACAAAATTGATGCCTTTGAGATGTGGGTATATAGAAGAAAAGGGAGAACATCATGGAAAGATAAGAAAACAAATAATGAGGTGCTAAAAACACTTAATATGAAGAAAGAACTTCTAAGAGAAATAAAGATCAGGCAAATAAAATATTTTGGACACATTAAAAGACATGACACCCTATTGAAGACCTTACTTGAGGGTAAAGTCAAAGGGAAGTGAGCAAGAGGTAGGCAGAGATACAAGTGGGAGAGTAACATCACACAATGGACAGGTTACAGTATAGCAGAGTGCACCACCAAGACAAGAGACGGAGATACGTTGCAGCCAACCTTCGTTGCGGAGACGGCACTTAATGATGATGATTTAAATTTGACCAAAGATTCAGAAACACATTTTATTATTAAAACACATCGTAAATTATTGTATTATTAATAAAACTATTTAAATTAAAACATTAAGAATATCATTTTTGTTCTTTTGATTATATTCTGAAGTTAGACATTTGTGTAATTGTTAAGACCTTATTAACCTCTTTGGGATGATCTGGGCCAATTATCGGCCCATGCTTACTTAGCAAGAAAGACGAAAGTACTGATCCATTGGTCCAGAGAAGGAACATTTCTGTATGGCCAACTATGAATAGCATTGACCAATCAAATGATCGCTTTCGTTTGCTACACATTCTAGCATATCAATAGAAGCAACCTGGATAGTTTACACACGTTTGGTCATTGTTTTTAATACTTGTGCCTCAAGTAAGTGTGCACTTTAGAAATGTTTACAAGTGGTTTTGAAAGTGAGATGGTGTCCAGTGATTCAGACGTGATCAAGATTTATATGTCAGATGATACTGACTTAAGATATCAGTGAAGATTGTAATACTATGGAAGAATTAGGGGGAAAATAACGATCTCATTTTCCGATAGTCTAGAGTTACGTGGAAATAAACTGGATAGAGGTGACCCCTATTCACTCAAGGAAATAACTAGACCTAAGCACACGCCCACAGATAACAATCCTCCTGTGGCATATAACATATTTAGAGTTTTTTGGGTTTTTTTTAACAGTAGCTTTATTTGAACTGTTTGTCAAAGAAAAAAAGCATGACAGATCAATCCAGATAGTTGATGCATATGCGGGAGTGTCAGACACCCCAAATAATAAAGAGAAAGACTGCTGTATTTTTGCAGCAACAAGACAATTCTAATGGAAGAAAATGAAGCCTCAAGATGCACAGCAAATGTCAGAAGGCAGTCCATTGCCCATATCCCCCAAAACATAAATGTAGACTTATTTGTTCACATTGTGTCATGTGACATATTCCTTCCAGAACGTTGTCTTCCCAATGAACTCTCTGAACCTCTCAAGACTAATATGTCGGGCCATTGGCACAAATAAAACGGTGACACAACACATTTCCATTCTCTGGAATACTTCCTGCTGGAAATCTCGTAGGACTGTGATCCTGCTGTAAGGGAGATCCAGCGGGAGTTTGAGAATGAACACTGAAGAAGAATTAGGCCCATATGAAACAAATGAAATGTCTGGATCTATTCTCCAAAAGTAATGTGTTAATAATATTTACATTGAAAACAACGAATTCACAATAAATCAACATCAACAGAACAGAATCCATAAATAAACATTGCATGAAATATGGCGCCAAAATTCAACAGAATTTCCAGCAAACTGGTTGCCAAATATCAGGCAGAGTTTCTGTCTTACAGCGTATATAACGCCAAGGATATGATGTAGTCCTATCTTAGTATGGTGCGAATCATTTGTCACACGAGTCTAACATCATGTAGTTCTGTACCAATAAATTGGACACATAGCAATAGATGAATGGTTTTGCCACCAGAACTATACAGATTTTCATTGGAACATGCCGGTAGGGTTCTAAAGGTTAATGATGTATGATTTTCCTTTTACAGTTTAGCGCCATAGACGTTTTAAATTGCCAGAAATCAAGAGATAAACGTGTCTGTCCCCATTTTATGTCTGTTATACATAGACGTAATAGTCATTGTAGTACTGAGGCCTAAATAATGATACTGGAACGTAGAAATGTTAAAAATGTTTATGGTCCTCAAGGAATTTACAAATATGTGCAGTGTGTGTGGTGTCTGTTTTGATCGTCACAGTAATTTGAGAATATAGGCCTATTCGTTGTAAGCCATGACTAAAATTGCATCATTGTCAGAGATGTGGTGTGGTCAAATTTGGAAAATATGTTGACACTAATTGTGAGGCGAATAGGTGCCAGTTAAACGGACCTTGTTCAAATCCTGTATGCTGCCTTCTGATTTTTACAATGTAATGAGAGGTGACTAAGAAGATTTTTGGAGTGGAGTTGGCTGTCCTATTTAACTAGAGGCCTTGAAGATGAAGTTTGATGCTATATAATTTTACCCATGAAAGGTCACACTCCACAGCACAAGGTAAATAAAGTTAAACTATGACACACCACATGAAGTTCTCTTGTCTACATTAGGCCTACATCCAAACATCCTGTTGCTAATATAGACCTGCAGGAGTTTGAGAATGAACACAGAAACAGAATTCCTACACAATACTATTTATTTTATATTTATTCTCTAGCCAGCAGAGATAGATATATAGTGCCTAAGTTTTGTCCCGTTTGGGCCTAGAATAAACTAGATAGAATAAACAATACTGGAACTGTCGAAGGTGGAAGAAGCAGAGGAGAACAAATAATTATAAAAGACATGGACAGACAACATCAAGGAATGGACAGGGCAAGATATTTCCACACTTATCCGCATCGCTGAGGATAGAATTCGCTGGAGGACTCTGTGTGCTGAAGCATCCAATGTGGTACCCCTACGACAATGAAGGGTTATGCCATAAACATAAACATGATAAACTTATTTATATAGTTTATAATAAACTTTATTGATTGATATTATTCATATTGATTGAAACTGAAACTAGATTCAGTCAGCATCCATTCAAGATCTAAACTTTTCAAAAGTTGTCTAAGATTTATTTAAATATCAAATGAATTTCTATTCCAGTATCTTTTTGTTACTTTCCAGGCCTACTTAGTTTTACACTTACAAAAACAAAACAAAAAACATTGTCAAGAAGACAAGAGTGAGGTGACGGGCCAATTGTTGGCAAACCAAAAGTAAAACTTATCTATCAAACTCAAACCAAACTCTTTAACTTACTACAACACTTACTAAAACAGACCCTGTTAATTTCAAAATATTAAAACCATTCATGTCGAAGATTCAATTTGGGGTCTGAATTTGATTATGGATTAATACACCAAACTTTATTAAATACCTTCTGGATATAAACTGAGTTGAAACTGCTCAAACACTGCAGCTGTTCTAGTAGCATCCATGTTTGCATTTGGCGGGTTGGCGCCTACAGTTTAAAATCAATATGCCAGATTTTCGAATCCCTGAGTGATAAAAACTAAGCTCAACAAACAGGAGATAATGATGATGGTGCTCTTCATTGCTGCGTTCAGCATCAGTAGTTGTTATATAGTCAAGCCTGTCGCCAGGACAAAGTCCACTGTTTTATCCAGGTCAGGGCGACTGCCCCGCACTTTTTGTCTCAAATCTGTATCCTCTGACAAGATACGCCGTCTCTGCTCTTTACATGTCGGGTATGTCTGTCTATGTACGCAGATGAAACATGAACTGTGTAGTGTAGGCCTATAAGTATAGATCCAGGAAAAGGGTAACAAAGTTTTGCTAACACTCGATAAAACACACACAAATCGACGTTTCGACCATAATGCCTTTATCAAGACAGACAATTGAAACAAAATTAAAACATATAATAGAATAATATAATATAGCGAGACTGGTAGAATGTAGTAGGACCTAGTGAGACTATTATTATGTAGCAGAACCTAGCGAGACTGTTAGCATGTAGCAGGACATAGTGAGACTATTATTATGTAGCAGGACCTAGTGAGACTGTTCGAATGTAGTAGGACCTAGTGAGACTATTATTATTTTGCAGGACCTAGTGAGACTATTAACATGTAGCGGGACCTAGCGAAACTGATAGCATGTAGCAGGATATAGTGAGACGTTAGTATGTATCAGGACCTAGTGAGACTATTAGCATGTAGCAGAACCTAGCGAGATTGTTAATATGTAGCAGGACCTAGTGAGACTTTTAGCATGTAGCAGGACCTAGTGAGACTGGTTGCATGTAGCTGGGTCTAGTGAGACTTCTAGCATGTGGCAGAAGCTAGTGAGACTATTAGCATGTAGCGGGACCTAGTGAGACTGGTTTTAACCGTTGGTGGATATGTCTATTCTTCATCTCGTCGATAGCTTTACTGGGGAGATCATATAGCTGCTATCGATGTAGAGACAAAAGTAAATTATGCAAGTTCAGTTCCTAACGTTATTTTATCTAAAAAAATGTTCAGCCGACTAAATACTGGGTTTAGCAAGAATCACCCAACAAATGTCGTTTTCAGCATGTACTCCGTAGCGATGGCACAATTCATCGCCTTTCTCAAATCTTGTAGAAATGAGGAGTAGGCATATACCGGATTTTCTTGGGTTGACCACTAGTTAAAAAAAAAATAATTCAAAACCCGAGTAACTTCACAAGTTCACACTTACTGTCGCAAATCGAGTCAGAGCAGGCGGTCGAGTGCAGTCCGATTCTTTAATTCCACTACACTACCGCGGCTGTCGTTTATGAGTTAAAAAATTAATAAGTATATGTACATTAATGTACAATAATTTTATACGAAAATAATAGATTGCTGGCAACACTGCGTGGGAAGTAATATTCGAAAACAGGTAAGACGGACGTCTACCTACGTACATGAACAATAACTACGTTTTACAGGTGACTAGATTTTGAATCGGGACTTAACTCGGTGCTTTAACGCTAGTAGCAGAATATACTATTGAATTTGAAAGACTCGGATGTACGCCTAATTCTGGTAAGTTCTCGTACTCTGCTAGTGCTATCATCAATAATGAGAGCTTTGTTGAGACAAGATACTGAAGAGTAAACAAATAATAGTTGGCCTAATAAATACAATAATACATACTGTAACATACTAAAATGATAAATAATAATCAGGGCCTCAATATTATATTATTATTATATATATATAGTAGGAGACCTATAACTATAAGTTATAAGCCATAAGCCTATATATAATATTATGTCACATTATGTGCCTTTTGTGCTTATTGTATAAATGTATATATATATATAATATATATATTATATATTATATCGGAATATCCACTCATTTATTATTTTTAATTAATAATAATGCAATTATAATAAATAGTCAATGTACAGGCTCCTAGCTCCTATATAATATATTTAATAATATTTAGGCCTAGGCTAGACCATACTACACAGCGAGGCTTACATTAGAATCGGCGGTACATAGATAAGTTAAAGTACTCTGCTGTAATATTATATTTATATAATTAAGTTTAAGTAATATTCACATAGGCCTAAGATACGCTGAGGAATTTAGTTACAGAATGAATCCACATTTTAAACAAATGTTATTTATAGTTATAGGCTACATTACACCAAGTTGTGTTCAAATGAAACCAGACCTGGTGGGTTTATTAAAATATTAGGAAAGGTACATATCAATATTTTGTAATATGACCTATGACAATTTATGATTAGGCCTAAGTCAAACATTATAATATATTATTAAGGAGCATGTAGGTCTATGCACCTGGAGTTGTCGGAAGTCGCCTAGGCATTTCAAAATGCATCCCACTGTTTGGGTAGACAGTGAATTTAATCAGAGAAGGACTTTATTTTCTCATTGAACCATTATTTGGTCACTGCTGTCATGACATATTCATGGGAATAGAATCATTCTCCATTTAGAGCTTGCGTATGAAAGTCAAACAAGTCATATTGTGATAGATGTAAGCTGGATGTGGCAGAACTTTCCATATTTTTCATACTTCCTGCACAAATTTCACTACATGTCAAACACTGTCCTGCAACATAATGACAGCATGGCAGGTCATTTATTCTTGATGGCTGTATGCAGCTTGTCTAGTGTGTTCTTGATGGCTGTATGCAGCTTGTCTAGTATGTTCTTGATGGCTGTATGCAGCTTGTCTAGTGTGTTCTTGATGGCTGTATGCAGCTTGTCTAGTGTGTTCTTGATGGTTGTATGCAGCTTGTCTAGTGTGTTCTTGATGGCTGTATGCAGCTTGTCTAGTGTGGTCTTGATGGTTATAAGCAGCATGTCTAGTGTGTTCTTGATGGCTGTATGCAGATGTGTCTGGCCATTGGCGCAAATAAAATGGTGACACAACACATTTCCATTTTCTGGACTACATCCAGCTGGAAATCTAGTATGACCATTGTCCTGCTATAAGAGAGAACCAGTGGGAGTTTGAGAATGAACATAGAAGACGAATAAGAGAACCTGGAGAAGGGTGGGAAGTAAATCTATTAACTTTACAACTTCCATTGAAGTGGTTATCACACTTTCCAGGAAATGTAAAAATGAGATTCCAGTGTATATAGATTCAGAAGTCCAGGCTCTAATCAGTGAGAATTCTTCAGATGGGAATATTTTTGTGTACACTGATGGTTCTGTGGTTCTGCACATGCTCAGTGCTTGGATATTCACGACTCAATGCAGATGGAATTGTATTAGGGAAGAAAGTGGTACTTTCTATACAACCACTAGTAGTATGACAACAGAGGTGATGGTGGTAGTGAAGGCAGTGATATGGCTAAAGTCCTAGAGTGCTACATGTGTCTGTTTTCTTACTGATTCTATGAGTATGCTGTGAAAGATTTAGTCGTGTCATATACACCATCAGTGGCTTGCATTGATGATGAAATCTGTGCTGAAGAGAGTTACTGTATCTTCATTTTTGTACTTGGACATGTGGGTATTGAGGGAAATGACAGAGCAGACAGACTTACCAGCATGGTTACAGTGACTAGCAGCAGTTCAATGGACAATGATGATATTTTGAGTGCACTCATAGAGTTGGACCAGTTGGCATATTTCGTCATCCATATCCATGGTTAGATTACAGGACCTGGTAGTGAAGCACAGTGTTACAAGAAATGAGCTACATATACGGGTAGGAATCAAAAGAAGAATTATCAGTCAACGCAGAACCGGAACAGTCAGTGACCACATGCTGAAGGACATACTAAATACGAGATGAGAGCACCTTTGGACCTTGTCTTGAGTGCCATGATGATAATCTGACAACTAAATAAATAACACCACATTCACATAATGTTTTCACAGCATTCTTTGATGAATGTTGGTTGGTTGACATAGACTGAACATGCATACACATCTCCCCAACACAACCATGCTTTAGAGATAACAAACTTATATCTTTGAGTGTCACCCCAGTTACTCAACTGAGAACGTACGATTTTGTCAGAAAGGCTATGTGCTGTCAAGAGCTACCTGCTTTCATCTAAAGGAATTACCTCATTACGTTATCAATCAATCAATCATGCCTGCATACATGTCCGAACCATGTTATCAATCATGCCTGCATACATGTCCGAACCATGTTATCAATCATGCCTGCATACATGTCTGAACCATGTTATCAATCATGCCTGCATGCATGTCTGAACCATGTTATCAATCATGCCTGCATACATGTCTGAACCATGTTATCAATCATGCCTGCATACATGTCTGAACCATGTTATCAATCATGCCTGCATACATGTCTGAACCATGTTATCAATCATGCCTGCATACATGTCCGAACCATGCTAGTTTTCATTACTTTCTATGGCTGTAAGAAACTGAATCATTCCTCGTTGGTCCAATTTTGAGGGTTTCATTAGAATACTAGCCATGTTGTTTACCTGCACCAGACACTAAGAGTAAGAAGATCATTACCATGTGACCATTTGTTAACTGGTGTGTGCTTATGACATCATTGATGATGTCTCCATGCTCCTCTCAAGCTGGCCTAGGTGACACAGCACAGGTGGGTTGTTGACCTGCTCTCTCATTTTCTGGTATTCCACAGAAAAAATAATATTTTGTAATGCTTTTATCTGTAATGTAAAGTGATGATTTTCTATCAATGGTGTCTTTTTTGGTCTAGTTTTGTAAGTATATCTAAAAATTGACATTGTTTTATTTACAGGTTCAAACATATACTGATCACAATGGCATCAGAGAAGGTGTCTAACACTGTAAAAGGAATTGACCTGTCTGAACCTGTAGATCTTGACCTTGAACTGGATTATGACAGTTTTGATGAAGGTGGAAATGAACGACCTGCTGAAAGATGGGCTCCACTTGGGGCAGCTGTTAGCCCAACACCATCCTCTTATGAATCATAGTTAGTATTTGAAAATTTGTTTAGTTAGCAGTGTTTTGTAAATTTAGATTACTAAATTCCATTCATATCTTCATAGGGGGTGCACAGGGTACTGCACTGCTCTTGGTGGATCCAGGGTTAGCAGATAAACAAGATCCAAAAGTACCTCCTCGTGGTGCATCCTGGAAACAGAAATGCAGCTGCTCATGCTGATTCTGGCTAAACCTTTTGGGGATCATGTCTGCGAATGCAGAGGCAGTAGATGGAAGGAAAATTGGCTACAAAAGAGACATGCAATATCTCTGACACCATTGCGCCAACACATGCAGTGGCACTGTCGACACACAGTGACACTAGTCAGTCAGGTCCGAGCATTGGAGGGGCAAACAATGCAATTGACATGAAAAGGTAGAGACATGGCAAGACACGAAAAGATAACGTTCTGGGTACAATGAGAAGGTAGCACAGACAGTGCCAGAGCGCAGCGTCATGTGCAAATAGAAAGAGAAAATGTTCCAAGGAAATCGGTAAATTTCTGTTAGCTTGAGACAAGCTTCTAGTTACAGGTGCTCCTTATGGGCATTGATCAAATCGTGGACCCTGGCAAAGAAAGCAGCCCTGGCCCAACTCTACTATCGAGCCTTCCTATACTGGAAACATGCTCGCAGAGAGAAATCGTTCCGTTCCTAATGGGCTCAGACATAAACGGGACAACAAAGGCAGCCCTGGCCCAACTCTACTGTTGAGCTTTCCTATATCGGAAACATGCTGGCGGAGAGAAAAGATTCAGTACCTGATGGACTCAGGCACAAATGGGACAAGGTTGTTCATTTCGACTCTTTGCTCCTAATGCATGGTGAGATTCAAATGTGAGGGAGGGGTTCACGATGTCGGTGAACGACATCTCGGTTAAGAAGGTAAATGAGTCTGGGTCCAACTCCTCTGTTGAACTCTTTCTAAACTGGAACCAGGCTCATGGATGAGAAAAGATTCAGTACCCAATGGGCACAGGCAAAAAATGTCGAATTAAATGAGGCAAGTTTACTGGCTGCGGGACGCCTCATGTGAGATAGACGTGAACGACAATCGTCTTGGCGGAGAGTCATTACACACCCACAACCTGTCGAAAGATAGGCAGGCTGTCACAGGCTAAGGAAGCCCACTACCTGAATTAAAGGCATGATGAAAACGGATGTGCTGGGCCTCAGATGTCCGGGCCACAGTATGAGCCAAATCACAGAGGTGCAAATAACAGTTCTACTGTGGAACTAGCAGTACAACGTACTTCACACTCCGCAGTGGAAATCACACGATTTATTCGCGGTGGTTATCAGAGGGCGAAAGCAGAAGAAGAAGAACAATATCTTCATAGTATTCAACTTTATTGTTACTGAAATAAATTTGTAGATGACAGATGTGCTGAGCCATTGGTGCAAATAAAACCACAACACAGAATATCTCCAGTCTCTGGACTATATCCTGCTAGAAATCTAGTAGGTGCATTGTCATACTACAAGAGAGATTAAGTTGGGGTTTGATAAATAATATAAAAAAAATCAGCAATAATTGAAAATATGCATTAATGGATGCATGCATGGTTGCTGATCTAGTGGTCGATGGGTTCATACCCTTTGATCCAATGCCATTGTGTGATATATGCATGTGTTTGTGAGCTGTTGTTTTGTTCCATATAATGTGTTCCATTTTTCTGGCCCTGGAGGGAAAAGAATTTTCCTGAATGTTATTCAGCTCTGAACATTCAAAAATGTGGTGGTGAACAGTTTCATAGGGATGAGTGCACAGCCGGCACCCTGGAGTGTGTTGTGGTTGTATTCTGTTCAGGTGATTGTTAACTGTACATGTTGTGCACGCAGTCAGAGATGATACTCTGGTCTTTTCTTTCCAGGAGGTTGATGTTGTCTTTAGGATTTGGGCTGGTCATATATTTATAGATTTCCCACCCAATGTTTCCCATGGCCCATCTGTTCATCCAATTTTCTTTGTTCACAGATTTCAATATCATTTTAACTGTGAGCATGGTTGTTTCTGTACAAGGCTGTTCTTGTTGTGTTCCCTTTGCTAGTCTGTCTGCCTTATCATTACCAGGTGTGTTTGAGTGGCCAGGAATCCACTGCATAATAATGCTGACATCATAAGATGTAAGCAGCTGGTTGGCATGGTGATATATTTCAACTAGCTCAGGTTTACAATGTCCATCGCATTCCAGTGCTTGAAGAGTGGACATAGTCTGTAAAAATAACAATGTTTTGGACTTTTGATGGGAAGGAATGAAATATGGTGGTACAAGGCAACTTCTAGTGCTGTTATTTCAGCTTCATAGTTAGAGCATATCTCCCCACAGGCATCAAGCAACTCATCAGATGTTTTGTCTGGATATTCTATATAGACACCATAACCTGCTTTGATAGTGGCTTTGAAAGCAGACCCATCTGTATAGACATGAATCCATTTTTCTGGGTAGGTGTCCATTGTTGTCTGTGTTGCTTTTATAAAACTTACTGGGTCGGAACTTTTTGTGGCATTATTTCTTAACTGTGTTTTGATTTCTGGCAGTTTAAAACCTGCGTGTGGTGGTAAACATTTTTCTACTCTTTGCAGTCTTTGTCTCTTGTCTGGAAGGTGATAACTGTCTTTTATTTCATTGACATGGCTCACGACTGACTTTTGTTTTATTCTGTGGTTTGGTTGCCAGTTTTCTACAAATTAATTATTTGGGTGGTCTTTGTTCATTCTTTTGCTTCTTTCATAAGCTTCCATTGCAGCCATATCTCTCCGCATCTCAAGGGATTCTATATTTGTATGTATTTCACATGCAGCCGTTGGTGTAGATCTCATTGCTCCACTAATAAGACATAGGACATTGTTCTGCACTCTGTCTAGAGATTCTACATTTGTCTTGGAACATGTTGGGAGGAGTGCACTGTTGTATTCTGAAGCAGGATGTATGTACCCAAGATATAATCCTCTAAGGGTATCCTTGTCTGATATCCCAAGATGTGCCAGTGAGTCTTTTCAGTAGTTGTAATCATTTAAGTGCATTATTTTTGACATTTTCTACATGCTTCTTGAGAGTGAGCTGCCGATCAAGCATAATTCCAAGATATGTGGGATGTTCTTCTCTTGGAAATTTCTGTGTATCCAGCCATAGACTGATATTTTCTTTGGCTACTTTATGACTCTTGGTAAAGATGGTATAGACAGTTTTTTCATAGTTTATTTTTAGCTTCCATGTTTGACAGTATTCATGTAGTCTTTTTAAATCTCCATTTATTCTTTTGGCAGCACTTTCAATAGTCTCATGGCTCTGCCATATTGTTAAATCAGCATAGAGGGCTTTTTCAGCTTTGATATGTTTGGTAATGTCATTAATGTAAATGAGAAAGAGGGTGCAGCTCAAAGCAGAACCCTGTGGTAAGCCTTCCTCTAGAACATTTACATTATTGTTGGTGTTATCCTCATTTTTTATGTCCATGTTGTTTTCAGTAATAGTCATTCTCATTTCCTTTTTAACAATAACCTACGTCCATGACAACTTGTATACACGTATACCCGCCGAAGACGGAAGTGTTGGGCTATTGGCGCAAATAAAACGGCAACACAACGCATTTCCATTCTCTGGACGACATCCAACTGGAAATCTTGTAGGGCCATTGTCCTGTTGCAAGAGAAATCCAGTGGGAATTTGAGAATGAACACTGAAGAAGAAGAAGAGTATACACGTATGTCATTGTCACCTTAAACGTCTTACTGTTCAATGTCTGTGTTCTAGTGTCTCTGATGGTACTGTTGTTATTACAGCTTTTATTGTTTGTTCACTGTTTATTCTGTATTTTCTTGAGAAAGACTTTAAGGTTTAAGCATTGAAAATATGCATGTGGTTGCGTTTGTGGGTCTCACCAATGGCCCACTAGACAAACCACCCATGCAACAGAAAACCTTAGTGAATGACATGCCATTATATTGAGGTTATCTTCTTAGAGCACACCTGTTTTTCCTTTCTAAAAATGTTAACATTTAGTTCGGCCACACATGAGGCATTTCAGCTATTGTAGTCCTGAAGGGGTGTAACAGACCTGACATATTTATTACCCAGCGCTGAATGAAATAATTCGCGTGGAGGCTTGGATTTCGCTTCTTGTTCAAAGATACCGTTTCTCAATTTTGCGAATTTTATACAGCAGCCAGAGTGTGTGCATTTGCAAGCACAACTAACTCAACATTTTCCATCCTCATATTTTTGTACAAGTCCTATTAGGTTGTCATTGTTTTTGACCAGTGCACATTCAATATTTATACAGGTAAGAAAATTTCGTTATTCTTCATGTTAATTTAGTAGGCCTAATATCATTACTTTACATACAGTGTCAAGTTTGTTAGATCATCGTTTACCATAAGAATGTACAAAATAAACCTATTATGCCACGATCAAACACTAGTTTAGCATGCATATCTAGTTAGATCTCATTTTACTTGTGCAAATATGATCGAAATTAGTTAAATTGCGCAATTAGATCACGTAAAAGATTCATTCTTTGTGTAGCATTAACGCTACGAACTTGTCTTCATGATAATTTTTCAATTCGTGGTCGGCAAATATAAGTCCAAAATAAACCTAATATGCCACGATCAAACACTAGTTTAGCTTGTATATCTAGTTAGATCTCATTTTACTTGTGCAAATATGATCGAAGTTAGTTAAATTGCGCAATTAGATCATGTAAAAGATTCATTCTTTGTGTAGCATTAACGCTATGAACTTGTCTTCATGATAATTTTTCAATTCGTGGTCGGCAAATATAAGTCCAAAATAAACCTATTATGCCACGATCAAACACTAGTTTAGCATGTATATCTAGTTAGATCTCATTTTACTTGTGCAAATATGATCGAAATTAGTTAAATTGCGCAATTATATCATGTAAAAGATTCATTCTTTGTGTAGCATTAACGCTACGAACTTGTCTTCATGATAATTTTTCAATTCGTGGTCGGCAAATATAAGTCCAAAATAAACTTAATATGCCACAATCAAACACTAGTTTAGCTTGTATATCTCGTTAGATCTCATTTTACTTGTGCAAATATGATCGAAATTAGTTAAATTGCGCAATTAGATCATGTAAAAGATTCATTCTTTGTGTAGCATTAACGCTACGAACTTGTCTTCATGATAATTTTTCAATTCGTGGTCGGCAAATATAAGTCCAAAATAAACCTATTATGCCACAATCAAACACTAGTTTAGCTTGTATATCTCGTTAGATCTCATTTTACTTGTGCAAATATGATCGAAATTAGTTAAATTGCGCAATTAGATCATGTAAAAGATTCAATCTTTGTGTAGCATTAACGCTACGAACTTGTTCTGTGTGATAGTTATCAATCGCGGTTGGATCCCCATAACCGTTCGAATAAGTTCGTTGCATGCTACACATACACAGAATAGTAATTTACTATTGTAATAAGTATATGTTATACGTTTCTTTTGTGAAAATATGTTAATAATATTTTTAAATTTATTTCAAAACAGGATGGATCACTGCAGTTCACTACACATGCGATTTTTGAATGATTTGTGCAGAATTTGTGTAGGAAGAACATTATCTAAGAAAGATAAAAGGATGCAGAAGAAACCACGGTCCTGTAGCTTATATCAAAGTGACCTGGCTAGTATTTATGGGATACATATCATGTACGATAGTGAAACAAAACATTCAACCACATTGTGTGTCAAGTGTGTAATGCGGAATCATAAACTCAAAATCAACAAGGATAGTAAATCTCTAGCTCGAGCCAAATTGATAGCTACTAACAGTGCCCACATCTGGATGGTTATAGTGGAATTAGGTTTGAATCATATTATACACAGATCACATGGCATATTATATGCATTTACAGTATGACACATACTCATCCCACACAATGACATCTACACATCCCACACAATGACATCTACACATCCCACACAATGACATCTACACATCCTACAGGAGGACGTTTACACAACTCACTGAATGACATCACACATTAGCTAATTAGTGGTTACTAAATGTTCTAGTTCCATTTTTTCATCAAAACTGTTTTTCCAAAACAATTGTTTTTCAACCCTAAAAATCTTGATTTTCTGATTTTAATTTTTGCTATAAATTGTCCTTTTCTACTCTTCCTGCATGACTGAAAACTTGTACATTACTTTTCTACTCTTCCTGCATGACTGAAAACTTGTACATTACTTTTCTTGGCTGTCCATGCCTGGAAAAATGTTCATCATTCTTCTTAAAAACCACATATCAGATGACTCCACCTTATCCTGCACACTTACTTTTGTTTACTGCCCATGTTTCTCTTCCATAAATAAGGATGGGCTGAATATTATATATTATATTATATATATTTACTATATATAATCATATATGATCATGTATCTCGATCTCCAGTATTGTGTATCCAGATCGTTGTTACATAATAAATAAAGATTGAGTTATACTCATCTTTAAGATATTGGATGCAAGAAATGACAATATACGGAATTTAATTTTGTTTTAAATAAAAATCATAAAGCAAAATATTCTGCAATCATTGTGTTCAGTTTGAAAGTGAAATATATTTTGTTGGTTGAGTGAAATGCTATTGCGAAACTGTGTGTGCATTTAACGTTATTATACTATACACTGTATTCGTTGCCACAAGAGAAGGAACTAAACAAAGTTAAGAGGTTCTAAAAACACTTAATATGAAGAAAGAATTACTAAGAGAAATCAAGATTAGACAAATAAAATATTTTGGACACATTAAAAGAAATGACACCTTATTGAAGACCTTACTTGAAGGTAAAGTCAAAGGGAAACGAGCACGAGGTAGACAGAGATACGCGATACATGTGGGAGAATAATATCACAAGATGGACAGGATACAGTCTAGCAGAGTGCATCACCAAAACAAGAGGCAGGGGATGTTGAGATCTGTTGCAGCCAACCTTTGTTGCAGAAATGGTACTAGATGATGTCTACCTGCCAAGTTTCTGGCTTGCCTCCCCTGATTTCACCAAGGGACAATTGAAGGGTTTCTCTTATTTCCCTTGAATTTTCTAATTGCAATTGAATTGACAGTGGGCGTGAACAGTGAACACACCCACCTCTGGTTTATTGATTATCTCCTAAAAACTAAAAGTCCATCCAGTTCCAGGTGTGAGAGAAGCTTCATGGCATGCTATCTATATAATTATGCTTGTATTTTGTTGTTGAAATGTGTTTCATGTTTACCTGAATATAATATGTATGCACCCTTTTTGGTTGGGAGGGAGCCAGAGATGTACTGTGCAGCACGGGGGAGGAGGAAACTGACAGCACTGTTTTTTCCTATGGCTTAGACCCATCATATCATGCCTAGAGCAATAGAGAAGCTCGGCATAACCAGTAGTCAATTGGTGGCGAGGAATGAGCACAGTGAACCGTATCTTGGCTACAGTGGCTAGGAGCAGACATAGGTTGAAACCTACCTTCCTGGAGGTGTGATAGTTATTCTCTGGCTCTGTCCCAGGGTGGGCTGAAAATCCACAGACTTCCCAACAATATAATGCCATTAGGTCAAAGGGCATGAGCCCATGGACCGGTGGATCAGCAACCAACTAACCAACCAAGCATTGAAAATGTCTTGTATACTATTCAAAAAAAGAAACGCAGCATTATTTAAAAATTGTACCAAAAGTATATTTTTCGAAATTAATGTTTCAGCCTTGGCATGAAGAAATTTTCAGACTTAAACTAAACCAAAGCTGTCTCCAGTCATTCTCAACGGTCCATTGATGATGCTGGTTAACCCACTACAGTTGGTTCTGGTGATGCCGGTCCGTAAGAACAGCACCTCTGTAGGGTTTTCTAGCCTAAAGACCAGAATCGTGCAACTGGTTCCTGACCAATTGATTTGAAATTCGACAAACTGCTAGCATTGACTAGACTGTGGAGGACGCAAATGCAAATCGGTTCCTGAGGTGACGCAGCCATATGAAGTGGTCTTCAGCAGGAGTTGTGACTCTGGATCTTCCACTGCGAGGCCTGTCTGCCACTGAGTCAGTTTGTTGAAATCGCCTCCATAGGTGACTAATGGTACTTCTAACATTAAATTATCTGGCCACTACACTTTGTGATTGTCCAGTCTGTAAGCACCAATGATGATGTATCATTATTCTTTAGTGAGATGAGCCATACTTGCGCATTCAATTTGCAACTGAATTTCTTCGAGGGCTGTCAATATTTTATAGGCATTCAATAATATGGTCAGAGAGTTTTGTGTTCATTAAGTTTCACAGCATTCTCATGAACCTGTCATGAGTTATTGCCAAAAATGGTGTTTTGACCTTGACCTCTTTTATGACCTCACGAATCATGAGGTGAGTACAATTTAGATAACCACGAAAAGTTAATGACCATGTTGATACAGTCGATAGGTTGAATGATGTCCAAGCAGTAAATATCTTTTAGGAAAGTAACTCCAAAAAATTTGCATTTCTTTTTTGAACAGTATACATTATTATTTGTACCGGGGTATGTCTTTATTATTATTTGTATGTTTTTGTAGATATACCACATAGTCCGATAGTCTGTTGGTGATCTACGACAAGACTTGTGTGTTCTACATAAGTATATAATATACTGGTTTCCATATAAAACTTTAATCTATGTTAAAAATATGCACTGAATTTTCTTCCAACAGCCACAGTAGTCAGAGGGATGAATTGAGCAGGCTAGAGGAAGAGCAAGAGCAACTAAACTCATCTTTATTAGCCTTGACTACACATTTTGCTCAAGTACAGTTCAGACTGAAACAGATCGTTAGCGCTGAGCCTGCAGACAAAGAGGCAAGTGTTGATTTATTGGTAGATGTAGGAAGAAGTTTGGTGATGAAAAATAAAATAAAAAAGATGGATGTAAATTTTGTGAGAAAAAATACAAGTTGTGTTTGTAATATCAAGAGTAATTGTAAAGATAGTTTTGATTATGAGTTTCAGCATGCTCTATGTTCTATCTGGCATGTATTCTGCTGCTTTTATAGTATCTCGTTTCTTAATATTTTTTGCTGTCTAGCTACTCCTTGCTGATGATGTCCATGTTTGCAATATGCTTCTGTGCTAACACATTTAGTTTATTTTGATGCATTTTTTTTCAGCTTTAAGCAATTAGTGACAAGGGCATTTGGTGATACACAAAAGATAAATATTTTCATGTCTTATTGTGTCACAGTGATCTGAGATAAATTTCAGTACTTCTTCTTTGGTAATAGTGCTTGCCTGTAGTAAGGAGTCAATAAGTTAACCTTTGTGGGTAATTTTTGTGGAGTTTTACATCAGTTAAAATTACCTGGCTGTTATATTTCTCTATGAGATTCATATAAGTATTTTAATTACCTGTGTTGCAGCATTCATTTATTCATTAAAATGTGTGGTATTTCTACCTGTGTTGCAGCATTCATTTATTCATTAAAATGTGTGGTATTTCTACCTGTGTTGCAGCATTCATTTATTCATTAAAATGTGTGGTATTTCTACCTGTGTTGCAGCATTCATTTATTCATTAAAATGTGTGGTATTTCTACCTGTGTTGCAGCATTCATTTATTCATTAAAATGTGTGATATTTCTACCTGTGTTGCAGCATTCATTTATTCATTAAAATGTGTGGTATTTCTACCTTTGGGTTTGACATTTTCTATTTCTTTTTCACCTGGTCTCCTTCTGGTGTTATATCTTCTTCTTCTTCAACATTCACTCTCAAACTTCCGCTGGATCTCTCTCTTGTAGCTGGACAATGGCCCTACTGGATTTCCAGAGGGATGCAGTCCAGAAAATGAAAATGCTGTGTGTCGCTGTTTTATTTACGTCACTGGCCTGAAACATCCGTCTTTGGGGGAGTGTTATATATATATGTCTACTCTTCAGGAGACTGCTTCTTTCATTGATCCATCTGTATATTTGACTCCATATTTTTTGGGGGTATTTTTTTCTGCTTTTTTTTTCTTTTTATTGTAAAGTACTTGTACTGAGACTTCAGTTTTACAGATGCTAGCATGTACACTTAGATTTATTAGTGGTTTTTATAAACCTGGTTTGGCATGTGTAAGTGGTGTATAATGTTCACATTAAGTATAGTAGTATTTATGTATATATACAATTATGGCATCCTTAGCATTCACTAACTCACTGTATGGATCAGTAAGTCAACTTCAGAAGACCTGTAATTTTTTAAGAATTTCATTGTACTAACAAGAGTAGCATAATTCATCAGCATTTGGATATTGACAACAATAACTTAGAATTATAAAATATATTTTCCTTTAATTGACAGCCATTGTTGAAGGAACTCGAAGAATTCGCTTTTAAAGGAATACCAGATGTACGGAAGTGTAATGTCCATGGTGCACAGTTGTTGGAGGAAATGGTAATACATGAAAAAATATTTGTATTATTTAGTTAAATGATAATCTGTATGAATGGTCATTGTTATGATGTTGATGATAAATTATAAGAAATATAAGTTGGCCACTTTTGTTCCCTGTTCCTAGTGGTGGAATCTCACTTTCAGTACCAGATTAATGTATCTCCTTGAATTCTATTCTATAAATTATTTCAAATTTTCAGATGACTATTTGACATAATGTGGCTGTAGAGTTCAATTTGGCAGCTGCAAACTCTACTACTCTAAAGGAAATTTTCAGTGACTGTTATAATCTCGAGGCATATTTAAGATAAGAGGGTTGATAGAGAATCAACCCTCAGCAGTCCAGAAATAATATTACAAATTGACTAAATTGCAATATTACTTTTATATTTTGTTGTCCGCTTTTCCTGTACTTGTTCTTAATAAAACCTTTTGGTTTGTTGCAAAATTTTAAAAAATAAACTTTTCTTCTTCTTTTGCGTTCATTCTCAAACTCATGCAGATCAGCAGGATGTAGTCCGGAGAACGGAATGCATTGTGTCATGGTTTACAGCATTGCTGCGATATCTGTGCCTTTCGGCCTGATACATCAGACTTCAGCATTGCTTTGTACGACATGCATGGAAGGTAAACTGTGTTGCTATTCTTTGCTCCCCTTTCGGGCCCTGATAACACACGGGCGAAATAAAATTGTTAATTAATTATATTTTTTTACTATCGCCGAAGACGAATGTTTCGGGTCATTGGCCCAAATAAAACGGAGACACAACACATTTCCAATCTTTGAACTACATCCTGCTAGAAATCTAGTAGAACCATTGTCCTGCAGCAAGAGAGATGCAACGGGAGTTTGAGAATGAATGCCGAAGAGGAAGGAAAATATTTTTGAGTGTGATTTAGTTTGTGTTTTGTGAACTGTAAAACATTGTGTTTTCCATTAATACCTATTAGTAATAATTTTTACTGCAGTCCTACCAATATCCAAAGTATGCTTTTTTTTCCATACATTTTAAAACAAAAATATTAATATATGTCCAATGTAAAAGGGATATGCGTATTTCTGAACCTATTTCCTATAAATTTACAAAGATCAGTATATACAAGAATTATTTATTGGTGTTTTTTTTGTTTGATTGGTGATCCAATGGTTCATGCCTGTTGACCCAATTATAGTTCTGGGAAATCTGGATTTTCTACCCACTCCGGGCCAGGGCCAGAAAATAATTATCACACAGCATGGCAGTTAGGTTTCTACCTGTGCACTGTTCCGAGTCACTGCAGCCAAGGTAGTGTTCACTGTGCTCATTCCCTGCCAAAAATGGCTCCAGACATGTAACCAAATGTTCAAGACAAAATGTTTGTCATGACCTGAGTCACTATGCCTTTATCATGGACATCAGCCATATGAAAACAGTGTCAGTCTCCTCTTCCCACAGCGCTGTGCATTACATGTCTAGCTCCCTCCCAATACAGAGAGTTCATGCATATATATGAAGAACAAAGCATAAAAAACAAAACAAAAGCAAGAAAATCATAATTGTATAGATGATGTGCTACAAAGCTTCCATAAGAAGAGAGCCTCAATATACAGGCATGTCAACTACAAAGGTTTTCTGTTTCATAGATGGTTTGTATAGTGGGCCATTGGTGATATCCACAGACATTCTGCATGAGGGGTGTAAAGGATATCACATTGCTCTCGGTGGACCCAGGGTTAGCAGATAACCAAGATCCCAAAAATAACTCCTCGTGGTGCACTCTGGTGGAAACAGAAAAACATCTGTTCATGCTGATTCTGGCTAAAACCTTTGGGGATCGTGTCCATTAATATGGAGCCAACAGATGAAATGAGAACTGGCTGCAAAAAAAAGATTGGCAATATCTCTGACACCTCTGCGCCAACACATGCAGCGGCACTTGTTGACATACAGTAACGCTAGTCAGTCCTGCAGAAATATTGGAGGGGTGGCCAGTGCAGATGTTATGAATGGGTAGATGTCATGACAAATAATAAGCTAAGTAGTGCAGTGGTTAGCTTACTTACTGGCTTTGCATATGAGTGGGCCTGGGTTCATTCCTTAATTTAGGAAAAATGTTTTTCAGATTGCAATGGCTCCCAGATCGACCAAGCCGTAATTGAGTACCGAATGAATCTAGGAAGTAAAGACTGCAAGGGAGAGGAGATGACTACCACCCTCATATAGCAGAGCCACTGAAATGTAACATTGCTAACATCTCACACCCCTACAGCATTAATAAATGCTGTGGGTTAACTATCTTTTTTTTTATACCCCGTAAGGGTAATATATTGAGCACAATGAGAGGGCAGCCACAGCGCCACGTGCATATAGAATGGGTAAACGTTTCAAGGAATTGGCACTGAAGTTTTGTTCACTCAAGACAAGCTACTAGTTACCGATGCTTCTAAATATGTGTAGATACTCAGACTTGGACGAAGGTTTCACAATGTCTGTGAATGACATCTCGGCTAAGAGGGTAAACGAACCCTGACCCAATTCTACTGTCGATGCTTTCTTGTACTGGAATAATGCTTATTGAGAGAGAAGGTTCAGTACCTGATGGACACAATACATCTAATTACGCAGACAAGTTCACTGGCAGTGGAACACCTCGTACGCGACTGACATAGTCGATTCAAATCTAAATCCCAGATTACCTCCTCCTTGGAGACTGCCACCCAGGGACATGTTTTGACCTGTAAAGTCCAAGAGCACAGTGAACGGAAAACCGTAACGGCGTAGAGTCGATACACATCCATCGCCTGGCGACAGATAGAAAGGCTGTCACAGACTAGGGAAGCCCACTACCCAAATTAAAAGGCATGATGAGAATGGATGTGTTGGGCCTTCAGAGGTGCAAGTAATGCAGCTACACTGTAAACCAGCAGTACAACATACTTCACCCTCCCCGGCAGAAATCACACAAACTTTTGTGTTGGTTATCATAATACTCACGTGGAAGACAGGTAATGAAGTCCTACTGAATGATGACTAAAACACTACACACTATCACTAACGGATGTAAATATGGTACATACAACAAAACAAAACACAGAATATAATCTACAAATGATAATACACAGGACAAAGTCGACGTTTTGGACCAATAGGCCTTTTTCAAGATACGGACATAACATACAAACATAAAAAAACCACAAGTAGAAATGAATGCGTATCCGAGTGAAATGTGGTAGTAAGATAGATACCGGAAGCATATGAACAGGAAGTACACAAAGACGATAATACAGGTGGAACGAGAGGAACAAAACGATAATGTAACAAAGACCAATACGACCGAGAACTAACACAGTAAGGACATCACTGTGGGTGTTTGATAGCATGCAAGTGGTTACAGAAGCGGTCGCTCAGTCTAAGGCCAGTCTCACCGATATATTGCTTGACCGCTTCTGTAACCACTTGCATGCTATCAAACACAGAACACCCACACCTGTGGCCAATCACTTCAACGGCGATGGCCAAAGTGGTGTCCTTGACATTAAGGTCACTGCCATCAGATCCTGCACCACCGATGATAGATCTAGGTACGCCCTAGAAAATCGTCTCATTTTTGAGTTGGGTACCATCAAGCCATTTGGACTCAATTCCGACCACTCTTTCACTTAGTTCTCTGTCGTATTGGTCTTTGTTACGTTATCGTTTTGTTCCTCTCGTTCCACCTGTATTATCGTCTTTGTGTACTTCCTGTTCGTATGCTTCCGGTATCAATCTTACTACCACATTTCACTCGGATACGCATTCATTTCTACTTGTGGTTTTTTTATGTTTGTATGTTATGTCCGTATCTTGAAAAAGGCCTATTGGTCCGAAACGTCGACTTTGTCCTGTGTATTGTCATTTGTAGATTATATTCTGTGTTTTGTTTTGTTGTATGTACCATATTTACATCCGTTAGTGATAGTGTGTAGTGTTTTAGTCATCATTCAGTAGGACTTCATTACCTGTCTTCCACGTGAGTATTATTTTCTATTATGTTCTACTAGCAGTACCACCTTCTGTTGGTTATCAGAGAGTGAATGTAGAAGAAGAAGAAGAATTCTGCATGCAAATTGATTGATAAATCTATTTCTTTCTATTATTGTAAAATTGGTGCATAAAATAATCTGATAGAATAATGTGAACTTGAACAGAGTGAGAAAGATCATGAAGTGAAAATCACAGCGCAGAGAGAAAAACAGAGAAACCTTATACTACAGCTCAAGTCCCAGCTGGAAGAATTAGAAACATATGCTTATGAGGTAAGAAATCATTTATGGAGTGCAAAAAGAATACCAGATTTATATTAGAAGTACTGTTTGTCCATCGAAGTCGACGATGACCATCTCAACTGGATGATGATAACGTCTGCGGTGTGCGCGAGCGTGATTAATCCTATGTGTTCTTGGAAGTGTCTGCCATACTCTGAGCATGTATGGGAGGAGTCAAAGGCCCATTGAGCAGCTCTTGCTTTACTTCTAGCGCATTTTTGCTGCGCATCATTGTGTTTGATATTCAATGCAGCTGCTGCACCACCTTTGATTCTGCGATGCCAGTCACTCACCCAGTGCCTACAAGGCGCATAACGGTGGCACAACGTAATCACGCTCCCGGCGGAAATCGCACAGATATCCGTGATGGTTACAATGGAGCGAACGAAAAACAAACAAACAAACAAACAAACTCACCCAGTCTTGTGCAAGATTCTCCCATGAATTTGTGTAGTCATATTGATACTGGTTGATTTGGATTTTTCAAAGTATGGATAAACTTTTTAGGGTTCATTATGGGAATCAGTGGCCAAATTTTAACGAAACAAACCATACATTATTAACGAAATGAAATTTTGATAAAGATGCATAAACTGCAGCATCCAAAATATGCATACTATGCACTGAAAGCCCCACTATCCCATACCCTATGGGGAGGGGGGGGGGGGTTCACAGTGGATCAACAGCAGAAGTTGCAACTTATTAATCTCCGAGTAACGAAAGCTGTATGGTATTACCATTGACATACATGCATAATATGGAAAGGTTGGAATGAATCAGGTGATGTGGTCACTGATTCCTGTAATGAACCCTTTTTTTGAGTTTAGTCTGTCTTTAGGTAAAATCTCCCACTTACTGAAGATCTATGACCCTGGGTGAATGACCAAATATGTATGACCCAGGATGAACTGGGTGAGTGACCAAAGATTTATAACCCTGAATGAACTGAGTGAATTATTGTTGGCAGCATATCTGATTTAGGACATTCTGGTTAACCAAGCATTTGTTAGATGTTGTGATTTTCTAGAAAATGCTTGATGTTTTGTAGGTTGCCATTGCTTTCTCAATGATCGATTGTCTGTGGCAGAAAGTGAACCTGATACCTTGATCATCTGAGATGTGAAGTCTGTATCTTTCAGCAATAGAGCTGGATGAGTGAATACTTCTTCTTTTTCTGAATTCATTCTCAAACTCCTGCATATTAGCAGGATGTAGTCAGGAGAATGGAATGAATTGTGTCATGGTTTACAGCTTAGCTGTGATATCTACACCTTTTGTCATGACATATCAAACTTCAGCATGGCTTTTGGGTTACTTTGACCCTATATGGAATGGGACAGCCAACTTCACCTCAAAACCTCTTTAGCCGAGTCTTAGAACATGCCTGGCAGGTAACTGCCATTATTATTTGTTCTTTTTTTGGTTAGCCCTGACAACACATGCGTGGGTGAGTGAATACAATTTGAGGTATTATTTGTTTTATGCTGATTTAAAGTTATAATTTTTATTGTATTTTGTGTGTATTTTCTGTATTCACAAAGACTGGAGATGCAGATAGCTTACCCACTAGCAGAGTTATGGAGAAACAAAAAGTCGTACTGGAAGAGTTAAAGCACAAATTGGATCTAAATTTAGAAAACTTTCACAGTCTGAGGTAAAGTATGATAAACATACTTTCTGCAATGTAGCTAATGCTTGACAAACATTTGTAGTTAGCATATGCAGGTACCATCTGAATATTTGTAGCAAGCTCCATTATGACATTTCTCACTAACAGTTTGTATCTTTATTTAGTTTGTCACTAACAGTTTGTATCTAACATTAATATTTAATTTTCAACCAATAATTTGTAACTAACATGCAATTTGATAACAATAATTTGTGCAAATTCTATGCAATTTTCAAAGACCTACCGGTAGTTTTTGGATAATTTCTTTTGAAAAACAATGTATTTCATGTATGTACAGAACTAAAGGTGGGGGGGGGGATGGATATATTAGTCATTCTCTCTACTTTTCAATATCTTTTACTTTCCTAAGGGGGGGGGGGGGGGTTTGTTGAACTCCTCAGCCTCCTCCCATTATATATACAGTTCTGCATCATAATGCAATTTTGTATCAACAAAATCTGTTTCACAAATATTGCAGCTGTCTTCATGTATTTCCAAAAATATACTATAAGCATCAAATATGTACTTATCTTTCCAACAAATTATATCAATATATACTTATCTTTCCAACAAATTATATCAATATATACTTATCTTTCCAACAAATTATATCAATATATACTTATCTTTCCAACAAATTATATCAATATATACTTATCTTTCCAACAAATTATATCAATATATACTTATCTTTCCAACACATTATATCAATATATACTTATCTTTCCAACACATTATATCAATATATACTTATCTTTCCAACAAATTATATCAATATATACTTATCTTTCCAACAAATTATATCAATATATACTTATCTTTCCAACAAATTATATCAATATATACTTATCTTTCCAACACATTATATCAATATATACTTATCTTTCCAACAAATTATATCAATATATACTTATCTTTCCAACACATTATATCAATATATACTTATCTTTCCAACAAATTATATCAATATATACTTATCTTTCCAACAAATTATATCAATATATACTTATCTTTCCAACAAATTATATCAATATATACTTATCTTTCCAACAAATTATATCAATATATACTTATCTTTCCAACAAATTATATCAATATATACTTATCTTTCCAACAAATTATATCAATATATACTTATCTTTCCAACAAATTATATCAATATATACTTATCTTTCCAACAAATTATATCAATATATACTTATCTTTCCAACAAATTATATCAATATATACTTATCTTTCCAACAAATTATATCAATATATACTTATCTTTCCAACAAATTATATCAATATGTACTTATCTTTCCAACAAATTATATCAATATGTACTTATCTTTCCAACAAATTATATCAATATACTTATCTTTCCAACAAATTATATCAATATGTACTTATCTTTCCAACAAATTATATCAATATGTACTTATCTTTCCAACAAATTATATCAATATATACTTATCCTTCCAACAAATTATATCAATATATACTTATCCTTCCAACAAATTATATCAATATATACTTATCTTTCCAACAAATTATATCAATATATACTTATCTTTCCAACAAATTATATCAATATATACTTATCTTTCCAACAAATTATATCAATATATACTTATCTTTCCAACAAATTATATCAATATATACTTATCTTTCCAACAAATTATATCAATATATACTTATCTTTCCAACAAATTATATCAATATATACTTATCTTTCCAACAAATTATATCAATATATACTTATCTTTCCAACAAATTATATCAATATATACTTATCTTTCCAACAAATTATATCAATATATACTTATCTTTCCAACAAATTATATCAATATATACTTATCTTTCCAACAAATTATATCAATATATACTTATCTTTCCAACAAATTATATCAATATATACTTATCTTTCCAACAAATTATATCAATATGTACTTATCTTTCCAACAAATTATATCAATATGTACTTATCTTTCCAACAAATTATATCAATATGTACTTATCTTTCCAACAAATTATATCAATATGTACTTATCTTTCCAACAAATTATATCAATATATACTTATCTTTCCAACAAATTATATCAATATATACTTATCCTTCCAACAAATTATATCAATATATACTTATCTTTCCAACAAATTATATCAATATATACTTATCTTTCCAACAAATTATATCAATATATACTTATCTTTCCAACAAATTATATCAATATATACTTATCTTTCCAACAAATTATATCAATATATACTTATCTTTCCAACAAATTATATCAATATATACTTATCTTTCCAACAAATTATATCAATATGTACTTATCTTTCCAACAAATTATATCAATATGTACTTATCTTTCCAACAAATTATATCAATATGTACTTATCTTTCCAACAAATTATATCAATATGTACTTATCTTTCCAACAAATTATATCAATATATACTTATCTTTCCAACAAATTATATCAATATATACTTATCCTTCCAACAAATTATATCAATATATACTTATCTTTCCAACAAATTATATCAATATATACTTATCTTTCCAACAAATTATATCAATATATACTTATCTTTCCAACAAATTATATCAATATATACTTATCTTTCCAACAAATTATATCAATATATACTTATCCTTCCAACAAATTATATCAATATATACTTATCTTTCCAACAAATTATATCAATATATACTTATCTTTCCAACAAATTATATCAATATATACTTATCTTTCCAACAAATTATATCAATATATACTTATCCTTCCAACAAATTATATCAATATATACTTATCCTTCCAACAAATTATATCAATATATACTTATCCTTCCAACAAATTATATCAATATATACTTATCCTTCCAACAAATTATATCAATATATACTTATCCTTTCAACAAATTATATCAATATGTACTTATCCTTCCAACAAATTATATCAATATATTCTTATCCTTCCAACAAATTATATCAATATATACTTATCCTTCCAACAAATTATATCAATATATACTTATCCTTCCAACAAATTATATCAATATATACTTATCCTTTCAACAAATTATATCAATATGTACTTATCCTTCCAACAAATTATATCAATATATTCTTATCCTTCCAACAAATTATATCAATATATTCTTATCCTTCCAACAAATTATATCAATATATTCTTATCCTTCCAACAAATTATATCAATATATTCTTATCCTTCCAACAAATTATATCAATATATACTTATCCTTCCAACAAATTATATCAATATATTCTTATCCTTCCAACAAATTATATCAATATATACTTATCCTTCCAACAAATTATATCAATATATACTTATCCTTCCAACAAATTATATCAATATGTACTTATCCTTTCAACAAATTATATGAATATGTACTTATCCTTTCAACAAATTATATCAATATGTACTTATCCTTTCAACAAATTATATCAATATGTACTTATCCTTCCAACAAATTATATCAATATGTACTTATCCTTCCAACAAATTATATCAATATGCACTTATACTTTCAACAAATTATATCAATATGCACTTATACTTTCAACAAATTATATCAATATGTACTTATCCTTCCAACAAATTATATCAATATGTACTTATCCTTCCAACAAATTATATCAATATGTACTTATCCTTCCAACAAATTATATCAATATGTACTTATCTTTCCAACAAATTATATCAATATGTACTTATCCTTCCAACAAATTATATCAATATGTACTTATCCTTCCAACAAATTATATCAATATGCACTTATACTTTCAACAAATTATATCAATATGCACTTATACTTTCAACAAATTATATCAATATGTACTTATCCTTCCAACAAATTATATCAATATGTACTTATCCTTCCAACAAATTATATCAATATGTACTTATCTTTCCAACAAATTATATCAATATGTACTTATCCTTCCAACAAATTATATCAATATATACTTATCTTTCCAACAAATTATATCAATATGTACTTATCTTTCCAACAAATTATATCAATATATACTTATCCTTCCAACAAATTATATCAATATATACTTATCTTTCCAACAAATTATATCAATATGTACTTATCCTTCCAACAAATTATATCAATATATACTTATCTTTCCAACAAATTATATCAATATATACTTATCTTTCCAACAAATTATATCAATATATACTTATCTTTCCAACAAATTATATCAATATATACTTATCCTTCCAACAAATTATATCAATATATACTTATCCTTCCAACAAATTATATCAATATATACTTATCCTTCCAACAAATTATATCAATATATACTTATCCTTCCAACAAATTATATCAATATATACTTATCCTTTCAACAAATTATATCAATATATACTTATCCTTTCAACAAATTATATCAATATGTACTTATCCTTCCAACAAATTATATCAATATATTCTTATCCTTCCAACAAATTATATCAATATATTCTTATCCTTCCAACAAATTATATCAATATATTCTTATCCTTCCAACAAATTATATCAATATATTCTTATCCTTTCAACAAATTATATGAATATGTACTTATCCTTTCAACAAATTATATCAATATGTACTTATCCTTTCAACAAATTATATCAAAATGTACTTATACTTTCAACAAATTATATCAATATGTACTTATACTTTCAACAAATTATATCAATATGTACTTATACTTCCAACAAATTATATCAAAATGTACTTATACTTTCAACAAATTATATCAATATGTACTTATACTTCCAACAAATTATATCAATATGTACTTATACTTCCAACAAATTATATCAAAATGTACTTATACTTTCAACAAATTATATCAATATGTACTTATACTTCCAACAAATTATATCAAAATGTACTTATACTTTCAACAAATTATATCAATATGTACTTATACTTCCAACAAATTATCACTGACATTATTATATAATTATCTTGTGCGTTCTTAACTTCTTTCATGTCAGTGCTGAAGAATTGAGGCAAGTGGTTGACCAGGCTGTGGGGCAGGTATATGTTTAGTGTTGTCTTGTTAAATTTATGAAAGATAGTATTAATTAGAGGGGGTGACCCAAACATAAAACCACAGAAACTGAAAAACTTGATGTGCTTGTATCAATTTGATAGCTGGTTCTTATCCTCATAATTAGTTAATTGTCAGATCCTCATCATGAAGCTCTAGACACATCCATAGACTGTTCAATCTCCTTTTCATTATGTACTTGAGCATGTGGTAATTTCACTGTTCCGATTCTGTGTTGGTTGATAACTTTTCATTATGTACTTGAGCATGTGGTAATTTCACTGTTCCGATTCTGAGTTGGTTGATAACTTTTTTTGGTTTTGTATATGCTGCTCATTTCTTGCAACTTCACTTATCACTCCCATGTTCTGCCTTCTGTCCATAGACACAGAAGAAGAAACACACCTACATACTCCAGCTAATAGGCAGGTGTGGTTGTGCATATATTACAACATAGATGTAAATTGTAACAGTGCATTTTGCTCTCTGGATTACATTGTGCTAATCATTAGGAGATGAAAGCAACACACAAGTTTTATTATTATTTTCTAGAGTATATTTTATATGATATGTTAGGATCATTATCATTGAACCAATAGCTATTTGTGTTCTCATTTCTTTCCAACACCTCAGGAACAACTCAGGAGCAGTTCACAAATACTGTAGCATGGAGAAATGCTAACCATAACCCTAATTCTAATCCTAACACTTATTAAAACGCTAACACTAATCCTTCATATATATATATGTGTGTTTCTGTCTCTATGTTCATGAAATTCATTGAATATTTTATTGGTACATATCAAAAACACTACACAAATTAATTCTGCAATGATGCCATCTAGGGTTTTCTCACCGAGTCATCTTGGGAATCTGCAAGTCTGTCATCTACGAAAACCCATTTGGGAAACTGAAAATGAATTTTTTGTTTTAGGGGTATTTTACCTATTATTGTATTTGGCTGTTTTCATTTATTACTGAAAAACTTAAAACTGCTGAACTTTAATTTTAGTCTACAGTTTGTAGTATTTTGACATGCAAAATCAGTACTCCCAAGTTATCCAGTCTGAAAAACTACCAGATCTATAATTGCTACTGTTGAACTGTATAACTGGCATTCTTGACTTGATTCAAAACTGGCCTCACAGTACATGGGGCATTCCCATAAGTGCTCCGCCCTCTGTGCCAGCAGACATCCGACTCAATGGTGTTTCGAGTCTAATGTTGCCGAAACAGACGTCGACATCAGGGCAGAACTCTGGTCATTGCGACAGGTTTCTTTGATGTTTCGCTCACCAATACCGTGCCCGTAACTAGTTCAAGCTTAACCTTCACCAAGCCTATATCAATCCCGGCCGCCGAGAAACAAAATGGCAGCGCGCGCTTTTGGCGGCCCGACCCACCCAACGATAATATCGTGAGATTTACACGTACCACAGTCCGTGCACATAGCTGGGGACATGCGCAATCGAAACCGGTACATCCCCCACTTCCGAAATGATCGTTTTTGAGAATGGCTAGCTATTCGTAAAAGTTTAAGAGCAATTAATCTGACCACATCTGTACACCGGTACGATGCCATGATGATGGATCGGTTTTATAGACCTTTATTTCATCGTATTTTGAATAAAATAACATTGAATCGTGGCTTGAATCATGGATTAGTAGGTTATTTAGTTTCACAGCAGTGAATATACAGAATGCCGTGTTGGTTTGGGGACTTGTACGTTTGATATCGAATATTTTGAAGTGGCAGAAAAAATAACTCTAGGCCTAAGCTCAAAGAACGATTTTACTGCAAATCTACATGTTTTATACAGTTCCCCCGGCTATATTTTGATAATTTCGCAGTGAAAGAACATAAATACAACAGATTTGCGTGATTTAGTTTACAGTGTTGCCAAGGAATTCGATATGTAAGGTAAGTTATTTTTTTTTCTTATTTTTTTCCTCTTTATTTGTTATAAAATATATGTTTTTTGTGAAAAACGTCTTTACCACTTTCTCATACGTCTGGTATCACACACACACGTACATAAATTACACCAATATATGCATAATTCAATTCTTTATTTATATGTGCAAATATTATTTAAATATCTCTAACAACCAAAAAATTATCACATTTTCAAAACAGTCACATCAATAATGCAAATTTTCAAAAAAGAATCCGGTGGCAGGGAGACGTTTCGTATTTTTTAATCTGGCTTGCTAAAGGTTAACGTCGGCCTGTCAGAACAACATGGTAACTGTTATCGAAGGTTACGACTACAGGATTGTATAGATGACGTGCCATGAATCTTCTATAAGAAGATAACCTCAATATAAAGGCATGTCATCTACTAAGATTTTCTGTTGCATGGTTGGTTTGTCTAGTGAGCCATTGGTGAGACCCACAGAACCAACCGCATGCGCAAACTTTAACTGGCATTAGGTAGCCATACAGTGGACACCATCTCAATATAGAATACTATAAAATGAGAGAGCAGTTCAACAAAGAAGTGCACAACCATCAATAAACCAGATGTTCCAATCATTTACCATCAGACAAAACAAATGATCAAATCAATCAGATAGCCACAAAAACCAACAAAAGATGATTGTCATATTATGAACAGACCAGAAGAAGTTGCAATTCTACACTTGAGAACAAGACATAACTGACTCTGCAGTCGCGTACATAAAAATTCAGGATTTGTAACACATCCATGTGGACAGGCACTAGAATTTCCTGAATATATATGTTGAGACAAATATACTGGCCCATAGAAACAACACTAGAATCATACCGAAAATGAATCTACAGGGCCGGATGGTACCTTCTTTGAAACCAGCAGCACAACGTACTTCACGCACCTCGTCGTAAATCAAACTTTTATGTTGGTTATCAGATAGCGAACCCGCCGAAGATGGATGTGTCAGGCCATTGGCGCAAATAAAACGGTGACACAACGCATTCCATTCTCTGGACTACATCCTGCTGGAGGTCTAGTAGTCCTGCTATAAGAGAGATCCAGCTGGAGTTTGAGAATGAACGCTGATGAAGAAGAAGAAGAAGAAGATAGCGAACACAGAAGAAGACGAGAGTAGAACACTAGAATCAAAGCTTTTATGTGGACCCCCCCTGTATGAGCTACAGATGTGACCTGGAAGTTTATTGAAGAGACAAAATTACAGATATAGACATATGCTAGCAAATGAAAAAAGATTTATTATCGTGCTGTGATTATAGGTGGTGCTTATTCTTGGCTGGTTGTGTTCCCGATAAAAACCTTTTGACGAAATGTCAATTTTTTGTGTATTTCATTTGTGCTTCCAGTGATTTGCAAAAATTCTTTGCTCTATGGGTTCACTTTTTTGTCTGTGATATCAACTTTACTGCAGTCCTGCCTGTTATTAATAATTTATCCAAGATCTATTTGGTTTCATTATGGAATTATATACCCACATTTTTAACAAAACAAACCATTCATTATTAAGGAAATGAAATTTGCTAAAGGCGCATACAACGCAGCATTCATTTGATCAGCGAACAAGGCACTGAGAGGTTTTCCTTCCCCCTTCCCTGGAAGACCCTGGTGGGGGAGGGAACTCTCAGTACATTGCATGCACATCAAATTATCACTAGCAGACACTGCATGTTTTTTTTTTATCTCCGCATCATGGAAGTTGTATGAAATCAAACCTAATATTAAAAAGTTGGAATATGTGGGCGTATCATTCTGTATAAAACCTGTATTTTTTCTCTGTTTTTTTGTCCACATGATGTAGTCATGCATCCCATGTCTGAGTGGATCAGTATATCTAGAGCCTGAACTCTGTCATGTTTCACCAGGATACAGTTTGTTTGCGTTTATTCTCAAACTCCCACTGGATCTCCCTTTTTTGCAGGATAATAGTCCTGTTTTAAATCAGTAAATGTCAGCTAGGTTGAACAGGTCACGAACTAACACATTATGTTATAATGAGATGTCAGGTTGAACAGGTCACGAACTAACACATTATGTTATAATGAGATGTCAGGTTGAACAGGTCACGAACTAACACATTATGTTATAATGAGATGTCAGGTTGAACAGGTCACGAACTAACACATTATGTTATAATGAGATGTCAGGTTGAACAGGTCAAGAACTAACACATTATGTTATAATGAGATGTCAGGTTGAACAGGTCACGAACTAACACATTATGTTATAATGAGATGTCAGGTTGAACAGGTCAAGAACTAACACACTATGTTATAATGAGAAGTAAATTCTGTTAAACTGCGTGATAACAATTCTAAGATCCAATTAGTTATTATTTATGATTAAAAGAATATGTTGATGTCTTCATCAAGCCTTACATCAAGAGTGTTGATATCCCTCTCAAGTCTGCTGTATCATCTTCTTTGATGTCATATTTCTGCAATTTAGCAGAATATTGTCTGGAGAATGATGTGTGTTGTATCATGGTTTACAACTTTACTGCTATATATGCACCTTTTGACCTTACACAACTTACTTAGTCACCTCTTATGATATGCATGGAAGGTAAACAGTAATGCTATTCTTAGCTTCCCTTTGGCAATACATGGGCGAAGTGTTATATAAAATTAGATGGAGTATTTACTTCATATTTGATTCTTCTTCTTCAGTGTTCATTCTCAAACTCCCACTGGATCTCTCTTGTAGCAGGACCATGGTTGTATAGATTTCTAGCAGGATGTAGTCCAGAGAGTGGAAATATGTTGTGTCACATTTTTATTTGTGCCAATGCTCCAACACATCCGTCTTTGGTGGAACATATTTGATTGAAATATGAAAGTTATCTGGTAATGAAATGCTAATATTTTAAGCATGTATTGAGATGTGAATATACTCCCTATTAATTGTTTTAAAATGTAAATTCTTTGTTAATTCAAATGTAAATTACTTTCAGATTTACTAATACAACTTCCTTTACTTATTAGATTGTGAACCCAGCAAAAGTGAAAGAAAAATTAGTAGAGCAGTTGAAAACACAAATAGTGGACTTGGAAAGATTTATTCAGTTTCTTCAAGGTAAAATACAACTGATTGTTCTCGTAATTAAGGTTGAGTGTTATGTGGGCTGTTCACTAATTTATGGGACATAATTTGGGTGGGGGGGGGATGAAAATGTACACTTACAGATTACTTGGTTATATCTCTTTCAAAGTAGTTCTCTTTTTTTATTGTAATGTTTATTGTTTCATTTCAACGTACCTGCTGTTGAAGGAAATAACTCTGGTACGTTATTTTTTCAATTATCTTTAATTGTCTTGTCATGTTGGCTTGAATCTCCTCACTTTAGACAAGTGACATTTTATTGTTCTCTTTAAGTTGTGAATACACTGCCGAAGATGGATGTGTTGGCCATTGGTGCAAATAAAACAGCAACACTATGCATTTTCTTTCTCTGGACTGCATTCAACTGGAAATCTTGTAGGACCATTGTCCTGTTACAAGAGAAATCCAGCGGGAGTTTGAGAATGAATGCTGAAGATGAAGAAGAAGTTGTGAACACAAGGAGCAAGATTGGGTGACTGGATGTTGTGGGAACAATGTAATAATTTGTTTCATAAAAAATGTGGTAGTGGTAACAAACTTGTGTGCAGGGGGCCATTGAAATATTATCTGTGTGCCACTTCACAGGGCGATGGCTGCATTACAGAGACATTGCAGGATCTTTGTTTTATTCTGTATTGACATTGTCCTCTAGGTGCATATTCATGAGGAACCATCTCACCTATGTAAAAGAATTAAATCAACGTGGACTTGACCTAATGTGACTTCTTCAGGTCACTTTTGAAACAGGAATGCCTCTCAAATGTTTTGGATCAACTTAGACATCACTTTTTCTGAATGCAAATGTAGCATTTTTTTTGGAAAGTATCAGAAATAGTTTTCCAAGATGAACACAAAAACACATGTGCACATGATGATGTTGAATATTAACATCCATATTGTAAATATGATGAGTGCTGCTAGGTCACCTTCGCTGTTGTGCTGCAGCTATTATCTATTACTGAATCCTGGCTTCCACTGAAGACAGATGTGCTGGGCTATTGCCGAAAATTTCTTCTTCTTTTTCATAATTCTAAAACTTATTATCATAATCATGATTATGTTCTGTGTATTGTCATTTGTATGATTATATTCTGTGTTTTGTTTTGTTGTGTATACCATATTAATTCATGTAAACATCCGTCAGTGATAGTGTGTTAGTCGTCATCAAGTAGAACTCCATTACCTGTCTTCCATGTGAGTATTATTTAGAAAATTTGTATGAAACTGTTATATGTGTGTTTAGCTATCATGAAATTCTGCAGCATATATGACATACTGTAAGTTTGTGTGTGATCAATTACCTGTGTATTTAGTATTCAAGATAATTCAATATTTTTCAATATATTTGCTCATCTAGGGGAAGCAACCAGTCCAGGTCAACTAAGTCAAGAGCACTGTTTATGTTCTTTGCATGATGATAATGATAAGGTTAGTAGTGATGTAGATTTGATGATTGATTGATTCTTGATTAGGAACAAGCATCACAGCACTGGGGGCATTCCCATATATGCTCTGCTTGCTGTTCCATCAGCCATCTAAATGTGTATAAGCTCAGTGTCCCAGTCAGTTGCTGATTATGCGTTCTTCTGATCTTTCCGGAGAGGGAGCACTTTCTCCCATCACTTATAGTCACTCCCATTTCTACCATTCTCTGAATATGTACATTGTCTCGTTCGGCTTCCTCCTCATCTTCTTGTAAGGTATCCACGACTGCTCTAATCAATTCAATCCTGTCTCTTCTTATCTCAGTGCCTTTTACCAAGCCTTTACCAGCCAACACATCAGCTCTTTCTTTTCCCCATAACCCAGCATGACCTGGACAGTAGATCCATGTAATGTTCTGCGAGTTATTGAGAAGAGTAACCCATTCAGTTCTGATCTTACACTTTTCTATCTTGCGCAACATACTTTGTGAGTTCAATAGTATCACTGAGTCTGTTGGTGGTTGCGTCGCCAGCCAAGTGAGAGCTGCTGTCACTGCTTCTATTTCCATTCTCATACTCGATGTTGTAGTGGGGTATGCAGCTGACTTCTCAGTTAATTTCTTGCCATTTTGGTAGGCCACGAAACCCAAACCGCACCTGTTTGTTTCTTGTGTTACTGAGCTGTCTGTGTAAATTATTGCATCATGTGGCTTCAAGTGCTGCAGTATGAGTTCTTGGATCATTTCCTCTGTTCTGTTGGCAGCCAAGTCGCGGCACCCTCTTCCCATCTGTATCACAACTGTTGTCAATAACTTTTTCTCTTTGAACAAGATGGTTTGACAACCGCATAATTTTTTCCCTTTGGACAAGCACTTTTTCTGTCATTCAGTGGGCAAATTTTTGCATGTTTTTCCTTTGCATGGATTGGTTAGTCCTGAGATTAGTCGGAAGTCCTGCATATTGTTCTTTAGATAGGCGATCAGTATTTGTTTTGGATGCTGATGCGCAGGCTGTCATTCCAGATTTCACTACAGGTCTGACTGTACCCATGTAGACTTTTCAGAGAATGCTCCTATTTGCTCTCCAGCGTGTGCCAGCAAGTTTCTTCATCAATGATAGCTTCCTGGTTGCTGTCTGCTTGGTAGTTATCAGGAGTCGCTTGTCCAGTTTGACCCCGAGATATCAAACAGATATATCACACAGACACCCGAGCAGGTGTTCCTCATCTGCTAACTCCCATTTATTTGTAGGCTTGCTTTTTCTTGGTGGTTTGAAAGTGAGAAGATTGCTTGACAATACCCCCTCCCCCTCCCCTCTCTTAGCAGATAATATCACAACTTTTAGTTCTAGGAATTCCGCTAAAAGGTTGGTAAAACTTAGCGAGTTTTTACAAAAATATCATCAAATTTCTTATAAAGAAAAGGGAATTATGCATGTAAATCCTCCCTCCCCCCAATTACTGAAAACATATCTAGGTCCCTGCCAATAGATATGTGAATTTGCTAGTATGTTATATTGAGCCAATACTGTTCTTTTCTACAAATGTGAAGCATGGACTGTAAATAAAAATAGTTAAAAACGAGCTGGAAGCTACTGAAATGCAGTTTTTGTATGAAGAGTAATGAAAATACTATGGACAGTTTAGAAAACAAATGTAGAAGTCCTAAGAAGATGTTGATTAATGAGGCAAATTATAGTGAAAATTAGAGGCACCTATTTGAAGTCAGATGACTTGTTTTAACCCAGGTGGTTTGTGACACTACTTATCCACATTCGCAGTTAATCATGGGGGGTGGGGGGGGTGAGAGCTTTAGTTTTTGTTCTATGGCCATATATGTCAACTCTATTGTACTATATCCATGTAGTACTCAATTCCATCCACTCCACATCTCACGTTGTTTTACCCCGTTCTAGTCATACTGCGGCAGCTAATTTACCTCTGACTTGCCTTAATACCACTAATACCCGGGTGGTCTGCATTCCTCCTGACCTGAGTCTCTCTGACAGTGAAATTTCTGTCCTCAACAAGGGCCTCAAGTTTGTCCCTCTCCGTCCTGCATATGATCAATATTCGCTTCTTCAGGATATCCACCGTTACCATCGTCGTCTTTGGCTGCATTATCATTTCTTTGGCAAAGCGTCATCTGCCACTGATGATTTGTTCTCTCGATATGAACAGAAGAAACATTCTTGGACTCCTAAACCTGGTGCATCCGAAGCTCTTGATCTTTATATCAAGAACACCCTCCATGACATCCAATCACTTCATCACAGCTGCATCAAACGCTCTAACATAACTCCTGACGAATCTCGCGCCTTGGCGAATCTTCGCCGCCGGGATGATATTGTCATCAAACCAGCTGATAAGGGTGGGGCCGTTGTTGTGTGGCGCAAGGACCTTTACCTCCAGGAGGGCCACCAACAACTCTCTAACCCCTCTTTCTACACTGCTCGCACATCAGACTCGACGGTATCTAACCAGAAGGTGGTCAACAACACTGTGAACACCCCATCCAGGACAACCACCTTCCCACCACTGCCAAGGCTCTTTGCATCGATAAAAGCTGTTTAGGCAGACCTGTCTTCTAGATGCTGGTAATGATAAGGCAGACAGACTAGCAAAGAGGGGAGCACAACAAGAACAGCCTTATACAGAAACAACAATGCACACAGTTAAAATGATTCTGAAATCTGTGAACAAAGAAAATTGGATGAACAGATGGGCCATGGGAAACACTGGGAGGGAAATCTATAAATATATGACCAGCCCAAATCCTAAAGACAATATCAACCTCCTGGAAAGAAAAGACCAGAGTATCATATTCCGACTGCGCACACAACATGTACAGCTTAACAATCACCTGAACAGAATACAACCACAACACACTCCAGGGTGCCGGCTGTGCACTCATCCATATGAAACTGTTGACCACCACCTTTTTGAATGTCCAGCGCTGGATGACATCAGGAAAATGCTTCTCCCTCCAGGACCAGATAAATGGAACACATTATATGGAACAAAACAACAACTCACAAACACATGCATATATCACACAATGGCATTGGGTCAAAGGGCATGAGCCCATGGACCGCTGGATCAGCAACCAACCAACCAACCAACCATATGCTGCCCAAAATAAACAAGGTATTGAATCCCGGCAGACCTATTGTCTCAGCTTGCTCTTGTCCCACAGAGCGCATCTCTGATTTCCTCGACCTGTATTTTGCAGCCCTTAGTCGAGGCACTGCCTTCATTCTTGAAAGACATCAAGCATGCTCTCACCATTTTGTCTTCTGATCGCACCTATCGTCTGTTCTTGCTTGATGTTTGCTCTCTGTACACGTCTATACCACATGCCATTGGTCTTATGGCGTTGCAGTTCTTTCTGGACAAGAGTCTGCATCCTTCTGTATCTACTCCTACCCTTATCCGCCTTGCTGAACTGGTGCTCACACTCAACTCTTTTGAATTCGATGGACATTTCTTCGATCAGATCAGTGGTGTGGCCATGGGCACTAAGATGGGGCCTAGCTATGCCTTTCTTTTCATGGGACATCTAGAACATCTAGTTTGGTGTACCTACGATGGCCCATTCCCATCTCTTTTCCACAGATACATTGACGATGGGATAGGCATTACTGACATGACAGAAGCAGCACTGTCTCGCTTCATCAACTTCATCAACAATTTCAACCCCGCTATTAAATTCACATTTACCATTTCCACCACCTCTGTCAATTTCCTGGACATCATTGTCACTATTCATCCCCTATACCTCAGCACATCAGTCTACTACAAACCCACTGATGCACATGGCTTTCTGCTCTACACTTCTTCTCATCCTCCCGCCTGTCGTAACTCTCTACCTTACTCACAGCTTCTTCGCCTTCGTCGCTTATGTAGCGATGACGACGATTTTCTCGACAAATCCTCTGAGATGATTGAGTTCTTTCGTAGACGCTCCTTCCCTGACAGCATTCTTTCATTGGCTTGGCTCCGTGTACGCCAGCTATCTCGCCTTGATACCTTGAATAATTCCCAGGGTTCTTCTTCCTCCTCTGATAGGGTTAAACTGGTTCTTACCTTCCATCCCCATAACTCGACTGTCCGTCGTATTCTACTTAAACATTATTCCCTTCTCCAGTCTGATTCTGATACCCGTGACGCTTTCCACAAATTACCTCTGGTGGCCTTTAGGTGCGACAAAAATCTGAAGGACATCTTGGTCCACAGCCACCTCAGGTCCTCTGCACCTGACCATTTTGGTACCGTGCGGTGCTCACGCGGTCGTTGTTTCACATGTCCTTATGTGGTTCAGATGCGCTCCATCTCATTCCCCAAGGCCAGTTTCTCCATCGATGAGGCCTTTACATGTGAATCCCGTAATGTTATTTACGTGATCATATGTAAACGCTGTGGTAAGCAATATATCGGTGAGACTTGCCTTAGACTGAGCGACCGCTTCTGTAACCACTTGCATGCTATCAAACACAGAACACCCACTCCTGTGGCCAATCACTTCAACGGCGATGGCCACCGTGGTGTCATTGACATTCTGGTCACTGCCATCAGATCCTGCACCACCGATGATAGATCTAGGTACGCCCTCGAAAATCATCTCATTTTCGAGTTGGGTACCATCAAGCCATTTGGACTCAATTCCGACCACTCTTTCGCTTAGTTCTCGGTCGTATTGGTCTTTGTTACGTCATCGTTTTGTTCCTCTCTTTCCAACTGTATTATCGTCTTTGTGTACTTCCTGTTCGTATGCTTCCGGTATCTATCTTACTATCACATTTCACTGGATACGCATTCATTTTTACTTGTGGTTTTTTAATGTTTGTATGTTATGTCCGTATCTTGAAAAAGGCCTATTGGTCCGAAACGTCGACTTTGTCCTGTGTATTGTCATCTGTAGATTATATTCTGTGTTTTGTTTTGTTATATGTACCATATTTACATCCGTTAGTGATAGAGTGTAGTGTTTTAGTCGTCATTCAGTAGGACTTCATTACCTGTCTTACACTTGAGTATTATTTTCCATTATGTTCTATTAGCAGTACCATCTTCTATTGTGTACTATATCCATGTCTGTTCAAAATATCTTTGATGTTATCTCTTCATTTCTTTCTTGGTCTTCCTGTGTAATCTGATCATGTTTTATTCTATGCACTTGTAGAGAGTTGGAGATATTACATTTTCATACGATGTACAAACCATAGTAGTTGCTGTCTCTTGATATATTCTATACATGATATAATTCCTCTCATGTGACATATATTCTACACATGATATAATTCCTCTCATGTGACACATATTCTATACATGATATAATTCCTCTCATGTGACACATTGATATAATTCCTCTCATGTGACATATATTCTACACATGATATAATTCCTCTCATGTGACACATATTCTATACATGATATAATTCCTCTCATGTGACACATATTCTACACATGATATAATTCCTCTCATGTGACACATATTCTATACATGATATAATTCCTCTCATGTGACACATATTCTACACATGATATAATTCCTCTCATGTGACACATATTCTATACATGATATAATTCCTCTCATGTGACACATTCTATACATGATATAATTCCTCTCATGTGACACATTGATATAATTCCTCTCATGTGACATATATTCTATACATGATATAATTCCTCTCATGTGACATATATTCTATACATGATATAATTCCTCTCATGTGACATATATTCTATACATGATATAATTCCTCTCATGTGACACATATTCTATACATGATATAATTCCTCTCATGTGACACATATTCTTGCGATAACATGGTCTTCTTTATGGATTCTCCACGATTCTGGGTGAGTTGACTTGCCACAGCTAGATACATGTTTAAGCAATCTGATATATCACTGCCCCATCATTGTATTGGGCACCCTCTTCCCCTGTTGCCGTTAACTCTGTCTTCAGCTATTAATCTTTCCATGCTGTTATGTCTCTTTATATGACCAAAAAACACAACTTTCTTGTTAGGATGTTGTTAAGGTATATACATGATATAATGCATATTCTATTTATAATATCAATATTTCATAAATTGTATAATCCGGTAACTCCAAGTTTTTCACCTGTGCTGAAATTGGATATGTCAGACCAAAAGGCACATATACCAGAGTCAAGATATGCGTCATGACAGTGCATTCCATTATCCAGACTACATCTTGTTAACCAGCAGATACAGTATACAGGAATCATGCTTGCTCAGAGAAAAGGTTCAGTATCTGATGACACAGGCACAATACGTCTATTTACTAGTTCACTGGCATTGGATCACCTCAAGCAAGATGTAATTGATCCAAGCATAAATCTCTGATTATCTCCTCCCTGGAGACTGCCACCCAGGGGCATGTTTTTTTGTCTAAAATAAAAAGTCCGGGGACCAAATGAGTGAAAAACCGTAACGCCGCACTGTCACTACAAATTCATCTCCTGGTGGCATATAGGAATGCTGTCACAGGCTAGGGAAGTCCACCTGAACTAAAGACATGCCAAAATTGGATGTGTTAGGCCTACATGGCACATAATGGTACATTCATGCTCCCCGGTGGAAATTACACACATATTCGTGTTGGTTGTCAGAGAGAGAATGCAAAAAAAACAACAACAGTGTAGCATATTCTATTTCAATGTATAGGATCACATCAAGCTAAACAAGAACTTTTTCCCATGTCCATCTATTCAAATAATACTTCATATAGAAGTCCATCACAACTCAGAAAACATACAGATTTTACAAATTAGTATATAAGAGAGAGTGTGAAAACTCACAACTCTGAATGGAAGAAAAAGTAGAATGTATTTTAAGACTGTTCTGTGTTCTGTCTATCAATCAGTCTTTCTGTCTAGTCTAGTCATGGTAGTCTAGTCTAATCTAATCTTATTGAATATAGTCTAATCAATCTTATCTATCTATGTTACTTCATTGCCGAATGTGGTGCATAGAGCAGAAACCAGTGCTCACCAGTTTTAGCGATGTAATGTTACTGTGTGTAATTTTTGCATGTTGTTGAGACCTATAGAGCAGAAACCAGTGCTCACCAGTTTTAGCGATGTAATGTTTACTGTGTGTAATTTTTGCATGTTGTTGAGACCTATAGGCATATCTTTTTGATGGTGGTTTTGTGAAGAGTTTCTCTTGGCCTTCATTTCTTTTTGATGGTGGTTTTGTGAAGAGTTTCTCTTGGCCTTCATTTCTTTTTGATGGTGGTTTTGTGAAGAGTTTCTCTTGGCCTTCATTTCTTTTTGATGGTGGTTTTGTGAAGAGTTTCTCTTGGCCTTCATTTCTTTTTGATGGTGGTTTTGTGAAGAGTTTCTCTTGACCTTCATTTCTTTTTGATGGTGGTTTTGTGAAGAGTTTCTCTTGGCCTTCATTTCTTTTTGATGGTGGTTTTGTGAAGAGTTTCTCTTGGCCTTCATTTCTTTTTGATGGTGGTTTTGTGAAGAGTTTCTCTTGGCCTTCATTTCTTTTTGATGGTGGTTTTGTGAAGAGTTTCTCTTGGCCTTCATTTCTTTTTGATGGTGGTTTTGTGAAGAGTTTCTCTTGGCCTTCATTTCTTTTTGATGGTGGTTTTGTGAAGAGTTTCTCTTGGCCTTCATTTCTTTTTGATGGTGGTTTTGTGAAGAGTTTCTCTTGGCCTTCATATCTTTTTGATGGTGGTTTTGTGAAGAGTTTCTCTTGGCCTTCATTTCTTTTTGATGGTGGTTTTGTGAAGAGTTTCTCTTGGCCTTCATTTCTTTTTGATGGTGGTTTTGTGAAGAGTTTCTCTTGGCCTTCATTTCTTTTTGATGGTGGTTTTGTGAAGAGTTTCTCTTGGCCTTCATTTCTTTTTGATGGTGGTTTTGTGAAGAGTTTCTCTTGGCCTTCATTTCTTTTTGATGGTGGTTTTGTGAAGAGTTTCTCTTGGCCTTCATTTCTTTTTGATGGTGGTTTTGTGAAGAGTTTCTCTTGGCCTTCATTTCTTTTTGATGGTGGTTTTGTGAAGAGTTTCTCTTGGCCTTCATTTCTTTTTGATGGTGGTTTTGTGAAGAGTTTCTCTTGGCCTTCATTTCTTTTTGATGGTGGTTTTGTGAAGAGTTTCTCTTGGCCTTCATTTCTTTTTGATGGTGGTTTTGTGAAGAGTTTCTCTTGGCCTTCATTTCTTTTTGATGGTGGTTTTGTGAAGAGTTTCTCTTGGCCTTCATTTCTTTTTGATGGTGGTTTTGTGAAGAGTTTCTCTTGGCCTTCATTTCTTTTTGATGGTGGTTTTGTGAAGAGTTTCTCTTGGCCTTCATTTCTTTTTGATGGTGGTTTTGTGAAGAGTTTCTCTTGGCCTTCATTTCTTTTTGATGGTGGTTTTGTGAAGAGTTTCTCTTGGCCTTCATTTCTTTTTGATGGTGGTTTTGTGAAGAGTTTCTCTTGGCCTTCATTTCTTTTTGATGGTGGTTTTGTGAAGAGTTTCTCTTGGCCTTCATTTCTTTTTGATGGTGGTTTTGTGAAGAGTTTCTCTTGGCCTTCATTTCTTTTTGATGGTGGTTTTGTGAAGAGTTTCTCTTGGCCTTCATTTCTTTTTGATGGTGGTTTTGTGAAGAGTTTCTCTTGGCCTTCATTTCTTTTTGATGGTGGTTTTGTGAAGAGTTTCTCTTGGCCTTCATTTCTTTTTGATGGTGGTTTTGTGAAGAGTTTCTCTTGGCCTTCATTTCTTTTTGATGGTGGTTTTGTGAAGAGTTTCTCTTGGCCTTCATTTCTTTTTGATGGTGGTTTTGTGAAGAGTTTCTCTTGGCCTTCATTTCTTTTTGATGGTGGTTTTGTGAAGAGTTTCTCTTGGCCTTCATTTCTTTTTGATGGTGGTTTTGTGAAGAGTTTCTCTTGGCCTTCATTTCTTTTTCCACCTGGTATCCATTTAATACTGGTAGTGGCAGTTTATGTTCATTCATTCTAAGTATATGCCTGATGTAAATCCAGCATTTACACTGTCGCAGTTGATCAAATATATTATAGAGGATGGAGTAGGCTGGCACACTATAGCACAGTGATCCAAATGCCATGATGAAGTCAGATTTATCAGGCTAGAAAGTGCAGATATTGCTACAGAGCTGTAAACCATGACACAATGCATTCCGATCTCTGGACTACATCCTGATAACTGATTGGAGTTTGAGAATGAACGCATAAGAAGACGAAATACATTATTATTGACCCAATTTCCCTATTGGAGTAGAAATGATAGGATGAACAAATGTAGATTAGTATTTCTGATTGCTGTAGGAAAAAAGAGCAGAATGGCCTCTGATTGATGATACTATGACAAACTTACCCGTGGCAAAGAATGTATACCCCCTCCGAGTAAAAGGCCTCTTCAATAGGCATTGCACTAAGTCGAAAGCTGGTCCCTTGGGTATAAAAGAAAGCTCAGAGAAACCACCCCACTGCACATGAAGTAAGAGCAAGTTGCTCGCAATTCCTGGGGGATAGTGACAAAGAAGGATGCGACAAGAATGTGTTCTATCTCCATTGTTATCCATCACATATATCGATTAGATATGTACAATTGCCAACACTAATGAAGAATACAATCTAAATAACTTCCTGAGCGAACTTCGTTTTGCAGACAATCAAGCAATAATAGCAACAATGAAATAACAACTACAACAACATATAAATAGACTCACGCAACATGTAAGGACTTTAACATGAAGATGAATACAGAAAGAACTGAGGTAATGCCAATCACAAAGAGAAAGAAACTTCACTATTCTAATTGAAACAACTTAAACAGGTGAAAGAATTCACTTATCTTGGAAGCATCATGTCATCAAATGGGAAAAACACCAAAGAAAATTCAACATAGATGCAACATAGCATACCGTATCTTAGGGCAGATATTGCCTATAAATATGATATATAAAAACAAATATGTGAACACAAAAACTGCACTATATAAAACGATCATCATACCATCACTATGCTACCAATGTCAATCGTGGACACTAACAATGGTCAATAGTTAGATACCAATAGCTAGATTCCAAAAGAAAACTTTTTACAACAGAAATGTCTTGTCTATATCAAATCATCAGAGTAACAATAAGAGACAGAATCAGAAATGAAAACATCAGAAGACTAACAAACACAATGCCAATTCTGGATTACATCGGAAGACAACAGATTAAGTTGTTTTCACATGCTTCCAGACTACCATCAGACAGTGCCTCTCAAAAAGTGTTACTATACAGACATGATGGATACAAAGCCAGGGGCAGATCTTGCAAATGATGGATTACATAAATAAAAGAGTCAATGAAAAAAACATATATGAAGCACTCAAAAAAGCCATCTAAGAGAACTCTTCTATTCCTGATGTTGCAAGGCATAAAGGGGTATAAAGCGAAAAGAAAGAAAGGAAGTGACAAACAAACAGCAAAGAGTGTAGAGAGTTAGGAAGTCCAATAGCAGATCTTTAAAATAAGCAAATGATAGTTAATAACACAGGGGATGAAGATGTTCAAGTGGTTACAGGTGGTTAATAATACAGGGGATGAAGATGTTCAAGTGTTTACAGATGGTTAATAACACAGGGGATAAAGATGTTCAAGTGTTTACAGATAGTTAATAACACAGGGGATGAAGAAGTTCAAGTGTTTACAGATGGATCTGTCCGTTGTGCAGAAAAATCTGGCTAAGGTTTCATAGCTAGTGCAAGTGGTACAGTTATTGCACACTTTCAAGCACACTGAAGTATATAGGACAACTACTTTCAGTATGAGGTTGGAGGTTGAGGCAATTACTGCAACGCAATTACTGCAACTCTCTAAGGGCTCTCTGAGACTCATCTTACTAGGGCTGTTATAGTGTACAATTCTAAGTCAGAAAGATTAAAAATGGTCATTGTTGGTACAAGTGGATGGACTCTATAGCCTGTTCCAACCTTCTGGGTGTCACATGAATTTGCAGCCCAGGAAATGAGAGAACAGATACATTGGCGTTAATTGCACCTATAGTCAGTTAATTGAGAATGATAGAGATAAGAATGGATAAGGGAGACATTTTGCATTTTGTGGTTGCTTGGTGAGCACCTGTTGCATATAGACACTGCTGTAGATGATGTATCTAGGATATGGTTGGGAGAATTTCATAATCAGTGTGGTATGAGTAGGACTGGACATCTGAGGGCCAGAATGAGTAATTTGTTCATCCAGCGAGCCACAAGAACCATCAATTTGCCTACACTGTGATATTTGTTTAAGGAGACTGAGCACCCATGGGTTTGCCCAGCGTGCTGTGGTTTTGGCTCATAATCAGTAATCTGCTTAGGCTTTCCTGGTAGTTTTTATTTATATAATTTTCAGGTTCATAAATCAGCATTCAGTTTCAGCAAGAAAGGAGTTGTTTCATATAAACAGTCCAAGCCGAATATGCAGTCACATTTTAGCTCAAATGATAGAAGGCAAGACAAAGGCAACCAAAAGGTAAAAACTGTTTGTGTTGTATTTTCTATACACTTTAGGTTGACCCCGCTGAGGGGAGACTACTTTTCAAAGCATTGCATACCACTGAGAATTGAAGCATTGCACACAGCTGAGAGATGGAGATTTGCACACCGCTGAGAGATAGAGCATTGCACACCGCTGAGAGCTTGAAGATTGCACACCGCTGGGAAGATGGAACATTGCACACCGCTGGGAACATGGAGCATTGCACAACACAAATGCAAAGTTATGCACACAGTGACATCCTATGATCATATCCTATTACAATGGGGAAGGATCCGTTGGATTAACCTCATGCCCCATCCCCCCATTTTCTAGTCTTCAAATAAATAAAATTGTCCATAAGCTGTTGAATAAATATAACCAAAGGAAATAATCCTTGGAAAAACAAGTAACACAGATTTGTCTACCCTTTTTTACTTTATTTCATTTCACTTTCTGAAGGTAAGACCATTATCTGGGAATGTACCGAAATAACAATGGAGAAACCTCCGTATTGGGATTGAAATTCAAGATCCGTATTACTTGTAATTCATTGGTATTGAAATGAACAAGACAAACATACACTTGGGGCAAAGTTAGAATTTTATATTGAAGAGCAAAGAAAGCAATGGGTTTTACAAGGGGTTTTGAAGTTGATCTTTAATAAATTCATTAATTTAAGGAATGATGCAGAAATTTTTTCAAAGTGTTCTATCAGAATATGTTTGTTTATGATGTGTTTCTTCTTGATGTGACTTGAATATGGCATTTGTTATATGTGGTAGTTTACACAGAGACTGCACTATTGGAGTAATATGCTGGTATGAATTTTTTCAATAAACTGTACTGTGGCCACGAGACTTCAGATAGGGCTGTAGAGCAAAGTAGTTTCATATGGCCACAATGTTCTTGTTGTTGTGTGGTACATTGGACAGTTCTGCAGAATAAAATATATAATAATTAAATTATATGTACAAATGATAACTATAATCTACTGTTCAAAACCATCTGACAGCAGCGTGAAAGAATGCATCCACTCTTGTGTGAAATGTTTACATAATGAAAGAATGCATTCACTCTTGTGTAAAATGTTTACATAATGAAAGAATGCATCCACTCTTGTGTGAAATGTTTACATAATGAAAGAATGCATCCACTCTTGTGTGAAATGTTGACATAATGAAAGAATGCATCCACTCTTGTGTGAAATGTTTACATAATGAAAGAATGCATCCACTCTTGTGTGAAATGTTGACATAATGAGAGAATTGTGCATGATATCATAGTTGTCATCTTATTTTTCCATAAAACCATATTTTTAAGAATCGTATTAAACCGTATTAAGCACCCCAAAGAAACCCCACAAATTAAAAAAAAAAATTTTTTTGCGCCCATCAATATGTTAAATATGTGCAAAACATCCACATTAGTATTAATTACTGAAGATGTAAAAATCAAGAAAAAAATAAAATTAACAATAACATTTTTGTGGGTTTTTTTTTTGGCCCTCGAAATGAGTATTAATACGGAAAATCCTTAATAGTTGACATCTATGATGATATAATAGAAGAAAAATGTCAGAAAAATACAAATGAACACACATTTGTACACCACTCAACAGAATAAAAAAAAGTATAAAGAAATCACACACATTTGTGATTCATACAGTAGAATAAGAAATAAAAGCAAAGAAAGCAAACACATATTTTCAGCTGGAGAACTGACAAGACAAAAAAATGTATGCCAGCTGTTAAAATATTTTAATATCTTGGAATGCAGTGATCTTATTCTTCTTCTTTTTTCCTTCCTCTTTTACCCTTTACGGGTGTCGAGGGAGATACAATGTTCTTGTTCTCGCTTTTCTGGCAGCTTCAGATAATGTTATTTGGTGTTCGTGTAATGTCTCTTTGATGTTGTCGATCCAGCGTACTCTAGGTCTACCACTGGCTCTTCTTTCTACTTCTCCTCTCTTCATATATGCTTTATAAACTAATGAATCACATGGCATTCTTTCCGGATGACCAAACCATTGTATCTGTTGGTTTTGTATGTATTGTAGAATTGATATGACACCCACTCTTTCTCTTATGACATTGTTTCTAATTCTGTGACTTCTCGTCACTCCTGTGACTTTTCTCAGACATCTCATCTCTGTTGTAACCAGTTGTCTTTTATGTTTTGTTGTTAAGGACAATGTTTGACATGGATAGCACAGGGTTAGAATGAAGATACTTTGGATAAGATGTTTGTTTTTTTTAAATATTAAAAAAATCTAATAATTTAAATCATTTAAATGCAGTAATAAAACAATTAATTTCAATGATTTAACTATTCATTTATTGTTGTTGTTGTTACAACCATGCTCCATTAACTTTATTTCCAGCATTTAAATGAATCAGCCACTAACATAATGCAAAAAGCCCTGGCAGTTATGCAGATCTATGTACTAAGCCAGGTAGGATGTGGCAGCCGTGACTTCAAGCGCAACATGCTGAAGAAGACAACCAAGGGAAACCATTGGGGGTATTTGTTTTTCAAATTGTAATTTTAGTTTCTAATATTAACCCCTTGGCTGTGCGGGGTAAAAATATCAAATCGTAACTGCAGTGCAGGAATATTTTAAGTAATTGTTTTCCCCTAACCAATTTTCCCATCGCATTCTCGCATTCAAGAATTTTATTGCATCTTCTTCTTCAGCGTTCATTCTCAAACTTCCACTGGATCTCTCTTGACCATGGTCCTACCAGATTTCCAGCAGGATGTAGTCCAGAGAATGGAAATGCATTGTGTCATTGTTTTATTTGTGCCAATGGCCAGACACATCCTTCTTTTATGGGTTTGAGTGTATTATTGCTGTATACTCTTAATTTATGAATTTACAAGCATAATGCTTCTTTATATTATTGAGGAGATATCAAATTTTAGATATACATTTGTCTCGCAAAATGAAACATTATTTCAAACAAATAATCATAATAATCCATTTTATTCCAGACGTAAAGTTTTTCCTATCACTAATATGCTTGTCTGCACATTTATTTGTCTCATCACAAATATGTTGTATAATAGTATCATGCGATTACACATTCAAAGATTCTGAAAACGTTTTCATTATCAATGTTCTGAATTATTACACCATTATGCGATAAAACAAAAATGTGGGCTTATCACATGAGATACACTACTCAGTGTCAGTATTTATCACCAGCGCATACTCTACCACCACCACCACCAATCCCTGGAGCAGCAGCCGTAACTTTATCACCGCAAGACCTTTATAGGCCTTTACAATGATGTGGTCAACATGATCTTTGAAACTCTGACTTCGGTCCAACATAACCCCCAAGTATTTCAATGTACTAGTTCTCTCGAGGACATTCCCTGCTCGAGGTAACCTGTGGCGTGGACGTGTTTACTATGTGATTATTCAGGGAAAACAATGTTATCAATGTTTTTGATGGATTAGCTAAAACTCCAGAATTACTGCACCACTCCCCTTTACAATCAAGCTTCCTCTGCAAACATTGTAAATAGTGAAATAGATTTCTGGAGATGGTACCAATGATTAAATTTTGATAGTTTTTATAGTCTACGGTTATCCACTTGTTCATGATTTGTGCATAGCCACTGGCTGTTTTCACCATGTTTCTGATCTATTTATTGGAACTGGTCATTGTTATTATGGTATGTCAAATATAGAGACCTCAGAGCAAAACTGGAGATGGCAGTTACAAAATGCATTGAACTAGCACAGCAACAGAAGTTGGAGGCCAAACATGACAAAGACAGTGAGGAATACTCTTCAGATTCAGATGAGGTCAGTGGAGAATCTAATAATTACTATTTATGATTACAGAACCTAATTTCATTTATTAATAATTGCGACATGCTGAAGTCGGATGTGTCAGACCGAAAGCAACAGAGCTGTAAACCATGACACAACACATTCTGTTCTCCTGACTACAGGATTTTGAGAATAAATGCAGAAGAAATAGGTGGGTAGAGAAATTAATAGGATATTTTGATGCTGACGTTTGGGGATCTCCCTGACATAGTGGTTACGCCATTTGCTTTATACTCTAGAGGTCATGGGTTTGAATCCTGCTTGTGATGTCTTGTTTATAAAGCACATTTTTTCAGAGATCCTTAGGGGTTTGAGGTTATGGAGTTACATGCTATGAGCTTGAGTAAGATAAACTTGAGTTTGATAAAGTCAATCCTTTATATCTTTGTTTTATTTGTTTGTTCTGGATGAAGTACATTTTAGAAAAAACATTTACTGTGTGGTTTTAGTGATTTCTACACCCAAATTACCGTATGTTTTCACTTTTTTTGCTTATCAGATGGAGGATATAGTTAACCTCTAGTATGTCCTTGTTGAGATATCTCAACAAAGATGGCGAAAACGGCAAATTCCGTTGTTAAGTTATTTAAACCGTTGTTATGACCGTTTTTGGCTGTTGGAATCACATGATTTTAATATAAATGTGACAAGAATAAGCACATCATAATTATAAGTAGTATTCTACTCTCGATGCTGGTGTAATGTATGAAAAATAGGAAACTGCTGGACAATAAATTGTAAATATTGAGAGACAACTGTCCATATCGGGATCAATTGGGTTATAATGGCTGTCAATAAGTACAGTTATCGTAAAGTCATTATGGATTGGAATGATAAAGAATTCTAGGGAATTAAGTTTGTTTTCAAATTAGAAATGGTAACATGTTGTTTTCGTTATGGAATGACATGAAACAAGTAGACCAAATCATGTATGTAAGGATGTATGTATGTTATACCTGAGAGATTTACTGAAGCAGAGATCTGAGCACCTATGGACATCTCTGGTGTGTGAAGAGGATAATCAATAGACCTAATACCTAATGTATTGACGGATTACCAATTTGACTGGGTCAAAGTGTAGCTGTTATTTCATGTGATTGCAAGGCTTAGTACACAGAGAATGGCTGGCATTCATAAACTTCCGAAATGGGGCAGGGCCAAATGACATGGCCATCATGCTAGAGCAAGGTGCATTCGTTCAGACGACAAGCTGTATGACAATGAAAATTTTGGCAGTAACCAAAGCTTTGCAATGGGTGTGCTCGCAGACTATCTGCAAGCATGCCTGTATACTCAGTGACTTGATGAGCATGATTGTGAAAGTTCAGGCAGGATACATTCAGGAACAGTGGCTGGATGCAGTGAAGAATTCTTGTATGCATAAAGTGACTTTCATTTTTGTGCCGGGACATGTGGGAGTCCTGGGTAATGAGAGAGCAGATAGGTTGGCCACACATGCTGCTACTATGGCTGATGGTGGAGCGATGGATCGAGCAGAAATTTTGAAATGCCCTACGGAAAAATGCACAAACAAATGACTGTATAAGTGATGGTGATTCTTGTTCCATGACTAGAATAAAGAAATTTGGTTTGAAATGTGGTGTCGCTAGAAAGTAGCGGTTTTGTGGGCGAGGAAGAATGATGGTAAATCAACTGCGTACTGGGACCGTCAATCAACTAGTAATGGCGGCTACACTCAAGGAGAGATCTGAGCACCTATGGACTTGTCCGGAGTGAGTGATGATGATCCAACGACTAACTAACTAACTAACTAACAACCTTCTCACACCTCTTGTATCTCATACAGAAACATAACTTAGACCAATATATGAAGTATTCAACTCTTTATTTACATATACAAAAATTATTTTAAAATCTCTGAGAACAAAAAAGTTATTGCGTTTTCTAAAAACTTATGTTTGGCAGTTTTTGTGAACCTTTTTTACCACTTTTTCATATCACACATAAAAAAAAAATACATATTTGCAGTATTCATTTCGTTATTTACATGTGCAAAAATTATTTTAAAATCACTAAAAACAAAAGTTATTGATTTTTCCAAACGCACACCAAAAATAACACTTATTGTCAAAAACAAATCCATGTGGCTGGAGAAAGATTGCTTTTTTAAAAAGTCGGCTTGCTAAAGATTAAAATCACTTTTTCTGCAGAAATTATGTACTAAAATTTATGTACTGTATAATAATGTAGATCAGGATGCTCAAATGTAGGGAGAACAAGAATAAAATGTGTATATTTGGTTGTTACTTTCAGATTGTCAGTCAGTCAAGTACTGCTCTCACACAGTGTGTTCGCAAAGATCTTTCTATGGCTATTCGAGACCTAATAGAACATGGAATGATGGAAATGAAACAGTCTTCCAGTCTGACCTCATTTGGGTGTTTTCCAAGCCGATCAGCTCACGTGTCGCGCATGCTTCATGGCTGGGACTTGTTTATGAAATATTATGAGATGAAGGTATGAGCTGATCAATTCACATGGCTTCCATGAATACTCTTGACCAGTCATCTCTATCTTTACCCATCATATGTCATATATCCTGCCGAAGACATATGTGTCGGACCATTGGAGCAAATAAAACAACGACACAATGCATTTCCATTCTCTGGACTACATTCTGTTGGAAATCTAGTAGGATCATGGTCCTGCTACAAGGGAGATCCAGCGGGAGTTTGAGAATGAACGCTAAAGAAGATGAAGAAGATATGCCATATATTATCACTGTTATTCTTCTATGTTCTTTCTAATACTTCTGCAGATTAGTAGGATGTGGTTTAGAAAATGGAATGCATTGTGTCATGGTTTACAACTGTGCTACGATATCCATGCCTTTCTGCCTGACACATCCGATTTAAGCATGGTTGCTCTGCTAATTTGCATCTTCTTCCGTGTTTGTTCTCAAACTCCCACCAATTCCATGCATTTCATAAGAGGCTCATAACTAGTTTATATGAAATCTGTCTTCTTCTTCTTCTTCTTCTGTGTGCACTCTTAAACTTCTGCAGATTAGCAGGATGTAGCCTGAAGAACAGAATGCTTATGGTTTATGGCTTTAACATGGCTAACCATGTTAACTTCTAACATGGCTTATGACATCTGTGCTTTTTTGGTCAGACACATCTGACTTCAGTATGGTTCCTGGATCGCTTTGACCTTCTATGGGATGGAACAGCCAACTTCACCCCAAAACGTTCTTAGTCATTTCCTATGACATGCATGGTAGATAACAGTATTCTTGGACCTCAGCAACACACGGGCATATGAAAGCTGTAACATCCATTGCTTTGAAACAAGTTTATCTGTTTATGAAATTTAGGGATAGAGGAGTTGTCTGGAGACGACCCTCGTTTGTGCTGAGTATATTGTGGAATTTGTCGCCTCTTTTATTTCGGTGGGCCATCATTTTTGTGGTCGGCCTCTAGGTCTGCCTTCACTGTATCTGTGTAGCATAGCTTGCTGTGGTATTTTGTCTGATGGTAGTCTGCTGATGTGTGCAAACCATTTGATCTGTTGTCCCTTGATGTATTCTAAGATTGGGGTGATGCCGGTTCTTTGTCTGTCCTCATTCCTCACCCTGTCTCTTAGTAATATTCTTAGGATTCTGCATAAGCATGCCATTTCAGTTGTCGCAAGTTTACATTTATTTTGTGCCGTCATCGTCCATGTTTTGCTTTGGTAGCACAGCGTTGGTATAATAATCGTTTTGAATAGTGTTATTTTGGTGTTTGAATCTACATTTTTGTTTCTGAAGATTGGTGTCATTTGCCCTAGGACTTGGTATGCTTTACTACATCTGTTGTGTATTTCTTTGCTGCTCTTGCCATCTGTTGTATTGCTTCCTAGGTAATGTGAATTCTGTCACTTAAGTCTGTAGTTTCCAATATATATATATATTTTGGTGTTTCTTTCTGTGCTTCCTATCTTCATTACATCGGTCTTATCTATATTTATCTTCATGTTAAAGTTTTGACATGTTGATGTAATCTATTTGTCTTTGTAGCTGCTCTTCTGATGATGCTACTAGTGCTTGGTCGCCTGTAAATAGCAATTTGTCTAAGTTATTCTTCAGATTGTTATCTTCCGTTGTCTTTGCTACTTTGCAGATGGATCTATGTATATTATGAACAATAGGGGGATAGTAAGCATCCCTGTCTCACTCTCGAGTGAATTTGGAAATTATCTGATGTACCTGTGTTCGTTCTTACTGCGCATTGACTATTGGCGTATATGCTCTGACATAGGCTTATCAGATGTTGGTAACAATGCTCAAGGCATTGTTCAGGAGAAATCAAGAGAAGCACTGAAGATAAACAAATCAGGGAATTATTTCGGAGAAAGCAAGAGAAGGAATGAATATAAACAGTTTAGGGCATTGTTCAGGAGAAATCAAGAGAAGCATTGAAGATAAACAAATCAGGGAATTATTTCGGAGAAAACAAGAGAAGGAATGAATATAAACAAATCAAGGAATTATTTTGGAGAAAGCAAGAGAAGGAATGAATATAAACAAATCAAGGAATTATTTTGGAGAAAGCAAGAGAAGGAATGAATATAAACAAATCAGGGAATTATTTAGGAGAAAGCAAGAGAAGGATTGGATTGAATATAAACAGATCAGGTAAAAAACCAGTTCCCTTCCTTGCTGTCTTTACCTCGCATAACCTATGTGCCTGGTACACAATTACAGTTGGGTCGACTGGAGGAGCGGTCGTGTCAGGCGAGAAATCACGATCTGGATTATTTTTTATTTGTCTAGACGTGGTTTTGAACTTGGCACCAGGTGTTAGCAAGCAAGCTCACTATTTACTTGAATACAGTGCAACAGTAATTATTAGATATTATATTTTAGATATAAATTTATGAGAAATCTGAAAGTGTGCACTTTTTCTGTTGAATTTCAGCATGGACGTGAATATAATGAGTCCCCAGCAAGGAAGCTTTCTCAATCATTTCATTTGGACAATATTGGAGGCAAACCTATTACTGCCAAACAGACTTTGCTTGGAGCAATAGACAGTGTCATAAAGTCGCATGCACCACTTCGACGCAGTGAAGATGCTCAATTGAAGGCTTTTGTTTGCTTGGCACTTAAGTAATTAAAAAGAAAGAAAAACATTGTTTTTGTTGCATGTGACTTTCCCTACCAGTTCGGTCTTCAAAGTGTCATCTTTTTATGTGCCTAAAATATTTCACTTGTTTGGTTTTTATTTTTCATATTTTTTCTTTCATTCCTAATTTGTCCACCTTGTTTGTTTCACTTTCCATACAATTCTCCTTATTCTTCTGTTTATCCACATCTCAAAGGCATTAATTTCCTGCTCATTATCCAGATTTCAGCTTCATACATACATACAACATCTTGCTGGGAGCAGAAGGAGAAGCAAAGAATAGCAACACTTACCTTGCATGCATATCATAAGAGACAAATAAGGTTTAAGGGGTGGAGTTGGCAGTCTCATTCTATTTAGGGTCAAGTTGACCCAGAAGCCATGCTGAAGTTGGATGTGTCAGGCTGAAAGGCACAGATATCAGAGCGAAATTGTAAACCATGGGACTACACTTTTCATTCTCTGGACTGCATCCTACTAATTTGCTTGGTTAATCAACTGCAGGTGACCTGTGCTTTTGTCAGAAAGACTATGGACTGTCAAGAGCTACTTGCTCGCAGCTAAAAAGACTATTTCATCATCATCACTGTAGAGAACTAAATGGAAACTATAGACTAGAAGATAGCAACAAATTGAACAGAAATGAACAAGTCAAGATATTTCGACTGAGAACAAGAAACTGCCATCTACAACAGTGGTTCCCAAACTGTTCCAGCATATGCCTTCCTTGGACATTTTGCTCCCCTCCCCTCACTTTTAGATCCCATTTTAACTCCAACCAACTTTTTCACCTATGTCGTAGGGAACATACTTTACAAACAGTTATTAAACAATAGACACACTCTTGTGTTGTAGGTTATTAAACAATAGACACACCCATGTGTTGTAGGTTATTAAACAATAGACACACCCATGTGTTGCAGGTTATTGTTTGAGCTACAGAGTATTGGTGCATTTTGCTAGCTTTGCCCTAAAAAAATGTAATTATTTGAGTAACTGTCTAATGTATTAATGCCATTTTTTTGCATATGATTTTATTTTTGGTTAGACACAACAAAGTTATACTTTGTATTTGTGCATCATGTCCAGTTTTTGTGCACGAATGAAATCCTTTGATCTTTGTCAACATACTAATTATTGTGTCTCGAGTAAAGAAGTTTTACTACTTTAGACATTACATCGGATACAATTGTAAATCCCATCTGTCTTGTGTTTGAGAATACAAATTTCACACTTAAATAATGCCAAATGTATGATAAATAAATCATGTGTAAATGATGTCTCATATAATTGATTGTAAACACCCTAATATTTGTATGTGATATGTGTGGTGACAAGTACTCTTAATCTATATCGCATATAAGCGAAAATTGAGAACTAATGAATTCAATTTAATGAAAAAAGTGTATTCATACGGGTCTACACCATTTTCATTTCACACACAAAATTTGAATTAAATGCGTTATTTATTTGTTGAGATACATGATTTTAAAGTGGGACAAAGCTGGTGAACTTGTTACATTAATAGGTGCACTGAGCAATAACTTTTACCAGATAGTTTGCTCTTCTACTCATATTTTGTTTATTTCCAGTGAGCGCAAGTTGGTAACCTGGCTCCGCCTTCTCTTCAGAACTCAGACACTCATTAACAATTACTACCAAGATTGGAGCTATGTGTCTTGTACAGGTGAATTTTGTTTACATTATCTCATTCTTCTCAAAGTTCACAGTTTTAACCTTTAGCACGCTGGATTAAAATAACACACTCTTATTTCCTGTCAATGGATTCTTTTTTGAAAAATATTTTTGTTTGTTGTTGTTTTGGAAATCAATAACTTGTTTGTTTTGAGAGATTAAATAGCAATTTTGGACATGTAAATAACGAATTGTAAATATATGTATAATTTGCTTCTTTGTATTTGTGGTACAAATACATTGACAACTAGATGTGTACTACATTTTCTCATACATTGACAACTAGATGTTGTCTCATACATTGACAACTAGATGTTGTCTCATACATTGACAACTAGATGTTGTCTCATACATTGACAACTAGATGTTGTCTCATACATTGACAACTAGATGTGTACTACATTTTCTCATACATTGACAACTAGATGTTGTCTCATACATTGACAACTAGATGTCTCATACATTGACAACTAGATGTGTACTACATTTTCTCATACATTGACAACTAGATGTTGTCTCATACATTGACAACTAGATGTTGTCTCATACATTGACAACTAGATGTTGTCTCATACATTGACAACTAGATGTGTACTACATTTTCTCATACTTTGACAACTAGATGTTGTCTCATACATTGACAACTAGATGTTGTCTCATACATTGACAACTAGATGTGTACTACATTTTCTCATACATTGACAACTAGATGTTGTCTCATACATTGACAACTAGATGTTGTCTCATACATTGATATGAGAAAATGATAAAGATGTTTTTCCATTAAAAAAACAAAACAAGTGCAACCAAATATGGGTGTTTGAAAAATGCAATAATTTTTTTCTTCTTAGAGATTTAAAAATAATTTTTGTAAATAAAGAATTTAATACTGCATTGGTATTTTAACATATGTTAGAAAATTATCATTCTACTGTCTACATGTAGCTATATGTTTTCTCATTCTACTGTCTACATGTAGCTATATGTTTTCTCATTCTACTGTCTACATGTAGCTCTATGTTTTCTCATTCTACTGTCTACATGTAGCTCTATGTTTTCTCATTCTACTGTCTACATGTAGCTATATGTTTTCTCATTCTACTGTCTACATGTAGCTCTATGTTTTCTCATTCTACTGTCTACATGTAGCTCTATGTTTTCTCATTCTACTGTCTACATGTAGCTGTATGTTTTCTCATTCTACTGTCTACATGTAGCTGTATGTTTTCTCATTCTACTGTCTACATGTAGCTGTATGTTTTCTCATTCTACTGTCTACATGTAGCTCTATGTTTTCTCATTCTACTGTCTACATGTAGCTCTATGTTTTCTCATTCTACTGTCTACATGTAGCTGTATGTTTTCTCATTCTACTGTCTACATGTAGCTGTATGTTTTCTCATTCTACTGTCTACATGTAGCTCTATGTTTTCTCATTCTACTGTCTACATGTAGCTCTATGTTTTCTCATTCTACTGTCTACATGTAGCTCTATGTTTTCTCATTCTACTGTCTACATGTAGCTCTATGTTTTCTCATTCTACTGTCTACATGTAGCTCTATGTTTTCTCATTCTACTGTCTACATGTAGCTCTATGTTTTCTCATTCTACTGTCTACATGTAGCTCTATGTTTTCTCATTCTACTGTCTACATGTAGCTCTATGTTTTCTCATTCTACTGTCTACATGTAGCTCTATGTTTTCTCATTCTACTGTCTACATGTAGCTCTATGTTTTCTCATTCTACTGTCTACATGTAGCTCTATGTTTTCTCATTCTACTGTCTACATGTAGCTGTATGTTTTCTCATTCTACTGTCTACATGTAGCTATATGTTTTCTCATTCTACTGTCTACATGTAGCTCTATGTTTTCTCATTCTACTGTCTACATGTAGCTGTATGTTTTCTCATTCTACTGTCTACATGTAGCTGTATGTTTTCTCATTCTACTGTCTACATGTAGCTGTATGTTTTCTCATTCTACTGTCTACATGTAGCTCTATGTTTTCTCATTCTACTGTCTACATGTAGCTCTATGTTTTCTCATTCTACTGTCTACATGTAGCTCTATGTTTTCTCATTCTACTGTCTACATGTAGCTCTATGTTTTCTCATTCTACTGTCTACATGTAGCTCTATGTTTTCTCATTCTACTGTCTACATGTAGCTGTATGTTTTCTCATTCTACTGTCTACATGTAGCTATATGTTTTCTCATTCTACTGTCTACATGTAGCTCTATGTTTTCTCATTCTACTGTCTACATGTAGCTGTATGTTTTCTCATTCTACTGTCTACATGTAGCTATATGTTTTCTCATTCTACTGTCTACATGTAGCTATATGTTTTCTCATTCTACTGTCTACATGTAGCTATATGTTTTCTCATTTTACTGTCTACATGTAGCTATATGTTTTCTCATTCTACTGTCTACATGTAGCTATATGTTTTCTCATTCTACTGTCTACATGTAGCTATATGTTTTCTCATTCTACTGTCTACATGTAGCTCTATGTTTTCTCATTCTACTGTCTACATGTAGCTATATGTTTTCTCATTCTACTGTCTACATGTAGCTATATGTTTTCTCATTCTACTGTCTACATGTAGCTGTATGTTTTCTCATTCTACTGTCTACATGTAGCTATATGTTTTCTCATTCTACTGTCTACATGTAGCTATATGTTTTCTCATTCTACTGTCTACATGTAGCTATATGTTTTCTCATTCTACTGTCTACATGTAGCTATATGTTTTCTCATTCTACTGTCTACATGTAGCTATATGTTTTCTCATTCTACTGTCTACATGTAGCTATATGTTTTCTCATTCTACTGTCTACATGTAGCTATATGTTTTCTCATTCTACTGTCTACATGTAGCTATATGTTTTCTCATTCTACTGTCTACATGTAGCTATATGTTTTCTCATTCTACTGTCTACATGTAGCTATATGTTTTCTCATTCTACTGTCTACATGTAGCTGTATGTTTTCAATAACCTCACAAATGTAAGATGGATGGATAAGCTATACACTGATGGCAGTTTGGTCTCTCATAATTATATCTAGTTGTCAGAATGCGCTAAAACGCGAAAAGTGCATCATCTTGCCCCCGACTACCCTATTGATGACAATCATCACCTGCCGATGGATTTCAATGAATGTCTCTCGATCTTTACAATGATTTTGTATGACAGTCTCCTACATGTCATGCACCATTACAAGGGACAAAAAGTGGAATACTACTGCTAACTATGATATGCTGATTCTGGTTGCATGACATTAGCATCGTGTGATTTTCACTTTGTTGAAAAGGGGAGCATAGGAACGAGTTGTATGAACCTGACAGCATCAGTGAATGCTGTCACCATTTTTGTTTTACGACAATGGCATGCTAAAGGTTAACATGTCTACATGACAAGTCTTTTTTTCTTTATAAATGTTACTGTATTTGCTAGCTCCTGAAGACTCCCATATAGCTTTCTGTAGATGTCTGTCTTTATGGGTCAATGCTCCATATTGATGTTACTATACATAATATGTATTCTACAAAACATATAGAAACAGTATTAAATCTCATTATTAAATGAAATGAAAACAAGTCCATGTGTTGACTGCAACAGTGATCATATACTACTGGTGGGGAAATTTTGTATAAGGTTAAAGAAGATCAAGAGATCACCATGACAAAATGGATGTGCTGGACCTTGGACATCCAGACTACAAGTGGTCAACTGACTTGCAAATAACACAGTTCTACTGTGGAACTTGCAGCACAACGTACTTCACGCTCCCCGGCGGAATTCACATGATACATTCGTTGTGATTATATGAGAGCGAACGTAGAAGAAGAAAGAAGAGATCACCAAGAAATATGAAATTAGATTTAGCATTATTGAAATCAGATGCTGACATTAAAGAAAGATACAGTGCCATTGCAAAGATTCAGAGTATTGAAGATCAATGAGACATGCTAAAACACTCTATAAACCAAACATCTTAAGAGATAATATCAAAAGTAAAACATACATCAAAACAAAAATGGATGACTGAAAGAATGTTAGAATTGATGAGCACCAGAAGGAAAAATAAACACAAGATAGCGGAATATCAGAAAATACATAAGAGATAAATGCACAATAGCAAAAGAAAGCTGGCTGAGCAAGGAATGCACAGAAATAGAATCACATTACAACCAAGATACAACATTACTACATAAGCAAATTGAGGTGATAACAGGGAAACAAACGCAAACAGTTACAGGGTGTCTAAAATCTAAGACAGGACAGGTGTTAATGGGAAAAGATCACATAATACAGAGATTGTCAGAATATATCAAAGAACTTTATGATGACAATAGACCAGAGATAAGCATATAAGATAACGGTTTAGGTCCGTCAATACTCGTAGCAGAAGTAAGGGAGGTTCTAAGACACATGAAATATGGCAAAGCCCCAGGACCAGACAATATCACACACAGAGGAATTAGCAGTTTTAGGTGACTTTGGAGTTTAAATAATCACAAAATTGTTGAATGACATATATAATAGTGGACACACACCCGATGACTTAATGAGGTCCATATTTATAGCCTTACCCAAGAAACCAGGGTATAACAGGGTATAATAAATAATATTGTACTTTCAGATTATGAATGAGTTCTAGCTGATATGTTTGGGACATTATTTCAAACAGGTCTGATATTATTATCCTCAGGTTTTGAAGATGCCCTACAATCATTGGAGAAATTATTGGTTATAAATTTCAACTTGCCTGTTGATCTGGCTGTACGATCTTTTAGCAACATAAGGGATGCTTTTTGAATCCTGACTACATTGCAACAATAGGACGTGTCACAGTGATCAGCGCCACATTCAAACAGTTCCATCTGTGAAATATTTAACATTTGAATTTTATTTTTAATGGATCAAGTAATAGCTATGAGCTGCTTAGTAAAGAGACTATGTTTGTTTTCTGGAAATGTATGAAGAATGTGTTAGTGGGAGCACCCGATTACTCCAACCCATAAAGGATTGTGCCGCTCCGACTTATTGAATGTGGACTGCTTTCTGTTTGGATGCCCTTCCCAGAGATAGATTGCCTTACTGGGCCAGAATGTTCTATCTACACTTGACCTCTACCACCTGAACTGTCTGCTATTAATGTATGCCTGGTCTGCAGTTTTCATCCTTGTATCCACATTGTAGACCACTGGTAGGCAATCCCCACACCTGTGGGGTGGTGTGTGTATGACAGCTGTTTAGTGGTCTCTGTTGCCCATATGTGAGTCTATCTATATCTAAGCATTTTTTTAGCTCTCTGAAGAGTATAAGCACTAGAATAAATCTCTTCCATTCTTTCTTATCTTTAGCTCTCTGAAGAGTATAAGCGGTACTATACAAGAATCAGTGGACACATATTTACCGGAACAAAATTTCGTTCGGATATTTCATTTCTGCAGAACTTATCATTGCAGTTAGGGGCAACTAACCAGTGTTAGCATTAACATTGACATTTATTATGTCCCTTTGTAAGTACAAATCTGACTAATGCTGCTAGATCGCCACATGAACTCCGCAAGGTAGCTGTTTAGTGATGCCTTGCTGTTCTACTGTGTTTCTTATTCTGCTGCTTCACACTTCCCCACATTTACTCCACTGTTTGGGTATGGGCCCCCTGTAACCTGATCCATGAAGTTGTATTTGTGGTTCACAGTTAGATAATCGAAGCCTGCTCTCCTGATCTCTGTAGTTTTATATCCTTTCCAACAGTCGGAATATATCATTGATCCAGGCTCAATATTGTCAACAATTGCCTTTATAAAAGTTGCAGAACTTCTATCTTCCACGTTCAGAAAGAAAACATTCTTCGTCTCATGACATAGACAACCAAATACGCATTGTTGAGGCAAAACTCTGCCCCAGTCAGCAGATGTCATCTCGAAAACCCACCCATAAATGAAACGGCATATTTTTACAAATGATGTGTTTGCATTTCAAGCACGTGCCGACCTTTGCATTTATTGTTGTACAATAAGATCATTGGATAGCCCTGACTGCACATCTTCTCCTGTTGTAGCACTCCTCATGTTTGTAAAAAGCTTACATCGTCTTTCTCAGTAGCTGGCAAGCTCAGTAGCTGGCAAGCTCAGTAGCTGGCAAGCTCAGTAGCTGGCAAGCTCAGTAGACAGACATCAATTTAATTAGCCATATTTTGTTGTTGACGAGTTGATACGAAAGATGCGCACACAGTGTCTTGCGTATAACACACATTAAAAAGTTGGATGTTAGGAGCAAAAAGTGTGTCTGCGTAAAACATTAAAATTCATGACAATGTCCACTGATTCTTGTATAGTACCGTATAAGCACTAGAACAAATCTCTTCCATTTTGTCCTCTTTTAGCTATGGCTTCCAGCTCTTTCTATGTCCTACCCACATTTTGTTTAGGTATATCTTTACACTTTTCCTCTTTCCCTGTGGGTTCCAAAGCAATGTTTTTCTTACAAAACTATCTGCAGGTCTTCTTAATGTATACCCTGTCCATCTCCAGGTGCAGATTCCTTGAGTCTTCATCCACTGGAGTTTGTTTAGTTCTTTGCATGAGTTCCTCAATGCTGGTCTAGTCATACCATTCAAATCTGTTCTTCTTCTTCTTCTTTCGTTCACTTGAAACATGTCTATATCTGTAATTCTGTCTCCTTAATAAAACTCACTGTCTTTTGTAGTTCATACAGTGTCCCATAGAGCTTTGATTCCAGTGTTGTTCCCTCTGGCCAATATGTCTGCCTCAGCGTTTCATGCTCAGAACACTCTTGAAGTATATGTTTGGCACTCTGTGCTGCCTGTCCACATGTACACATGGCTGTGTTGGCAATCTTGAACTTTGTATACATGTGACTGCGGAGTCGGTTGTGTCCTGTTCTGAGACGTAGAATTATAACTTGTTCTGGTCTGTTCATAATGTGATAGTCATCTTGTGTTGGTGTTTGTGGCTTTCTTATTGACTTGATCATCTGTTTTTTCTGATGGTACGTGATTGGTATATCTGGTTGGTCTTCGGCAGCACCTTCCTTAGCCAGTTGGTCTGCTTTTTCATTTCCTGGTATTCCACAGTGAGAGGGTATCCACTGCATGGTTACCCTATACTGGTACGACAATTCGCTAAGTAGTTTTTGCAAGTCTGTTAGTTTTCCAGACTGGAGAGCTTGAAGCACTGACCTTGCATCTGTCAGGAATACCACAGGCTGTAGGCCAGAGTTGGAGTTCAGCAGTTTTTTAGCTGCCACACTAATTGCCTGGATTTCTGCATCATAATTATTGCAGAATTTTCCTGTCGGTGTTCTGATTGTATCTCTAGGCTTGTGTGGAAAACACAATGGAAACAAATCTGTTCTAAGCAGGCTTCCATTGATGAATGTTTTGTGTTGTCCTCATTTTTACTGATCCATACAACATATTAATTTAATAAAATATATGAGCAACTATAATTTATGTTTTAATTAGTTTATATTTAAAAAAACTATTTAGTTCTTTATGGGAATTTGAAAGAAGCTTTGTCTCTTGATAACATATTAAACATAAAAAAACCTTCATATTTGGGATAAAAAACCTTCATAGTTAGGATAAAAAAAACCTTTTATTTGGGATAAAAAGACCTTCATATTTGTGATAAAAAAACCTTCATATTTGTGATAAAAAAACCTTCATATTTGTGATAAAAAAGCATCTTCTATCTCTTATTAATTACCAGAAAGTTAGGGATGATATAATAATCAGGTATGGGCTGTAGTAACACAAATAATAATCAGGTATGGGCTGTAGTAACACAAATAATAATCAGGTATGGGCTGTAGTAACACAAATAATAATCAGGTATGGGCTGTAGTAACACAAATAATAATCAGGTATGGGCTGTAGTAACACAAATAATAATCAGGTATGGGCTGTAGTAACACAAATAATAATCAGGTATGGGCTGTAGTAACACAAATACCGGTTATAATTGTGAATAAGTAAATATGTATTACAAATACAGTAGGATACCTCTTTAGTGCATCCTTTTATAACACTTTCCCAATATAACAACACTTTTCAAAATCCCCAATTATATTTATTCTATATTGATTGTACTGTATATAGAGAATTTCTGTTATTACATACATTTTTTGGTCAGTCCGTATCAAATTGTTATAATGGCATTTCACTGTTACCTAGCACTACTAATACAATGTTTAATTTTTAAAAAAATCTTATATTCTATTTATTCACAATCATTATATCTTCTATCTCTTACTTGTCTGCCTGTGTGTTACAGGGGCCAAAAAGAGGATAGAGAATAATAACACTGCCACATTCCATGCATGTTGTAAGAGGTGACTAGGGAAGTTGAGCCGGGCTTTGGTTCCTAACTATAGATCTTTGCAGTGATGAAGACTGCTTGGATCCATGCTTGGACTAATTAGTTCTTTTTGGATCAAAGATGGCACATAAGGCAGTAGTCATTTATTTTTAATGTTGAACGCCTCGTTGCTATAGTTTTTGTGTATGACCAATATTGATATTTCTCTGTTGATTGTTCTGCTTAAAGTTTCTTTTGGGTGACATACTTTTCTTTGTCCTTCTGCCTTCCTATTATAGATGTTATCTTGAATATCTGTGATGTGAAATACCTTTGTTATAGATATTGTCGTGAAACTCAGCTAGATACATTTGTTATAGATATTGTCTTGAATCTCTGTGATGTCAGATACATTTGTTATAGATATTGTCTTGAATCTCTGTGATGTCAGATACATTTGTTATAGATATTGTCTTGAATATCTGTGATGTCAGATACATTTGTTATAGATATTGTCTTGAATATCTGTGATGTCAAATACCTTTGTTATAGATATTGTCTTGAATCTCAGCAAGATACATTTGTTATAGATATTGTCTTGAATATCTGTGATGTCAGATATATTTGTTATAGATATTGTCTTGAATCTCAGCAAGATACATTTGTTATAGATATTGTCTTGAATATCTGTGATGTCAGATACATTTGTTATAGATATTGTCTTGAATCTCAGCAAGATACATTTGTTATAGATATTGTCTTGAATCTCAGCAAGATACATTTGTTATAGATATTGTCTTGAATCTCAGCAAGATACATTTGTTATAGATATTGTCTTGAATCTCTGTGATGTCAGATACATTTGTTATAGATATTGTCTTGAATCTCTGTGATGTCAGATACATTTGTTATAGATATTGTCTTGAATCTCTGTGATGTCAGATACATTTGTTATAGATATTGTCTTGAATCTCTGTGATGTCAGATACATTTGTTATAGATATTGTCTTGAATCTCTGTGATGTCAGATACATTTGTTATAGATATTGTCTTGAATATCTCTGATGTCAGGTATATTTGTTACAGATATCGCCTTGAATCTCAATGTTATAGATATTTTCTTAGAGATAAATGTTCAATATAAGGTAGCTTGAAAGAGTGCTTGAAATAGTTGATTAATGTTTGAATGAAAGATGATATTATGAAGATATATATTTAGAAGTCGGTAATGGCCTTGACGTAAGAACATGACAGACGTAACCACATAATCTCAAAGAGTGGATACAGATGTTCGTTCGTGTGTTGTGCTACTTGCATTGTTGGAGTTGAAAATGTCCTTGATTGAACAATGTACAGATGTAAAACTGTGTGTATTTCTTGAGCTGTCACTCTCAGAGAGCCTAACATTGCTTAATAAAGCATATGGTTATACCACAATGAAGAAATCACAAATATTTGTGTGGCACAGGCATTTTTGTGATGGTCATGAGAACAAACAGTTGGATTATAGTGCATGAAAATGCTCAGACACAACGTTCCTGACTGGTAAAGAAGTACCTCGTAAAAGCACAATGTGATAACCTTTGGACAGCCTCCATAGTCTCCCGACCTTGCACTGGCAGAATTATTTCTTGTTCCTTCAACTGAAATCGGTATTGAAAGGACAGCGATCCAAGGATGCAGATGACATTATCACCAAAATGTGACAAGATAACTGAGAGAAGTATCAAAGAATGGATTCCACGAATGTTTCCAGCAGCTGTATGCACAGTGGTAAAAGTGTGTAGTTGCTGAAGTGGACAGTTGCTGTATGCACAGTGGTAAAAGTGTGTAGTTGCTGAAGTGGACAGTTGCTGTATGCACAGTGGTAAAAGTGTGTAGCTGAAGTGGACAGTTGCTGTATGCACAGTGGTAAAAGTATGTAGTTGCTGAAGTGGACAGTTGCTGTATGCACAGTGGTAAAAGTATGTAGTTGCTGAAGTGGACAGTTGCTGTATGCACAGTGGTAAAAGTATGTAGTTGCTGAAGTGGACAGTTGCTGTATGCACAGTGGTAAAAGTGTGCAGTTGCTGTATGCACAGTGGTAAAAGTGTGTAGTTGCTGAAGTGGACCACTTTGAAGGGAATGTGTAGAGAATTCTATTGTTACTTATTTCTGTAAAATGCACTAACTCCGGGAAATGTTTCAAGCTGCCTCGTAGAAATCTTCTGTGATGCCAGATACATTTGTTATAGATATATTTTTGAATCTCTGTAATGTCAAATAAATTTGTGATTGCAGTACTTGTTTGAATTAAGAAAAGTTGTTAGAATTGCCATCACTGGGACTGAGTCAGCTCTTATTATGATCAGCCACTATATGCTTACTAAAAATACCCAATTATAAAACATTTATACAGTAACACTTGCTGCTGCTGCTGCTGATTATTTAAAATGTTCCCCCTACTCATATAACCTAATTCTGAGTTTGTCTGGGATGGATTGAGGAGTCAATCATAATGGAAAACTGCTGCATATGTTTTGTTCTTGACAACCTGTAAGTTGATCAAAAACCACTTTTGGCAGTAGTGAAACTCTGTAAGCTGGTTTATTCTGGACATGTAATGAGACATGATTTGTTCTCAAACTCCTGCAGTTTATGAGCAAGTAGTCTGGAAACCAGAAGGAGTTGTCATGGTTTATAGCTTTGATGTGTTATCTGCACCTTTTGACCTGACACATCCGACTTCAGCAAAGCTTCTGGGTCACTTTGATCCTATATGGGATGGGGCAGCCAACTGCACCCTATGATCCTTTTAGTTATCTCTTATGACGTGTGGAAGGTAAACAGTGTTCCTATTCTGTGCTCCCCATGTAGGCCCCCAACAACACATGAGTGGGACATGGTTCAAATTCTAAAACTGTTTTATAAGGAACAGTTGAAATGAAAGAAGGGGGGAATAAAATCTTTGATTGACAACATCAAGGAATTGTCAATGTATGATTTGTCTACATCTGAATGGATGAGGACATGTATTTTAGAGAGATTTTTTTTGCTCATGTCTTCAATGTGGCAACCCTGTGACCCTGATGGGTTATGTGTCTTAGTATTATGATTTATTTTATGTGTGCGTGTGTGTGTGTGTGATACTTAGCACATCATTTCTAATAATGCTGTTGGTAAAGGAAAAATACGGACATAACACCATATTCCCACTACATCTCAAGTCCTTCTCCAGATATAAACCAGCTGTCTGTTCACACCAATTGGTTGATGTTTTATTGATTTGTGTGCATTTTTTTGCTGGCAACACAAAGTGGCCAGTGCAAAACTATGATAAGTTGGATTAGTGGAGATGTGTGATCTTGTCCACAGAGCTTACCAGGTAAAGGAATCAGTGGTGTAGAATAGGGGGCACACAGATATTTGATGTTAGTGCAGTGCAATAACCAATGTTTTTGTCAACTTAATTTTGATAATTATACACATACATATATATATATACACATACATACATACATACATAACACATACATACATACAAACACACACATAACGGTTTGCAGATCAGTCATGAGTTATGTGCAATATCGAGAGATATATGTCTTTATTTTTTTGTCTTTTGCTTTATCTGTATTATTGTTTGCAGTATTTTTATTCTTGGTTCTGTGCAATACTAAAAGTACTTTAATTTAATTGTTTCTGTCAGGATATTTAGCCTGTAATAACATTAATATGAACAAATGAATCTCACTGATGTGACAGTTATTTTAGTTAAGTGATCCTGTGATATTATTACAAGCTCTGCTGATTGATTTTATTGATTTTATTGTTTATTACAATTTTAAGAAAAAAAATAAAATATTTCAGCCTTCTTCATTCGTTCTAAAATTCCTGCAGATTAGTGTAGGATGTAGTCCATGAGTTGTGTCATTCTCTACAGTTTGGCTTCAATATCTGCACCTTTCAACCGGACACATCTCACTTCAGCGTGGCTTCTGCATTTTGACGCTCGATAGGATGGGATAACCAAACTCCACCTTAAAATCCTCCTAACTTCTCTTTTGTGACCTGCAGGTAACAGTGTCGCTATTCTTTGCTCCCTTTTTAGGCCCTGGTAGTACATAGGCAATATTTCAGTTATTATAATTATAGAAGCCTCGAAGATAAAGGTAAGCTAAGTTGTTATGAGCCAGTATCATAGTTACCCATAAGTACTCACTCAACAGCTTTTGTCAGTGGATGACCAGAAACTGACTAGCGTCACATACTGCACTTGCTTAATAATGATCACACCACTTCCTCGATCTTTCCAGATTATGAGGTACCCCGCTTCCTAGATGCTAGGTGAACCACTGGAGTTACCCCACTTACTAGATGCTGGTTAAACATGGGAGCAATGAGTTACACCACTTCCTAGATGCTTGTTGAATCATGGGAGTAATGAGGTACCCCACTTCCTAGATGCTGGGTGAATCATAGGAGTAATTAAGTACCCCAATTTTAGATTTGGATGAACCCCAGGAGTAATGAGGTACCGCACTTCCTAGATGCTGAGTGAACCATGGGAGTAATGATGTACCCCACTTCCTAGATGCTGGGTGAACCACAGGAGTAATGAGGTACCCCACTTCCTATATGCTGGGTGAACCACAGGAGTAATGATATACCCCACTTCCTAGATGCTGGGTGAACCACAGGAGTAATGATATACCCCACTTCCTAGATGCTGGGTGAAACACTGGTGTAATAAATAATGAGTAAACTTGGGGGTTTGCTTCTCGATGACGAGGGATTTACCTCTAGACTACTGTGACTACCAGCCTCTGATGTACTCTTATCTTGCTGTGGTAGAGAAATGTATGTCTCTGGATGGTTTATAACTTAGAAAATAACTACCAGAGTTCAAGTGAAAAAAAATGTATTTGATATGGTATAACATCGTAGAACTGCAATTCCTATATACTTTGTTAGTGTTCAATTGCACCAATATAATTAGTGACATGTAAACTTTGAAAATCTTCAAAAACAACACACAAAAACTACAAAAAAATATAAAGGAAATAGAAATAAATAAATTTAATTTGATGTGTTCTTTACATAATGATGACCAATTAAAAACAGTAATGGTGGAAACTGCTGTAAGCACATCATTCAAGCACGAAAAATTTTGTTTAATTTATTTGACTTTTTTATGGTTCTTTTGTAGTACAATTTTGCTTTTTATAAGAGTTTAAATCTGGCAACCATGCTGAAAATATCCACTACGCAACACACTGAAATTTAGTTACATATTTCTCTGCTTGTTATTCTTGTCTTGAATTTGGTAATGATTATTGTACCTATGTAACAAAAATAACTGCTACTTTTATGATTTCTTTAGTGTTTCATCACTCACTATTGTTGATAATGTGGCTTGAAAATGTTGTCCAGTACATTGATATTGTCTTTGTTGCTGTAATGTGGTCTGTGAAAACATGTGACAATAAAACTGCCTTTTAAAAGACTATTTGCTATTTTTCATGAAGCTTTTCTATTAATGTTTGTTGAAATGGTTTTTTTTCTTTTCTTTGTATAATGTATTCTTCTAAAGATTCTTCTTCTTCAGCGTTCATTCTCAAACTCCTGCTGGATCTCCTTTGTAGCAGGACTATGATCCATTCTAGATTTCCAGTAGGACGTAGTCCAGAGAATGGAAATGCATTGTGTCACCGTTTTATAAGCGCCAATGGCCCGACACATCCGTCTTCGGCGGATTCTAAAGATTCAAAATGGTTGGTTTCAATGCGAGTGGATACATGTCTCTAGATACAAGGATATGCTATAGATTTTTCTTGTCATGGTAAGAGTTGGTTGTAAACAAATATTGATGGGAGTTCCCTTACAGTATTTACATTTGCAAGCTATACTGGTAAAAATTATCAGCTGCATAATAGTTAGCTAGCTAGTTAGCAATCAGACCATCATCATTGCACTCCGGACAAGTCCATACGGTGCTCTGATATCATATTCAGTATGTCCTTCAACATGGGGTAGCTGACTGTACTGATTTTGTACTGGTTTAAAACTCTTCCTTTGATTTCTATATTCCACTTGTTTCTTGCTTCACTCCCAGGTCCTGTATTCTAGTCATAGACATTGAAGAAGAAATACACCCCCATATCATTCAACTGGTCCAACTCCTCAATTTCATTTAAAATACCAGCGCAGTTTATTGAACCACCACTAGTCACTGGCTGCACTGGCAAGTGTATCTGCTCTTTCATTTCCCCTAACACTCACATGTCCAAGTACATAAATGTAGGTAACTCTTCAGCACAGATTTCATCATTGACTTAATCCACTGATGGCATTGATAGCACGATTGAATATTTTGGAGCATACTCATAGATTGAGTTAGAAAAGAGACATCTGTAGCATTTTGAGACCACAATATCATTGGTCACCATAACTACTAGTGGTTGTATAGACGAAACCTCTATCACCATAACTATTAGTGGCTGTATAGAAAACACTGCTTTCTTCCGTAATAAACTTCTCTCTGCATTGAGTCGTGAGTGCCCAAACACTGAGCAAGTGCCAAACTAAGGACTCATCAGTGTAGACAATAATGTAGGAACATAATATGCATCAAAAAGTAATAAGACTGTGTAGTTGTGTAAAGAAAATCCCAGAAATGATTGTTGACAACCAACTCTTACTGTGAAGTGGCAGATCGCGGTAACATATCCTTTTATGTAGAAATTGTCATGGATAGCAACTAACTTACTGGGCATTACATGGATGTACATACTGCCATGGATGTGCTGGTGTTTGAAGTAATGAAAGAAATTAGATAGTCTCCACTCATATGTTGCCAGGGTCTGAAAAGGAAGCAAAGAATAGCACAACACTTTACCTTCCATCATGTTGTGAGAGTGACTAATGTGGTGGATTTGGCTGTCCCTTCCCATATATGGTCAAAAGGATCCAGAAGCCATGCTGGTCAGATGTGTCAGGTCAAAAGGTGCAGATATCACAGCCATAATATAATGCATTCCGTTCTTCTGACTACATCCTCTTAATTTGTAAGAGTTTGAGAGAATGAATGCAGAAGAAGAAGACAGACTTGAGAATCTAATCCATTTAAAGTGGGTAGACTAATGGTGAATAAGGGACACTTAATGAAGACGCCTGTGTGTTGCCGGGCCCAAGAGGGGAGCAAAGAATAGCAACACTGTTTCCCGTCCATGCATGTTGTAAGAGGCAACTAAGGAGGTTATAGGATGGAGTTGGCTATTCCATTCCATATAGTCAGTGACATAAAGCCATAATGAAGTTGGATGTGTCAGGCCAAAAGGCGCAGATATCACAGCACTGCTGTAAACCATGACACAACGCATTCCGTTCTTCAGACTACCTCCCGCTAATCTGGTGGAGTTTGAAAATGAACGCAGAAGAACATGATAAAGTTTTTGATACAATGAAATTGCGCTCCATAAAGAGATATCAAAGACTAAGCTAAGAAGCCAGGATAATATCTACCAACAGAGACAATGAAAGATTGTTCAGATCAATTATATAATGTCACTGAATTTAATGAAGAGATCAGACAGGAAAAATAATACCTCATTGAGACCAGTTTCTTGACAAGGAGATGGGGTTTAATTATGCTAACAGCTTCTGAAAACTAAGTCTGGCTGGGCCCTCTCACACACCAGCAAGACCACAGTCTACTTTAACAAGTACAGGTGCTTAAGTCTGGCTGGGCCCTCTCACACACTAGCAAGACCACAGTCTACTTTAACAAGTACAGGGGCTGAAGTCTGGCTGGGCCCTCTCACACACTAGCAAGACCACATTCTACTTTAACAAGTACAGGTGCTGAAGCAGATGTAATCTGCAAAGAGAATGTCACACCAGTAGCAATTGGAATATCCCTGATAAGTTGTATAGTGCCTGCCCTGTGATGGACATTGAGGCAAGGATGGTGCTGGACCCATGCTTTAGAAGGGTCCATCCACTATTTCAGGAAGTTCTCAATTATCCAACGGAGTCATGAGGCACGAGAGAAGAGCAACTGGTCAAACTCCCATATTCATCTACAACACAGTTGAGTTTATAAGTATAGAAGAGAGAAGCTGCAGTTGTAGGCACATTTCAGACGAAAGAACAGACAATCAAAACCATGAGATGTTGTTTCAATATGACAAGAGACACAATGTAATCACATATTTTCATTTCAACAAAACAAAAAAAGTTATATAAAAAGTCCAATATTGCGTTGTTCAAACCTGATTTTTATTGCGTGAAAGCTCTTTGGTAAATCAGACTAAAACATGCCAGGATGAAATATCACTGCTAACTGTGTCAACTGTTTTCTTTCTAAAATATACAATTACAGAACTAATTCATGACCTCAATAAATACAGTAATTTGCAAAGCAGAATATATTGACAATATTTAAAACAAAAATAGCTATGTGTCAAGATTATGCAACAAACACATATTTTTTATAATTAAAGAAAAATTGTTAACTGGGTGGTAGAGTGGTCAGTGGACGTGCCTGAAATATCACAACTTGACCAAACTTTCTCGTGGTTAAAAATCTGATCATTTACATAATACTAGCAATGAGATTCAGTATATTGGCACCAAAGAGTCAACAATAGTTAAATAGTAATGTGCTGTACAGAATTCTCATCAGTTATTCAATAAAAATACAAACAACATTATATATGACATATAAATGTTCACACTAATTATTTAGTGCAGGGGTCGGCAACCTTTTGCTAACTGTGTGCCAGCTTAAGGTTTCAAATTATTCAGAGTGCCAACATCACATATCATATTATGCAAGCCGAGGCCAATATTCTTATTTTACCATATATTTTATTTTTATATATTTTAATTAATTAATATATAGTGATATTCAATAATATGTACAGTTGTAAACAACATTAAAAGAAATAGAGTTTCTTGAAATATTAAAAAACCCACTTTTTCATTATTAATGGGAGCCGAGACTTTAATAATTATGGTCTTGGCCAGTTGCTCATTATCGACAACATGCTTTGTCACTTTGAGTTTGACACAATTTTCTGAATGTTCAGGCGTTAGGCGAGTGCCGAAATGAGCGAGGAAACCCCCGCCAATCGATTTATAATCAACTTTATACAGGAAACGTGAAGAGTCTGCGTGCCATTTGAAATTGCTTGGCACCATAGGATGCCGACCCCTGATTTAGTGCAATGTAAGCCATATTTTCTTTGCTAAAATGTGATTATTTTCTCATAAAATATAACAATGTTATAAAAATCAATTTGCTTGAGTTAGCTATTTCGTATAAATGATTACAAAACTGTTTTGACACAAGGTGTTAATAACCTTGCCGATAATTACAAAATGTCATTTTAGAAATGTAGCTGAATGCCTGAAATAGTTTTTCTCTTTAAGAAAATACTGAAAATATACATTTTATTCTTGCACATTATGCAACAATGAATGTTGAATTTCTGTGACAGAAAAGATTTCCACTTTGCTGAATGAACATATATTTGTTTCAGTGGAGTAACGGCTAAGGCAATGAATAACTCTAATTGCTTTATGAGGCAATGAATAACTCTAATTGCTTTATGAGGCAATGAATAACTCTAATTGCTTTATGAGGCAATGAAGATCTATAATTGCTTTATGAGGCAATGAAGATCTATAATTGCTTTATGAGGCAATGAAGATCTATAATTGCTTATGAGGCAATGAAGATCTATAATTGCTTTATGTAGTTTGTTGTAGCAAATGTTTATCTTCTTCATCTGCATTTATTACCAAGCTCTTGCAGATGATCAGGATGCAGTTTGGAGAACAGAATTATTTTTGTCATGGTTTACTGCACAGCTGGGATATCTGCGTATTTTAGCCGGACATATCCGACTTGAGCATAGTTTCTAGGTCACTTTGATTCTATATGGGATGGAACAGTCAACCCCACTATAAAACTTCCTTAGTCGTCTCTTATGACATGCACTGAAGGTAAACAGTGTTGCTATTCTTTGCTCTCCTCTCAGGTCCGACAACACATGTGCGAAAAATGTTTATCTAATCTAAATCATGTGTGTGTTTGTGCTGTAATACTTTTTCTTTTTGTGTGCAATTACCATTACGTTGTTATGATGAGAAGTTGAATGTGTTGGGTCATTTATGAAAATAAAATGGTGACAATGCATTTTAATTTTCAGGACTACATCCTCCAAGGCCAGCTCCTTGACATGGGATGGGGTTTAGTCCAGCCAACAGAGGTTGGAAGCTAAGACCGGTCAGGCAATCCCTTACAATGAGCATTTCTATGATGGGACTGTCTTACCCAAGCGAGCGAATGTGCTGAAGAGATATGAGGCCAAGAGGCACACCAGTAACCAAGGTACCATAAAACTCACTAAGATAACAAAATTGACTTGCTGTTAAAATGAATCATGCGTGGCAGATCATGGATGGCAGAGGCCGAAGACACACTGCGAAGAGTATGTGAATTTGAAGAAATAGGAAAGGGCAGTGAATGGGTAGAGGTAGACACTGAGAAGAAATCACTGACTAAAATAATAATACAACTAGATAAAGTATGTCGAAAATAGACTAGCGTCAGGGTCCAGAATACAGTGCATGAACTCGCCCAACTACACTCGAAACCACAAGACATAATGATATACACAGATGGCTCCGTTAACAGAAACACAAATAAAGACGGTTAGGGTTTTGTTGCTTACAGAAACGTCGTGAAGTTGGTTGATAAATCTTCAGCATATTCTACTGCCACATCGAGCATGAGGATGGAGATAGAAGGAGTTACAGCAGTACTAAATTGGTTGATAACTGATACATCAACACACTCGGTAATACATACTCTCAAAGCATGCTGCGCAAAATAGAAAAGTTCATGCTGAGAAAAGAATGGTGGGAGTTATTGAACAACTCAGTTGTCCAGAGCATTACATGGATATACTGCCCTGGTCATGCTTAGGTCAGAGGAAATGAGAGAGCCGACTTAATGGCTGGCAATGCGGCGATAGATGGCACAATGCTGAGAAGAGATAAAGCAGACTTAATGAAGGCAGTAATAAATTCATTTCAAGATGAAGATGATGTCAATGAGGATGAGAATGTACACATACAGAGAATGTTAGAAATGGGAGCATCTTGAGGGGAGGGAAGGAAAAGTACATTGTTGGCAGGTCCCGAAGATCACGCAATCAACACCTGACCAGGACTCTGAGTTTACATACACTGGGATGGCTGCAATACCGGAGGACGGGGCACTTATGGGAATGCTCCACGTGCTATGAAGCTAGTTTCTAATCAAGAATCAATCAATAAAGACTTGCTGCTAGACATGTTAAACTTCGCATAGAAGGACTGCATCCTGCTGGAGATAGCCCTACTACAGAGAAGGACTGCATCCTGCTGGAGATAGCCCTACTACAGAGAAGGACTGCATCCTGCTGGAGATAGCCCTACTACAGAGAAGGACTGCATCCTGCTGGAGATAGCCCTACTACAGAGAAGGACTGCATCCTGCTGGAGATAGCCCTACTACAGAGAAGGACTGCATCCTGCTGGAGATAGCCCTACTACAGAGAAGGACTGAATCCTGCTGGAGATAGCCCTACTACAGAGAAGGACTGCATCCTGCTGGAGATAGCCCTACTACAGAGAAGGACTGCATCCTGCTGGAGATAGCCCTACTACAGAGAAGATCCAGTTTGAGGGGCTGAATTAATGCTAAAAACACAACAGAACATTACCCAAACAGTAGCAGTTTTGATTGAGAGGTAGTGAGAGCTTTCTTCAGAACATTACTCAAACAGTAGCAGTTTTGGTTGAGAGGTAGTGGAGCTTTCTTCAGAATGCGAAGTTATCAGGTTCAGATTCACCTACAGACAAACTGGATAGCAGACAATTCAGATAGCAATGACAACCTATAAAATAAAATATCAAATAAAATTGACATCAAATAAAATCTCTGAATTTTCTAGAAAAACTACATTAGTACTACAATGGATAATAGTTCACTGTGGAATGGTAACGAAAAAGCAGAAGAAAAGGCAAAAACAGGAGGCAGATCCGCATAAGTCAAAGATTCAAAGAAGTAAAATCTCTGTTAAAACAATCTACTGGTATATGACTTTGGTGGAGAAAACTAAACGGAAACTATAGCCCAGAGCAAGACAACATAAACAACAATATAAACAACATAAACACCAACATAAACAACATAAACAACAATATAAACAACATAAACAAATTGAACAGAAATGAACAGGTCATGATATTTCAACTGAGAATCAGACAATACTGTCTAAAAATACACACAAACTGGTATCAGCAACTCCGGGGCCTGAATATATGGAGCAGCAGCACAGACATCAGGACAAACACTACAGAGTTATCTTAGTTTTGCTGTTCACAGAACAACAAACTGACCCACGGGAACTTCCTGCATAAATATTGTGGGGAACTCACGATGACAAACATATTGTGGGGAACTCAAGATGACAAACATATTGTGGGGAACTCAAGATGACAAACAACTCTGTACGACCAATATTGGACTAGATGTTTAACAAACAGCTCTATACATGACCAATATTGGATTGGATGTTTAACAAACCGCTCTATACATGACCAATATTGGATTGGATGTTTAACAATTGATCACAGAAGGGTAAAAAGAATACCAGCGGAAGCATTCTTAAGGATATTATGAAAAACCACCACCATTTTGCGGAGATCCTCCTCTTCTTAACCTCTCAGGGGAAAAATCTGTCTGGTTATAATAAAGCAATTAGATGAATTGTTTCCCAGGGAAACTTGGAAGTAGGAGATCTCTGCAAAATGGCAGCAACACCTCATCGTATCCTTAAGGATACCTCCGTATTAACAAAATGTGGTATAATAGTTCATTGTTTTGAAATGCTGTGTTATGGAGCTGCCGTAATGTGATGTAATCCTGCAGACCAGGATTTCAAGTTCACTCATTATTCATGGTTTGACATAACAATTCCTTTCATGTTTCACCAAGTACCATAGAGTATCCTGCTCATGTACTGGAAAGGTCAAAGAATGGCATCGAATGGCTTTCTCTACTGAGAAAGTGCGGTAGACTGCTAGTCAGATGGTATTTGGTCAACCACTGACTATACTCTGTTCATTCTAAGATTGAACTGGTCAAACCACATCTACATATTACTCCGCGACAGCAGGTGATTATTATATAGCTGATGACATGTAAAAACAATAACATAATTAATTATTCAGAACTTTTTCCATTGTGTAATGAACTATAATGGTTGCCCCATGACCTCTGCGCTTGAGCAATGATATAACAGCAGGTATAGTAATTTATCATGGAATCTTAACGATATGTTATATGAAAATTGATTTTAAAACATACATTACTATTGTGATAGACATGTAAAACATACATTACTATTGTGATAGACATGTAAAACATACATTACTATTGTGATAGACATGTAAAACATACATTATTATTGTGATAGACATGTAAAACATACATTACTATTGTGATAGACATGTTTCACTTAACAATAATATATTTAAATCAAGAATGGTATTAGGTTCTAATAAACTATATTATTGCGCACATTCGATTTATGTGTTCGGCGTCCACGAATCAATCAGAAACACTGACCTACTTCAATCTTAGACTGAACAGAGTATAGGCAGATGAAAACTTATGGGAAACTGTGTACCATGACACTGCTTAAAACTCATATTATCTTTACCCTTGAGTCAAAAGGCATGGATCCAGGTGTCATGAGGAATCAAGTTCCTGGAATTCCCAAGAATTGTAAGAAATGAAGTTCTTGTTTCCTTTGTGCAATAGGGAAGTTTTACTAGAGCTTTCTTTCATATCCAGAAAACTCCAACTTTATCCAATCACATGACAGCCTGCAACTATTTGGTGCTATCAATGTTGACCACTTTTGACTACACAGAGCATACGTCTGTATGGCATCACTACATGATGTGTTCATTGGCTTAGTCTAGTTTTCTCATCTATTGAATCTAGGTATCATGTGCTGCAAACATGTAGGTAAAGAGATACATTTCCAGTGTCGGGAAATAATCTGATGTGCTGGAAATGAAAGGGCTGAGGTAACACAGAGAAAATATGATTCTAGAAAGTGCAAAAAATGTACCAAAGCCGATCAAATTATATTTTCTGAAATGTATGTAATCACTGTTAACTTGGTGGTAGAGAGAATTCCGAACCTATCTCACAAACCCAACTCTGGCAATCTAGCTTATAGTTCTAAAGCTGATTGTATCCACATTGTTTGATAAGATTGGATGAAATATTGGTCCTGAACAGTTACACCAATAATTGATTATCTTTGTCCTATACAGAATAAGCGTCAATTATCATTCATCATGTAAACACTATAAATTTGAATAATCTCCAATTACAATTTCAACTCCAATCACATTTAAGCCAACCTTCGATGTGGAGATGGCACTTGATGATGAATTACAATAGTAAAATGTATGTATCATTACAATCAACAAATATCACAAAGGCCAGGGAAGGTCATTAAAGTCCACAGGGCCACCAAGACCTGCATCTGCCTCTAGAAGGCTCATTAGAAATGCTAATGCAGCTTCATCATTGACATCACTGCCAGGGTTTTGAATGCTATCCATAGTCTGCTCCTGCATGACACTCTGAATAAGGGACCCCTCTGTGGATGAGTCATCAGATTGAGAGTGGGAGTGGTGTAGATTGATACCATTGTCCGAGCATACAACATGGCTTACATCCAGCCAGTGGTTAGACCCTGTAACAGTAAAGTGCATTTTCCATTTACTTTTCAGTAACATTTAATTGATATTTAACAGGAAGGAACGTTAAAAAAAATGTTCAACCATATTTCCATAGATAACATGCAGGAATATCTCGGTAGTATTTTTACAGAAAATGGAAGCCTCGACAGAGAGATAGAGACGAGATGTCAAAAGGCAAATGCAGTAACATACCAACTGTCACCACTTCTTCTTCACCCCAAGATCGAGATGGAATTTAAAAGACAAATGGTCTGCAGTATATTCCTTCAAACACTGTGCTACCAGTGCCAAAATCTGGTCTCTCATCTTCACATTACAGAAAGATAGTGACATGTGAGATGAAATGCTTGAGGAAAGCCGCAGGAGTCACCAGGCTCGATAGATTACGAAATGAAGATATCAGGGAAAGAATAGGTATAAAACCTTGCACATATTACATAGAAAGGTACAAGCATATAACCAAATGAGATCAGGGTACAAAGGCAGAGGAAGACCACGGAAAAGATGGATAGAAAACGTCAGGGACATCCTGAACAGACACGGTTATGGCACAGCCGAAGCCACACATCTGGCTTTAGAACGCAAGCTCGAGCTCCAATCACCCCTACGCTTAACAGCAAGAATGGATAACAAACATCCTGGGAAAGACAAAAAATACTAAACATGCAGGATTTCCTCTTCCATAGTAGAATTTTCCAAAGATGGTAGCACCGAGGGATAAATATGTATTAGTTTTGTGTAAATTATTCACTAAGTTTTATGGACCCAGTAACAGGAAGACATATACAGATCAAGGGTTTTGAATAGGCCTAGGCCTATATGTTTTTTTGTCTATTTAAAACCCTGCATGATTACTCACCTGTAGGCACATACACCAACACGCATATGATTACTCACCTGTAGGCGCATACACCAACAAGCATATGATTACACACCTGTAGGCGCATACACCAACAAACATGATTACACACCTGTAGGCGCATACACCAACAAAAATATGATTACTCACCTGTAGGCGCATACACCAACAAAAATATGATTACTCACCTGTAGGCACGTGAATATTGTTATTTATGCTGTTAATATTGATGGTGCTGAGATTGTTACTGAGCTGTGATGTGGACGAATGAGAAACTGATGTAGCAGTTGAGGTAGCTGTTGATGTAGCAGTTGAGGTAGCTGTTGAGGATGTTGGTCGCAAAGTGACACTAGCATTGGTAAATCCAGCAGATGTCTGGATATCAGGAGACAAACAAAAATTGTGTTAGTTCACATTGAGGCTATCAATATAATTTTAGCAAGGTGGTGCGGGGGGCTTAAATTTTAAAATAAAAGCTTTTCTAAGCAGATAATTTTGTTTTTGTGTAAAATTTTGATGAGGAAGGGAGGTGGGACTGTTTGTTGGGGGAGTGTTGCACTATTATTTTTTCTTGTATTTTAATTTTAACCAATCAAACCTCTACCTCTTCTTTATCTGCAGACGTGGTTCCAACCTAAATACTTGTCCTGTTTTCCCCTTACAACGTAACACTTTCAGCCATATTTGTTTCTATCCATTGAATCATTGGTATAACCGTTTTCATATTTTTCAGTGTTTCATGGAACTGCCAAGTTAGTCTAAGGCAGGCTCTTTATACCAGTTTGTCAAATCTTTTGATGAAAATATTAAAGGACTTCAATCTGATTTGAAAGAATATCTGAAGACAAAAAAAATTCATCAAAGAATGTGTGTCATGTGACGTATTCCTTCCAGAACGTTGTCTTCCCAATGAATTCTCTGAACCTCTCTCTGTCTTGGGCGATGTGGCTTGCATTTTCTAGCAATGTATTCATGTTATATTTAATGTCGTCAGTCCATCGTCTTCTTGGTCTGCCCCTTCTCCTCTGCCCATGTACTCTTCCCTCCATTATTTGTCTTTCTAAACAGTTATGTCTCTTTATATGACCAAACAGGCGTAGTTTTCTTTTTGTTATTGTGTTTAGTAACCAACACTCTGGAATATTCAGTGTGTTTATAATATCTGAGTTTCTGATTTTATCCTTCCATGATATTCTAAGTATCTTCCTGTAGCATTTCAGCTCGAAGGCGTCGATCCTCTTTGCCGCTGTTTTACTTAGAGTCTATGTTTCACAGCCGTATGTTGCAACCGGAAAATAAAAGTTCGTAACATTAGCACTTTTGTTTCTATTTTGTTGTTTTTCCATATGTTTTTCAGCCGTGTTATTTTGCAATATGCCATTGCCAATCTCTTCCTTATTTCTGCCATGCCGTCTCCTGCACCGTTGATGTTTGCTCCTAAGTATTCGAATTTATCCGCACATTCTATCTCGGTATTGTCTATTCTGATTTTTGGTTGTTGTGTTGTTATATCTGTTGACATGATTTTTCAAAGAATGTAACAATCTTTAATAACTAATTTGTGATTTCTGTATTGAATATTTATAAATATATTGAAATTCTCTGTAATGTTTTGTATGTTTTTGTGGGACTTTTTACATGTATTTTTTTTACACAATCTAATATTGCTAAATTGCAGGTAAAGGGACAATTTCCAGTGTCGGGAAACAAGCTGATGCGCTGGAAAGCAAAGGGCTGAAGTAACACAGAGCAAATATGGAGATATACGGAAATAGGTTATAGAGTTGTCATATACATATAAATAATAGCAAGACTTATTCCTATCGTTCAATGTGTTGCCAGTGCTCGAAAGGTAGTAATGAATAACACAACTGTTTACCTACCATGTTTGTCATAAGAGACGACTAAAGAGGTTATGGGGTGGAGTTGGCTGTCTTATCCCACATAGGATCAAAATTACCTAGAAGAAAAGCTGGTCTGATGTATCAAGCGGAAAGGCGCTGATATCGCAGCAAAGTTGTAAACTATGACAAAATGCATTCCGTTCCCTGGGCTACATCCTGCTAATCTGCAGAAGTTTGAGGACGAACACAGAAAAGATAATATATTTTCAATTACATTTTTTATGATTAATCTGGTTTTTCTTTTGGTAAAGTTATTGATGGTCCTATGATGGTCTTACATCAAAATTTCAATCTGCATTGTCCGTGCATCCATGCCGAAGACGGATGTGTCAGGCCATTGACGCAAATAAAGTGGCGACACAACGCATTTCCATTCTCTGGACTACATCCTGCTGGAAATCAAGAATGGATCATGGCCCTGCTACAAGAGAGACCCAGCGGGAGTTTGAGAATGAAAGCTGAAGAAGTCCGTATCATTACTTTATGATTTTACAGTTATCATCATGTACTGACAAACTACACATTGTATGTGCACAGTCACACAATTATGTCATTATCATAAAGTTACCTGATTCTGTAGAGTTCCAATGTTACTGCTATCAGCTGGTGTTGTTGGTGCTTTGCTGCAAGTGCATAATAAGCATTGTAACATCATTGAGAACTAATTATGCGAACATGTTTTTTATTTCTATTTAAATGTAGCTGCTTCAGTTTTGTAACAATTGTTAGTTGTTTGTTTATTAGTGATTGCTTCAGTTGTGTAACAATTGTTAGTTGTTTGTTGGTTGGTGGCTGCTTCAGTTTTGTAACAATTGTTAGTTGTTTGTTTATTAGTGATTGCTTCAGTTGTGTAACAATTGTTAGTTGTTTGTTGGTTGGTGGCTGCTTCAGTTTTGTAACAATTGTTAGTTGTTTGTTTATTAGTGATTGCTTCAGTTGTGTAACAATTGTTAGTTGTTTGTTGGTTGGTGGCTGCTTCAGTTTTGTAACAATTGTTAGTTGTTTGTTTATTAGTGATTGCTTCAGTTTTGTAACAATTGTTAGTTGTTTGTTGGTTGGTGGCTGCTTCAGTTTTGTAACAATTGTTAGTTGTTTGTTTATTAGTGATTGCTTCAGTTTTGTAACAATTGTTAGTTGTTTGTTTATTAGTGATTGCTTCAGTTGTGTAACAATTGTTAGTTATTTGTTGGTTAGTGGCTGCTTCAGTTGTGTAACAATTGTTAGTTGTTTGTTGGTTAGAGTTGGCTCTGATAACCAACACAAAAATTCATGTGATTTCCCCTGGGAAGCGTGAAGTTCGCTGAGCAGCTGCTTGCAGAGAAGCTGTGTTATTTACGACTTCCAGCTCAGCAAATTCGTTATCGGAATATAACAATTGTTATCGGAGTATAACAATTGATTTGAAAGTCTTTCATCAAACGTTACTGGGTCCCGAAAGGGGAGCAAAGAGCGAAAAGACTATTTACCTTCCATGCATGTCGTAACTAAGGAAGACTAAGTGAGTCTAAGGGAGTTAATTATTCTATCTCATACAGGGTCAAACAGCCCCAGAAGCCATGCTGAAGTCAGATGTGTCAGACTGAAAGGTGCAGATAATGCAGCAAAGCTGTAAACCATGGCACATCACATTCTGTTCTCCAGACAAGATCCTGTTCTCTTGCTATTTTGCATGAGTTTGAGAAAACATGTAGAAGAAGAATTTAATTTACTTTATATGCAATAATGACCTATCTAAACCTTCTTCTTTGGCCGTATTAAAGTCATGCAGTCAAAAAATGGTCATCATCCATACCACTAATTGGTTGCAGATTTCCATGTGATTATATGTCTGCATATAGAATTGATCAAAACATAGCTAGCAAGAATCGTCACTCATAATTTAAACAAACACATTTTCTTGAGTACTTTCTTGTTAGCGGGCATACATATTTAACGGAACAAATTGCAACGTGAAACAAAATATAGCATAAACAAGGACGAAAGAAAACAATTAAGAATACAAAAACAAGAGGAAGCAATAACATCAGAAATAGAACCATCCCACTAATGTGTTTTTATTTATATAATATATCTTTATTAGATTCATTTAGCCTGCAGAGAAGATACTGTCTCCATCTTAGTCAGTGGAAGATTTATAATATTCATGTTAGCAACATTCATAGAAACAATTGTTTTGTAAATGACAAATGATACATTCGCATGCGATGTCAAAAAAAGATTTTCTAAAAAGTATGATTTTGTAATATAAATATACAAATGTGTGTGCCCGCTTAACAGGAAAGTACCGTTTCTTGTTTCTAGTGAGAAATGTAGTTCTGCAGTTGTCAGTTATCACGGAACTCTGTCTTGATGTGTCAACTACTTTTCAATGACTATAAAGCTCATTCTGATCTGACATCCTCCTTCAATATTCTTCGCCGATGGTTATTTGAACAAATATGCTTGTATCCCAGAGGTTGTGGATCTCTAAACGAAACCTGCTTTATTTTTTATATATATTCTAAAAGAAATCTTCTATATTTTTAATGGCAAAATGATCTGATATAACCTAATATCAACAGTTGAAGAGAGCTAACCACATTGTCCAAATGGTAGCAGTTTAAGAGAGCATGTTTCACCCCTTTATCAAAAGAGGAACTTTAAATAAAGTTGTATGACATTCATGGGTCATAGTGGTGCCTCCCATTAGTTGTGATGGCCACAGTTCTGATATAACCAAATTGAAATAGAGTCCGTGGTTGAAAGAAGCTTTCATCACCATAATAAGTACAGTGTTATTTTAACTTTCCTACTCTACTTTTACCCTGTGAGTTCCAGTCAAGTTCTTGGTTAGAAGAATACAGTATCAAAATACACGGGAATATTGCCATACGTGCTCTAATCTGATTGATGAGCCACTGAACAGCGTTCATACTCACACCTAGCCCAGGTTACACCAGGTTACTAACTCACACTTAGCCCAGGTTACACTAGGTTACTAACTCACACCTAGCCCAGGTTACACCAGGTTACTAACTCACACCTAGCCCAGGTTACACCAGGTTACTAACTCACACCTAGCCCAGGTTACACCAGGTTACTAACTCACACCTAGCCCAGGTTACACCAGGTTACTAACTCACACCTAGCCCAGGTTACTAACTCACACCTAGCCCAGGTTACACCAGGTTACTAACTCACACCTAGCCCAGGTTACACCAGGTTACTAACTCACACCTAGCCCAGGTTACACCAGGTTACTAACTCACACCTAGCCCAGGTTACACCAGGTTACTAACTCACACCTAGCCAAGGTTACACCAGGTTACTAACTCACACCTAGCCCAGGTTACACCAGGTTACTAACTCACACTTAGCCCAGGTTACACCAGGTTACTAACTCACACCTAGCCCAGGTTACACCAGGTTACTAACTCACACTTAGCCCAGGTTACACCAGGTTACTAACTCACACTTAGCCCAGGTTACACCAGGTTACTAACTCACACTTAGCCCAGGTTACACCAGGTTACTAACAATTAAGTTATCTACGTAAGTCCATAGTATAACTTTGTTTGGGAGTGGTTAGTGGACGTGCCTACCTTTACAAATATGGCTGAACACTTTGATTTTGTATGATGATTTATTATCCTTTATTTCGAAACCGTTAAGGAAATAGGGTTTAGCATCTGTTTTTCTTGTAGTACAGAAGATCATGTACTATTTTGCTGGGGGAGGAATGTTTAGTCCCTGCCCCAAATACACAGATTTATATCTGTCAAAAATTAACATATGTTCTTGGCTGGACATTGGATACTTGAATTTCTACAATTTTCTGAAAGTTGACATCCTCTACCCCACCTTCATTTGTTCACTCAGTAATCAATCAATCAATCAATCAATCAATCAATCAATCAATCAATCAATCAATCAATCAATCAATCAACCGCCAATCAATCACCATGTTGTGTTGTATAGACGACGTAATAGTTAACTGTATCATAAAAGTTGTGGTAACAAACATCAACAAAAAAAACAGCAATATCTATAATAGTATGACAAATCTAGAACATACTTAATTTGTTCCATACACTCGTCTGCAATTTGTTTGCCAATGCGACCTGCCCCTGGCAATGTTCCACCTAACATGCCAGGTATACTAGGCACTGATGTCTTTGAACCTGCTGCATGATCTGATGTGTGATAAACATATTTTTGAAAATAAAGAAGTTATTTTGCCTGTGCAATGTTCACATATTTCTTCTTTTCTTCTTTTCATTACTTTAATATATTTATATGTTGTACAAGTAAGACTACGCTTCAGGTAGCTTCCGTTCAACATAGTGTACATATGACCATCATCGGCCATTTGAAATAGCAAGCCGTGAACCATTGATCAATCAAGTCAGACTTATCTTTGAGGTGAGGTTTGGTTGCGGGGAACTAGGGTGTAAAAGATAACAGGAGTGATTTATCTTTATCCCCGAATTACATGGCAACTACTTTTACTAGATAAACGAACACCTACCATTTTCCCATATTCTAATATATTTTGTGTCTCGGCAGTACACGAGTGGACATCATGTATTACTGAATACATTTGAAAGTCTATTGATAGTCCGAGTTATAAATGTTGCAGGGAAGAAAAGTATTATATTATTATTTCATAATAATCATCATCAGGTGTCATGGCGCTTGGCGTAGGCGAGCATGGCTATCCACAGCTCTCTATCTCCAGTATTATGTATCAAGATCGTTGTTGTTTCCTGTCGTGCCGGGTTATTAATATTTTCTCACGTTGTCGCCCTCTGTTTCTGTTGTCTTCACTCTTGTCTGTTGTGACAACATTCTCCAAACCTCCTTCACCCATACCGTGGCCAAAAAATGAAGATGGTATTTTTTATATTATTGATTAATTAAGCTCCGTCTCGTATACGTTCGTACTTACGTTTTTCTGTATAAGTTTAAATATGAAAATTGCAGAACAAATGTTGATTACGTTTGTATTCCCATAGGCCACATATTATATAAATATCAAATTGCAGGGAAGAAAGTTACTTACGTTTGTATATTAAAGTGAATTTTTTCTGAGGATACGCATTATCCCCAACTTTTTATCTTTGGTTATTTTGGTTCTGAGTATCAACATAAAGAAAGTTTCCTGTCCATGAACACACAAAAAACACAAAAAAACAACTCTCCAGTGAAATACTCGAAAGGTCATCTAATCTTTTTTTTTGGTCAGTTTTTGCTAAATGACCAAGGACTGACTCACGGCATATATGTGCATACCCTGCTAAAATATCGGATTCCGGGTTTGTAGCTGACACTTTTTTTCTGGTAGTAAAATTGATAACAAAGCTGCCGTTTTGAAATATCTGATTTCACCTTGGACAAAAATGGAACAATTTCACATTATCTTTCGTCATTTGTACATTGTTTTTGTCTAATCAGGATTCATCCTTCTAATGTGATTCTTAAGGCTAACGGGAATTGAGCCAGATCCGTTATAGTGGCACCGAATCGTCTTGGACCTCAAGTAAACAGGTTTTCTTTTCTTGACCAACTACATCCCCCCAAAAAGATGTGATATCTTCAAAACAATAAACCTATGTACTCAAGTCACCGAGAACTGTCCTTCTAAAGTGACATATTTAACTTTTCCCGTAATTTTCATTGGTCACTGTGTCTGCTTTGGATCGACAGCCAAAGAAAATCACAATAAAAGTAAAAATACATCCATTTAGATGGATGAATTTCAATTTAGCTCACAAGCCGTGTATTGTTCATGGTGACGAACAGAGGAATACCGCGCCGCCAGTAGAAATCAGGTGTAAGAGTCTCAGGCTGAACCTTAGCCATAAAATGATATATTTTCACATATTTTCAGAGAAAACCAGTATCTAATTTCTGCGCAGCCATTTACCGAAGTCTTTTCCCAGAATAATTCGTCGCGCGAATACCAAACGTTATTTATCTTTGCTGAGCCAACTTTCCCCTTGCTTTTCATTGGCTTGCGAAATATACGTCAGTGACCAATGATCAGCATTGTCAGCCAAGATAAGTAACGCTGTGTGAAGGAGTATTTTTGAGAAGAACTTAATTTTTTCTGAGCGTTCATTCTGGATTTTAAAAAATACTAAAATAGAAAATATTTTTTATTGTAGGATTAGTTGTACTGAGATTTTTATTGTAGGATTAGTTGTACTGAGATTTGGATTCAAGCGTATAGAATCTAGATCATATAATTCAGAACTTTGTGTCTACATAGTTAAATTGTGGGAAACATAATGATTTGTATGGAAACCATGAACTATTTTTTAAAGATAAACTCAAATATGACAGTTTTTACAACAAAATATTTTCGAAGTAGTGAATTGAAATTGTGTCTGTGTATGTGTGCGCTGTGTGTATGTGTGCGCTGTGTGTGTGTGTGTGTGTTAATGGCAAGGGGGTGGGGGTTAGCGGAAAAAATTTTGGGCTATTATTTTCAAGTAAAAATCGTATACTCATATTTTTATGTAGAAAAACCAATAGAATTACATTTGAATATAAAAATGAAATTGCAGAAACAAAGATTGCGCAGCAGAAGCGTAACGTGAAAGGGAACGCCTCAACAAGTGTGGTAGTCTGATGGAAGGTAGGGAGCGTTGGTAAGATTTTCGGGTACAATACAAGAATCAGTGGACAGATTTTTACGGAACTTCTTCTTCTTCTTCTTTCGTTCACTTGAAACAAGTCTATATCTGTAATTCTGTCTCCTTAATAAAAACTCACTGTCTTTTGTAGTTCATACAGTGTCCCATAGAGCTTTGATTCCAGTGTTGTTTCCTCTGGCCAATATGTCTGCCTCAGCGTTTCATGCTCAGAACTCTACAGAACAAATAGCTAACATAATTAAACGGAACGACATTCCGATAAAGACGCATATATCGACGCATCCAATATTCGAGCCCCTGACCACTCGACATGCGCGCTGCACACTTAGTGGGAGGTGGATGGCCAGTTCATTACGCGCAAATAGCTAGATCGGTACTTTAAGTTACGACTTTTTAAGTTTCCGAGATAGTGCAATAGCATATGAAATTAAAAAGTTGGTAAGTTGTCACGTGATTCGTCCCCTGATTCTTGTATTGTACCAATTTTCGTTATAATTAATAGTATTGCCATGACTACAGAAATGCATAACGCATTTTGAATGAGCACCTAGGTGTGCAGGAGGCATGTGAATGTTTTTGACTGTCACAAAGCCGTAGATAAGGGGGAGGGCGAGGATTGGGGTTTAAATCTCAGCAAATCAGGTCATGACCTTTAGTACTATAAACTTAGTCAAAAGGTGGGTCAAAAGGTGGACCAAAACTTGGGCAAAAGGCCAAAACATTTTTGCAAAATGGTCATTATATTTTCCATTAAAAAGATGAATCTTAACACGAAAATGGCCGAATGACCATATTTTTAGACACCTCCCCCCTTCCCTCTAAAAGAGATACGTATCTAAGGCCCTGGCTGTCAGAAGATTACTCTACTAGAAAAATGCGTCTCTCTAAGCAATATAGCAATATGTGATATATTAATCTTTGATTATCAGAAATAACACATTATATTCCTTGACCTTCGACACCAAGGCCGGTAGACATTGACGAGAATGTTCATGTTAGTGAGCTGCTCGATGCTATGACAATTGATAGATACTTCACAGACAGAGTACGAATTAAGGAAATTTGTTGGGGAGCAAAGAATAACAACACATTGACCTGCAATGCATGTTGTAAAAAGCAACCAAGGAGAGTTATTAGGGGTGGAGTTGGCTGTCTCATCCCACGGAATGTCAGTGATCCAAAGCCTTGCTGAAGTCGGATGTATCAGGCCGAAAGGCGCAAATATCGTATCTAAGCTGTAAATCATGACACTTCGCATTTTATTATCTGGACTGCCTCCTGCATATCTACAGGAGTTTGAGAACGAACGTAGGGGAAGAAGAAGATGCATTAAACAGAAGACATTGCTGATAAGAAAATCAATAACAAAATCAGCAATTTTCAAAATGTCTTTTCTCTCCATTGTAAGTACCAGACATTGTAAGTACCAGACATTGTAAGTACCAGACAGCGTGCAATAAATACCTTAAAAGTGAGATGTAGATTAGAATAACCAACACATTGTCTTGTAGCCTGCTATTGTTCTGAAGGTTTCTAAGTGTCATGCAGGTTCAGTTAGGAGAGGACGATCAACTCAAGAATGCGTGAGATAATAATTCTTCATTTCCATCTTATTTTCCTGTTCACTACATCCGCTCTTTCTGTTATGCCTTTCTCCACCTATCCCGCTGGACGTTTCCTTTTTTGTGTCTATTTCCCATGGCATATTTGATATCGTGCGTTAATCTCTTCCACCCCCCCCCCTACCGTCGTTAAACCTATACTTGTATTTGTATGTAAAGTATCTTGACTATCTGCCGTCGTTCGTGCCGATAGATACTATTTAGTAGAAGAATTGTGTATTAATGTGTCGTTTTGCTAGTCCCCCTTTTGTTTATAAATATTGGTAACCGTGATACCTATTTCCATTCATATTGTTATCCCAGACCAACCCTCGCATTTCGAGTATCGGGTTGTTTCCCGACACTGGGGTTTTACCTCTAGTACAACTAATTTCTCCAGACAATTATTATATAGTTATAAAAAATTCAGAGAAGATTCGAAGCTCAAGTAGTGAGTGGGCCGTATTAACACAAATTTGAAAACGAGTATTGTAAATAAGTCAATATATGCTACAAAAATCTACTGTTGGCAATAAATAGATGATATACACAATAATAAAAAGAATAAAGATGAAAATAGTTGAAATTTCGGATAAAGATATTCGACGGAACATCAATTTTTCCCTTAGTGTGCACTATTTTGCGCGATTGGATCATGCATAAAACCATTCAAGATGAAAAAAATAGACATCCAATGGCCAAAAAAGAACACATTGACTGACCTTGCTTGTGCAGATGACATCGCAATCTTAAACTCTACTCATCAACAAACACAAGATTTAACCAACAAACACAAGATTTAACCAACAAACACAAGATTTAACCAACAAACACAAGATTTAACCAACAAACTATGTAGACTCGCAGATCAAATTGGCCTCCAGATCAACATATCCAAATTTAAAAAAATCATGGAACTTACCAGTTCAACAAATAACATCTCAGTAAACAACTTAATACTAGAAATACTATCCTCAAAAAGTCTCCAACTTTAATTACTTGGACAGCCGAATGTTTGTTGACGGAGACTCATTGAAATAAATAAATACACACATAGCAGTTTCAGCTAACACAAAATATCTAGTAAGAAACACCAAGCTAAAACTATTCAACTCCTGTATTGCCTCAGTAGTAACGTATGGAAGTGAAAGCTGGTAATCAACTCAAGCAACAGACCACAATTTAAACAGCCTCGAAAACAAATGTCTCCAGAAACTGATGAACATAAAATGGTACGATTTCGTCACAAATAGTGATTTAAGAAACAAAACACACCAAGAATATGTTTAAAACATTATAAGAAAACGCAGATGGAAATACCTGAGTCACATTTTAAGACTAGATGAAAGCAAAATAAACCAACAGGCCCTTATGTGGACACCTGAGGGTAAAGGAAAACAAGGAAGACCTAAAGCAACCCATAAGAACAGCATACTTAAAGAAGGGGAAATAACAAGACCACACAAGAACTAAAACTGCAGCAGTGACCGCAACACACGGAGAATAAAAAAACAACCCTCTGCCCTGTATGCAGCCTGCGGCACGAAAGGAACAATTTTGTACCCGAACAAATGTCGTGCGATAGACACTACCCACTGGTCTTTTTCTTGACCGTTTCACTTATATTTAAACATGTTTAAATACAAAAAAAATTGTCTATATTATTCTGTTTTCTTATATGGCTTGTTTCGACGAAGATCTTTGATAGAAACGACAACTATTTCCATTCTGATCTTTTTCGTTCTTACTGTTTCTACCATCTTTTTATTACTAGAGTAGGATTTTACATCACATATTCACTTATTTACACAATGATTACTTTCCTCAGACAAACCGATCTACAAATAATAGATAGTGCCTACATAAACCGCTCTACAAATAATAGATAGTGCCTACACAAACCGCTCTACAAATAATAGATAGTGCCTACACAAACCGCTCTACAAATAATAGATAGTGCCTACACTCACCACTCTACAAATAATAGATAGTGCCTACACAAACCGCTCTACAAATAATAGATAGTGCCTACACTCACCACTCTACAAATAATAGAATGGGCCTACACAAACCAATAACTGGCAGCATAAGCTATTCTCCCTGTAAAACAACAACGGACATCAGATGTTTGATGTCTAGCCACTGTATTAGAATTGAATACATAGGTCTAAGTATGATCACAGATATTTGGGAATATACAAGATGAACATTAAAGACGAAGAGTGCATTTGAAAAATGATTTAGCGAAAAATAATGCTACTAACAAAATGAATGATTGAAAATGTCTGGGCACGAGAATAGGGGAAACTTTGGTTTCAGGAAGGAGATACCTATACTTCAAGATGTTTATTGATTTTCTTCTTTTTTTTCGTCTTTCGATCTCCTCTTTCTATATTTATCTCTCATACACTTTCTGCATTTCTCTCTCATACACTTTCTGTATTTCTCTCTCATACACTTTCTGTATTTATCTCTTAGACACACACAAAAAACACACAAAAAAAACAAACTAATAATAACCTTTCGTGTTCACTTTTTTCTTTCTTTCTTTCTTTCGTTCTTTCATTCATTCTTTTTCTTTTTTGGCTTTCTGTTTTTCTATCTTTTTATCAGTCTCTTTCTAACTCTACTTCTTTTTTATATCTCCATATTTTTTTTCTATATTTCTTTTTTATTTCTATCTGTACCAGAGCCCATTTAAAACTGACTGAGAGGGTGAAAATGCTCACAGTATAGTGATAATCAAATATTATTTGTTAGAATCATTTTCGACTGAATGAATCTCATTAAATTTCATTTTATATAATTATGTTTAAAAAAAAAAAGTTCTAACTGTGTATGACTAAGCAGGTTCAAGATATTTTCATCACTAAGTGAACACATCAGGATGTTTTTATCACTAAGTGAACACATCAGGATGTTTTCATCACTAAGTGAACACGTCATGATGTTATCATCACTAAGGGAATACATCAGGATGTTTTCATCACTAAGTGAACACGTCAGGATGTTTTAATCACTAAGTGAACACGTATTTACAAATATGAGTATGGAATTTTTTTTTGTAGAATCGCTAAAACGACTTTCAGATGATTTTTCAATAATCTGATGTTTTCAATTTAGTATGTAAACTTGCAATGGGCTGCATCAATGTCCCACTGTTATGTGCAGTTTCAACTTGACTGTAATCCATTTTCTGAGACATAAACAGCTTCTAACTTCATCTTGAATGTGCCGATATGATTTACTAAGATAGGAAATATTTTGGTTTCTGCTATTATCAAACCCTGATTTACATTTGATAATTTTATTTTTGACTGTAATGAATAACTGACTATATAAAAACAAATTCTATGTTTTGAAAAGTACAAAACGTGTTCTTGATAAGGAACAAGCGTCACGGCACTGGGGGCATTCCCATATAAGCTCTGCTTGCCGTTCCGTCAGCCATATAAAAGTGTATAAGGTCAGTGTCCCAGTCAGTTGCTGATTATGTGTTCTTCTGATCTTTCCGGAGAGGGAGCACTTTCTCACACCGCCTCTAGTCACTCCCATTTCTACCATTCTCTTAATATGTACATTGTCTTCTTCCATCTCTTTCTCGTCTTCTTGTAATGTATCCATGACTTGCTCTAATCAATTCAATCATGTCTCTTCCTATCTCGGTGCCGTTCACCAAGGCTTTACCAGCCAACACATCGGCTCTTTCGTTCCCCCTGACCTCAGCATGACCTGGACATCCATGTAATGCTCTGCATGTTGTTGAGAAGAGTGACCCATTCAGTTCTGATCATACCCTTTTCTATCTTGCGCAACATACTTTGAATGTCCGATAGAATCACTGTATCTGTTGGTGGCCACTGTATCTGTCATCACTAGCCAAGTGAGAGCTGCTGTCACCGCTTCTATTTCCATTCTCATACTCGATGTTGTAGTGTGGTACGCAGCTTACTTCTCAGTTAATTTCTTGCCATTTTGGTAGGCCACGAAATCCCAACCACACATGTTCACGTTTTTTTTCTTGTGTTATCAAGCCGTCTGTGTCCCGCCGAAGACGGATGTGTCGGGCCATTGGCGTAAATAAAACGGCGACACAACGCATTTCCATTTTGTGGACTACATCCTGCTGGACATCTAGTTGGACCATTGTCCTGCTGCAAGAGAGATCGAGTGGGAGTTTAAGAATGAACGCTGAAGAAGAAGAAGAAGAAGAAGAGAGCCGTCTGTGTAAATTATCGTATCCTGTGGCTTCGATTGTTGTAGTATGAGTTCTTGGATCATTCCCTCTGTTCTGTTGGCAGCCTAGACGGGGCACTTTCTTCCCATCTGTATCACAACTGTTGTCAATAACTTTCTCTATTTTTGAACGCAACGTGTTCACATTTAACCAATCACAACTGCTATAGCATACGAGTGGTAAATTATAATGCTATTTATAAAACTAGGTTTTATTTCATTGAGCTTCCATGACGCGGGGAAGGGAAATTAATTCATCTCGGACTCAAATACAGATAGAGTAAACTGCACTTGTGTCACCAGAAACACAACGGAGTGGGCTTCCTTTTAATTTTTGCGCACATTTATCCATGCGACTCTAAATTACCCTTCTTAAAAAAAGTTAATGTTTATATTCTGTAAAATGGATTAATAGTTACCACGTTTTATACCATGCTTTTCTTTTTGTTATTAGTACTGGTGCTTAATGGGCCATTTATAATAAAGATATTGCACAACCTTTGGTGCATGCACACCACTAGTGTATGCGTCCTGGGTTGGTTACCTCTGTTTACACTAACCAGCACGGAACTTGATGATGATGTGATATACGTTAATGGATATGTCCGCGTTATGAACATTGCACTTACGCGTTATCTCCATTGCCTGGAACTCCCCATTGTCGTCTGTTATAGAAACCACGGTATCAAATATTTGTCCAGAACTGGTCACCTCTTGCATTCTGAAAAAAAAATCAACATTAGTTTTGTTGCTGAAATGAAATATCATTCTTAAATCATTGATTATTAGTACTTTTCCGAATATATGTTTTAATGTATTCCAAATTTAGATCACAAAGGAAAAAAACGGCAATGAAGTATCGAGCATATTGTATTATATACTTGCATGTATTATATACTTGCATATATTATATACTTGCATGTATTATATACTTACATGTATTATATACTTGCATGTATTATATACTTACATGTATTATATACTTGCATGTATTATATACTTACATGTATTATATACTTGCATGTATTATATACTTGCATATATTATATACTTGCATGTATTATATACTTGCATGTATTATATACTTGCATGTATTATATACTTGCATATATTATATACTTGCATGTATTATATACTTACATGTATTATATACTTGCATATATTATATACTTGCATATCTTATATACTTGCATGTATTATATACTTGCATGTATTATATACTTGCATGTATTATATACTTGCATGTATTATATACTTACATGTATTATATACTTGCATATATTATATACTTGCATATATTATATACTTGCATGTATTATATACTTGCATGTATTATATACTTGCATGTATTATATACTTGCATATATTATATACTTGCATGTATTATATACTTACATGTATTATATACTTGCATGTATTATATACTTACATGTATTATATACTTGCATGTATTATATACTTGCATGTATTATATACTTGCATGTATTATATACTTGCATGTATTATATACTTGCATATATTATATACTTGCATGTATTATATACTTGCATATATTATATACTTGCATGTATTATATACTTGCATATATTATATACTTGCATGTATTATATACTTGCATGTATTATATACTTGCATGTATTATATACTTGCATATATTATATACTTGCATATATTATATACTTGCATGTATTATATACTTGCATGTATTATATACTTGCATGTATTATATACTTGCATATATTATATACTTGCATGTATTATATACTTGCATATATTATATACTTGCATGTTCTTCTTCTTCTTTCGTTCACTTGAAACATGTCTATATCTGTAATTCTGTCTCCTTAATAAAACTCACTGTCTTTTGTAGTTCATACAGTGCCCCATAGAGCTTTGATTCCAGTGTTGTTTCCTCTGGCCAATATGTCTGCCTCAGCGTTTCATGCTCAGAACACTCTTGAAGTATATGTTTGGCACTCTGTGCTGCCTGTCCACATGTACACATGGCCGTGTTGCCAATCTTGAACTTTGTATACATGTGACTGCGGAGTCGGTTGTGTCCTGTTCTGAGACGTAGAATTATAACTTGTTCTGATCTGTTCATAATGTGATAGTCATCTTGTTTTGGTGTTTGTGGCTTTCTTATTGACTTTATCATCTGTTTTTTCTGATGGTAGGTGATTGGTATATCTGGTTGGTCTTCGGCAGCACCTTCCTTAGCCAGTTTGTCTGCTTTTTCATTTCCTGGTATTCCACAGTGAGAGGGTATCCACTGCATGGTTACCCTATACTGGTAAGACAATTCGCTAAGTAGTTTTTTTAAGTCTGTTAGTTTTCCAGACTGGAGAGCTTGAAGCACTGACCTTGCATCTGTCAGGAATACCACAAGCTGTAGGTCAGAGTTGGAGTTCAGCAGTTTTTTAGCTGCCACACTAATTGCCTGGATTTCTGCATCATAATTATTGCAGAATTTTCCTGTCGGTGTTCTGATTGTATCTCTAGGCTTGTGTGGATATTTTATATATACACCTGCGCCTCCATTCCTCACAGCATTCTGTGCTGATCCATCTGTGTACACTCTGACCCATATATCTTGTGGATATTCCTCATCCAGGAAACTGAGGGTGACTGTCATTCGCTGCACACTGTTCTGTTCGTCCTCGCTTAGTATTCCTTTCACATGGGTCTGAATGTATATTGGCATTCCATGTCTTTCACTCCACGGGGTTTGTTCTGGTACAGACGTTAAGGGGCTGTCAACTTCAGGTAGGTCTGTAAGTTGTCTACGGAGTCGTTTAGCTTGATGGATAAAGCTGCTCCTTTTCAGTCGCCCCATTGCTAGATTTTGGAATCTTTCCTTCATTGGATGACTTGGCATACACTGAAACTTTTCTGCTTGAATTAGTACTTTTGTGTCTCTGCGTTCGCCAAGTGTTTGCATTCTTCCCATTTTCTGCATCTCTGCTATGGGTGTTGATTTCATTGCTCCCAACATTATTCTAAGTGCCTGGTTTTGCACTTTATCTAGATCTTGTAATGTTGTGTTTGATGCAGGACACCACGCAGCTGAACCATATTCCAGGTGTGGTCTTATGCCTTGCTGGTAAACTTTACTGAGTATATTTCCACTGGCTCCCCATGTAGTTCCACTTAGTTTTCTCAGGATAGCTAGCTTCCTCCTGGCTTTTGTTGTTGCTTTGTTTATGTGCTGCTTCCATGTCAGCTTATCATCAAAAGTAACTCCGAGGTATGTGGGTTGTTTGTCTTCTTTCAAGAGCTCTCCATCTATCTTGATATGACCTGCTTTTTGTTTTGGTGAGAGGGTAAAGAGTGTAGTGCTGCACTTATCTGTGTTAATGCTGACGCACCATCTATTTGCCCATAAGGTTAGGGCATCGATAGCTCTTTGTATTTGTTTAGTGGCCACTGTTGCATGTTCTTCCGTGCACCAGATCACCAGGTCATCAGCATACATTGCCACTTTGATCCCGTGTGGTAGTTCAGCAACTAGGTCATTGATGTAAACCAAGAAAAGTGTGGGTGACAGGACTCCTCCCTGGGGGACTCCATGACGCAGTAGAACTTTCTTCCTCTTGCGACCATCTAATTGTACCCTGACTCTTCTATTATACTTGCATGTATAAACTAAATCTAACTCTGAGAATGTCATATCTTGTGGGTGTGATTCCTATCATTATGATATGTCAGACAACGATGTCAGCCTAATATTGTTCTACGTTGTTGTCCTCTATATCTCGTGTCTTCTATTTTTTCTGTTGTTAACTAAGTTCTCTAGATCTATCTTCCTCATAACATGTGTAAAAGAAATTATTGGTTCATGTTAAGCAGAAGTGGCCTGTTTTTACCGAACTAATCTTATACATTTTTTAACAAAACGAACTTTCGCTAAAGGAGCATACACCGCAGCACCCATCCATCTTCGTGTAACCCAAAGGAGAGGCCACTTATTCCCCCTCCCCTGGAACACCTGAGGCGGGGGGGGGGCTTTTAGTGAGTTACGCTAAGATCGAATTAGTGCTAGCGGGCACTACGCGTTTTTATTTAAAATTTCCGTATCATGGAAGCTTAATGAAATCAAACCTACTATTAAAAAGTTGGACTGTTATCACGTGATGAGGCCACATTTGCGTAAAATGTACCAGATTGTTTCTTTAATATGTCATTAAAAATAAAAATACAAGAAGCATAATCGTATAGATGACGTGCAGTGAAGCTTCTACAAAAAGATAACTTCAATATAACGGCATGTCATCTACTAAGGTTTTTCTGTTGCATAGGGAGTTTGTCTAGTGGGCCATTGATGAGACCCACAGACTCAACCGCATGCGTCTTGTTCTGGGTAGGTGTTTTAAGTTTTTCTGTGTTTATTTCATTAGACGTATTGAAACTTTTCATTGCATTATCTCTTAATTGTGTCTGGATTTCTCACGTTCATTATGTTCCAAAAATGTTTTCTCATTTTATTTGTGTCCACTTATGGTCATGGCCAGAGATAGAATATGATTATTTGACAGAATATTTTATTTATGTTAATATTTTCTTCCACAATTCTTTGCTATAGCAACAATTTCTAATAGGTCTATTGTCATTTTCTAATGATTGATAGTGCAAAGAAGGGCATAGATATGTTTCTTTGGATAAAAAGTTTTGTTCACACTGTACCGAGGATAATTATTATTACGAAACCATAATCTTTAGACAGTGATTTAGTGACACTGTACCGAGGATATTTATTACGTAACCACAATCTTTGGACAGGGTGGAAAATAGGGAGAACATTATAGAAAGATAAGAAAACAAATAAAGAGGCTCTAACAACACTTCATACGAAGAAAGAATTATTAAAGGAAATGAAGAGCAAGCAAATAACATATTTTGGACAAGTTAAAAAACATGACACCTTGTTGAAGACCTTACTTGAGCGTATGCCTACAGTCAAAGGTAGGCGAGCAAGAGGTAGACAGAGATACAAGTGGGAGAGTAATATCGCAATATGGACAGGTTACAGTCTAGCATAGTGCGCCATCAAAACAAGAGACTGTGTCAGCCAACTGTTGAGACTGTTGGAGGTCTGTGGCAGCCAACCTTCACTGCAGAGACGACACTTGATGATGATGATGGAATATTTGGACAGAAGATTTATTGACACAGTAACGAGGATATACAATCACTTTTGTCACTAATCACAATAAGTTGTCATGTAGCATCCAATGATAACTTATTGAGAATTTTAACATATAAACTAACTTGTCATGAATGATCTATTGGGGGAACTTATCGTATAACACATACGAAAATTGGTTATATAGTGATGTTGCAACTGCTTAGAATGCTTTCATCGTACCTTTTGTCATTTATAGCCTACAGTTCTACTATAGGGTATACAGCCAATGCAACTCACGGGAAAAGTAAAATGCGTTACTTTAGAAGGATGAATCCCAATTTGGCCCACATGTCTTATATGGTTGATGGTCATGGCTTCATCTAGAATATCGTGTCATGTTGCGACATTCAAATAAGCAATAAGAGCGTAGGGAATTGACTTCATGATATTAGAGTTTCCTATTATGCACTCCATTCTTCTCAATGAAGTGGCAAGTCGTCTGTCAAAGTATCATTAATAGCACGTAGATTCGTCGTTTCAAATAAGAATTCCAAGGGATTTCTTCCGAACAAAAAAAAAAAAAAAAAAAACACAAAAACCCACTTGTAAACAAGGCGTCACCCGGGATTGAACCCAAGATCTAGTGAACACAAGGCAACTTGTTTAGTCATTTGTAGCGACATTAATCATTTACACTTATGGATGTATGATTTACTTTCTGGGAAAGAGATGTTTAGAAAAAAAACCCAATACTCACTGAACAACAGTGTTTGTAGATACAATGTATTCCACATCTTTTGTCCAAGGATTTCTGAAGCCAAAACAGCGCGATTTGAAATGTAGAAATTTTCCATTCTTAACCTTGAATCTGTAAACATCCGTCTCAATTTTGTCTTTTGATGATAATACTGAAAAAAAAATTAGAATTAGTATAGAACAGGGTGGAGCAAATACGACACACGAGCCATTTTTGCTGGCAAGTCAAGTTGATTAAAAATTACAATATGCGATGTTCATGGAATTTTGTTGTGGGAATATCAGACGCATAAAAAATATCCAATTACAAGCTAGCTTCAACAAACCGTGTACTGTTGGTGTCAAACAGCCAATCACAAGCTAGCTTCAACAAACATGTACTGTGGATGCTAAATAGCCAATCACAAGCTAGCTTCAACAAACATGTACTGTGGATGCTACACAGCCAATCACAAGCTAGCTTCAACAAACCGTGTACTGTGGATGCTACACAGCCAATCACAAGCTAGCTTCAACAAACCGTGTACTGTGGATGCTACACAGCCAATTACAAGCTAGCTTCAACAAATCGTGTACTGTTGGTGTCAAACAGCCAATCACAAGCTAGCTTCAACAAACATGTACTGTGGATGCTAAATAGCCAATCACAAACTAGCTTCAACAAACATGTACTGTGGATGCTAAACAGCGATTTTAGATATTACTTCAAACTGTTGATATTGCAAGTTGAAAAAAGTGTTGACAGCCGTCAACTTTTGATGTCCGATACTGGAGATTTCAAATGTAGCAAATTTCTATATTGAATAAAGTTTGTGAAGCGATTAGATCTCTCTTGTATCAGTACTATGTTCATACTAGATATCTCCAGCAGGATATAGCCCAGAGAGCGGAAATGTATTGCGTCATCGTTTCATTTGCGCCAATTGTCCGATACATCCGTCTTCGATAGTGCTTGTACTGATTTGAATTCCATATCTGATATAACGGGGACAACAGGTGTCAACTTTTAAAGAAAATAAGTTGAAGTTGTCACGATGACAGAGTGAGTAAGGGAAGCATGGCTGGACAGTCCATTGGGGGCTGTATATAAACTACGTACAAATATCTGCCACTTTTTAATTCTCTCCATCAACAATGTCAAGAATGCAGACGCAGACCCCCCACCCGCAACTTAATTTAAAATTAATTGTACACCCACTTTCCTCCTCCCCTAAAAAAAATTTTGGTATAAAAAGGTACAAAAACATACCGATATGATTTTGTTATTGTTTTTCTAAAAAAATGTTCTAATTCAAACAATTTGATTATTGTATAAACATGTTCTAATTCAAACAATTTGATTATTGTATAAACATGTTCTAATTCAAACAATTTGATTGTTGTATAAACATGTTCTTGTTGTTGATGTCACCTTTTATCAACACCCACCCCCTGTTTTTCAACAAATGTCAAACTTTATCAGACCCAGCCTCCCCCAATTTTTGTTGACATAACCTTTGGACATCCACTTTGAAATGCTCACCCAATCTTTCAGAAAATGTTCGATCAGTTGGACAAGATACAGTCTAGCAGAGGGAACTACCAAGACACGAGATAGAAGATTTTGGGAGTTTGTTGAGCTAACCTTCACTGTGGAGGCGGCACAGATGATGATGAGTCATAAAAAGGGAATATGAGTTGTGTCATGCTTTACAGCTAGCTGTGATATCTTCGACATTCGGCCTGGCACATTCGACTTCGGCATAGCTTCTGGGTAGCTGACTTTCTATGAGATTGGATAGTCAACTCAATCCATAACACATTTGAAGAGTGATATGTATCAGTGTTGCCATTCCCCCCCCCCTGTGTAGTGATATGTATCAGTGTTGCCATTCATTGCCCCCCCCCCTGTGTAGTGATGTGTATCAGTGTTGCTATTCATTGCCCCCCCCCCCTTTTTCAGGACCCAGAAACACTAGGGTGTTACAATTTATTTGTTTCTATTGTAAATCTGACCTCTTCGATGAACTTGACCTAATGCTGGAATGTCATCTTGGTGATAGTATTCATACAGGGATGTTCCCAGAAGTTCTTGTGGGAGGTAACCCAGAACAACAGTAGCTCTGAAATTAGAAAACAACAAAAATATATAGAAAACATTAATAGACAGTGTTTTTAATTGAACATTCATACCTAGTTATGTGCTAAGGTGGCATGATTGATAAGAGGTTTTAATGTGGAATTATTGATACGAGGTATTAAGATGACATTATTGATACGAGGTCTTAAAGTGGCATTTACCAAAGAGTGGGATGTGATTATATACACGGATGGATCTGTAATTAGGCATGTTCGCAGTGCTTGGGCCTTTACAGCTCAGTGCGCAGGTAAAACGATCAAGGAGGAAAATGGTGCCTTTGCGGTCACTACGAGTAGTATGACCATGGAGACTATGGCGGTGACCAAGGCATTTGAGTGGCTACGCACACAGAAGGTAGCTCAGATCTGCATCTTGAGTGACTCTATGAGTATGATTAAGAAGGTACAAGCGAGTCTCGTTCGCGAACAGTGGATTGAGGCCTTGAGAAAGGCGAGCTTGAAAGTGGTTACATTTATTTTCGTGCCGGGACATGTGGGCGTTCGAGGCAATGAAAGAGCGGATCAACTGGCATCGTGCGCGATTGTGGCACAGGGCGATGGGGCAATGGATCGCGCTGACGTTTTGAACTCCTTAAGAGATATAACACGCGAGAGTGAGACTAATGTGGAGGATGATTCCTTTTCAATGGCTAGGATTAAAGATCAGGGATTGAAATGCGGTATTGTTAGAAGTGAACATTGTGGAGGGCGCAGAAGAATGATGGTCAACCAGCATAGGACCGGTACGGTCAGCAGAAGTGTGATGGCGGATACACTCAAGGAGAGATCGGAGCAACTATGGATGTGTCCAGTTTGCAGTGATGATGATCCGATGACTAACTAACTAACTAACTAACTAACTAAGGTGGCATTATTGATACGAGGTGCTAAGGTGGCGTTATTGATACGGGGTCTTAATGTGACACGATTGATACGAGGTCTTAAGGTGGCATTATTGATACGAGATGTTAAGGTGACAGGGCTGTTGTCGATGTTGTTAACGATAAAGTTAATAGATAATATTCTCATAGTTAATGTTAAGCATATATGAAAATATACACGCATATCGTACACATCAAAAAAAGCCGTACCACCGGACAGATCGAGGGGAGAAGAGACAGAAGAAGCTAAAGAGAGAAATATCTGGATGGGTTGTCACTGTCGCACAAAAATAAGTCACTAAATGAACTTATTAATAACGCAAGAGGCAAAAGTTGTGTAGAAGCATTGTCGCCTACGCCGCTCGGCATGGCACTTGATTGATCGATACCGCACACACAGACACACTCAGACGCCTGAAGGCGTCCACACCGACAAGATGAGTTTGTCTCACCTACCTTTCATCTACATAGGTAAATTTTCCATCTATGGTATGCCGGGACATGTATTCCATTGATCGAACTTTGATATGGCTGCTCTCCTCTGCCGGATAGGGATTAAATGACAACTGCTCTCTTCCTACCGCTACCAGACAACTCAGGATAGAGCAATCGTTGTCAGCTTCGCTGTCTTCATCGAGACCTATCTTTGCTTTGCTCCATGATTTCAAGTATCCTGTACAGTGGATGACTTTGTAATGTTTACGTTCTGTAAATAAACAATAGCTAATTATCTGCTCATTAACAATGAGTATACACAGTCTAAAACCAACCTTTTACCCTTGCTAGGATACATGGAACGAAAAAGGCTATTTAAGTGTACTAAAGTCAACTTCTGTGCCTATCTAATAGGTTTGTGGTACTCTAGGAGTTAAACAGACAAGAACGTAAGCATACTCAACAGAGCACTTCCACCAACAACCATTTATGCTGTGGTCTCAGTTACACAGGAAAATCTCAACAGCTGTGTTGTGACACGGTAACACTTTCGTAGCTTCAACATGTACATTTGTACTTTCTTTCAAAGTTTATCATTCGGCTCTAACAAGACATCCTGTCTTTTCTCGTTCATTATTTTCAGCTGGAAATTAGGATATAGTTCGGATAACGAAATGCATCGTGTCATTGTTTACATCTTGGATGCGATATGTCCATATTTCGGCCAGACACATAGATTTTGGCATGGCTTTCGGTAACTTTGATTCATGGGATGTGACAGTCGACTCTACCCCAAAACACAATAGTCCCCTTTTACGCCACACATAGCAGGCAGCAGTGTTGTCATTCTTTGATTCTGTTTCGGGTCCCATCAATACTCGGACACAATAAGATTCGAGATTTTACAACACCCATATACTATCAGTGGTGACTTCAATATATTTGTCATAGTCACATACTGATCTGTCGATTAAAAAAAATAGGTCCTTGTCTGGAACGCGTGCCTTCCTGCTTATTTTAGGAATAATTAATCTATATATTATATAAGTAATTAATCAACAATTAATTTAAATATAACTTTTTAGGGTTCGGGTTAGAAGAGCTGTGTTTTGCATAACTAATAATAACCCTACGCCTAAATACATTTATATTTAAATTAATAAATGATAAACATAAACTGAAAAGCAAAGCCAAGGAAAATAATCAAATAGATAGGCACATGTTCCATATAAGGACCAAAGGATAAACTACGGACACTTCCACGTCATCATAACAGTTGGTTGTAAACATTGTTTCCTTTCATGTTCTAGACATACTTTTGAAACTGTCTCAATAACAAGAGCAATAATTCATGCATGCAAAGAAGAATCGATGAAATGGCAGAAGACGCTGACAAATTATTGTGCAATTATTTTCAGACATGATAATTTTCTATTCAACTCGATGAATCAACTCTCCAAAATAATGAAACACTACTCTTATCATACGTACTATTAATAAAAGATGGAAATGTTTGTCAAGAATTATTATTTGCTAAAAACTTGGAAGTGGAAACAAATGGACAATATGTATTTAATACAATAAGTAGGTTTTTTTTTTCAAGAGAAAGACATTTCTGTTCGTAATATTTTGCCTGGTGCTAATGATTGTGTTCCAGCAATGGCAGGCACCACAAGGGTTTCATATAGTTTTGGAAACAAGCAATACCAAATGTACTCTCCATACTTTGCGTACTTCATAATCACCATTTAGGTGCGAAGAATTTAAGTGAACACTTTTATACGTTACTTCAGTACGTTATTGGGACAGTCAACAATATTAGAAGCAATAAATTGAATGACATATTGTTTTAGAAACTTGTATACGTTACTTCAGTACGTTATTGGGACAGTCAACAATGTTAGAAGCAATAAATTGAATGACATATTGTTTTAGAAATACACAAATCATTACTGTTTTTTTTTTTATCAATAAATTTTGTTGTCATCCATGTATCACTCATTTCACAAAATTGTAAAATCCCACCATTCCACATTTCAATTCACGGGCAAAATTTCATCACATTACATATGTCTATTGTCGTTACTTTGATAAATTTTTTCACGTAAATTGTGTATATAAAATGTTTTACTAAGTATTTCCGAGAGGAGACACAATATAAAACCAAATGTTTCAAATGAGCTATTTTTTTCCAAACACACTTTGTAGTTTTATTTATCTCCAAATGTTAGAACACTTTTGCTACTGTACGTACGTACTATATTACGACTTTCTGCTTAGCTTTACTCATAATATGAACATGTATGGATATATGTAAACAATTACTACTTTGTTGGTTTTTCCCCATCAATTAATTTTGTTGTCATCCATGTATCACCCATTTCACAAAACTGTAAAAGCCCACCATTCCACATTTCAACTCGCGGGCAAAATTTCATCACATTACATATGTCTATTGGTGTTACTTTTATAATATGTATTGTTACAAATATGTTGTAGGGCCCATATACATATATATGTGAATAAATATGTATAGGTACATACAATGTTATTTGGAAAATAAAAACAAGAAAAAAAGGGCAAAAAAAAACAACAACAAACAACCCCTACATGAAATCCAGCTCACACTATGCGCATATATGTACACTTGTGTGTGTGTGTATGTATATATATATGTGTGTGTGTATGTTTGTGTGTGTATATATGTGCACGTGTGTGGGTATGTATGTATATATGCTATGTATGTATGTGTGTGTAAATGCATTTTTGCATGGATAATATGCGTGCAAGGATGAACAAAAATAAAATCTCTTTCACATATTATATTTATCATTACACTCTCATCCCAAATTTTTCATGAATGTTGTTTAATCCATCTCATAATAAAATGCACGCTGCACATTTGAAATGTATTTGGTTTTGTAAATATTTTTTGTTGCAAATAAAGATTGAAAAAAAAAAATTAGTTGCTATTTTCAATCATTTAATGACTTAAGCAGTAATGTATCCATTAGTTGCTATTTTCAATAATTTGATGGATTAAACAGTAATGTATCCATTAGTTTCTATTTTCAATAATTTAATGGCGATGGCCAGTAAAAGTTTGGGAACCTATGGTTTAACGTAAGCCATGCAACTGCTCACTATTTTGCATTTACAAGCACTCTTTTCTTTCAAATTATTGACATACCTACATGGTTGAAACCCTACCTCCGTTTGTGTGGTGTTGATAGTCAGGCCTACCATATGACAAGTTAGAGATAACAGTGAAGTAACATATTGTGTTCTGTATTAACCTGCAGGAATTCTAGAACGAACGCAGAAGAATAAATACTTTATGAAACACACATTTATCGTGGAAGGTTAACCACTGTCAAATCACTCACCAGATTTTCGCTTCCGGTGGTAGGAAATTTCAACAAGCTCCTTCTTGACCTTTGTAGAGGCGTCAAGGTCAGGGATCAGTTTTGTAGCAGACTTGATGTGACAAAAAAATGACCGTCTGGCTCCTGAGCATAAATGGGTTGCCTTGTGTGGGTACTCTGTCTTGACGGGCAACATTGCTGAAGGATGTCATTAACATGTTAATAAATCAAATATCAGTTCTTGTTCAAGATAGTCATACCCGCAGGTCTCAGACAACAACACTTATCTTGGCTGATACAACTCTTCCCATGATTTTCATTGCCTAACGACACAAAATAACCAGTGATAAGTCACAGCCAAGATGAGTGACGCTGTGTGAGATCAGTGCACATGACTTTCCTCCTTCATCGACCCTTTCTTTATCTTTTAACTTCTCTATGGGTCCTTCTGGTGCCGTTGTTACATCATTTGTCTTGCACTCAAGAGGACACGAGTTCGATTCTTTATCTATACGTTTGTTTTCAGATCTCTGGAAATTATCTCCTAAAGCTCAAGAGTTACCTGCTGTGAGTGGTGTTCTTGTACAGACATATCTTGATTCTTCTTGATTCTTGATTAGAAACTGGTTTCACAGCACGCGGGACATTCCCATAAGTGCTCCGCCCTCCACTAAAGCAGCCATCCCAGTGTATGTAGACTCAGAGTTCCGGTCAGGTGTTGATTGTGTGATCTTCGGGATTTTCCAAAAAATTTACTTTCCTCCCCTCACCTCTGAATACTCTCATTTCTAACATTCTCTGTATGTGTACGTTCTCAGCCTCAATGACATTATCTGCATCTTGAAATGAATTTATTACTGCTTTTATTAAGTCTGCTTTATCTCTTCTCAGCAATGTGCCGTCTATCGCCGCATTGCCTGCCAATAAGTCGGCTCTGTCGTTTCCTCTGACCCCAGCATGACCAGGGTAGTATATCCTTGTAATACTCTGGACAACTGAGTTGTTCAATAAGTCCCACCAATCTTTACTTAGCATGAACTTTTCTATCTTGCGCAGCATGCAATACATATCTTTTCATGAGGAGCCCACGTAGAATGAAGTAAGTTAAAGTCTAGTGCAATTTCTGGCTTTTACATGTGAGTTTCATGCTTCTCTGACGAGATAACAGATTTGCTCCTAGCCCTCACATGCGTATTTCATAGAACTGTGAAAAGACAACAAAAGTGGATGAGGTAGATGAGACAGAGTGGTGGAGGCAGATGTGACAGGATGGTGGAGGCAGATTAGACGGGATAGGCGAGGCAGATGATACAACATGGATGAGGCACATGAGAAGCGTGGATGAGACAGGATGGATGAGGCAGATGAATGGAGTTTATTCTTTTTCTGCAGTGTTCGCTCTCAAAGAATCATCACGAATTTCGGTATGATTTTTGGTATGAATCATACCAATGAGTATGTATTAACTCCACGCTATGACGGTTCGTCACCCACTGTGCCGTTGGACTTGACAGGAAAAAAGGTGTGCCTGCGTGGCAATCTCCGAGGAGGCGCTAAGCAGGGATTTGGACTTGGGTCGATAACGTCTATCTTTTATGAAGTGTTGCGTTGCAAGTACTTGTATTGAGTAATTGGACGGACTATTCCCCTATATACGGAGATTTCATTCACAGACATTTTGAACAGCTCGTCCAAGTTTGTGCCTCTAAAAACATTTAAGTGCACCCGGGGAATTGTTTTTTCCCACAAGAAGTGCTTCCGGAATATAACTAGAAGCGTATTCTCAAACTGAACATGACTTGAGGTAAGATTATCGTATATCGTTTCATCCATTATATTAGCACGTGACCTGCCCTCTAGTGCTGTGCGTCCTTCTCATTGTGCGCGTATTAACCTTACGCCCCCAGAGGTTTTCTCATTATTCTCGCTGTTCATGAGTTTGGGATATGACAGTCCGGCAGTCCTTGCCAAACGTGTGTCTTCCACCTGCTGGGACATGACAGTCCGGCAGTCCTTGCCAAACGTGTGTCTTCCACCTGTTGGGACATTGTTTTGGCTGTGGAGACCGAGATGTGTCATTTAGAGATTTTATTTTTTATACACAATCAAATCTTATTCCTTCTCGATCCACACTGCCAGGACACACACAACAAACATTAGCCAATCTGCTTCACAGAAGTTTCGAAACAATCTGTTTCCAGGGTGTGCATCACAAGGAAGTGATTTTATGATCTTGATCATCTGCCAACCTCGGGTTTGTACAAGAGCAATGCAATACCTTTTGCACCTTAGAAATAGATATGAAATGTGCTTACTTTTGGCATCTATTAATCTTTCTCGTGGTGTGAGGTCTGAGGAGGATAACTGTTCCTTGACTTTGCTAATGTCACGAGGATGAAGTATATCAAATAAACTCTGGCCAATGAGATCTGACTGAAATAAAAACATAGATAAAACATTGATATATTATCGAGTCCAGGGATCTGTCTAGTGCGGTGGTTAAAGTATTCGCTATGTATTAAAAAGATCACGAGTTTAATTCCTGACCGCTACAGCTTGTTTACAAGTGAATTTTTACGGAGATCTCTGTGAACTATCTCTGGAAGTTATAGAATTATGTGATATGAGTGGTTCTTCGGAAGGAGGCGTACTGGAGCACATATGTCATCATATGATAAACTCAAGCGTAAATCACAAGCATCAAATATTAAACTCACGGCTCAAATACCAGGATCATATGATTAACTCAAGGTTGAAACATAAACCCTATGTGATAAATCAAAGCAAACACAAACATCATATGATAAACTCAAGCGTAAAACAAAGCATCATATATTAAACTTACGGCTCAAACACCAATGCCAAATGATAATCTCAAGGGTCAAACAAAGTCATCAAAAGATAAACTCACAGTTTAAATAAAAGCATTATATGATACACATATTTACAACGATTGTAAGATGCCTAAAGAATCTGTATGGAAGGTTCTTGCGTAATTTCTTATAAGTAAAAATCATTTCTTATAAGTAAAAATCATTTCTTATTAGTAAAAATCATTTCTCATAAGTAAAAATCAATTCTTATAAGTAAAAATCATTTCTTATAAGTAAAAAATCATTTCTTATAAGTAAAAAAGTCAAACTCAATTTATGTTCACCTAGTTCAATTCCGTATCCATCAACTCCGTATCCACAAATTTAACAACATTTTCACAAATTCTAACTCAGTAGCAGGGAATTTCCCTGATGCAATATATGTTTCCATATTGGCAACTTTACTACCCAGAAGGGTTGTGGGTGTGCTGATGTTTCCATATTGGCACCTTTACTACCCTGAAGGGTTGTGGGCGTGCTGATGCTTCCATATTGGCACCTTTACTACCCTAAAGGGTTGTGGGTGTGCTGATGTTTCCATATTGGCACCTTTACTACCTGAAGGGTTGTGGGTGTGCTGATGTTTCCATATTGGCACCTTTACTACCCTGTTGGGTTGTGGGTGTGATGATGATGATGATGGTCCAAAGAACAGAAATGAGGTGTGTCACCGTTTTATGTGAAGTAATTGTCTTACATATCCGACGTCGACGTTGGTAACTAATACATTCATTGTTTTTAACCCCTTGCACTGAATGGTGGAAGTCTGTAACAACATCGCTAGTAGAGTGGTAAACCGTACGAGAGAAATTACATGCTACATGCTCGTCATCGAGCTTAAAGCTAACCACGGTCACACATGCTTAACCTCTCTGCCTTGTGTCGCTAGCGACATAGTCACAGACGAACGTTATGTCGTTTATTTTCTCAACTTAATGAAATCAATATTGGAACCTATGCGAAACTTACCTGGGAGTACTGGAGAATGTCTTTGACAGATTCTGACACGTACAGTATCCTGCCTCTATCACAACCAACAACAAAAAGGAATCCATCAGCCACCTGAGGTGTTTTAAGGTTAACAAAATGTAATATTTTATGAAGGAATATAATAATGATAACAACATCAGCAGCTGTGGCGGCGGTAACAACAACACTAATAACAACAGCAACAACAACACTGTGCTCGACGCTCTGAATCCCTGCTATATACAGATACTATAGGTTGAGAATCCCTGCTATAGACAGATACTATAAGTTGAGAATCCCTGCTATAGACAGATACTATAAGTTGAGAATCCATACTATATACAGATACTATAGGTTGAGAATCCCTGCTATAGACAGATACTATAAGTTGAGAATCCCTGCTATAGACAGATACTATAAGTTGAGAATCCCTGCTATAGACAGATAGTATAGGTTGCCGTATCGATCATACACATATAACAAAGTATCAGAGTTAAAATAGATATAAATACATGATTTCAAAAATCAATTTATCAACAATTCAATCAGAGATGGTCAAATTAACGGCCCGCTAAATCCGGCAAACCAAGCACATTTGTAATAGGATACCAGTCGGAGTTAAATTACTAGACTTGTACACATGAACGTCAATTGTTATTATTAGTAAGTGGCAGGCAGTGTTGACTGGATTACTATAACCGCGAAATCCACTCTTTTTTTATGGTTGTAATGCTTTGATATAATCAAATTTGACTAACGTGCGCGGTCCTCACCATAAGATTTACATTTTACTAAACCAAAAAAATGGACGAATGAGTTTAGAAAATGTCCGATCACCAGCTATCCGAGCCAAACTGTAACACACGAAGCTAAACAATCATAAAGAGAAAATCATTAAGTTAAATCACTAACATTAGCTGAAAATAGTGCTGCTCGCCGATAGTTTTGTTTGTTGTTCGCCAACATTGATTTCAAACTAGGCACGCCGTAGGATCGCTGTCCACTGGAAGCAAATTCGAGATGCAACAAGAACATGCAATTACGTGTGTAATCTCGAGATGTGAATGTAAAGAACTTGCTGTAATCCATGAGTAAACGCATTCAATTCTCCGGATTTCGTTCTGGTAATCTGCCCGGATTAAATAAGAACACATGCAGAAGAAAAAGATTATTATCTAGCCTCTTGATCAAGTGATTACATTATACATACAAAATAGTGACACATACAATGACATACATACTTCACTGTTACATACTCCACTGTTACATACTCCAATATTAAATACTTCACTGTTACATACTCCAGTATTAAATACTTCACTGTTACATACTTCACTATTAAATACTCCACTGTTATATACTTCACTATTACATACTTCACTGTTACATACTTCACTATTAAATACTTCACTGTTACATACTCCAATATTTAATACTTCACTGTTACATACTTCACTATTACATACTCCAACATTAAATACTTCACTGTTACATACTTCAGTATTAAATACTTCACTGTTACATACTTCACTATTAAATACTTCACTGTTACACACTCCACTATTACATACTCCACTGTTACACACTCCACTTTGCATATACAACTATTACATAGGTTAGTTAGTGGAAAGATCACCATAAGATCCATAGGTGCCCCGATCTCCTCCTGAGTATACCCGATATTATAAGACGTCTGGCAGTTCCAGATCTCTGTTGGTTTACAAATATTCATTCCGACTATAATAATGTTCATTTCTTGCCAAGCCTACATATTAAGCCTACATATTAAGCCTACATATTAAGCCTACATATTAAGCCCAGCTCTTTTATTCTGGACATGGAAAATGAATCATCATTTTCGCTTTGTCGTGCAGTTTCTCTCACAAACATGACTATGTCGTAGCGGTCCATTGCCCCTGCCAGTCGATACAGTAGCTGAACCTGCTAACCTGTCTACTTTAATATATAACTTATCTCAATATATACATATTTTTTTAATAAACTTCTTGTTTCTGTCCTTTCGACAGCTCACTTCCATATTTCGGTTGGACACGTTTGTGTGTTGCGATCATTTCTATTCGTCGTCTTTTGATGTTTTGTGTGTATCTTGATGAAAGACGTTTGGTCGAAAATTTGAATATGTTTATATATTGTAATTTGTATGTTTTCTTGTTTGCATATCATAACCTCCTAGTTTTAGTGATAGTCCGTCGTTTCTAAGTGGGACGTTCTAAAAAAACCTGTGTTTTATGTAAGTATACTCTATCTGCTATCGTATTGCCTTGAAAACCAGAATGACCAGGCACAAAAACATATGTGACACACTCCAGCGTTGACCTCACCACATCATCGAGTCACTGTTCATGAATATAGCCCGCTTGTCTCAGTATGTCAACACTTTTCGTATAATATAAACACCATTACATAGACGTTTTGAATAAATATATAAATCCTGGTTGTAACATGATCATTGATTGAAACAATAAATGAGAAGATTGAGACAGTACGGAGAACACGAAGTGATACCTTCTACAGTTCACAAAACAGACAACACTAACCCTAAAGCCTACCCTAATCATAGAGCCAGCCATAATCCCAGCGCCAACCCTAATCATTGAGCCACCTCTAACCATTATCCTAGCGCTAACCTTAGTCATAACGCTAACCCTAACCCTAACCCTAATCATTGAGCCAACTCTAACCCTTATCCTAGCGCTAACCTTAGTCATAACGCTAACCCTAACCCTAACCCTAATCATTGAGCCAACTCTAACCCTTATCTTAGCGCTAACCTTAGTCATAACGCTAACCCTAATCAGAAAACCAACACTAAACATTTTTTTCACATGTAGCATTTGCTGTGTTTGCTTGTCGAACGTCTTTTGCTTGAGTACTGTCCAAAACATACAACTGAGCGAACTGTGTAACTTTGTTGACATACAACTGAGCGAACTGTGTAACTTTGTTGACATACAACTGAGCGAACTGTGTAACTTTGTTGACATACAACTGAGCGAACTGTGTAACTTTGTTGACATACAACTGAGCGAACTGTGTAACTTTGTTGACATACAACTGAGCGAACTGTGTAACTTTGTTGTATGTGGCGGTTGTTATATGAAAAGTTCGATGATAAGTTTGTCTATGAACTTTTAAAACATATGGACCTTAAAATTGACATTCCGTAATTATTGCTCCCATTTGACGAGAAAGAAAGAGAGCTATTATAAGAGCGAATATTTTCGCGAAAATATGTGTATTTTGGGTGTGTATTTAGGATGTGTATTTAGGGTGTGTATTTAGGGTGTGTATTTAGGATGTGTATTTAGGATGTGTATTTAGGGTGTGTATTTAGGGTGTGTATTTAGGGTGTGTATTTAGGGTGTGTATTTAGGGTGTGTATTTAGGATGTGTATTTAGGATGTGTATTTAGGGTGTGTATTTAGGGTGTGTATTTAGGATGTGTATTTAAGGTGTGTATTTAGGGTGTGTATTTAGGATGTGTATTTCGCTATTTCTCTTGTGATTCTGTCTGGTCACAGGGCTCAACCTGATAAATATATTAAAGAAAGAAGTCCGCGGAATAATTGTTTATAAGAGAGCAACAAGCGCAAGAACTCGGTATATTCCAGCTTATCGCCATGGATGTCATGTGGCTTTGGGTGCATGATCTTACCCTTTCGACAACAACATGTAAACTTGCCAACGTTAGGATGTTCGTCCAAACATTTTTAGCACAACAGAATTGACATATAATATCGCAAATTCCACAGTTATGTACAGCAATACGATCCTCAGCAAAATGTACTGCTTCATTTGAAATTGATTGACTTGGACGCATTTGTGACAATGAGTGAACCTCGAAATCTGCAGCTCGACGTCTCTGAGTTTGCTCAACAGTTTCTGTGACGATAAACATTCTCTATTCATAGTTTGTCAATTTTCTCTTTGCATGCACATTTATTTTATTCTAGCTTAGCACGACCCCGCTGTAAATCAGCATCGTTAACAACTCGTGTTTGTCTTTGTTGAAGGGTTTCTTGATCAATCGTTTGCATCTCTCAATTCAATGTCTATGCTCTGCAGCATTTGCGACAAGAATTCGAGCGAATGACTCTTGACTTTGACGACTCAACCACCTAGCTTTTAGCTATTTTTGTGACGTTTTTTTGCGATATGATCCATCCATCATGTAAAGCAGATTATATGTTTATGTATATTTTAAATATAATGTATTTTAGATAACTTTACCCACAAGCCAATACAGAAGTTTACATGTTAGCTCATCTATAACATGTATACAAAAATATCGTTTGCTTTGAATAACGTCACGATACCAATCGTTTTGGTTGTATGCACTGGAATTCCGTGACGTAAATTCGCTATTTATAGAGTGTTCCGGAGATGACAGAGCATTGCTATTATATTTATAATTCCCACAGTTACGTAATCTTCGTCTAATCTCGACATATATGGAAATTAAGTTGAGAAAACAACAATGAAATGTTTTGTTTACATGATGTATTCTGTACCACAAATGAATAATATTAGAAAGTATTCTAAACTACATGGTGTTTATAAAGTCGCTGTACACTGAAGTCGCACAGATTCTCACTAAATACGCACAGTTCATATGATGTAAGATTCACCCCTAATGTAAATGAGCACAATGTGACTTTGTAGACACCAGATATATGTATTCTTCTTCTTCTATAATCGTTCTCAAACTCTTTCAGATTAGCTGGATGTTGTCCGTAGAACGTAATGCACTGCATATATGGTCTATATATGTATACTATTTAGGAAAGATGGCTGTGTTTATAGTGAGAAAAGCAGTAAAACAAAAATAGAAAATCAAAGAGAAAATCAATAAGATTAATGTTTGAAGTTACATGGACACAATATATATGGAATACCACAGACATCTAGATAAAAGGGTTAGAAACGCAGATTCAATACCGAGAGGTTTCTTACACTTCAACTTTTCAATATTATGTTAAGTTTCATTCCAAATTTGTTATAGTATGCACAGCTTTCGTGACGTCACTTAAATCGCGTCACTAGCAAACCGTGTTACCACAAAAACAAAATGGCTAATTTTATCGGAGATGTCTGTTTACTGAGCATGCCGGCTACATATACGTTTGCTACAGACTCGTGAAGATGAAAAGATGAAACAAAATGAAAAGGATCATTCAATTGGGAACATGGTGGAAGGGTGTCTCTAAGTGGATAGCGAGCAGATCGATACATCAAGCAACGATTGCGAAATGCATACTGCATCTTTATCGATATTTATGCTAACAATGCTTATCTGTTTCTATTTCGTTTTTTGCAACATTCCAACATTTTAATTTTATAATATTATTTTGTGTTCCGCTAAATAATGCAGGCACCTCTCCCCACATTGTACTGAAACCCCACCGAAGACGGATGTGTCGGGCCATTGGCGCAAATAAAACGGCGACACAACGCATTTGCATTCTCTGGACTACATCCTGCTGGAAATCTAGTAGGACCATGGTCCTGCTACAAGAGAAATTCAGCAGGAGTTTGAGAATGAACGCTGAAGAAGAAGAAGAAGTACTGAAACGCATCACACTTAAGTGGTGGTAATTCCTTCTTATGTAATTTATCTTGTCGACCCAATTCTCAATAGTATTGCTAGAAAACAAGGCCTGTCTCTGAGATTGTATTTCACGCTGATCTCATGTAGCGTCAGTTATCTGGATATATTTAAGTTCCCGTGATTTTCATTGGATGGCGACTCAAATTGAAATATGATCTGTCGCATCAGTCATAATAAATGATGCAGTGTAAGCTCAGCACTGGCGACAATTAGTGACAGAAGGACATGGCAAATATTTTACGCGGAATCCCAGCTATTTTTTAGTGACAGAAGGACATGGTAAATATTTTACGTGGAATCCCAGCTATTTTTTAGTGACAGAAGGACATGGTCAATATTTTACGTGGAATCCCGGCTATTTTATTTAGTGACAGAAGGACATTGTCAATATTTTACGTGGAATCCCGGCTATTTTATTTAGTGACAGAAGGACATGGTCAATATTTTACGTGGAATCCCGGGTATTTTATTTAGTGACAGAAGGACATGGTCAATATTTTACGTGGAATCCCGGCTATTTTATTTAGTGGCAGAAGGACATGGTCAATATTTTACGTGGCATCCCGGCTATTTTATTTAATGACAGAAGGACATGGTCAATATTTTACGTGGAATCCCGGCTATTTTTTTTAGTGACAACACACTTTTTGTGTGAAACATACTTTTTGCGATATATTTCCATTGTATATGTAGATATGCCATGGATAGACTCACATTCAATATCAGACGTTTCAGATCGTCATCAGAGATGTAAGACGGTTTCTCACTGACTTCAGAGCAGATCTTGCTGGATCCTGGATACGAGAACAGATAGTTACAGTTAATTGGACATACATCAATGAAAAGTAGTACACATTCTAACACATATTTCCATGTACGGATATGCTACGGGTTTTGCGACGTCATAATAAGGGTTGGTTGTAAATACAGACATTGCTAGGATTTCCCTTACAGTGCATGATGATGATGAAATAATTGCATTAGATGTGAGGAGATAGCTCTCGACAGCCAATAACTTTTCTGACATGGCGACATCTTAACTCAATATATATCTTATTATAGACCTTATCAATTATAGACCTTATTTAAGTCTATAAGTTAGATTGTGTAAGGGGGTTTTATGGATGCATGTTTAGACCTGGAAGGGACATTTTTCAATGTGACAGTATCCTAGTATTACCATGTCCTGTCTAAAGCACGGCATACATTTATAGGTGAACCATGTCATCATTATTCTGTCAGATGTGTTCACACATCCGCAGTGATATCACATCTAGCATTCTCAGCCACGAAGGAATGCTACAAAAGGACAAAAGTGCAAAGTCCACTGACCTACATTTCTTCGTTATCCATGGAGATTATTTGTTACAAGACACAAGTAAGAAATTGAGACTGGATGTGATAATCATGATTGTGTTACATGTGACCTGTTGCCAGAAAATCCCCAACTTTTCTTAGTCGACTCCTACGACATACAGGGAACGAAGACAGTGGCCATATTCTTTGCACCCTGAGGTAAAATTTCCCATAAAAACAATATCAAATCATGATGATGAACCAATCTCTTTAGCGGTGAGCATTTAGTTCTTGAAATCACATAGTAATTCTGACAATCTCTTTAGCGGTGAGCATTTAGCTCTTGAAAGCACATAGCAATTCTGACAATCTCTTTAGCGGTGAGCATTTAGCTCTTGAAAGCACATAGCAATTCTGACAAAAACATAGGTCCTCTTCAGTTGAGTAATGACGTGACACTCGAACTTGCCTGTTGTCTTCCTCTTCTTCTTCTTCTTCAGCATTCATTCTCAAACTCCCGCTAGATTTCTCTTGTAACAGGACAATGGTCCTACAAGATAATCCAGATAATGGAAATGCGCTCTTTTGCCGTTTTATCTGCACCAATGGCCAAACACATCCGTCTTCGGCTTTGTTATCTAAAAGACTTATGTCGCGTAGACTTATGGATGCATGTTTTGTATCTTAACGGAGACATTCCAGTGTGACAGTATCCTAGGATCATCACGCCACACCGAGAGCGCAGCATATACGAAGGGAAGAGAAATGAGTAGAAATGAGTAGTTTTATCACAACACTACCCGTTGTGACATAGACTACCACGCCCTTCTCCAGAACAGATGCCCTGCGTGATGAATCACTCATCCTGTCTGATAAGACTACTGATAATATTGTTGATAATGCGTCGATATTATGTTGTTTTAGGGTGTCAGTGACTGCTCCAATTCATCTTCTTTGTGGTTTTCTCCTTTATCTTGGTGGTTCTATTCTCATGTTATACGCTCTCGCTGCTTGCCAGTTTGGATTAATTAGCATTTGTTGCTGAATCATTAATCTCTGATTTTCAATATGTTTGACAAAAAGCGCTGTAACAACATTACGTACTAACATAGCGAGGTATTTGTTATCTCTAATACCTTTTGATAGTGTGTCCTGATATAGCCAACTTGGACAGTGTCTGCTGGTTGAAAGGGTCGTGCATCTCCAAAAGAGAGGTAAACTCATCACCTACCTACCAACAGTTCTCGTAATATTTTCATTTATCACATGATTTCTTCTGGTTTTATTTGCTGAATTTCTTAAACACCATTAGTGAGTTGTCTCTTTTTGGTTAATGTTCAAATCCGTGACCGAGATCCAGTAAATAACTGTGTACAGAAAGTAAACATGACCTAAAAGGCTGAATTTTAATAATTTTCGTGCGATTTCGCTGTTCGGCATTGGCTTTGTTTGGCATGCAACTCCAATTATATAGTTACCAACGAAAAACACGACAATAAAAAACAACGTCACGAATGGATTCTTGTTTACATCTCTATAGAGGTCTTTACCGTGGATGGTATGGTTCAAATCTGACATTAACATCACATTACTGTGGATGGTATGGTTCAAATCTGACATTAACAACAAATTATCGGTATGAAGCTTGAGTTTCTGCTGATTTTCCTTTTCGTCTCATTTGGGATAAATGTGTGTTTCATGATTCGAACAAGTAGATAGTTTACATTGTTAGATTCTGGTTTCAAATCTCTAGGTTTAGTTTCTGTTTATAAATATGACTTCTGTTCTCTCAATATTGATTTCATGTTATGCTTTAGGCAGATTTAGTAGATGATTGACTGCTGTATGCATACTCCGTGCCTACAGGTAAAGCAAAGCACAGAAAACAGTGGATCAGCCAAGATAATTGCTCTGCGTGAGACCAATCACATGACACATACAACCGAGAAGGGCTTGGACACTGCATGCGATACTTGAAAGTGATTTATATACAAAACATAGAAAGAGTCCCAACCGGTATTCCGTCGAAAACATAAATCACTGGATCGATCTATTATTACCATCTTGAAATTTATTATTTGCAGACTACTAAGCCGTGCCAGCCACCCCCCCCCCCTTTTTTCCCCCCTCATCCATACATATGAAACATATTGGCTAATGGGAAAACAAGACTTCAAAAATAACTAATCTGACTATCCCCTGTTTATGTGACTGTCACGCACAGCATAATCATAGTGACGTGAAATGAAAATCACGGAAATCGTCAAATTAGTCATTAAAGAACACTTGATTTCCCCATTAGCCAATAGGTCTTATAAAGTCGTCGACTACGGAGGACTAAACTATCATATCTATTTACTGCGTACCTTTCAGAGAGTTGATGTGTTGAACTGCCATGCGCAACACCGTCAGCTTGTCCAGCTTCCGGTTCATGGCACTGCACATGGGAATAAGGGAAGATAGCTCAGTGATATAAGTATTCATCTTGTCTCGCCGCCGTTTCTCTATTTCGCTGTGATTCTGTCTGGTTACAGGGCTCAACCTGATAAATATATTTTAGATAGAAGTCAGCGGAATAATTGTTTATTGATTTATTTTCAAGGGTTGAAAAGATTGACTACATTGTATTCTGGTTTTAAAATATGTACTCAGTCTCTATCAATGAAAGTCTTTAAAAAGTCTTTAAAAGGCGTAGAGCATTGACTTCACTGTACTCGATTTCCCAAATGTACTCCGTCACTCTCAGCGAAGCGGCACGAAGCCTGCCGAGAGTATCACTTATAGCACGTAACTCCGTAACTACAAATGATAATCCACAGGGATCTCTGAAAAAATCCACCCTGTAAACAAGACGACACGAACGGTTTCTAACTCATGACCTCTTGAACACAAGACGAACAGTTTAACCACTACGCTAAGGAGATCGCCATCTATCAACGAAGCGACACGCTGCATGCCGAGAGTATCACTTGTAGCACGTAACTCGGCAGCTTGAAGTGATAATCCACAGGGATCTCAGCAAAAAATGGACTTTACAAACATGAATCTGCGAGCGGGATTTGAATCCGCGACCTCTTGAGCTTAACGACCTGTTAACGACATGTGTAGTCGGGGCCCTTTAGGAAAGCAAAGAATGGCAACACTGTCGACTTTCTATGAATGTAAGAGGCAATAACGTTTTGGGATGGAGTTGACTGTCCAAACCCATATCGGGTCATAGTGACTCAGAGTCGAATGTGTCAGGCCGAGAGGCAAAGACATTGCAGCTAAGCTGTAAACAATGACAACGCATTCCGTTCCCCGGTCTACATACTGCTAATCTGCATGAGTTTGAAAAAGAACGCAACGGAAGAAGAAGAATAAAGAAGATTAACCGCTATTGCAGGGACATACCTTTGACCGCTACGGCTCTGTGTCTGAGAGGTAAAATATATGAAACGAGACTTAACTCGGCAAGGACTACTGCGAGAAGGACATCTGAAGCGTGCCTTGATTCGGCAAGGACGACTGAACGATATATATATATATATATATATATATATATATATATATATATATATATATATATATATATATATATATATATATATATATATATATATATATATATATATATATATATATATATATATATATATATATATATATCATAAGTACTACCATACAATAACACCAGTATGTCCTTGTTTGTCTGCTAAAAGAGACAGTTGGCTTGCAGATGACACTGAGGTTAAATTGTTATCTGTCTATCAATTATCTATTATATCCCTCCATCGAGGCCAACTCCTTGGCGTGGAGATGGGGCTTAGTCCAGCCAGCAGAGGCTGGAAACTAAGACTGGCCGGGCCCTCCCAAATTCGGGCAGGACCACAGTCTTGCCTAGCAAGTAAAGGTGCTGAAGTCAGCGACATTTGGCCAGAAGGCGCACCGCAACAATCAGAATGTCATGCATTATCGCACATGAATGTCTATATCTGCATTACCCCGTTATGTTGTTAACCCTGTGACGACTCACCAGGCAGGAGTAGCGTCGGGCCCTATACCTAGAAAGGGCCCACCCCATACGACTGGAGGTCCTCTTCGATTGCCTTGTGGAGCCAGGAGGCACAAGAGTAATATCACTGACCAACAAATATTACCAACCAATGAGACATCACTTACAATAATGCACTGGAATGCTGAAGGTGTAAATAGCAAAAAATATGGCTTTAGCAAGAAATTAGAATTAGAAAACACCCTTCTTAAGGAACAGGTCATCATTTGTTGCATACAAGAGACACACCTCAGCAAAGATGTAGCCTTTAAAATTGCAGGTTATCAGTGCTTTAGAGCTGATCGAATAGAGAGAAGAAAAGGAGGTATACTAACTCTAGTCAAAAATAATATCAGCGCACATCAAACTGAGCTATACATGGAAGGAGCAGAATATCAGGTCCTTCAACTAAAGACCAAGAACACAGACTTCAACCTACTAAATTATTATTGTCCAAATGACCCGTCCCTTTCCCTGGACACAATACCGTACAGAGGAAGACTGATAGTATGTGGGAATTTTAATAGTCACTCACAAAGCTGGGATTATGACCACATAGATTCTTCTTCTTCTTTCGTTCACTTGAAACATGTCTATATCTGTAATTCTGTCTCCTTAATAAAACTCACTGTCTTTTGTAGTTCATACAGTGTCCCATAGAGCTTTGATTCCAGTGTTGTTCCCTCTGGCCAATATGTCTGCCTCAGCGTTTCATGCTCAGAACACTCTTGAAGTATATGTTTGGCACTCTGTGCTGCCTGTCCACATGTACACATGGCTGTGTTGGCAATCTTGAACTTTGTATACATGTGACTGCGGAGTCGGTTGTGTCCTGTTCTGAGACGTAGAATTATAACTTGTTCTGATCTGTTCATAATGTGATAGTCATCTTGTGTTGGTGTTTGTGGCTTTCTTATTGACTTGATCATCTGTTTTTTCTGATGGTAGGTGATTGGTATATCTGGTTGGTCTTCGGCAGCACCTTCCTTAGCCAGTTGGTCTGCTTTTTCATTTCCTGGTATTCCACAGTGAGAGGGTATCCACTGCATGGTTACCCTATACTGGTAAGACAATTCGCTAAGTAGTTTTTTCAAGTCTGTTAGTTTTCCAGACTGGAGAGCTTGAAGCACTGACCTTGCATCTGTCAGGAATACCACAGGCTGTAGGTCAGAGTTGGAGTTCAGCAGTTTTTTAGCTGCCACAGTAATTGCCTGGATTTCTGCATCATAATTAGCTGGTCCACCACATAGATAAAAGAGGAGAACTTGAAAGCTGACAAGACGATAAATGTCTTCTATTGCTTAATAAGCCAAAAGATCCTCCAACATACTACTCAAGAGCATGGCAAACCACTTCCACGCCAGACTTGGCATTGTACTCAGCAGACCTAAACTGGGAAATCAATAGAACAGTGGGGAAGCAACTTGGAGCTAGCGACCATCGACCAGTCCTCCTTAGTATTAAAAATGAACTCACAGGAAATGCATGTAGCCTTCCAAGATTGAATTATTTAAAAAGCAAATTGGGGACTATTTAAACACCGCAGTAGTGTTTTAGCTGGACAAATAGATATGGAAGGAAAAGACATAAACGCCATAGTCAAAGAGTTCAATAAATGTATTCATCAAGCTGCCAAGGAAGCAATACCAAGAGGAGCGCGCAAACAATACAAGCCATACTGGAGTGAACAACTAGAACTGCTGCAAGAGGAATTAGAAAAAGCACGGACGGAAGTGGAAAATAACCCAAGCCAGGAACATCACAACAAACATCAACACGCAAAAGCTAAATTCCAAAGAGCCAAACTAGAAGCTAGAAGAAAGAGCTGGAAAGAGAAAACAGAATCCTTAAATTTTGAAAAGGATGGAAGAAAACTGTGGAAACTGGTCAAACAACTAAATGATGAGGGAACAGAAAGAAGCACAAACATAACACTCGTACAGAATGGCAAAATGATTACAGGAAAGCAAGCAGTAGATAATTTCGCTAGTATATTTGCTCAAGACTACAATATTGAAATTAGTCCAGAGAAACAGCATACAGTGCGGAGCGACCAAAAAAGTAAATTGGAACATGCTCAGACTAGAATCAGTGATGAAAACAGCGCAGATGAAATTATGGATACATTGTTCACATATAGTGAATTGGAATTAGCAGTCTCTAAACTAAAGATAAATAAGTCCCCAGGTATTGATGAAATATCAAATGAAATGATAAAGAATCTAGGAACAACAGCCAGAAGGAAACTATTGGACATCCTAAATATTAGCTGGACTACTGGGAGAATACCACAAATCTGGAGAGAATAAATTATGGTCCCTTTGCTTAAACCTGGAAAAGATGGAACAACACCAACTAGCTACAGACCAATTAGTCTTACAAGTTGCCTGTGCAAAACGATGGAGCGCATCATAAACCTGACTAAAATTTCACCTGGAAAGTAGAAAATTCCTTGCACCACAGCAGGCAGGTTTCAGGCAATGCTACTCCACAGAGGATCAAACCACATACCTCTCACAGGAAATTGAGGATGCTTTCCAAGACAAAAAATAAGTTTTAGTGGCATGGATTGATTTACAGAAGGCATTTGATAAAGTATGGAAAGAAGGATTGCTTCAAAAAATGAGAAAATACAAGATATGTGGAAATATGTATAGATGGACGAAAGCCTTTCTTCACAATAGAAGAGCCAGAGTACAAGTAAATGGCAAAAAAAAGTAGGAAAGTATTACTACGCCATGGAGTGCCTCAAGGAGGAGTTCTATCACCCACTCTTTTTCTCATATTTATCAATGATCTAATTGAAGAAATACCATGTGGAACTAAGGCAGCACTATATGCAGATGACTTGGTTCTATGGTGCACACATGAGAGCGCCATGGTTGCCACAAAAATGCTTCAGAGCGCCATGGACATTTTGACTAATTGGGCTGACAAATGGTGTGTAAGTATCAATATAGAGAAGTCAGCAACAACCCTTTTTACACTTTCACCAAAACAAAGAGCAGGAAACATCTATGTAAATAAAACTATCTTAAAGGTAGATGACCAACCCACATATCTTGGTGTAACATTTGATGCCAAAATGACTTGGAAACATCATATCAGTAAAGCAGAAACAAAGGCTAGAAGGAAGATAGCTATACTAAGAAAACTGAGTGGGACAACTTGGGGAGCTAATGAAAGAATTCTAAAAAATGTATACCAACAAGCCATTCGACCACACTTGGAATATGGTTCTACAGCATGGAGTTCATCATCAAACACTACACTACAAAACCTAGATAGAGTACAGAACCAAGCACTTAGAATCATTACAGGCGCAATGAGATCCACACCAATCATAGAAATGCAGAATATCGAAGGGATGCAGTCATTGAAAGAGCGTAGAGATACTAAAATTATAATTCATGGAGAAAAGTTTCTTTCCCACCATAGTCACCCAATGAAGGAAAGATTCCAGAATCTATCACAAGGACGGCTTAAAAGGAGCAGCTTCTTACACCAGGCCAAGCCTCTACGTAGACATGTATCGGATATACCAGAGGTAACAATACCAGTTATATCTCAACCAAAACACACCCCATGGGAAAAACGGACATGCCTACCAGTGACCATCCAAACAACAGTAGCAGGTGTGCATGGGGATGAACATCAGAATAATCTGCAGAAAAGAGTAGCAGCTCTCAGTTTCCTTGATGATGTTTACCCAAGTGATCTATGGACCAGAGTATATACAGATGGATCAGCACAGAATGCAGTAAAAAATGGAGGAAGTGGTGTATATGTAGAATACCCAGATGGCACCACTGATACCACTTGTATACCAACAGTGAATTACTGCAACAACTATGACTCTGAAGTCAAAGCTATTTATACAGCTGCAGAGAAACTGTTAACATTGGACAGGACCAATAGGACCTATTGTAATACTTACAGATGCAAGGTCAGTACTAGAGGCATTACAATCCAATAAACTTCCAGAGTTAAAAGAGGTATTGTCCATAGTACAAAATAGGTGTAGAGTTATACTGCAATGGATTCCATCACACTGTGGAATAGCAGGAAATGAGAGAGCTGATCAACTCGCCAAGGAAGGTGCTAACATGCAGCAACCAGATGTATCAATCAGCTATCACCAAAAGAAATCCATGATAAAGGCACAACGAAAGCCTAACTTACCTCCACGGGATGACTACCACCTACTTAACAGACAAGAACAGGTCATCATATTTCGACTGAGAACTGGACACAATAGACTAAACAGCCATATGTATACAAAATTTAAAATTGGCACAACAGCAAAGTGTAATTGTGGACAAGTCAACCAGACTTCAGAACACATCCTTCAAGAATGTGCAAACTATGACACATTAAGGTGTACATACTGGCCTTCTGATACACCAATGAATGTTAAACTTTATGGTACAAAACAAGAAATGGAAAACACTGTCCAATTTATACAAGAAACAACACTGCAGATATAGACATTATTAGCGAACGAAAGAAGAAGAAGAAGAAAATATATTATCTCCGACAAGCAAGACCAATAAGTTGACTCACTTGTCGTCGTGGTAAATTGATAAATCCTCCATTTAAAAAAAACCTATTTTATATATTTATTATGGCTGGGCGGAAAACCACTCACGAAATAAAGAGTTACAAAAAAAATTATAAAACATCATGCATAAAGAAAAAAAATAGAAAAAAAAGACTAAAAAGCTAACAAGGCATACCCTGGATGTCTGCCGTCCATGTCAGAAATATCTGCACAAGAACTGGACTGTCCACCACTTCTATCTTGTGGATCATCGTCGTCGTCAGAATCAAAAACGCTAGCAATAAATACATTCATGAACCAATATATTCATGAACCAATACATTCATGAACAAATACATTCATGAACCAATACATTCATGAACCAATACATTCATGAACAAATACATTCATGAACAAATTATTACAATACATTCATGAACAAATTATTACAATACATTCATGAACAAATTATTACACTTTCATGTGACTCTTTCATGAAAAAATTCATGAACAAATTATTACAATACATTCATGAACAAATTATTACAATACATTCGTGAACAAACTATTACAATACATTCGTGAACAAATTGTTACAATACATTCGTGAACAAATTGTTACAATACATTCGTGAACAAATTATTACAATACATTCGTGAACAAACTATTACAATACATTCGTGAACAAATTGTTACAATACATTCATGAACCAATTATTACAATACATTCATGAACCAATTATTACAATACATTCATGAACCAATTATTACAATACATTCATGAACCAATTATTACAATCAATACATTCATGAACCAATTATTACAATACATTCATGAACCAATTATTACAATACATTCATGAACCAATTATTACAATACATTAATGAACCAATTATTACAATACATTCATGAACCAATTATTACAATACATTCATGAACCAATTATTACAATCAATACATTCATGAACCAATTATTACAATACATTCATGAACCAATTATTACAATACATTCATGAACCAATTATTACAATACATTCATGAACCAATTATTACAATACATTCATGAACCAATTATTACAATACATTCATGAACAAAGTATTACAATAAATACATTCATGAACCAATTATTACAATACATTCATGAACAAAATATTACAATAAATACATTCATGAACCAATTATTAAAATGAATTAACATGTGTCCACGTCACGTATTGTTACTGCTAAACAAAGGTACTATTTTTGAGTTAGTATTCAAAAACCTGCGTGTTAGCAGGGTGTAGTCAGAAGGAGAGAATGTGTTGTGTCATGGTTTACAGCTTGACTTCCATATTTGTTTCTTTCAGCCCCTACACAGCTGGCTTTAGCATAGCTTATTCGTCATTTTGATCCTCCATGGAATATGACATCCAACCCCACCCCCAAAATCGTCTTAGTTACCCTTTATGACTTACATGGCAGACAACAGTATTTCTATTGTGTTGTTGTTAGGTGTCGCAGGCGTATGTAATGATTGGTTTTCGCTATATCGGTCGGTCTACTACTGGTTTTCGCTCGGTCGCTTGACATACAATCCTGTTATGCCGATTTAGGGTGCTGGTGACTTCTTCAATCCATCTTCTTTTGATCTTCTCCGGCCTCTTGGTGATATTCTCTTTATGTTGTTTACTCTTACTACTGATGATTGATTTTCAGGGACAGAACCATTCAATCTCCGTTTTTCAATATCTTTGACGTGTCAACAGTTATAAATAACTAAACTGTCATAATGTTACGGGATATGAAGGTAATAATGTTACGGGATATGAAGGTAATAATGTTACGGGATATGAAGGTAATAATGTTACGGGATATGAAGGTAATAATGTTACGGGATATGAAGGTAATAATGTTACGGGATATGAAGGTAATAATGTTACGCGATATGAAGGTAATAATGTTACGGGATATGAAGGTAATAATGTTACGCGATATGAAGGTAATAATGTTACGGGATATGAAGGTAATAATGTTACGGGATATGAAGGTAATAATGTTACGCGATATGAAGGTAATAATGTTACGCGATATGAAGGTAATAATGTTACGCGATATGAAGGTAATAATGTTACGGGATATCCTAAATATCTAATATTAAGATTAATTGAAAAAATAAATAACGATAAACAAAGGAATAAAAACTTTTACTGCGTTACGGTTTAACACGGAACTACTTCAAGAAACGAAATAAAAACTAGAAACGAAATAACAACTAGAAACGAAATAAAAACTAGAAACGAAATACAAACTAGAAACGAAATACAAACTAGAAACGAAATACAAACTAGAAACGAAATACAAACTGAGTGAATTATAGATGAAGTGTGATGTACTGGCATTATATTGCTGGGAAGTCTGTGGATTTTCGGCCCGCTCCGGGTGGACCCACACAACGCTTTTGCATTCTCTGGACTACATCCTGCTGGAAATCTAGTAGGGACATTGTCCTGCTTCAAGAGAGATCCAGCGGAAGTTTGAGAATGAACGCTGAAGAAGACGAAGAAGTAATCATTTTGTCTGCTATTATACGTCTGGATGGCTGGTTGTGATGGCTGCATCTGCATGTGTCCGAACGGGTTGATCTCCTGTCTTTCTCTATTTTGTTTGCATGATATGATATGGTCTTTACTATCTTTGAATGTCTTCATTTCTTATTCGGCCTCTTCTGGTGAAGTTTATAGTCTTTCTCATGCATTTCATCTCACATGTTGTCATCTTTCTCATGGGTGGTTTTGTCAGGCACTGGTAACATAATGTTTGAATAAAGATAGTGTTTATTATCTGTCGTTTGGTCGCCATGTTGATCGATGAGTTTCTAAGCAGCGATGGCAGTTGGTATGTTACAGCGTTTGCTTTTTGGCACCTCTTCTCCATTTCTCTATCAATTTTGCTGTCTTCTGTACAAATGTTTACTAGATATTTGAAATCTGATGTCTGTTTCAGTTTTGTACCGTTAGCACACACATTTATCTTTCTTTTTTTTTTTGCTCTGTATATTTTCATAATTTCTGTTTTTCATGTGCTTAATCTGATATTGTATTCTTCGCATGCTGCCTATAGTTTTTATCTTCTTCTTCTTTTCTTCGCTAATAATGTATATATCTGCAGTGTTATTTCTTGTATAAATTGGACAGTGTTTTCCACAGTGGCTTCTTTTAAGCCGTCCATGTGACAGATTCTGGAATCGTTCCTTCATTGGGTGACTATGGTGGGAAATGAACTTTTCTCCATGAATTATATTTTTTTTAAAATGGTTATTTTACTAATTTAAAATTATTTTTTTTTTTTTTTACATATTTAGGAAAATTGTATTGTGCTGAATCCAAAAATCACATTGTTTTGGCTCAATCTGGTCAGGTTTTTTTTATCTAGCACCACATGATGTTTTCTATAGGTGGGTCATATTTCATATCAAATCAATCAGTAATACGACAATTGATTTCCACACATTTGATCAAAAGTGGCTTTTTCCCCTCTTTAAAAGGACAAATGATATAGACAGCAAGTATTTTATTGTCACATGTATGGATATTTTCACGCCATATGTTGCAACATTTCTTAATCTATCTTGGAATATACAAATTATGAAGATTTCACATGTTTAAACTTACTAGTATTGCTAATTTTGTTTTGGTATTTTTTTTTTAAGGTTTCAAGTGATTCAAGGCTTCAACTAGAAGATCTTGCAGAAATACACGAATCACTTTTTATTGCAACATGCTTCATTTTTTCTTTGAAGAGAAGGACATGTGTACTGTACAGATATTGATCACCTTCTGCAGAAGCTTGGAGTGCAACTTTATGAACCCAGAGAGTGGAAACTGTTCATCGACTGCTGCAAGAGATCATTATAATGTGTTCTGCTTCACAATGGCAATCAGTTTGCTTCTGTACCCCTAGCTCACTCGACTACACTGAAGGAGAAGTATGAAGTGGTGAAGTATATGCTGGAGAAAGTTTCTTATTATCAGCACGAGTGGTATATTTGTGTTGGCTTTACAAAGTAACCCTGCTTTCTGTGCATGTGGGATAGTAGGGACAGGTCTCAGCACTATACCAAGAAGAACTGGCCTGCACGAGAAGAATTGGTGCCGGATAGATCAAAGAACATCGTCAACAATCCTCTGGTAGACGGAAACAAGATACTATTCCCATTGTTGCATATCAAGCTTGGCTTGATTAAACAGTTCATCAAAGCCCTGGACAAGGATGGTGGTTGCTTCACTTACTTGTGCCGCGCTTTTCCAGGATTAACCATAGAGAAGTTGAAAGGTGGCATTTTTGATGGTCCTCAAGTTCGTCATAGAGGTGTACGATGCAGCGTTCCAACAAACAAGACCATATATATTGGGAATGAATTTGTAGTGTTCAACAACCGCTTCCCCAACAATTTAGGGAAATACAACATTGCATTTATTAATAGTAATCAAGGAAAAAATGGGGGTAATCTCCCACTTCATTCGTATCTCCGCCAGCAAGATTCTATTAAAAGTAGAAGAATCATTGATGCTATTATAGTAACTAGTGTCATTATATGGTCTGTTTCATTATAGTAACTAGTGTCATTATATGGTATGTTTCATTATAGTAACTATTGTCATTATATGGTCTGTTTCATTTTAGACAGTTATTTTATAGGATTTGTGTTTCCTGCTATGTCTGAGCTACTGGTATGGATGATGTGTTTGTTCATTTTGCTAACGCCCCTCCGTTCATCCTACATTTATTTTACTCCAAAGGAAAGAAAAATTCATACGCTTGAAGTTTAGTTCCAACCCCACTTTTAATATACAATTAGGGTATACAACAATTTTCTTGGGCATGCCAAGAAATAGCTGCATTAGAGTCCCTCCCTCCAGATTTTCAGTCGAGATTTACACTCCCATCCTTTTTTTAATTATCAAGCATCTTAAAAAAAAATCCTTATGGTTTTCTGTCATGAACATTTCAACCATTATTTTGACATGTTATTTGGGCTAGTATCATTGATACTACTTTATAAACCAGTACCTGTTACACCAGGCGTTCTCAACCCTGTGCACGCGAGCACATGGTGCCCTCGCAATAATGTATGGTACTCGAGCCATACTAATTAAAATGTGCTGTCGAGCACTAACAATCATGCGTTTTATTTATAATTCAAATTTTGTTATTATGTAGGGATGCAAACATTGCAGTCAAGGTGGTTATATGGCCAATTTTCACCTACACTTTTACTTTCACTTTCTCTTTCATGCTATTATATGTTCAGTTATATTGTTCACTCGCTCAGTATTACATGTGATTTGTGCTCGCCGTCTCATGAGGTTGAGAACCCCTGTGTTACATCAAAAACAAACATACGTTAAAAGCCAATTCTTACTCCAGTGACGTTGTGCTCTTCTTTCGCTTACGTTCCATGCAGAAATAGCTTGTACTGCTGACTAAAGGCAGAAAGTGCGTACGCTGTTGTCCCGAATAAAGCAAGGATTCAATATTTATTTCTGAAAGAGTTGCAGCGTTATGCTGCACGAGAGAATACAGTGCTGGCGCGGCTATTGCTGCCTCCAGTGCTGAAGTAATCCGCGGAGCCACAGTGTTGAAAATTTTCAGCGTCCTAAAATATATTCGTGTATTCCGTCCTCTATAGTCCTTGCCTCTGAAATTGATTAACAAATTTACTAGTGACAAACAAAAATTTTCCAAATGACAAGAGAAATATGATCATGAATATTTTTAAGTGGAGTGAGCTGCAGTAACACGGGTATATCAGTGAAAATAAAACAGATAGCACAAGGTATTACGTTTTACCGGCTCACAAAAGAAACTGAATAACTAGAAAATATAGCTAACTGTTCAGAAAACAGATCAAATCGACGTTCCGACGTTGTGAATGTTGTTTTTGCCTGTCCTATTCTGCTTCTTATTTCTGTTGAACTTCTTCCATCTGCTGTAATCATTGTAGCTAAATATTTGAATTGGAGGACCTGTTTTATTACTATGTCATTCACTTTGATCTTGCAAGTTGTGTTGTTTTGTGTCTTTGAAATAACCATTCTTTTGATTTATTTATATTTAGGAAGCGGCCTTTCTCTTTACTTTCTGTGACTACTACATTAATTAAATCTTGAAGGTCTTCCTCACTTTTTGCAATCAGAACAGTGTCATCCGCATATCTCAAATTATTTATGTTATGTCCTCCCACTCATATTCCTGGGATATCTACTATTGCATGCAATATGTTTTCACTGCATAAAGAGAACAGGTCTGGTGAAAGCACGCATCCCTGTCTGACTCCTTGTTTTATTTGTTTAAAAGGGTCAAATTGATTTCCTACTCATATATATATATATATATATATATATATATATATATATATATATATATATATATATATATATATATATATATATATATATTATATATATATATATATATATATATAAACAATATGTCTATTATAAATGTACTAGTTTCTAAATTTTTAATAAATGAAAGACATTATTTCTTAAATGTCTCAATCAATCAAGTGCCATGCCGACTGGCGTAGGCGATCATGTTTCTCCACGAGTCTCTTCTATCTCTTGTATTGTCAATAAGCTCGGTTGGTGAGCTTCTACCGTGCCACGATCCAAGCCCAATGTCTAAACGTCTAACAGTGACAAAAATATTTGAACGCACTCATATATTGTGTGGTTAATTTCATAATATATCACGTGGTTGGTAGTAATGTCTAAAAATAAACACCTTCGCCTGTAGTCAATACATCTGAGACCTTGCTCTGACTGCTAAAAGTTCACTTCGCTACTTTCATCATTAAAAAAAAAGCAATATGCATAATGAGTCTTTACTTGTCAATTTCAGTGTAGGGACTGATATATTCGGAAACGATGCAGACACATATTTCCTGTACATTTATTGAGTAATAATAGAAGTTGTAGTCTTACATTTATTGAGTAATAATAGAAGTTGTAGTCTTGCGCACACTGGGCAATGATCTTCGTACAATCGGGAGAAAAAGAAACGTGCAGCGTGTGTTTTCAATTTAAAAAATGTTGTCGTCATCGCTCAATTGTTTAGTTTTGCATCATCGATTAGGGAAGCAGTTTTATACACACTCTATATACACACTCTATATACACACTCTATATACACACTCTTTATACACACTCTTTATACACACTCTTTATACACACTCTTTATACACACTCTTTATACACACTACTGTTTATGCTTGAGAACACACAGAAGCCCATGTATCCCAGGACAATTGACCTACATTCAAAGTAAGATTTTCCAATTTTAGTTCCATCCTGTAGGATCTATGATTTTTGCTTTTAGTTGATTATAGGAGGAATGTAAATCACTCATGTTTGTTCCGACTTGCAAACTATCTATTTTCGATGCAGACAAAAATGGAGTCTCGACTACTCTAGCTAACGGCTAATGTAAGAGCGTCCAATGTCATCGCAAAGAGACATCCAAAAGGCAACAGCAGGGAGTTTCCATCCATAGAAAAAAAGTCTGGCGCGCACAAGGCGGAGATATCCAAATGGTTCAACGGTTCAAATGACGAAACAGTAAAGTGTGCGGCGCACATGAGGCACGTTTAGGACATAACAATGAATATTGGCTGGCCACCGTGAAAAAGACTGGGACCTTATCATGTACATCCCAAAGCCAAGCAATGGACCAACAACATCTGAAGATTAGGAAGCAACATATTAGAATAAGAACATGGATAGTTAGAACACTACACCAGTCAGGGAAGCAAGAAAATTTAATATTAGAGACAGAAGCATCAAATGTAGATATTCTAGTAGCAGCTGAGACAAGATGGAAAGATGCTGGTTACACAAGAACGGAAAATGTTTTAGTTTTATACATTTTCGATGAGATTACCATGAACGGGGGGATAGGAATACTGATCAATAAATAAATATAAAAATACATCAGCGGGTACTGGACATATAACGACAGAATGATGATGCTAAAGATCATAACAAAACCTTTTGATCTGGCCATTGTACAAACATATGCAGGAGGGGATAACAATGTATTGATATAATTAAGCAGAGGTGGGGGTGGTCTCTGAATTATTAACCTTCTGTTGACATGGGGGGGGGGGTAGTAAAAATTTGGCAGAAAAACTATGGCCAGTTCAGAATTAAGAGTTCCATCGGGAACTAGACCATGCGTTTCAGCGACCCGAAATGAAAGGAAGAAATAACAATACTGTCATTTTCATACATGCCGTCAGAGACGAGTAGGGAGGTTAGATGTGTGGATGGCTACCTAGTCACTCTTGTAGTAAATGTCCAGCTTGCAGTATTTCAGTCACTCCTGGAGTAAATGTCCAGCTTGCAGTATTTCAGTCACTCCTGGAGTAAATGTCCAGCTTGTAGTATTTCAGTCACTCCTGGAGTAAATGCCCAGCTTGTAGTATTTCAGTCACTCCTGGAGTAAATGTCCAGCTTGCAGTATTTCAGGCACTCCTGGAGTAAATGCCCAGCTTGTAGTATTTCAGTCACTCCTGGAGTAAATGTCCAGCTTGCAGTATTTCAGTCACTCATGGAGTAAATGTCCAGCTTGTAGTATTTCAGTCACTCCTGGAGTAAATGTCCAGCTTGCATTATTTCAGTCACTCCTGGAGTAAATGTCCAGCTTGCAGTATTTCAGTCACTCCTGGAGTAAATGTCCAGCTTGTAGTATTTCAGTCACTCCTGGAGTAAATGTCCAGCTTGCAGTATTTCAGTCACTCCTGGAGTAAATGTCCAGCTTGTAGTATTTCAGTCTCTCCTGGAGTAAATGTCCAGCTTGCATTATTTCAGTCACTCCTGGAGTAAATGTCCAGCTTGCAGTATTTCAGTCACTCCTAGAGTAAATGTCCAGCTTGTAGTATTTCAGTCACTCCTGGAGTAAATGTCCAGCTTGCAGTATTTTAGTCACTCCTGGAGTAAATGTCCAGCTTGCAGTATTTCAGTCACTCATGGAGTAAATGTCCAGCTTGTAGTATTTCAGTCACTCATGGAGTAAATGTCCAGCTTGTAGTATTTCAGTCACTCATGGAGTAAATGTCCAGCTTGTAGTATTTCAGTCACTCATGGAGTAAATGTCCATCTTGTAGTATTTCAGTCACTCATGGAGTAAATGTCCAGCTTGTAGTATTTCAGTCACTCATGGAGTAAATGTCAAGCTTGTAGTATTTCAGTCACTCATGGAGTAAATGTCCAGCTTGTAGTATTTCAGTCACTCCTGGAGTAAATGTCCAGCTTGTAGTATTTCATTCACTCATGGAGTAAATGTCCAGCTTGTAGTATTTCAGTCACTCATGGAGTAAATGTCCAGCTTGTAGTATTTCAGTCACTCCTGGAGTAAATGTCCAGCTTGTAGTAGTATTTAAATCTACATCCGTAATGAGTAAACAGTTCATCTAAAACTGGAAAAGGTTATGACAAATTTTCTAATTAGAAAAAAGCGATTGGTCACGTTTTTCGAAACTAAACAAAAATTCGATAATAAGTAACGTCATTTAAATTATCACTTGTGAACGATGTGACAAGAAATAAATATATGGGTGAAACTGGCAGACGCCTTTATTACCGATTCTGCCAACATCTTCATGCCACTAACGGAATAACACCTACTCCTGTTGCTATACAATTTAATGGCACTGATGAATGTGGTACCCGTGATTGAAATCATGTACTACAGACGTACAATCTAGGTCTGCCCTTGAAAATTAAATTGCTATATATTGCAATTTGGTACCCTTAATACTGATCACTCATTTATTTATATTTGGGATTGGAGGAGGGGGGGGGGCGATTGTTGTATTGAATTCGGTTTGATTTCAGTCCTAATTTTTACTTCGTTCTCATTTCCCATGTTTGTTCATGCGCGTCTCTATGACAACACTTGTTTATATGTACATTATTGTTGTCATGAATATCTTAGAAATGTCTTTTATCTAAAGCTTTTGTGGTAGTGCAATTATTTTTACTGTTTGTCACTGTTTGTATTGTATTGAAAAAGATCTTAAGGTTGACACGTTTTAACTGTCTTGTATACTTTTATTTATATGTTTTCAAATCCACACCTTATAGTCATATGGATTGTGCGATAGCTGACAATGTGCAGCCTTGGTGTTCCAGTATTTCTCTGTTGTCATCTATCCATCTTCACCTGGGTCTTCACCTGTTTCTCTTTTAAGATGATCTTCTATTCAAGGCTATCGATGAAATGCAATTTGGTTCCATTCTGATCAGGTGGCAAATTCAGTTGTTTTTTTTTAGTTTCTATGTATTCTTTGCAGTATATTCTTTTCATCAGATTTCTTATTGTGTCATTGTTTATTCTATCTCATTTTGTTATCCACATAGTTGCCCTCAGATATTTCGTTTCGCATACTGTGAGTTTTTGTTCTAGTTTCTCTGTCAGAGTCCAGGTCTGGCATTGATAACACAGTGTCGCCATGAACACTGTGTTTATTAACTTTTTTTTTTGAGGACATGTCAATATTCTGGTGTTTCAGCAGTGGTGATAATTGATATAAAAGTGCGCTTACTTTATGAGATCTTGTCTCTATTTCTTTATCTAGCCTCCACCAACCGAATTGTCAAGGCATGCCGAAATCGGATGTGCTAGGCCTACAAGGCGCATAACGGTAGCACAACGTAAACACGTCCCCGGCGGAAATCGCACGGATATCCATGCTGATTACAATGGAGCGAACGCAAAACAAACATTTAGCCTCCCATCTTCTGAGAATTCGCTGCCTAGATACTTACATTCTTGTACTTGGTTGAGTTTTGTTCGGCCTATGTATATTTCTAGAGGAGATTGATTTCTGCATATCTTCAGTGTGTCTGATTTTGATTTGTTGATTTTTACGTTGCTGATTTCGCAATGGATATTTAATGCATTTAGGTGTTTTCGCAGTTCAAATATATCCTTGTATATCGATGTCTTATCGTCTGCGAATTGCAATTCGTTTATGTTGTTATTGTCTTCTTTTTCCCGTTCTCTTGTTCTGGTTGGTTTTCGTGTTCTATTGCTGTTAATATTTCTTTGATTATTTTATCTAAATAGATGTTGAAATGGAGCCGGCATAATATACATCCCATATTACTAATGTGTCTATCATTCCTGCTCGTGTTCTTACTCTTGTTGTACAACTTTGATACAGTGGTTCTGATGTTCTTACTCTTGTTGTACAACTTTGATACAGTGGTTCTGATGTTCTTACTCTTGTTGTACAACTTTGATACAGTGTTCTGATGTTCTTACTCTTGTTGTACAACTTTGATACAGTGTTCTGATGTTCTTACTCTTGTTGTACAACTTTGATACAGTGGTTCTGATGTTCTTACTCTTGTTGTACAACTTTGCTACAGTGGTTCTGATGTTCTTACTCTTGTTGTACAACTTTGATACAGTGGTTCTGATGTTCTTACTCTTGTTGTACAACTTTGATACAGTGGTTCTGATGTTCTTACTCATGTTGTACAACTTTGATACAGTGTTCTGATGTTCTTACTCTTGTTGTACAACTTTGATACAGTGTTCTGATGTTCTTACTCTTGTTGTACAACTTTGATACAGTGTTCTGATGTTCTTACTCTTGTTGTACAACTTTGATACAGTGTTCTGATGTTCTTACTCTTGTTGTACAACTTTGATACAGTGTTCTGATGTTCTTACTCTTGTTGTACAACTTTGATACAGTGGTTCTGATGTTCTTACTCTTGTTGCACAACTTTGATACAGTGGTTCTGATGTTCTTACTCTTGTTGTACAACTTTGATACAGTGGTTCTGATGTTTTCTAGGAGTTGGCCGTGCATTCCCTACTCTCACATATCGATATCATTTGCGTACGAGTCTCTCGACAATACAGTCGCGTGGACACATCGAGAATCATCCTTCTAAAATGACGCTGTTTGACTGTTCCCATAATTTTTATTGGCTGTCAACAGAAAGTGACCAATGAAAACCACGGGAAAAGTCAAATAGCTTCACTTTAGATAATAGTTACCGATGAGTCCACAGTACTGTATCGTCGAGGGGTTCGGTTGCGTGTACCTTGCATGACAGACATCGACCACAATTGATTTATTCGAATATTTCAGGTAATAATATCAGCTTCACCGAGCTTCTCCTAAAAATCTAGACATTTGTGAAATACAAATAGGCATATGTTATCTTGTGGTAGCAATAAAAAGTGGACATTCAACCTTGATTTAAAGAAAGGGCGGGGATTGGTAATGAGCTTAGTGTCTGCTGCCTTAGAAAGAGAATAACAAATACATGTAATATATCGGAGTGACAGCACGCACCACATGATTAAAACCGTTATATGTTTTCTGGTGCAGTGATTCTCAGCTGGTGTCATTTGACACAGTCCAATAAAGATTAAAGGCCTTCCAAATGGTCACTTCCGCTGCCTGAACTTGTCTGATCCGGGATTTTCATTGGTCATTTTGAATATATTGCGTGTTGCCGGCCAATGAGAAGTTAAAATCAAACAGCAGGAGTCTATAAAAATGTGAATCTTCAGTCTGCCGTGCATAAATAACACTATTTACTAGGTATGAGATTAAAATCACCTTTAAGCCGAGGAACGTCCTTTCAACCTAGAAGCATAATTATGTTTGGTTATATCAAGGCAAAATAGATCTGACCACAGACTCCAGCACACACCACAGAGCTAAAGCGACGTCATCAAGATGGTGTTTGCCATGAATTTGTGCTCAGTACCTAAGCGCGAAATGTTAATATTTTTTTCAGTGGAAAATGTGTCTGTCTGCTTTGTCATCATTATCATCTAACCCATAACCCTTCATGGTCGTAGGGGGTGTCACTCTGGAAATATCAACACAAACAATGACGCCGTGCCTCTCTGTTATCAGTTCTTTGTTTGAGTATGTGGAATCTTAATCCTGTCCAGTCTTTAATATTGTCAATCCATACTTTCCTCTGACCCCATATTTTCTTCTACACTCAGCTGTACCCTGCAAGATATTTTTGGAAAGAAAATCGTGCTTCATTACGTGGTCACACAACACAAGTTTGCGACGCCTCACCACTGCCATGAGATGGTCTTGATAGCTTGCAAGAGTATTTATTTTCTTTCTCACGTATATATTGGTTTTATTTCTGTATAATGGATACATATTTTTCGTCTGTAGCATTTGTTTTCAAAAGCCCGTGTTATCTAATTTTTGATGTAATTAATGTCCAACTCTCACAACCGTACAAAAGAATAGGTACTATTATAGATTCATATGTGTTTATTTTCACTGATATACTTATTCTGCTCTTCTATATGGTATGTAATCTGAACATTACAGCCGAGTCTATTTCAAGTCTAGTCTTTATTTCTTTGTTAGTGCCTCCGTCACTCATAAAATATCCTAAGTATTTAAAGTTATTAACTTGTTCACAGATGTTAACACGAGTCGTGTTGCCATTATGTTGCTTTTCTCGATGCTTGTTTCCTTACCATAAATTTTGCAAGTTTTTCAAGTTTAGAAGAAAGTTCTTGAAATTGTTTCTCTCCATAAGATCACTATCTTCTGCAAACCGCATGTTTTACACAGAAGCCGGCCATCGATTGCGATTGTTGTTTGATGGTTCTGTAGTGTCTCTTGTAAGTTATTCCATGAATATATTGAATAACACTGGTGATAATATGTCCTGTATGGTAGTCAGAATAGTGCATCGTGCCATTCATTAGCAGGACTTCTGTTTTTGTGGTGTTCTGCCAACCTACTAGATGATATGAAACTAACAATGCATAATTTTCTCAAATTGTTATTATATTGCGGACGGCATGGCCGTGTGATTAGATCGTCGTTCTCAGAACCTTGAGGTCCCGGGTTAAATCCACGTTTGGGACAGGATTTGTTATTTCGGAGGTAAAATCAAAATCCTTCCTGTACATGTCGCGGCGTCTGCTATCACAAAGCGATCTTTATTTCCACATACCATAGAAAGCCTCCCTGCACTCCTTCACAGAAAAACATGCAGTAACGAAAGTTATTCTATTTTTTTTTTTAAATATAGCGGTAATTTTGGACGTTTGAAATTGAATACATTGTTTACAAAGTGAGTAGGCGGTAGAGTAGAATTAATATTTTCATATCAATTCAAACAATGATACTTAGAGACAAAACGGACACCGCTACATAAACTTTTTTGTCCACAGAAATGCCATAATGAATATTCAACAAAGCAATAACGTAAATAAAGACTAGACTTAAAATAGCCACGACTGCAATGTCCAGATTAAATATCATATGAAACAGCAGAATAAGTACAGCAGTGAAACTAAACATATATGAATCCCTAATACTAAACATGGCAGACAGCAGACACGTATCAGTAGGGCTAGTAAACATGGCAGACAGCAGACAGATAACGTTAAGGCAAATAAACATGGCAGTAAACAGACAGATAACAGCAGGGCACATACATATGGCAGAAAGTAGGACAGATAAAGACAGGGCAAACAAGCATGACCTAAAGCAGACAAATAACATTATGGCAAATATAAACATGGAAGAAAGCAGACAAATAATAGCAGGGCACGTATAAGCATGACAGAAGACGGATAGATTAAAACAGGGCAAATGAGTTTGATATAAAGCCGACAACTAACAGCAGGGCAAATAAACATGACAGAAAGAAGACACAACAGCAGAGCAAGCAATGCAGACAGATAGCAGTATGGCACATACGCATTGCAAAAAAGCAGACATATAACAGCAGGGCACAAGCATGATAGAAAGCACACGGATAAAAGAAGGATAAATAAACATGGCAGAAAGCAGACAAGTAAGCATGGCAGAAAGCAGACAGATGAGAAACGGGAAGAAATAAATGTTTTAGAATGAGCGTATATGGATATCAATGCACATTATTTAGCTGGGAATGTGTAATTAAACTCGACAAAGAATGATGTGTTTTGTCTATTTTCTTGACAAGTATTAATATCAAATTAAGGTAACAGTTCAATGGAACTAATCTATTAGAACTAATGTATTAGAAAGAACTAATGTTTCAGTGTGAACTAGCATCAAGTAGAATGAAAGTCTCGTCTATGCTGTTAGCGTTAATTCAATAAATTTGGAAAAAGTCTACCACATCAATTTACAATAACAAAAAATAGAAATAGATAAATCGAATAGTCGTCAATATCATTGGTTATTCTAGATGTCATATGTCCAAGTCTCTTTAATGTGGGGCCGGCTAGAGATTGATAAATATGAGGTTTGCTTAATGCAGGAAAAAGGGATAGATGTGTTATAGTTGTTGTTTGTGTGTGTGTGTGTGTGTGTGTGTGTGTGTGTGTGTGTGTTTTCAAATCTGGAATTTCTTTTATTGTTATAAGTACTTCTTCTGATGTTCGTTGATGTGGTTGTGAGCTAAAAAAAAAAGGCATATCCCATCTGAAACCTTAACTAAGTGTTAGCTTCTAAAGGAAAGGAAATAGTATTACACATAGATATCTGTAATAGCAACTTTCTTTCAAAGACATCAATTACGTGAGAACAATCTATGTTAAGAGATATAACACATTCTCTTAGTCTTTATACTTACAGGAAAGAGGCAGTTGATTCCTTGGCTATAGACTGACGCCTATTGGTTCTAACGTCAAATCGGGAGGAGGGGTAGGGGGGTTGTCTCCCCCAGCTATCCGATCTACCTAACTATCACTAAAAATTGTTCAAAATTTGATTGACAGTCACTATAAACCTATCCTTCAAGTCAATAGTTCGCAGATGTTGAGGTTAGTTATATGATTGGTCCGGCTATCCAAATAAGATCGAAAATAAAGTTAGTGGTGACATTGATAATGTAGTGTTTACTGTTCACAAACTTGGCGAATCATTTGGCTAGTGAATTTACACAAATGAAACAAGGGCTGTGACTTTTATAACGTAGTGTTCACGATTTATTCTCTAAGCCAACCCATTGGCTTAAAAACGGACATCTTGCACTCCCGAAGACGATTGCTTCCAAGGTAACATTGACTGGTTGAGTCCCCAAGAAAAGACAGCAGGTTCATTTAAATTCAAGGCCTCCGACTGGGTGTATCACATTCGACAAGTGACTCGAAAATTGAATAACCTTTCACGCATGTTCACTCGGTAAATAAGGCTTCAAAAAGACATGAACTCATGAATGCTTCATAAAAATACATGACAATTTCCATCGACAAAGCTTCAAATAAACCCTCTGATAATTCAGCTTTCCTTTTGGTTAGTGCAAAGACAACAAATGCACCATTCAATAGCAGAGTGGACTCAATCACGTCGGAGAGATCTAACAACCTAACTAATGACTAAACGAACTCCTCGGTGGTGACTAATGTACACACACACACAATATTTCCAATTCTCTGCTGAATTGAGCATATGATGAGATTAGAGAATATAGCTTCTCACTTTCACTACCCTCTATTCTAAGGAGAAGATTTCGCAGGAGAAATTTCTCATTCTATCGAATTTCATCACTCAATTTGACCCTCTCTCTCTACCTGGCCAAACCATCAGAATATCTAATATTCTGGGACAGTTATATTCTTTTATAAACGATTAAATCAAAGGTGAACCATATATGGTGTCATGTTTTCAACGACCTACACAAATACCTGACTAATTTATTCAATTCATATAAACAAATTAATAACCTTTGTACTACTATTTTACTTCTAACATATAAGCTTTTATCACAACCTACGCCTACTCACTTCTAATCATAATATTATATCTATTCAGCGTGTCCACCAAACCACAGAAAAGGTCAAACATTTCCTAAAGATGAGACATCCACATACCTTGGAGTCACTTTTGATCCAAGACTTACATGGAAACAACACACAGACAAGTGTCATACAAAAGGTAGAATGAGGATAGCACTGCTTAAAAAATTGGCTGGAACAGATTGGGGTGCACATGGAAAAATTCTAAGTAGAACATACACAGGATACGTAAGACCAGCTTTGGTATATGGAATGTCATCATCGGGTACTGCAGCCAAGAGTAACACTCAAAAGATCTCAAAGATACAAAACCGCAATCTCAGAATTATAACAGGAGGTATGAATACTACCCCAATCACAGATATGGAAACATGCACAGGTTTGCCATCAATGGAAGAAAGAAGAAATGAAAAAATCCTCACACAGTATGCAAAGTTCAAATGTTTGGAGAGTCATCAAATGAACCAAACACTAAGCAGACCTACAAAAGAACGACTAAAAAGAGGTAGCTTTCTACACTCCGCTAAAAAGCTTCAGAAATCACTCACAGATACAGACCTACAAAACCTAAAACCACTAAACACCTTTAACACATACCCAACATGGGACAGGAAAAACTTCCCAAGAATGATGGACAATATACCAAGCATTATTTCAAAAACAGAAACTATTATACAAGTACTAAAGGAGACAACTAAGAATCACATACAGAAAGCATACCCAAAGGATATATGGACACATGTATATACAGATGAATCAGCGAAAGAGGCAGTATTAGATGGAGGTGCTGGAATATATAAACACCAGATGGAAAAGAAATAGAAAAATCCATACCCACAGGCAAACATTCGAAAAATTTCAAATTAGACATGGAAGCCATAATAGAGGCAGCCAAAATGCTCATAAATTGCTTGTCGAGTCACAACAGACATGTAGTCTTTCTAACAGATGCAAAGTCAGTATTGCAGGCATTGAAAGATCCAAAGAACACGAGCATGAATGAACTTATGGCTTGCTTACTACACCTCAGCAGTATTACCAAAGAAACAGTACTGCGGTGGATGCCTGGTCGCTGTGGCATACATGGAAATGAAAAAGCTGATCTCCTGACAAGGAAAGGGGGATCACTGGAACAAATAGAAAGTGACAATACGTACTATGAAAGTAAGACCATGTTAAAAGCAGAATATAAGAAAAAGTGGAAGCAGGTGCACCCAACTGCAGAACCAAATGACCCTTACCATCAAATTACACGCAAGGAACATACCATCATCTGCAGACTACGAACTGGTCACAACAGACTGAGAAGTCACATGTTCCGCAGCTGAAGATTGGCGAGACAGACCTGTGCAACTGTGGACTGAGCCCAGAGACTGCAGAACACATTCTTCATGCATGTCAACTCTACCAAGAAGAGAGAGAGAAAATGTGGCATACAGAGACGGCACTCCTTCCAGACTTGAGGGGTTCCATGGATAACCTGAAGCGAATCGCACAATTCATTGAAGATATTGGTACTGTAACCTGATATCTGACCGAAACTATTGACGCTGCAACCTGATATCTGACTGAAGATATTGGCGTTGTTACTTGATATCTGACTGAAGCTATTGACGCTGTAACCTGATATCTGACTGAAGCTATTGACGCTGTAACATGATATCTGACTGAAGCTATTGACGCTGTAAACCTGATATCTGACTGAAGCTATTGACGCTGTAACCTGATATCTGACTGAAGCTATTGGCGCTGTAACCTGATATCTGACTGAAGCTATTGACGTTGTAACATGATATCTGACTGAAGCTATTGACGCTGTAACCTGATATCTGACTGAAGCTATTGACGCTGTATCCTGATTTCTGACTGAAGCTATTGACGCTGTAACCTGATATCTGACTGAAGCTATTGACGCTGTAACCTGATATCTGACTGAAGCTATTGACGCTGTAAGATGATATCTGACTGAAGCTATTGACGCTGTAACCTGATATCTGACTGAAACTATTGACGCTGTAACCTGATATCTGACTGAAGCTATAGGCTCTGTAACCTGATATCTGACTGAAGCTATTGACGCTGTAACCTGATATCTGACTGAAGCTATTGACGCTGTAACCTGATATCTGACAGAAGCTACTGACGCTGTAACCTGATATCTGACTGAAGCTATTGACGCTGTAACCTGATATCTGACAGAAGCTACTGACGCTGTAACCTGATATCTGACTGAAGCTATTGACGCTGTAAGATGATATCTGACTGAAGCTATTGACGCTGTAACCTGATATCTGACTGAAGCTATTGCTGCTGTAACCTGATTTCTGACTGAAGCTATTGGTGCTGTAAGCTGATATCTGACTGAAGCTATTGGCGCTACAACCGGATATCTGACTGAAGCTATTGACGCCGTAACCTGATATCTGACTGAAGCTATTGACGCTGTAACCTGATATCTGACTGAAGCTATTGACGCTGTAACCTGATATCTGACTGAAGATATTGAGGCTGTAACCTGATATCTGACTGAAGCTATTGACGCCGTAACCTGATATCTGACTGAAGCTATTGACGCCATAACCTGATATCTGACTGAAGCTATTGGCGCTGTAACCTGATATCTGACTGAAGCTATTGGCGCTGCAACCTGATATCTGACTGAAGTTATTGGCGCTGCAACCTGATATCTGACTGAAGCTATTGGCGCTGCAACCTGATATCTGACTGAAGAACGATGAAGAAGAAAGTGATGCTGAAAATGTTGATAATGACGATGTTGATGATGGTGGCGATAACGTTGATGATATTGTGATTGATAATCCAATTTAGTTGTATCGGAGCTTGACAGCCAACAAACAATAGTGAAGGTCGCGACTCTGGCAAACCAGTCACCACGACGTCTGTGATTATTTCCCCAAGAAAAACATGCTAGTCTAACGAAGCGTCACTTATCTAGACTGCTCATAATGTATCCGCGCTTTTCATTAGCTGGCGACGTGAAGTTATACAGAAAGTAACCAATAAGCAGTCGCATCAACCAAGATGAATGTCTTAACACGCAATACCCATATACCGAAGAAGGACGCGCTAAGAGTAATTGATAAATATCAATTGCATATTCAAGTATAGTTATTTCACATCATAAACAGATTTTCGAGCCTGTGTACGTGTTAGACTTGATAATTGCAAACTGTTGCTATCAAACTCATAATCGAATACATCCTTCAAACAGAATTGGAACTTTTCAAGAATTCCCTTGATAATTAAATCATTCTGAAGATAAGAGACTCAAGTATAACTCATGAAATAGACAATTCCATTGTTTTGATATTATTTTCAGAGTACCCGAAGCTCGCGAGCGTCACGTGAGATATTTATCCAATCGACATTAAGCGCCGCGAAACTTGTTTGACATGCAAACGACCATGAACTACGGATAATTAGTAGCGATAATAAATAATGACTTTTAAGTGGGGCTGTCCATTAATTATGTCAATATTGTTCTGAGAATTGTTTACACCCCCCCCCCTTCCTTAACAACTGTCAAGAATTCAGGGACCCCCTCCCCTAATTAATTATGTCAGAATGTTTACCTTCCCCACTCGAAAATATTTAGTTAAAGTACAAGAATATATATGTTTTGTTTCCAATTTTCAGGGGGGAAAACCCGTTTAATTAAACAATTTAATTGATGTATATAATCAGCACTGTAGCTTTCAACATTTATAAACCCCACCACTTTCCGCCACCACTTTCCGCCACCACTTTCCGCCACCACTTTCCGCCACCACTTTCCGCCACCACTTTCCGCTCGTGTTAACAACAATCACATTTTTTAGACCCTTACCTCCTCCTAATTGTTTACGTAATTTATAGACAGCCCCTAACATGAGATCTGCTACTATTTGTTGCCCCCATATAGACCCTATACATAAATATGTCATCTACTATTTGTTGCCCCCATATAGACCCTATACATAAAAATGTCATCTACTATTTGTTGCCCCCATATTGACCCTATATATAAATATGTCATCTACTGTTTGAATCCCTGGTACTGTACGAATAGACGCTGACACATATTCGAGTTATTTCCCTTGTTTAAGTTTGTAAATTGCATGTTTCTCATTTAACAATTTAAATATTCATTTATTTTAGAGTCACCCTTAAATAAATCAATAGTTCAATTATTAAATGATAAACATGAAATTTACAAATATAGACAAGGAAAATAATTAAACATGTGCTAAGGTCTACTTATACTGTACCGAAGCCCCCATATAGGCCCTATAAATAAGTATGTCTTCTACTATTTGAAGCCCCCAATATAAGCCTTACACATAAATGGTTTCTACTATTTGAAGCCCCCATATAAGCCTTACACATAAATGGTTTCTACTATTTGAAGCCCCCAATATAAGCCTTACACATAAATGGTTTCTACTATTTGAAGCACCCATATAAGCCTTACACATAAATGGTTTCTACTATTTGAAGCACCTGTATATAGGCCTACATATAAATATGCCTGCTACTATTTGAAGCCCCCATATGTATATGTATATGTATATATACAACTATTTCAAGATTCCCATATACACATTAATATATATGAAACTATTTGAAGACCCATGCACACACAAACATGTCTGCTACTAACTCAGGCTCTCATATACACATAAATATGTCTGCTACTAACTCAGGCTCTCATATACACATAAATATGACCAAGGTGAACAAATGATGTGAAGGAAATGTTCACCCATAAAAGAAAATCCAGAACAAAGTTTGCAGTGAGAAACAGTCGTATGGATGCCATGTTGTAACGTGAGGGTCAACATCCACCAAGATGAGAAACACTGCGTGAAGATCAACACACATGATTATCCTGAAGAAGGGCTTGGTGTTTGTTGTAAAGGAACGAATTCCCGGCAATTTTTGGTAACAACTGACTCTTTTTGTGACGCCATATCATAATACGTACACATATATCTAGAAGACCGTGATATATCAACAATAGTGTTGGGTCAAGGTGCATGAGCCAGGAAACGATGGATCAGCAATCAGTCAACCCCCTCTTCCAATCAACCAATTGAAATATCCACATACGTCCTCTCTGAGATACTGGTCTGTAGTCACTACCTCCAATCTGATTTCCTACGACACGTGTGATGTTCCATTCAAGGCCTGGTGAATGGAATGCCAGTTCTGGTGTAGAGGTGGTGTGCCATGCTCTCGAGTAGTAGGTTGGTGAGTCTGATGACTGCTTAATAAGTATGAGATTATTTTCATCTTGCCAGAAAAGTAACGAATGAACAATTTGGATTTGTTGAAGGGAAAGGAACACAAAACGTCCTAGATAGATTAAGAACTTTAATTGAAAGATTACTAGAAGTTCAGAAAGATATATAAGTCTGTTTTATTGATTACACCAAAGCATTCGACAAAGTAAAACACGACCAGATTATCAAAATGCTAGAAGATATTAATATGGACAGTAAAGATCTTAGAATTGTGCGCAATATATACTGACAACAAGAAGCAGCCATGAAAGTGGATAATATAACTGGGAAGTATACACAAATAAAACAAGGTGTACGCCAAGGATGTGTATTGTCACCAGATTTATTTTCTCTTTACAGCGAGAATATCTTGAGATCAATTACGAATATGCCAGACATTGAAATTGGAGGACACAATATCAATAATCTACGATATGCAGATGATAGTGTGTTGATAGCAGAAAGCCAAGAACATCTCCAAGATCTGTTAAACAGGACGGTGATAGAAAGTAAACAAAAAGGTCTTAGTTTAAACATAAAAAAAGACAGAAGCAATGATAATATCAAGAAATAGTACTCCACCAAATAGTAAAATAGTACTAAATGAGAAAAACTTAAAGCAGGTGAATAGTTTGAAATATTTAGGAACATTAATAACTTCAGATGGTAAATGCAAGACCGAAATTATAAGCACAATAGGACAAGCAAAAGCAGCATTCCATAAAATGAAAAATATCCTACGCAACAATTCCATATCCATGGATACTAGAAAACGTGTACTCAAATACTACATTGAACCAGTGCTACTCTATAGAAGTGAAGCATGGATAATAACGAAAACATGGAGACAGCGAAAACGTGGTTTATTCGAAGAATGTTACATATTCCTTGGACAGCAAATGTTACTAATGAAGAATGTCTTAGAAGGATGGATGTGAAAAGACGCATTATTGATAATATAAGAAAACATCAACATTTATTGGGCACATAATAAGAAGAGGAGGCATTGAGAATATAGTGACAAAGGAAAAGATACAAGGGAAAAGATCAAGGGGAAGACATAGAGAAAAGATATTGGACAGTTTGACTAAATGACTTCGATTGACGACACCTACAGAGATGATATATATGAGAGATCGATGTACATGGAGAAATATGATCGTCAATGCCATTGGGCGCGGCACTTGATGTTGATACCGCAATATATCTATTATATTTCTCTTTACTGGCCTTTGCTATCTTTACAGCAATATGTAACTTTACCAATTTTAATTATTATATATTTGTTTCACCGCATTTAATGTTTTTCATGCCATGCTCATCTTCGCTTGCGAAGGAGGAACATCATCATCATCACAGCAATATATCTATTATATTTCTCTTTACTGGCCGTTGCTATCTGTACAGTAATCTCACACGGTCTTGAGATCGTCCGAACATTAGTGGTTTTGCCCATATGTTGTATCACCAGCTAATGAAAAGCACGTAACAAGTCTGACAAACAAAGATTAGTGATGCATGGGAACTCAACGCATGGCTGTTCGGGAGAAGGGTTTGATATAGACACAATTTTTCTAGCAGTACTAGTGAAAAAATGATTCAAGAATAAATTTGCTAGAATCACATCTTGACAACCACGCCTTTCTGTAAAGCTGTAGCATGACCTTATGCGTAGCTAGAAGACCGTGGATGTAAACATGTGTTTGTGTGTGGTTGTTTTATTCCGTATTAGGATGTACATTTTTCTGGCCCTGGAGGAAGTCACATTTTCTTATATCTTTCAGCACTAGATCATGTTTTGTTAATTCAAATAATGTTATTCTCTTGGCCACTGTTTTGTTTAGTGTCCATGCTTCACATCCATATGTCGCCACAGGAAATACACATAATCGTAGTAAAAATATTGTGGTTCTTATGTTAGTACTTTGCCATAGTTTCTTTATCTGTTTTAATTTTGCCAGCGCCATTGCCGATCTTCTCTTGCTTCCAAATTGCAGTTCTCAATATTAATTTTGGGTCTTGATTTAGTTTTGTTCTTGATCTATTTCACAACAGATATAACTTCACAACCTTCTAAACTGTCATAACTGTTGACAAGCAGCCTTTCACCCCTTCATAACAGGTGATGACAAACCTTTTTATACGTTCGTAGCTGGTGACAAGCAGCCTTTCACCCCTTCATAACAGGTGATGACAAACCTTTTCATACGTTCGTAACTGTTGACAAGCAGCCTTTCACCCCTTCATAACAGGTGATGACAAACCTTTTTATACGTTCGTAACTGTTGACAAGCAGCCTTTCACCCCTTCATAACAGGTGATTACAAACCTTTTCATACGTTCGTAACTGGTGACAAGCAGCCTTTCACCCCTTCATAACAGGTGATGACAAACCTTTTCATACGTTCGTAGCTGGTGACAAGCAGCCTTTCACCCCTTCATAACAGGTGATGACAAACCTTTTCATACGTTCGTAACTGGTGACATACCAATGTGTTACCCTATCACAACTGGTGACGTAACTAGGACGCCCTAATACGTTCACACTACCAGTTCTGAAACTTGCTTGCGCTTGGTGAATCTCATATTCTATCTTGTTATGTATTCTTTTCATTATAATGTACAGTAGTTTTTTTACTAGCTTGGCTGATCAAAGCGATTGTTCTATAATTTGAACATATTTACGTATCACCCCTTTTGGGTATTGGTATGTATACTGAACGTTTCCAGTCCCTTGGCCGAGTTTCTGTTCTCTAGATCTTATTGCATAGCTGATAAAATATGTTTACGCTGCTTTCGCCGCCGGCTTGAATCATTTCAGCTGTTATGTCGTCACAACCTTATGTCGTACCAATTCCATCACTTCCATATATATGCTGTTTTACCAATTCCAGATGTACTACCAGAGGACAGATGTTTTTGCAGACAAGTTTGTGTTGGTATCCCCAATGTGGCAACCCTGACGGCTTATTGGTCTTATTATTATCATAATGTATCTACGCATATCATGGACAGAGAAAAAGAAGAACATTGAAGTTTTTAAATTGCTGGAAGTAAATGAAGGCTGGCTTCTAAATACCATCATAAGAAGGAAGCTACAGTATTTTGGACACTTACTGCGACATAATGGTATCGAAAGGCTGATTCTAGAGGGCAGAGTGTCAGGCAAGAGAAGAAGAGGAAGACCAAGAAGACGATGGACAAGCGACCTCGAAGAATGTATGCACATGTCTCTGGTCAATACCTGCCCGAGACTGAGAGGCGCTCAGAGTATCCACGAAGAAGACAACATTCTGGACAGAATATGTCACTTAATATATAATGTATTGGCTACCATTCTTAAAACTCTAGTTTTACCCAACTATCATCTGTATCGGTTTAGTGGACTCTGGAAGTCAACACGTGAGGAATGTGACAGACATGTTTGTACCTCAAGGATAACGTTATCATAATGGTGAGAAATAATTGCGATAATAATTTGCAGGCAAAATTCTCCATTATTAACTTCACACAGAATTCCTATTTTACCATTGCACTAATTACCATGAAATGGCACTGTCCAACTCTATTCCCGCCAGTGAATAATTAACGTCTATTTCCTGCAGACAATAATGGTGAGGACAACTGCAATAGCATTTACTGATGTGAAGTATGTATAGGCAAATATGTGTATTAGTTAACTAGTTCAACCCAATCAACTTCTCACGTGTTTGAATAACTCACTAGCGCTTTCTGTTGCGATGTATGTTTATGAGAGTTGGGCACTCACTGCGGACATTCCTATAATGAACATAAGACACATTTGTACGTAAGAAATAACATAGAGATGTATGAAGTTCTATAAGAACCATTGCTTTCAATAGTGAAATGACGAAAACTAGCATGGTTTGGACATGCATGAAACCACGATTCCTGGTCAAAAACAATGCTACAGGAAACCATCAAAGGGGGGGGGGGGGGGTGGGAGAAGCAGAAGAGGACACACAAAGCCAAGGACAGACAACATCAAGAAATGGACAGGACAAGATTTGTCCTCACTCATCCAGATCGTTGAAGATATAAATCCCTGGAGGACTCTGTGTGTTAAAGCATCCAATTTGGTACCACTACGACCCTGACAGGTTACGGATTTATGGTTGGTTGGTTGCTGATCCAGCGGTCCATGGGCTGATGCCCTTTGACCTAATTCCATTAAATGACATTATATTGCTGGGAAGTCTGTGGATTTTCGGCCCACCCCGGGACAGAGCCAGAGAAGAACTATCACACCTCCAGGAAGGTAGGTTTCAACCTATGCACTCCTCCTAGCCACTGTAGCCAAGATAGGGCTCACTGTGCTCATTCCCCGCCACCAATTGACTACTGGTTATGCCGAACTTCTCTATTGCTCCAGGCATGCAACCAAAAGTCAAAAGGACTGTCATTGTGCCTCTATGATGGGTTTCAGACATAGGAAAAAACAGTGCTGTCAGTTTCCTCCTTCCCAGTGCTGCACAGTACATCTCTGGCTCCCTCACAACCACAGATGGTGCATACATATTTATTCAGGTAAACATGAAACACATTTCAACAAAATAAAAGCATAATGTATAGATGACGTGCCATGAAGCTTCTCTAAGAGGATAACCTCAATATAACGGCATGTCATTCACTAAGGTTTTCTGTTGTATGAGTGGGCCGTTATGATATTATGCTGTTAATATATTGAATGTGACATGAACTCCCTAATAATGATTGGAAGTGACATGAACTCCCTAATAATGATTGGAAGTGACATGAACTCCCTAATAATGATTGGAAGTGACATGAACTCCCTAATAATGATTGAAAGTGATATGTACTCCTTAATAATGATTGTAAGTGACATGAACTCCCTAATAATGATTGAATGTGACATAAACTCTCTAATAACCATCATATGTTTTAAAATAATGAAATTAGAACATTTCAGAATGGAAAGAACTTGCAGTCACAGAATTAATAAGGCCCAGAGAAATAACTCTGGAAAAAAACTCTAGTTAACCGCACTGGGTTAAAACAAACCGCCTTTTGCGTGACCAATATCGGACTGGGTGTATAAGTGACAACAGAAGAGGAAGATGGAGTCACTTTTGTTAATATATCAAATGTTTTCACAGCTAAACACTAAAAATTTCTACATTTTAAATATATCTACATGTTTATTGAAGTCTGGAACCAACACATCAACTGTTGGAAAGATTAAACGATAATTTTTAGTATACGTCTGTAGTCGGGTGGTTAGCAACGCAAACAGAGGTCAAGCAACCATCTACGCGGTCAGCGTGCAGATTGTTGAAATACGTCTTGTACTCAGAAGAGAGAAATTCTAAGAACGTTGTACTCAGAAGAGAGAAACTCTAAGAACGTTGTACTCAGAAGAGAGAAATTCTAAGAACGTTGTACTCAGAAGAGAGAAACTCTAAGAACGTTGTACTCAGAAGAGAGAAATTCTAAGAACGTTGTACTTAGAAGAGAGAAATTCTAAGAACGTTGTACTCAGAAGAGTAAAACTCTAAGAACGCTGTACCCAGAAGAGAGAAATTCTAAGAACGCTGTACCCAGAAGAGAGAAATTCTAAGAACGTTGCGATTGTTGTATATTTTCAAAATGCCGAGGTGCAGTCATGAGCTTGGATAGTCTAGCTGCCAATCTGTGCTTCCTGTCGGAAGTGTTCATCATCATCATGTAGCATATCCAGAACAACCTTTAGCAGTCATAGCAGCTTTTCGAAACTTCCGTCGATCTTGAGCCAGTCTTCCTGCTTCTGTTACTGTCATGTTCAGGACATCTTTGATGTCTTCCCGCTTCTGTTACTGTCATGTTCAGGGCATCTTTGATGTCTTGCGTCCTCATTTTCTTATTGGTTTGCCTCTTGTTCGTCTCCCTGGCATTATCCCCTCCATGATGGTCCTCTCTAGGCTGTCATGATGTTTGATATGGTGAAAGTATTGAAGTTTTCAGGAAGAAACCATGCTGTTTAGCAAGTTCTCTTTTACATTCATTTTTTTCTCAGAATGGCAATATTGTTGAACTTTTTGTTCCATGGACTCGGAGGGTCTTTCTGTAAACTTTGGTTTCAAATGCTGCTATTTTATGTTTCACTTTGTTGGTGATTGTTCACGATTCACACCCATATTTTGCCACTGGGAATATGCAAGCTCTTGAGAATGTTCGTTTATTGTGTTGAAACAGATCAGCCATATGTTTTGTCATTTGTTTCAGCTTCTTTGACTCAATAGCCAACCTCCATATTACTTCTTCACAGCAATTACCGTTACTGTTGATAAGAGAACCAAAGTATTCAGAACGATTGACTATGTCTAATTCGCTGTTGTTGAAACTGATTAAGAACTTGCTAGTGGTTTTGTCGCTTGTCATAATCGTGGTCTTGTTTCCATTCAGAAATAGGTTTTATTTTTCACTATGTTCTGTTATGGAGTTGATGAGGTGTTCCAGACATGCTTGACTCTGTGCCAATGACGTTGTATCATCAGCATATCTTAGCTTTGTTATTTCGTGACCTCAAGTGTTGAATGGGTCGAAGTTATTTCTCTGCTGGTCATTTCTTACATTCCTCATTATATTCTCTGCATAAATATTGAAGAGATATGGTGATAGGACACATCCTTATCTGACTCCTTTACTCCTTTTTCTCACGCTGAACAAATCAGATGTTTCACTATTTACTCTCACGTCTGCTTGCTGGTCTTGATATCATGTTTTTATGAGGTGAATTGTCACAGGAAACCCATGTCCTTCATGATATTCCAAAGTTTTTGATGTTGTACACAATCGAATGATTTGGTGAGCATGTGTACATGTCGACATGAAAATTTTGAAGTGTTCATAGTAACCACTTCTGGACCACGGTCACTGCGATGTATGGGGCAGCCAGCTATGCACTCATTTCAATCCAATAAGGCTCACCAATAAAGCTCACCAATAAGGCTCACCAATAAGGCTCACCAATAAGGCTCACCAATAAGGCTCACCAATAAGGCTCACCAATTATGAAGGGCTAACATGTTTGACTGATTCTGTGTTTTCCCAGGAAATTGTCACATCCTGCACAGAGTTGTTTCCCCATATCCCATGTTCCTAGCAAAGGCACCATGTGCATGTGAACAGCTAGAAACATGATCAGGGCTGGAGCTCATCTGGTCCCCCCCCCCATCATGATGGAAAATACTTGGTTCACTGTACGTTGTATCACGAAGGAAAATGTAGTTGTACATATGAAATGCTGTGGAACTTCCACAAGAGAAAAGCCTGACTACACTGGTATTTAAACTATTGGTTTAATCTACTTTTGCATAATGGTTGGTCTGCGAGACCAGTAGTGGGACCTTCAGATCTTCCTCATGCGTGGATATATAGATTATACAGGTAGAAAGATAGATATATACATATACATATTCGGCTGACGTTAGATATGTCGGGCTATTGGCGCAAATAATACAGCAGGATCAATTTCTCTTCTCTGGGCTACATCCTGATGAAATCCTAGTGCATTGAATCTCTAAAGTATTTTGGCCACCGCCCACTTTCCAAGACATAAATGTTGTAACGATCTCCCCCTCCCTCCCTCCCCTCCCTCCCCCTCCCTCCCCCATTATAGCAGTTTTATGCGTTCAAGCCGTTTGATATTGACGACGTAAATAGCAACTAGTGGATACATGACTGCTGATGATGTTAAATTATTGAAAATGTAGTAGCCAATATGTACTTCATCTTGAACACAATTATTGCTATATAAATTTTGATGAAACATATCCCATAATGGAAAGATTGTAAAATGTATGCTCGAATAACATTATCTACAATTTCAAACAATGGTTTAAATATAAAAAAATTCGGAATACATATTAAGAGATTGCATTACATTAGTAAGAATTTTATTGTAATAATTAAAAGTTCATAACATATTACAAAATATATCGTAAAATAATTTAAGGAGCCACCGACCCCTAGTCCGCCTAAACGATCCCCAATTGCTTCTGAACCCACTATCGCCCCCACCCCCTCCTTCCGAAGACTTCTGCGCCTATGTTCTAGTGGGACCATTGTCTTATTACAAGACAACTACTGAAAGGAGTTTGCTAATCAAATAAGAAAAGTGGTAAGACATAAAGACACAGACACAACTCAGCATTAAATGATATATTTGTGCGAGTAAATTGCGTCGAAGTCCCGTATAATCTAACAGAAAATATATGAAATATATGAACAAAGTGTGCCCACTAAAAATATACGAACAAAGTGTGCCCACTAAAAATGTCAACAAACTGATGGATGACTGAAATCAGATAAAAGCAATTTATTGTCTTGTCTACATCATACCCTTTTAAAAAAATGGCCGATATCGGATCTGGGAGACAGAAGACTGATTGTGATTTCAGGTTTTGTTCTTTTCCTCAGAGAATATCAGTTTTAAAATGAAGTTTGTTGGAAGAATGAGGGAATAATTTGGAAAGCAAAGTAATGTGTTTGAAGATAGATTGTAGGAAATAATTACGCATTTGTGTTGTAGTTGAAGGGAGAGAACGAGGAACCAAAACCAGACAGAGTTACTGTTCCTTATGGTATACTTTAACGAATATTGATTTTGCTAAAGTATTATTTACGTTTAGTGACAGTCATTTTAGGAAAATATATCTTTAGTTAATTTATATTTACGGGGGATGTTTGGCAGATATATTAGTTCATAGTGGCTAGAACATATCAGCATCAGAGAATTGTTTGAATAAATATATTTTAGCTCGGCATATGTCTAAATACATAATAATTCGTTCGTGTGTTGTCAGGTCCCGAAAGGGGAGCAAAGAATAGCAACACTGTTTACCTTCCATGCATGTAGTACGAGGCGACTAATGAGGTTATGGGATGGAGTTGGCTGTCCCATCTCATATAGGGTCAGTGACCCGAAGTCATGCTGAAGTCGGATGTGTCAGGCCGAAAGGTGCAGATATCACAGCAATGCTGTAAACCATGACACAAAGCATTCCATAAATCTCCGGACTACATCCTGCTGATCTGCAGGAGTTTGAGAGCGAACGTAGCAGAAGAAGAAGAATATAATAATTGTGTGTCACTAAAGCCCTGTTAGGCATGTGGTATGAGAGAGTTAAAATAAAGGCATTAATCTAGACAATAAGAAAATAGAAGTAGTGCTGGTCTCCAAGAAACATACACCAATAAGATACAGTCAAAGCTGTCAATACTACATTGTTCCCGTTATAGAGTTGTAGGGAGGAGTTGTGTGATCAAGTCAGAATGCACTTTCTGTAATTTATCTTTATTTTACCGGTAATTTAGCTTGTATTTTACCCTCCGACAGAAAAAAACACAGTCCTTATCAAACTCGGGGCCACACGGATGTGAGACCAACATACTAACCTCTCGACCATGCAGCACATTATAAGATACAGTAGTTAGTTGAGTTATGCAAAATTAAATCAAGTGGATAAGTGAAGTAACTTGGCATTATGTTAACATCAATTGGTTAGCGCTTCATTGAGATGACTAGAGTAGTGCAAGTCAATCAACATTTAAAACACGAAGAAAGCTCTGTACAATGGAATACTATCAAAGTATACTCGCATTCAAGCTCTAGAATGTTATATCGAACCAATTCTTGTTTATGCATGTGAAGCATGGACGGTAAACAAATAAAAGTGAAAATATGAGCTAGAGGCTACTGAGATGTATTATTTTTGATGCAAATTTCGCGGACAACAAAGAAAACGAATGTAGAAGCGATCAGAGTTGCTGGAATAAAAAGAGACAAATTGTAGTAAAAATAAGAAACGGTCACATTTGTATGGCATGTGATAAGGAGAGGAGGAAAACTTGCACATTTGTATGGCATGTGATAAGGAGAGGAGGAAAACTTGCACATTTGTATGGCATGTGATAAGGAGAGGAGGAAAACTTGCACATTTAGTAACAACCGGACAGATTAAGGGGAGAAGAGACAGAGGAAGACAAAGAGAGAAGTTGCTGGATTTGTTGCTACTGTGGCACGAGATAATTTCGAGAACTGAACTTACTAATGACACCCTCACTGAGATCAACTTCTTAAAATGGAGATCGGACCTAATCCTGCCAGCAGAGACTGGAAACAGATAGGTCGAGCCATCCCTGACTCAAACAATCTCTGCTGCTGAAACCTGGTGATGTCAAGTCGAGAGGCGCGCGAGCAACAAAAGTATCACGAAACACGTCTAGATAGCACGTTTTCACAACCAATAACACAAGAGAAAGATAGTTGTGGAGAGACATGATCACCAACGCCACTCTGCATGTCACTTCATTGACTGATTTATATCCCGTATAGGAAAGACATCGTTATTCAATTACTGTTGCATTTATGGAGACCACTAATTAATGCATCGAATCGCATCGCCAGTACAATGTGACAGATAGGGTTTCCAACTACGAGCAAGTTTGAGCGAATTGTTAGCTCGTTAGTTGTCAGATAATCAAGATCATTGGCACTCGGAAGCGTCCATGGTAATTGAAATATTCATTTATTTAGGGATTGGGTTAGTGTTAGTTATGTAAAACCCAACTATCCTAACCTAAACCCTAAAATAAAATTAATATTTTAATTATTAAATGAATGACATGACATTTACATAGACGGGAAATAATTCGACTATGTCGTGACGTCTACTTGTACTGTACCGAGTCTATAAATTATCTTATCTTCTATTCAATATGTTCATCACCATGTGGTGACTAACTGCTCTGGTTCTGTATTTGTTGATAACGTATTTTGATTCATATATACCGCTTGTGTCTTGTAATTTCATGCGTCACTCACATGTTTTGTAGTTGTGGCCAGCCGTGGTCAGACAAGAACAATATATATCTTCCAACTGGCAAAACACATCGATTGCATTCACAATATTAGCATGGTCCATTCAACTATCAATAGTCACCGTGGTCATGTTTGCAAATCTGTCGGCTCTTTAATTCCCCTGAACACCCATCTATTTTCTAAACATTATTTTAATCCGAAATAACCTTTCTTAGCCTCTCCGTCCCTGAAAGGTTTTTTTTTAATGTGTAAGAACTGTTTTGTAAACAACTTTTGATAAACATCCCCCATCCCTTGTCAACAACTGCCAAACTTATTCAGCCCCCCCATCCCCACTTATTGTCGTAACGTATGGATGTGGGTGTTACTGATGTTTGTTTTATGATGTAACGTATGGATGAGGGTGTTACTTCACATCATCATAAAAGTACTCTAGTCCATGTGCTAATAGTTTCAGATGATCAACCTCCAAATGCTTAAATTCACATCTTCATAAAAGTACTCTAGTCCCTGTGCTAATAGTTTCAGAAATCATTCTAAAATAAATGTTTAATCAGCTTACACCAGAAGTGGGTGAAACTCGATCCACAAAGCCATCCTAACTAGCACGACAAGTTCATATTGAATTTATGTATAAAGGAATGGTGTTGGTCGTGATGATGTTCACATCATCCTTAGGTCTACATTTGGTAAATGAAAAAAAGGTGAGTTGAACACCAATATGCATTAAGGTAGTGGAAAAGGAAAATTTACTGTTTTTATTACTTGTTCCTCAGATCGATCAATTTCAGATCACAAGTTATCTTAGGGTAGCTGCAAATCACAATGTTAAACTGTGATAAAGAAGAAATAATTACGTGAAATCTGTGATCATGCAAGTTTAACATGTGTTTCTAACTTAGGCTTTAGGAGACCATTTCTGGTCATTCCTTAATTATGCAAGTATTATACGTGTTTAGCAGTGGTTTAGCGTGAATTTTGAAAGTGGGTACGCCGAGTGATCATTTTTTTTAGTAGGTGGGTAGCTTACCATCTCCTTTTTATCCACCAGAAATAGATATTTACTGTCCTATATAAAATATTACCTTGTTTTAGAAAAAACATACCTTATATAATCGTGTAATGCTGCTTCATGCGTCCGTTCTTCTATTCTGCAAAAATGTTCAGTACACATAGGGAATTTCCGTTTTCAGTTCTGAAAAATAATGACCATCATCATAAATTATTTCTAAGCGTAACACGTGACACGATCAACGGTCAGGTCTAAAGCAACCAGGTCTAAAGCAATGTCCTCGGATCTGACCCATGCTACATCACATGAACGATACGCCTATACCAGTTATTACTGTAAATTTCTTTTCCACATAAAATACAATAATTGCTACTTAAAAACAACAGTTGTAGCAACTACTGCGATAAATCAATCTGTAACATGGTTTTGAAATAATGCACTCATGCAAAATATGAAGCATATAAGCTTAGTAATTACGGAGAAAATAGACAATATCGGTGCTAAACTATTTATGAATGCACTCTAATATAGGGCATTTACGAGCCCGGAGCATCCATTGAATCCATTGATACGTAAAACTTTCCTGTACACCATCTTCATTCTTGTCTTTATTTTTACAATATCAATAGAGGGAAAATGCTGGGTTGATAGCTACGTCTGGATAGGATATACTACCATTTTTTTTATATAGCATGAAAGTGTTATTTTTTTAAAATCCGATGGCATACGGATGAATTTTAACTAGATTCGTTCATCTTGCATCTATTTGCCTCGCAATTAGAGTCAACACATTTTCCAAGATATCACGATGAACATAAATAAGTAGAAGTGCTACCAAAATGAGACAGAAAACAACCTAACAATGAGACAGTAAACAACCTAACAATGAGACAGTAAACAACCTAACAATGAGACAGAAAACAACCTAACAATGAGACAGTAAACAACCTAACAATGAGACAGAAAACAACCTAACAATGAGACAGTAAACAACCTAACAATGAGACAGAAAACAACCTAACAATGATACAGTAAACAACCTAACAATGAGACAGAAAACAACATAACAATGAGACAGTAAACAACCTAACAATGAGACAGAAAACAACCTAACAATGAGACAGTAAACAACCTAACAATGAGACAGAAAACAATCTAAAAATGAGACAGAAAACAACCTAACAATGAGACAGAAAACAACCTAACAATGAGACAGAAAACAATCTAACAATGAGACAGAAAACAACCTAACAATGAGACAGAAAACAATCTAACAATGAGACAGAAAACAACCTAACAATGAGACAGTAAACAACCTAACAATGAGACAGAAAACAACCTAACAATGAGACAGTAAACAACCTAACAATGAGACAGAAAACAATCTAACAATGAGACAGAAAACAACCTAACAATGAGACAGAAAACAACCTAATAATGAGACAGTAAACAACCTAACAATGAGACAGAAAACAACCTAACAATGAGACAGAAAACAATCTAACAATGAGACAGAAAACAACCTAACAATGAGACAGAAAACAATCTAACAATGAGACAGAAAACAACCTAACAACGAGATACATTTTGGTAACAATTCTACTTATTTGTGTTCATCCTGATATTTGTCATGTGTTGCTCCAGCCACTCGCTTCCTCTTTAAGGTTGTTATCTTACTCTGGAACATTTATCCCTTGCTTTTCCGCGATACCAGGATCAAACCCCGCCTCAGGAAACTGTCTATTCAGACAGTTCAGAAATCAATGGCAACATACTGAGTGTATTGATACTACCTACTCCCGTGGGAGGTGGTTAGTTAGAGTTAGCTGTTCCATCCCACGTTGGAGCAAAATTCACGTTGTATCGAAATTCACGTTGGATCAAAATTCACGTGGGATCAATATTCATTCATTCATTTTCCTTTTGCGCTGAAGTGAGCGCATAGGCAGAGGTCGGATCTCTCCAATTCTGTCTGTTCAAATCTATTATGTGCAAATATTGGTTGTTTTACTTTCTCTAAGTATTGTTCTTCTGAGTGTTTCTTTTGGTCTACCCCTTGCTCTTTTGCCTGTAGGTATCCATTCAAGAGATTGGTGGTGTATTCTGTTGATGTCTGCGCATAGGACATGCCCGATGTAGGACCAACAACGTTTTCTGATAACATCTGTGATGAAATTTTGATGTGTCTCTTCTCTGATTTTATCATTTGATTTGAATTCACTCCAATGGGTGTTAGTTATCCTACGAAGACATTTGTTCTCGAAACTCAGTAATTTATTTTCTGAAGATAAAAGAGCTTTTCCAGCTCTCACATCCATATGATAGCACCGGAATAACGCAGGAATTAAATAAGCGCATTTATATGCGTGTGTTGATTGACTTTGACTTCCAGATATTAGACAGTCTGTTATGGATCAAAATAGCACAAGCTAAACTAAAGTCGGATGTGTCAGGCGAAAAGGCTCAGATATCACACTGATTTCTGTTCTCCAGACAACATTCTGCTAATTTGTATGAGTGTGTGAGAACACACGCAGAATAAGAGGATATTAAGTAGAAAATCAATACAGCCAAAAAATTATATGGCTTGGTCGTTTACCTCTAGAATTGGATTTGCTGCCAACAAATCGATCAGATTGAAGATGTTCAATGAGATTAGATACACAAAGTATACTTGCCGTGATCATGCATTAACGTTACCTTTACCTGTTTATTAATTTCTTCTCATCCAAACATGGCTACGACTCTATTTCAAGTCATGAAGGCAAACTGTCTATCCCGGATATTTAATGACCGTGATAATGAAAATGAAGCCATTATTTTCTTGAAGAAAATGAATTTGCGACCCAGGGTTTCTTTCCAATTTATATCTTCAAATGTCGTCGACATCATATTATATCTATACAAGATCAAAGTAGAAATCAAGAAATTATGATCAATAGTATTTTATATCCTCATTGTGGTATATCCTTGAACCTGACTCGTAACGTTTATACATACACGAAAACTGTGTGATGTGCATGCATAAGAGGTTAGAGAGTTGGCCTCACAAATGTGAGGTCAGTGTTCAACTACCGGTAAAGTCTGGTTATATTTCTGTCGCAGGGTAAATAAAAAATCCACACTCTACAGGACATCGAAACTGCGAGGTATTTTTCACACAAGCCACACGAAAAGTCCCTGCACCTACCATATGTCGACAGCCAAGCAATATTACAGCAAATCATAAGTCTTATATTCTCAATGCTTTCGTAAGTATATATATAAATATTTAAATATATATATATATATATATATATGTATGTATGTGTGTATGTGTGTATGTGTGTGTGTGTGTGTGTGTGTGTGTGTGTGTGTGTGTGTGTGTGTGTGTGTGTGTGTGTGTGTGTGTGTGTGTGTGTGTGTGTGTGTGTGTGTGTGTGTGTGTGTGTGTGTGTGTGTGTGTGTGTGTGTGTGTGTGTGTGTGTGTGTGTGTGTGTGTGTGTGTGTGTGTGTGTGTGTGTGTGTGTGTGTGTGTGTGTGTGTGTGTGTGTGTGTGTGTGTGTGTGTGTGTGTGTGTGTGTGTGTGTGTGTGTGTGTGTGTGTGTGTGTGTGTGTGTGTGTGTGTGTGTGTGTGTGTGTGTGTGTGTGTGTGTGTGTGTGTGTGTGTGTGTGTGTGTGTGTGTGTGTGTGTGTGTGTGTGTGTGTGTGTGTGTGTGTGTGTGTGTGTGTGTGTGTGTGTGTGTGTGTGTGTGTGTGTGTGTGTGTGTGTGTGTGTGTGTGTGTGTGTGTGTGTGTGTGTGTGTGTGTGTGTGTGTGTGTGTGTGTGTGTGTGTGTGTGTGTGTGTGTGTGTGTGTGTGTGTGTGTGTGTGTGTGTGTGTGTGTGTGTGTGTGTGTGTGTGTGTGTGTGTGTGTGTGTGTGTGTGTGTGTGTGTGTGTGTGTGTGTGTGTGTGTGTGTGTGTGTGTGTGTGTGTGTGTGTGTGTGTGTGTGTGTGTGTGTGTGTGTGTGTGTGTGTGTGTGTGTGTGTGTGTGTGTGTGTGTGTGTGTGTGTGTGTGTGTGTGTGTGTGTGTGTGTGTGTGTGTGTGTGTGTGTGTGTGTGTGTGTGTGTGTGTGTGTGTGTGTGTGTGTGTGTGTGTGTGTGTGTGTGTGTGTGTGTGTGTGTGTGTGTGTGTGTGTGTGTGTGTGTGTGTGTGTGTGTGTGTGTGTGTGTGTGTGTGTGTGTGTGTGTGTGTGTGTGTGTGTGTGTGTGTGTGTGTGTGTGTGTGTGTGTGTGTGTGTGTGTGTGTGTGTGTGTGTGTGTGTGTGTGTGTGTGTGTGTGTGTGTGTGTGTGTGTGTGTGTGTGTGTGTGTGTGTGTGTGTGTGTGTGTGTGTGTGTGTGTGTGTGTGTGTGTGTGTGTGTGTGTGTGTGTGTGTGTGTGTGTGTGTGTGTGTGTGTGTGTGTGTGTGTGTGTGTGTGTGTGTGTGTGTGTGTGTGTGTGTGTGTGTGTGTGTGTGTGTGTGTGTGTGTGTGTGTGTGTGTGTGTGTGTGTGTGTGTGTGTGTGTGTGTGTGTGTGTGTGTGTGTGTGTGTGTGTGTGTGTGTGTGTGTGTGTGTGTGTGTGTGTGTGTGTGTGTGTGTGTGTGTGTGTGTGTGTGTGTGTGTGTGTGTGTGTGTGTGTGTGTGTGTGTGTGTGTGTGTGTGTGTGTGTGTGTGTGTGTGTGTGTGTGTGTGTGTGTGTGTGTGTGTGTGTGTGTGTGTGTGTGTGTGTGTGTGTGTGTGTGTGTGTGTGTGTGTGTGTGTGTGTGTGTGTGTGTGTGTGTGTGTGTGTGTGTGTGTGTGTGTGTGTGTGTGTGTGTGTGTGTGTGTGTGTGTGTGTGTGTGTGTGTGTGTGTGTGTGTGTGTGTGTGTGTGTGTGTGTGTGTGTGTGTGTGTGTGTGTGTGTGTGTGTGTGTGTGTGTGTGTGTGTGTGTGTGTGTGTGTGTGTGTGTGTGTGTGTGTGTGTGTGTGTGTGTGTGTGTGTGTGTGTGTGTGTGTGTGTGTGTGTGTGTGTGTGTGTGTGTGTGTGTGTGTGTGTGTGTGTGTGTGTGTGTGTGTGTGTGTGTGTGTGTGTGTGTGTGTGTGTGTGTGTGTGTGTGTGTGTGTGTGTGTGTGTGTGTGTGTGTGTGTGTGTGTGTGTGTGTGTGTGTGTGTGTGTGTGTGTGTGTGTGTGTGTGTGTGTGTGTGTGTGTGTGTGTGTGTGTGTGTGTGTGTGTGTGTGTGTGTGTGTGTGTGTGTGTGTGTGTGTGTGTGTGTGTGTGTGTGTGTGTGTGTGTGTGTGTGTGTGTGTGTGTGTGTGTGTGTGTGTGTGTGTGTGTGTGTGTGTGTGTGTGTGTGTGTGTGTGTGTGTGTGTGTGTGTGTGTGTGTGTGTGTGTGTGTGTGTGTGTGTGTGTGTGTGTGTGTGTGTGTGTGTGTGTGTGTGTGTGTGTGTGTGTGTGTGTGTGTGTGTGTGTGTGTGTGTGTGTGTGTGTGTGTGTGTGTGTGTGTGTGTGTGTGTGTGTGTGTGTGTGTGTGTGTGTGTGTGTGTGTGTGTGTGTGTGTGTGTGTGTGTGTGTGTGTGTGTGTGTGTGTGTGTGTGTGTGTGTGTGTGTGTGTGTGTGTGTGTGTGTGTGTGTGTGTGTGTGTGTGTGTGTGTGTGTGTGTGTGTGTGTGTGTGTGTGTGTGTGTGTGTGTGTGTGTGTGTGTGTGTGTGTGTGTGTGTGTGTGTGTGTGTGTGTGTGTGTGTGTGTGTGTGTGTGTGTGTGTGTGTGTGTGTGTGTGTGTGTGTGTGTGTGTGTGTGTGTGTGTGTGTGTGTGTGTGTGTGTGTGTGTGTGTGTGTGTGTGTGTGTGTGTGTGTGTGTGTGTGTGTGTGTGTGTGTGTGTGTGTGTGTGTGTGTGTGTGTGTGTGTGTGTGTGTGTGTGTGTGTGTGTGTGTGTGTGTGTGTGTGTGTGTGTGTGTGTGTGTGTGTGTGTGTGTGTGTGTGTGTGTGTGTGTGTGTGTGTGTGTGTGTGTGTGTGTGTGTGTGTGTGTGTGTGTGTGTGTGTGTGTGTGTGTGTGTGTGTGTGTGTGTGTGTGTGTGTGTGTGTGTGTGTGTGTGTGTGTGTGTGTGTGTGTGTGTGTGTGTGTGTGTGTGTGTGTGTGTGTGTGTGTGTGTGTGTGTGTGTGTGTGTGTGTGTGTGTGTGTGTGTGTGTGTGTGTGTGTGTGTGTGTGTGTGTGTGTGTGTGTGTGTGTGTGTGTGTGTGTGTGTGTGTGTGTGTGTGTGTGTGTGTGTGTGTGTGTGTGTGTGTGTGTGTGTGTGTGTGTGTGTGTGTGTGTGTGTGTGTGTGTGTGTGTGTGTGTGTGTGTGTTGTGTGTGTGTGTGTGTGTGTGTGTGTGTGTGTGTGTGTGTGTGTGTGTGTGTGTGTGTGTGTGTGTGTGTGTGTGTGTGTGTGTGTGTGTGTGTGTGTGTGTGTGTGTGTGTGTGTGTGTGTGTGTGTGTGTGTGTGTGTGTGTGTGTGTGTGTGTGTGTGTGTGTGTGTGTGTGTGTGTGTGTGTGTGTGTGTGTGTGTGTGTGTGTGTGTGTGTGTGTGTGTGTGTGTGTGTGTGTGTGTGTGTGTGTGTGTGTGTGTGTGTGTGTGTGTGTGTGTGTGTGTGTGTGTGTGTGTGTGTGTGTGTGTGTGTGTGTGTGTGTGTGTGTGTGTGTGTGTGTGTGTGTGTGTGTGTGTGTGTGTGTGTGTGTGTGTGTGTGTGTGTGTGTGTGTGTGTGTGTGTGTGTGTGTGTGTGTGTGTGTGTGTGTGTGTGTGTGTGTGTGTGTGTGTGTGTGTGTGTGTGTGTGTGTGTGTGTGTGTGTGTGTGTGTGTGTGTGTGTGTGTGTGTGTGTGTGTGTGTGTGTGTGTGTGTGTGTGTGTGTGTGTGTGTGTGTGTGTGTGTGTGTGTGTGTGTGTGTGTGTGTGTGTGTGTGTGTGTGTGTGTGTGTGTGTGTGTGTGTGTGTGTGTGTGTGTGTGTGTGTGTGTGTGTGTGTGTGTGTGTGTGTGTGTGTGTGTGTGTGTGTGTGTGTGTGTGTGTGTGTGTGTGTGTGTGTGTGTGTGTGTGTGTGTGTGTGTGTGTGTGTGTGTGTGTGTGTGTGTGTGTGTGTGTGTGTGTGTGTGTGTGTGTGTGTGTGTGTGTGTGTGTGTGTGTGTGTGTGTGTGTGTGTGTGTGTGTGTGTGTGTGTGTGTGTGTGTGTGTGTGTGTGTGTGTGTGTGTGTGTGTGTGTGTGTGTGTGTGTGTGTGTGTGTGTGTGTGTGTGTGTGTGTGTGTGTGTGTGTGTGTGTGTGTGTGTGTGTGTGTGTGTGTGTGTGTGTGTGTGTGTGTGTGTGTGTGTGTGTGTGTGTGTGTGTGTGTGTGTGTGTGTGTGTGTGTGTGTGTGTGTGTGTGTGTGTGTGTGTGTGTGTGTGTGTGTGTGTGTGTGTGTGTGTGTGTGTGTGTGTGTGTGTGTGTGTGTGTGTGTGTGTGTGTGTGTGTGTGTGTGTGTGTGTGTGTGTGTGTGTGTGTGTGTGTGTGTGTGTGTGTGTGTGTGTGTGTGTGTGTGTGTGTGTGTGTGTGTGTGTGTGTGTGTGTGTGTGTGTGTGTGTGTGTGTGTGTGTGTGTGTGTGTGTGTGTGTGTGTGTGTGTGTGTGTGTGTGTGTGTGTGTGTGTGTGTGTGTGTGTGTGTGTGTGTGTGTGTGTGTGTGTGTGTGTGTGTGTGTGTGTGTGTGTGTGTGTGTGTGTGTGTGTGTGTGTGTGTGTGTGTGTGTGTGTGTGTGTGTGTGTGTGTGTGTGTGTGTGTGTGTGTGTGTGTGTGTGTGTGTGTGTGTGTGTGTGTGTGTGTGTGTGTGTGTGTGTGTGTGTGTGTGTGTGTGTGTGTGTGTGTGTGTGTGTGTGTGTGTGTGTGTGTGTGTGTGTGTGTGTGTGTGTGTGTGTGTGTGTGTGTGTGTGTGTGTGTGTGTGTGTGTGTGTGTGTGTGTGTGTGTGTGTGTGTGTGTGTGTGTGTGTGTGTGTGTGTGTGTGTGTGTGTGTGTGTGTGTGTGTGTGTGTGTGTGTGTGTGTGTGTGTGTGTGTGTGTGTGTGTGTGTGTGTGTGTGTGTGTGTGTGTGTGTGTGTGTGTGTGTGTGTGTGTGTGTGTGTGTGTGTGTGTGTGTGTGTGTGTGTGTGTGTGTGTGTGTGTGTGTGTGTGTGTGTGTGTGTGTGTGTGTGTGTGTGTGTGTGGTGTGTGTGTGTGTGTGTGTGTGTGTGTGTGTGTGTGTGTGTGTGTGTGTGTGTGTGTGTGTGTGTGTGTGTGTGTGTGTGTGTGTGTGTGTGTGTGTGTGTGTGTGTGTGTGTGTGTGTGTGTGTGTGTGTGTGTGTGTGTGTGTGTGTGTGTGTGTGTGTGTGTGTGTGTGTGTGTGTGTGTGTGTGTGTGTGTGTGTGTGTGTGTGTGTGTGTGTGTGTGTGTGTGTGTGTGTGTGTGTGTGTGTGTGTGTGTGTGTGTGTGTGTGTGTGGTGTGTGTGTGTGTGTGTGTGTGTGTGTGTGTGTGTGTGTGTGTGTGTGTGTGTGTGTGTGTGTGTGTGTGTGTGTGTGTGTGTGTGTGTGTGTGTGTGTGTGTGTGTGTGTGTGTGTGTGTGTGTGTGTGTGTGTGTGTGTGTGTGTGTGTGTGTGTGTGTGTGTGTGTGTGTGTGTGTGTGTGTGTGTGTGTGTGTGTGTGTGTGTGTGTGTGTGTGTGTGTGTGTGTGTGTGTGTGTGTGTGTGTGTGTGTGTGTGTGTGTGTGTGTGTGTGTGTGTGTGTGTGTGTGTGTGTGTGTGTGTGTGTGTGTGTGTGTGTGTGTGTGTGTGTGTGTGTGTGTGTGTGTGTGTGTGTGTGTGTGTGTGTGTGTGTGTGTGTGTGTGTGTGTGTGTGTGTGTGTGTGTGTGTGTGTGTGTGTGTGTGTGTGTGTGTGTGTGTGTGTGTGTGTGTGTGTGTGTGTGTGTGTGTGTGTGTGTGTGTGTGTGTGTGTGTGTGTGTGTGTGTGTGTGTGTGTGTGTGTGTGTGTGTGTGTGTGTGTGTGTGTGTGTGTGTGTGTGTGTGTGTGTGTGTGTGTGTGTGTGTGTGTGTGTGTGTGTGTGTGTGTGTGTGTGTGTGTGTGTGTGTGTGTGTGTGTGTGTGTGTGTGTGTGTGTGTGTGTGTGTGTGTGTGTGTGTGTGTGTGTGTGTGTGTGTGTGTGTGTGTGTGTGTGTGTGTGTGTGTGTGTGTGTGTGTGTGTGTGTGTGTGTGTGTGTGTGTGTGTGTGTGTGTGTGTGTGTGTGTGTGTGTGTGTGTGTGTGTGTGTGTGTGTGTGTGTGTGTGTGTGTGTGTGTGTGTGTGTGTGTGTGTGTGTGTGTGTGTGTGTGTGTGTGTGTGTGTGTGTGTGTGTGTGTGTGTGTGTGTGTGTGTGTGTGTGTGTGTGTGTGTGTGTGTGTGTGTGTGTGTGTGTGTGTGTGTGTGTGTGTGTGTGTGTGTGTGTGTGTGTGTGTGTGTGTGTGTGTGTGTGTGTGTGTGTGTGTGTGTGTGTGTGTGTGTGTGTGTGTGTGTGTGTGTGTGTGTGTGTGTGTGTGTGTGTGTGTGTGTGTGTGTGTGTGTGTGTGTGTGTGTGTGTGTGTGTGTGTGTGTGTGTGTGTGTGTGTGTGTGTGTGTGTGTGTGTGTGTGTGTGTGTGTGTGTGTGTGTGTGTGTGTGTGTGTGTGTGTGTGTGTGTGTGTGTGTGTGTGTGTGTGTGTGTGTGTGTGTGTGTGTGTGTGTGTGTGTGTGTGTGTGTGTGTGTGTGTGTGTGTGTGTGTGTGTGTGTGTGTGTGTGTGTGTGTGTGTGTGTGTGTGTGTGTGTGTGTGTGTGTGTGTGTGTGTGTGTGTGTGTGTGTGTGTGTGTGTGTGTGTGTGTGTGTGTGTGTGTGTGTGTGTGTGTGTGTGTGTGTGTGTGTGTGTGTGTGTGTGTGTGTGTGTGTGTGTGTGTGTGTGTGTGTGTGTGTGTGTGTGTGTGTGTGTGTGTGTGTGTGTGTGTGTGTGTGTGTGTGTGTGTGTGTGTGTGTGTGTGTGTGTGTGTGTGTGTGTGTGTGTGTGTGTGTGTGTGTGTGTGTGTGTGTGTGTGTGTGTGTGTGTGTGTGTGTGTGTGTGTGTGTGTGTGTGTGTGTGTGTGTGTGTGTGTGTGTGTGTGTGTGTGTGTGTGTGTGTGTGTGTGTGTGTGTGTGTGTGTGTGTGTGTGTGTGTGTGTGTGTGTGTGTGTGTGTGTGTGTGTGTGTGTGTGTGTGTGTGTGTGTGTGTGTGTGTGTGTGTGTGTGTGTGTGTGTGTGTGTGTGTGTGTGTGTGTGTGTGTGTGTGTGTGTGTGTGTGTGTGTGTGTGTGTGTGTGTGTGTGTGTGTGTGTGTGTGTGTGTGTGTGTGTGTGTGTGTGTGTGTGTGTGTGTGTGTGTGTGTGTGTGTGTGTGTGTGTGTGTGTGTGTGTGTGTGTGTGTGTGTGTGTGTGTGTGTGTGTGTGTGTGTGTGTGTGTGTGTGTGTGTGTGTGTGTGTGTGTGTGTGTGTGTGTGTGTGTGTGTGTGTGTGTGTGTGTGTGTGTGTGTGTGTGTGTGTGTGTGTGTGTGTGTGTGTGTGTGTGTGTGTGTGTGTGTGTGTGTGTGTGTGTGTGTGTGTGTGTGTGTGTGTGTGTGTGTGTGTGTGTGTGTGTGTGTGTGTGTGTGTGTGTGTGTGTGTGTGTGTGTGTGTGTGTGTGTGTGTGTGTGTGTGTGTGTGTGTGTGTGTGTGTGTGTGTGTGTGTGTGTGTGTGTGTGTGTGTGTGTGTGTGTGTGTGTGTGTGTGTGTGTGTGTGTGTGTGTGTGTGTGTGTGTGTGTGTGTGTGTGTGTGTGTGTGTGTGTGTGTGTGTGTGTGTGTGTGTGTGTGTGTGTGTGTGTGTGTGTGTGTGTGTGTGTGTGTGTGTGTGTGTGTGTGTGTGTGTGTGTGTGTGTGTGTGTGTGTGTGTGTGTGTGTGTGTGTGTGTGTGTGTGTGTGTGTGTGTGTGTGTGTGTGTGTGTGTGTGTGTGTGTGTGTGTGTGTGTGTGTGTGTGTGTGTGTGTGTGTGTGTGTGTGTGTGTGTGTGTGTGTGTGTGTGTGTGTGTGTGTGTGTGTGTGTGTGTGTGTGTGTGTGTGTGTGTGTGTGTGTGTGTGTGTGTGTGTGTGTGTGTGTGTGTGTGTGTGTGTGTGTGTGTGTGTGTGTGTGTGTGTGTGTGTGTGTGTGTGTGTGTGTGTGTGTGTGTGTGTGTGTGTGTGTGTGTGTGTGTGTGTGTGTGTGTGTGTGTGTGTGTGTGTGTGTGTGTGTGTGTGTGTGTGTGTGTGTGTGTGTGTGTGTGTGTGTGTGTGTGTGTGTGTGTGTGTGTGTGTGTGTGTGTGTGTGTGTGTGTGTGTGTGTGTGTGTGTGTGTGTGTGTGTGTGTGTGTGTGTGTGTGTGTGTGTGTGTGTGTGTGTGTGTGTGTGTGTGTGTGTGTGTGTGTGTGTGTGTGTGTGTGTGTGTGTGTGTGTGTGTGTGTGTGTGTGTGTGTGTGTGTGTGTGTGTGTGTGTGTGTGTGTGTGTGTGTGTGTGTGTGTGTGTGTGTGTGTGTGTGTGTGTGTGTGTGTGTGTGTGTGTGTGTGTGTGTGTGTGTGTGTGTGTGTGTGTGTGTGTGTGTGTGTGTGTGTGTGTGTGTGTGTGTGTGTGTGTGTGTGTGTGTGTGTGTGTGTGTGTGTGTGTGTGTGTGTGTGTGTGTGTGTGTGTGTGTGTGTGTGTGTGTGTGTGTGTGTGTGTGTGTGTGTGTGTGTGTGTGTGTGTGTGTGTGTGTGTGTGTGTGTGTGTGTGTGTGTGTGTGTGTGTGTGTGTGTGTGTGTGTGTGTGTGTGTGTGTGTGTGTGTGTGTGTGTGTGTGTGTGTGTGTGTGTGTGTGTGTGTGTGTGTGTGTGTGTGTGTGTGTGTGTGTGTGTGTGTGTGTGTGTGTGTGTGTGTGTGTGTGTGTGTGTGTGTGTGTGTGTGTGTGTGTGTGTGTGTGTGTGTGTGTGTGTGTGTGTGTGTGTGTGTGTGTGTGTGTGTGTGTGTGTGTGTGTGTGTGTGTGTGTGTGTGTGTGTGTGTGTGTGTGTGTGTGTGTGTGTGTGTGTGTGTGTGTGTGTGTGTGTGTGTGTGTGTGTGTGTGTGTGTGTGTGTGTGTGTGTGTGTGTGTGTGTGTGTGTGTGTGTGTGTGTGTGTGTGTGTGTGTGTGTGTGTGTGTGTGTGTGTGTGTGTGTGTGTGTGTGTGTGTGTGTGTGTGTGTGTGTGTGTGTGTGTGTGTGTGTGTGTGTGTGTGTGTGTGTGTGTGTGTGTGTGTGTGTGTGTGTGTGTGTGTGTGTGTGTGTGTGTGTGTGTGTGTGTGTGTGTGTGTGTGTGTGTGTGTGTGTGTGTGTGTGTGTGTGTGTGTGTGTGTGTGTGTGTGTGTGTGTGTGTGTGTGTGTGTGTGTGTGTGTGTGTGTGTGTGTGTGTGTGTGTGTGTGTGTGTGTGTGTGTGTGTGTGTGTGTGTGTGTGTGTGTGTGTGTGTGTGTGTGTGTGTGTGTGTGTGTGTGTGTGTGTGTGTGTGTGTGTGTGTGTGTGTGTGCGCGTGCGCGTGCGTGCGCGTGTGCGGTGCGCGTGCGCGTGCGCGTGCGCGTGCGCGTGCGCGTGCGCGTGCGCGTGCGCGTGCGCGTGCGCGTGCGCGTGCGCGTGCGCGTGCGCGTGCGCGTGCGCGTGCGCGTGCGCGTGCGCGTGCGCGTGCGCGTGCGCGTGCGCGTGCGCGTGCGCGTGCGCGTGCGCGTGCGCGTGCGCGTGCGCGTGCGCGTGCGCGTGCGCGTGCGCGTGCGCGTGCGCGTGCGCGTGCGCGTGCGCGTGCGCGTGCGCGTGCGCGTGCGCGTGCGCGTGCGCGTGCGCGTGCGCGTGCGCTGTGCGCGTGCGCGTGCGCGTGCGCGTGCGCGTGCGCGTGCGCGTGCGCGTGCGCGTGCGCGTGCGCGTGCGCGTGCGCGTGCGCGTGCGCGTGCGCGTGCGCGTGCGTGCGCGTGCGCGTGCGCGTGCGCGTGCGCGTGCGCGTGCGCCGTGCGCGTGCGCGTGCGCGTGCGCGTGCGCGTGCGCGTGCGCGTGCGCGTGCGCGTGCGCGTGCGCGTGCGCGTGCGCGTGCGCGTGCGCGTGCGCGTGCGCGTGCGCGTGCGCGTGCGCGTGCGCGTGCGCGTGCGCGTGCGCGTGCGCGCGCGTGCGCGTGCGCGTGCGCGTGCGCGTGCGCGGTGCGTGGCTGCGCGTGCGTGCGTGTGTGTGCGCGTGCGTGCGCGTGCGTGCGCGTGCGTGCGCGTGCGTGCGTGTGTGTGCGTGTGTGTGCGTGTGTGTGCGTGTGTGTGTGTGTGTGTGCGTGCGTGTGCGTGCTTGTGTGTGCGTGGGTGGGTGGTTGGGTGGGTGTGGAGGTGGGTTGCGTGCGTGCGAGCGTGTGTGTGTGTATATGGTGTCTATAAAATAGCTGTACAGTAACATAACGCAGATTCAAATACTCGCAATTCATTGAACCCAGTGTCACCACCAAATGTGAATTAATGCACAGCCACTTTTTGTACATCCGGGTATTAGTAGAATGTTAGAGAAGATGTGACATACAGAAGAAGATTGTAAAGATTGGCAACTTGGAATTTCTCATCATACGACCAGCTGTGGGACGCGTGTTGCTGCTATGAAGCTGGAATGTATACACAAGAATCAGCATCTAACATGTGAGTAGTATAGTCCGCGGTTAATGCTGCACGATTTTCTTGACCTGTAGAATTCTTCTTCTTCTTCTTCTTCAGCGTACACTCTCAAATAACCACAACGAATTTTTCGTGTGATTTCCGCCAGGGAGCGTGAAGTACGTTGTGCTGCAAGTTCCACAGTAAAACTGTGATTATTTGCACCCCGGTTGGCCACTTGTGGTCAGGACGTCCGAGGTCCAGCACATCCGTTTTCGTCATTTCTTTATTTCGGGTTTGGTCCCTAGTCCGTGACAGCCTGTGTATCTGTCGCCGGGCACGCTAATGTGTAGTACCTCTTCGCCAAGACGCTTGTCGAGCGCATCTATCTGGCACGAGGTGCTCCACCGTCTATAAACCCATCTCGTGCAATTGGATGAACTCTGCCCGTGTCCATCGGGTACTGAACATTTTCTCATCCGCGAGCCTGGTTCCTTATGAGGAAGAACTCGCCAGAAGAGTTGGACCCTGGCTCGTTCGCCCTCCTACCCGAGGTGTCGTTCACAGACATCGTGAACCCCTCGCACAAGTTTGAGTCTCATGCCACGCGTTTGAGAGCAAGGCATTCTCGAGCTGAGCGACCTTGTTCCAATAGCGCCTGAGTCCATCAGATACTGAACCGTTTCTCTCTGCAGGTTTATTTCAGGTATAGGAAGGCTTGACAATAGAGTTGGGCCACGGCTAAATCGTTGTCCTTTTTGTGCCTGAGTCCATCAGGTACTGAACCCTTTCTCTCTGCAAGTGTATTTCCGGTATAGGAAATCTTGACAGTAGAGTTGAGCCAGGACTGCCATTGTTGTCCCCTTCTTGCCTAAGCCCATCGGGTTCGGAACCATTTCTCTTTGCGAGCATATTTCCGGTATAGGAAGGTTCGACATTAGAGTTGGTTTAGGTCTTCTTGCTTTTCCGAGCGCCCACGATTGGGTCTGGGTCTCTGCTTATAAGGATCACAGGTAACTAGAAGCTTGTCTCGAGCTAACAGAGCTTATAGTTCCCCTTTCCTAGGAACTTTTCACTTTTCATTTGCAGTTTGCGCTGCCCTCTGGCGCTGTTCTGCCCTTTCATTGTGTCATTGTACTCAATATGACATATATTTGTTTCTCTCCATGCAACCACCTTTACGTGCCTTTTACATTGGCCGCTCCTCCAATGTTCTGACTGGACTAACAGAGTCACTGTATGTCGACATTGTCGCTGTATGTGGTGATGCAAATGGTGTCGGAGATATTGTCTGTCTCTTTTGCAGTCAAATCTATTTCCATCTGCTTCCTCCACATTCTCGGACACGATCCCCAAATGATTTGGCCAGAATCAGCTCGAGCTGCTGTATTTCTGTTACCAGGGTGCACCGCGAGGAGGTACATTTGGGATCTTGGTTATCTGCTAACCCTGGGTCCGCCTAGAGCAATGCGTTCCCTTTGCATCCCGTAGAAGAATTAATTTTGAGGGTAAGATGATCGGTCGGTGACCAGTGGTCATTAGTGTCCAGTTATGACCGTTATGACGTAATGTTATCTAATGTAGCCGATGGCTAAAAAGGTATTTAACTACGTCCCTTGACTACAAGTACTGTTACCCTGTGCAGACCACGTGACCTTAGTGTGTGTGTATATATATATATATATATATATATATATATATATATATATATATATATATATATATATATATATATATATATATATATATAGAAGCGGAGTAGTGTCCTCGGGCTAGAGAGGTGGTTATTACTGACTCACGACATACGTACAATATATTAGCACATAATAAGCATGAAAACCACATACGGATATACTATATATATATATATATATATATATATTCTAGATACTTGATTGGAAACTGGCTTCACAGTACGTGGAGCATTCCTATAAGTTCACCGTCTTCCGTTGTAAACATCTATCTATGTTCCTTCAGCACCGAACATGGTGCATATGACAGATTCGAATGCTCTTGGGTTTGAGCGATGTGATGCTACTGTGTGTAGTTCTTGTATTCTGTTCAGACACGTGGTCATAATATCGTCTTTGTGGTTGTTCTCGAAGAGTTTCTCTTGGTTTCCCCGGTTTTCTTGTTCCATCGCGTACCCATTTTAATGTTTGAAGTGACAGTCTACTTTCATCATTTTTAAGAATATGTCCGATGTAAGTCGTATTCGTTTTCTAAGACATCGTTTTCCTGTTGTTGTTTTAGAAACATATTGTTGTCTTATTGTCTTGGATGACTTGAATTCTTCCCAATCAATATTTTAGAGTTTACTAATGCATTTATTTTCAAATGAATTAATTTCTTCAATGTTATTGTTATTTTCCAACTTTCGTAACCATATGTTCATACAGATATTACATTGGAGTTACACTCGTATTTTCGTTTCGTTACTTATTGTTTCAATTTTCAGATGTTTACCTACTAGCATTGTCAATCATGTTTAGAATTACATTAGTGAGTGTGAACTGTAACATTTTCCTACCAGAAACCTGCGATAATTTTAGGACATTTCTGTAGACTGTGTAATTATGTGCTGTTAAAAACGGGCTCATTCTATTAGATTAAGAATATCAATTGTGCTTCACACTTCCTAGATTCTCATGGAATATTTGATGGGAAGCCTGCTATGTCAACACATGTTTCACCGGGATATATATATATAAAGATAAAAAGATAAAATATAAATATAATTTTTTGGCATGTGCTGTTGGTTTTTATTTTTTTTATACTATTAACCTTCCTTCTCAAATTGTATGTCTCTCGTGTAGCTGGACCATGTTTCCACTAGATTAGTGATTCGCAATCGCCGGGCTGTGGTATCTTGTGTAATGTGTCTAATATCAATGTCCACTGGCCAACATCTCTTCGCCTCACATGGGGATTATGTGACCGATAACAAAATTACGAAATCGAGACAAGACATGGAGTGCAACGATGATTTTATTTATTCACAGGTGAAAGATTCTCAGCCTATCCACAACCTCCCTTAGTCGCCAGCTACGACATAACTGAAAAGAAGACAGTGGTACTATTCTTTGCACTCTGAAGTCTCTGGGTGCTATATTTGTATAAAAGAGAAGTGTAGTGTATATATTCATGTATATGCTATAGATACTGCCGTAGACCAACCGGATGTACCAATCGCCTGCCATCAGAGAAAACAGATGATCACGTCAATAAGAAAGCCACAAACACCAACACAAGATGACTATCACATTATGAACAGATTAGAGCAAATTGTAATGCTACGCCTCAGAACTGTACACGACCGACTCCGCTGTCATATGTACACAAAATTCAAAATTGATAACAGGCCCCTGTGTACATGTGGACAGGCAGCACAGAGTGACATGTATGTACCCTTACAGCATCGAACATTAAAATAGAAACAGAACCCGTGACTGGGGCACTCGGTTGGTGACTGAAATATCATCTCACACGATGACACTCTCTGACTCCCAGAGCATGCTACGGAAATAGAAAGAGCATACTACTGGAATAGAAAGATGCATGTTAAAAAAGGACTGGGTCATGGTATTGAACAACTCGGTTGTCCAAAATAGTACATGGATATACTGTTCTGGTCATGTGAGGGTCAGAGGTAACGAAGGTACAGACTCATTATTAAATGTGAATACTATGGTTGATGACATTGGTGAGAGATAGGGCCGAGCAAATAATGGCGGTTACTGAGTTTACTAGAGGCGGAAGAAGACGATGCTGGAGTGATAATATGAACATACAAAGAATGACAGAAATGGAGATAAGTAGGGATGAGAGGAGATAGTGTGACTACTCTTGAAATTTGCGAAGATCACATAATCAACATCTGACTGGTATTTTGAGTCTGCATACTCTTGGGGGGGGGGGGCTGCTGGAACGGAGAGGGGAGCATTTATGGGAATACCCCGTGTGCCATGATGTTGGTTTCTAATCAAGAAACGAGCGTCATTGCAAGTTTAGAGGAATGTTTGACAACCAACAGAGAACTGAGACTGCCGGTCGTCACGTGACCACGGATATAATCAAGAATTTAATTAATGTGACACTGCAGTAAAACCGTGTACCATATAGATATGTAAATATTTTTTTTTTTAATATATAATCGGTTAAATAGCTTTTACAAATAGCCTACAACAAATATAAAATTGACGTTTCGACAAAACGGTCTTTATCAAGATAGGGATAAACAACCGATTTTATATATTTTTTACAAAAAATGTCTACCCTATGTGGTATAAGTCTCCCATTCATTATATTTTTGATGATCTTACTGCAACATTCTTTTGTTTTGTCCTTTCCGTGGTTTCTTTTTTACCACTGCTCTATTCCTTGTTAGTGTGTCTCTATCTTGATAACGACCTTTTGGTTGAAACGTCGATTTGCTCTTTGCCCTAAGGTCTCCGTAAAATCTATTTAACCGATCCTATTTTATATACCTATAGGATACACTCAATGATAGATCGGATCTCATATGTGTGTAGCCTGTACGTAAGATACGATGATACTATGACTGAATAACTAATTGAATAACTGACTGCATGATTGATTGACTGGCTGGCAAGCTGGCTAACTTTGATGTTGAGTTAACAGTGCATAATTCTTAGTCAATAACACAATACGAATAGACTTACAAATTTTGTAAAACGCGCAATTCCTAAAGTGCATGATTCCTATATAGCGTATACAGCTATTCCTACAAATGTATCGCTGTCGAGAACTCTTCAAACTGACCAGAGATGCATCTGTACTTAACAAAATCTACCTTTATTTAGTGATGTCCGGTCTGTGTTCATTATGCTTGGCAGCGCGTGCTGTTGTCACAAATACATCGCGCTAGCGATAATTTCATTGGCTCTTTTTTAAATGTCTATTGGTTTCACATTGGGATCTTGAACTTTTAATTTTGTTTATATTACGTTTTTTTAAATATTTTTATCGTTTAGTTCCCTGTGAAGTATAGAGCTACAACTGTCATTCTTCAATGATTTCTGTGACGCCTGTCCTCTTCTACTGTGTACACGACGTTCCCATATATTGTATCTTTCCATTGTTCTTTCCCGGGTTTTTGTTAGTTTTCCAACTCTCTCCTTTATTTCTCTGTAGCTTCCAGTCTATCGCCCTTCTGGTTATGTTGGCATGTTTATTTCTAACGATGTGCTGTATCAATTTTATACTTTCTATCTCTACCTTCACTGGGAACTATTGTGTTCTCTTACATTACTCCTAATTTCATGTCAACATTTGCCACTTAATGCAAACTAAACGACGGAAACATTTATTGATATATTATCTGAAGTTTTGATGTCATGTTCTGGGTCTCTGCTCTATTCCGCTACTCTGTCCAAACTATCTATGACCCACTCTCTACCTGATAGATTTGATTTCTCTGGCATGTTGGTACTTCAGCGTTCAGTAGGTTGTTCTTAAACATGTTGCTTACTAGAAAATTGTTTCTCAATCGTCCTGCTTGATAGATGGAGTTTCTCCATCGACCTGTTTGATAGACGGAGTTTCTCAATCGTCCTGCTTGATAGATGAAGTTTCTCAATCGTCCTGCTTGATAGATGGAGTTTCTCAATCGTCCTGCTTGATAGATGGAGTTTCTCAATCGTCCTGCTTGATAGATGGAGTTTCTCAATCGTCCTGCTTGATAGATGAAGTTTCTCAATCGTCCTGCTTGATAGATGGAGTATCTCAAATGTTCTGCTTGATAGATGGAGTTTCTCAAATGTTCTGCTTGATAGAAAGTTGTTCTCAAACGTCCATTTTGATATAATGATGGTCTCAACGTCCATCTTGATAGAAAGTTGTTCTCAAACGTCCTGCTTGATAGAAGAATGTTCTTAAAGACCTGCTTTATATGACGTTCTCGTCCTGCTTGATAGAAGGATGTAGTCCGGAGAAGCCGGTACGTTGTGTCATGGTGTAAAGCCTGTCTTTCGTTCTTGAGAAAGTAATACCGCTGTAAAACTGTATAACAATATGAATAGTACTTACGTAGAACACATGTTTTGTAGTTTTATTTAACGACGACCAACAGGCTATCACTATATAACTATGGAGTGCTAACGTGAAACAATACATTTTTGCTTGGTCATGTGAACGTCAGTTGTGTTGTTCCTGCTCGATGTCTTTGTGATGTATATTTGTATGTTATCTTGATGAAGAGATTTTGATCAAAACGTCGATTGTGTCCTGTGTACTGTTATTTATGTTGTTTTACGTTAGCACGCCTAGTACGATAGTCATAGCCTGTTTGTCGTCGTCAAGTAAAACTAGAAAACCTGTGTTCCACGTAAGTTCTATTGACATTTGCTCTGACGACATACCCGACTTGAACATAGCTTTTGGATCTACGGAATGTAGCTACCAACTCCACCTCCTTAGTCTCCAGTTACGACATGCATGGCAGGTAACAGTGTTGTTCATATCAAGTAACAACTAATAGCAAACACTCCCCCTCCCCAACAAGACCTCAAAATGCAGCTCTGTATGACGTCAAATTTCAAATGAATTTAGTTTCTGTAAAGGGAGAGGGGAGAGGGTGTTGGTACTTTCCCATAGATCATTCTTCTTCTTCTTCTTCTTTAGCGCTCTTTCTGAAACTACTAAAGATCGGCAAATTTGTGCCCGGATAACGGACAACAGTACAAGTAGGACTCACCACATAGTCGAACTATTTCCCTTGTCTATGTTTGTAAAATTCATGTTCATCATTTAATAATTGATTGATTTATTTATTTATTTATTTAGGGTTTGGGTTAGGGTTAGAATAGTTGTGTTTTAGATAATTAACCCTAACCCCCATCCCTAAATAAATAGATAATTAACCCTAACCCCATCCCTAAATAAATAGATAATTAACCCTAACCCCATCCCTAAATAAATAGATAATTAACCCTAACCCCATCCCTAAATAAATAGATAATTAACCCTAACCCCATCCCTAAATAAATAGATAATTAACCCTAACCCCATCCCTAAATAAATAGATAATTAACCCTAACCCCCATCCCTAAATAAATAAATATTTTCAATTATTAAATGATGAACATGACATTTGCAAACACAAGCAAGGGAAATAATTTTAAACATGTGGTGGCGTCTGCTTGTACCGTACAATGAATACGTCGTCATGGTTTACATCTTAGCTGTGCTATCTGAGACTATCTGAGACTATCTGAGACTATCTGAGACTATCTGAGACTATCTGCGTGACACATAATACATTTTGGACTTCTACAAAATGTCCTACTTCTGAGTCACTTTGATCCGACACGTGTGATGAAACAGCCAACTTCATCCAAAACCTCTTATGTCGTCTCTTAAGACATACATGAAATGTAGACAGTGTCGCTGTTATTTGCTTCTCACCCACGCCCCAGCAACAGACAGGTGGCAAAGCATACATGCTGTGATATCCGATCCTAATTTGATAGTAAGAACTTACATACACAAACATCGCAAATTAATTTGAAGGATTCGGACATTCTAAAGAAGAACATATTGAAATAGTTGAGGATTGAATTGTCTATTGTTGGAAGTCTCATGTCATGATTGTATCCACATGTAAACAAACTATAAAACTTGTTGGAAGTCTCATGTCATGATTGTATCCACATGTAAACAAACTATAAAACTTGTTGGAAGTCTCATGTCATGATTGTATCCACATGTAAACAAACTATAAAACTTGTTGGAAGTCTCATGTCATGTTTGTATCCACATGTAAACAAACTATAAAACGTGTTGGAAGTCTCATGTCATGATTGTATCCACATGTAAACAAACTATAAAACTGAAGATAAATGAAACGAACTAAATAACAAATACAAAATAAACACGAAGTCAGGTTTTACACAATTACAGCGAATTTTTGCACTATTAAATCCTAAGCAACTAGTTAGTAAATAGAATCGAAACTATTACATCCCTACTTTTCATTGATTAACTGCAATTTAGGTGGGATATGGTCAACATATGGCGATTCACCTTGGCTGTCATAAATTGAGTTTGGGGTACCCGTTTTCAAAAACGTCGTCCTTGTCTCGATAATCGGTGTGGTGTGAACATGTTCTACCATGACTGTCATCATAGACGCCGTCAACGTTTGTGATGTAAATATTGTAACACTGCGTCTCTGGTAACAAAAATACCCACAATGCATGTACTTGAGTGTCTATGACACGTTTCACTAGCTTTGCCCTCAAACTAAAGTATCTAATTAACCGTCTAACGTATTCATGCCATTGTGTGCATATTATGCCATATTTGGCTAGAGCCAATAAATTAACTTTTTTATACCTGATGCTTCAAGGCATAAAGAGGTTAAATGCGAGAAAACAAAGAGGAAAGGCAACCTTAACCACCGCCTGTCTTGTGTTCAAGAGTACAAAATAGTGCAATTTCACACTTAAATCATTGCCAATTGTATGATAAACGAATCATGCGCAAATGATGTCTTATGATTGATTGTAAACATAAAATGTGTATACGATATGTGTTGACAAGTAGAATTTTGATTAAAGTTGGTAGTATATCCTATTCAGGACCCCGCTATCAACCCAGCATTTTTTGGCTGTTGTGATTTTCTAGGCAATATATATACGTTCAGTAGTTTGCCAGTGCATTCTGAATATACAGGATGCACAATTGCTTGTAATGGAGATTGAACTCAGTACCTTGGCCGTCACAGACGGACCCTGTACCACTCCGGTCTGAACCGGACATTTTGATACACATCGCAAATAAACAAAAATTGAAACCAATGGCTGCATTTTAATGCAAAAGTGTCTATACCATTTGAAATTCACACACACACAAAATATGCATTTATATACGTTATATATTTGCTGAGATACATCATTTTCAAGTTGGGAAATCCTAGGGAAACGTGCTATATTATATGTGATTATAGCTATATATAGGTTTGCCATATTCATGTTGGTCACTTTGGTGAAAATTTACAAATTTTAAAAATTTGAACATGTTTAAGTTCTAATGGCTACTGAGATTTATGTTTTGGCATTTTTTTTTTGGTTTTATTTTTAATTTGTTTGTGTGTGTGTGTATTTTTGGTTAGTTTAAAAACGTTTTCATTTTGTTTACGTTTTTTTTTAAGTTGATACAATAATGGAAAGTCTAGTCACAACAGAAATATAATTGTTTCTCTCGGTATCATCATCAGGTGCCATCTCAGCTCGAAGGTTTGTTACAACAGACGTCCAACATATGTTCTTTGCCCATTACTGCACTCTGATACTGTTGTTTTTTCTTTGTTCGCTCATACGATCACAATGTTCTCTCTTGTGGCAATCTGCCTCATGCTTATCTCATCTTTATACTGTTTTTCCTGCACGTCGGTTCGGGAAGCCACATCTCTGCTCTACTTTCATTGAGAAGACGGTGATCCTGGAGCACATGTTCTACTGTCTGCCTATCTTCTCCACATGGACAATGTATCGTATCACATATTGTCCTCCCTCGTGTATTCCTCCCACGGAGAGCCTACCTTCTGCTCTCGACCCTTCGACTTAATTTTCAAGTAAGTTCTCCATCATGGCATCTAATATGTACACATCATTTTGTTAGTTTGATTTTTATTTTCTTTAATGTTATTCTTTTTCTTTTTTTTTACAAAGTATTGTCAATACTCCTCGTTTGTTTTCTTCTAATTCCACGAATTTTTCCCTATTCTTATATACATCAACATCTGACAAACAACAATTCAGTCTTCTTGCTGTTTGTTCAATATCCATGTTCGTGGGCAATATCCATTTCATCTAGAATGTGTGTATATTGCCTTATTGGCATTTTTATTTGTTTGTGATTGGTTTCGATGTGAATAGTTTCTTCTTGTCATTGAAAGTCTATCTGCTTATGTTATGTGTCCTTTACAGAACGCTGTCCTTAATGCCACTCTATAAGCCTCACGGAATATGTGATAAAACTGTCCAGACTCATTCACTGTAATGTTCAGAAGGTCTTCGATATCATGTGTCCACTGCGGTCTCGGTCTGCCTCTTGTTCTCTGCCTGGAACGTTTTCCTCCATGTTCAGAAGGTCTTCGATATCATGTGTCCACTGCGGTCTCGGTCTGCCTCTTCGATATCATGTGTCCACTGCGGTCTCGGTCTGCCTCTTGTTCTCTGCCTGGAACGTTTTCCTCCATGAATAATCTTTCTAAATCATTGTGTCTCTTTATATGTTCAGAAATATGTTCGCTTTCATTTTTTGATAGGAGAAGCAAGTCTTCTATGGTTAGGCGTTTGCTGGCTACTGCGTTGGTTCATCTTTCTGTCCATGATATTCTTAAGACCTTCCTATAATATTTTATTTTAAATGCAATAATTTTTTTATTGTTTTTGCCCACGTCTCACAACAATAAGTTGCCACTGGAAAATTGTTCTTCTGTTTAACTTGTTTCTTTGATAACTGCTATAAAAATACAACAACGAACAGAAGGAAACAGAATCCCCTACATTCACTTAATATAATTATAGTATTGCATTTTCAATTGGTGGAAGAGGACGTAAACACGGATGGTTTGGTTGTTAGACAAGTGAGTAGTGCTTGGGCGATACATAGACAGTAGAAGATACATGACTTCATTCGTTACGTTTTTGATTATTGTCCAGCTTTTCGTTGGTTACTATTTATATATTTGGAGCCGAATGTCAATAAATTGTTCATTTGGGGGGGGGGGGTAATATTTTGCTTGAAATCTGATTAGTAAGAGTTGCGACTATCGGGGGCAAAGTTGTTTGCACACTTACTTGTCATAAATAAATCATAGAATTGCTAATATCTATCTAGAGAAAACGTATGCACATATGACACGAGAAATAAATCAGGTGGAAAATATGTTCCATCACGGCAGTAAGATTGAAATAACGTAATTATTTCCACAAAAGACGGTCGAGTGTTGTTATGCACGCAAAGTGTTCATATATCTAGATAGCTTAGTTAATATACGGCTTTCATGAGTTGTCCAATTGAGAAGGCTGCAGATTTTGACTGCTTAAGCAAGGATTACAATCTTCCTCCTGTTTTATTTCTTACTTTATCTGCTCTATCCATGACAACTGGAGTTGGCGATCACAACGCAGATCACAACTTCCTGTTCTGGATGGTGTTACACAGTTTAAGCTGCTCACTTTCTTCCATCACATTATAAGCAGGAAACTTACTCCGTTGTACAAATTGTGTCTCCGAAGCTTAGACAACCGTGTGTTGCCGTGGAAACAGAGAAAGGGGAGATAGAACAGTGTGGCTGATGAATTGTTAATTATTGTCGTGTTTTCCGTTAGTCACTATTTATATACTTGGACTAGCATGTCAAAAATAACCGAAGCGATTCCAAGTACGTACATAAACAGTGACCAACGGAAATCACGACAGTAATAAAAAATGTAATGAAATAAGTCATAATAATTCTGTGCAGAGGTCTTCACTACCCCAGATGGTCATGGCTGAGCACTGAGAGTTTGGCTAGAATCAGGTACATGAGAATACATGTATTATGTAGGGTAGTAAGAAAGTATCCATCGTGCATATATTCTCTATTTGTTATGAGAGATGGTGCTCTTGTCAGGATATTGTGATTGTCAGCTGAATATGTTTGCCATCAAAGTTTAAAATATTAGAGATAAAGATATCACAGCTTGTGTTAGTTGTCAATTACAGGACAGATCCTACGTGCGTAGGAGTTTTCTAGCAGGTGAGATTCGTGTCAATATAGGGCCTACTTGTGACCACCAACTGCACTGAAGCTACCAATTTCATTCATTCAAACTGAAAACGTTTGGCAATGAAATAGTTTGTGAATATCTTCAGATGGCTAAGTGATCCACGGATATGAAAAACATGTTGCAATGTGACCAGGAATGAAGAACGTCTTGAGTTAAGGGGAAACCATGTTTATTTCCCTTTTTCGATTTTTATCTTTCGAATCGTCTTCGGTGTTCTATTCTATTCAAAGATTTTAATACCCGCACTCATTAGATATTTTATCTTCCTGCTCACTCATTCGATATTTTATCTTCCTGCTCACTCATTCGATATTTTATCTTTCTGCTCACTCATTCGATATTTTATCTTCCTGCTCACTCATTCGATATTTTATCTTCCTGCTCACTCATTCGATATTTTATCTTCCTGCTCACTCATTCGATATTTTATCTTCCTGCTCACTCATTCGATATTGTATCTATATCTATTTCATTTCAACTTCCTGCTCACTCATTAGATATTTTATCTATTTCATTTCAACTTCCTGCTAACTCATTAGATATTTTATCTATATATTTCATTTCAACTTCCTGCTCACTCATTCGATATTTTATCTTCCTGCTTACTCATTCGATATTTTATCTATATATTTCATTTCAACTTCCTGCTCACTCATTCGATATTTTAACTTCCTGCTAACTCATTAGATATTTATCTATATCTATTTCATTTCAGCTTCCTGCTAACTCATTAGATAATTTATCTATATCTATTTAATTTCAGCTTCCTGTGGAACATAGTGCTACAACTTTAAATATTCTTTAACTTTAAATATCCACACTCATTAGATATTTTATTTATTTCATTTCAGCTTCCTGTGGAATACAAGGCTGAAACTGCCACTCTCTAGCTATTCATATGCTGTTTTGTCCCCAGAGTGTGTGTCCTATCCATCTTAACGTTCTACGTTTTATCTTCTACTTCCACCAGGCACTGATGTTTTCACTTCCACAACTCAATCATGTGGTATAAACTCTGAGAGTCTCATGCCAAGTAAACGACCGGGATATCTAATGATAAATATGTACATTTCTGATGTGATTTGTCTGGGTTACATGCCATAAAACAATACAGACTTCACATTTGTATTAAACAATCTAACCTTGCTTTTCTGACGTATCCCTTTCTGTGTGAAGGATGTCGCAAACAAACGTGGCCTTATTAATTCTGTTGCAAACATCCTCATCTGTTTTCCTCCCTCTTTGTCAATGTTTCATCCCAATTAAAATTGTGTAGATCTTCAATTGTCTGGCCATTTAATTTTTTTGAATCGTTTTTGTACATTATTAATTCTCATTTCTTTTGTTTTACTTACATTGGTTTTAAACATACTACATATATTATATTAGTATGTTTCTGATACTACTAGGGAAAACTTTTACTAAACTCCATTTTATTTATTTTCTTTTACTTCTTTTACAGAAAATTAAAAGAAAATCATCATCAAGTGCCGTTTTCGCAGCGAAGGTTGGTTGCAACAGATCTCCAACATCCCCTGTCTTTTGTTTTGGTGGTACACTCTGCTAGAATGTAACCTGTCCATCTCGCGATATTACTCTCCAACTTGTATCTCTGCGTACCTCTTGCTCGCCTCCTCTCGACTTTACCCTCAAGTAACGTCTTCAACGAGGTGTCATATCTTTTAATATGTCCAAAATATTTATTTTTTAAAATATTTATTTTCTGTAATAATGTTTTCAGCATATGAAGTGTTGTTAGAACCTCTTAGTTTGTTTACATAAAGTTCTCATGTAAAATGAAACTGGCTACAGAACACGATTCTTGAGAAAATTACAATAATTTGGCAGTATCAAACGATACAACAACTTGGGAAAGATCTTAATCGAAGGCACGGCGTCTGGGGAACGAACACGAGTTAGTGCATGATAAAGATGAGGCAAGATAGACAAAAATAACATGGACATGATACTCACAGAAGCAGAAAGATTAGCTGAAGATCGACAAGAGTTTCGAAAGGCTGTGGTGGCTCCTAAATCATATCCATGATATGCTTGCTACCTAATGATGATAATGATGATGATTGTACTAGTGACAAAAAAATGCAGTTAAATTTCCTAGGCATACATTTTCTAATGACGTAGCTTACAAAAACACCTTGCAGTAAATTGCTGCACTAAATTTTACGCAAAAATATAACATTAATCACTCCTCGACACTCCGTAAAACAACAATAACATAGCAATTCATTATATTCGAATATTATGGCCACACCTGGCTTTATTTAGTGACAAATTCATTTACCAAGTCATATAATACATAAGCTGACAGCGGTTCTTTCGCAACAAATGAAGCACTACATAAAGTTAATCGTAGATAATTTATTTTTCTAAATCAAGTAAGGATATTATTACCATCTCTTGGATATTTAACAAGAGAATATGGGAATCAGAAATGTAAATATTAATACAATCCAACCTGGCAGATCACTCAGCATTAATGCATTAGAAACGGACAGTGTTTTCACAATTTTCCTGTCATGATCTACTTATTTAGAATTTAGAGATTGCATACATAATGCACATAGATATAGATTAAACTAATGTGTTATCATTGCTGACTTGAGTTCGTTTAATTCGTTATATTTTCGTGCTGGCAATTTGTTAGAATAAATATTGTATAATTTGTCACTGTTTCCTACAGAAAATAGAAATGATTTGTTTCTAGGTAATATATTCTTCTTCTTCTTCTTTCCTTCCTCTTTTACCCTTTACGGGTGTCGAGGGAGGTACAATGTTCTTGTTCTCGCTTTTCTGGCAGCTTCAGATGATGTTATGTGGTGTTCGTGTAATGTCTCTTTGATGTTGTCGATCCAGCGTACTCTAGGTCTACCATTGGCTCTTCTTTCTGCTTCTCCTCTCTTCTAAACTAATGAATCACACCGCATTCTTTCCAGATGACAAAATCATTGCATCTGTTGATTTTGTATGTATTGTAGAATTGATATGACACCCACTCTTTCTCTTATGACATCGTTTCTAATTATGTGTCTTCTGGTCACTCCTGTGCTTTTCTCAGACATCTCATCTCTGTTGTAACCAGTTGTTTCTTATGTTTTGTTGTTAAGAATCATGTTTGACATTGGTAGCACAGGGTTGGAATGAAGATACTTTGGATAAGATGATTTTTTTGTTAACATTGGTATCATTTTGTCTCTACTATATTTGAATGTGAAATATTACGATGTAACATATACCATGTTAGTGATTTCTACATATACGATGTTATTGATTTCTACATATACGATGTTATTGATTTCTACATATACGATGTTATTGATTTCTACATATACGATGTTATTGATTTCTCAAATACCAGTTTATGTTTACATGACAACTTCGTCTGTTTTCGTCTCCAGCGATCTTTGTCAAAATGGTTATTAGAGTGATTGTAGTCCGTGTAGTGATGATAACAGAACATGTTGTGTCATGGTTTACAGATATGCTACGATATCTACACCTTTTTGCCCAACACATCCGACTTCAGAATGGCTTTGAATCACTTAGACCTACGGAATGGGACATCAAATTATATTTCAAAAACCTCTTTGTCGTCACTTACAACATTCGTGGCAGGTCACAGTGTTACTATTCTTTGATCCTATTTCGATCACCGACAACACATGAGCGACATAGCAGCTATTTTTTTATATTTCAGTGAAAAATAAATGAGTGTATAACCTTTAACGTACGAGTATATGAATGTGTGACTGCAACTATAAATGATTGTATAACCTTTAACGTACGAGTATATGAATGTGTGACTGCAACTATAAATGATTGTATAACCTCTAACGTACGAGTATATGAATGTGTGACTACAACTATAAATGATTGTATAACCTCTAACGTACGACTATATGAATGTGTGACTGCAACTAAAAAGTGCTGCTGCTGTTGTTCGTTCATCGTAGTTGACGATGACCATTCAGCTCAACTCGGATGATGATGATGTCTGTGGGTGTGTCCGGTTGTGACCAACAATTCCAACGCGGATCTGGAATTTACCCAAACAGTACCAATGTGTCAGGTTGTTTGTCTATGTTCATACTGTTGTGTCATGTTGTTTATATGTGTTCACACTAATGTCTCCATACATCAGGTTCTCCCTTCTCACACACTAATGTCTCCATACATCAGGTCTCACACACTGATGTCTCCATACATCAGGTTCTCCCTCCTCACACACTAATGTCTCCATACATCAGGTCTCACACACTGATGTCTCCATACATCAGGTTCTCCCTCCTCACACACTAATGTCTCCATACATCAGGTTCTCCCTCCTCACACACTAATGTCTCCATACATCAGGTTCTCCCTTCTCACACACTGATGTCTCCATACATCAGGTCTCACACACTGATGTCTCCATACATCAGGTCTCACACACTGATGTCTCTATACATCAGGTCTCACACACTGATGTCTCCATACATCAGGTCTCACACACTAATGTCTCCATACATCAGGTTCTCCCTCCTCACACACTAATTCAATTAAACTGAGGAAAAACCAGAGAGAAGCCATATATATGCACAAAGCTCACTCCCTTTCTGCATGTCTGTTCTGGCATGTTGAATTATACAGCTATAAATGTATGACAACACTTGATGATTTCATTAATGAGAAGCCTCAAGTTTACGCTCAGTAGCACACATTCCCACACTCCACAAACTACGCCACCACCAATAAGAAATATATGCACATGTAAGTTTTTTATTACCATTTTTTGTTGTTCAGGACATGATAAAAAATTGCATGATAATCTTACAATATCATATAATTACATAAGGTAACAATAATTTAGCAATACAATATACTCACATAAAATAACGGTAATCTAACAGTAAAATATACTTATATAAAATAACGGTAATCTAACAGTAAAATATACTTAAATAACATAACGGTAATCTAACAGTAAAATATACTTACATAAAATAACGGTAATTTAACAGTACAATATACTTAAATAACATAACGGTAATCTAACAGTAAAATATACTTACATAAAATAATGGTAATCTAACAGTACAATATACTTAAATAACATAACGGTAATCTAACAGTAAAATATACTTACATAAAATAACGGTAATCTAACAGTAAAATATACTTAAATAACATAACGGTAATCTAACAGTAAAATATACTTACATAAAATAATGGTAATCTAACAGTACAATATACTTATATAACAGATATCTAACAATACAGTATACTTACATAACATTACATTACATTACACAACAATACAATGTAATTACATAACATAATATTCCTGTAACAATGTAATGTAATTACATAACAGCAATCTAACAATACAATATAATTATATAACATAACATTTATATGACAATGCAATATAATTAATATAACATAACATTTATATGACAATGCAATGTAACTACATAACATAACATTAATATAACATTACAATGTAACCACATAATAATACAATTAGCTATCATTATTAAAATGCATACCAGATTGCAAAAAAACTTGCTCAAGATTGACTCCTCGTTGTTCCTATATTTAAAGGCATGTTGTCTCTTGTTATTTCTACAGTTCTGTCCTTTTGTGATTATTACCGCGCATGGTAGGTGGTCACTACCATGGTAAGCCAGTGCCGCCCACGTCGTTTCCATTTCACCATGACACGAAACCAGTGCAAGGTCAATATTTGAAATTGAATGTCTCTTTGGTAACTAACCTGGTCATTCTTGCACAATTAAGAATAGTGAGATCAGTCTCAAAAAGGGCCCTGCACAGTGCCATTCCCTGTATGTCGTTGTTTGGGTTTCCCCAGGCGATATTTCGAGCATTGAAATCTCCGCACACTAATAAACAATCTCCCGGGAGGTCTTCCAACTCATTCAGAAAATTTCAGGGTAAATTTCATGTTCAAGTAACCATTGTGCTATAAATAGCGCAATGTTTATATTCCGGACTACCCGACGTCATGGATTTCCGCACACTGCCAATGAAAATAATGGATGCCGTGACGTCACACCGCAGAAGCACAATCAAGGGTCCAAGCGTGTGACGTGGCTTTGTGAATGAGAATTATTAGAGAATTAATTATTAATTCTAAACACTGATTCTAACCCTTCTCCCCCCTCCCAAAACAATATATAAACTAATTATAATCCTTAATTATAAATTATAAAAACTAATTATAACACTGCAAAATCACAACGGTGGAGGTAAGGAAACACTGCGAATCCAGGTCAAAGGTCACAACAGTTACTTGAATGTCGAATGCGCCGAATTATGAGCCGTACTCCCTGCAACTCCCTATCTCCATTATCCCACGGTGTCAGGTCGAGCAGACAGTGTGGCATACCACGTTGTACGAGGATCGCCTCACAGTGATGCGTGGAACTTATCGGGTCAACATAGTTCACTAAGCCTTGAAATGATAATTGCTTGGTTTGTGTCTCTTGCAGAAGCATTATATCGAAATCATATGCCAACCGTTCACGTTCCGGTGTCCACATGAAGGCTTGTCGTTAGATTCTGTCTTTCTTCCTTCTAAGTACGTGGCCAATGTATGTCCAGCAGCGTTTTCTGACGATGTTCGTCACGTATTCTTGTTTTGTATCTTCTCTTAGTATGTCGTTTGATTTGAAGTATTTCCAATTAGTATTTGTGATTTTTCTGAGGCATCTATTCTCGAAGGCAATTAACTTCTTATCCATTATTGCGGTCGATTTCCAACTTTCACATCCATATGTTATGATGGAATCACACTTGCATTGAATAGTCGCAGTTTGATGTGTTTACTAGGGATCTTCGATCTCCATATGTTTGAAAGCTTGTTAAAGGCGTTGGAGGCGAGAGCGATTCGAGTTTTAATTTCTGAGTTGATTTCCCCGTTTGATCCACGACAAGGACCGGTACTGTCAGCAGAAGTGTGATGGCGGATACTCTCAAGGAGAGATCGGAGCAACTATGGATGTGTCCAGTTTGCAGTGATGATGATCCGACGACTAAGTGATAATAATATACTAATAATAATAATAATAAGACACATAACCCGTCAGGATCGAAGGGTTCCACACTGGAGACATCAACATACAAAGCCATCTAAACACCTCTGTCCTCTACCATTCGGAGGAGTGTGGACTAGTGTATAAAATTCACGCCCATTGATACTTCAGCGAATCATTTATTAAATTACATAATTGCAGAAGGACATGAGCTCTTCACGTTCAGCGATATAATCTGATACTAAGCTCTTCCAAAAGTGAGTTTAAAATTATCAAGAAAATAGCATACGCCGTTAACTTGGCAGGAAGCAATAAATCTATTACAGTCGAGTCAAAGCCAACAATTCTTGATATTCAATTTTATTATTGTGGAGTACATTTGTCGAGCTTATCTTAATATCATTTCTGAATGAATGTTCTTCATGGATTTTGGTAATATTATGTAGCTTATTAAATAGTTACATAATATTAAAGGCAACAGAAATAGATGACAACCTATGCATTAAAATTAAAGTATTTTCAAGGCAGCTCTAGAGTCTAGCAGTAGTAATTTAATTGATTTATAGTAAGTAAACTATAGCCAATACTGCCGATAGAATTATAGATAGGTGGAAAAATACTTGTAAATTTGCAACTTTGAACTTATTGTAGAATGATATCAACTCACTGACTGAGAACGTGAACGCAGTGTTAGTTGACACAGCAACACAAAATAAAATAGCACAATGTTTTATTTACATTTTTAACTAGCTGACATCATGGGTTTCCGGACAAAACCAATCAAATTAAAGGCTGCCGTGACGTCGCACACTGAACCTCAGCATACATCAGTTTTTTTTAGTTTTACACTGAAAACCACAGTTGGTTAGTTAAAAATGTAAACAGTGTTGTATTAAATAACACACCATATTCATCATTCCATGGCGGATAAACTCTCTGTAAACCATTAATTATTTCTAACACTAATAAAATTCATAAGAATAACTCAAATCATCAGCTCTGGTAAGCTCTACTTTGTTGAAATGCGTGGGCCAAATACCTGATCAACTCTCGCCCAGTGTGGCCAACTCATTTCATCATAAAAGCACTAGAAACGTCTCAAAAAAGCACCAGAAGCACTAAATAAAGACTAATGCACTAAAACAAAACCAGCAAATTTTAAAAAAACATAAAACTAGTAAAATGGCAGCCCTGCTCTCACCGTAGACCCGAGATATTTTTTTGTTGCAATTTCTTTATAATTTGAAATAATAACTGGGGGGGGGAGGAGACACCCCAGGCCCCCTTCTTTAAAAATAAATAGGTTTACACCCCCCCCCCCCCACACACACTTTTTTAAAAATTACACCCAACCTCGAATCTGCCTAAGCTTAACTTCATAATGAGACCATATTAAAATCACATACTACTGGCAAAGGTTGGCTCAACTCTTGAATTCTCGATTCCAAGCAAATTTCCACATGAACCATTACTTCATGCAAACCATGATGTCACAACCATTGGCCAAAGGTTGGAGAATACAGCAAAAGTGGGATAAAGGTCTCGGTGGTGGACGAAATGGCAGATGCGCCATATTGGGAAATAAAAACAAACCCCGTAAACCCTGGGTAACTGATGGCATATTAAACTTACGTGATAACAGGAGAGAGCAAAAAAAAGGGCAAAAATATAATCCATTGACAGCTTGGACTTATAGTGTCTTAAACAAAACTATTATTAGAACTAAAATGGAAAAAAATCTAAAGAGAACTAGATCAATGCACAATATGATTCCATTAACAACGGCATGTCACAGGATAATAGTAAAACAGCCTTTGAAACTTTTAAAAAAATAAGTAAAAGTCGGTTTTAGCTCTTCACTGTGCTATAAATAGCACACTATTTACATTTTTAACTGGCTGACATCATACTGCGCATGCCCGGTCACTACACATGAAACGTTCATCTCTCGACACAGACGAGATTTAACATTTTTTTTTTCTTTCCCAATGATTTGTACTGCATGCTCATTATTTCTGCAAGCAACACACTGAGATCACCCCCACCCCCCCCCCCCCACAAATTTATATGCTAAGATAAAAGTTGCCTTAATTCTAAATACTAATCCTAACCCTTAATTATATCTGTAACCTTACTTCAATCACATGTTGCGTATGCCCAATCACACTGCAAAGGTTAGGTAATACCTCAAAACTAGAACAAAGGTCACAGTGAAGAACTAAAACTGACTTTGTGCCAAAAAAGTCATACAACAAAGAAAACCCAAGATTTCTATTATAGAAGACAAAAATAAAATGGAACAATACTGAATATAAAAGAAGATATTTTAAGGAGATGAACGGAATGTTATAGAAAGGAATGTTATATGAACGGAATGTTATAGAGAGTTATATAATCATGAAAATGAAGTAGATAATGAAGTAGATAAATGAAGTAGATGAAGTAGAAAATGAAGTAGATAATGAAACACTAAACGAAACTGACTAAATAATAGAGAAGTAGGAGATAGGTGTATTTCTTCTGCATCCTAGGGCAGCTCTCATGGCCTGGTTTTGAACTCCATCCAATCTATCCACCTGTGTTTGTGACAGTGTAAATAAACCTAAACCATAGTCCAACACAGATAATACCACTGTCAGCATCATCTGAAAAAATGTTCGCAGTGGCATCTCTGCAGATGCCATGATTTTGACTGCACTGACAACATTCCCAGTTTTCTTAATGATATTGTCCACATGTTTCGCGAAAGATAGACTTCTATCAAAAGTGATGCCTAGATATTTCATAGTCTGCTCCATCAATGTTGATGCCCATGCAGGAGACTGCTGGTAATGTGTCTGTGACTATTTTGTTATTCAGTGAGAACCAAACAATGTTTGCCTTGGTGGAATTGATGACTGCCTTGTAGTCAGTGCACAATAGTGACAAATGTTCTAGATTACTTTAGATGCCATCAGTCATGTTTCTTCTGTTTCTGCCATGCTTGTACGGCAAGAGGTCGTCTGCATATGGCCGAATCCTGCCTCCTGAAGCTGCGCTATTTTGTATGTGTAAACGTTAAAGAGTACAGGTGATAGTGGCCATCCCGGTACTCTTCTCTACGGCAGTGAAACATAGGCATTTTATATGCACCGGTAGAGACAACTAAACAGCTTTCACATGCTGTGCCTATGTAGAATTCTCAAACTCCTGCAGATTAACAGGATGTAGTCTAGAGAACAGAATGTAGTATGTCAAAGAGTGCAACTTCATTGCAATATCTGCACCTTTTGACCTGACACATCTGACAGCAGCATGGTTTTTGGGTCACTTTGACCATATACAGGATGGAACACCCAACCTCAAAACCTCCATGATCATGCATATCATGTCACAGTGTTGTTATTTTTTCGTAACTCGCCTTTTGGGAAGCAGCAGCATATGAGCACATAAAAATGGGCAGGTTATAATTTTTTGACACTCATCCGCATCACTGTAGATATAAATCATTGACAGACTCTGTGATGCTGCATCCTGTGCCCTGCCCCTACAACACTAACAACGTTTTGGTTGAGTGGATCGACATTGAATTTTTACTTATGTATTATGTTAAAGTTTGATTGGAACATTTATTAAAATCCACAGATAACTTTCTGCAGGACGATTAAACTTGTTTTGTTAATGAGTATTTGTGAGAGCTACTAGGTCAATTGGTACATTCCAGTTTAACAGGGGGCACACACATTTAAATGTGAAATGAAATATAACACAAAAGGGAAGCAACTGAGATTACAAAGCAGAACTTGGAGCAATGATAAATTGTGTGGGAATTGGCCTTTTATTACAACAGATAGTCACTGTTGATGTGTATGAATGTTGCACTTCCACCTGATTCTATTGTTTGTGTAATAGATCTTCATAGGATGACAGATGATGCAACACTTCAAGGACAGGGGGGTATTTCTCTAGCTTTAAGTAGAGATGCATTTTCCTTCTCCGTGTGTAGAAGGCTGACAACATTCATGCTTGCTATTACTGTATCAAATGAAAAATTACATAATATTAACATTCATTATCTGGAAAAAAGGTCTGTCTAAAAAGTATGATTGTGCAGTAACAGAAAAAAACAAATTGTATCCCTCAGGAAAGTACCGGCCTGTGAATGATCTGTGTGATTTTTTTTGTTTTAGGTTTTCTTTATAGCAGTTGGATGAATCTCTCAGCATCGTCAAGGGATTTAGAAGACTCAATAATGTATGTGCTCTTGAAGGTTGTTATTTAGCATTGAGTAAAGTCATCTAAGATGTGCACAGCCATATAGTTGTCACAGCACTAGGATTTGTTGATTAAGTATCATAAGTAGTAGTGATATGATGTGGAAAAACACAAGTGATGAAAATAATTTTGTTTAAACCACATACAATGTAAATATAAACATAGCCAATTTCTATGTTGTAATGAGTGAGGCATTCATCAAGAAACAGACAGCACAAACAGAAATCTTGAATTAAAATAATAAACTTGAATGCCAAACCCCCCCCCCCCAACCAAGCATTAGTGGGATTAGTAAGATATCATAATTGTGGCCTTGCAGACTTAGCGAAACAAGAAACATCAGAAGACTGGAGAAATGCGATAATCATTCCCATATAAAAGAAAATAGGCAGTAAGAGAGATTGCAAAAAATACAAAGGAATATCTTTACTAAGCTACACAGGGAAAATTTTAACAAAATATTAGAACAACGATTACGATCATACATTAAACCACAACTTAAAGCCACCCAAACGGGCTTACGTAAGAACAAAAGCTGTACGGATGCTATCTTTACACTGAGACAACTAACAGAAATAATCTACTGAAAACAACAAAGAATTATACATCACATTTGTCGACCAAGAAAATGCCTTGGACAGAGTAGAGAGACAACAACTTTGGAAAACACTATCAATATACGGAGTACCAGAACCTTTAACCAATATATGCAGGGGCATTTATGCTAATAGCCAATGTGAAGTAAGAACAAATAAAGAAGTGTCAAATAAGTTCAAAATCAATCAGGAGTTCATCAGGGGTGTGTCATATCGCCTCTACTTTTTATAGCATATATCAACCACATCTGTAAACTAACAAGTACCAATGAAGAAGATAACATAAACGACACATTGAACAAACTACTATTTGCAGACGACCAAGTACTAATAGCGACATCAAAAGAAAAATTGCAAGAACATGTGAACAGACTCCACACAGCCTGTCAAAAATTCAACATGAAGGTTAATATTGAAACGGCAGAAATAATTGCAATAGCAAAGAAAGAAACATCACTATCTCCATCAATGATATACACCTTAAACAGGTGAAGGAGTTCACTTACTTAGGAAACATTATATCAAGTGGAGCGAAAAACAGTAAAGAGATAAAAGTAGATGCAACAAAACATACTAGATCCTAGGACAGATGATACATATTTTCAAGAACAAAAATGTAAACATAGACACTAAAGTTGCATTATACAAGACTATTATTATTCCATCACTATGCTACCAGTGCCAAACCTGGACAATGACAGCATAAGATAAAAGAAAAATAGTGACAGCAGAAATGACATGTCTACAAAGAATACTCAGAGTGTCATTAAGAGATAGAATTAGAAACGATAACATCAGACAGATAACCAAAGCAATACCAGTATTGGAACACATCAAAAGATCAAGTGGTTTTTGCTCACTTCCGACTACCAATAGACAGCATGCCACAGGTGATCATGACACATAGACATCACGGCTATAAAGCAAAAGATGGACCACAAAAATCAAAGAAACCCCAGGAACAAGCTTACATACAGCACACAAGAAGGCCATCTCCAGAGAAAATTCTACCCCTGATGTCTCAAGGCATGTGCAAGGCAAACAAGGGCCACAACAGTTAGATAGATAGATAGATGGATGGATGGATGGATGGATGATTAGATTAGATTAGATTAGATTAGATTAGATTAGATTAGATTAGATAAGATAAGATAGATAGATAGATACAATAATTATGTCTCTGAATTCTTTTTAATAACATTGTTATGCTGTTGCTAATCAATAATGAGTATTTCTTACCATTAATGTGACTTCTGATGCTGAGCTGCAGTAGACTTTAGCTTATTTGTAGAATGGAATATTGATATGCAATTAATATGTAGATCAAAGGAGTCTAAAGAAAATTGTTTTTATAATTGAACATTTGTCTGTGAGCCAGATGCAGCCATCAATAGAGCCACATCTGGCTCGCGAGCCATAGGTTCCTGACCCCTGTCATAGAGGGTCGAAGTGATTTAGAAACCATGCTGAAGTTGGATACGTCAGGCATAAAGGATTAGATAGCCAGCCAAGATGTAAACCATGATTTAGAAACCATGCTGAAGTTGGATACGTCAGGCATAAAGGATTAGATAGCCAGCCAAGATGTAAACCATGACAACGCATTCCATTTTCCATGCCGCCTCCTGCTAATCTGCAGGAGTTTGAGAAGAAGGAGAATTGTATTAAAAATAAAATTCAAAGCTAATAATTCAAGTAAAGAATCAAAGTAAAACCTTCCTGGATTGAAAGTATATTTCCACATTCTACATACACAATGACCTTATGAACAGCTTAACCACTACACTAGGGAGTTCCCTGTGTACTTGTCTTATGTGTAAAACTACATTAAATATTCTTTTTCCTTTCTTTAACCTTAGGCACCTGTGTTTACAATTACGCAATTTCTCTTATGTCGCAGATTGCCGCAGAATTGGTTTTCTGAAATGTTATGCATTCGTCGGTGGCTGTTTTGAAATCGCAATAACTTTTTTATTTTTACAAATATTTAAATAATATTTGCAGATATAAATAAAGAATTAAATTCTGCATATATTCGTGTACGTTTTGTTTGTATGTGTGTGATACGAGATGTGTGATAAAGTTAAATTTAGACCTATATCGATCTAGACCTACCGTATTTTTGATCTATCATAAGCTGTTGAATATTATATATTTTACATAGTGAGAACCTTCTGGAACCTTGTGGTCTATTCTAATTAAAAACAATGTAACACCTTCAATAATTCCACATTGAATTCAGAATAAATAATGATTTCACTAAATAAATCATTATTTAAATATGAAATTCTGAATAAATAATGATTTCACTGAATAAATCGATGATAAAGAAGTATAATAAACTCTATTCATTGTCATGTCGCCTCGCCACAAAGCCAATGCTTGGAGATTGCTCTGAATTCCATTCCATAATCAAACCCTATCATCTATCGCAATTTTAACAATAGAAACAGGAAGCTAGATAAAGTCTTTTCTCGATGTTGCCAAAACATTCTGTCAAAAATTACAGATCTCGATTTTTTCGTTAAGTTTCGGGTTTACCGAATCGGGCGGATGATTTCACCTTTCATGTCAGAAATGATAAATTTTTGGCTAAATGCTTCGCCCGGTTTGCCAACACAGCATGCTAAAGGTTAATATACTTTTTTCATTTACCTCATTGTAAAGAGTTTTACTGCAGCTTTTATTTACTTTCCATTGCAGGTGAATTGTGAACTGTACAGCATTGAATAATGATAGTTACTGAAGGAAGCAACAGCTAGAGGGAAGCATTCAAGACTTTCAAAATGATGATTTTAGCTTACTTCACATTTGCAGCACTATCCGTCTTGTGTCTTATCTTCCAGTACTGGGCACATAGAACACGGCGTAATGTTTCAGTGGGAAACAATCCACAGTTTATTAAATTTCAGCGGGGATATTTTGCTGTTTATCTGGTGGCTATGTTTGCAGACTGGCTACAAGGACCCTATCTCTACAAACTGTACAGCTATTATGGATTTCATGAGCAGCAGATTGCTGTCTTGTATGTGTTTGGATTTGCTTCTTCTGTGATTTTTGGAGCTTGGACACCCATAGCTGCTGACCAGTTTGGAAGAAAGAAGTTGTGCATATTTTTCACGGTTACATATTCATTGTCATGCTTGCTAAAGTTGTCTACGAGCTATGGTATTTTGTTAATTGGTCGTCTGGTTGGTGGTTTGGCAACATCTGTATTATTCACAGCCTTCGAGGCATGGTATATTCATGAACATTTGGAGACACATGACTTCCCAAAAGAATGGATCCCTATCACGTTTCAGCGAGCATCCATGTGGAATGGTATATTGGCTGTTATGGCTGGAATTACTACCAACATTTTCTCTGAATGGATTGCTCTTGGGCCAGTTGCGCCATATATGATGGCAGTTCCATTTCTGATCTTTGTAGGGGTTATTATTTCTACTCATTGGAATGAGAACTATTCCATGCACAAGGTGAAATTTGGACATTTATGTTATGAGGGCCTGAAAGATATTTTATCTAGTAAGCGTATTTTTATGATTGGAGCCATTGAAGCATTGTTTGAAAGTGTTGTTTATATAGTAATTTTTTTGTGGACTCCTATTCTGGAACCAGGAAAACCTTCACTTGGAATTGTCTTTTCTTGCTTCATGGTGTGCATTCTTATAGGGCAGGCTGTGTTCCAGATCTTATCAAGTCGCGGGATTCCTATCACAAAAATTCTTCTTTTTGTTGTGATTCTGTCACTGATGTCAATACTTGTCTGTGTATATTCCACCCATCCCAGAACACGCAACTTAAACACTTCACTTGTAGCATTTCTAGTGTTTCAATTTTGTGTTGGCATATATTTTCCATTAATGAGTATGTTGAGAATTCGTGTCATTCCTGATGCACACCGTTATGCTATAATGAATTGGTTTCGTATGCCTCTGAACTTGATCTCCTGTGCTGTTTTAATGTTACTTCATGAGGATGTTTTTTTACATGGCAATCATTTGATTTTTGTAGTTTGTGTGGGACTTCTGTCCCTTATGTTGTTTGCAACTTACAGGTTTATTAAGACACCGATGACTCAAGAGGAAATTGATGATGAGGGAGGTGGTGCCATCTTACTTTTGGAATCTGAGCACGTTCATAATATTTTTTAATATTTATATTTAGGTGATAATAACTGTAGACATGCTGTTGTGATATGCAAGATGTATATGAGCACAAAATAAAGCAGATGAAAGCATCATGTGACAGGCAAGATGTTGCACTGTATATAAGCACAAGAAGCAGCTGACAAAATCATATAAGCATAAATCCTCGGTGTTAGGGAACAACCTAACAGACTGAAAATGTGAGAGCTGGTGCAACACAGAGCAATTATAATAAAAGAAAAAACATCTAAGTAATATCAATTATGATGACATCAAATGATAGGCCCCGTCGAAGGCAGATGTGTCAGGCAATTGGCACAAATAAATGGTGACACAATGCATTTCCATTCTCGGGATTACATCCTGTTGGAAATCTAGAAAGACCATTGTCCTGCATTAAGAGAGGTCTAGCAGGAGTTTGAGAATGAACTATGAAGAAGAAATGCTAGGCATGATGTTGCACTGTGTATGAGTAAACAACTGATAAAATCATCATGTGACAGGCAAGATGTTGCACTAATGAAATCACGTGACAGGCAAGATGTTGCACTAATGAAATCATGTGACAGGCAAGATGTTGCACTAATGAAATCATGTGACAGGCAAGATGTTGCACTAATGAAATCATGTGACAGGCAAGATGTTGCACTAATGAAATCATGTGACAGGCAAGATGTTGCACTAATGAAATCATGTGACAGGCAAGATGTTGCACTAATGAAATCATGTGACAGGCAAGATGTTGCACTAATGAAATCATGTGACAGGCAAGATGTTGCACTAATGAAATCATGTGACAGGCAAGATGTTGCACTAATGAAATCATGTGACAGGCAAGATGTTGCACTGTGTATGAGCATACGTGGTAGTTGATTAATGCTTCAGATATTGTTTACAAAGTGATACAGCTGTTCTAATCAATTTATGTCTGCATTTCAGTTTCTGCCATCTCCAAACTAATTCTTCCATTCCTTTCAAATGTCTATAAATATGGTTTTATTTCAACAAAATATGTAGCATTCCTTCTTTTGCGTTCATTTTCAAAATCCTGTAAATTAAACTGGTTAATTTTGTCATTTGTTGAAGAATAGTTTACCCAAAGATCTGGTACATTTGTCCTATATCACATTCAATTGTGCATTTTTTCACATGTAACAGCAGTTCCTCATATGTTCCAGATAACTAAATTATACATTGATATGCTTCTAATTTGTGTCCTGCAGATTTGTGGACACTGTGAGGAGTCCTGAATCTATTGCTCTAACTTATTCTCCATGTTTGCTGTTGATACCAAAGTCTCCTGGATACACATCAAAATGGCAGTGATCTCAACAGTTCATTTCAGGTGTTACTAAGATGTTCATGTCGGCACAACTACGGCCTAATTCTTCACTGTGACCTTTGTTCTAGTTTTGAAGTATTACCTAACCTTTGCAAAATTAGTAGAATTTGTATTTAAAATTAAGGTATATTAATTGAAAAGGCATATTAATTTGGAATTAGTATTTAGATTAAGGTTAGGAATAAGAGTTAGGATCAGTTATAAATTAAAAAATAAATTAGTTATAATTATAAATGTGGTTGATGTCGTTTGTGTTGGGAAATGTTAAGTCATGGCATCCATTAATTTCATTGGTGTTGCACGGAAATCTGTGATATCGGCTAGTTAAAAATGTAAACATTGTGTGCTATTTATAGCACCTTGAAGACTTAAACCGTAGTTTTATCGTTCACGTCTCATCTCCATAGATTCCTTAGATAAAGTAACATTGCCTTTGCTTGATGTGTTTGGTAAAATGGCGCTGGATGACAGCTGTGATATTTCTGCTTGCCAATCAGGAACATTTTTGAGAGGAGATGGTTGTAACAGAGTAAATTTCTGCCTTCTGAAATGCTTCTATTGATGTACAGGTATTGTCTTCATACAGATCTTGTCTTGTGCTGATGTCTCTAATCTGGCACCCCTACTTGTCTTCATACGGATCTTGTCTTGTTGTGCTGATGTCTCTAATCTGGCACCCCTACTTGTCTTCATACAGATCTTGTCTTGTGCTGATGTCTCTAATCTGGCACCCCTACTTGTCTTCATACGGATCTTGTCTTGTGCTGATGTCTCTAATCTGGCACCCCTACTTGTCTTCATACGGATCTTGTCTTGTGCTGATGTCTCTAATCTGGCACCCCTACTTGTCTTCATACGGATCTTGTCTTGTTGTGCTGATGTTTCTAATCTGGCACCCCTACTTGTCTTCATACGGATCTTGTCTTGTTGTGCTGATGTTTCTAATCTGGCACCCCTACTTGTCTTCATACAGATCTTGTCTTGTGCTGATGTCTCTAATCTGGCACCCCTACTTGTCTTCATACAGATCTTGTCTTGTCTTGTCTTGTCTTGTCTTGTTGTGCTGATGTCTCTAATCTGGCACCCCTACTTGTCTTCATACAGATCTTGTCTTGTCTTGTCTTGTCTTGTCTTGTCTTGTTGTGCTGTCTCTAATCTGGCACCCCTACTTGTCTTCATACAGATCTTGTCTTGTCTTGTCTTGTCTTGTCTTGTTGTGCTGATGTCTCTAATGTGGCACCCCTACTTTCTCAGTACGATATGGGCTTTATTATTTTATATGATTTCATTCGAATATCTGGTTTATATTTAGATTCTTCATAATCATATATATATGTGTGTGTGTGTATATATATAGATGTGTCTGTGTGTTTATATATGAAAGGTGTGAGTTTGTGAACTATTATCCGGTTACTGTTGACCTGTACAGGCACCTGTGTATGTATGTATATATTAAAGAGTTTGTCTCTTTTCAGGCTGCATTTTTTTCATGCACCATGCTAAGCAGCACATAATATTTTATTTCTCCAAAATATTCTGTGCTCATAGATAGAAAATCAGCTATGAGAAAGGCTACAATTCTAGGGTTTTGTAGTACATTTGTAATTTTGATACTGGTCTGCTTCCCAGCTGCTTGTAGAGATCCAAAGGCCATCATTATCATGTATAATACAAAATTATTAGTGACTGTGTTTTTTTATTCATCTCATTCAGTAATTTTTTTGTATGTATCGGGGGTATATATAATTTGGTTGTGGTTGTGATCGTACAGTACAAACATTTTTATGTATTGTAATTAATCATGATGCATCATCTTCAATTATGGAATATTTTTGGTATTAATGTTTGGTTGAATCTATTTGAATTGGTGATTATTGAATTCAGTAAGTGGTTTCTCTGATAAATTCAGTTTTGAAGTTGACCGTTTATTTTGTATATGATGGTTGAGTATCCATGGACAGTCTAGAAAACTAAAAATCCTAAGAGATGCTGGAGTAAAGAGACAAATTATAGCAAAACTTAGAAGCAATCAAGATGTTTAGTACATGTGATGAGAAAAACAAAACTTGAACATTTAGTAACCACCGGACAGATCAAGGAGAGAAGAGACAGGACGACAAAGAGAGAAGTTGCTGGATAGGGTGGCATGAGAGAGTGTCACCAACTGAACTCATTAACAAGACAAGAGACAGAAATTTCTGGAGAAACATGTTCACCTACGCCACTCGACATAACACTTGATTGAAGGTGAGGTGGCAGCATTCACATAAATTATGTGCAAGTTTCATGTGGAAACAAATTCAGTTATAACATATCTATTTTGAAACAGTTGATGTCATAGACAGGATTGACCATGTGACACAAGGATTAATCCACTTGCCTTGTTCCCATGAGTGTGAGGGCTGACTATCCAACCATAACATCTTTGTTTACAAGTATATTGAGATGATCCCTGAGGATTATCTCTTGAAACTACTACAGTTATGTTTATTTGAGTAGTACCCTTGGTGGGCTGAATGCTATTCTGTAGTAGGACACGAGTACATATGCAGAAATCTGAGTACAGTTAATTCAATCATCCAGGTCTTTTGGGCCCTTTTTTCTTTTAGGCTCAATAATAATGGCTCTAAAACTGTTAACAATATTACGGCTTGTCATGCAGAAGTCTGATGTGTCAGGCTGAATGGGCATATATGGAACTAAGCTGTAATTCATGACCAGACAGTGCATTAGCCTAGTTGATAATGAACTTGCTTAACCTGTAGCAACACTGAGAAAAATAATGCATATTTTCTCTGGCACCCTGCCATTTTTTATGACTTCTGTGTTTTTTTGCATTTGTTTGCTTTTTTGGCATAACTGTTTTAATTTATTGAGTTATTGATTTCAAATTCTGAGACAATAGAGATAAGTAGATGCTGGATATGGTTTGGGGGTGTTGTTTGCTTGTGTAGGTCAGTGTTATGTTGTAGACAACCAACATGGACAGTGTGGACAAACACACACAAAGGGCTTACAGTTTCAAGGTCATCCATAGAGCTATCTGTGGAGAAATTGGCTCCTCATATTCTTCATTATGAATGACAGAATTTACATCATTATTAAATATTATCGTCTCCCTCAACCCCACATTTACATCCACTATTAAATATTTTATCGTCTCCCTCAACCCCCATATGTTGATCTACTAAAGCCTTAAAAATCATCTTTGTCTGAATAAGGATCCATGAAAAATTCTCAAACAATGGCGACACTGAAGTTAGGTCCATACAGTATAGCTTGCAAACGTGAAACGATCGAATATATTACAACTGAGTATTTATATCAGCAAAGAAAATTCAGGGACAATCATTCTCACAAATAGTTATTATAAAAGCATGATGGGAAATTACCATGGCAGATTGTTGTCCAAGGCTGCAAATAACTACCTCAATGTGACATATGTCCACATCAGGTGTCTATGGAAAGAGTAAACATGTCGACATAATATTGCTACAGCTTAATCTCACCGGGTTACAGCATGCCATGTTCGAAACCACGTCTGGAAAACAATATCCTGGTCATGATTTCTCACAGGACACAACTGCTCCTCCAGTCGACCCAGCTGTAATTGGGTACCTGATGCATGAGTTAGGGAAGGTAAAACAACAAGGAAGAAAACTGGTCAACCCACCTAAAAGTTGCTTCGACTTAGTACATGAAGAGTTAATCTTCATCCCTGATGGCAGGTTGCTACCATGGGACCTACCTTTACCTTTAAACCATGACACAAGGTATTCCATTCATTGGGCTACATCTTGCAAATCTGCAAGAATTTGAGAATGAATGCAGCATTATTGCTTGTATGAAATATTTAATAGTAATGTTGAAATAAGCTCATATACATGCAATTGTTGCACATTTGAAATATTTCATGCAAATATGAGACTTGTACAGATCATGGTTGTGTTAGATATGATTTTTATCAGGGCTGTTCATACTAAGTCCCTGGACAGATCTTTTTCTCTGAAGAACTGTTATACTTACAGACTAGTTGACTCTTCTTTCTTTTTCATTTGTTTTCAAGCTCCTGCAGATTTTTGGGATGTAGTCTAGAGAAAGGAATGCATTGTGTAATAGTTTACTGTGATATCTGTCTTTTGACCTGACACATCCAACTTCAGCATGGCTTCTGTGTCACTTTGACCCTATATGGGCACCAGCCCAAAACCACCTTATTCACCTCTTATGACTTGGTGCTGTAGTTGGAGGTACCAGGCCGAGAGGTGCACCAGCAACCATGGTATAACACAACACGACTAGATAACATGTCTTGACAACAAAATTACTTGCTGTATAGACATGCCACACTGCAAATGAGAAAAAGAAATCCTCTTAGCCATGGAAGAGCAGTGTTGCTATTCTTTTTCAGGCCCTAGTAAAACATGAGCATAGCTGACTCTCCTTCAAAGTGCTCCTCTTATGATTGTGTACACTTATTTTAGCGCTCCTGCCATCAAAAAACAATTTTTGGAATAGCCTTCATTTTTCTTGTCAGATTAACTTGAGTCTCCTCAAGATCTTTCATTGTTCTCATAAGTAGCTGAAACAGGAACCAAGGCACACAGAGTAAGATTGGATGAGTATGGATGTTGTGTCTCGTCAAAAATGTGTTTGTGGTGACAGACTGTTGTGTTTGTGGTGTACATGGAAATTTTCATGATCCATTTACCAGGGTTGCACTCCTCATGGTGATGTTCAAATACATCACATCTACAAACTAATGCCTTGGAAGACACCAGAGACATATCATTCAACTATCTTCATCACCATTCCTATTCGCTAATCTTATACGATCATCATTAATGCATAGTATGTCTTAACAACCAGGGTCTGTATCTTCAAGATTCTTTCCATGATTACCGGAAACTCACCGTAGACGGATGTGTCAGGCCATTGGCTCAAATAAAATGGCAACACAATGCATTTCCATTCTTTGGAATACATCGTGCTGGAAATCTAGTCGGACTATTGTCCTGCTACATGAGACATCCAACTGAAGTTTGAGAATCAATGCAGAAAAAGAAGAATATTATCGCCAGATATGTTACCCAATGTTACCCCATGTTGTGCCCTTTGTATTAAGATCACTACAGAGAATGATCTACCTTTGGAGTTGTAGTATTTTCTCAAGACATTGCCAACCCTGCAAGTCAATAGTTGTAGTATTTTCTCAAGACATTGCCAACCCTGCAAGTCAATAGTTTTAGTATTTTCTCAAGACATTGCCAACCCTGCAAGTCAATAGTTGTAGTATTTTCTCAAGACATTGCCAACCCTGCAAGTCAATAGTTGTAGTATTTTCTCAAGACATTGTCAATCCTGCAAGTCAATAGTTGTAGTATTTTCTCAAGACATTGCCAACCCTGCAAGTCAATAGTTGTAGTATTTTCCCAAGACATTGCCAACCCTGCAAGTCAATAGTTGTATTACATGCATGGACATTAACCAGTACAAATGAATGCTTGACATTTGGAACCCTATCTGCAGTCAGATATCATTATTCCATCTGGACATATCTACCTGGACATATCTACCTGTAATGTAGAGTATAATAGATTCTTCTTCTTCAGTGTTCATTCTCAAACTCCTGCTGAATTCTCTTGTAGCAGGACCATTGTCCTACTAGATTTCCAGCAGGGATGTTGTCCAGAGAATGGAAATGCGTTGTGTCGCCATTTTATTTGCGCCAATGGCCCGACACATCTGTCTTCGGCGGAGAGTATAAGAGATGATTACCTTGAAATCTACAAAAATGTTATTTATTGCATTGTCCAGATTCCATCAAAAGAGCAGATCTTGAGTCATATGTATCAATTTTGTTTTTAATTGAAATGGATTGATAGAACTGATCATCAAAATGTGGTTACAGACATCAACTTTCAGCAAAAGTGGTAAAAAACACTGAATGTAATATTTACCAACACTGAAGTCAGATGTGTCATTGATTAACTTTATGAATATATTTTGTACACTTCACATCATGACACGTTACATACAGCAGAGATGGAGAAACAGTTTTTAATAACTCACTCATATAACTTTTCCCATTGTGAGGACCATAATGACACATCCCATGAAATTGTATATTTGTATTCATATTTAAATGTATACGTACCCGTATTTGTATTTATATATACATAAATTTGGGAATGAATAAAGATGTGATTATATTGATCAAGAAATAAGACTATTGATTGAAGACTGTAACAGATTGTGTAAAGCTGCAGGCAGAGACAGAACACTTCAAATGGTTTAGTTGTATATTTCACACAAAACAGACTGAATCATCATTTGCTTGTTCGATAAGGAATTAAAGGATTAAAGCACAGCAGGTCAGACCTTTGTGGAAAATAAAATGGTAACACAATGCATCTACGTTCTAAGGACTACATCCTGTTAAAAATCTAGTAGGATCTGTTGTCCTGCTGCAAGAGATGACCCAGAAATTTGAAAATAAACACTTTAAAAGGATTAAAGCTAGCTCCTTTGAACTACTCGTTTCTACATAAGGCAAATGTTTTTTGTTTTATCAGAAAGTGTTAGCTTTATAGCCTAATTTTGATCTTGGACAAGTTCTGATTATTATTGTGAAAAAGAGATTCATTGTATTTGGACCAAAAGACCAGCCCTGGATTAACCAATAAGCATAAAAAGCACTTTCTTAGGGCACCAGTTGCACCACAGGAAGTTCACCCAGTAAATACATTTTTTCAATTTACTTCTGAGATGAAACAAGTCTTAAAAGTATACAAGCACAAGATTTAGATGTTTGTTTTATTTGTTTGCTAGCCCCAAAAAATTAAGAAACTTGCTCTTACTTTCTATGTGCAGTGGTGTATTCTCTGAGCTATCTTTTATACCCATGAGACTTCAGCTTAGTGCAATGCCTATTACAGAAGCCTTCTACTCGAAGGGGGTATATCTTCTTTGGCGATCATCACTCAGTCAGGTTGGGACTCCGGATTCTATGATAGGCTACTGTCTGTTTTAGAGTTTCTACTGTGCCATACAGTTTCTCTTCAATGCTGGTTGGGGTGTGCCATTCTTGTAAGAAATGTTCTGCTATCATATTAGCAAGGCTGCAGTAGCAAAAGCCAGTTGCACCTATTTTGAATTTGATGTACAGGTGTTTCATTTTGTTGTGACCAGTTCTAAGGTGCAGCAGGATAACCTGGTCTCTTCTGGATAGTTGGTAATACACATCATCTGCATTATATTTGGGGTGTTCTTCTTTCCACTTTTTGTTATAGTTGCCTTTAATGATAGTCTTCACTTCTTCATAACTGACCAGATAGTTTTCTTGAGGTATATTCCCTCCTTTGGCCATTCTATCTGTGTTTTGACTCTTCGCCATTGTGTTTATCACACATAGAAGTAGGTAAGTGGCGCCTATCGAGAATAAGATTTAGATAAGATAATATTTCACGAACAAATCTTGTGTAAGAAAGACATCATTTCCCTCTGTGCCTTTGAATACAGATCCCAATTATTTCTGTATGTGACAAGGAGTTTAAACATTTCTTCTGACCATTGCCCAGTCACATTTGTTTTAGGATATGTTTGTCAAGTATGCACACATCAGGTATAACTCATGTGGGCCTTCTTCAGCAATTGCATAAATGTTTGGATAAATGATCTAGTGAGGACTTCAGTACCAGGTACATACCTTGCTGCTTTATTCTGTGAGTACAGTGTGTGTGGGAGTAAATGTTTAAGATTACATATGTTAATCACATGTGTAAAGTTATACCTTTTCAATGATATCTTGGTTCGTCAGTGATAATTCAGACAGTCTTGTTATGGTTATGATAAGTTGATTTTTCATTATTTTAAGATGGAAAGCATCTATGACTTGTTGACCAGGTGCCAACTTCGTTGGGCTAGTCACATCATCTGTATGCCAGATGAACATCTTCAAAGAGACTATTGAAAAGTGAACTGTATGTGGGTAAGTGTTCATGAGGAGGCCAGAGAAAAACATCTCTCAATTACTGCATGATTGATCCAAGCTCTTGGGAAACCACAACTCTTGACTGTCCAGCCAGGAACAGTCACATTAGAGCGGATACTAAAAGTTTTTACCGCAGATGAACATTACAGGAAAGAGACAAAAGCAAAGGGAGAGATCAGACAGTTTTCCCTCATCTCAAGAACTGCTACATTCCTGCTCATATTGCAACAGGTTTTTCAGGCCAAGATTAGACTCGGTCATCTGCCTCACAAACAATCAAACCAGATTGGACTAATCTGTCATCTCCCTCACAATCAAACCAAACTTAACCCTCCTTAATGTCATGCTCATCTTCGGAGGAGGAACAGCATCATCATGATGAGGCAATACGATTGCACTCCAGGCAAAAAATAGGTGCTCAGTATCCCCCAGTATATGATGAAGGGTATGCATGCTGATAGTTCCTGTGGCCTGCTGGTTAAACATTCTTCTCATTCCACCCGCAAGGGTCTATTTCTACTACTACCACACTTAATACCTAATTCTTCAAATGTCATCCTAGATGTGTCACCAATAGGTCAGCTAGTCATCGGATCATCATCACTGCAAACTGGGCACGTCCATAGCTGCTCCAATATCTCCTTGAGTGTATCCGCTATTACACTTCTGCTGACAGTACCAGTCCTATGCTGGTTGACCATAAATCTTCTGCGCCCTCCAAAATGTTCACTTCTAGCAACACCACATTTCAATCCCTGATCTTTAATCCTAGTCAATGAAAAGGAATCATCATCCACATTAGTCTCACTCTCGCGTGTTATATCTCTTAAGGAGTTCAAAACATCAGCACGATCCATTGCCCCATCGCCCTGTGCCACACCAAAATGGCATCACCCATGAAATACGGTCTATAGACGATGTTTATGAGTATTAATCATAAAGAAATTTGATTTTTCGAAGGTTAGGTTTTGGTATATAGAAAGTAATGTAAATTCACGCCTAGCCTTATAAGATTTTGCAGATCCCCTTTAGATGATAAGTGAGACTACAGATTCCCTCAGATAATAAGTGGGTACTTACGTAGGAAACAGGTAATGAAGTCTTACTGAGCGAAAACAAACACAATATTTAACACAAAATAACACACGCCTTTCAGTACGGCTCAATTACCTGTTTCTTACTGAGTGAAAACAAACACAAATTTAACACAAAATAACACACGCCTTGCAGTACGGCTCAATTACCTGTTTCGTACGTAAGTACTATTTTCATAACGTTTTATAGCAGTATTACCTTTTATTGATTGTTAGATAATAAGTCAGACTGCAGATATCTTAGAAAATTAATGTCTCCATACTTTCTTGTTACGACACTAATACTGGACTATAGTTACAACAGAAAATATCAGATTCTACATCATCGAACAATCAAGTTTATTCCATGGTTAATGTATACAATTTCAAGAATAAACATCAAATGTTAGCATATTTTAGTCTTGGTATATAGCAAAAGTAGAGGCAATTACAATCAATAATTTCAATCTTAAATCAAGTATAGCAATTACAATTCTGTTTTTTTAGTGTTTAAATTAACAACTCTTGGAATATTGTAGAAAACATGAAGTTACACACACACACACACACACACACACAAAATAAATCACAGGATAATTTTCATGATATTTAAACTTTAGCTCACCATCTGCACATATAAATACACCTTCAGGTTATACTCCGCTCAATGCTGTGGTGGCAGAATTGTGACTGTCATTAAGCAATTTTGTAAGTACAATAAAGTTTACATTTAGCTTTTTCTTCTGGGGAAAATAGTGGTAACACTGCTAGAAACTAAATATAGCCTTGTTTCCAGTCAAGATCGAGTGGGGAAAAAAACTGGCAGATTATTCTAATTTTCATATAGTTTCAGTTACCCTGTTCCAATCCTCGCAAATCGAGTTTAATGTAAGCCATTTTAGTGAAATTCTTATGGATTGTTTTTCGGAACATGGGGCATTTGTTTGAACATTACATTTTTACAGAAGATATTATGAACAAGTTAGTTTCATTATGAAACAACATTGTAATATTCTGTATGGACATCGTGTATTGAATTTACATCCAAAAAAGACAAAATCATCATCACGTTTGTTGTGACATGTCTCAAAAAAATAATTCTTAGATCTACTCAAGATTGGATAGAAAGTTAGTGATATCTAAGTGATTTATTTTGGTTATATTAGTTTAGTTATGCAATAGTATTATACATTTAACCTTCACCAAGCCTATATCAACCCCGGCCACCGAAAAACAAAATGGCGGCGCGCGCTGTTGGTGGCCCGTCCCACCCAACAAGAATATCGTGAGATTTACACGTACCACAGCCCGTGCACATAGCTGGGGACATGCGCAATCGAAGCCGGTACATCCCCCACTTCCGAAATTATCGTTTTTGAGAATGGCTAGCTATTCGTAAAAGTTTAAGAGCAATTAATCTGACCACATCTGCACACCAGTACGATGCAATGATGGTGGATCGGTTTTATAGACCTTTATTTCATCGTATTTCAAATAAAATAACATTGAATCGTGGCTTGAATTATGAATTATTAGGTTATTTAGTTTCACAGCAGTGAATATACAGAATGCCGTATTGGTTTGGGGACTTGTACGTTTGATATCGAATATTTTGAAGTGGCAGAAAAAATAACTCTAGGCCTAAGCTCAAAGAACGATTTTACTGCAAATCTACAAGTTTTATACAGTTCCCCCGGCTATATTTTGATAATTTCGCAGTGAAAGAACATAAATACAACAGATTTGTGTGATTTAGTTTACAGTGTGCCAAGGAATTCAATATGTAAGGTAAGTTATTTTTTTTACTTATTTTTTTCCTCTTTATTTGTTATAAAATATATGTTTTTTGTGAAAAACGTCTTTACCACTTTCTCATACGTCTGGCATCACACACACACGTACATAAATTACACCAATATATGCATAATTCAATTCTTATTTATATGTGCAAATATTATTTAAATATCTCTAACAACCAAAAAATTATCACATTTTCAAAACAGTCACCATCAATAACGCAAATTTTCAAAAAAGAATCCGGTGGCAGGGAGACGATTAGTATTTTTTAATCTGGCTTGCTAAAGGTTAATGAAAAATATAGTAAGTAAGGACATTTCTTGAAGGAATACATTGTTCGGACAAGAGCATGCGAGTTAGTCATTTAAAAATTTTATTCTATGCACATTTTCATCATTACACAAATTTTAAAAAAACAACAATCCTTCGTGCGGGGGAAAGACCAAAATAGATAAATCTATATATACGCTGTGTCCCTTGTTTGCATGGCTGCGTTAGGGGTGGAAGAGTTCTCTGGAACTGGATAAATGATCATATAAATCAGGTGTTTTATATGTAATGTCACTCACACACACACATACATGGAGGATTATAAAAGTGTTAACAAGAAAATTACAAAGCATCAATGGGCGCTGTATAAAATAGTAAGTCTGAAATGTATGATAGCAATGAGAAGCTATTGAAAAAAAAGCTAAACAAACTCCACTAGAAACAGACACAAAGACTGGGTAAGATATAGAAAGAGCTGGAAGTGGAAGATTATATATTTAAGTAAATCTATTCCACATCGTTGATATGAATAGGAGAGTATGGTGTTTTTCATTTCCAAAAATATATCTAGGGATGATGCAGTCAGCACAGCCATAAATCTGCCTGTCGTAAAGGTTATGGGTTCAAATTCCACTTGAGATGTCTCATTTATAAAGTGGATTTTTTCAGGAGATTCTTGAGAATTACATGTTGACTGCCTGCACCGGGCACTAAGCATACAAAGAGAATGAATATTTGTTCACTGTGTGCTTATTATGTCAGTTATGACGTCTTCATGCTCCTCACGTGCTGGCATGGGTCACCCAGAAGGGTCGGGGTTTCATTTAAATGTAACTCGTATATGGTGTTCACATGCACTTAACATTTGACTTAACTTTTCAATGTGTCCATGCTACCTTGTATTGATGTGAAACATGGAAATCTACACAAGAAAGAGGCACTAAATCACATTTGAAAACAAGTGGCTTTGAGGAATTTTGAATACAACGGGCAGACATTAAAACAAGCAATTCACTGAAGATGAATAAATAAATCAAGAATTTGTTCAGGTTTTTGTAAGAAGATGCAAGAATTACATCAACCATGTACTTAGAATTACATCAACCATGTACTTAGAATTACATCAACCATGTACTTAGAATTACATCAACCATGTACTTAGAATTACATCAACCATGTACTTAGAATTACATCAACCATGTACTTAAAATTACATCAACCATGTACTTAGAATTACATCAACCATGTACTTAGAATTACATCAACCATGTACTTAGAATGGATGAAAACAAACTTCATAAACAGACCTTCATGTACGAGGCGTGTTCAAATGAAAACGGGACTTGTTACACCACGCGTGATAGAGCGCACTGATATTGATGACATTTTGCACTAGTAATGAGTATCCAATAATTTACATACGGTCACGTGTTCATCTTCCCAGCATGCATATGTGCTGCAGAAGACTGTTAACAATATGGCGGGTGTGATTCCGAACCCATCCAAAGTGAATCAGCGTGCTGTGATCCAGTTTCTTTCATTTGAAGGATGTCAAGCAGTAGACATTCATCGGAGAATGAAGGCAGCATATGGTGACAAATGTTTGTCGAGGACCAGAGTGATGGAGTGGGTGCGTATGTTTAAAGACGGACGTGAGTTAACGGCAGATCTTGCACGGCCAGGTCAGGCGCATATTGTTGCAACAGAAGAAGCCATAGCCGTGCTTGATAAAGCAGTACTGACTGACCGTCGTCGGTGCATTCGTTCGCTTGCAGAAGAATTCAGTGATTCTTCTCCTCGACAACGCTCGTCCGCACGTCGCAAAAATTGTGCAGGAAACATTGGCAAAGAAGAATTGGGAAGTTCTTCATCACCCAGCCTATAGTCCCGATTTATCCCCGTGTGATTTCCATTTGTTCGGACCGTTGAAGAAAGCACTAAAGGGACAGCGATTCAACAGCGACGCAGACGTGAAGACAGCGGTGACCACATGGTTCAGAGAACAGCCACGCAACTTTTTCTCGGACAGCATTCGACGTCTACCTAATCAGTGGGATGCTTGCCTAAATGCATACGGAGATTTTTTCTGATGAACCCAGGTGCATTCTTATTCACAAGTGGTTGCTTTGTTCAATTCCGTTGAAAATATTAAATTGCGTATGATACTTTTTAAATAAATCCACAAGTCCCGTTTTCATTTGAACACGCCTCGTAGATGGTAAAAGAAAAGTACGGTTACCAAAAGAAACTTTATGCAAAACAGAGAAAGTTCAATATCAAACATAAGTAATACACAAATTTAATATGCAAGATCATATATACATGCAATATATTATTTTAATTTACAAATATTGGGTTTTCCTTCTATGTTTATTTGAAGTTCTATGGCTGAACTACTTGTTATAGGTCAATCATTGAATTATTGTAAACCTTCCACAAGAATGAATACAAAAATACAGAATTCTTTAACACAAAGAGGGTTTGTTTTTTTTAAACTACATTATTTCAATTATCCTCAAATAAACTGCATTCATCAAAAACATGTGCAATAAATATCAAAAAATAATCCACAATGGTTGTATAATTATGATCATGTTCCTAAATTATGTCAATTCCCATTCACTGTAAAAACATGGTGTCATGGTTTACAAATAGCCTGACTACAGCATGACTGCTGATAATGATTTCCTGTGGTTGAGTGAACCTGGGAGCCATTTGTAACTGACATAAATTCCAGCTACCTTGTGAATTGAACCATGTATGCTAACCACTAACTTGTGAATTGAACAATGTATGCTAAACACTAAATTTGAAATATAACAAGACAGTGGAATCTCTCTTTAGCACGTAAGTTTATATAAAATTTCCCTATGTAACAACACTTTTCAAAATCCCCAATTATTTTTATTCTTTACTTCATATATTGTACACATAATTTTCCTGTTATTACATACATATTTCATCGGCCAGGCCGGACCATGTTGTTATTAGCTTGTGACTTCAGTTTTGTCCCTGTATTGATAATAGAGAAGTAACTGTGATTACACATTATAGCTTTGGAAGCCATGACAGGGTTATCTGAACCAAGATCTTCAATATTTCTGACAGTCAAAGATAAACTAAAAATGTCTAGTTATCAATGTGCCTATTTAGGTGAGGTATGTGCCTTTCAAACATGGACACAAGTTCAATGTGGCTATATCAGAGCTGTGACCATCAAAAATAATGCATGCTATGGTTTGGTGAACCACAACCTCAGATATATGCTGCTATATGTATATACGGTATATACATTTTTTCATTTCACTATAGCACTAAAATATGCTGATTAAACAAAACTGGAAGAAATTTGCACCTTTGAGATATGGATGTACAGAAATATTGAATTATATTTCACAAAAAGAAAAACTTTTTTCACAATGTTTTATAACATGCAGATGTGTTCCAAACCAATCTTTATCACAAAAAAAAACTGGAGTGATCACACACCTGCGGTGACATCATATTTACATTTCTTTTAGTGGTATATGGTCCACCTATAATGACTGACTTGTTAACTAATACTGTTAAACAGATTCACGAATATTACTGTCCATTGGTGCAATTGAAGTACTACTAAAGTCTAATTCATATTCATAGAATCTTATACTGGTCAGCACCTTTGACCCACCATGATTTCTTAACTGTCATATTAATATTTTGAGGCCATGTACCAGCAAGAAACAAACAATTTTCTGTACACCAATAGCTGATCTATTTGCTGCATCTAAGATTCAATTGCATCACATGTTAATTTGAACAAATATGAATACAGTACAAAATTATACACACAAACTTTTAGATTCAACAAGCAGTTGTAATTTATTGTAAGTCATTTTTGTTATCACACACATTAATGAGCACAGCAGACAAAACTCTCATGTCACTGTCCATCGGGCGAATGTGACATATATAACTATACTGCAATACCTAACGTACAGAAACTCATACAACCATTTATTCAGTTTAGACACATTCAAGAAAAAAAATAATAAACAAATGTAAAAGTTCTGAACAAATCAAGAGTGAAGAGGAATTATTGATGAAATAGCCAAATAAGCATCATTGAGACATAATTAATAATTGACTAATTCATTGAGTCTTGAAAGACAATTGAGTTAGCATCCAATTGGAGATTTGATTAGAATCTACTTTCTTTGTTCCCATCTAGTGTCAGTCATCTGTTTCAATCTAGCTTCTCGTTTTAAGACCCTCCTGTATAACCTGCTTCCAGCTAGATCTGCCTTTAGCAAGAACTGGTATCCATGTTTTCAGATCCATCGTTTAAATCTTTATAATCAAGAAATGGTTGTGCATTGGTTATTTTTCCAGAAACCAATTCTCCATACAAAGAGAAATAACACTAGTGTGAACCACACTAGAAAGAAATATTTGCAAGCAAAAGATAACGGTTATAATTGGGAGGGAAACATTGAGATAGACAATGTAAGATTTGGTAGAATGTGTCACCTTAGCCACAGAAAATATATGGAAATATATTACAGTTGAACTTAGATGTGGACATGGTATCTGTTTGTTTAGCAAATCATTCCCCAAAATTCCCACTGAATCACTTGTCAATGAATAATATAATATAGAAATATCGAGGATTTATTCTTGAAGAAAAATCATGCAGCTAATGGGACTTGAACCAGGTCTGCTCAGATAGTACCTACTTGCCTCACAACTTGAGTGAACACATTTTTCTGTCTTCGACAACACCGCATACCTAACAAGATGGATTTACTCAAAACTTTTCATGTGTATATTCCCATGCTACTATGAATATGGACCGGTCGAACAACACACAGACACAACATCACACACTGCACAGGTATGTAAATTCCTTGAGACCCACAAACATTATAACATCAGCCCATGTCAGAAGACATCAGTGCACCAAGGAGTAATTACCGTTAAATTCCGTGTATAACCCGAGAATTTTTGGACAATAAACAGAGATGACTTCATACTCTTCGTCTTATAATCGAGTAACATCAAATTTAAAAAAAAAATTACGTCCAAATCACAGTAAAAAAGGAGAAAAACACTTTAAAAAAAATGCCAGTGACAACTCACATGTCCCGATATATTAAGCCAGGATAAAATGACTAGGGCTCTTCAACAATCTAGAGCGTACTACCATACTGCTAAGCCTCTAATTACATTAATTTCTATATATCATACAATATTTCCTTCGAAACCTCCGATATTTCTTGATAAAACTCACTTACTAGGTCTATATCGTTATTTCCGACATGCCATGCCCGCCATTTTTACTGAGCTTAATTTCCCCGGAAATGCTATTTTTAGCAATGGGTATTACCGTTTTTTATATATTGACCAAAATACGGTAATGGTCTGTGAAAAAACGAAATATGGTAGCCTAAGCTGATCTACCAGTAACACATGTTTATCATCAAGGCCCAGTCTTGTTTGTGTAGGGAAACACCGACTACCAGTAGTCTAAACACTGTCACACACTTTCATTTTGGGTAAAGCAAATGTTACAACAGTTACTGACCGTCTACTAGGCTATAAGACCTGTGTACAGAAAATGTAAAAACACATCAAAGGCAGATTTTGAGTATTTCCGTGCATGTGCTGGTCGGCCTTGCCAATTTTTAACATGCGACTCCAAGTATATAAATAGGGACCAAGACAATAATCAGAAACATAAAGAATGAAGTCCTAATTAATTCTGTACAGAGGTCTTTTTCTACATTCAACGGTCTTGCACAAACATGTAACTGACATCCAAAACTTTGCTACTTAGGCAGTGTTGGGGGGATGGCGGAGAGAAATAAATAGTGAAACTCCTCTGAGCTGTGCCTCATGTTTATATTACTGTATAAGGTAAACATACAGGTCACACAAAGTTCAAACTCGTTGTTAAGTTCAAACTGTTGATTCTGTATCTTTTAAAAACAAAGCCGGGGAATGACTGTCTGCAATATTTTTGTGAGAACTCGGTGGCAAATACCGGTAGTTACATACTGGTACTCTGTATATTCTGTTAATTAGTCCAGCCCACTGAGGCTGAAGTTGGACTACTGGCCCTACCCATTTCAATCGGCTCAACCAATCCACGTTTCCCTCACATTATGTGATGCCATTCAGATAAGTGACTAAAATGTAATCTTTCTTTATAGAAGATTTGAAATGGGTTCCAAATCACAACACATCATAGGCATTTTGTAGTAAAATTGCACCGTAATTGATTCCCTCCCCCAACCACTGTACATTTAGTGGAAGAAGAGATCAATTTCACAATCCTCTGTTATGTTTATTTTATTACCGTATTCTCCCCACATGGTAAACATAACCAGGAACAAAGTTCAAACTCTTCTGTATCTTATAAAAACAAACGTGATCTTGCTGTCTTGCCTTTCATCATTTCCCACTTAAACGTCACTGTCAGAAGCCGGTGACATAATAGTTAAGTAGTAATTATTATTCACTAGCGCTGTTCCGCGTCATAACGTCCAGACACCCAACACAGACAATTCATTCAGGAAAAACTTTGTTCCCCAAAGTCTCGCCACCTCATAAACCGTCTATAGTCATGGATAGGGAAGTCAGCCTACCGGGTATTCATTATTTTCGGATATATTGATCCAGAATACAGTAGCCACCGGGGTTTCATTCCTTGATTCATTCAAGTTACATGAGTGAAGCAAATGAAAGGAATGCTATTTTCTTAGAGTTGCAAAAGTTTGTGTTAATTTCCATTTAGCATGTCGGTTCTTTCTTATGATGATGAAGTTCATTATTGCCGGCTTTGTTAAGTTGGGGATGTCGGTCTATAGTCGGACTTTCGACTTTCTCCACTTTTGGGAAGGGATAGTTAGGTTATCGGCCTACAATCGGATGGGTTTATATTCAGAATTTAACGGTAGGTATACTTGTAAACATAAATTATTAAAGTAAAACATAAGTTGTTTCAGATGTGACATGGATAAGTTGTTTCAGATGTGACATCCGCCGAAGACGGATGTGTCGTCCACTGGCGCAAATAAAACGGCGACACAACGCATTTCCATTCTCTGGATTACATCCTGCTGGAAATCTATTAGGACCATGGTCCTGCTGTAAGGGAGATCCAGCGGGAGTTTGAGAATGAATGAAGAAGAAGAAGAAGATGTGACATGGATAAGTTGTTTCAGATGTGACATGGATAAGTTGTTCCAGATGTGATATGGATAAGTTGTTTCAGATGTGACATGGATAAGTTGTTTCAGATGTGACATGGATAAGTTGTTTCAGATGTGACATGGATAAGTTGTTTCAGATGTGACATGGATAAGTTGTTTCAGATGTGACATGGATAAGTTGTTTCAGATGTGACATGGATAAATGATAAATATAATATAGAAGCATAAAGGATTTATTATTAAAGAAAAATCATAATGCAGCAAATGGGATGTGAACCAGATCTGCTCAGATGGCAGTGTGTGTGTTGTTCTTGTTGTTTGTGTGTCATTCGACTGGTCCATATTCACAGTAGCTTTGAAATATGCACGTTAAAAATCTGGACTAATTTCGCATCTTTTTTTGGGATGCTGTGGGGTCGAAGACGGAAAGTGTGTTGACTCAAGTTACGAGGCAGTAAGTATCATGGTTCAAATCCCAATTGCTGTATTATGATTTTTCTTGAATCTCTTGTAGCAGGACAATTATCCTACAGTAATAGATTTTCAGCAGGATGTAGTCCAAAGAATCGTTGGTTATGTTATCTTTTTTATTTGCACATGTGGCCCAAAACATGTGGCTTTAGTGATTGGATATAATATAATAAGCTAAGTGCCACACCAATTCTACTGGATGGTGGATATCTATACTACGCAACATGTTTATCAGCAATGCTTGCACTGCACACATGCCTCTTTCATCAATATGAATGTTACCGATTGTGAACATTACTTGACCTATTTCTCATTGTATGTATCATTGTCAACCTGACCACAGACATCCACTTAATGGCATTATCATGTTTGTCTGTACAGTGATGGCTTTGCCCGTGTTTTGCCAGACCCGAAAGGGGAGCAAAGAATAGCAACACTGTTTACCTTCCACGCATGTCATAAAAGGCGACTAAGGAGGTTATGGGATGGAGTTGGCTGTCCCATCCCATATAGGGTCAGTGACCCAAAGCCATGCTGAAGTCGGATGTGTCAGGCTGAAAAGTGCAGATATCGCAGCAATGCTGTAAACTATGACACAGCGGATTTTGTTCTCTGGACTACATCCTGCTAATATGCAGGAGTTTGAGAACGCAAGCAGAAGAAGAAGTGATAGCTTGAGCTTAAAAACAGGATCAATTCTACGATATTCATAGATATATTCATGGCTGTGTATTCTATATTTACTCATATAAAATGCTATAATTTCTAGGTAAACATCTATTTTCAATTAATTTAAACAAAAGGTATGAAAAAAGGTAACAAGCATTAAAAAACATCCTTCTCTGGCAAATTAATTCTTATATCAAAGAAATCATGACAAATGAAATTACCATAATTTACATATGCACTCTGAATAAATATTTTTTCTAAGAATAAAGATATTTAATTCTGCTTGCAAGTGCTTGCTTATAAAGTCGATTGTTTTCATAGATTGTGATTATTGCTTGAAGCTACCAAGTTCCATGCTATGAGCATAGATTGTGATTATTGCTTGAAGCTACCAAGTTCCATGCTATGAGCATAGATTGTGATTATTGCTTGAAGCTACCAAGTTCCATGCTATGAGCAGTACTTTCGGCAGGTGACATGCTGCTTCGTTGAGAGGTATGGAGTATAAAGGGGTAACCTGTTGTTGTTGCTGATATCCAAATTCTGCTGTGTAGTTCTACTCTTGTCAGCACAATGCCATTCTTAAAAAGTCCAGGTCTACTAAATTAACATATTGAACCATACAGTGAGTTAGTGACTGTTAAGGGTGTCTATAGAAGTTTTTCCTGGCAGTTGAGAGATAAAGGCAGTTAATAAGGAGGTGTTCCACTGTTTTGTTGGGATAAGAGCATAATCTACAAATGTATATTTGTTGGGGTTTTATATGGTTTAAATTGCTATTGAAAGGAGTAACCTGAGTACAATGAAGTATATCCTCTATGCCTTTTGAAACCCCTCCCTGGATCAAACATTAAGAAAACATGACAATTCACAGACTCCCATAATTCACATGTATATATCTCAGAAGAATGTATTAAGAAAACATTTTCTCTTCAATGGGTTTAGCCAACCAAATACCACAATTAGTTTTTTTTAATTTCTCAATCATGGCTTCCTTTGATTTGACAAACTTGGTGCTCAATCTCTTAGCTTGGGAGTATGTGGATGCATTGAGATATTCTTGTTGTCCCAGTGTCTGACAAATTTGGTGGAAACAATCAAACATGAACTTCTTGCATAGTCTGGAAGCTTGTGACTGTTCAGTTTTGTCCCTGTATTGATAAAAGAGAAGTAACTGTGATTACACATTATAGATTTGTAAGTCATGACAGGGTTATCTTCACTATTTCTGACAGTCAAAGATGAACTAAACATGTCTAGCTCTGATACAACGAAATTAGTCTCACATCCGCAGTTGAAAGGAGTGTAATCTCTGTACAAATTAAATGATTGAAACCAGTAGTTGTCAACATAGACACCTTTTGGGTGGGAGGGCCCAACAGAGACGTAAGGGAGCCATGGGGGAAAATTTTGAAATTGAGAAACCACAAAAAGATAACTGTTTAAACTTTACCGCGTTGTGAGTATAAAACCACTTCTTGGTGTACTCCGCTTCCATGGTTTACATTTGGCTTTTTCTTTTGGAGAAAAAAAGTGGCAGCACGGAGCCATTAAATATAGCCTCGTTCCCAGGTCGATTGATAGAATTGGTTGAAAGACTGGCAGAATGTTAGCAGTTTTGAAAGTTTCAGTTGTCCTGTTATAATTTTCTAGATGTAGTTGAAATGGAAGCCATTTGAATGAAATTCTGGTATCTACTATTCAAGATTGGATCTAGAAGGTTAGTGACATCTAAGTGTTTGATTGATTTAGTGAGTTTGGTTATGAAATAGCAAATAGGTTTATAAATTTCTTAAAGAAAATATCCATCAGACAAGAGCAAATGTCAGTAATTTCTAAAAACATTTTGGTGGAGCATTCTGTCAACTTCATTGTGCATTGGTTAAAAAAAACATCCGATGTGCAGGAAGGATTTTAGTTTACGTAATTTGTATTTGGTGTAGTGAAGATTAACCTTAAGCACGCTCTTGTTAACTCCGATCGACAAAAATGTTAATGCTGCTTGTCAACCCATGTCGAGTACATTCATTCAATGATATATTGTGTTAAATAGACATACCACAGCCTGATTGGTCCATGTACATACTCTATTAATGTCTCATTATGTGCTACATTCTCAATTAATATGTCTCATTATGTGCTACATTCTCAATCAATATGTCTCATTATGTGCTACATTCTCAATTAATATGTCTCATTATGTGCTACATTCTCAATTAATATGTCTCTTGATATGCTTAGGTACATTTGAGAGACTCCATCTTTCAACTTTAGAGTCACTTCACGTGGGAGTATGAATTTTTAGAGTTAAGGACTGGGCAGGATTAAGATTATGTTAAGGACTGGGCAGGATTAATATTATGTGAAGGACTGGGCAGGATTAATATTATGTGAAGGACTGGGCAGGATTAAGATTATGTTAAGGACTGCGCAGGATTAAGATTATGTTAAGGACTGGGCAGGATTAAGATTATGTTAAGGACTGGGCAGGATTAAGATTATGTTAAGGACTGGGCAGGATTAAGATTATGTTAAGGACTGGGCAGGATTAAGATTATGTTAAGGACTGGGCAGGATTAAGATTATGTTAAGGACTGGGCAGGATTAAGATTATGTTAAGGACTGGGCAGGATTAAGATTATGTTAAGGACTGGGCAGGATTAAGATTATGTTAAGGACTGGGCAGGATTAAGATTATGTTAAGGACTGGGCAGGATTAAGATTATGTTAAGGACTGGGCAGGATTATGTTAAGGACTGGACAGGATTAAGATTATGTTAAGGACTGGGCAGGATTAAGATTATGTTAAGGACTGGGCAGGATTAAGATTATGTTGAGGACTGGGCAGGATTAAAATTATGTTAAGGACTGAGCAGGATTAAGATTATGTTAAGGACTGGGCAGGATTAAGATTATGTTAAGGACTGGGCAGGATTAAGATTATGTTAAGGACTGGGCAGGATTAAGATTATGTTAAGGACTGGGCAGGATTAAGATTATGTTAAGGACTGCGCATGATTAAGATTATGTTAAGGGCTGGGCAGGATTAAGATTATGTTAAGGACTGGGCAGGATTAAGATTATACTCAAACAAGAGAATAACAACTGAGAGACATGGACAATTTTGGTGTTGTTTTTTCCAAAGTGGCACCCCTACAAATCTCAAGGGTTATGGGATTAACATTTAAACCCCTATCTCTGCGACATGGGCTGATCTTGATGGGGAACAATATACAAAAGTTGTGATAATTAACCAACTAACCCAGTATAACAAATGCCTTGGCATCCATCAACTATCTCAGGTTTGTCATCTTCCACCATCCAATTGATACTGTATGATTTGGTTTTCTGGGTCTCTCTTGTAGCATCGCACGCTGTCACACGGCCTAGAATCGGGTGGTTCAAATGATAAGGAGGAGGAAGTTGTCTGTCTAGGGATGGCTCACCACGATTTAACCTGCAGCATACAGCTCGACTCAGGTGACCAGCATCAAATAGAAATCCTGCATTAAAAGATGTCAACATTAATGAAGTTTTTCATTCAAATAAATTAAACATGCCTAATTTGGATAAGCTAATGAACCAAATTATGACCAAATGATAGTCAAACAAAGTTACAACTATTCAGAAACTATATTTTTCCAGCTGCAACATATAGTTGTGGACAGTGACATCTGCAATGGAAAAGAAAATTTTGGCATTTGAAATGAAATGATACACAAAGGTCATAAGAATATCAAAGGACAGACATACTCAAAGACCTGAACATAGAAGAAGACAGGCTCCTCAAATGAATACAACATCCATCATTTGTAGTATACCCATGACTGCTCTAATTAACTCAGCTTTGTCTTTTCTTGTCAATTTTCCATCCAATATAGCTTTATCCACCAACGGATTAGCTCTTTTGTTCCAGAAAGCATAAATGTCCATATCCAACAGGCAATCTCTAATCAACTTCAGCACATCCAACATATCCATTGTTGGTTGTCCCTTTTTTATTGCTCGCTATGTATCTCAACCATACAATAGCACTAATTTAACATTTCTATTTTATCATTTATTTTTATTTCCATTAATTAAAGTCCCCAATTACATGTTTGCTCTTATCTGGATACTCTAGTATGTCCTTCCAATGTTGCTGCCAAAATATGCATGAGATGCTACCTCCGGTTAGGGTTGTTTCATCTAGTGTAATATGGTTTCCTAAAGCAGCATTTATTCTCATAATAACTTTTGTTTATATTAGATAAGACTATCTTAGATCTGACATGTTATATAGACCATTCATTTTGTCAACATGTTATTGTAGAACAGCAATGCAAGTTTTTTTTTATAATGTAGGTTCTCTGTCAACTGGGTTCAAATCCATCCACAGGAAATTGTGCATCAGGATCATTCAGACAACAATGGTAAACTACTGAAGATAAACACTGCAAAGAAAATGCTGGGTTGATGACTACACCCTGAATAGTACATGCTACCAATTTTTGTTAGGTCCTCTGTTTCTGAAATTTCAATGGATTTCTTTTTTGGCATCTGCTATTGTTGGTTTACGAATGCAGTCTTTAGCTGGCAAATTTGACTATATTTAAGCTATGTAGTCATATGGACAATGTGGTCATATTGTCAGCATGGTCAATATAGATACCTCCAAATTGGTTGAGAAGTTTAATTTTGAGAGATTAAATATGCTTGAAATAGTTCAGGGAATTGGTAAAAGAGGATGATTAAGGGGTTGAATGAAGAAGATATATAATCAATGGGTTACGGGAACTGTCAGCATACATTCCAATTACCATCTGATGAAACAGACAGACATAAGTCTATAGGAAGCATGATGATGATGATGATGATGCAGGAATACCTTTAGCTGTGAGCACATAGCTCTTCACAGTCCATATCCTTTCTGACAAAGTTCACTGTCTCAAAGACATGGTTGTTAGCCAAATTATTGATGTTCGTTTCACCTCCGAAGGGAGACATTCCAGTCCAGCAGTATCCCAGGATTGTTACCATTGGTTCAGAAAATCAATAACCATTATTTTCACTGTTTTTTCATGATATTAAATTTAAACACGTTAAAAATAATAAAAGCTTGAAATACCAAGAGTTATAGAATTCAGATACACAGGATCCAGGAAATTAGCCAGCAGTGCCCCCTGTAGGCCGACAACATTCCAGCGGCATATCTTGTCGCTGCATGACATGGTGCGGAGTCGTTCCCCCCTTACAATTCCATCCCAAGTCTGGACAGGTTTATCTGCATCAACAGGTATTGTACCTTCACCTAGAATTAAAGTATCAATATTGTAAACCATGTATCGCAAATGTTCAATCAAGCGCATCCGACTTCAGCTTGGCTTATGGTTCACTTATATCTTCTGAGCTATTTTGACCTTTTATGAGATAGAACAATTAACTCCTCCCCCCCCCCAACCTCCTCAGTTGTCTCTTACAACATGCATATTAGGTCACTGTGCTGGTGTTCTTTGCTCCACTTTATGGCCTAGACAACAAATGGGCATGATTACGATTTCAGAATGAATGTAAAAATCAATGTCAAGATAGTTTTCTCTTTAAACAGGAAACAAAATTAACATATACCCTTCAATGAATATGTCAAATTAGTTTTCTCATTAAACAAGATAAAAAATCAACATATAGCCCTGCAAAAACATTTGGATTGCTTTTTGGTAGTGTGATTTCAAAAGTAATGACAAAATAACATTTCTCAATATAGCATGGCAAGATTATCATTTACAATCAACACAATATTTCAGTAAGTGCAGTAGTATCCCAAGATCATCACATCCTGCCTGGCGGATTTGTTTCAGAACCCCAGGAATTGTGAGAGATTAGCTCTTACTTCTTATGTGCACTGGGGTGGTTTTCCTGAGCTTTCTTTCATACCCAGCAGACTTCAGCTTTCGGCTTAGTGCATTGCCTATTGAAGGAGTCTTCTACTCAGAGGGGGTCTATAATTGTATAGATGACATGCTACAAAGTTCCCATAAGAGATCCTCAATATAATGGTATGTTTTCTGTTTTACTAAGGTTTTCTGTTGCATGGGTGGTATGTCTAGTGGGCCATTGGTGAGACCCACAGAGGCAACCACATACATGTATCAAGAGGGTAGCATACACTTCTGGGCCAACTAGTTCATCAATCTTTTGTCAGATCTGTTGATCAACCTGAAGCAATGGTACACCTAGCATTCCCTGGCACCTAGGAGTCAGTCAATGGTACACCTAGCATTCCCTGGCACCTAGGAGTCAGTCAATGGTACACCTAGCATTCCCTGGCACCTAGGAGTCAGTCAATGGTACACCTAGCATTCCCTGGCACCTAGGAGTCGGTCAATGGTACACCTAGCATTCCCTGGCACCTAGGAGTCGGTCAATGGTACACCTAGCATTCCCTGGCACCTAGGAGTCGGTCAATGGTACACCTAGCATTCCCTGGCACCTAGGAGTCAGTCAATGGTACACCTAGCATTCCCTGGCACCTAGGAGTCAGTCAATGGTACACCTAGCATTCCCTGGCACCTAGGAGTCAGTCAATGGTACACCTAGCATTCCCTGGCACCTAGGAGTCGGTCAATGGTACACCTAGCATTCCCTGGCACCTAGGAGTCAGTCAATGGTACACCTAGCATTCCCTGGCACCTAGGAGTCGGTCAATGGTACACCTAGCATTCCCTGGCACCTAGGAGTCGGTCAATGAAGGACAAATGTGCAATGTCTGCTGACCTGCATCTCTCCATCATCCATGGGGATTATTTGATAGAAGACAAAAGTCAGAATTTGAGAAAGGTTGTGACAGTGAAGATTTCTTCACATGTGACTGTCAGCTTATCCCACAATTTTCCTGAGTCACCTCCTATGACATTCCTGGAAAGAAGACAGCTGCCCTATTCTTTGTACCCAGAACTAGACGACCAGCCCCAGTTGACACACAGGCATTCTAATATGATATATAAATGAACACAACAGAAGATGCATTATGTAATTTTCTTCTATTTCTGCGATCATTCTCAAACTCCTGCAGATTAGCAGAATATACTCCAGAGAATGAAATGTGCTGTGTCATGGCATACAACTTTCCTGCGATATATACACTTTTCAGCCAGACACATTCAATTTCAGCATAGCTTCTAGATCACTTTCATCCTATATGGGATGGGACAGCCAACTCCACCCCACAACCTCCTTAGTCACCTCTTATGACATGCATGCAAGGTAAACAGTGATATTATTCTTTGCTCTCATTTCAGGCCCATCAACACATGGGCGATGCCATTTTCTAACACATCACATGACATGAGACCCAAAAAATATCTAAACATAAATAAACATAAAACATTTCGTATTTATTTGTGTTTTCTCGCAATTACCTTAATGAAAAAGAAAAAAAGCACCAGCTCACCTCCTTCCATTTTAGTTCGCAGTACCCCCTGAACATTTGTTTCAAATGTTGGTCTGTGATTAGTACAGGAGTCGGTTAACGCAACATTGTTGGATTCTACATCTCTGGGAGAAGGTAGAGAAATACTTTATACGCATTCATATTTTTTTTTTAAATATATGATTCAGAGAACAAGTCATAACAAATGATTATACACATTCTTCTTCTTCTTCTGCGTTTGTTCTTAAACTCCTGTCAGTTAGCAGGATGTTGTCTGAAGAACAGAATGTATTGTATCATAGTTTACTGCATAACCTGTATCTTCAGGTCTGGCACATCTGATTTCAGCAAGTATTTTGGGTCAATTTGACCTATGGTATGGGACTACCAACTGTATTACTAAATCTTCTCATTCATCTCTTATGACATGAATGGCAGATCAGAGACTTTACTTCCCTTTCAAAATATCACTAATAATATGCCAAGTATTACTTCTTCAACGTTCACTCTCAAACTTTCGCTGAATCTCTCTTACAGCAGGACAATGGTCCTACTAGATTTCCAGTAGGATGTAGTCCAGAGAATGGAAATGTGTTATATCGTAGTTTTATTTGCGCCAACAAATCTGTCTTCAGCAGGGCTAAGTATTGACCTACCTTGGAGAGAAAAGAGCTCCATCTCCACACGGGGCTGTAGAAATATACAGATGAAATGTGATTGACTCTTTTATCCTAAGTTTGCCTGTGGGGGATTTCTCAAACAAAGGATGTTCCTTTTTTCTGTCATAAGACTTCAGCTGAGAATAAAGAAACCTGAGGAGACAAATAAATATTGAACATTGATCAGTTATACAGATCTGCTTAGCCTAACCTCATTCTTACAAATAACTATGCATACTCTCATAAGAGATTCTATTTCTGAACAAAATTCAGCCATGATGCTTATGAAAATGTATTTTCTAGATGAAATTATTTGTTTCATGTACCTCATAAATCCTCGACGAGTAATTATTTCAGCATGACAGTCATTGATTGTGAGACCCTTCAGGCTTAGTTTGTCTCCTGTGATGCAACGATTGCCTGTGAAAAAATTATTTTACTAATTCATTTCAAACTCAATACTGGGGAATCTAGCATACAACTAAAAGTCCATGAAACATTCAGCAAATATTGGCATAAGTGCTTCTATGACTAATTCACCCAGAAGTGTGTGTTGTACTCCTGACAGGATTTGGTAATCCTGGGGTATTGAGGTGTGGGAATGTCTCCTTTCTGAGACTAAACATGCATCCATAGACCCTCTTTACACATCCATGCCTTTGACACCTTATAAGAATGCTGGTGTCATCTCAGGTACACAACTGAGAAGGATCTGTATTTCTGTCGGAAAAGCTATGGGCTGTCAAGAGCTACCTGCACACGGTTAAAAGGATTTTCCATCATCATTATGGCTAGCGGAGACTGTGCCTACCTCCCCCAACCTAAACCAATAGCACCCAGTCACCTACCTAGTCATTGGATAGCACAGTCATCTATCTAGTCACTGAATAGCACTCAGTCATCTACCTAGTCACTGGATAGCACTCAGTCATCTATCTAGTCAGTGAATAGCACCCAGTCATCTATCTAGTCACTGGATAGCACTCAGTCATCTACCTAGTCACTGGATAGCACCCAGTCATCTACCTAATCACTGGATAGCACTCAGTCATCTATCTAGTCACTGAATAGCACTCAGTCATCTACCTAGTCACTGAATAGCACCCAGTCATCTATCTAGTCACTGGATAACACTCAGTCATCTACCTAGTCACTGAATAGCACCCAGTCATCTACCTGGTCACTGGATAGCACCCAGTCATCTATCTAGTCACTGGATAGCACCCAGTCATCTACCTAGTCACTGGATAGCACCCAGTCATCTATCTAGTCACTGGATAGCACCCAGTCATCTACCTAGTCACTGGATAGCACTCAGTCATCTACCTAGTCACTGGATAGCACCCAGTCATCTACCTAATCACTGGATAGCACTCAGTCATCTATCTAGTCACTGGATAGCACTCAGTCATCTACCTAGTCACTGGATAGCACTCAGTCATCTACCTAGTCACTGGATAGCACCCAGTCATCTACCTAATCACTGGATAGCACTCAGTCATTTATCTAGTCACTGAATAGCACTCAGTCATCTACCTAGTCACTGGATAGCACTCAGTCATCTACCTAGTCACTGGATAGCACCCAGTCATCTACCTAATCACTGGATAGCACTCAGTCATCTACCTAGTCACTGGATAGCACCCAGTCATCTACCTAATCACTGGATAGCACTCAGTCATCTATCTAGTCACTGAATAGCACTCAGTCATCTACCTAGTCACTGAATAGCACCCAGTCATCTATCTAGTCACTGGATAACACTCAGTCATCTACCTAGTCACTGGATAGCACCCAGTCATCTACCTGGTCACTGGATAGCACCCAGTCATCTATCTAGTCACTGGATAGCACCCAGTCATCTACCTAGTCACTGGATAGCACCCAGTCATCTATCTAGTCACTGGATAGCACCCAGTCATCTACCTAGTCACTGGATAGCACTCAGTCATCTACCTAGTCACTGGATAGCACCCAGTCATCTACCTAATCACTGGATAGCACTCAGTCATCTATCTAGTCACTGGATAGCACTCAGTCATCTACCTAGTCACTGGATAGCACTCAGTCATCTACCTAGTCACTGAATAGCACCCAGTCATCTACCTAGTCACTGGATAGCACCCAGTCATCTACCTAGTCACTGGATAGCACCCAGTCATCTACCTAATCACAGAAGAGCACCCATTCATCTACCTAGTCACTGGTTAGCACTCAGTCATCTACCTAGTCACTGGATAGCTAAACATCCAAGAGTGAACAACTAATAAAAAACATCCAAGAGTGAGCAACTAATCTAAATGTTTCCATTTTGGGAATGAAAAGGTCACAACAACCAACCCAGATCTCATGTCAGTTTTAATAAAACCTATTAACACTTTAACCTATAAACCAGACACCAACAGAATACACCACCAATCTCTTGAATGGATACCTACGGGCAAAAGAGCAAGAGGTAGACCAAAAGAAACACTCAGAAGAACAATACTTAGATAAAGTAAAACAACTAATATCCATACTATTCAAGAACTGCACAGAATAGCTTTGAACAGACAGAATTGGAGAGATCTGACCTCTGCCCTATGCGCTAACTTCAGCGCAAAAAGAAAATGAATGAATTAAATGAATTAACACATTCCTCAACAGCAATCCAGAGTGTACTTATCTACCATTACCAAGGGTGCATGCAAATTAATATACATTGACAGCGCCGTCTTTAAAAATCTGTATAAAAATTGATCTACCGCGAAAGAGCTGTGAAACTTTCTATGTGTTGTAACAACTGTTTGCACTTTCTGAATGAATTTGAAGGCTCCAGAGTTATTTCAAGTGCAAAATGCTACTTCTTGAAATGCTTGGCCTAGATTTACATTAATTTCTATGTATCATATAATATTACCTTCGAAATCTCAGATATTTCTTGATAAAAAAATCATCTACGATGTCTATATCTGAATTCCAAATGTGCCATTATTTTTAAACAACATAATTTCCCGGATATGCTATTTTTAGTAACATTATTGCAATGGGTATTGCCGTTTTACTGATCTATTATAATGCTATCGACGATTGTCGAAATTGGTCAGCAAAGTCCTGTAACGGAAATTCAACTATCGTCGAAATTGGACAGGAAAGTGTTAAAAAGTACAGCATGTTCTATTTCAGTAACTACATCAAGGTAGACAAGAACTCTTGCCACCATGTTCACCATGCGGCAGGTCATCTCGCCCAGAACCGTGAACAGATAAGAACATCCATAAAGACATCTGCGACCTGGAAAGAATGTGTCACCTGAACAATTGTATTACTTTTCGTAATTATTACTCTCAGTGAGTTTTAAAAGACAAACTGTATCTAAAATGTTAACATTACAACATTGCAAATTAAAATATAAAATTTTACCAGAACCAATGGCAACTACAGTGCCTGTATCTGCATCATTCATCTTCATGACTAAACCTGCGATGACCTTTCGGCCGACCAGACTTTCAGGTATGACTGCAATTAGCTGGTTAAACTTGTGATGCGTCAATGCTGCAATTTTATCAAACGGTGTCATGCTGGACTCTGGAATGCTCATCTGAGATTGTTGAGGGGAAGACAAGGAATGAATAACTGTACTACACGATACCACAAACATACATATATATGTTGTAGGCAGCCATACCACAAACATACATATATATGTTGTAGGCAGATGTGTCTGGTGTTCATTAGAAACATATTTTAATTTTAAGTATGATGGTTTGATGGACAGAGAGAATAATCAAGCAACTAACTAGATGTCTTTATATTCTTATAAACTTAAGACTGTTGCATTGTGAGCATTCCGTATCTTCTTCTTTTGTTCTCAAGCTCCTGCAGATTGGCATGATGTAGTCCAGCAAAAATAATGTGTTGTGTCATGATTTACAGTTTGACTGCAACATCTGCACCTTTTGACCCTAGACACAGAACTTCAGCATGGCTTCCTTATGGGATGGGACAGCAACCTAAAAAAAACCTTCCTTAATCATTTCTTATAACATGTATGTCACTATTCTTTGCTCCCCTTTTGAGCCCAGGAAACACATGGCTGCTTCCAGATTCTATTGTTTTCCTTTCTTTTTGTACATAAATCTCATAATATTAATATGCAATGTTTATAATTTTATGTTTTATAAGTTCATGATTGTAATGTGAATGATACATTCTTTATTTGCACCTTAGATGATGTGTAACCTATACTCATCACACTAGAATTAGATTGTTGTACTCATCACACTAGAATTAGATTGTTGTACTCATCACACTAGAATTAGATTGTTGTACTCATCACACTAGAATTAGATGACCTGTTGTCATCACACTAGAATTAGATTGCTGTACTCATCACACTAGAATTAGATTGTTGTACTCATCACACTAGAATTAGATTGCTGTACTCATCACACTAGAATTAGATTGTTGTACTCATCACACTAGAATTAGATTGCTGTACTCATCACACTAGAATTAGATTTCTGTACTCATCACACTAGAATTAGATGACCTGTTGTCATCACACTAGAATTAGATGACCTGTTGTCATTACACTAGAATTAGATTGCTGTACTCATCACACTAGAATTAGATTGTTGTACTCATCACACTAGAATTAGATTGTTGTACTCATCACACTAGAATTAGATTGTTGTACTCATCACACTAGAATTAGATTGTTGTACTCATCACACTAGAATTAGATGACCTGTTGTCATCACACTAGAATTAGATTGCTGTACTCATCATACTAGAATTAGATTGTTGTACTCATCACACTAGAATTAGATTGCTGTACTCATCACACTAGAATTAGATTGTTGTACTCATCACACTAGAATTAGATGACCTGTTGTCATCACACTAGAATTAGATTGCTGTACTCATCACACTAGAATTAGATGACCTGTTGTCATCACACTAGAATTAGATTGCTGTACTCATCATACTAGAATTAGATTGTTGTACTCATCACACTAGAATTAGATTGCTGTACTCATCACACTAGAATTAGATTGCTGTACTCATCACACTAGAATTAGATTGCTGTACTCATCACACTAGAATCAGATGACCTGTTGTCATCACACTAGAATTAGATGACCTGTTGTCATCACACTAGAATTAGATGACCTGTTGTCATCACACTAGAATTAGATGACCTGTTGTCATCACATAAAGTATATTAAAGACAGAGGTAAAGGAAGCTATACAACACTTGAACAACAACAAATCATCAGATCTGGATAAGATTACAAAGGAAGAGTTAGAAAAAGCTATTGGAGATTATGGCATTGAAGTTATCACCAAAATGTTAAATGACATCTACAACAGTGGCTATATTCCATCTCATTCGCTAGAGTCAAGTTTCATAGACCTACCAAAGAAACCTGGTGCAGTAGATTGCAAAGATCACAGAACAATCAGTCTTATGAGTCAGATGACCAAGATTCTACTGCGCATAATAATGAGACGTATAAGAGGAAAACTTCAAACCAGAGATAGGAGAAGCACAATGCTGATTCGTAGAAGGAAAAGGCACAAGAATTGCCCTATATATAGTAAGAACTAATGGAGAGGGCCATAGCCGTACAACAAGACCTATGCATGTGCTTATAGATTACAGCAAAAAATTTTACATGCTGAAGCATTCAGAGATTATAAAACTGCTAGAAAATCTTAACGCTGATGGGAAAGATCTAAGAATAGTAAGAAATATGTATTGGAAACAAACAGCTGCGATGAGAGTTAACAACACTATAGGAAGATTTCAAAAGATAGAAATGGGTGTCAGGCAAGGTTGTGTAATGTCACCGGATATTTTCTCCCTGTATACAGAATACATTATGCGAAATATAGAAGATACGCCAGGAATAACAGTGGGAGGATGCCATATAAATAATTTTAGATATGCTGATGACACAGTACTGATCGCAGGAAGTGAACAAGAACTACAAGCCCTGTTTGATAAAGTAGTGAAAGAAAGTGAAAACAAAGGCCTCAGTTTAAACAAGAAGAAAACAGAAATAATGGTTGTATAAAAGAGACATACACCACCAAGATGCAACATAATAATTAATAACACAAAATTAACACAAGTTGAAAAAGTGAAATATCTAGGCACCCTGTTAACATCAGAAGGTAGATGCTCAAGTGAGATACAGAGCCGAACAGCACAAGCCAAATCAGCATTCCAAAATATGAGAACCATTTTGTGCCATGAAACACTATTAATGCAGATCAGAATTCGAGTGCTGAGATGTTATATCGAACCAAGTCTTTTTTATGAATGTGAAGTATGGATTGTAAACACAAAAATTCAACATGAACTGGAGGATACAGAAATGTGGTTTCTGAGAAGAAATATGAAAATACCATGGACAGCCAAGAAAACTAATGCAGATGTTCTCATCAATGCTGGCATAAAAAGATCAATCATATCAAACATTAGGGGCAGACAGCCAAGATTTCTAGGGCATGTGCTGAGAAGAACACGGCTTAAACATTTAATAACCACTGGAAAGATCAAGGGGAGAAGAGACGGGACGACAAAGTAAAAAGTTACTAGATGGGCTAGTATTGTGGCACAGTAGAAGTTCACCAACCGAGCTTATTGACAACACAAGAGACAGAGAGTCGTGGAGAAACATGATCGCCTTCGCCATTCAGCATGACACTTGACTGATTGTTCTCATTACCTGTATGACTTGAAGCTATGATAGAATTAGATGATGAACTGTACTCATCACACTAGATTTTGATGACATGTACTCAAACTAGAATTAGTTAACCTGTACTCATCACACTAGAATGGAGTTAACCTGTACTCACCACACTAGAATTTGATGGCATGTTGTACTGCCCTTCAGCAATAAGTATTCTTATAGCTTGCTCTGCAGCATCTTTCTTTCCATCCTTCTTGTTGCTACTAGTGATACCAGGGAAAACCCTACTACCAAGCACAGCTGCAATAGTAAAACTGCAGAAAGTATCAATAATATGAATTGTAAATTATTATTTAGAAAACATAACTGTTAGTGAATCAAAGAAAATTAGATGACCAAAGAAAAATGGAATAATTTTTCAGCTTTTGTTGTCATACTCCTGCTGGATGGCAGGATGTAGTCCAGAGAATGAAATGTGATGTGTCATGAGCGTTTTTTCTGCCTGCCACTTGAACATTTACCTCCGCACAGTTCCCCATAGAATAATCTCTTAAGAAGGCACTAGTCTGGCACACTTGAAGGCGATGTGGCCAGTCCAGTGGAGTAGGGACCTAGTCAGCAGTGCATGAATGCTTTGCATACGGGGACTTCTGAAGGATTTCCATGTCTGGTACTCGATCCTGCCAATGTACTCCATGAGGTTTCGTGGCACCAAAGGTGAAAAGAATTAGGCTGTCGAGCGTGTCTCGCATAGACAGTCCAGCAAGACGCAGCATAAAGCAGTGTTGGTAGAACCACTGCGCGGTACACGTTCAACTTAGTTGTCAGACTGAGACCACGCCTGATCCAGACGTTGGCACGAAGGCTCCCGAATGCTGCACTGGCACGAGCAATACACAGGGCAATATCATCATCAATTGTCGCAGTTTGTGATAAGGTGCTGCCTAGATATACAAACTTATTGGCAGTATTAAGTTTTTGTCCCTTTACTGTGATCACTGGTTCTGTGTAGGGGACATCTGGCGCTGGTTGATACATTACTAAAGTCTTTGTGGTGCTGATAGTGAGACTGAACGCATCACAGGCTAAAAATAAGAGGTCCATGCTGTCTTGCATGTCTTTCAGACTGGTAGTATTTAATGCACAATCATTGGCGAACAAAACGTCGCGAACAATGTCCATCTTAGTTTTGGTCTTGGCCTTCAATCTACTAAGATTGAATAGTCCTCCGTCAGCTCGAAAACGAAAACATATTCCTGCACTGTTATTCCAGAAGGCATCATTTAACATGGCAGAGAACACCATGCAGAAGAGCATCGGAGCCAGGACGCAACAATGTTTGACACCGTTAGTCACTGGAAAGGGGTTTGAGTATGCGCCGTCATCTTGCACAAAGTGTTTCTCTTTATGAAGAGAGCAGATCAGAGATGTGGTCCCTTCCCAACCTAACTGAATAAAACATCTTTGTTTAGCCTAGGTAGTGTTTCGGACATCATCATCAAGTGGAGTCTCCGCAACGAAGGTTGACTGCAACAGACCTCCAACATCCCGTCTCCTGTCTTGGTGGTGCACTCTTCTAGACTGTAACCTGTCCATCTTATGATGTTACTCTCCCACTTGTATCTCTCGACTTAACCCTTCATTTCGGACAAGGAGGAAAATTGTGGTAGGCCTACTAATTGTGACATCACGGATTTCACCTGATATCGTTTTCCCAGTAGAATTCCAAGAACGAAGGATTTGAATGACTGTTGAAGGTTTTGAATAACTGTTTGTAGGCCCACTGGTACAGGTAATTTTTTTTCTCTGTTACATTTCTACAGCTAAATTTGTTTATAAATATTTTGTTGCACACAAGTCACACCCACTTTAATTTTGCCTGCTCCTATAGAAGTGTCTACCAAAACACTACCTGGTAGACTAGGCCTAGGTTATAAATGTGAGTTACTGGAAGATCTGTGTAGGCTATTTCATTTGGTTTTTTTCACAGACGGTTACCGTATTTTGGTCAATAAATAACATCAGATACTGGTATATTATAATCCTGGGCATTTTATCCTGGCTTGAATATATTGACTAAAACATGCAAGTCACAGGTTTTTGGCTTTATTTGGAGAGTTTTTATTTATGGTTAAGTTTTTTCCCTCTTTTACCGAAATTTGACGTATTTTTACAAAAAAATTGGTTATACTTATTTACCGGTATAGGTCGAGACCCCTAAATAAATTTCAGATTTTTCCCCAAAATTCTCAGTTTATACACGGATGCCTACGGTATATCTGCTGTGACACATATGTTAGATACATCCTTTATAAGAGATGCATGTGGTTGAAAGGAAGATATATTTGAATGAGGTTTTCATTGAATGAGATTATGACTGAATGAAGTTATGACTGAATGATATTATGATTGAAGTTATGATTAAATAAAGCTATCACTAAATGAAGTTATGATTTAATGCAGCTATGATTGAATAAAGTTATGATTTAATTACGACATGATTGAATGAGGACATGATAAAATGAAGCTATTATTGAATGCAATTATGACTGAATCAGGTCATGATTGAATGAAGATATGATTGAATGAGATTGATTGAATGATGCATTTCCCGATTGAATGAAGCTGTTCCTGAATTAAGCTATGATCATACAAAGCTACGCCTGAATCAAGCTATGACTGAATATGACTGATTAAATGAAGAGACTGATCATATGAAGCTATGCCTGAATCAAGCTATGACTGCTTGAATGAAGCAGGCTATAACACATCTCATCAGCTTTGCCCAACTTTAAAATCATGTATCTCAACAGATATATAACGCATTTAATTCAAATTTTGTGTGTGAATTGAAAATGGTGCAGACCCTATGATTTTGTTCATTAAATTGCATTGAATTAGTTTAGATTGTCACTTATTTGTGACAGATTAAAAGTCTTCTTCTTGATTCGTGAGTCACCACACATCTCACATACAAAAATTAAGGTGTTTAAAAATAAAGGTATGTCCCATGGCAGCAACCTGCCGTCAGGGATGAAGATAACTCTTCATGTACTAGGCCGCAAGAATTATTAGGCGTAGTGACCAGAACCCTTCCTTGCTGTCTTTACCTTCCCTAACTCATGTGTCAGGTACTCATTTACAGCTGAGTTGACTAGAGAAATGCTCATGTCAAGTGAGAAATCATAACCCAGATTTATTTTGTCAGGATGTGGTTTCGAACCAGGCTCGCTGTAACCCAGTGATATCAACTAGTCTACCGTGCTCCCCAATGGAGGTGTATACAATCAATTATAGGACATCATTTACACATGATTCGTTTATCACACAATTAGAATGATTTAAGCATGAAAATTTTACTCTAAGGCAAGACAGAAGGGGTTTAAGGTTGTATCTGGTGTAATGACTGAAGTGGTAAAACTTCTTTTCTCGAGACACAATAATTAGTATGCAGACAACGATCAAAGGATGTCATTCATGCACAAAAACTGTATGTGATGCACAAATATACATTATAAATGTGTTGGATATAAATGCACAAAATGACATTAATACGTTTGACAGTTACTCAGATAATTACGTTTGTTTGAGGACACAGCTAGTGAAATGTGCTATAGCGCTATACACACACAAATGATGTTATAACCTACACTGGCTTATGTGATGATATTCTTCTTCTTCTTCGGCGTTCGTTCTCAAACTCCTGCAGATTAGCAGGATGTAGTCCGGAGAACGGTATGCGTTGTGTCATGGTTTACAGCATTGCTGCGATATCTGCGCCTTTCGGCCTGACACATCCGACTTCAGCATAGCTTTGGGTCGCTGACCCTATATGGGATGGGACAGCCAACTCCATCCCATAACCTCCTTAGTCGCCTTTTACGACATGCGTGGAAGGTAAACAGTATTGCTATTCTTTGCTCCCCTTTCGGGCCCCGGCAACACATGGGCGATGTGATGATATAACTTACACTGGCTTATGTGATGGTCCTCTCTGGCTCAAGACTTCTATCCTGGCTGGTGTATGTCTACACTGGCCATACTCCATAAATGCACTAATTGGGTTCTTATTTAAAGCAGCAAAACTCTCTGAACTGATTTGAAGATTCGTAGGGGACTCCTGTTGTATCGGTTGAAACTGTGGGTGTAACTGTTGTCCAGGAAATGGCTGAACATGATAAAAGAACAAACAGAAATTACATTTACTGATCTAGATCATTTTTACTTTTATTCTTCTGCATTCATTCCCAAACTCCTGCAGAATAGCAGGATATAGCTTGAAGGATGGAATGAGTCATGTCATGGTTTACAGCTTGGCTACAATATTTTCATCTTTAAGCCTGACACATCTGACTTCAACATGGCTTCTGGGGGTTCTTTCACTGTCTATGGGATAAGATATTCAACCCTCCCCCTTAAAAACCATCTGAGCCATCACTTACGACATGCATGGCAAGTCGCAGTCTATTCATTTTTTGCTCCATTTAGTGTCTCAAGAACACACTGGTGAATCCATTCCTCAAATCAACTCCACTAACATAAACTTGCAAATAAAATAAGGCATCAAAAGTCAAGGATTGAACTTGGATTTCCCCATATTACTCCATCCCTCTCAAAGAAGCTGAACTCCACCTACCAAGAGCACATAACTAAGTTTTGGAAATAAGAAAGTAAAAATTAAAAATACCGGTACTATGGAAATATGAGAATAAAAATAACCTAAATATCGGAGGATGACAGACAAAAAGGAAATGCCGCAGTAACCATACAAATAGAGGTGAATGCAAATAAAGTAAATAGGTTACTATATCAATATAAAATATAAACAATGAAATATAATATATAATGAAATATAAAGAATATAAACAAAGACTCATTGTTTATATTCGTTATGGTCTTTTGTCCTTAACTGTTTTTGTTGTCTTTAAAGGTCCCAATTGGACCGACACATTGACTGTTGACTTTGTTCCTATTGTTTATTGTTATTTTCTATATTTTATTATTTTATATTGATATAGTAACCTATTTACTGTATTTGCATTCACCGGAAATATGAGAAGTTACTCATCCAGAAAATGCATGATATAAGGAAGATTTGTAATTACAATGTATGTATATATATATATAGAAGTAATAAAATAACTATAGAATCTCTTAGCTAAATCAGGCAATTGTAGTTGGAAGAAATAACTGTTCGTGGCTGTAACCTGGAGGAGACTTGGCTGTAACCTGGAGGAGACTTGGCTGTAACCTGGAGGAGACTTGGCTGTAACCTGGAGGAGACTTGGCTGTAACCTGGAGGAGACTTGGCTGTAACCTGGAGGAGACTTGGCTGTAACCTGGAGGAGACTCAATGGGTGTCAAAAACTAGGAAGTGATGTAGTAGTTGGAAGAAATAACTGTTCATGGCTGTAACCTGGAGGAGACTTGGCTGTAACCTGGAGGAAACTTGGCTGTAACCTGGAGGAGACTTGGCTGTAACCTGGAGGAGACTTGGCTGTAACCTGGAGGAGACTCAATGGGTGTCAAAAACTAGGAAGTGATCTGATACAATAACCAAAAACAGAACTTATTGCCACCGATGTGAAATATGGAGGAAATATGTGGAAGTTAGATTACATCAAAATATAGGGGTGTAGAAAAGGTGTCTATAAGAAATTGAGTTTAATCCAGTAGACTTCATTGTTCCCATAGTGTGGGTGAAGAGAATCTCAGTCATTTTACCACAGAAGCTACTTATTACTGAGAATCTTCTCATTTATACCATGAGAACATTGAAGCCTGCTGGATTAAACACACTTCACACCTTCTTATAGACCCCCTATTTTCTCCTATATATGATATGCTTCACTTATTATTATTAACATCCTACAGACAGGGGAATCTTCTTAACTATGTCATCACCATTATTAGGTGCCATCTAGGCATTAAAGGTTGGCTGCAACGGATCTCTAACATACTATCTCTTGACTTGTTGCATTGTGCTAGACTGTATTTTGTTCATCTCATATTTCCCTTCCACTTGTATCTCTGCTTTCTTCTTGCTTACTGCCCAGCAACTCAATGTAAGATCTTTTAACACGGTATCATATCTTTTAACATGTCTAACAAATTCTTCTTCTGCATTTATTTTCAAGCTCCTGCTGGCTCTCTCTCTCTCTCTCTCTTTTAGCAAGACAATGATCCTATTAAATTTCCAGCAGGACACATCCAGAGAATGTAGTCCAGAGAATGTAGTCCAGAGAATGTAGTCCAGAGAATGTAGTCCAGAGAATGTAGTCCAGAGAATGGAAATGCATTGTATCATTATAATCTGTGCAATATCTCCACATTTAGGCCCAACACATCTGACTTCAAATTTGGCTGGGTCACTTTGAATCCCAATGGGATGGGGCAGATAACCTCAACCAGAAACTCTTTAGTCACCTCTTATGACATTAATGGCTGGTAATGAAGTCACAATGACAGTATGAAGTCACAATGACAGTATGAAGTCACAATGACAGTATGATGTCACAATGACAGTATGAAGTCACAATGACAGTATGCTGTCACAATGACAGTATGATGTCACAATGACAGTATGAAGTCACAATGACAGTATGAAGTCACAATGACAGTATGAAGTCACAATGACAGTATGAAGTCACAATGACAGTATGAAGTCACAATGACAGTATGATGTCGCAATGACAGTATGAAGTCACAATGACAGTATGAAGTCACAATGACAGTATGAAGTCACAATGACAGTATGAAGTCACAATGACAGTATGAAGTCACAATGACAGTATGATGTCACAATGACAGTATGAAGTCACAATGACAGTGAAGTCACAATGACAGTATGATGTCACAATGACAGTATGAAGTCACAATGACAGTGAAGTCACAATGACAGTATGAAGTCACTATGACAGTATGACTATTCTCTTCTCTCAATATTTGGTCCTGGTAATAAACAGGCATTGCTACAAGTCAAATCTCATTATACCAAATTGGTTCGGACCCACAAAATATGTATGTAATAGAAATGTGTAATATACAGTACAAACAATAATGAATAAATGAGGATTGTGAAAAAGTGTTGTTAAATGGGGGAAATGTGTTATACAAGCATGCACTATTGAGAGATTCCACTATACCTCTAACATATAGTGTTTAGTATGTAAAAATGGAGAGATTCCACTATAACATAGTGTTTAGTATGTAAAAATGGAGAGATTCCAATATAACATATAGTGTTTAGTATGTAAAAATGGAGAGGTTCCACTATAACATATAGTGTTTAGTATGTAAAAATGGAGAGATTCCACTATAACATATAGTGTTTAGTATGTAAAAATGGAGAGATTCCACTATAACATAGTGTTTAGTATGTAAAAATGGAGAGATTCCACTATAACATAGTGTTTAATATGTAAAAATGGAGAGATTCCAATATAACATATAGTGTTTAGTATGTAAAAACGGAGAGGTTCCACTATAACATAGTGTTTAGTATGTAAAAATGGAGAGGTTCCAATATAACATATAGTGTTTAGTATGTAAAAATGGAGAGGTTCCACTATAACATATAGTGTTTAGTATGTAAAAATGGAGAGATTCCACTATAACATAGTTTTTAGTATGTAAAAATGGAGAGATTCCACTATAACATATAGTGTTTAGTATGTAAAAATAATACAACTTACCAATAGTGCAACCTTTCCTGTACTGATAGAAAATTTGGGATAGCTGTTTGATCCTCTGGTATCAGGTGTAGAAAGTAGTGCAGGTCGTTTAGGTGACAACTGTTCTTGCCGAGATAAGAGTGATGGCAAAGAGGACATCCTCTGATTCTGGTTTGAAATGCCAATAAAAGCAGGAGTTTCCATTAATGGAATGCTTGTTTTACTGCCTCCTAAAAAATGTTGCCCAGATGAGGAAGACGAATTATGAAGCAATAATGATGGTGGCTGTGATGACATTCTGGCCGAATAACATTGTGGTGTTGACACTGACGGAGCAACAGTTTTGGCAGATTCTGCCGAATATGTGATTTGTTTACTACTTAGCTCATCTGCTCTTAAAGACAGCCACTGCATTTGTTTATTTTCTATAGGAACTATCCCTTGAACTGAAGTCACATGACCAGTCCTACTGTATTCTGAATTATTGTTCTGTCCCTGGGGATAATTTTTAATTCTAGAAATATATTGAGCAGTATTACCGGTATGTAAATTAGAAAATTCTGTTGAGTTTCCATGTCTCTTTGACAATAACAGATGATCAGTGAAGGCAGAACTACTCCGCAGCAATTGATCTGGGTAAGGAGGGGGACCACTGCTGTGCTGCATCAAATCACTACCATCTGATGACAGTTGAAGTTCTGATAAATGGTGTATTCCAGTCTCTGCAAGTTGTACATAGTCATGAGTCAAAGGTGAATAATCAATCCATCTTTTGCTCAGACAAATATCCAGTAATTTCTGCAAATCATCTTGTGGCATGTTCAGTTTTGATGCAAGGATAGTTTTAGTTGTACTCTTACAAGGAAGATCATTTAAAATTTTTAACAATTGTGAATCTAAGGCCATCTGTGCAGCATGAGTATTTGTGTCAGGCGACTCCGATGTGTTAGAATATACACCTGATCCTAACAGAGCATCATCTATCCACACTTCATCATTATTATTCTCTGATGCATTTAATATGTCGATCTCTCTTTTTTTCACAATAGACATTTCACTATTTGAAAATGTCTGCCCAACAGACTTGGCATTATAATTCTGGAAAACATTAACATCTCTGAGATCTGGGTCTCGGATCGATACTACATCAGAAATTCTGAAGTTGAGATCGTATTCATCATCAGAGTACTCGCTGTCATCGCTACAGTCACCGCTAGCAATACTTTCAAATTTCATTGTCATGTTTACTTCTTCAAAAGTGTGCCCACTTGGCACAGAAACTGCTCCATCATCCTGAAGAGTGCCATTATTCATGTCAGAATCATATTCAATACTTGTACAATTCTCATGATTAATAATTGGTAATGTATGTGGATAATTTGGTGAATGCCTGCGATGTAAATCATATACGTCCATACGCTTTCCATGACTCTGCTCCTGCTTGTAAACAAAACAAATCTTTACATTTGTAGTAGCATATCTCGTATATATCTAGAACAGGACTGGGCAACCCTTTTTTCAGTGAGGCGGACCAAATTCAGACACTATTTACCAGGAACTGGCCATATCTGTTACCTGAAGAGTTTTTTTTATAAAACGAGTTATGCTTATCCACGTAAACTCTTTTGTTGCCTCTTATTCTCATCATCAAAAGGAACAGATAGACACTGTCTCCCCAAGTTTCTTTCAGTTCTGAACACATAATCAAGTCACAATTTCAAACATGTGGCCTAACAATTTCATTTTTATCACTATTTAACTGAGTGGCTTTAGCTGGACAGACAGCTTGTGATGAGATATATTGTGCACTCAGAGATCAGTGCATACAGTAATTCTACATCAGTCTGACTGGCTTGTAAAAATAAATTGGAAGGCCAGATTTGGCCCGCAGTTTATATTGTGCCCACTCCTGATCTAGATTATCATTCTGCAACTATCATGTTTGAAATAGCATATTTCTATACTTGGCACATGGTATATAATAACAATTAAATGTAATGCATTCTTCAACATCTATATTTTCTACTGTACAGTGTTATCTAGCAGCATCACTACCAATAACAAATATCTATATTTCTTATGATAGACTGATTAGATTTTGATTTTTTGTTAGGCAAGTGCAACACGTTTCAGTAGTAGAACCTACCAAGTTTCAGTAGAAGAACCTACCAAGTTTCAGTAGTAGAACCTACCAAGTTTCAGTAGTAGAACCTACCAAGTTTCAGTAGTAGAACCTACCAAGTTTCAGTAGATCTCAACATATGCGCCTTTAGTGGCCAGAATAATGTCAAGATGGCATTCCATCTCTTTCCATGAGTTTTGAAGCATCCAAGGTATGGCAGCACAAGTGTCAACTATTCATTGCCAAAGATTATCGAGTCCCTACACCGGAGTTTCAAGGTTGTCACAGAAATCAATCTAAGGGGATCAAATCTAGTCCCATTCAATAGAACCTAATCTTCCTTCCAATCCATCTGTCTGGAAATTGTTGATGACGATAGTTGCTTACTACAATAGCACAGTGTGGAGGTGCTTCAACTTGCTGGAATAGCACAGTGTGGAGGTGCTTCAACTTGCTGGAATAGCACAGTGTGGAGGTGCTTCAACTTGCTGGAATAGCACAGTGTGGAGGTGCTTCAACTTGCTGGAATAGCACAGTGTGGAGGTGCTTCAACTTGCTGGAATAGCACAGTGTGGAGGTGCTTCAACTTGCTGGAATAGCACAGTGTGGAGGTGCTTCAACTTGCTGGAATAGCAGTGTGGAGGTGTTGCAACTTGCTGGAATAGCACAGTGTGGAGGTGCTTCAACTTGCTGGAATAGCACAGTGTGGAGGTGCTTCAACTTGCTGGAATAGCAGTGTGGAGGTGCTGCAACTTGCTGGAATAGCACAGTGTGGAGGTGCTTCAACTTGCTGGAATAGCAGTGTGGAGGTGCTTCTACTTGCTGGAATAGCACAGTGTGGAGGTGCTGCATCTTGCTGGAATATGAAAACTTTATGTCTCCTATGAACTGTCAAAATTTTGCAGTTATCTAGGTATGTTGCTCCTATGACTGTGGCTTCAGCGAAGAAGAATGGCCAAATTACAAATCTCACTCATGCTCCATGTGGGTTTTCATTTTCCCATATCCTAAATTTATGCCTGTGAACTTTGCCATAAGTGTTAAAGGTCTGTTTTCTAGTCTACCATGAACCCAACCACTTTCATGATACACATTATCACATTCTGCGGCTGCTCATCAAGTCTGTGATATCCGCATGCAAATTATCCGACAACTTTTAAATTTTCTTCACTGCTCCTACAAATTAAATAATATCTATAGGAGATAACCATAAACAAAACTGTTCCAGCTTATACGCATGAGGAAATATTGACATTTTTTATTGGTAGTGATTCTGCCAGGCACACATTATATTAAATATATGTTCCATTTTTTTTCTTTCATATTTTTCCAATATCATATGGCTGAATTTACACAGAACAAATGTCAGCTTGAAGTTAACAGCACAACTAGGCAGAGAAAATGTCCTAGAGGTGCATGCATTATGTAGAACTGTGGTTCTCAGCATGTGCTGTATGGTTCTGGGTGCGCAACAGAAAGGTAACTATGAATGGATAAGAAATATAATACTAAACATTGAAGAAAATCAACAATTTTTTTAAAATCTTCAGGAGTGGGAAGAAACATTGTCACAAAAAGGAAAAAAGGTTGGGAACCACTGATATATTGTTTGTTTGTTTGTTTTAGAACCCCAGGAATTTCCAGCGATTAGCTCTTACTTCCTATGTTCAGTGGGGTGGTTTTCTAAGCTTTCTTCAGTTTTCGGCTGAAGGAGATAGGAGCGTTCTACTCAGATGGTGTCTATAATTGTATAGATAACATGCTACAAAGCTTCCATTAGAGAGTCAATATAATGGCATGTCCTCTACTAAGGTTTTCTGTTGCATGAGTGGTTTGTCATTGGTGGGACACAGCCGCATGTGTACCACTGATTATAATTATAACAATAAATATGCTAGTGAGAATGGACAATATAATTTTTATTTATTAATATCTTCATGTGTCGAGTTCTTTGCAGAATGTTGTCCTCACAGGCTGTACATTCTGTGCCAGGTATCCTGATTCCTCTAGTGTCATCTTCAAGAGATCCTCAATATCCTGTGTGCCATACATAAGCTGGGTAGGAGTGAGAGAACCAAATAGGATCCTGGCATTCTCAGATTTATGAATAATATATATTATTTAAAAGGTGTAGAGGATTGACTTCATTGTACTCAGGTTACCCCTTATGCGCTTCGTCTCTCTCAACAAAGCAGCACACTGACTGTCGAGAATACCACCCATAAAACTGACTCAATAGCCTCAAGTGATAATCCTCGGGGTTCTCTGAAAAAAATCACATTTAGAAACAACATGTCATGAGCAGGATTCAAACCCATGACTTTTTTAAAATTCCAAAGCAAATGCTTTAACCACACCTTGGAGATTCCCTGAACATTATTTAAATGTAGCTGAATGTATATTAAATATTTGACTTGTGTATTCAACGATTGTATTCTTCTTCATTGTTCTTCAGTCAGATATCAGGTTACACTAATAGCTTCAATGAATTGTGTGATTCGCTTCAGGTCATCCATGGAACCCCTCAAGTCTGGAAGCAGTGCCGTCTCAATAGGCCATATTTTCTCCCTCTCTTCTTGGTAGAGTTGACAGGCATGAAGAATGTGTTCTGCAGTCTCTGGGCTCAGTCCACAGTTGCACAGGTCTATCTCACCAATCTTCAGCTTTCGGAACATGCTACTTCTCAGTCTGTTGTGGCCAGTTCGTAGTCTGAAGATGATAGTTTATTCCTTGCGTGACATTTGATGGTATAAGAAAGAACTACCAGAAATAACAAGAGAGATAACACCAACACTTTTTCCAGTTCCATGGGAGCAATACCCAAATCTCACTATCAGAACCACCATAAACAACTACCACACTATGATAGAACTGAATAATCTTCAAAAGAAAACAATAGTATGCAACATGATTGAAGATATGTACCCCAGAGAAGCATGGATACAAGTATATACCGACGGATCATCAACCAGAGCAGTGAAGAATGGAGGTGCTGGCGTGTACATAAAATATTCAAAAAAAAAGAAAATGAATCCACATGTTCACCAACTGGAATATTCTGCTCCAACTACTCTGCAGAAGTACAGGCTTTAAACATGGCTGCAGAAATAATTAAAAACACAACAAACCAATATCAACAGGTAGTGTTTCTTACTGATGCAATGTCTGTCCTACAAGCCCTTGACAGCGATAAACTGCCAGACCTGAAAGAAGCCATATGAGAAGTGAGCATCCAAAAAAGGGTAATACTACAGTGGATACAATCCCACTGTGGCATACCAGGAAATGAAGAGGCAGATAGGCTAGCAAAGGAAGGAGCAACACAGGAACAAAAAGACCAAGAAATCACCTACCAAGAAAAAAAGACCCTCATCAAAGCTTTCAGGAAAATCAACCACTAAAAAGATAATTACCACTATCTTCATAGATCAGAGCAGGTTATTATCTTCCACCTCAGCACAGGACACAACAGCCACTTAAATAGACTAAAGACGCCTCATCAAAACTGTGCCCTTGTGGGCAGGCAGAACAGACAGCTGAACATATACTGCAAGACTGCAATACACTAAACCAGTTAAGGGAAGAACATTAGAAAGAATTATGGGAGCACTGAGGAGCTTTCAAATACAGCAGCATTTATTAAGAAAACCGGACTTGCTGTGTAGACATGTCAAACTGCGAACAAGAAGAAGAAGTACAAGAAAGTGACCACAAAGGCCTGTCTAAACAACAAGAAAACAGAAGTAATGGTTGTTTCAAAGAAATAACACTGCCAAAATGTAGTATTACTTTAAATGATGCAAAATTAAATCAAGCAGATAAAATCAAGTAGCTTGGTACCATTTTAACATCAGATGGCAGGTGCTCCAATGTGACCAAGAACAGGATATCACAAGCCAAATCAACATTTCAAAACTGAGAAACATTCTATGCAATGAAGTAATATCAATGCATATGGAGTTTGAATGCTAGGATGTTATATTGAGCCAATCCTTCTTTATGGAAGTGAAGCATGGACGGTAAACAAAAGTGTCCATGATAAGCTGAAGGCAACTGAGATGTTTTTAAGAAGAATGATGAAAATTCCATGGACAGCTAAGAAAACTAATGTAGAAGTTCTCAGAGATGCTGGAGTAAAATGACAAATTATAGCAGAAATTAGAAGCAGACAATCCAGATTTATTAGGGCATGTGATGAGGAAAGTAAAACGAAGATTTAATAACCACCACAAAAATTCAAGAGGAGAAGAGACAGAGGAAGACAAAGGGAGAAATTCCTGGATGGGTTGTCACTGGGGCACAAAAAGAAGTCACCAACTGAACTTATTAACAATACAAGAGACAGAGAGCTGTGGAGAAGCATGACCCACCTACGCCACTTGGCATGGCACTTGATTGATTGCATCAATACTTAGCAGACTTCAATTTACTCATGGCGTGGATAAGGCGGTCCTGTTGCAAAGCAACTGCTATGGTCCGATGTGAATGACCAAATGGAGGTGCCCAGGATATCCAGGGTATTTAGAATTGACTTAGAATTGTTAAAATGGGCCAACACAAGTGTCAGGCAGCTAAGTAATTATGGAAAAACTGTGTGCTACGATGCTAACTGACAACTCAGCTACCTTCTCTTTTTATCTGATAAAATTACAATTTGTTTGAGAATTCTGAAAAGTAAGGTATGTATTATATAACTACCAAAACATCATATAAGATCCCCAGGTTTAGGCCATTTAACACAGGAGACAGTAGTAAATATTGTCAATAAGTAACTGTGTAACACAAATCTACTACTGCTACTACTAGAAAGATTTACAATTATATTTTGTAAATAATTAGCTATGTGTAACAAAAAATTACTGCTGCTACTGATCGACAGATGATAGCAATAATTACAATAAAAATAATATGGATGAAAACCATTGAAGTTTTGATCAAAGATTTTTGTTGGAATGTATTATAATTGTAGAAAAATTGGTACATTAGATACTCACAATGCTGTATGCTCCAGGTGCACTTTTATCATTTATTGTTTTCATAAATGAATTTCCATGGCTTATTTGCTGATTAGCTGAGATAGCAATATTGCTGCTAGCTGTTGATCTCATGCCTCTAATAACACCAACTTTGTTGGGTTTCTCTGTAGTACTACTCCGTCGCTTCAACTGATTTCTGGGCTTTCCTAGATTGGTTGTTTTAAAAAGAACTTCTCTATTAGGATGCTGCAAATTATTTCTTAATGCAGGTTTGTGGTGTATCATCTGTGGAAAATTTGAGTGACCAGACTGCAGATGTGGTCTTGGAGATGAAGTAACATTGCCAGACACATCCATGGCAGATTGCAATAAACACCATGTAGGTTTCTCATCCTTGGTCTTATACACTAACTGTTCTTTCTGCATTTGATAGAGAGTTGGATTTATAGTCTTTGATGTACTATATCCACAAGCACGGGCTACAGCAAGTGTCTTTTGTGGTCCTTCCTTATTCTTAAGAAAATGTATAATCTTATCAAAATCACTGCGGACAACATTAGAAGGCTGAAAATAGACGTAGATATATTGAGTTTATTATACTGATAAGTATTGTAAAATTTTAATAGTTAAAAAATACTGTTAATGGAAGGTTACTAACTAATCACCTTTAATAGTTAATAGTTAAAAAATACTGTTAATGGAAGGTTACTTACTAATCACCTTTAATAGTTAATAGTTAAAAAATACTGTTACAAGGAAGGTTACTAACTAATCACCTTTAATAGTTAATAGTTAAAAAATACTGTTAATGGAAGGTTACTTACTAATCACCTTTAATAGTTAATAGTTAAAAAATACTGTTAATGGAAGGTTACTTACTAATCACCTTTAATAGTTAATAGTTAAAAAATACTGTTAATGGAAGGTTACTTACTAATCACCTTTAAACTTCCATGAGCAATAGTCTTTATTTTGTATTGTTAACTTGAATGTCTCTGTAGTGGTGAGGTGGTGAGGTAGAAAACACATCTATAACTGTCAACTAGTACAGATTTTCCGTATTGATACAGATTTTCCGTATTGATACAGATTTTCCGTATTGATACAGATTTCGTTATGATATTCTTAAGACCTACTGATACTACTGAATGCAAATGATACAAAGAAAATCACTAAAGCCCAAAAATTCTGGGTTGATGGCTACATTCTGAATAATATATGCTACAAATTTTTTTTAAGCCATTAGTGTTTTATTCATTGATGGTGGTTCACTCAGGGCATCACCATATGAGTGTCATCTCTTTCAGCAGGTTCCCCCATAAAAGTTTCATCTCTTTCAGCAGGTTCCCCCATAAAAGTTTCATCTCTTTCAGCAGGTTCCCCCATAAAAGTTTCATCTCTTTCAGCAGGTTCCCCCATAAAAGTTTAATCTATTTCAGCAGGTTACCCCATAAAAGTTTCCTCTCTTTCAGCAGGTTCCCCCATAAAAGTTTCATCTCTTTCAGCAGGTTCCCCCATAAAAGTTTCATCTCTTTCAGCAGGTTCCCCCATAAAAGTTTCATCTCTTTCAGCAGGTTACCCCATAAACGTTTCATCTCTTTCAGCAGGTTCCCCCATAAAAGTTTCATCTCTTTCAGCAGGCTACCCCATAAAAGTTTCATCTCTTTCAGCAGGTTCCCCATAAAAGTTTCATCTCTTTCAGCAGGTTCCCCCATAAAAGTTTCATCTCTTTCAGCAGGCTACCCCATAAAAGTTTCATCTCTTTCAGCAGGCTACCCCATAAAAGTTTCATCTCTTTCAGCAGGCTACACCATAAAAGTTTCATCTCTTTCAGCAGGTTGCAAAGAGTATGCATGCTAATAGTTGATATAGCTCATTGATTTCATATCTTACCCCTCAATCGTCATCCTCTACTAGAATCCTGAACAATTTCAAACTCCTTCAATCTCTTCTTATTCTGCAACGACACATAACCAGTTAGGATCATAGGGGTGCCACACTGGTTATATCAGCACAAAACACTCTCCAAACAACTCCATCCTCAGCCATTTGGAGAGTGTAGAAAAATCCTGCCCAGGCCATTCCTTGATGTTATCAATCCAAGATTTGTGTATATAGCCACATCATTCTCTTTAGAGTTGTCAGTTATTAACCTTTATAGCCCTGAATTAAAATTACGCAATATCCCCATGGGGCCTGAATTCTTTTCTGGAAGTTTATCCTGACTTGAATATATCAGACAAGTATAGGCCAGTCACACATTTTTTCCATGTTTTTTTCTGGAGGTTTTTTGGAGTGTAAAATTGTTAATTTTCACCAATTTCTCAGATATCACACATGCACCAACAAAACTGACATCATTACAGTCAGTAACTATTGCAAATCAAATCAGATGTGCTACCACATGATGCAAATCAAATTGAAGCACAACATAATTCACAGTAGTTCTTCCTCTACTGGAGTTTGTTTAGTTCTTTACACAAGTCCTCATCGTTGATCTTATCATACCATTATCTAACATTCTATTATAAACAGGCATCCATTCAACACGGTCTGTAGCCATACAAATAGTACCGATCTAACCGTTGACATGAATATATGCATAATTTTAGATCTCATGTCATTTATTTTATTTCCATATATTTCTTAGGGCAATCAAGTCTCTTTGTGCATCATTTTTCTTAGCTGTTCATCATATTTTCATCATCCTTCTAACAAAATTGCCCACTGTATCTTTCCTATAAGGAATTACATGAGTTTGTGTGATACTATAGTTCAGAGAATGGAGACATGTTGTGACACATCTGATGAGTTTGTGTGATACTACAGCCCAGAGAATGGAGACACGTTGTGACACATCTGATGAGTTTGTATGATACTATAGTTCAGAGAATGGAGACATATAGCCCAGAGAATGGAGACATGTTGTGACACATCTGATGAGTTTGTGTGATACTATAGTTCAGAGAATGGAGACATGTTGTGACACATCTGATCAGTTTGTGTGATACTATAGCCCAGAGAATGGAGACATGTTGTGACACATCTGATGAGTTTGTGTGATACTACAGCCCAGAGAATGGAGACATTTTGTGACACATCTGATGAGTTTGTGTGATACTATAGTTCAGAGAATGGAGACATGTTGTGACACATCTGATGAGTTTGTGTGATACTATAGTTCAGAGAATGGAGACATGTTGTGACACATCGGATCAGTTTGTGTGATACTATAGCCCAGAGAATGGAGACATGTTGTGACACATCTGATGAGTTTGTGTGATACTATAGCCCAGAGAATGCAGACATGTTGTGACACATCTGATGAGTTTGTGTGATACCATAGTTCAGAGAATGGAGACATGTTGTGACACATCTGATGAGTTTGTGTGATACTATAGCCCAGAGAATGGAGACATGTTGTGACACATCTGATGAGTTTGTGTGATACTATAGCCCAGAGAATGGAGACATGTTGTGACACATCTGATGAGTTTATGTGATACTATAGTTCAGAGAATGGAGACATGTTGTGACACATCTGATGAGTTTGTATGATACTATAGTCCAGAGAATGGAGACATGTTGTGACACATCTGATGAGTTTGTGTGATACTATAGCCCAGAGAATGGAGACATGTTGTGACACATCTGATGAGTTTGTGTGATACTATAGCCCAGAGAATGGAGACATGTTGTGACACATCTGATGAGTTTGTGTGATACTATAGCCCAGAGAATGGAGACATGTTGTGACACATCTGATGAGTTTGTGTGATACTATAGCCCAGAGAATGGAGACATGTTGTGACACATCTGATGAGTTTGTGTGATACTATAGTTCAGAAAATGGAGACATGTTGTGACACATCTGATGAGTTTATGTGATACTATAGTTCAGAGAATGGAGACATGTTGTGACACATCTGATGAGTTTGTGTGATACTATAGTTCAGAGAATGGAGACATGTTGTGACACATCTGATTTTGACAGAAGTGGTATTGTAATTTTGTTTCTTCTTCATATACCATTTATATAAGCAAATTTGAGATATCCTGAATAAAAGCAAACAAGTCATACAATAAACATGTTTACCATTCGTGAACCCCAAGCTTTAGCGCCTCTACGCCTCTTGTTACTTAAATGTCCAGTACTTCCACACTTCTGCCCTCTACTATTCCTCACTAATCCTGATGACATCATGTGTGTTTTATCTAAGATACCAGACAAATATACATTTTAAAATTATCATTGTATTTGAAAAATTTGTTAACTTTTGACCAAAATGAATTTTGGGTCATAGGGCATATCACATACCAGTGAACAAGCAACCAGTACGTTAATATGGTTAACATTTCTTTTTCTGTATCATAATAAAAATAACACAAAACAAGTACAGCCATGTAAACATTGCTTTTAGTGATAACAAGTACAGCCATGTAAACATTGCTTTTAGTGAGATAATATAGAGAGACCTATCTAAGATACAGTTGATAGGATTTTTGGGGGAACTTTTTTTTTTAGTTTGTGTTGGAAAGTTTACCTGGGCCACAATCTTCATTATTTTGTATGGTTATATGCTCTGATATAACCGAATTTGACTTGCATCCCAGTTGAAGGAGGTGTACTTCATGAAGTGCCATCTCTGCAACGAAGTTTGGCTGCAACAGACCTCCAACATCCGAGTTGAAGGAGGTGTTCTTCATGAAGTGCCATCTCCGCAACGAAGTTTGGCTGCAACAGACCTCCAATATCCGAGTTGAAGGAGGTGTTCTTCATGAAGTGCCATCTCCGCAATGAAGGTTGGCTGCAACAGACCTCCAACATCACCTGTCTGATCTTGGTGGTGCACTCTGCTAAACGCAACCTGTCTATCTCGTGATGTTACTCTCCCACTTGTATCTCTGCCTACCTCTTGCTTGCCTCCCCTCAAGTAAGGTCTTCAACAAGGAGTCACGTCTTTTAATATGTTCAAAATATTTTATTTGCTTGATCTTTATTTCCTTTAATAATTCTATATTCATACAAAGTGTTGTTAGAACCTCTTTATTGGTTTTATTCTCTTTCCATGATGTTCTCTATTCTTCTGTATATCCACATCTCAAAGGCATCAGTTCTATCTTCTAAATGTATGTTCATTGTCCATGTTTCTGAGCTATACATTAATATAGAATAGATATAGCATTTTATAATTCCCATTTTTAACTTGTTTGCAATTTGTTTACAGGTTACTATATTCCTCATGTCATTGGAAGTACATTTAGCCATTCCTAATCTCCTTTTAACTTCTGTTTCACATCTGCCATCATTTGTGACTATGTGTCCAAGATATTGATAATGTTCTACTTGTTGTAGTTTCTCTCCATGTATTTTTATGCTCAGCACCTGTTCATCTGTGCCTGCTGATTATCATGGCTTTTATTTTTGGGATGTTCATATCTAGTCCCTATTCTTTACTTGATTTATCAACTTGATCTATTAGTCTTTGTAGTTCCTGTTAACTTTCTGCTAAAAGGACAGTGTCTAATAGGTAATAACTGCAGCAAAACTGTAATCCAACAGGTGAAACTAACAGGTAATAACTGCAGCAAAACTGTAATCCAACAGATGAAACTAACAGGTAATAAATAACCCTACAGATGAAACTACCAGGTAATAACTGCAGTAAAACTGTAATCCAACAGGTGAAACTAACAGGTAATAAATAACCCTACAGATGAAACTAACAGGTAATAAATAACCCTACAGATGAAACTAACAGGTAATAACTGCAGCAAAACTGTAATCCAACAGGTGAAACTAACAGGTAACAACTGCAACAAAATTGAACACATTCAACTTAACACATCTTCTGGTCACTTTGACCTTCTACGGGATGGAACAATCAACCACCCATAAAGCCTTACTAGTTGCTTCGTAAAACATGCGACATGTATGGTATGTCACAGTGACACTGTTATTTGCTCCCCTGGTGCTAGCAACCCGGAAGAATGTATACATTTTTTTAAAAATTATTACACATCCAGTACCTTATATTGCTCATGTATAGATAGAGCAGTTTATTTTCGTTCACTCTGGGTCTTCCCCCCCCCCCCCCCCGCCGCTATTTGTTTTGCAGAGAAGCTCTTATGAGCCAGACTTGTTCTGTGAGCAGTGACAGTCCTGTAGTGTTCTGAAGTCTGCATTGTTGTCCTGCAGATGTGTTGTTGCTGCAGGTGAAGCTGCAGTCACTGATGCCAATAAGGTGTGTGATTTTAGTCTGTAGTGTTCTGTTCTCAGTCGAAATATCATGACTTGTTCACTTTTGTTCAGTATCTTGATCAGGTTTATAGTTTCCATTTAGTTCTCTCCACTGAAGTTTCCTAGATTGTTTTAGCAGAGACTTAACTTTCTGAAAACTTTCAGGTGCTTAGTAATGATGGAGATTACCTCGTGTTTTTGCCAATTTGCTGTTTTTCATTGTTAGGGATGCCACAGTGAGCTGATATCCATTGCAGTACTAGTTTGTACTATTTAGTTTTCCTGGATACTTCAAAGATGTTGTGAATAAGTTTCATTTGTTTAATGGGAAACAATATCTTGGTATTATAAATAATAAATTAATCAACGAGGCTGAATTTATTAACACATATACATATCTCTTAAATTCACTACAAAAGCTGAGAGCGGGAAAAAAGGCAAAATTTCCAACATTTCATAACACGCAATAAAAGTTAAACTATGAACACGAACATATCCCACCTTTATAATGTTAAAGCACCTTTATCTGTCATACTGTCTGAAGAACGATGATAACAGACATCAACAAACTTCTGCATCTAACTCTGTCAATTCAAAGTGTTGTTCTTCTGAATAGTCTTTTCATTGCACCATTGTGTCTGTTATACCTAAAACAAGTTGAAATTCATTAGAATCTGTTAAATTATACACAGGATTAAGGCATAATCAACCTTCCCTTATTTACAGTCTTTTACTTGCTGGTACTACTCAAGATCTTTTCTAGATACAGGTATTGCGGTACACGTCACTTATATTGGCTATTGCGGAACACTTCACTTATATTGGCTATTGCGGAACTCGTCACTTATATTGGCTATTGCGGAACACTTCACTTATATTGGCTATTGCGGAACTCGTCACTTATATTGGCTATTGCGGAACACGTCACTTATGTTGGCTATTGCGGAACACGTCACTTATGTTGGCTATTGCGGAACACGTCACTTATGTTGGCTATTGCGGTACACGTCACTTATATTGGCTATTGCGGAACATGTCACTTATATTGGCTATTGCAGAACACGTCACTTATATTGGCTATTGCTGAACATGTCACTTATATTGGCTATTGCGGAACACATCACTTATATTTGCTGATCATAACTTTTCATTTCACTTTCTGTATAGTGTGTATTGCCAGATAATGGAAACAATGAAGTCAACTGGTCAGTCAACTGGTGTGATTGTTCTGCAAGACTTTCATCTTCTGCATTAATTCTCAAACTCTTGCAGATTAGCAGGATGTGGTTCAGAGAAAGAATATGCTGTATTGATGTTTACAACGTGGCTGAGTTTTGTAGGAAAATCGATGGGATATTGATGAGATTTGTAGGTCTTTCAACCTGATAGATACTACTTCATAATGGCATCTAGGTCACTGAGCCTCTATAGCATGGGTTCTCAACCTTTTCAGATGACGAGTACCGCCCATATGTGTTTGTGAGCCCTATTTAACTTGCATGGCATGAGCACATGCCCTAATGAGAGCAACAACATGTTCACAAGTCTCAGGTTGAGAATGTCTGCTTTATAGGATGGGACAACGAACTGCATACCCAAGACATCCTTAATCCGATAGGAATTTGAGAATGAACACACAAAAAATAACTCTCTTTGTGAAACACTGTATATTATATAGATAGGTGAAAACTTTGTGCATGATTAGTCTTCATTTACAAATCTTCATTTACAAATCTTCATGATTAGTCTTCATTTACAAATCTTCATTTACAAATCTTCATGATTAGTCTTCATTTACAAATCTTCATGGTTAATCTTCATTTACAAATCTTCATTTACAAATCTTCATGGTTAATCTTCATTTACAAATCTTCATTTACAAATATTCATGGTTAATCTTCATTTACAAATCTTCATGATTAGTCTTCATTTACAAATCTTCATTTACAAATCTTCATTTACAAATTGTTAAACATGTAATTCCTGGGTTAGGCCAAAACACAACAGAAAGCATGTTTACTTATTAAACATCAAAAACAGGAAATGATAATGAAATGTAAATTACTGACTGAAGAACTACCATAGTGTCCATTTATTCAAAAAACTTTATGTGGAACTTATCACAACTTGAAGAACATACAGACTTTACAAATTGGCACAGACTATCCAAGAGTAAAAACTCACAGCTCTGGATAGAAGAAACAACAAAATGATATAACTTTGAAAATATATGAAGTATTTATTCAGATGCAGGCAGTCAACCTATGGACAGAGCAGATATACTCAATGTTGTGTGAGAGTCTGCACGATCAGATGATTTTGAGGTCAATAAGCATGAGTCAGTATAGAGAATCTGTGAAGTGGGAGTAAAGAGCCACGTTGAAGTCAGATACATCCAGTCAAAAGGTGTAGATATCACAGCCAAGCTGTGAACCATGACACAGTACATAATATTCTCCTTAATACATCCAACTAATCTTAATGAGTTTCAGAATGAACGCAGAAGTGAAAGATACTGTGATTTAACATTAAGCGCACTTTGGTCACGTGCATTCGACAACAGTTTACACTGTATAAGATAGCCACAGTCGAGTGTATAAGCCCCATAAGAGCCCCATTGCTAAGTTCCATGTAATCAATAAAAGAAGCTTAATTTTAAACATTTTAGCAACCAGACGTTAGTTATTCAATTTGACTTCCTTTTCCAGCAAACTTAGTGGACACGATGGACCGAATGTGGTTGAAATATTGAATTCTCAGCAATCTGTCCACATTTGCAAACCGGCACTGCATTGTGGAAGTGAATCGGGTTTTATAGACTTGTTTTATCGTATTTTCAGTAAAATCATTATTGATTGTGATTTGGATGATGAATTTCTGAGAGGTAGTTGGTTTTCACACTCAAAAACACAGTAGACCACGCTGTATTTTGAGGCCAAACATAAACGGTTTCTGAGCAATTCAGTTTTGGACTAGATCTAGCTTCAGAGAATGATTTTATGACAAATCTATATGGTTTATTCATTTTGCCCAGTGAAATTATGACAATTTGACCATAAATACTGTACAATTAGGTCTGCATTACATTGTTGCCACTCCAGGAAATTTCTTTTAAAAAAAGATCAGTAATTTTTTATTATTTTTCCCTTTTTTGTTGTTATAATGTGTTTGTTTTTTGTGAAAAAATGTCTTTACTACTTTCTCATGTGTCTTGTATCACACACACACATACAAAACTTACACCAATATATGCAGAATTCAATTCTTTATTTATATGTACAAATATTACCCGTATTTAAAATCTCTAACAAAAAAAAACAACATGTTTTTAAAACAGCCACTAACAATAACACAAATTTTCCAAAAAATAATCCGTCTGCAGGAGAGAAATTACGTAATTGTAAACATAGCGTGTTAAAGGTTAAAGTGTTGCAAGTAAGCCTTAGCTGAAATTTTCACTTTTATTTCTAATTTGTTGCATTGTGCACTATCAAATTATTACATTTACAAAGCCAAATTGTAAATTAGTCATTAAATACAATACATACATTTAGATAACAAATTGTACAGTTTGGTATAGACATGTCATATGGAGTCTATTGTCACCAGGCCTAACTATATAAGACCTAGGTCGTCATGCTCAATTGCCAGCTCAAAAGCAAGTATAGCAAAATACTTCATGACAGACAGACCAGTTAACTATAATGAAAATACGGTAATACCTTAGTTTACTAGAATATAATACTATATATATTCCTACTGTTATTAAAACCGTTATTAGTTAGCTATGCAAAGAGATTTGTGCTATTTCACCAATACTGGTTTGGTATCAATTTATATATCAACGACTGATAGGGGTTCGTTTCTAGATTTTAGGCTTTCGAATCAATCAATCAACCAATAACAAAACATCTAGTCTACTGCTACTAGCTAGGCCTTTTCTGTAACTCAGTTTCACTTTCTGGATTCTCTTGTGCGACTATTACGAACATCATATGATATTGTCTAGAACGCAGTCTCATAATCTGAAAGAATCCAAATTATATTTAGACGTGCACATACGAAATGTGTGATAATTGTTCTACGTTCTGGTATCTTTTGCATTTCACAGAAATACATACTGATTGACTACCTGCTTTCGTTTTCCGTAAGTCGAACGGGATTGCCAGTTAGAAGTACACAATATTGCCAACTGGCACAATATTTTGTTACTATTGTATTTATATATATATATATATAAAGTGACATTCTTTCTAGACCAGCGATGTTGCTCGAGAGGAACGTGGCTCTGGGGTGCGGTTGTTGGACATCTAAACCCATAACAATACGCCCAGGCCTTCTTCTAAAGGGATCCAGCGATCTCCCTTCTCACCCGTATTATTCAATGTTTACACTGTGGCAATCACACAGCAGCAGCTCGTTGGCAGAGGTAGAACAATGTCTTTTGCGAATGATATTATGGTATATAGACAGGGAAGAGATAGAACAGAAACTGTCGGATCACTGCAGAAAGAGCTAGACCGTATCGTCTCCGGGTGTGATGGTTCAGGGGCACAGATCAAGCAAGAGAAGTCTGCGGTGACATGGTTCTCTCTTAATCACATCGTAAAGTCTGTGACACCGACTGTGGAGATGAGAGGTTTGATATAATCAGGACCTCATCCTTACAATACCTGGGCGTGCGATTTGATCGTAGTCTGTGTTTCCTGAAGCACGTTGATCATGTTATCGCTAAGGCTCGCAGAGGACTTTCAGCTCCGAGAGTAATGGCAGCGGCTGGCACTAAACAACCACAGTTCGTAATCTTATACAAGACTCTTGTCCTCCCTGTCATTTAATATTCAGGCGCTACTATCACCGCCAGTCACACACAGATTGAGAGGCTGGAATATGCAGGTGCTACTATCACCGCCAGTCACACACAGATTGAGAGGCTGGAATATGCAGGTGCTACTATCACCGCCAGTCACACACAGATTGAGAGGCTGGAATATGCAGGCGCTACTATCACCGCCAGTCACACACAGATTGAGAGGCTGGAATATGCAGGTGCTACTATCACCGCCAGTCACACACAGATTGAGAGGCTGGAGATGATTCAAAATGAAGCGATGCGGATGATTCTTGGATGCACAAGGGACACACCCTGTGTGGCTATGAGATTTCGACTTGATTTTCTGTGTGGCTATGAGATTTCTGAGCATATTTCATATAATTGATATGTGGCGTGCCAGTGCATACCTTAGAGTGAGTTCTGACATAGACCACCCACTACACAGCTAGCTCCCTCTTGTGAAGGGAAGCAGGCTCAATAGAGGCCTATCGTGGATGGGTCGGGCCGAGGATATCTGCGCCCCAGAAGACATAGCTACAGGCGAGGAATGGATACATATTCCTACGTTCTTTCAAGAGGCAGTCAAGAACGTCATTACAATCAACAGAGAGTCCAGAAAACACAGCCACGTAAGCGTGGATGCTGAGGTCAAGGTACTAATATGCGAGAATACCGATTATTCAGATGTTGTGATTTACACGGACAGGTCTGTCATCCGTCACGAGTGATGCGCATGGGCCTTTACTGTCAGATCAAAAGGGAAAACTGTACGCGAAGCCAGTGGTGCCTTTACCGCAACAACGAGCAGTCTAACTATGAAAGTATTCGCCGTAACGCAGGCACTTGACTGTCTGGAATCGCAAACATATTCTCATGAATGCATACTAAGTGATTCACTGAATATGATTCAGAAAGTCAAAATATGTGATGTACGTAGGGAATATTCGGAGTCATTGAAGAGAGCTAAACTGCGGGGTATCACTATTATGAAAACTCACGCTTATCGTTGTCCCAGGACATGCGGGCATGGAAGGAAACGAACGGGTCGACAAATTAGCTAGTCTCGCCACCACAACATTCGGTCAGCCTATGAACCGAGCAGACATAGTCATTGTTCTTGGTGAGTCCTTACAATCTGAGGATTTTGAGATGAATATGCATGAGTCAATATCAAGAATCCAAGAATTGGGAGTGAGGATGGGCGTGGCCCGAAGAGAACCCCAGACAAAGATTTCAAAAATAGTAGTGAACCAACAAAGAACAGGGACTATCAGCCATTATACCCTGAGAGATTTACTGAAGCGGAAATCGGATAACTTATGGACGTGTCCGGCGTGCGAAGATGTTCATCAACATACGTAATACCTCATCTTTCCAGAACGATGTCTTCGTCGTGGATACTCTGAACGATGTCTTCGTCGTGGATACTCTGAATGATGTCTTCGTCGTGGATACTCTGAACGATGTCTTCGTCGTGGATACTCTGAACGATGTCTTCGTCGTGGATACTCTGAACGATGTCTTCGTCGTAGATACTCTGAACGATGTCTTCGTCGTGGATACTCTGAACGATGTCTTCGTCGTGGATACTCTGAACGATGTCTTCGTCGTAGATACTCTGAACGATGTCTTCGTCGTGGATACTCTGAACGATGTCTTCATCGTGGATACTCTGAACGCCTCTCTGTTCTGTGCAAGCAGGCCTGCATTGGCCAGAGACATGTGCATACATTCTTCGATGTCGCTGGTCCATCGTTAATTTTAACACATGCACTGCAGCCACTGAAACCTCTTGTATCTAAAATACACAACTTTCACCGTTATTAATATTTACACCACTATTCACTGTATCCATTCTGAATTTCTAGGCACATTACTCCGTAGGTAGCCGTATTATATTATACGGAACTGAAAGCAATCAAATGAAGACGTACAATATAGCGAAAACCCATCGTCATTCAATTCTGCGACGCCTCACAACATAAGCAGAGAACAAAAAACAATAGACATATAGATTAGATAGATAGACAGATAGATTAGATAGATAGACAGATAGATTAGATAGATAGACAGATAGACAGATAGATTAGATAGATAGACAGATAGATTAGATAGATAGACAGATAGATTAGATAGATAGACAGATAGATTAGATAGATAGACAGATAGATAGATAGACAGATAGATTAGATAGATAGACAGATAGATTAGATAGATAGATAGACAGATAGATTAGATAGATAGACAGATAGATAGATAGACAGATAGATTAGATAGATAGACAGATAGACAGATAGATAGATAGATAGACATATAGATTAGATAGATAGACAGATAGATTAGATAGATAGATAGATAGACAGATAGACAGATAGATAGATAGACAGATAGATTAGATAGATAGACAGATAGATAGATAGACAGATAGATTAGATAGATAGACAGATAGACAGATAGATAGATAGATAGACAGATAGATAGATAGATAGATAGATAGATAGATAGATAGATAGATAGATAGATAGATAGATAGATAGATAGATAGATAGATAGATAGATAGATAGATAGATAGATAGATAGATAGATAGAGATAGATAGATAGATAGATAGATAGATAGATAGATAGATAGATAGATAGATAGATAGATAGATAGATAGATAGATAGATAGATAGATAGATAGATAGATAGATAGATAGATAGATAGAAAGCAATGGCAAATTACTAAGACATTATTCAATGCTAAGAAACGCATGATGACCGCAAATAAGAATGGGTTATGCTAAATGAGTTATGCTAAATGAGTTATGCTAAATGAGTTATGCTAAATGAGTTATGCTAAATGAGTTATGCTAAATGAGATTACAACATAGATGAAGACTATTATCAACGTTAGAAAAGATAGAAATATTAATCATGGAGGGTAAGGTTTTAGAAAATATAGAAATATTAATCATGGAGGGTAAGGTTTTTAGAAAAGAACACACTAGGCAGACCAAGACTATTGTTTATTAATTTTGTTTATTAACTAATGGATTTGCCTCATATTCTTCTTCTTCTTCGGCGTTAATTCTCAAACTCCAGCTGGAACTCTTTTGTAGCAGGGCTACTATATTTACAGCAGGATGTAGTCCAGAGAATGATTGTGTTGTGTCGCCTTTTAATTTGTGCCAATGGCCCACACATCCGTCTTCGGCGGGGATTTGCCTCATATGACCGAGGCAAGTTTGTTCAACCTAGGAACAAATGTCTATTTGGTTATATTAGGACGTCTGAGGACCTCTCACTACCTCTCATGGAAGACCCTTGGGGAGGGGGGCTCTCAGTGCGTTTTGCGCAGATCAAATGATCCGCATGCGATAAGTGGGGTTTTTTTTAATGTCTGCGCCACGTAAATTTGTATGAAATAAAGCCTAATATTAAAAAGTTGAAATGTGTGTGTGGACACATTATCCCGTAATGAACCGACTAACGTCAACAATATTGTTTTTATACAATAAATAAATGTTGGGATCTTCCTGGTGTTCACTTTGTGCCCAAGAAGACGCGGGTTCTAATCCAAACTCCGTAGTTTTGTTTCTAAAGGGGATTTTTTTTCCCTGGAGCCATTCCCGGCATTATCACTCGAAGCTTCGGAGTACGTGCTATGAGTTGTACTATCGGCAAGCGGAGAAGACCGAGCACAATGAAGCCAATCCTCTAAGCATTTTGAGCCATTTTTTTAGGTGAGGATGAGATCTCTGGGGTCGGTCTGGCCGTATTATTATAGATTCAGAGGACTAACAGCCACAGCTAAAGACCACCTTTCTTTCGGGCAACACTGCTGTTATCCATTGTTACGAGGACATTATGAACATGGGAGGGCAAGAACATGTTCATGAGATACTCGCAAGGAACTCTGTTATACTGCCAACTACTAATCCCCCTCCCTCAATTCTCGACATTACTTATCGATGACCTCCTACTCTGTTTTTGTCCTCGTGTTGTTTAGTTTTCCATATACACAATACTTAGTCTGTGTGTATGGTCTGTGTTCGAATTTTTCATATTTTACGCTGGGCTTTCTCTTGATCTGATTTATCAGCTATTAACTCATCACAGTTGACACTTTTTCCTTGATTTATTGCTATTTCTGTCTATCAATAATGCGTAAACATTTTGAACTCACCCGATTCATCATCTACTAAAAATTCATGTCACGTGATTACTTGGAATGTTTGTGGTAGTAAAACATCTCCAAGTAATGACTTAAATAATAAGACAATTGTGTGTGTTTCTTTATTGTTATGCATTTATTTAAAAACGTACCAGTTGGACGTTAACGTGGGAAATGTTCTGTTGTTTATTGTTATTTATTTTTCACATTGGTTTTTCTATGTGATATTTAGTATAGACAATTACAGAACACACCACCAATCTCTTGCATGGATACCAACAGGCAGAAGAGCCAGGGGTAGACCACAGGAAACACCCAGAAGAACAATACCTAGAGAAAGTAAAACAACCAATATTCATACTATTCAAGAACTGCACAGAATATCTTTGAACGGACATAATTGGAGAGATCTGACCGCTGCCCTATGCGCTAACTTCAGCGCTAAAGGAAAATGAGTGAATTATATTAACAGTATTGCTTAGTATTTATCCTTTATATGTTTTGTTACTGCAAAACGTTCCACGTTGTCTTACATCCTCTGACATTTTGGTTACTTATACTTGCACTTTGATGTACACGTCATCCAAGTAAATTGCACCAGCGCACATTTCCAAACTTTCATGGGGGCCGTCGAGCACAAACATGGGCGAAGATGACGGAGTTGCCCCATTTTCTTTCTGAAGTCTACAGCCTTCGAGCGTGCGTGGGAAAATGTAGCTCTCTTCCAAATCGTGTGCGAGGTGTCGTGCGACAATCATCTTAATGATATTGGCCGTGGTGCATCAGAATGATTCTGTATCCAACAATCTGAGCATCGTCCTTATTAATATATTAAAGTGGCAATATGTACCCATCACACCTTGTTTAAGACCTTACTTGAGGGTAAAGTGGAAGGGAAGCGAGCAAGAAGTAGGCAGAGATACACATTGGAGAGACACATCACGAGATGGACAGGTTACAGTCGGACAGAGTGCACCACCAAGGCAAGGAACAGAGGATGTTGGAGGTCCGTTGCAGCCAAATTTCGTTGCGAAGGCTGCACTTGATGATGATGAATTACCCATGCAGTCTTCCCTGAAGTACCACTCAACCATGACCATCTCCAATAAATGCCTTTCAATATAATTAATTAGGCCTCTAACCATAACGTATTTGTTTATTGTCGTAGTTTCGGTTGGTCATTATTTATAAAAGATAATTACGTAGACCGCAGGTTTTTTAGTTTCACTGGATGACAAACTATCACTAAAGGGCTATGGGGTGTAAACACGAACAAATATAAATGAATAATAGGCCTAGGGCCCTACACAAGACATTGTCAACGTTTAGAACCGTTTGGACTTTGTATTGTTTATATGTCTGCGTTTTAGTGCATCCATGGTGGTAGCATTATTTTTACCGTTTTTAATGTTTTCTCACTGTTTATTTTGTATATTCTTGACAAAGACCTAACGGTCCGAAACGTAGAAAATGTCTTGTGAATTGTTCATTTGTATATTTTCGTGTTTACACCCCCATAACCCTTTAGTAATATTCTGTCAATTGGCATCCAATGAAACTCAAAAACCTGTGTTCTACATAAGTACTATTGTCACTATTTATATACTTGCAGTAACCTTGGATAATTTTGACATGCGATTCCAAGTATATAAAATAGTGACCAACGGAAAAAATATAATACCAAGAAAAGGAACGAACGAAAGCCAAATTAATTCTGAAAACAGGTCTTTTATACTGAGTGTCGACTCAACATGCTTTTATTTAACGCATCTACCAAGTCAGGATCTGGTGCTGTGTCCCTGGAACATTGTAGATTGGCTGGATTATCTCTAGTGACCTGTATGCTCTTATTCCACTGAACCTAAGTGCATAGATCATTGATTGTGGTCAGATTTCTCCGACGATGTTACCATGTACCATGTATAAATTTGGCACAAATTCAATAGATTAAAATACTTTTATCATGAGAAATCTGCACATTTAAATAAACAAACTGAAACATTTCTGTGTTTGTAGTTAGGAAGGTAGGTTAATGAGTTTGTCTCTCTTTTGGAGATGCGTGCCCCTTTCAACCAGCGGACAAAGTCCAATTTGGTTATATCTGGACACATTATCATAAAATATTAGAGGTAACAAAGATCCCATTGCACCTAACCAAGCTTGTAGATAACGGGAGATGTCCAACCAGGCCGTAGATTTGAAGTGGGGGGGGGGGGATTTGGGGTGTTCAACAACTCACTACCTTTTGCAAATATAACATGACTTTTAGCACAAGGAATTTAACCAAGATGTCTATAAAAACTCCACCCCTAGCGATTTGTCACAAAAAGGTCTTCAAATTTCCCACCAAACTGCGAAATTTACAACGGATGAATGACATTATTTTTTAGGTAAAACTACAACCTTACGGTAATTATATTTACGGCCCTGTGTCCACCCCTTCAAATCCCCCCCCCCCCCCCTTCAGAAAATCTGGACACGACTTTTAGTGCTATAAATTTAGCTTACGGTCATCAAGTTGTCCGCGGAGAAGAAGGAATTTCACACGACAATAAGCGAAATACAATTTATTACATTTTTAGGTAATACACCACCCTTAATCAAGACCTATCTATGGCCCTGTGTCCCCATAAAGTTTTCGAAACACTGGGACAAAGAATCAAAATCCTGTACTGTACAAGTAAAACTGGGCGTCTGGTCACCCGGGATATGCACGGGGGTTCACCATTCTTTATTCTCCTTTCAGGCCCCGAGCAACACAAGGACGTGAACAAATATAATTTGTTAGAATATATCACAGACACACAAAAAAAACCTAACATGTTGAGATCAATTGCAGCATAACTCTGTTGCGGAAACGGCACATTATAACATCGAAATAAATATATAAAACTAACAGGCGACTTAAGTTTGTAATGAAAATAGGGGTCTACATAATGGAGTATTTGTATTATATTTATATTTGGTCCTGAATTGTTTAAATGATGCAATGCGCTTAGCACAGCTGGAAGGTGAGCCGAAAGCACGCACTCTGAAACAAAATGTGACATATTCGAGACGTATTTGTGCATCTCACAGGAAAACTTAGATAACAGGCAGAATAGTCTATTTCCAGTTTCGCTTTGACAAAAATAGTACCACGTCACATCCTTCGACAGTCCGTCATGCAGGCAATCGAATACTATGAAATGTAAGGTTGCCATATTGGCTATTTTATGGCAAAATATCTCATATATGGCTAATTTTAACGACCATTGGCCATGATATTAATGATTTGACAACTTTTTAAAATATTTTTGGCGATTTTGTGAAAATATATATTCACATATTTTTTAAAAAATGTATTTTTAGCTAAACAAATGCCTGTGAGATGAAGTTGTGTAATCTTTCATCAGGATGTCTTTGTGTGAAACGTTATGATCAAGTCCCTTGATCAGAAAGGGGGGGGGGGGGGGGGGATGTGGTGTTCAAACCCTCTCCTGAGCAAATCTAAACATGAATGTTAGTACTAGGAATTTAGCCGAAAGGTCTGTAAAAACCCAGTACAGACAGATTTTTTTACACAAAAAAGCCTTCAAATGCTCCTTCATAAAGTGAAATTTACACAGGAAAAACCTATCCACTTGAGAGAAAAAACATGCAGATAGCATGACACCCTAAGTGAATTTGCATCTGACTGGGGAGTCCAGATCAATCGCTCCAAAACTATGACAACCATCTTTTCACTTTCAAACCCCCAAGAAATAGCAAATCTACAAATAAATGGAAGTGAGTTAGCACATGTGGAGATCCCTACATATCTAGCGGTCAAACTAGACAAACGACTCACCTGGAAACCACACCTAATAACCACTAAGCATAGAGCAACCAGGAAACTTAACTTTTGACCGCAACATAGTAAAAAGTCCTTGTTTCTTTGTTATTTTTTTTTACATTAACTGGCTGAGCTAATTAATGTAGTGCTATGCCTTCTGTGAGCTGTTTCATAAGTTGACACTTGAAGCCGTGAAATGATTGCTTCTTATCGTCCAGTTTGTAGAAGATAAAAAAGCATTGTGCTGTGCAATTTCAAGCAGCCACAGAAAGATATTTTTCTACCATTTTTCAAAATTGTCATATTATGCAATATTGTCAACTTTGTGGCAACCATTTATTGATTTGTTGTACATATGTACAGGTGGTTTATCTGTTCTGTGACATTTTCTGCTGTTGTTGAAGCAGAAGTCAAGATGCATGGTTTCTTAATCTTCATGATACACACATAGTAGCCTTACTGTTCTCGTCAAGAAATCACGTGAGTATGCTGTAGCCATAAATTCTTCAAATTTGGTGGTAGATATTACGGGAGGAATCGACATTGCCCGTATGAACAACAAGACAGCGATATCCAGGAGACATAATTACAGATATAAGACATGTTTCAGGTGAATGAAAGAAGAAGACATTGCCCATAAAATGTATATCTGGTATACCCTTCAGCAGAGTTTGGAATACTATTACTGCTTGAAGGTAATCTTTATCTGCTTCAGGAATATGAGGTCAGCTTTCTGAAATACAGAATATCCCATGTATAGCTTGTCTTGCTATCGAAATATGAGGACTGGCCACATCGTCCGTATGCCAGACAAGCGCCTTCCAAAGAGATTATTCTATGTGGAGCTGTGCGAAGGTATACGTTCCAGCGGAGGGCAGAAAAAGCACTTCAAGGATCACCTAAAAAAACTCTCACGCACTGCAGCATCGATACTAGCTCCTGGGAGACTACAGCACTTGATCACTGAGCCTGACACACTCAGATCACTGCTGGCATCATTTGAAAAAGAAAGAATACTGCTGGCAATCCACAAGCGCAAGGACAAATCTGAAAAATCTCCTACTCCGAACCCTCAGCACTCCTGCATTCATTGCAATAGAACTTTCCGTGCACGAATCGGACACCTACGAACTCACAAACCAAATAAGACACTTTTTTTTCCATCGCATTTATTATTTTTCATCATCATCATGAGTGGTCGTAGGTTCATTCCCCTGTTGAGCCGGAAATGTTTTTCAGATTGAAATGGCTCCCGGGTCGACCCAGCCGTAAATGGGTACCGGATTAATCTGGGAACAGCAAGGGAGAAAAAATGGCTACCGCCCTCATATAGCAGAGCCACTGAATTGTGAGGCCGCTAACATCTCTCACCCATACGACATTAATAAATGCTATGGGTAACTTTTTAGTCAAGCAAAATGAATTAAAAATGTTACCACTTACCTTGCCTATTAATAAAAATATATAAAAAAGTATATAAAAAAAACATACAATAAAACTAAGCAGGACAATTCTCCACGTATCGGCTCAAACTGAACCTTTTTAAAGAGACAAACAACAGAAAACACCACAATAAAAAAACAAAATCGATAGATTTCATCAAGCCCCGTCTCCATGACGCAGAAAAATCAGTGAATGTGGTCATTCATTCTGCTATCTAAAGATTGTAGTAATTCCAGAACATCATCACTGATGTCATAGTTAATATCGGAATTATTACCTAATGTATTTTGGAATATTTCCAAAGCCAATATGAATTGATGTGAATGTTGTTTGCTTGTCATCTTTCGTTCACCTGGAAGATGCTTATATCTGAAGTTATTTTCTATAAAATTACTGTGTTTTGCAACTCGTACAGAGGGGGTGTTTGCTTGTCAAGAGAGATATATTCTCAAAAGAAGTGCCACAAATAGGAAATGTTTTGTTTTATTTTATGCACGTTGCAATGTTTATAAATTGTGATAGAAATGTCATATAAAAATGTCAATTTCAGCAGCTTTTGGCATACCAGCTCTCCTAAATGTCAATATTAGTGGCTCGGTGGATATGAAGAGTTTTAACATGCTCAATATATAACTGCAACTCACCTGAACAAATAAAGTGACAGTGACATTATTTGGAGTAAGTCTAGAATATAAAGAGCAGAAGGATAGACAAGTCAAATCAGCATTTCACAGAATGAGTATTTTATCCATGTCAATCATGGATGGTACACACAGAATGAGTATTTTATCCATGTCAATCATGGATGGTAAACAACAAAAAAAAGCTTAAGTGAGCTGGGGGCTACTGAGATGTGGTTTTTTTTTTTTAAGAAGTGTGATGAAAATGAAACAGACAACCAAGAAAATTAATGTAGAAGTTCTCAGAAATGTTGGAGTAAAAAAAGGCAATTTATAGTAAAAATAAGTAGCAGACAATCAAGATTTTTAGGGCATGGGATGAGAAGAACACAATTTGAACATTTAGTAACCCACTGGAAAGAACAAGGGGAGATGCGACAGCAGTAGATAAGAGAAGATACTGGATGGATTGTGCACAAGAGAATGTCACCAACTGAACCTATTAACAACACAAGAGACAGAGAGAAACATAATCGCTGTGCCACTTGTCGATGCACTTGATTGATTGACGTCTAAGAATAATAAACCAACTAGACACTAAAAAAATATCATAAAAGGCAAAACTTCATTTTAGTGAAATGTGTTTTCAATCAATTTTATTTCATGTTCTCTGATGTAATGTGTCACTGAGACAATGAATTTTCTAAACATACAGCACACACAGATCTAGTTTGAAATTGTTGAAAAAATGAACACTTTAAGTGAACTTTTAAATGTATACCTCAAATAAATGGACAAACAAGTTTGAAACTATTTTACAAATAACATTAAAAAATATGTGAAAAAAAAGGTAAGACACCGAGAGAATATAAATGGAAAAAATGTCAAAACTTAAGAATCAAGAAATAAAAAATCTCAAGACAACAAATGAATGCAAACATTGCGTGATAATCATTTGGAAAATACAGCTAAGTTCAGGTTACAGACAAATGAATTGAAACATAATGATGGTAACCAGTGAAGAAAATAGTATAACATGTGGAATTGAGCGTGTGAATGGCAACATCAAGGGTGATGAGTTGATGCTAGGATTGTAGGAAATTGACAAAACAAACACAAGAACCGTAATTGAAAAAATGTTTTGATCCCCAGGATGCCATTGTGCTGCCAATGCGGGAACAAAAAATAGCAGTCATGCAAGTCGTAAGAGGCAACTAAGAAAGTTTTGTGGTGAAACTGGCTGTCCCATCCCATAGAAGACCAAAGTGACCCAGAAACCATGCTGAAGTTGGATGTCATGCTGAAATGTGCAGACATCACAGCTAAGCTGTAAACCATGGCACAACACATTCCATTCTCCACACCACACCCTGTTAATCTACTGGAGTTTGAGAATGCATGTAGATCTCCAGGAATTACAAGCGATTAAATTATTGTTTCCAATTTGTAATGGGAGAGTTTCTGCAAAGCTTTCTTTCATACCTACAAGACTCCAGTTCTCAGTGCTATGCACTACTATGAAAAGAAGCAACTCAGTCAGATACATGTACCACCATTCTGTATGCTGCCATCCAATCTCTTGCAACCATTTGGTGGAATAAATGTTGGCCAATCTTAACTATACATGTACTTTAATACAGTCCTAAATGAAACCATACTGCAGATAGATTTCTTCTAATATCTATAGGAAATGGTACACACAAATAATACAATGAAGGTAGTCAAACAGTGTTAAGCTTATTTTATTTGGGTATGTAAGGAGACACTGTTGATTTTATCCAATTGTTTTGCAAGGAACAGTTGAGGGTGGAAGGAAAAGAGGCAACTAAAGAAAATCTTGGATAATCAACATTGAGAAATGATCAGGGTTATTTTTCTACTCATCCGAATGACTGAGGATAGAGGTGTTTGGAGAGCGTTTTGTTTCAATGCTTCCACTATGGCACCCCTATGACCTTAGGTTATGGCTCTTACTCCTGCCAATCTTGAGACAATCATTCTGCTTCTGTGAGTGTCATGTTCTGGTGGTCTTTGATATCTTGCATCCATCATAACACCTCTATGTCTTGTCCCTGGCCCCCCATTATGGTTTTTTTCTAGGCTGCCTCATTTGATATGGCCAAAGTATTATAATTTTCTAAAGAGAACCTTCTGTTTAACTAGTTTTACTTTACTTTCAATTCTCCCAGAATGTCACTATTAGTGATATTCTTGGTCCACGGCATGAGGATTCTATAACATTTTGTTTCAAATACTGCAATTTTGTTTCGCACCTTATTGGCAATTGTCTAAGATTCACATCCATATATTACAACTGGGAATGCACAGGCTCTAAGGCATGTTAATTTTCTTATAGTCAGCCATGTGTTGTTTATTTTTATCAGTTTATTTGATACACTGGTCAACCTACATTTGATTTCTTCATAGCAATTGCTATTTCTGCTTATAAAAGAACCAGGATTTCAAAACTGGTTTCATTCTAGTTCTCTGCTATTGATTGAGAAAGTCTTAGTGGTTTGTCCCTTGATATAATCTTGGCCTTACTTTCGCTAATAAATAGATTTTAATTTTCACTGTGTTCGCTAATGGAATTTATGAGGTGTTTGAATATTACAGTAGACACTCTTAACATTTACTACCAAGCGTGATAATGGGAGTTAAGTACGTTCTGAATTGCTGGTCAGGAAAGTGTTAAAAATGTGTAAACTTTCTAAATATTTCACAAATCTACAGGAAAATAAGTCAACATATTTGTATCAATTTAGTTCATTTGTGGACAGGAATGTTTAAAAGTACTTTTGATGACATGAGGAAGTCGATTAGTTCAGTGGTTTGTGCACTGGTTTCTTAGTCAGGTAGTGATCCATTACTGGTTCAAATGGAAATATTTTAAAATCATCAACAAGGATGACCCAATCTAAGAAAATGGATACCACATCTTATGAGAGAGTAAAGTCATCAGGCATTATACTGTCCACATCATCCGTTGATTAATGAGAAATACAGGTCTAACACCACATCCTTCCAGATATACCTCAGGCATGAATAAGTGAAATTGACAATTTAACCAAAAATAATTTAGGCAGATCTATGACGGCTGTCCTAAATGTTTTAATTTTTCCATTTTAATTTATAATTCATTAATACAGATAAAACGCAACTACAGAAAAGGATAAGAATTTAAAAAAACAACAATAAAAAGGGCTACTGAAACTGAATTGTTTACAGACACTAATTACTTTTCAAAGATGGCATTAATGGTGGGTTTTAGATGTAGCAGAAACAGCACAGATAATTAGCGCCGAGGGGTGTTTATGGTTGATATTGTCATAGAGTCAGCAGCTGAAATAAATTAAGCCAAGCAATGTCATATCTCAATAACTGAGATAATTCCCTATTGTCAAATGAAGGACTAATCTATGATATTGCTGTTAGGGCAAATGAAATGTCTTGAGAGAACATTTACAAAAACTAGCCATATGATGAGCACATACACAGCTGCCCTATAAAATGTGTGATAGGGACTGGCTTTTTGTTAGCTGATAAACAAGTGCAACATACGTTCTTAGACTGATATCAACATAGGAATGTATGGCCTAAAAGCAACTTATGTTCTATGGTAAGCAATTATTTTGGAATGCCACAAGTTGGACAAATAAATCAGTAATGTTACTTGTATAACAATCTATTCCAATATGTAGCTGACTGTATTGATGTTATATTCTACTTTCATTTCATCTCATTCTTCTATGATATCATAGATACCTACATGCTTTCTTTAACCTTTAGTACGCCGTGTTTACATTTCGCTCAAATTGTGTCATGACTTGATTGCGGACTGCGCAATCCGCCGCCAAGTGAGCTAAACCCAAATGAAAAAATTAAGATTGGTAATTTTTTTGGCAGAATGTTTTGGCAACATAAAAATAGACATTTCATCTAACTTTCTGTTTCTATTGTTAAAATGGCGATAGACAATGTCGTGTGAAATTTAAATCTGAGCTATCTGTAGGCATCTAAATTGTGGCGAAGCGACATAACAGTGAATCGTGTTTTATATACTTTTCGTTCATCGTATATTTAGTGAAATCATTATTTATTCGGATTGGAAAGTGAAAAACTTGAGAGGTAAGTTCTTCAAATACAATATTTAAAATATACCACGAGGTTTCCATTATGTAAAATATATAATATTCAACAGATGTCAAAGCTATCAATCGATCAAAAATACGGTAGGCCTAGATCTAGATAGGTGCAAATCTGTCTTTATCACTTTCTCACACACACACACACACAAACAAAACTTACACCAATATATGCAGAATTTAATTCTTTATTTATATGTGCAAATATTACTTAAATATCTGTAACAAGAAAAAAAGGTATCGTGATTTCAAAACCGCCACCAACAATTGCGTAACATTCCCAAAAACTAATTGCGCGGCAGGAGAAAAATTACGTAATTGTAAACACAGCGTGCTAAAGGTTGAATGTAGTTTTATTCAATTCTATTCCCAGTTTTGTATGTCTAATCTGGATAAAAGCATTGTGTGGTGAAAGTGTCGTGTGTGTATCTATAATCTGTCAAATGTTAATTTAGTTCATTACGGAGATAATGTGTCCATACACATTCAAACTGTTTAATATTAGGCTTGGTTTCATACAGCTTCTGTGATGAGATAAAAAAAACATGCAGTGTATGCTAATGATCTGCATGCACTCTCTCCCCCAAGGGAGGAGGAAGAGGGGATCTCAATGCGATGGGTGCAGATCGATGGATGCTGCATTGTATGCAGATTTAGTGAAAGTTTGTTTTATTAAATGATGTATGGTTTGTTACGTTAAAAGCATGGACACATTATCCCGTAAAGTACTGTGAATTTTAACTATTTTTCCAATATTTTTTTCATTTAATACACGGTCGAGTTTTACTGTAGTTTTTCTTTCATGTTTACTTTTCTAACAACAATATTTCATTATACGGTGAAATGTTTACTTTCATGTTGACTTTTCTAACAACAATATTTCATTATACGGTGAAATGTTTACTTTCATGTTGACTTTTCTAACAACAATATTTCATTATACGGTGAAATGTTTACTTTCATGTTGACTTTTCTAACAACAATATTTCATTATACGGTGAAATGTTTACTTTCATGTTGACTTTTCTAACAATATTTCATTATACGGTGAAATGTTTACTTTCATGTTGACTTTTCTAACAACAATATTTCATTATACGGTGAAATGTTTACTTTCATGTAGACTTTTCTAACAACAATATTTCATTATACGGTGAAATGTTTACTTTCATAACAACAATATTTCATTATACGGTGAAATGTTTACTTTCATGTTGACTTTTCTAACAACAATATTTCATTATACGGTGAAATGTTTACTTTCATGTTGACTTTTCTAACAACAATATTTCATTATACGGTGAAATGTTTACTTTCATGTTGACTTTTCTAACAACAATATTTCATTATACGGTGAAATGTTTACTTTCATGTTGACTTTTCTAACAACAATATTTCATTATACGGTGAAATGTTTACTTTCATGTTGACTTTTCTAACAACAATATTTCATTATACGGTGAAATGTTTACTTTCATGTTGACTTTTCTAACAACAATATTTCATTATACGGTGAAATGTTTACTTTCATGTTGACTTTTCTAACAATATTTCATTATACGGTGAAATGTTTACTTTCATGTTGACTTTTCTAACAACAATATTTCATTATACGGTGAAATGTTTACTTTCATGTTGACTTTTCTAACAACAATATTTCATTATACTGTGAAATGTTTACTTTCATGTTGACTTTTCTAACAACAATATTTCATTATACGGTGAAATGTTGACTTTCATGTTGACTTTTCTAACAACAATATTTCATTATACGGTGAAATGTTTACTTTCATGTTGACTTTTCTAACAACAATATTTCATTATATGGTGAAATGTTTACTTTCATGTTGACTTTTCTAACAACAATATTTCATTATACGGTGAAATGTTTACTTTCATGTTGACTTTTCTAACAACAATATTTCATTATACGGTGAAATGTTTACTTTCATGCTGACTTTTCTAACAACAATATTTCATTATACGGTGAAATGTTTACTTTCATGTTGACTTTTCTAACAATAATATTTCATTATACTGTGAAATGTTTGATCAAGGTAACTCTGCATGTTCAACATTTAATCTATTGTTGAGTCCCCACAAATAAGGCACACCATGTCAGCAACAGAAACTTGCAACTAAAAACATACTGTTGACCATACTTGACAAAATTGTGAAATAATATTCAAAGATAAGACACTATAAGCCACATCCTAGTATAAGAAATTACTGGCAAAGAAGGTACTGATGGCCCAGGTGGACAACTTCAAGTTTCCTTGCAGCAAAATTATATTCAAGGAAATGAATAGAATAAATGTCATTCCTTCATTTCTTTTAATTTAAACAACCCATAAATGCAGACAGCACATTTTTTGTGTGAAAATGGATTATGCATATCAAGATATTGTACTAGATTATACCTCTGCACTGTTCACTTGAAATTATGTGTCAAATCAAAATCTATGGTTATTTCCGCTGTTATTGTCTGGACCTGCGGGCATAACATCACCAAAGGCTGCCACTTCTTGATCTAAAGGCAGCATCCCTGCAGCCATATCATTATTCCACTCATCTATGCCATCCTTAAAAATGCTGTCATCTGACAATTCATTTTTCTGTGGATAATAATAGATAAAGATATTTCTTCAAATACGAACAAATAGACATTTTAAAAAATAAATCCATGATGCAAACAGTTACTTTTTTCCTATAGTAAGGCATGCTCTTTCAACCAGGATGTCAGCACAATTTGGTTATATCAGAGTGTATGAATATTAAAAATAATCAATAGTATTACTAAAAATAGCTTGTCGGAGGTACTGTATCATTTCAAAATTGCTGTGCCCACGAAATATAGGCTTTTGACATGGTTTGTAGATGCATGTTTTAGATGGGAGTCATTCAGTTTGCCAAACAGTATCACATGATTATCTCATCCCGCCCATACTTACAGCATGTACTCTGTAACTATCATTAATCTTCTGTCAGATCTGTTAACCCATCTGCAGTGATGGCATATCTCGTATTTCCCACCACCCAGGTGTCAGATCTGTTAACCCATCTGCAGTGATGGCATATCTCGTATCCCCACCACCCAGGTGTCAGATCTGTTAACCCATCTGCAGTGATGGCATATCTCGTATTCCCACCACCCAGGTGTCAGATCTGTTAACCCGTCTGCAGTGATGGCATAGCTTGTATTCCCCACCACCCAGGTGTCAGATCTGTTAACCCATCTGCAGTGATGGCATATCTCGTATTTCCCACCACCCAGGTGTCAGATCTGTTAACCCATCTGCAGTGATGGCATATCTCGTATCCCCACCACCCAGGTGTCAGATCTGTTAACCCATCTGCAGTGATGGCATATCTCGTATTCCCACCACCCAGGTGTCAGATCTGTTAACCCGTCTGCAGTGATGGCATAGCTTGTATTCCCCACAGATATAATATCAGCTAGCCTGCATCTCTTCATCAAACATGGGAATTATTTGATACAAGACAAAACTCAGAAATGGTGACAAGATGTGACAATGATTGGTTCACAGGTTGTCAGCCTCCTATCCCTAATTTTTCTTTAGTTACTTCCTGTGACATGCCTGGAAAGAAGACACTGGCCCTAGTCTTTGTACCCTGAAATAGAGGTTCAGGCCCTGGTTGCTACATGCGAGGTGTCATACTTTAAACATTCTGGTATGCTTGACCACACAATCATTTTGTTGAGACACAAGTTTTAAATTTTGTGTACATATGGCTGGTTTAGTCTATTGTGTCCAGTTATTAGTCAACATAATTGTAATCCTGATACACAAATTCTCATTCCACCTCATAGATGTAAAAGAGTATGCATGCTTATAGTTCCCATGGCATGCTGATTAACTTTCACTACACCATCTATCAAATAAAGACACACTTCGGTGTAAACTACTTATTGCTATGGTCGGTGAATTGTGATAGTCGCTAAGCAATTTTATAACTATGATAACAAAGTCTAATTTTTTTTTCTTTCTTAGAAGAGTGGGAATAGTGCTAGTAATTATCTAGCTTTGTTTACAGTCTATTGTTTAGTCAATGTAGAAAACTGGGAAATTGAAGTAAGACAATTTCAAAGTTTGAGTTTATGATCAACACACATCAATTTGTAATAAAAGCCATTTCTAGAAAAGTTCTAATGGACTGTGTTAGTAATCTTAAGTGTGTTCACTTGCTATGGTCTGGAGTGTGAGACAGTTGTCTATTGTAGATTTCATCCGAGCCTCAACTGATAATGGCAAATCTATTGATCAAGTTCAGCAATTTGGTAGCTTTTTCTATCAAGTTGTTGTGCCAAGATTATTTTAAAATCTAGCTTACCGCCGAAGACGGATGTGTTGGGACATTGGCGCAAATAAAACGGCGACACAGCGCATTTCCATTCTCTGGACTGCATCCTGCTGGAGATCTAGTAGTACTGTTACAGGAGAGATCCAGCAGGAGTTTGAGAATGAACGCTGAAGAAGAAATCTAGCTTGACCACCTGTGTGGCAACTAGTACCTGGACTTCTACTTCAGGACGCAAAGAATAGGACCACTGTTTTCCTTCTAGGTACATACGACATGACTAAGGAAATTTGCGGAATAGATTGACAACCTATCACCTGTGAAAAAGTCGTCTCCATTTTTGTCTTTTATCAAATGACCCCCATGGATGACAAAGAGATGCAAGCCAGTCGACATTGCACCTTGCTCTGTGGCAGAAATGCTAGATATGTTATCACTTTGGACGGATAAAAATATGGCAGAATGATGAGATAGTTGTTCCATTCTACACTCCTGGTAGGACTGGATGATTCTGGGATACTGCAGCAATGGAATGCCTCCCTTCAGGGACTAAGCATGCATCCATAACACCTCACGCTTCCCCCAATCATGCCTTTCAGGTAACAAACATGAGTATGGGTGTCTCCTCAGTTACTCAACTAAAGAGAACCAGAGCTTTTGTCAGAAAGGCTATGGGCTGTCAAAAGCTATTTGCTCACAAATATGGAGATTGCTTCCCATAGTTTAACTTCAAAGTACATAGTTTTCATCTTTGTTCAACAGTACACCATTCATTGTAATCAAAATGTTTTGGGTTGCTTTTACACTGTGTGAGTATAGCAATGTAGCTAACTTTTAGTTTCCACAAGCAGCAATATGTTGATATAATGGCTAGATCCCTATTTAATCTATCCTAGGAATGGATGGGGTATTTTTGACTAGTCCATATTGTGAACAAGAAGTAGTTGCGAATGAGAGGACTAATCCATATGACAAGATCTTCAACAGTCTTCTGGACATTAACACATTCATTTCCTTAGCAGCCGAAATCGTTGGCTATATATACATTACTTTAGTGGCCGTTCTCGTCGGAGTGATACACGGTTATTTCAGTTGATGTCTGTTACTGTTCCATGCAAATAGACATACTAAATTCAGCGCCGATGTGATTCACAGTAATGGCGGCATCCAGTGTTGTTTTCTGATCAAATCCAACAGCTGTCATTTCCGAACTGGGCAAGGTTTATTATGACCTTCAATTTACATCAAAACTTGGTAAAAATGGACTTTATTCTGACTCCGATGTTGATATGCAATTTTTTTTATGGAATTCTAGAGAAATTGACTGAATCAGACACTGATGGGGTAGTAGTTAAGTATTTAGTTTAGTAGGCTTAGTTGAAATTAGTGGAGATGTGTAGTGTATGCCTAATTTATATGTTTCAAAAGATAAATTAGAGAAAAAGCATTCTGAAACATCTTAAAATTGACGTAGACTCTTGGGAGAGCCTCGCTCAGGATAGAGCAACATGGCGTTACAGTCTCAGAACTGGAGCACTAGCGGTGGAAGAGACCAGACAAGATACTGCAAGACAGAAGTGTGCAAGTAAAAAAGACAAAACATTTCAACGTCCCATAGACACCCTCTACAGATGTCAATTGCGTGGAAGAACTTTTTGTGTTCGCATTGGACTTGTTAGTCATTTAAAAATTCACTTTTAACTTTTCTATTTTATGATTTATTAGTATTATTATTTTTGTTTTGTTCAAGTTTTGGTCATCGTCGATTATGACAGACGAACATCATCATGCTTAATTGATGATGAGCATCCATCACCATCACTAGTAATGATTGAGAATAGTCAACAAAGCTGACATATGTCAATATTGATCAATTTCATGAGAAATCAGGTCGTGCAAATGATATTGATCGAGATTACACTGCTTTTGAGACTAGGCCTAGTTTTCACTCTACATGAGTCATTCTTTGGAGGGGTATGCGCAGAACAAAAGTTTCAGAAAAACAAGATCAGTTTTGGATCTGTTTCACCAGATACCTAGGGCTTTCTTTATGTGAACTAGGCCTATATGTTTGGAGTAGTTAAAGAGTTACAGAATGATGTCATTCTGTGCAAGTGAGACTGCTGTGCAGCTTTCACTGAAAATTTTTCAGCAAACAAATTGACACAAGTAAATGAAGCTAACATGAAACTTGTGCTAATTTTTTTTCCTCTCACATCTTCTCAAATCTACATGACATTCTCCAATCAACATCTCCATTTATCTCTTAATTGGACTTTGAATCATAAAAATTGATTGTAAATTGTATTTTATAGTAATTTTCTTGCACAATCAATTCTGATTTGTGCGGAGTTATTCCCTTGCCATTGGAATTGAGTCCCAATTTGTTTCTGAACGGCTGGGATTGAAAGGGTTAGGGAGGGAGAAAAGGTCATTTATGTATATATGAAAGAGGGTTAACTTATGGGAAAACCTTCCTCCATGGTTTCTCAATTAAAGCATGTTCTGACTGGTAGAAATGCTTGTATCTATTGCTACTGTGCATTCAAGACTGAGAAGGAGAGGGAGAAACATAGCATATAGAGATGGTGCTAGTTTTAAACTTAGGACGGACAGAAGGATGAAGAAAATGTCTTCTAGTGAGACCCTACTAAACAGAAACTCCCCATACGTACCGCCCACCTGGGAACTCTGCTGTGTCATCCTGCTGAACATGTTGGCATACAATTTCTTTTCCTCTTGACGCATTTCTTGTAACTTCCTTTTACAAGCGATAATTTGGTTCTTGGCAGCTACATTGTCAGGCTCCAGATTTTCAACATGCTGATAATCCTCCAGAGCTTTGTCAAAGTCTTTGCGTTTCTGATGAGCCTGCAAATAGAATACAAATAGTGAGGGAAAACCGTGAACTACTAATTTGTATAGAACAATTCTTTTCTGTATCACAGGACCCTTGAATAGTAACACTGAAACCTAACATGGATGACATAGGAAACTGGAGGTTGGGTATGGGAGATTGTTACCCTACCCTGACTGGAGTAGGTGTTCTGTGGTTGCTACATGCCATTGTTGCTACACATGTCCCAATGTTGCTACACATGTCCCAATGTTGCTACACATGTCCCAATGTTGCTACACATGTCCCAATGTTGCTACACATGTCCCAATGTTGCTACACATGTCCCAATGTTGCTACACATGTCCCAATGTTGCTACACATGTCCCAATGTTGCTACACATGTCCCAATGTTGCTACATGTCCCAATGTTGCTACACATGTCCCAATGTTGCTACACATGTCCCAATGTTGCTACATGTCCCAATGTTGCTACACATGTCCCAATGTTGCTACACATGTCCCAATGTTGCTACACATGTCCCAATGTTGCTACACATGTCCCAATGTTGCTACACATGTCCCAATGTTGCTACACATGTCCCAATGTTGCTACACATGTCCCAATGTTGCTACACATGTCCCAATGTTGCTACATGTCCCAATGTTGCTACACATGTCCCAATGTTGCTACACATGTCCCAATGTTGCTACATGTCCCAATGTTGCTACACATGTCCCAATGTTGTGCAGATCTCTGTTTTATTTCACTATCAATGAGTCCTTTACATGTGAATCAACTGAATATTCTGTGTGAGCCAACCGAGGTGCAAAGACAGTTCTACTGTGTCAACCGAGGTGCAAAGACAGTTCTACTGTGTCAACCGAGGTGCAAAGACAGTTCTACTGTGTCAACCGAGGTGCAAAGACAGTTCTACTGTGTCAACCGAGGTGCAAAGACAGTTCTACTGTGTCAACCGAGGTGCAAAGACAGTTCTACTGTGTCAACCGAGGTGCAAAGACAGTTCTACTGTGTCAACCGAGGTGCAAAGACAGTTCTACTGTGTCAACCGAGGTGCAAAGACAGTTCTGCTGTGTCAACCGAGGTGCAAAGACAGTTCTACTGTGTCAACCGAGGTGCAAAGACAGTTCTACTGTGTCAACCGAGGTGCAAAGACAGTTCTACTGTGTCAACCGAGGTGCAAAGACAGTTCTACTGTGTCAACCGAGGTGCAAAGACAGTTCTACTGTGTCAACCGAGGTGCAAAGACAGTTCTACTGTGGAGCTAGCAGTACAACGTATTTCACGCTTCATGGCGAAAATCACAAAATTTATTTGTGGTGGTTATGAGAGAATGAATGGAGAAGATAAATGGGAAGCTTGGCATAGGGGGCAACAGTAGTAAGAAACTTGTATTCCCTGGATTTCTATTATCATCATTGGGCCCTTGAATTTATTATAACATAAATATCAATACTTAGATTTGAAGACATTCAGTGTTATCTGGTATACATGGACATGATGAGACTTCTTGTATAATGCTCATGACCCCCCCCTCCCCGTACCTCGTATGCATGGACATGATGGTGAGACTTCTTGTATAATGCTCACGCCCCCCCCCGTATCTCGTATACATGGACATGATGGTGAGACTTCTTGTATAATGCTCATGCCCCCTCCCCGTACCTCGTATACATGGACATGATGGTGGGACTTCTTGTATAATGCTCATCCCCCCCCCGTATACATGGACATGATGGTGAGACTTCTTGTATAATGCAGAGTCACAGAATTTTGCTCGTCTAAATTTTGTGTTGATGACGTGCTAAAGGCTAAGCTCTTTCATATTGTTATTTTTGTATTACATAATTTGTGTTTTAATTTTTAAAAAAACCTTTTCCCCAACAGTGTTATCTTTCTTTTCGCTTTATACCCCTTTATACCTTGCAGCATCAGGGGTAGAAGATTTCTCTGGTGATGGCCTTTGTAATCCATCTTATGCATGGCCTTCCTCTGGCTTTGTATCCATCGTGTCTGTAAAGTAATGCTTTTTGAGGGGCCTATCTGATGGTAGTCTAGAAGCGTATCAAAACCACTTAATCTGCTGTCTTCTGATGTAATTCAGGATTGGCATTATGTTTGTTAGTCGTCTGATGTTTTCATTTTTGATTCTGTCTCTTATTGTTACTCCAAGAATTCTATGTAGACAGGTCATTTCTGTAGTAACAAGTTTTCTTTTTTGTCTTTTGTTGTTATAGTGTCCATGTTTGACATTGGTAGTACAGTGATGGTGTGATGACCGTTTTATATAGTGCAGTTTAAGTATTTATGTTCATATGCTTGTATTTGAAAATAGGAAACATCTATCCAAGATCTGGTATGCTATATTGCATCTGTATTGTTGTTTGTTCTCTCCCCTATTGATGATATGCTGCTTCCAAGGTAAGTAAATTCTTACATCTGTGTAAGTTGTTGAAAATAACATCTATGAAAATAGTGCAATTTCTGTCTGTTTTTGTGATTGACATTACCTCAGTATTTTCTGTGTTTATCTTCATGTTAAAATCCTTACATGTAGTGTGGAGTCTATTTATATGTTGTTGTTCCTCTAATGTTGATATTATTGTTTGATCATCTGCAGCAAAAAGAAGTTCGTTTAGGAAGTTTTTTTTTATGTTTTCTTCTTCATTGGTGTTGGCAATTTTACATATACAATCGATATATGTAATGAATAACAAGGGAGGTAGGACACAACCTTGTTGCAATCCAGTGTATGTGTAAATTGCTTGAAAGACCAGCATTCTTTCTAAATGTACATTGATTTCATGTGTAACTACTCCTGCATAGGTTGATTAGGTGTTGTGGGACTCAGTATAGCATTTTTTATAGCTGTATGTCTGTTGAATGCTTTTTCTTGGTCAACAAATGCGATATACAGCCCTTGGTTTATTTCCGTAGTTTTTTTTTCTGCCAGTTGTCTGAGAGTAAAAATTGCATCTGTACAGCTCTTGTTCTTACGAAATCCTATCTGAGTGTTTGTTGAGTTGTGGTTTGTTGAATGTTTGTAATCTTCTTTCTAGGAGATTATTGAAAATTTTTGCAGTGTGATTTAGAAGTGAGATACCTCTTGTGTCACCATATTATATTATACACTATAACTCTGTTATGTCAGTCAATCTGATGTAATTTTAAATAGCAATGGTAACCATGAATATTGTGCGCCTTCAGTGCACAGAGAAGACGTGCATCTTTGCTTAAAGCTGGAGAACTATTCCAGTCTATGAGATTTGCGACCTCGCCATCATATGAAGATCCACTATACATGTGATAAAAGTTGGCAGATATATATATATGGTGCGTACACATAAACAACGGCTCTCAGTTGTAATAAACAAGTGCACATCTGGAGAATTAATTGCTTCCCTGCTCTGAATTTATTTTCACAGTTAGTCCCCCTTGTTGCATTATACGGTTATATTTCATTATTGTTGCGCATTACAATTATGGCTGAGACACTAAGCACATATACTATAAATGGATGACTGACAGAATGGCACGAATGTGAATGTACCTTGCCAAATGATGCTAGCATCTAATCAAGAATGAACTTTCAAAAAGCCAATTCTAGAGAAAGGAGACATTGAAACACAGATTAATGAATAATATATTACCTGTGCTCTCCTGTAGTAAGCTTTGGAATTTTTGGTACTAATTTCCAATGCCTCGTTGCAATGTGTGATGACTTTAGCATACTCATCTTGCTTCAGCTCACATGCTGCTAAATTTAGACGTGCTGCCAGGACAAGAGCATCTCTTTTGGATTTTTCATCTCCCTCTAATGATGATTCACCATCGAGGTAGTCAAGGATTGTGTTGTAGTTAGCTATAGCCTTTTCAATGAGTCCTTTCTGATAACATAAATGGATACAAACTGGAGTCAAGTCTTTCATTTTATTTCAATACTCTGAAAAGCTATTGTCTAGACATTAAATAGCAATAATAAGTACATCTGATCACAGTAAGCATAGTCCAAGCAGCAGTTTATGGCTGTGAAATATGGACATCTAATAAAGTAGTGGCAAAGAGAATTGCTTATTTCAAAGTGAGATGCCACAGGATATTGAGACAGCAAACAAAAGATGAATCAAGAAGTGTTAAGAATATTAACCCCTTCCCTGCGGAGGCATCCTTAAGGATATGATGAAAAGTCTCTATTTTGCAGACATCTACTTAAGGAACAATGGGCTATGTATTGATATAATTTATCCCTGATGGCACCCCAAAGTGTTCAAATACTCTGGCTAGTTATAGCTGTCTAGAGGTCATTTAGCAATAATAATACCGTATTTGCACACGCTTGGAAGAATAATTACTACTTTCTGTGTGTTGGCACAGGTGGCCTTTCGTTGTGTAGCCATTTTGACTAGACAGTACTATGGCGAAACGTACACTGAATGAATTTGAAAATTATAAACATTTGGAAGATAATTCTAGTATTCATTATCTGATTCAGGAAGTGATTTAGAAAGTGTTAATTTGCAGTGTGATACTAGTACTAATTTTGGTCATTCAGATGATAGACCATATATGCAGCACGCGTTTCAAATTTGTGATACGGGATACGGTAAATATTTTTGTTTTCTGTCAATAATAGTTTAATATCAAAACATTGATCATGCAAACGTTTTCAGAATGTTTGAATATGTATCACATGATACTATTATACAAGATATTTGTGATGAGGCAAGATAAATATGCTGACAAGTATATTACTGATAGAAAAAAACGTTGCGTCCAGAATAAAACAAGTTATTATGATTAGGTATATTTCTTTGAAATAATATTTCATTTTGCGAGACGAATGTATATTAAGGTTTTCATGTCTCCTCCATAATATAAAGAAGCATTATGCTTGTAAATCAATAAATTAGAGTACAGGCCTAGAGTATATGCCTACATAATAATAATAGACCTACTTTCCAATAATTCTTTAACGTGAGAATGCAGTGTGCAAATTGGTTAGAGGAAAAATATTTAACAGTCCTTGAAATGTCCCCACACTGTAGCTACAGTTTAAGCTTTTTACTCAGTGCCAGGCTAATGGGTTAAATATGGGAGTGCTCTTCTATCTCAGATATGGCACACATTTGGTTGCTTGATATGCAGTAATATAGCGACGTCTCAGAATGCTTGTAACTCCTGATTATAATGCTGATTTATTTCGATTTTTTTAAAATTAGCGAAGTATTAGACCTAGTTTTGAAAATGGAAGATATAATTCATATGTACACTGATGATGACAGCCGTAGTTACGATGGAAATATGCACGATGTAGGTAATTTGCGAATCAAATATAACGTGGAAAGTGACAGCGACGTTCCTTGTTAGATATGACTAATGTTTCCAACAAAGGTGGACATGCATGGTTCTAATTGTGACATCGCGAATTTAACAGTAGTGCTGTAGTTTTTTTTAGTAGAAGTTGAGAATTTTGTACAAAACGTTGCGTCTGTACATAATCTTGATGAGATTGTCACACGTTATAAATACTTTAGCATCATTGTCAATGATGAGTGTATCAATTTGCAGCCGATCTGACAAATTTTTATGTAATATAACGCAAAGAACAAACAAGGAAAGAAGACGTGCTGAACTGCCATTGAAATAAAACGTCATTTTTAAAATTTATATTATGATGGACCTGTGTATTCTGTTTGAGTATGGCATGTACTGGAGCACAGATGACAGGTTCAATGTTTTGGGCATATCACCCTGTTTGGGAAAAAGAAGATTTGAGAATATATCTCAATATTTTCGTCTCAATATGACCTCTACTCAACACCCCAAAGGTAAAAAAAATAAATTCCCCCCACATTATGTCGAGTTTGACAGTTTATTAATTAAAACATATATGTATTAAATTATAATTGATATAGGTTAATGCAAAACTATTCATTTTTCTGTTGATCTGCCAAGTCTGAGTGTGATATGATAAATAGTTTAAAAGAAAATGCAATTTTATCATCATATCCATAATTTGGAGGAGTTGTGCCCCTTGCCTTAAAGATCAGGGTTTGACAATTGGGAAATCTCATATGGGTGAAAGGGTTAAACAACAGTATAACAAGAAAGTTGAGCATTTATTGCCATTTAGAAATACATAATAGCATGGAAAAAATAGTAATGACAGGCACAGTTGCTGGTAACAGGCAAATGGGTCACCTAAGAGGACAATGGATGTCATATCATTGTATTTAATCATGTCCTTGGATATAGCAAATGAACTCGACCAGAAGTGAGAGGTGTTCATCATCTATAAAGGACTACACTCTGCTGTGGCAATGAGTAAAACATGCCTGAAAAAGTAGATGACAGTAAAAGTGTTAAATCCTCTCTAATGTCATGCGGTGCATTACTTTTATATATATATATATATATATATGTGTGATAAGATGATCATTAAAGAGGATTGGCTGTGTGAAAAGTGGCAAAAATTTCTAATTTCACAGAGAAAAAAGTTACCTTAAAAAAATCTGTGCCTTTGACTTTTCGAATCTCTGCCTGTTCCAGTTTTTCTGGTGTTTCCATTTCATACACCTTTTTAACCTATTGGTGAAGAATATAATGCTAGACTGCATGCACACAAGTTATGCCTTCAACTCTATTTATCTATCTATACGATGTGGCCCTTGTTTGCCCTTCATGAGAATCTCATGAAACTTGCTGAACACAAAACTTTCTGACCATATTATTAAATGACTATACAAGATTGACGGTCCTCGAATAAATTCAGTTATAAATTCAATATACAAGTATGGCTCATCTCACTACAAAACAATACATATCATTAGATGCTTACAGACTGGACAATCATAAAGTGTAGTGGCTAGACAATTTAATGTAGTTAGAAGCACCACTGTAGCCTTTGGAGGTGATTTCAACAAACTGACTCAGTAGCAGTGGAAGTCTCAAAATCACAACTCCTGTCATATGGCTGTGTCACCTCAAGAATAGATTTGCATCTGAGTCCTCCACAGTCCACTCAATGCCAGCAGCTAATCGAATTTCAGATCAAACGGTCAGGAAACGGCTGTATGACACTAGTCTTTAGGCTAGAATACTCTACAGAGGTCCTGTTCTTACAGACCGACATCGCCAGAACCAACTGCAGTTGGTGAACCAGCATTGTCACTGGACTGTTGGGAATGACTGAGATGGGTTTAGTTTAGTGGTGAATCACTTTTTGTGCTTCAGCGACATGATAGACGGAGAAGAGTTTACCGCAGTCAGTGAGTGCTACGCCCAGAACAGCATTGATGAGGCTCTTGCACATGGCAGTGTACTGATATGGGGAGGAATCAATTTCATAGGAAGAAGTGACCTGGTGCAAATTGAAGGATGCCTGAATGCAGATCGATGCGTTGCTAAATAGTTTGGCCGTGTGTCCATCCAATTTTGGCTGCACAAGGGTCGATTTTTCAGCAGGATAACGCTCAACCTCATGGAGCACAACTCACTACTCAGTTCCTCGCTGACAACAACATCCACACCGTGGCCAGCCATTTCATCAGACATGATCACCATAGAGCACTTATGGGATGTACTTTCAGATGACTCTGCCTGCGAAACGTGGCTTCAGCCAATCTCCGACAGTTGTCTCTTGCACTGCAGGAAGAGTGGTCAGCCATTCCACAACAACAGATCAAACAGTTAATCAGATCCATGTCACCGAGATGTATTTTTCTGATAGAGGCCAACACCGTACTGACCCGGAGACCTAGTCGCAAAGAGTAAAAAAAGTCCAAATTAAATTTACTGAATGGCATTTCATTGTTAAAGTCAGAAAGGTTCTTCATGCCAAGGTTGAAACATTAATTCCGTAAATTAATATTTTTGCACATGTTTAAAATTTGGTGTCCATTAGCACTGCAATAATGCTGTGGTGTTTCCTTTTTTCAACAGTATATATACATGGGGTACATTATGAATGTGATGAACATGATAATGTTAGTGTAGAATAACATTTTGCTATCATGTGTTGTTTGAAATGTGCATATATTGTGTAGGAGATCTCTATAGCATAATAGTTATGTCATCTGAATTGTTCTCAAGAGATTGAAGGTTCATGATATTTTGTTTATAAGTGCATTTTTTTGGAGATCATTGGGGATTATTGTTTGAAGATACAGTTATGTGCTATGAGTGGTGCTCCCGGCAAGTGACATGCCATGTTTTTTTAGATGGGTGGAGCACACATAGGGAACCCAAATACAATGAAATCCTTTCTCTTCCGTTTTTACAATTATTTTGTTCTACCTCCAAAATTAGCACAATGAACAATTCTGACATTTCACTAAATAGTGCACTAATGTATCTCCTACCTTTTCAAAAGACACAAGTTCAACATCATATGTTAATACAGCATTAGGAGGAATCCCTAATTCCTTATTGCCTTGTGCCCCAAAAGCATATGCTGGTGCAATAGTAAATCTAGAGTGCTCTTTGCTCTTCATTTTCTTGACTGCAATTTCTAGGCCTGTTACAATGTAAGGATCATCCACTTCCCCAATGGTAAACGTAGCACAGCTTCTCTCATGCAACACTTCTTGTTCATGTCTGACAGAGAAATTGACTAAATAAAAAAAATAATAAATAAATGGTTTTCTTCATTATTGTGTGCATTCAACTGCTGGAATACATAAATAATTCAGTAACAAGAACGGGTTCTTTCCTAGTACGCGGGTGCCGGATGTCACACTTTTCAATATACAGACTTCAGGTTTTTAATAATTTATTCCGGTTTCTAGTTTTTAACGCACCAGTTGCAACAACTGGTTGCCAACCAAAACATTAGGCCTAAGTCTGAAATTATTGCTGGCAAAATTTACAGCAAAATTTAAATATGACAATACTGGTTTAGTTACCTGTAGTAAAATGTAAACATTAGGCCTATGTCGCGAGTGCAACACAACATTAGGCCTATGTCGCGAGTGCAACACAACATTAGGCCTATGTCGCGAGTGCAGCAAAACATTATGCCTATGATGAATGAATGTCACGAATGTGGCAAAATGTAAACATTGCCAAACTGTTTCCGTTACATGAAGTACTAATTTTTTCGAATTGGTTTTGTTTCTAATGACTGATTGATGCACCTATTTTAATATGCTTTCTACCTCTTCCCACATTCCACCTAACTCATATTCATTTATTCGCATTCCACTGCCAGTAGTCATAATCGTTGTCTGTTACAACTGTTTTCCGTTACCAGTTCTCTCTCCTTACCTTGCCTTATATTTCGCTACACATTTCGTAAAAGTTAGGCTAAATTCGTTAAATTACTGGCACACTTGTACTAGGAAAGAACCCAAGAACATGGTTACAAATACAAAACAGCATATATATATATATATAAAATTGGTAGCATATCCTATCCAGGACGTAGCTATCAACCCAGCATTTGTTGGCTGTGGTGATTTTCTAGGCAATATAAATACGTTCAGTAGGTTGCCATTGTTTTCTGAACGGTCCGGATGCACAATTGCCTGTGGTGAGGATTGAACTCGGTACCTTTGCCGTCACAGACGCGCTCTGTACCACTTCGCCACAGAGCCGGACATTATATATATATATGCAGCGAAGGACAAGGACAGTCACCCTCAGTTTCCTGGGTGATGAATAATCCACAATACATATGCACAGAATGCAGATGCAGGTGTATATATAGAATATTCACACAAGCCTAGAGATTCTAAGCCTAAGAAAAGTGCTGCTGAAGACCAACCAGATGATCAAGTCAATAAGACAGCCACAAACACCACCACAAAATGACTATCACATTATGAACAGATGAGAACAAGTTGTAATTCTATGCCTCACAACGGGATACAACCGACTCACAAATCACATGTACATAAAATTCAAGAAAGGCAACACAGCCATGTGTACAGGCAGCACAGAGTGCCAAACATATATTACAAGAGCATTCTGTGTATGAAATGCTGAGGCAGACATATTGACCAGAGGTAACGACACTGGAATCAAAGCTCTATGGGTCAATGTGTGAACTACAAAAGACAGTGAGTTATATTCAGGAGACAGGATTGCAGATACAGACATGTTTAAAGTGAATGATAGAATTCCTTCATTCATTCAGGTAATATGAGGCAAATGCAAGGAATGCCCTAGTATCTTACTGTTGCTAAAGTTTGTGTTAATTTCCATTTAGCATGTCCATTTATTCTCATGACAACAAAGTTCCACAGTATTATTACTAGAATTGTCACGTTATTGCTATGTTGGTCTATAAACAGATTTTAGACTTTGGACACTTTTAGGATGAGATGATTACATTATAATTTACGATAATATAATAAAATGTTCATCTTCAGTATTTATTCTCAAACTCCTGCAGATTAGCAGAATGTAGTCTAGAGAATGGAAGCCACTGTTTCATTGTTTTCAGTTCAGTTCAGATCTGTGCCTTTTGGCCCGACACATCTAATTTCAATGTGGCCTATAGGCCACTTTGACCCTCAATGGGATAGACAACTCCACCCACAAAACATCCTTAGTTGCCTCTTACGACATGCCTGGCAGGTAAGTGCCACTATTCTTTGCTGCCCTTTCAGGCTCCGGTAACACACAGTGTTTAGACATTCAAAAGCACAGTATTAGATGTTACCATTTCTCATATGCTGGAGGAACAGTAACAACTGCTTTAGATCACAATAAACTTCAGACCCACCCATGTTTGTAAGTACTGTAAGAGTGTGTACTGTGTAAGCAACATCAACACACAATTCCCAATCTATAGCTCTATCAGTCATACAAACCAGTTTATAGAAATCAAGACATATCCAACATTTAAAAAAATGTAGATTCAGGATTTCTTTATTCTCATCTCCTTTGACTGTACCTTGAAGAAAGATTTAGAAAGTAAGGCTTGTCTTGTAGGACACACAAGAAAAGTTGTGAAATTCTGGGGAAATCACACTGTAAAAAAATATGTTTATAAAAAAAATAAGTATAGCATATGACTAGTTTGATAATGCATACTTACTTTCAACTGCAGCATAGTCACTAGGAGTTTGTTGACCACTACCCTCCGTCAAAATAGAGCGAATGATACCACTGTCTTTATTTGGAGATAAGTCTTCGCCTAACAAAAATATACAGTAAATACACAATGATACAACTTTACAATAATGTTTAAGATAAGTTCAAATAATAGTAGTGATATTTGTTAAGTTTGTTTCTTCAATGCAAAGCTCAAAGTAATGCATGTCAACAGAAATGTACTCATATCTGATATTCCTCCGCAAGTGAAAATGAACATGTCATTGAAGTCAGGTTTGATGTTAGTAAGTCAAGTCCTTAGATTGCTGAGTTCAATCTGGGTTCAGAAAACCCTGTTGCAGCGGTAACAGAAATGAAGAAGATGAGGGACAACATTCTGACTGCTTTCATTTTAGTCTCATTCAAGTTGTCTGCAGTGTTCCACTCGTTACAAAGCTTTTAATACTGGCACTGATCTGGTCATGTCAAGCTGACAATGATTTTTACAAAAGGTGACAGGTTGTCAGCCTATACCACAACTTTCTTTAAATAAAAGGTGTCTTTACCATATGATTGTTAAGGAAAACCACATCCCGAATGCCTTAGAAGGATTTACAACTACTCCTGTGTCTCTACACCAATTCATCAGTCTTCTTCTTCTTCAGCGTACATTCTCAAACTCCTGCTGAATTCTCTTGTAGCAGGACATGCCCTACTAGATTTCCAGCAGAATGTAGTCCAGAGAATGGAAATGCGTTGTGTCGCAGTTTTATTTGCGCCAATGGCCCGACACATCGAATTCATCAGTCTGTCCAGCTCCTTTTGTAGTTCCAGAACGCATTTTTCTCGATGTTTGCCCTGCCTATACACCAGGATGTCATCTGCGAATGACATCATTCTGCCAGCACCTGTGATTTAATTGCTAGTGATATGTACTGCGTAAGCATTGAATAGCACAGGAGATAGATGCGATCCCTGTGGCAGGCCAGGACTAATAACAGTTACCCCACTTAAGAACTATCCTGTGCATCAAGGTCGCACCAACCCACCGTACGACAAAAGGATTTACTGCAAAATTTAACAGCTGGTCCATCAAGATATCCAAGGACACCCTACTGTAAGCATCCTCAAGATCTATTGCAACCTATTCAAGATCTATTGAATCAAACCCCTCATACATCCTGCGCAAATATGGCTGCATTCTGCCATGTTTTTTTCCTGGGCGATACCCTCCTAACAACATTGGTAAACATTTCTCTCAAGATAACACGATACCTTCCAGGCCACAATTTCTTCCAAAAGTTGGCCTATTGTATTCTGCATTGTTATTATTCTGTAGCCTTGTATTCTGGTGTGATCCTTCCAAGGTTTGGGTAGTGGAACTAAATAGCTGTGCAACCAGTCTTCTATTCCTGTGCCCTTTAGAAGACTATTATTGAATATGCCTATAAACTCCTCATCTGTTCTCTAATGTATTTAACTCCTCATTGTATCTAATGCCATCTGTGTTTTTTGTACTTTTCAGCACTTTCCTAATGCCTTCAACTGTGATTATCATATGTTTTTCCATGCGTCTGTAACATGAGCAGATGTCTTTCTAGGCAACAGGAATGCTAGATATGTCATCACTGTGGATGGGTCAACAAATCTGAGAGAATGATATGATAGTTGACCCAGACATTTGTGCTGTGTTCCTGGCAGGATGTGATGTTCCTTTTACTGGCACACTGGAATGCCTCCCATTGGGTACTAAAAATGCATCTGTAAAACTCCCTTACTCAATGATATCTTTGAGACAATCTTACATGAGTCTGGTTGTCACCTCAGTTAACAACTGAACAGAACCTGTGCTTTTTGTCAGAAAAACTGAGCTGTCAAGAGCTACCTGCTTACAGCTAAAGGGATTGTTTCATAATCATCATCAGTAATTATTATATAATTGTTATGTTATACTGTTAAAGAAAGTAAACACACTCGTTGGTGCAAAAAAATGGAGCAAAGACTATCAACGCCATTACCTTCCATACATCTCATAGGAGGTGACTAAAGAGCTTTGGGGTTGGGGTCAGCTATTCCATCCCATAGATGGTCAAAGTGACCCAGAAGACATGCTGAAGTTGGATGTGTCAGGCCAAGAGGTACAGATTTCACAGCAAAGCTGTAAAACCATGACACAATGAATCTTGTTCAAAGCACTACATTCTACTAAACTGCAGAAGTTTGAGAATGAACACTAAAAAAAGTAAATAGATCTTTATATTGATTATATATGACCTACACAAAAGTAAATATATGGGTATATTTCTTATGGTATGAACTTATTTTTATTATATATATATATATTTATATTTATTTATTTTTGGTCTGCTACGGAATGCTGGGAAGAACTTTTTGTGTGTCTTAGGTGAAAAACAGTTGTGGAGTACCATACTGGAAATGCTTCAATTCTTTATGGTACTTTCTACATATTCCAAGCATTAAATATACCATACCCTGCCATGAGAACAGCTCGACTTCAAATACAAGAGTAGCATTAGGAGGAATTTTAGGAGGTGATCCTGTTTCACCATAAGCATAGTCTGCTTTACATGTAAGCTTCGAAACTTCTCCTTTCCGCATTGAGGCCACTCCGATGTCCCATGCTTTAATGACTTGTCCTAAAAGACAGGAAAAAGATTATAACTAACAAAATAATTAAGATATTTTCATGCATAAATTTATCATATATTAACAATGCATCGTCATAGTACTATTAACAAATATAATGGAAATAAACCTAGGTTTATATAACTACACAATAAATGATCATATATACTATTCAGAAAGCAATGGCAAACTATTGAACATATTTATATTGCCTAGAAAATCACTCCAGCCAAAAAATGTTCGGCTGATGGCTATGTCCTGAATAGAATATAGTACCAATATACTTTGATACTTTAGAAACATGTAATCATTTGTCCGACATTTCTTCTTTTCTTGCATTCGTTCTCAAACTCCTGCACTCCCCAGGATGATTCTGAGGAACAGAATGTGTCATGCTATGGTCTACAGCTTGGCTACGATAGCTGCGCCTTTCAGCCCAACATATCGGGCTTTAGCATTATCTGCTTGATCACATGGCCCTCTTTGGTACGGGACATCCAACTCCACCACCATAATCTCATTCTCCACTCACAACATGCATGGCGGGCAACTGTCAATATTCTTTGCTCCCCCTTCAAGCCCCAGCAACACTTGGGCGTGCCGGACATAATCACAGAAGTAGTTGCATATATTTCTCATTAACGCCTGCGTGCTGCCACGATCCAATATAAGAGCAAATAATAGCAACAATGTGACCTGTTATGCATGTCAGAGGAGGATTGGGGGTAATTTGCTATCCTTTCCTATTTCAGGGTGACTCAAAAGTCTGTTGTGTAGATATTGCAGCCAAGCTGTAAGAAATTATACATTTCATTCTATTTTCTTCTTCTGCATTCAGCACCTGCAGTCATGTTATACTGTCAGGCCTGTTGTCAGGGTGAAGACTTCTCCAGGTCAGAACGGCTGCCCCATAGTTGTTTTTTTTGTCTAAAGTCTGTACATCTCTTCAAGTCTGCTGTCTCTGCTCTTTGTATGTTAGGCAATCCTGAAGTATGTTTTCAGGAGTCTGGTTTCTGGATTCACATGGACCAACAGTCTGCAGTGGCCTGTTCTAAGACAAAACAGTGTACTCTGTTGGTTGATGTCTTTGGAGGTGATGTATTTGGAGGTGAGACAGCCAACTCCATAGTCGCCTTTAACGACATGCGTGGAAGGTAAACAGTGTTGCTATTCTTTGTTCCACTTTCTGGCCCCTGCAACACACGGGCGTGATATAGGTCTACAGACTAAGAGAACAAATTATCAAAAAATAACATAGCAATACTGCTAGGAAGTATCGAGGAATAATAATAATTTATTTTAAATTATAAGGTTAGCAGACAAGTTCAAATTTTATCTGCTATCTTCTAATCTCACTGAAAATAGTGCTCATATATTTAGTTATACATTAGACTGACTCACAACAAAACCGCAACTTGTAATTTAGTTATACATTAGACTGACTCACAACAAAACCACAACTTGTAATTTAGTTATACATTAGACTGACTCACAACAAAACCACAACTTGTAATTTAGTTATACATTAGACTGACTCACAACAAAACCACAACTTGTAATTTAGTTATACATTAGACTGACTCACAACAAAACCGCAACTTGTAATTTAGTTATACATTAGACCGACTCACAACAAAACCACAACTTGTAATTTAGTTATACATTAGACTGACTCACAACAAAACCGCAACTTGTAATTTAGTTATACATTAGACCGACTCACAACAAAACCACAACTTGTAATTTAGTCAGAGCATTTGTTTTTTTATAGGCCTATAAATATTTCTACAAGGTAGGACCCAATGTAACCTACCAGACACTATTTGTTTCTTTTGTTAATGTTCATTCTCAAACTTCTGCTGTTTATCTCTCATAGTTTATTGCTAGGGCAATGATCCTACTAATTTCCAACAGGATATTAGATGAGTTCTATCCACTTTATTTGTCACAATGGCCTGACATATCAGACTTCGACAGTTAACCTACTATTTATTCAACTCTTGTAGGCTGTGTCAGTGGGTATCTGAACAGTAGAGTATATTAATTTTGATTAAAAATAACTAACTTTAATTAAAACCATTGGCTCAACTAGGAGGCAGGCAGTGGTGACCAAGATTACCTAATCTGCGACCTACTAGTAGTGTTAGCCTATTTTTTATGGTCTATCCTATAGCCTATACTATGATACACTCAGATAAAATTATCTCTGTTCATACTCAAATAGTATAATATCAATAGTCTATATTATTATTATATATAATTATATACATAGTTACCATGTTTAGTTACGGTCCCGTAAACCTAAACTAAAGTTTAACCTGACCTGGGTGGACTCACGTCCATGGTTGACATTGCCTACGGTACCTCACCAAAAGAGGCGTTATGTCATGTTAAAAATAAGCTTACTCATTATTATCAACCAACTGATCCACTGAAACCTAGAAATAGGACTATTTAATTTATTAAATTAAATTGTCCCTTTCGTCTAAGTCTAAAGTGATATAATATATGGGAATTAATGGTAAATTGTTGAAGTGAAGCATCTCTAAGTTTACGAAACCTAAGATTAACTCTTTCCGGACCAATCGCCAGTATACTGGCTTTGATTTGATATTTTATTACTTCACATGGCTAACTCTAACCTTGTGAAGTAATCACATGGTGACATACCATCAATGTACTTATATATTCATATTCTGTATCCATTCCTCTTTCCAATTATATATTACACATACACTATTTATCAATATTAGTATGTCAAGTGATACAATAAAAAACCCATATACAGAAATTTTATAAAATTAATTTGGTCCAAACCTAAACATAAATCTGATCAAGTCCTGAAAGAGTTGTTAAGATTACTGGTAGATCATTTGCTACCGGCTTAACGGTACCCACCTTTGCCCAAAGTAAAAGTGAACTTCTCTCCTCTATCCCTGCTGGAGTCAAACGGTGTACCATCAAGTAATGTGCCCACATAATGTACTGAAACTTTGTCACCCTTGGAAGGTTTTTCATCTCCTTGTCCTTCTGTCAATATTTCTTTGATGACTCCTCCATCTTTCGACTCTGTGAGATCCAAGCCGGCTACTGCTTGTGGGATCTCCGTTTGAGCTGCGTCTACTTCTGCAGTCGTCATTTATCTGAAAAATAATTTAATTTACTCTTAAGGTAATCTAGAACAGGTTATTTAAACATGCAAACAGACTAAATTACAAATCAAGTAGGGATTATTTACTTCTTCCTATGATCGTTCCAAGATTCGAACGAGAACTTTCGCGAACGTGGTACTGTCCCTTCGCTTATCGCTGTCTGCGCATGCGTATTCATGCGCTTGCTTGGTTTCTTGCAGTGCTTAATGGCGTCTAGGTTTATTTTTATTTTTTCTGAATTCTTACACATTGTCCACCAATTCGAGTATTTAGTTACAACGATTACAGCAGATGGAAGACAGTCAACAGAAATCAGTAGCATAATAGGGCAAGCAAAAACAATATTCATAAAAATGCAAAATATATTGCGTAATCATTCTATAGAAATTGCTGAATGACATATAGGCCTATAATAGTGGATACATACCGATGACTTAATGATGTCCATATTTATAGCCTTACCTAAGAAACCAGGGACCGTCGAATGTGAAGTATACCGTACAATCAGCCTCATGAGCCAAATAACAAAAAATACTTCTCAGAATCATCATGAAAAGAGTGAGAAACAAATTAAAAACAGAAATAAGTCCAGAACAATATGGCTTTGTAGAAGACAAAGGTACCAACGATGCTATATATTTATATTGAGAACACTAATTCAGAGATCTATAGAGGTAAAAACAGATCTGTGCCTTTGTTTTATTTACTGCACAAAGCATTTGATAAAGTTGAACATAGCGAAATTATACACATACTAGAGATTTGAACATTGACTATAAGGATTTAAGAATCATCAAGAACATGTACTGGCAACAAACAGCAGCAATAAGAGTAGGAAATCAATTTGGCCCTTTTCAAAAAACAAAATAAGGAGTTCGACAGGGTTGAGTACTTTCACCAGACTTGTTCGCTTTATACACTGAAAACATAATGAGTGCAATAGTTGATATCCCAAGAATATCAGTGAGAGGACATAGCATAAATAATTTGAGATATCCGGATGACACTGTTCTGATTGCAACAAGTGAGGAAGACCTGCAAGATTTAATTAATGTAGTAGTCACAGAAAGTAAAGAGAAAGGCCTCTTCCTAAAGAGGACAGAGTAATGGTTATTTCAAATAAACTAAATACCACACTTTGTAAGATCAAAATGAATGATATATTATTAAAACACGTACACCATTTCAAATAGTTAGGTACAACGATTACAGCAGATGGAAGAAGTTCAACAGAAATCAGAAGCAGAATAGAACAGGCAAAAACAACATTCAGAAAAATGAAAAATATATTGTACAATATAACATTGTCATTAGAGGTGAGAGAGTTCTGCAGTGCTATATATCTCCTATACTAACATATGGATGCGAATCTTGCACAATGAAGAAACTGGAAAGTGGGAAATTAGAGGCAACAGAGATGTGGTTCTATAGAAGAATGCTGAGAATACCATAGACTGCCAGAAAAACTAATGTGGAAGTGTTAAAAGAGTCAAATGCGAAACAGACCGTAATAATATAAGAAAAAGGCATCTTCATGTTTTGGTCACTTCATAAAACAGGTTTGGAGAACATAGCAACAACAGGCAAGTTAGTTAGTCGTTGGATCATCGTTACCGCACTCGAGACAAGTCCATAGGTGCTCAGATCTCTCCTTGAGTGCAGCGCCATTACACGTTGACTGACGGTACCAGTACGCAATTGAATGGCCATCATTATTTCTTGCCCACGACATCGCTCCTTTCTAGCGACACCACATTTCAAACAAAATTCCTTTATTCTAGTCATGGAACAAGAGTTATCGTCACTTATACAGTAATTTGCTCGTTCGTTTTCCCGTATGGCGTTCAAAATGTCTGCTCGATAAATCGCTCCACCAACAGCCGTAGTAGCAGCGTGTGAGGCCAACCTCTCTGCTCTCTCATTACCCGTCACAAAAATGAAAGTCACTTTACGCATAAAGGAATACTTCACTGCATCCAGCCACTGTTCTTGAATGTATCCCGCCTTGACTTTCACAATCATGCTCATCAAGTCACTGAGTATACAGGCATGCTTGCAGATAGTCTGCGAGCAGACCCATTGCAAAGCTTTGGTTACTGCCAAAACCTCCATTGTCATGCTGCTTGTCGTCTGACCGAATGCACCACTGCACTATCCTCTCTGATGGTTTTCCCCCACCTGTGAGCCGTGAAAGCACAGACACTTCTGATGTGTCCCTCAACCGACCAATCTGTATATACAATCATATCACCTTCCCTGGAATTTTCACCGATTAGAACGAGTACCTCCAACTCTACCACTGTCGGACACGATTCACTGCATTCTCTACTGAGTGTTATTATTACTTTGAAGCTGTCGGACAATCTAAGGGCGCACGACTCCATTCCGCACCAGGTAGCACATCCTCCAATTTGAACATAATTTGCAAACAACAGGCAAGATTGAAGGTAACAGAGACACAGGGCGACAACGTGAGAAAATATTAGACATTTTGACAACCTGGCACGGCAGGGAAACAACAACGATCTTGATACATAATACTGTGGACGGAGAGCTGTGAAGAGCCATGACCGTCTACGTCAGCCGGCATGGCACCTGATGATGATGATATTCCAAATTCAATCATACGGCGATACGCATAGCAATCACACTGCAAAGGTCAGGAAATAACTAGGATTGAACCGCATTAAGATTAGGGAGGGGGGTAAGGGTTAGGATCAGTTATTTTTAATTTAAAAAAAAATTAGTTATAAAAATTACAATTATAAATGTGGTTGATGTCGTTTGCGTGACGTCACGGCATTAATTATTTAATTAAATTGATGTTACACGGAAATTAGTGGCGATGGCTAGTTAAAAATGTAAACATTGTGTGCTATTTATAGCACAGTGAAGAGTTGATCCGTAGTTTTAGCTTAATTGAAAAGGCATATTAATTTGAAATTATTATTTAAATTAGGGTTAGGAATAAGGGTTAGGATCAGTTATAAATTTAAAAATAAATTCGTTATAAAAGTTATACATTTAGATTATTCGCGACATCTATCGATGTGGTTGATCTTCCGGAGAAATCCATGCTGTCAGCTAGTTAAAAATGTAGACAATGTGCTATTTATAGCACAGTGAAGAACTAATCTTTACTTTTACGCGCATGCGGTTGCGTCTATGGGTCTCACCATGGCTCACTAGACAAACCAACCATGCAACAGAAAACGTTAATAGATGACATGCCTTTATATTGAGGTTATTTTCTTAATGAAGCTTCATGGCACGTCATCTATGCAATCCCGTGGTCGTAACCTTCGATAACAGTTACCATGTTGCTTCGACAAGCCGCCGTTGTGCTTGCACTAGTTAGGGCACGGTGTGGGTGGACTGAACAACAAAGAAACCTGTCGCAATGGACAGAGTTGTGCCCTGATGTCGACGTCTGTTTCGGCAGCATTAGACTCGAAACACCATCGAGTCGAGTGGCTGCTGGAACATAGGGCGGAGCACTTATGGGAATGCCCCACGTGCTGTGAGGCCAGTTTTTAAAATAGAATCAAGAATCCTTACTTTTACCCTCTGAGATTCTAATATAATGAAAAGATGGAAAAGATGTATTCCACGAAGCAAGCGGTCACCTACAAAATCAAGTGTGGTTTGTCAAAAACATGTAGGCCTATACCCATTATGTTATCGTGTTTCGTACAATCACTGATACATTAGAAATTCACACGATTGTCCTCGAGAGAATCTTATTCCGGAGAAGAAGAATCACCACTGAACAGATCTATACTCTTTATTTTTCACTGTAACAAATATAGATTCTTGTGGATCGGGCAAACTGATATTTATAATTAGTGCTGTCCTTTACCATTCGGTGATACGTGTAAAGAGTAGATGGTCTTATCAGATCTGGGGAACATCAGTTAAAAATCATTAACAATTGCAACAGTAATTAAAAAAAAACCAGGAATAAAAATGAGTTTGTCTGAAATATTTTAATTTCTAAGTTACAAATTAGGGTAATTGTCTTCAATCCTTATACAAAGCAGAGATTTTAGGAACGACGAGTGTCAATGCACAATGTACCCTACCACCAACCGTAATGAAATGGATACTGAAAACCAATGGAAGTCGGATTATGGATAATGGTGAAGTAAACCCTTTAGCTGTGGTCAGGTAGCTATTGACAACCTATAACCTTTCTGATAAAAGCATAGTACCTACCCAGTTGAGTAGCCGAGAAGACACACAAACTGATATAAGGTTTACTGTCTCCAAGTCATGCTTGTGTTAAGGGAGTTTATGGATGCGTGTTTAGTCTCTGAAGGGAGGCCTTCCAGTGCAGCAGTACAACAGCATCATCATCACGTCATGTCGGGAGCTTGTGATACACGTATGGGCCAACAAATTCATCATTCTTCTGCAAGATTTGTTGACCCATCTGCAACAATGGTACATCAAGCATTCCCCGCCGCATAATCGTCTGCCACAAAAGTGCAATGTCCGCTGGCCTGCATATCTTCATCATCCATGTGGACAAATTGACAGAAGACAAAAATAAGAAATCAATACAGGGCAGTGACAAAGATTATACTTTTTACAGGTGCCAGATTGTCACCCTATTCCCTCAACTTTCATTTGTCGCATCCAACGACATGCATGAAAAGAAGAAAGTGGTCCTATTCTCAGCAGCCTGAACTAGAAGTCCAGGCCAAGGTGGCAACACGGTGGGACCTTAAATTTTGATACTGAAACAAGTACATTTTCTGCTTTTCTTGGAAGGATTGAGGACAATCAACCACATTGGTATAAAAAGAAAACATATAAAAATACTGGTAAAAAAAGACAACATAATATAAAACAGCCCCACACAATCCAATCATCACCATCAAGAGCCGTCCGGAACGAAGGTTGGCTGCAACAAATCTTCAACATCCTCTGTAACATTCATCATCCTTGTCTTGGTGGTGAACTCTGATAGACTGTATTCTGTCCAGTTCATGATGTTTCCCTCCTACTTGCTTGAATCTCTGCCTAACTCTTGCTCACAGTTTCTCAACTTTACCCTCAAGTAATGTCTTCAACACAATGTCATGCCTTTTAATATGTCCTTACCATTTAATTTGTTTGATTTTTATTTCCTTCAAAAGTTTTTTTTCATATACAACGCTATCAGAACCTCTTTGTTTGTTTTATTCTCCTTGCATGAAGTTCTGCCTAATCTTCTACATATCCACATCTTAAATGTATCAATTCTGTCTTGTAGTTGTTTATTCATTAATCACTGTTTCTAAGTTATACATTAATGTAGAATAGATGTAGCTTGTTGCATTTCTCATTTTGTTGCTGTTGTGATTTGTTTAGATGTTAATAGTTTTCTCATGTCATTGTAAGTACTTTCAACCATTTCTATTTTCATTTGAGCTTCTGTTTTGTTATTTATATAGTCCAAGGAAAAAAACATCTAATAACTAAAGTGAGTTATAAGTAAGCGCATGCTATCTTGCTGTTTGGTAAATTATTTTCAGTTTTATATTCTATGCTTGTGTGCCGATATTTGTTAACATTTTACAGCCAATGTGTAAATAAGTTAGCATGAGAAACATGCTTGATTAGGCAATTTGCGTTATCACTATTCTTGTGTGTTGTTTACTTCAATCAATTTCATTGATAAGACTGTGCTAGCGGGCGTGTGTGTTTGTGTGGGTATGTGGGTATGTGTGTGTGGGGTGTGGGGGGGGGGGGTTCAATGAAAAAAAGGTAAGTAGAAAAGGAGGAGGGGGTCGATAATCTTGTTTTGTGGAAAACTCAAAGAAATGTGTGCAGGAGTTGGTTACACTATTTATTTAATACTTGTTTGGGAGGGTGGGGGAGGGTTGTGGGTACTGAATGGCATAATTTTCATAAAGGAGAAGTCCATGTGAAAAGAATACTAAGCGAGGACGAACAGAACAGTGTGCAGCGAAGGGCAGTCACCCTCAGTTTCCTGGATGAGGAATATCCACTAGATATATGGGTCAGAGTGTACACAGATGGGTCAGCACAGAATGCTGTGAGGAATGGAGGTGCAGGTGTATATATAGAATATCCACACAAGCCTAGAGATACAATCAGAACACCGACAAGAAAATACTGCAATAATTATGATGCAGAAATCCAGGCAATTAGTGTGGCAGCTAAAAAAACTGCTAAACTCCAACTCTGACCTACAGCCTGTGGTATTCCTGACAGATGCAAGGTCAGTGCTTCAAGCTCTCCAGTCTGGAAAACTAACAGACTTGAAAAAACTACTTAGCGAATTGTCTTACCAGTATATGGTAACCATGCAGTGGATACCCTCTCACTGTGGAATACCAGGAAATGAAAAAGCAGACCAACTGGCTAAGGAAGGTGCTGCCGAAGACCAACCAGATATACCAATCACCTACCATCAGAAAAAACACATGATCAAGTCAATAAGAAAGCCACAAACACCAACACAAGATGAATATCACATTATGAACAGATCAGAATAAGTTATAATTCTACGTCTCAGAACAGGACACAACCACCGACTCCGCAGTCACATGTATACAAAGTTCAAGATTGGCAACACGGCCATGTGGTTAGGCAGCATAGAGTGCCAAACATATACTTCAAGAGTGTTCTGAGCATGAAACGCTGAGGCAGACATATTGGCCAGAGGAAACAACACTGGAATCAAAGCTCTATGGGGCACTGTATTAACTACAAAAGACAGTGAGTTTTATTAAGGAGACAGAATTACAGATATAGACATGTTTCAAGTGAACGAAAGAAGAAGAAGAAGATAAAGGAGAAGTGGGGTTGATGGCTACAACCCCTCCTCCCTGCCCTTATTTACAGTGGTGATTTTAATGACATATTCTGTTTGTTTATGTCACCTGTTGAAAAAAAACAAGGTCATAGAAAAGGAAGAGAGAGAGAGAGAGAGAAAGAGATTGGTAGGTCTTAGAAAAGGAAGAATGACTGATTTGATTCCTCCCATTTCATAACACCCCCCCCCCGTTTCCATTTACACCAACCCATTTGAAAAAAAACAGAACATCAGTCCAATTATAGGGAATTAAACAATAAGCACACACACAAAAATTGATTTGAAAGTCAAGCTAATCATGACAAGCTCTAGAATAAGACGAGCTCTAGACTAAGACGAGCTCTAGACTAAGACGAGCTCTAGACTAAGACGAGCTCTAGACTAAGACGAGCTCTAGACTAAGACGAGCTCTAGACTAAGACAAGCTCTGAAATGGAAACATGCACAGGTTTGCCATCAACGGAAGAAAGAAGAAATGAAAAAATCCTCACACAGTATGCAAAGTTCAAATGTTTGGAGAGTCATCAAATGAACAAAAGACTAAGCAGACCTACAAAAGAGCGACTCAAAAGAGGTAGCTTTCTACACTCCGCTAAACAGCTCCAGAAATCACTCACAGATACAGACCTACAAAACCTAAAATACTAAACACCATTAACACATACCCAACATGGGACAGGAAAAACTTCCCAAGAATTATGGACAATATACCAAGCATTATTTCGAAAACAGAAACTACTATACAAGTACTAAAGGAGACAACTAAGAATCACATACATAAAGCATACCCAAAGGATATATGGACACATGTATATACAGATGGATCATCGAAAGATGCAGTATTAGATGGAGGATCAGGAATATATATAGTAACACCAGATGGAAAAGAAATAGAGAAATCCATACCCACAGGCAAACATTCCACAAATTTCAAAGCAGAAATGGAAGCCATAATGGAGGCAGCCAAAATGCTCATGAATTGCTTGCCGAGTCACAACAGACATGTAGTATTTCTAACGGATGCAAAATCAGTATTGCATGCATTGAAAGATCCAAAGAACACGAGCATGACTGAACTTACGGCCTGCTTACTACACCTCAGCAGTACCACCAAAGAAACAGTACTGCAGTGGATCCCAGGTCACTGTGGCATACCTGGAAATGAAAAAGCTGATCTCCTGGCAAGGAAAGGGGGATCACTGGAACAAATAGAAAATGATGATACGTACTATGAAAGTAAGACCATGTTAAAAGCAGAATATAAGAAAACGTAGAAGCAAATGCACCCAACTGCAGAACCAAATGACCTCTACCACCAAATGTCACGCAAGGAACAAACCATCATCTTCAGACTACGAACTGGTCACAACAGACTGAGAAGTCACATGTTCCGAAAGCTGAAGATTGGTAAGACAGACCTGTGCAACTGTGGACTGAGCCCAGAGACTGCAGAACACATTCTTCATGCCTGTCAACTCTACCAAGAAGAGAGGGAGAAAATATGGCCTACTGAGACGGCACTGCTTCCAGACTTGAGGGGTTCCATGGATGACCTGTAACGAATCACACAATTCATTGAAGCTATTGGTGCTGTAACCTGATATCTGACTGAAGAACGATGAAGAAGAAGAAGAAGAAGACAAGCTCTACTAAGACGAGCTCTAGACTAAGACGAGCTCTAGACTAAGACGAGCTCTAGACCTATGCGCTAACTCATGATCAAGTCACTACTATTGACTGATCCAACATATCTGGGTTTTTTTAAATAACTGGCTGTAAAAAAAGTGAGCAATTACAAAAAAATTCCCGGAACAATCGAATCAGCCAGGATTTTTGAACCGGACATGAACTATCATTCGTCTTATTTAATCGAAAGTCTTCTCACCATCTTAATCTGTACGAGTTACAGAACACAGTCAAGTTTATAGAAGAAACAAACATTCAGATATAGGCATGTTCCAGGCGAACGAAAGAAGAAGAATAATCTAAAGTTGGTGATGCACCAGCTTTCTACCATTTACTATAAGCAATGGTCGCATGCCTGTTGCCCCAATTACATTGTGTGATATATAATTCTTACAGCTGACGGGAATTTTTCTTGTATAAGATATTATTTGAAGCAACATTGTTCTGTCTCTATGTTATTTATGTTTACAAGAAGGCCTTTAGGTCCTTGTGTACGAATATGCATGTTCTGTGTTTGTGTTCCTGAGGATACTTTACTACTTGTACAAGATGTTCGTTGATGTAATAGTCCTTGTTTCGATTGGTCTGTTCTCAGTGACTCGAGTACACAGACTGAAAGTCTTTACCGCGCCACATCTTTTTTTGGGGGATGTGGTTGGTCAAGTACGGAAAACCTGTTTACTTGTTTCCTACTTGAATTTACTTGTGTGATATATGCATGTTTTTGTGAGCGGTTGTTTGGTTCCATATAAGGTGTTCCATTTATCTTGTCTGGAAGGGAAAAGCATTTTCCTGATGTCAACCAGCGTTGAACATACAAAAAGGTGGTGATCGACAGTTTCGTTTGAATTAGTGAAAAGCCTGGACCGTGCGTGGCGTGTACCGTGCGCGGAGTGTACCGTGCGTGGAGTGTACTGTGGTTATAGTCTGTTCATGTGATGTTTAAGCTGTACATGTTCTGTGCGAAGTCGGAAGATGTTATCATGGTCTCTCCTTCCCAGGAGGCTATTGTTGTCTTTAGGGTTTGGGCTTCAGTTCCCGAATACTGAAGTCAGTTTCAAATATGGATGAGCTAATATTTTGGGTCTTCTACGTCAGTTGGTATAGACGATTATTGCCAATATTGGAAAGTTTTCATACTCTGATAAATCTGGCACAAAGCGGTTAAAATGTTGCTGCCTTTTTTGGTCTTTGGTGATTGTTCTGCTTCCATCTTTTCACGTTTATCATTTGCTGTTCTCTTTTCCCAGAGAAATTATTCATCAGCGACCAGGCATTTTGACCATTTTTAATTAAATCTGAATTAGCGCATGTTTCTGTCCATTTGTCATATTTGACCTGCTTCACTATCAGTTTCACTTTAGCACATGTTTTGTTGCAATGACTTTTGCTTCTTGTGATGGTGCAATCTCAAGGACTTCTCTTGTTTTCTTCCTTTCAAGAATACCAGCTTGCATTTTTTAAATTATTAAATGTTTTATAAGACCTCTTACAGCCCATTGAGATGCTTTGTGGTGCTAAATTGAGGATAGTTTCTGTTACTTAATTAGCAAATGTTTCTACATCATTGCTGATAATTTTACAAAGCAGGAAATCAGATGTTTCTTGGAACAGTTTCCAATCTGCCCTGCCAAAATTCCAACGAGTTTTCTCTTTAAATATACTTTGTGGTGTGCATTTACTGTGTGAGGATTTGTCTATGGTCACTTCCGATGTCAATCAAGAGTTTTTAGACAGCAAGAATCTATTATACTAGATGAGCAGATAACCAAGTCGGGTCGACGGAGAGATGGATTGCTCCTATGCAGAAGTGTTGGTACGGACTTTTTTATCCTGAACGACTGGCGTGTTTCTTGTTTCACAAAGATCCTCCATACATTTTCCTGTCTTATTACGGTTCTGGTAATCGTAATGGGGTGGTGGCCAGTAAAGTCACCAACAAATGAAAACATTGTAAGACAGGCATTTTCTGGAACATACAGAGAAAGATGAAAGGAGGAAAGCCAAGAAATACAAATAGTAAAGATTTAGATACATAGCACAAAACGTGAGTAGGACATGGACATAGTAGATAAATACAAATAGCTAGAGATAGGACAAGATGAAATGGATTTGCTGAGAACTTAAGCTCCACATGGAGATGACACAGGCCTATATATATATATATATATATATATATATATATATATATATATATATATATATATATATATATATATATAGTTAGCTAATTATTAAAATATATCAATTAAGTTTAGCTGTAAAGTCATCAACCTCCTGGTCTCTCTCATCTTCACATTACAAAAAGATAGTGACATGTGAGATGAAATGCTTGAGGAAAGCCGCCGGGGTCACCAGGCTTGATAGATTACGAAATAAATATATCAGGGAAAAATAGGTATAATATATTCTACAGATTACATAGAGAGAGAACAGGTCAAGTGGTTTGGTCACATTATGAGAATGCATCACGAAAAGTTGCCCGTACAAGCATATAACCAAATGAGATCAGGGAAGCCAGAGGAAGACCATGGAGGAAAAGATGAATAGAAAACGTCAGGGACATCCTGAACAGACACGGGCATAGCACAGACAAGGTCACACATCTGGCTTTAGAACGCAAGCTCGAGCTCCAATCACCCCTAAGCTTAACGGCAAGATTGGATCACAAACCATCTGGGGAAAGACAATAGACAATTAAAAAAAATAGACCTGCTATATGTACATAATATAAGGAAATGGGTAATAAAGGTTTTGGGAAAGTACATGCGGTGGGCGTGATGATGATTCGTTGGAATATCGTACGTGCTTAACATCGAATTCCCTGAGACTGCATTGATGAAGAAAAACTTTAGTTTACTTTGCTAATCTGTTGAGGAACAGCTGCCTTCAGATCGTTAAAAGCTTGCCATTGCACTTTTTCTGTATGTTCAATCTCTGGAATTTGTTTTTCTGCGTCAACTTTGTCTTCATATTCTTGCTCTTTAATATCTGTTTCTACAATCTTTTCATCCACTCTTTCTTCAAGTTTTCTGTGATAAAGACCCGCGAAATAATTGCCTATTATGTCATTTTTATTTTTGGTAAACAGAATGTCCGTCTAAAAGGTTAGATACTAGCGAACTCAGTTCAGACTTTTCGGGAAGAGAATTGTCATTACCGCTAGATTTATCCCCGTTTGAAGCATGACTCTTTCCATTACTTTTCATTTCATCAATGTCTTTATTCAGAATTTTAGGATTCAATAGAATATTATGCGTAATTTCTTCAAGTTTACTGGGAATGTAATTCGGATCATCCTCAGAGGCTGATAAGATTCTACGTGCTAAGTTGCGTGGCTTTCTATCAAAGACCACTGGTTCTGTCGGCATGAGCAATTCCTCACTAACATCACTATCGCCGTCTACGTATGCTGATAAAGGACCGTAGTCTATTTGATTCAGTAAATCACTTGAGTGTGGCATGTTGCTTGCAATGTCTACATCCGGTTCGATTAGAATGTCCTCGTCATCATCACTGTCGCTGAATAAATTATATACGTCATTTGTAGCTCTGGAGCCATGATAATCTCTTTCATATGTATCAAAATCTTCATCACTAAAGATCGGCAGATCAAGATTGTCCACCAACGCCATATTTACAGGAAATGGTGAAGATGGGATATCCTCATCTAAATCTATATTATCCAGTGAATAGTGACGTCGTCCGTACTTTCCAACTTTGTACTTTCTTTTTTTGGGTCTACTCGTTCGACTCCTTCGTTTGACACGGATCGATCGTTTTGGATTAGAAACATCTAGTTTATTGATCCCATGTACGCTACCCGTTGCACGTGCAATCAGAAGATTGGTTAACACACTATCGACGTGTGCCAGATCCGAATTTATTGGAATGTCTGTCCCGTGGGTGTTTAATGAATCTATACTTTTCAAGTCACTGTAATCCTCATTATGTGAATGTTTCATGTGTCCTCTAATTAGATTCGTTCCTTTTATATCGGTGTCAAATGTAGAAATTTTTATGTTCCATCTTGCACCATTTGCTGGGCTAAATGGAAAGAGCAATGAAGGATCGGGACTGGCGTCTATCTGTGCCTCAATCATGCCTCTCCCATTGTTCAGTTCTTTATGAATTACTTCCATCTTATCGTTGACATTTTGTATGATTGCGTTGATAGTATTTTTTTCATAAGCTTTATTGTATTTATGTATTTTATTCTTAAGCGTTGCTAAATTACTTTTAATTATTTCCCATTTAGCAGTGGTAAACTTATGCCTGGCACTATTATTATTGCTGACAAGTTGACTTATGTTATACTCTATGACGTCCCCATCGGTTTTAAGTTTATGTACGCCAGCTTGAATTTTATAATACTTATGTAATATCCTGTGCACAGATTTCTGCAGTTCACTAGCATTGTTTCGGATCTTTGACCAAACAGATTTAAAATTTGGCTGAGAAGGATTTGCTAAAAACTTACTTAGGTCTGGATAGGCAAAGTATTCATAGTTCTTTTCATATTCAGGATTGGAAAATTTACCGTGTATCTGAGAATAAACTGCATCTTCTAGAGATGGAGTTTCTTTACCTCGTCTATTACGTTGTGAGCTAATATGATTGGAAAATGTATCGTGTGTCTGAGAAGGGACTGCATCTTCTAGAGGTGAATTTTCCGTACTCCGTTTTTTACGTTGTGAGCGAATATTGTTTCCAATTATATAATGCCTCATAGAATGATGCTGATTGACTTCACCCTCAGCGTCTGTGACTACTGCTCTTACATCTTCCTCAGAGTTGATTACTAAATTTACAAATATGTTTCGTTTGCTTCTTACAAGTATTGCATGGACAGCATTGTCAATATGCACAAGGTCAGGATCATATATTTCATAATCTAAAAATCCGCCTAAAAGGTTGAGTTGTTTGGCTATGACTGTGTCATTAACATCTTTCATCTGGCTATCGTCAGCTACTGCGTTGTCATATTCAGGTTCAATAACCTGGAAATGTTTTCCTACATCGTTTTTAGTCTTAGATCTATGCGCAAGAAGTAAACTGTTAACATTCTCATCATCTCTTTGTTTATCTTCTGTGGAGTCCATGATTATTTTCTTCGAAACTGGCGCTGTCGTAGCCATAAAATCTTTCTCTGCATTTTCTTGTTCTTTTTGTAGTTGGTAAATTTCATTCTGCAATCGATGAAATCTCTTCTCTACAAAATTAAAACCTTCATGGGCAACCTCAGTTTTCAGTTTGTTGTGAGCATTTAATTTGTCTTCCAGTGAAGCAATTTTATCACCACGCTTTATAAGCATATGTAGCTCTTCCTCGAAATAAGTGAAGTATTCTTCTGTTTTGTAGATATCCTTCTCGAGTTCATTCATTTTTTCTTTCAAATCAACCCAGCTGTTGGAGAGTTGTTTTATAATATTACTTTTTATTAGAGAATCGGTATCTGCCACATAGTTATTTTCTCTTTTACGACGAATTTTACGTTCGATTCTAGAATTGCTATTTCTCTTTGCCTTTCTTATTTTCATTGAGATTTTCTCAAGTTGTCCCATCATGTTCATTATTGGGTATGTAATTATTATATTCAGGCTGCTGTGTTGATTTTTCCCTATGTAGCCGTGCCTTAATTTGTGTTTATTTTGTTTTCTGTCATTGTTCGATAGAATCCTCAAAAGTTGTAATCTGTTTACTTTGTAAAGTGGCTTCACTGGTTCTGTATCCTTAGTGAAATGATTGCTCTTGGTGTTAATTGTATCGTGGTCTCCACTTTCAGGCACATTGATGCAGCTGCTGCTGGTTGAATTACAATTAAGTATTGTCCAAATTTTGTATAATATTTTGTTCATTTTAATTGCTTGAGTGTCCTTATTTGCTTTCCTAATTGAATGCACACGCCTGCCATCTTGAGTATTACTGAACTGTTGGTCACGTGAGAAATCATATTGAGTTAAAGTTTTGGAAGCGTTATAATGAGTGATAAGTTTGTATATACCCTCAGGGCTAGTCCTACTTTTTGTTGATTGTGGTAATGATGGATTTACAGTTTTTTTTCCGTGAAACATTTTAATTGGTGCCATATCATGGTTACTAGTATTTTTGATACTTGAAAATTGTAAACTACTAGGAACAGCTCTTGAATCATGGTTGATATGCTCATTCAGCTTTCTTTGACTATGTTGAAGTACTACTAACCGCCTACCGTCTTTATCAATGTCATTTCCAACACTGTATACAAACATTCCTGTCGTAAAACTGTGGGTACCTTTTTGTTGGTATTCATAGTCTTGATACTTTCGTTTGTATTTAATTTTTAGAAGATTGTGTAGCGGCATGACAACATGAGATTGTCTACGCCCACGATATGGAATATAATTTATGCTGCTGACTTGATCCTGAAAATGTGTATTGAGATATGATAGAAGAGATTTACATACACAAAGTCTGGTGAAGTCTGGTATACCTGCAGCGTGAAGTTCATCCTTCTTTTCATTTATACGTGAACTTTCCTTGAGATTATTGCCTTTAACCCAATGACCCTTTTCTTTAATGACGTCCCCGCCTTTCATAAAATATACAGAAGGGACATTATAGAGAAAATTAACAATATTCAAATGAGTTTTTGTACGTGCAGGTAGATGATCTGTTTGGAACTTCTGAACATTTGTTAACCGTGGAAAACGAGCGTTTAACAAAAACAGTTTGGTGTTTTTTTGTTTCTTGTTGGCTTGTTTTCTGAGCAAACTTTGCAGTAAATTTCTTGTTCTTGTGTCCACATGCATATCTTGTCTTATAACCATTTTCAAGATATCTTTCAGGTGGAAGTGTTTGCTTTTTCTTATTGACATTTTTGGTGAGGGTTTTGCTTTGTGTGTAATATATATGGTATGCCTTATATTTACAATGCCGGGATTGCTGAGTAATTCAACTATAGCCAACATGCTACGTTTCCCCAAATTATTTCCATCAACTAGTGACATTTTTTTTAGTTCTAGTATAAAAACTTGTGTTTGTTGAGCATATTTTCTCATATTTTGCAATATTTTAAAATGTTGGCTATGATGTGTAAACTGGAAACATTTAGACAACATGAAGCATATACACTTAACTAAAGTTGGATTGGAAAATCTGAGACACTGTTTCATCTTTAAATACGTCTGCAGCTCAGCGACAATAACATATTGGATAATTATTGGCGCCTTCTGCGTGCCTTGCTCATTACAAGCAACATCTAAATTGAGTTGCAATTGTCTTGCACGTACGTGTATATGAGACAATGCATTACAAATATCTGCTAAATTAATCTCATTAGTATGGTATAGTCCGCGCAGTATGAAATTAATCTCATTAGTATGGTATTGGCCGCGCAGTATGAAATCATAAATGACAGGTCTGAAATAAATAGCATCTGGTTTTATAGATTGACGCTTGACGTTTTCAAGTATATTACACAATCTTAAATGTGCTACTGCTACAAGATCTCTCGCAGATATGCTGCATTTGTTTGGATTCTTCATATACTTTTTGTCTTTCACAATCGCAGGCCTCTTAATATTCAGTATATAACTATATTCATGCATAAGCAACCATTTCCTCAGGTTGCTATCAATATTTGTGCGCAACGGCGCAAAGTTCACAGTACATCGACAATATACACGGCCGGAGTAATATCTCTTCCTTGAACGTCTAGAAAACTGGTGATCAATGAAACCATTTTTTAACAAATCTAACAGGTTATTCTGTGCTTGTAGTACAGGGTATAAACATATACTTTTCACATTTATCATAATTTGTTTCTGATGTTGTAAAACCTTGTTCTGTGTTTGGAACTTGCGGCGCTCCACATTACTATTCGAAGTGTGTAAGACGTTAGACTGAGGTCTGCTTTCTGCTCGCATTGTTACATTTTTGAGTATTTTGTCCCAACGAAGATATTTCTTAGCGATTTCCTTGTTGGACTGTTGCAATTCAGCTTTGTGGAGTTGTTGCAGCTTCAGAATCCTTGTTAAACTGTGCGTCTTGTCTCCTTCTAGTGCCATACGATTCAGATTATTGTTTTTAAATAATCGAACTACCGAATCTGTGTATTGTAATGTTTGCACTGGAAATACACAAAGTCCGATTACACAAATGAAAGGAGTAATTTTGTGCACAAATGTCGAATTTGTATCGCATCTCATTAGAGACGATTTCAGATAAGATTTCATTTACACAAAGAGTTCTCGATCACAGGACATTCTTGAAAATTACTTGAAAACCTACTTGAGGGAGATTACACATGGCGTCGTCAGTGGAGAATGTCTTACAAGAGTCGTGGGCATTCACATTGGATCATTCAAAGTACCTGTAAATCACGCAGAGATAAATCATATTGTGTGACCGGAAAAATGAATAGGAATAATCACTCAGGATTACATTAGCAAATATTAATTAATATGGTTCATGTTTGGATAAAGAGCCTACATTTTATGTGGAAAGCGAAATGAACTGAAGGACACATTTGTCAGCGTGTGTTTCCCTTGGCTATAATTACCCATCAGTGGGTGAAGGTGGAGATATGTTTTAGGATGGTTGTATGGACGGGGCTCTCAGTGTGTGGTGCGCACATCTGTGCACCCGGCATAAGTTCTCGTCTCCGTCGACTGTAACAGATGTACTACATGTCTATTGGTCACTGGTAAGGTAAACAAATTTAAGATCTAGTTAGCCAATTTTTGATCGATGCAGATTTGATAAAAAGTTGGAAGGTAGGCCCGTTAACCAAACATGAACTATTACTTTTTATTAATACAGCTTTCGTTACTGCCTGTTTTTTGTGTGGTAAGGATTGAAGGGAGGAGTTTTATAAGCAGTAATTAATATAACTGTAGCATATAAACCGTAGGATATATGGCGCATCTACTCGACTTTATTGAATTTTAAGTGGCTAAAAATACATCCAATCTCATCGCTAGAATATGTGGACGGTTGACTTTTGAACTGATAGCACGTTTGACAGAATTGTGTTTGTTGGGGCCGGTCTAATGATCACTCTAATCACGCAATAATTCAGGATAATATTGAGTAATAATACGTCTTCTGTGATCAATTGTTCAACATATAGTCTTAATATTGGTCATGTATGCAACGGTTTATTTTAGCTCACCTTAGGTTTCTCACAACAACTTGTTTTGCACAGAAGCTCATATGGGTCAGATTGCCGTTCTGTGAACAACGGAACAGGAACAAATATATAGTGTGTAGATCCAGGAATAGGGTAATAAAGTTTTGCTAATCACTAGAGACAAACATAATAACTAGAGACAAACATAATAACTAGAGACAAACATAATAACTAGAGACAAACATAATAACTAGAAACAAACATAATAACTAGAGACAAACATAATAACTAGAGACAAACATAATAACTAGAGACAAACATACTAACTAGAGACAAACATAATAACTAGAGACAAACATAATAACTAGAGACAAACATAATAACTAGAGACAAACATAATAACTAGAGACAAACATAATAACTAGAGACAAACATAATAACTAGAGACAAACATAATAACTAGAGATAAATATAATAACGCAGACAAACATTATGTTTGTCTCTAGTTATTAGCAAAACTTTATTGGTACAATACAAGAATCAGTGGACAGGTTTCTACGAAACAAATAGCTAAAATAATTAAACGGAACGAAATTCCAATAAAGACGCATATACCGACGCATACGCGCTTCACACTGAGTGGGAAGTGGATCGCTAGTTCATTGCGCGCAAATAGCTAGATCGGTATTTTAAGTTACGACTTTTTTAGTTTCCGAGATAGTGCAATAGCATATGAAATTAAAAAGTTGGTAGGTTGGCACTGTTGGATTTCAGTTTTGCTGAGTAAGTACATATCATATAGTGTGTGCTCTTTTCAAATTTGGCAGATATGGCACACACCTTGTATTCTGGCAGATTGTAGGTGGCGGGAAATGAAGAGTAATGAAGTACGGATCAGATCAACTCCACATAGTTGGAAGTTTGGGAAGAACCAAGTCAAAGCAGCATCGTACCAGTTGGAAAATAATGTTCCAGGTCCCAGAGGTTTTACTTTGTTGGGTAAGCCCTCTGGGTCTGAAAGCAAGCCCCAGAAAAAACAACCCCAACATGAAAGTGCCTAAACACAAAATATCATATAAGCTCGTACATCCCATAACACACTTTATACAGACACAACACAGCTGAAGAAGACATGCACCTACCACCACCTGGCACAGGGAAAAAAGAGCAACCCCTGGGATCGGATAAGTAAATTTTCAATTTTATCAGATAATTATTACCCATCGTCTTAATTTTTCTAAATATCAACAGTGCACAGGTTACCAAGTTCTTTCTAAGTCAAGATTTATTTACCATTGCAGTTTTAACCTTCCTTGGTGGATATAAAGTTTTGCTATAACACCATATCAAATTGAACAATGTTATAAACATGAACTATGGTTAGACATGAATGTCCGATTTGAAGTTCGGTAGCCGTATATAGACCTAGCTTGCGCACTACACCACCAATGGTGCAGAATAGTGTAATGAGTTTGAAATGCCGTACAATAAAACACATTCTGCAAATTCTGGAAGAAATATACAAGATGTACATGTATACACCAACCACCACTTCTATCTCCTGTTATCTCCTGTTATGCTAACTGGAGGTCTTAGTGGGTTTACAGAACCGCGATCTCCATTATATGCTTTTGTTAAAATCGCACATATAACTAAATTGAGCTAACGTCCGTGGTTGGAAGTAGAGATCCTCAAAAAGACACTTGGTTGGGGACTAAAATATCAGGCTCATTACGGAATAATCCACACACATTCCAACTTTGAATATTAGGCTTGATTTCATACATCTTCAGTTAGTTAGTTAGTCGTCGGATCATCATCACTGCAAACTGGACACGTCCATAGTTTCTCCGATCTCTCCTTGAGTGTATCCGCCATTACACTTCTGCTGACAGTACGTGTCCTATACTGGCTGACCATCATTATTCTGCGTCCTCTAAAATGTTCACTTCTAGCAACACCGCATTTCAATCCCTGATCTTTAATCCTAGCCATTGAAAAGGAATCATCATCCACATTAGTTTCACTCTCGCGTGCTATATCTCTTAAGGAGTTCACAACGTCAGTGCGATCCATTGCCTCATCGCTCTGTGCCACAATCGCGCACGACGCCAGTTGATCCGCTCTTTTATTGCCTCGAACACCCACATGTCCTGGCATGAAAATAAATGTAACCACTTTCAGCCTCGCCTTTCTCAAGGCCTCAATTCACTGTTCGCGTACAAGACCCACTTGTACCTTCCTAAATCATACTCATAGTCACTCAAGATGCAGACCTGCGTTACCTTGATTCTTGATTAGAAACTGGCCTCACGGCACGTGGGGCATTCCCATAAGTGCTCCGCCCTATGTTCCAGCAGCCACTCGACTCGATGGTGTTTCGAGTCTAATGCTGCCGAAACAGACGTCGACATCAGGGCACAACTCTGGCCCTTGTGACAGGTTTCTTTGTTGTTCTACCCACCCACACCGTGCCCGTAACTAGTTCAAGCACAACTTCGGTCTGTCGGAACAACATGGTAACTGTTATCGAAGGTTACGACTGCGGGACCTGCGTTACCTTCTGTGTGCCCACCCACTGAAATGCCCTGATCACCGCCATAGTATCCATGGTCATACTACTCGTAGTTACCGCAAAGGCACCACTGTCCTGCCTGATTGTTTTACCAGCGCACTGAGCTGTGAAGGCCCAAGCAATGAGAACATGTCTAATCACAGATCCATCAGTGTATTTAATCATATCCCCCTCTGTGGTATTCTAACTGACCAAAGCCTGCACTTCTTTCTCCACATCTGTGGGACACCATTCTCTGCATTCCCTGCTAAGTGATATTACTACTCTCAAACAAGTTTCGAAATCTGTGGGTAGACGTATCCATTCTGCACCTGCTGCCACATCCTGCAATCTGCACACGCTTTGTATGACATCCTCAGCACGTCGTATCCACGACCTCCCTCTCTTGAATCTGCTGCCTTTCACTTTCTGTATTCTGGAATTCAACGGGTGTTCCTTATCTGCATGTATTTGAAGTTACGCCCGTGCACGGCAATACTGTAATCTGTTCTCAGCTGTTGGACAGCCAAGTGAGTATCGCATAGCTCTTGTCGATGTGTCTCTTGCGAACTCAAGTATGATACGCATTGCTGCATTCTGTTCAGTCTTTCGATCTGAGTTTGGCTAAGCGTCAGAATTGCCAGTGACCATAGTCACTACAGCTTCCGTGACGCGGAGAAAAAAATCAAGCAGCGTCTGCTGCCGATCATTCGATCTGCGTGTAACGCACTGAGAGTATCCATTCTCCCCAGGGTCTTCCAGGGGAGGGGATGGATTGGTAGGGGGGACCCTCTGAGTGCATTGCGCGCAGATCAATGAGTGCTGCGTTGTATGCTCCTTTAGCGATAGTTCATTTCGCTAAATAATGTATGGTTTGTTTCGTTAAAAGCGTGGATACTTTATCCTGTAACGTGCCAAATATTAATTCACACGGTGATACTTTTAGACTCCAAGAGCATGTTGCGGGAGATAGAAAGGTGAGTAATAAATTCATTTCAAGATGAAGATGATATCAATGGAGGATGAGAACGTACACATCGGAGAATGTTAGAAATAGGATTATCTAGAGGGGAGGGGAGGAAAAGTAGTTTTTTTGGAAGACCCCCAAAGATCACGTAATCAACAACTGACTGGGACACTGAGTCTACATATACTGGGATGACTGCTGGAACGGTGTGTGTAGCACTTATGGGAATGCTCCACGCGCTGTGAAGCTAGTTTATAATCGTGCGTGCTTACAAAAGTATTGTGTCACGTTACTGTGCAACTCGGTTGTCCAATATATTACCCTGGTCATGCGGGGGAGGGGGGAATTTGAGACAACGATAGAGCCAATTTATTGGTGGGAAATGCTGTGGTTGATAGAGGGTTACTCAAGAGAGATAGAACCGGCCTATGAGGCTGGTCATCAATTTACTACAGTAGATAACGAAGAAGACGCTGCTAGAGTTAGCAATGTACATATACAAAGCATATAACCTGAGATGACCAAGGGTGAGGGGAGAGTATAGGTCTATGTCCTCTCTGGGAAGCTATGAAGTTCACATATTCAACATCGGACTGGGACCGAGTCTGCATACTCGGATTGCTGCTGGAACGGAGAGCGGCGCGCTTATGGGAATGTCCCCTGTAGCCTGATGCTGGTGTCTAATCCAGAATGTAGTTAGGCTTTAATTTGTAGGGTTAGTGTTATGATGTTTGATTAGGGTTAGTGTTATGATGTTTGGTTTAGGTTGAGGCAATTTGATTGGTGGTCAGCATCGGGCAACGTCTAGCAGAGTAGTGATGAAAGGATCTAATTATTGAGTTTTGGTGGATTTTCTCTAGAGGAAGTCACACAAGTATGAGTGTAACATGTGACTGTCACCATGGAGGCCAGCACCTTAAGTGGTGATGGGGCTTAGTTCAGCCACCAGGAGCTGGAAACTATGACTAGTCGGGCAGGGACACTCGAACTGGATCACAGTCCTGCCCAAGTAAGCAGGGCGCTGAAGACGAAGGCAACCAGCCAAAAGAGGCAACCAGCCAAAAGGCGCAAAGATTATGATTCAGAAATTCAGGCAATTAGAGTGATAACTGAAAAACTGATGAACACCAAACCCTGGCACACGGCTCGTGTTATTCCTGAGAGATGTAATGCCAGTGCTTCAAGCTGTCCTTTCTGGAAATCTAATAGACTTACAAAAACTACTTTTCTGTCTTACAAGTATATGGCAATTCTATGTCTATGTTCTGCAGCATGTGCGGCACAAATCCGAGCGAGTGACTTGACTGACGACTCAACCATCTAGCTTTTCGCTCATTTGTTTTTTTACGCTTTCTTGCGATTGGATCATCTTCGTCCATCATTAAAAGCAAATTATATGTTTACCCTCAAGTAAGATCTTCAATAAAGGTGTCATGGCTTTTAATGTATCCAAAATATTTTATTTGCCTGATCTTTATTTCTCGTAGTAATTCTTTCTTCATATTAAGTGTTTTTAGCACCTATTTATTTGTTTTCTTCTCTTTCCATGATGTTCTCCCTATTCTGCAATATACCCACATCTCAAAGGCATCAATTCTGTCTTCGAATAGTTTATTTAGTGTCCATGTTTCTGATCCATACATTAATATAGAATAGATGTAGCATTTTATAATTCTCATTTTTAACTTGTTTGTAGTTTATTTAGATGTTGCTATTTTCCTCATGTCGTTGAAGGTACTTTTAGCCATTCCTATTTTTCTTTTAACTTCTGTTTCACATCTGCCATCATTTGTGATTATGTGTTAAAGATATTGATACTGTTTTACTTGTTGTAGTTTCTCTCCATGTATGTTTATGTTTAGCTCTTGTTCTTCTGTGTCCTTGCTGATTATCATTGTTGTTTTTTTAAAAAATATTTATATCCAGTCCATATTCATTACTTGATTTATTGACTTGAGCTATTAGTCTTTGTAGTTCATGTTCACTTTCTGCTAAAATAACAGTGTCTTCTGCATAATTCAGGTTGTTTATTATTTTCCTATTGATCTTGGGTCCTGGAATTTCTTCTATATTTTTAAAAGATATTCTCTGTGTAGATATTAAATAGGCTTGGTGGTAAAAATGCAGCCTTGTCTAACCCCTCTTCTTATTTCTATGTATGGTGAGTAGCTGTTTTCACACCTTATTGGTGCAGTCTGTTTCCAGTTTTCTAATAAATCTAATATCTTTTCTATCTATGCCTATTTCTTGAAGACATTTTATTAAAATGGTTTGCTTTCAATCAATCAATAAACTCATAACCCTTCAGGGTCGTAGGGGTACCACATTGGATGCTTCAGCACACAGAGTCCTCCAGCGAATTCTATCCTCAGCGATGCGGATGAGTGTGGAAATATCTTGCCCTGTCCATTCCTTGATATTGTCTGTCCATGTCTTTATTTGGCCTCCTCTGCTTCTTCCACCCTCGACAGTTCCCTGCAGTATTGTTTTTGACAAGGAATCGTGCCTGCATACATGTCCGAACCCTGCTAGTTTTCGTCGTTTCACTATTGAAAGTATTGGCTCCTGAACACCTGCACACATCTCTACTTTATTTCTTACGTACACATTGGTCTTATGTTGCCTATAGGAAATTCGTAGAATTTTTCTGTAGCATTTATACTCGAAAGCCTGTAATCTTCTCTCCATGTCCGCAGTGAGTGTCCAACTCTCACAACCATACAACACAACAGAAAGCACCAGCGACTTATAGTTTGATTTTCACTCCAACACTGATGTTGCTTTTCCAAATCACAGTTAGCCTTGACAAGGACGCTAAAGCCATCTCCAGCCTTATTTTTAGTTCTGCTTTGCATTTACCATCGCTACATATACTGGATCCGAGGTATTTGAAGGTATTCACCTCTTCAAGATTGTGTCCATTTATCATGATATTAGTCTGGTTTTCTGTGTCTTTGCTGTTTACCAAGATTTTACCTTATCTGTATTGATTTCCACTCCGTAGTTGCTGGTAACTTTTTCCAACTTTGATGTTAATTCTTGCAATGATTGTTCTGACCCAGCTATAAGATCAATATCATCAGCGAAAAGCAAGTTGCAAATAGGGCGACCTCCGATCGATATAGACGTGTTGTAGTCATGTAATTTCTCTTGTATGATGTGCTCTAAGTATATGTTAAAAAGTACTGGGGACATTATGCATCCCTGTCGAACTCCCACAGATGTTTTGAAGAACTCTCCAATTGTATTGTGTGACAAGACAGCACTATTTGCATTTTTGTACAGAGCTTCAATAATGTCTATAATTGTGGTGTCAAAATTAAATTTCCTCAGTATGTGCCAAGACCATCATGCCAAACACGATCAAAGGCCTTTGTAAAGTCAATGAAGTTGTGGTATAGATCACGTTGGTGCTGAATATGTTTGCTGAATATGGTTTGCTTTACCATTGCCCAAATCTCTACTTTCTCTTCCAGGAGTACAGTGTGAACACACTAATTCTTCCAATCATATCGCTAGTGCAATGTGAACACACTAATTCTTCCAATCATAACGCCAATACAATGTGGAAATCAGCTTGTCAATCACAAGCTAATTCGACTAATCTATGTTTGTGAGGCGATCCCAGCATTCAACTCTACCACCAACTGACATGTTAAGGATTGTTGTACACATTCATGTTAATGTTTACCTCTCTTTGGCGTAGTGGTTAAGCCATTTGTTTTGTAATCAAGAGGTCATGAGTTTAAATCCAGTTTATGATGTCTTGTTTAAATATTAAAATTTTTTTTTTTATAGATCCCTGGGGATTATCTGTTAATGCACAGAGTTGTCTACCATAAGTGGTAGTTTCGGTAGAGGCAAGTGTGTACCTGCTTCGTTGAGAGCAACAGAGAGTTACATTATTGGGGATAATACCGAGTACAAAGATAAAGAAGTTAACACTCAAGTCATTGCCCATTTTGCCCCTTGAACATCTTTTTATGTTCATATTTTCTCAGCATCTTATTTGCTGTCTAATCTTATTTAATATCTTCAGTTTTATCACAGTTGCTCAGGAATCAGACAAAAGTTCATATTTAAGGAATCAATAATTATTTTATAGATTGATGAGTTACTTTTTTGTGTTTGCGTAACTTGAATTTAGTGTAGACATTTAAACAGGCAACAATGAACACTGAATGCAGCACACTGATCACAAAATATGTATTCTATATGACATATCAGAGAACAGATAGTATTGTATGTACACATAATCAATTATTCATCACCAGTATAACAAACTCCAAATGTAATATTACGTTTATGTTTTCAGTGCTCATGTGTTGCCACAGCCTGAAAGAGGAGCAAAAAACTTCAGCTCTTTGACCTGCCATGTAGACCTATGTTCTTAAAGGTGAACAAGATTTAGAAGTGCAGTTGGCTGCTTTATCTCACAGATCAGATTGACCCAAAAGCCATGCTGTAATCAGATGTGTCAGGATAAAAGATGTAGATATCGCAGCCAAGCTGTGAACCATGACAAAGTAATTCCATTCTCTGGACTACATTCTGCAAACTAACAGGAGTTTGAGAATAACTACAGAATACGATTAAGAATAATGTTTTCTATGTGGAAAACTTTCTAAAAGTCAACTAAAACTGTTCTGTCAACTGTAAAATCATCTATGTTATTGCAAGAGAATGACAGGTAACAAAACATGCTCATTAATTAAAGATAAGAAACGCAAGTAAAATAGGTTAAATAGCAGTGTCACATAGACAAAATACACAGAACCAACGTTACAACCAATAGTTCTCAAAAGATTAGCAAACAGAAAATGAAACAACAATCTAGCCAGATAACTAAATGAAATTATGTACAAAACTATCAAATTCAATTTCATATAGTTTTCTGGCTACATTGCTGTTCCTGTCTGTGTATGCTTATCCCTATTTTGGTATATAACTTGTAGTTGGAATGTTGATTCTGTGCATGTGTTTCTCATAAATTGCTATTAAACTAATTTTGTTTCTTTATTTACCATAGGGTACACAATTTTAATGCATTCTCAGATTCATAATTTTTTTTTGACATTCATATTACTATAATAAGAAATAACCATACATAGAAATAAGAAGAGGGGTAAGACAAGGATGCATTTTACCACCGAGCCTATTTAATATCTACACAGAGAATATCTTTAAAAATATAGAAGAAATACCAGGACTCAAGATCAATGGGAAAATAATAAACAACCTTAGATATGCAGAAGACACTGTTCTTTTAGCAGAAAGTGAACATGAACTACAAAGACTAATAGATCAAGTCAATAAATCAAGTAATGAATATGGACGGGATATAAATATTCAAAAAACATGTGGGTATATTGCAGAATAGGGAGAACATCATGGAAAGAGAAGAAAACAAATAAAGAGGTGCTAAAGACACTTAATATGAAGAAAGAACTACTAAGAGAAATAAAGATCAGGCAAATAAAATATTTTGGACACATTAAAAGACATGACACCTTATTGAAGACCTTACTTGAGGGTAAAGTCAAAGGGAAGCGAGCAAGAGGTAGGCAGAGATATATGTGGGAGAGTAACATCACACGATGGACAGGTTACAGTCTAGCAGAGTGCACCACCAAGACAGGAGATGTTGGAGATACGTTGCAGCCAACCTTCGTTGCGGAGACGGCACTTGATGATGATGATGATTACTATAAAATGCTAAAATAGCAAATTGTATAGCAAATTGTATAATGCAAATTTAATTATATCCTTAAAGAACCTGATGTGATTGTATTATAGTCAAGTACAAATGTCAAGTTATCACTTTAGAAAGATATACGAAAACAGTTATTTTTAACACCTGTCACATATTGGTAAAAGTAAAGGTAAGCTGAATTATGAACCAGCATCATAGCATAGGTCTATGTTTTTAACAACCACAAGGGCTCAGCAGTCTGGTCAGTGATCATAAACTTCCTGACTAGAGACACCTTCAAACTTGCTCAGTAGCACTGATGTGATTCTTGACCTTCAAAGGGCATGAGACCTGGGACCTTCCTTGTGGCTGGGTGAACTATGGGACAATGTTTATTTCCAACTACGAATAACGAGTTAGCTGACAACCCAGCTGTACTGTGACAGCACTACCGAATACTGCTCCCGTTTTCAGATATAGAAGGTAATACATACACTGTTAAATCTTCTTTTAATGTCACCTTGTACTTTCCCACATGGGTTCTGGAACCAATTTCTTAAGTCTGAGTTAGCTTAAAACTGTTTGTTGTTGAAATAATCTTTTTTTTAACTTTGGATTGAACAATGGAACACCAGGCTAGAAAGAAAATGCATAAAAATGTATATGATAAGAGTTAAATTTGACACCTGCTGGTTCTTTCATAGCTTGATTGATATTTTATTGTCTGTCACAATTTCATGTCTTGTCTTGTCAAGCAATGTGTACCGTGAATCATCATTCGAGGTCGAAGATTTTTATTCTTTTATTTCTGTTGACATTTACAATGTGTTACCGCATCTCCTATATTTCCAATGTGCATGGTTATCCCTGATACCTGGTAACTAATCTCTACAACTTCCAGAAGGGTCTCAAAATACCCATAAAATTCTGCATTGGGTCTAAAAATACTCAGACAATTATGTATTGGGTCTAAAAATACTCATAAATAAAATTCTGCATTGGGTCTTCTAAAAAATACTCAGACAATTATGTATTGGGTCTAAAAATACTAAGACAATTATGTATTTTGACTGCAAATTCTATTCATATTCTGTACAAAGAGTACTTTACTAAATTTCAAATCTGGTGTAGTTAAACGAGCCCTGTATACAGGACAATGGTGAGGTGTGACCTTCACTGATCTGGTGTAGTTAAACGAGCCCTATATACAGGACAATGGTGAGGCGTGACCTTCACTGATCTGGTGTAGTTAAACGAGCCCTGTATACGGGACAATGGTGAGGCATGACCTTCTCTGATCTGCAAGCAACAGGGAGCCCAACACAAATGTTAACTTTATTCACAGACATCTAGGTATATATTAGGCCTATATAGTCTTAATTATATATATATATATATATTAGGCCTATATAGTCTTAATTTTATATATATATATTATGCCTATATAGTCTTAATTTTAGTCCAAGTCTTTGCTTTTTGCTTTATGCTATATTTTACTTGCAATATACCTATGTAATACCCATTCTCCACAAAAAACCACTCCTAACAGGAGTCTTCTTCTTCTTTAGTGTTCATTGTCAAAGTCCCGCTGGATATCTCTTGTAGCAGTATCATTATCCTACCAGATTTCCAGCTGGATGTAATCCAGAGAATGGAAATGCGTTGTGTCATCACCTCATTTGTGCCAATGGCCAAAATAAAGACACATCCATCTTTAACAGAAGTCGATGCCAGATCTTTCAGTTCGGAGGCCAGCTATCTAGCCTCGTGGTTATGCACATCTGCTATTCTAACATCAAATAATACTATTTAATGAAAAAACTACCTCAATTTATCTGGGAAAGTCTTTAAAATTGAGAGTATCATGAAAATATCACCCTTGTAAGCAAATTTATAGCAACTTGCTTACAGAGATTGTATATGATAAAAACTCTCCTGTACGAAGAAATCTCAGAAACATTAATTGTTTTACTTGAAAGTGACCGAAGAAGCTGCTTACAAAATACAATAATTTTTCACAGAAAGACACCCCCCTCCTACCGTCATCTTCTTTCAAGTTATTATTCAGATATTAATACTGACAAGATTTATATGCTTTTAGAATTACTGCAGACTGATATAATTTTATGCTAGATTTTGTTACTTTGTAAGATACATAACCAAATGTCAATGCTTGCATTGATTATATTGACATCTCTCCACTGGTACATGCGCTCTATTTTGTACAAAATATAGACAGTCTATACAAGTGACATGTATGAATTCTAGAAACTTTCACAACACTAAAATGTGACACACTCACAAAATATTTTAATGAGTACTATAACAATCAACTGCATAAAGGTACGTTATGATACATCAAGTGCTATATCAATCATCAAGGTACATTATTATGATACATAAATATGAACAGAATCAAACATGATCAAATATAATATCGTATAGTTTACAACTGGAAGAAGTGCACAGTAAAGACATGGAGCATTCAACATTAGTATAAAAAATTTTCACTTCTCAAATATACTCCTGCATGCATACTTCAGCACTATTCTGGCATTCCAATAAGGGACCGCCCATAAATTAAAATTTTTGACTCACTTTCTTCCCCTTGTCAGAGATCCTCCTGCTGAATTATGTCAATCAATTATTAACCCCACTCTCTCCCAAAACATTTTTTAATTAAACAGAAAAAGTACCCAAAATACATGTTTTGTTTCACATTTTTTGAAAAAATGTTTCAAATAAAAAACAATTTATTTGGTGTATAAAAACTGTACTGTTGACATCAACTTATGTCAAACCCCCACCATCCCACCTTCCCCTTGTCAGCAACCATCAATCTTTTTCAGATCCTACCCTCCTAATAGTTGACATAATTTATGGACAACATATTATGCAGATCTGTCAATGAGAATCCATACCTGTTAATCTGTCACATAATTTATAGGCCTATATATCTATCTGTGTATATATATATATATATAAAATTGAATACAGCTATCTACGAATTTGGAAGATGGTTATTCATCTATTACTGAATATTTCGACACAATGAATACATTATATTGCATCACAAGTGCAAAGTGAAATATTGGCTTACAGCACTGATAGAACCAAGGCTGTAGATATGATTACCTTAAGGAAGGGGTTTTACCTAAAAAAAAGGTAATTCATCTGTTTTTGTGTGTAAATTATACTATTTGATGTGAAATTTTAAGACATTTTTGTGAAACTATGCATAGGGAGGGGTTTTTAATCAACATTTTGGTTAAGTTCCTAGTACTAAAGTCATGTTAAGATTTGTTACGAGGGAGGAGCTGTACACCCCCAATCCCTACCCCATTCCCTTATTTACGGGCTTGGATGGAACCCTTTATTTCATAAATTTAAGATGACATACATTTCTGGCATACAATTTTATAGAGACTTGTATTGAGTCAGCTTTAATGCTGACATTTGTCAAATATGACTGAGCTACTGTATGACTGCAGATGGTTGTCAGATATGACAGAGCTACTTCATGACTGCAGATGTTTGTCAGATATGACTGAGCTACCTCATGACTGCAGATTTTTGTCAGATATGACTGAGCTACCTCATGACTGCAGATGGTACACCTGCTAATGTTAAAAATTAATAAGACAGCCTTAGTAGTAGGCCCTATCATAAATATCTTTAAAAATAAAATTTCAATGAGAAGAATTTAAATAACCCAAATATCGGAGGATGACCGACAAAAAGGAAGTGCCGCAGTAACCATACAAATAGAGGTAAATGCAAATAAAGTAAATAGGTTACTATATCAATATAAAATAATAAAATATAGAAAATAACAATAAATAAAAGGAACAAACACAATAGTCAACGTGTCGGTCCAATTGGGACCTTTAACCTTCACCAAGCCTATATCAACCCCGGTCGGCGAAAAACAAAATGGCGGCGCGCGCTGGTGGCAGCCCGTCCCACCCAACGGGAATATCGTGAGATTTACACGTACCACAGTCCGTGCACATAGCTGGGGACATGTGCAATCGAAGCCGGTACATCCCCCACTTCTGAAATATTCATTTTTGAGAATAGCTAGCTATTCGTAAAAGTTTAAGAGCAATTAATCTGACCACATCTGCACACCGGTACGATGCAATGATGGTGGATCGGTTTTATAGACTTTTTTTTCATTGTATTTCGAATAAAATAACATTGAATCGTGTCTTGAATCATGAATTATTAGGTTATTTAGTTTCACAGCAGTGAATATACGGAATGCCGTGTTGGTTTGGGGACTTGTACGTTTGATATCGAATATTTTGAAGTGGCAGAAAAAATAACTCTAGGCCTAAGCTCAAAGAACGATTTTACTGCAAATCTACAAGTTTTATACAGTTCCCCCGGCTATATTTTGATAATTTCGCAGTGAAAGAACATAAATACAACAGATTTGCATGATTTAGTTTACAGTGTTGCCAAGGAATTCGATATATAAGGTAAGTTTTTTTTTCACTTATTTTTTTCCTCTTTAATTGTTATAAAATATATGTTTTTTGTGAAAAACGTCTTTACCACTTTTTCATACGTCTGGTATCACACACACACACGCACATAAATTACACTAATATATGCATAATTCAATTCTTTATTTATATGTGCAAATATTATTTAAATATCTCTAACAAACAAAAAAATTATCACATTTTCAAAACAGTCACCATCAATAACGCAAATTTTCAAAAAAGAATCCGGTGGCAGGGAGACGTTTCGTATTTTTTAATCTGGCTTGCTAAAGGTTAAAGACAACAAAAACAGTTAAGAACAAAAGTCCATAACGAATATAAACAAAATGGATCTCTCCCACCAGGAAATCAACAAAAAGACACACCAGATCCAGTGCAACACAATTCCAACAAGTGCACATCGATGCGTTCTACATGTCTAAACTATGAAATTCCCAAAGATGAAAGACGCAGAACTAAAGGAAAGGGGACACCAAACAGCACTGCCAAGAATGAGGAAGGGGGCAAGTGGGCAACAGGAGACAAAAGGGGAAAGGACAGAGAAAGACAATGTACGTAGGAGCGGGGGGGGGGGGTGCACAAATAGACACAGGGAACACAGAAATTTGCAAAGAAGAATAGCATTTGACAGCACAAGATAGACAAAAAAAATATACACACATCAAAACAAAATCACGAACCAAACATGCACACATTCTACCGGACAAACACAGATAACTATAAATATAAGCACATATACATACAAACATCCAGACATATACAAAAGTATATACTGATTTCACAGTGCACATTGAAACATAGACACATACATGTACATAGGTACCTGCACACACAACAACATATATATATATATATATATATATATATATATATATATATATATATATATATATATATATATATATATATATATACATACATACATACATACATACATACATACATATATACACACACACATATACATACACACACACAAATGTGGATATATATACACATAAATGAGCATAACAATATATATACAAACATACATACAAATACAATATACTAGGAACAAACACAAGTATATCTCTAACATGATCAATACATAGATATAAGAAAGATACCCACACAACATGCACAAGCATGTAAATGTATCCAAACATGAACAATGGTTCAAACAAGAACAAATGTTCATAATGACACAAAATAAGTATCAACATAATATATACACATGCATTCACATAAACATTTTCTCACATGAATAAATATAACATGAACATTCGCACACATAGAGATATATACATGTATTATTATACCTATTCGTTCACATGAAGATATTCACATGTATTACTCTAACACAAGAATATGCACACATGCAAATGCGAGATCCGAAGCAACTGTATGGATACACAAGACCATGTAAAATAATATGCATATACAAATTCATACATATGTGTGTATGGGTACCAATTTGTAATTTATAAAAAAAAAAAGGACTTGATTACACAAAAATAAGGTACATTAATAAAATTGACAGAATGGAATACGATATAAACAACAGAAATAACAAAGACAAATTACAAATACACTGAAATCTAACAAAAACAAAGCTGATGCACGTGCACATAAAGAAACAATTTCAAAGTACAGAGGGATATGGCTACCAAATAATTAGGAGTAGGCCCCTACAATATAATAAGAATAGGGGGCAAAGGCTGTCAAAAAGTAGTGGGTAAATTAAACAAAACGGTGATTAATGTTAATACCGTGGGGTTGCAATACTCCCATATGACAAATGAGGCGATACTCCAAAGACTGACGTTGACGGTCACCGGAATAGCAACATAACAGACCAGTGACAGAAATGTCATTGCTTCCTTGATGTGAAGGACCGTTAAAATGAATGGCTACCGGGGAGTCACGATGATTCATGATATCTCTTAAATGTTCAGCAAATCTATCAGCCAAACGCCTACCTGTTTCGCCAATATACTTCATACCACAACGCTTACATATGATAGAGTATATTAAATTACGGGACAAGCATGAGAACGAGTCTTGAATCTCGAAATTTGACTTAGGGAACTGAAGCATGGGAGTATGAATAACAAAAGGGCAAGTCAAACAATTTCGGGGACAAGGAAAAGTGCGTAATTGACCTACAGAGGTGCGCAGACTGGAGTGAACCAAGAGATAACGAAGGTTCCTATCTCTCTGAAAAGCAACAAGGGGAAGAGAGGGAAATGCAGGGCTAGAAATGGATCTAATTGGAGGATAGAGAAATGTCGTAATAGGATGCGTAGTGCCGACATATTATGTGGGTGAAAAGTAATGGCCAATATAGGATGGTCAGATGTATGTTTAATAGATGGTGAAAGGGCATCAGAATGAGAAATATGTAAAACGAGCTGCAAAGCTGAAGATAGGATATCTTCAGGATACAAGCGACGGCGAAAAAAATCCAACATTTTGTGAGACTGACACAAGAAATCCGCATCATCTTGGCAGAGACGACGAAGACGGAGTAGCTGAGAAAAAGGGAGGGAATGGCGATAAGACCTAGGGTGAGATGATGTGTAAAGAAGAAAACTATGAGAAGCAGTGGGCTTGTAATGAACGGACGTGGTAAGGGATGAAAATCATATAGAAACACAGATGTCGAGATAGTCAACAGAGGTGGAGGAAATAATAGAGGTGAATTTAATAGCAGGATGGAAACCACTAACAAAATTAATGAAATTTGAATTTAACGGATATGCTATTTGTGATAATTGATCTGTGATTCCCATATTGAATTTATAAATTTTATGGAATCCCTCTAAAGCACATTCTTATAAAATAAATGTCACTATTTAACAACACTCTTCACTAGCCAGATGATATTTATTGTGTCTACTATATAAAGCCAATTATGTTATTATAGTGCATACCGGTATATATTTAATCTGTCAGGAAGTTATTATGTGAGATTTGGCTGTATAATGTTTATTCTGTAATGCTTTATTTTGTGAATTTGTGAGTCATTTATAGGTAGATATGCTCACAGGTTGACAGGTATGTAAAATTAATGACTTATAATGTATACAAGCAAATTATTTGACACAATTCTTGCATAACATATGTACTTCGATGTTATTTATTATTCCTCAGCTTTTTTGTCCTGTAGAAGAAATATTCTAGCTGCTCTCTCACATGGAGGACATTATACCGAGTCATTTCGTTAGGAGAGTATTTCTTGCTATTGTCAAACACACTGAATCATGACTGACACTGTTACTACTAACAAATTATTGAAAAAAATAAATTAAGTCCAAAGTTAACTTTTCTGATTTGTTTTTTGAAGTGTTTCAAATTGCTTCTTTTTAAATTAAAAAAAAAAATGTAGGCATAGGGCCCTATCTGAAGAAATAAACATTGGTTTTAAAAAATCTCCTTTAATATAAACATTTTAAATAAAATTACCAGTCAAATGCAACTCTCCCTCTCAAAGTTTTACTGTGCCCATGGACAGATTCCAGTGTGGATAGCATATGCAAGTCAGTTTTGTGGTGGTATTTGAGGACTTTTTACTTTTAGATCTAATGTTTTAGGTTTTATGTGTGCAATATTAAATTCCATGAGCAATATTGTGTGTCAAGATACACGGTCATGTGTGCAACATTAAGCTCCATGAGTGACCCTGTGTGTCAAGATATGTGGTCATGTGTGCAACATTAAGCTCCATGAGTGACCCTGTGTGTCAAGATATGTGGTCATGTGTGCAACATTAAGCTCCATGAGTGACCCTGTGTGTCAAGATATGTGGTCATGTGTGCAACATTAAGCTCCATGAGTGACCCTGTGTGTCAAGATATGTGGTCATGTGTGCAACATTAAGCTCCATGAGTGACCCTGTGTGTCAAGATACACGGTCATGTAGCTTAGAGGGAGCATTGATGAAATATTTCTATTATCTGAATTTCTATGTAAATAAAACATGGGAACAATTTAATAGAATGAATATTTTACACTTACATAATGAGAAGGATGATTTTCTAATGAGAAGGATGATTTTATAATGAGGAACAAAGATATTTTACAAAGAGGTAGAATTTTAAACTACTGTTTCACAAAGTTGTTTAAAACCTCTCTCAGAATATGAAATAATATTCTTCAGATCTTATGGAGATCTTAAACAAATGTCAGAGTTTACAGCTAGGGTGGGCAACCTTGTGTTTAGTAAGATGCAGGGTTGATCAACTAGTCACATGCCATTTCTTCAATTCAAGATCCTAAATAGGGCCTATAGGCATGTATGATTCTGGCATATTTTTTAATGCATATAATGTTTTTTTAAGATTATCTAAAACCCACATTCAGTCTATAATGAAAATACTTGCAAATCAGAGCCAAATCTTATATTCTCATCAGAACACACACTGTTGTCGACCTTAGAATCAATTTTCAATTTTTGGATGCTGTTTTTGTAAAATTTAGTGTAATACCTTGTGCTTAAAAATGTTCATGTGTATTTTTGGGATTTCTTATTCTGATGGTACTCCCTTTACTTCTGCTAGTTATCATGATGTGGTATAGAGAATTGAATGCACTGTGGTTTACAGATTGGTAAATTTATGATAGATTGCAATTTTATATTTTATGAGTTCAAGGGCCTGAGAATATATACTTTTAAATCAGCTTGTCAGACCAACAAAAATGACTTGGTAGGTCAGATTTGGCACACAGATGTTATTTTATCCAGCCCTTGCTGACAGTAACATAGGCCTATTATGTAAACTTATAATCTATTCTTGTTATAAAGAGTACATGTTCCTAGCAGGAAATGCAATCACGCTCTCTTGTATGTGAGTATTTAGATAGAGTTTAGTCATAGAGATGTTAGACACTTTCATTTCTCACTATACACCATGTATGCTGCCTGTCAATTTCTTATAAGCTCAATGAAAAAGAACTTCTAATCATGTGACAAAAGAAGGATAGGCCTATACGACAACTAATTTTGCAATTAAATACCAGTCAACTACTTGAGATGAAAGCATATACACAAACTCTACAGTCATAGAGAACATTACAAAAACTCTACAATCTTAAAATACATTATAAAAACAGATAAAACACACAAACTCTACAGTCATTGAAAACCTTTATAAAAAAATTATATAGTTATAGAAAACCTTGAAATTTGTTTACTAGACATAGTAAATAGAGCAGACATATATATATTATAGAAATCAATAATCTGCTCCAAAACCTTAACAAGACTGATTGGGCATCAAGGCTGATCAAGTGATATAAAAAAAAAACTGGTGATACAGAAACAGACTCAACAGTAAACAACCTAGTTTCCCAGGACCAAGAGATATCCTTATAATTGGATATTGGAAAGTTAGAACTATGTAGAACCAGGAAAAACAACAGAAATTCATAAAGAAATGGAGAGATACATCAGACATGTACTTAGAATAAATGAAAATACATTACCAATACAAGCATTAAACTGGTTTCTAGATGCAAAAGAAAGGGCAACCAAGATAACCTCTTTGCAGGAATAACCATCAAAGAGGGTATAACTATGGGTCTCAACAATATGCAAGAACTATACACAGTAACATCCCTCAAACTGGAGAGCACTGGTTTTTGCCTTATGCACCAAATGTGATGTTGAATGAACATAAAAAGATAGAATATGTAAATCAATGATTAAAAGCTGTCTGTATAGGCCTAATCTAAATAATTGTTGTCTTGAAATGTTCTTCAAGATCCCATTGATGCTGCCTCATCAATATCATCATTAGAAACTTTACAAACTGGCATAAAGATCTTTCTATAGAATAAATCTTCACTGCCAGGAAATGCTTTAATCTGAAACGGTCACATCAATGATTGTAAGGGTCACATTGAAAAATATGACAAAAGAATATACTACACCCTAAACCTAGCAAACAAAATTGATAGGTATGCATTTGTCACAAACATGTATAATAAAAATTATTAAATCATAGGACAAATTTGGAAGAATAAACTAATAATAAAATAGGATTCAAGCATACATTGATGTAGTATATAAAACAACCTTACAGTACCATAAGTGTCAACTAGTACAGATTTTCCGTATTAATACAGATTTAGGGCAACCCCTCCCCCCCTAAAAAATCATAATTTCTTTATTTTTCTTAAATGAAAAAAATGTGTTTTTTTTAAAAAAAAAGGTCCCTTAGTTTTAATATTTCCTAGTAATTATTCCTAACTCAGATGATTATTTTTGTATCTCACACACTCATATTGAGGGGCAAACAAAAGAGAGAGAAAATTTGTGGGGAGGAGGTTTGGTGCTCTATACAGACGTTTTTATTGAAATATAGAAATAAATTGCTAAAATATAGGTTTATAACAAAATAAGTTGACAGTTATTTCAGCACAAAACTATAAGCTGTTTGTCTTTCTAGTCAATAACTGACTGGGCAGCTAAGCGCTTATGGGAAAACCATGTGCTGTGAAGCTAGTTCATAACTCAGCTTTCCTTGACCTATTTATGAATATTGTGTATAACTTCATCACAATTACATACTATAGTATGTAACAAGTTATTGAATATTACCTACTGTAGTAACCTACTGAACGCATTGGAGAAGAAATTAAATTTATTTGTAATAAATGTCATAGAAAAGTTTTGAACATTAAATGAGAAGAAAACAAGTCAAGCAAATAAGAGAAGACACCAGACAGAAATATGATGTCAGAGCATATGATTTGTTGCACACGTATACAAATCTCGCTGGTGTGAGAGGTCAATGGTCTGCCTTTTTTATGATGGCGGAAAATGTATCTTCAAAGGATAGGCCCTATGCGACCACTTTTGAAATGGGAACACCACTGAATATGTTTTGGATAAACTTAGACAAAACTCTCTGAATGCTGTTTGCACCATTTCAAAAGTAGTGGAACCACTTTGTCCAAGATGAAAGCATCAATAAATGTGTACATGTACTACCTTCATCATAGAATTCCACATGCGTACGTGTTCATCAAGTTACTATTTCCAGTTTAGTACATACATAAGCACATAATTCACATGCAAGCTACATTATGTTGATATCACTTGCAAGCTACATTATGTTGATAACACTGTACTAAGTTTTATGTTGATATCACTTGCAAACTACATTATGTTGATAACACTGTACTAAGTTTTATGTTGATATCACTTGCAAACTACATTATGTTGATAACACTGTACTAAGTTTTATGTTGATATCACTTGCAAACTACATTATGTTGATAACACTGTACTAAGTTTTATGTTGATATCACTTGCAAACTACATTATGTTGATAACACTGTACTAAGTTTTATGTTGATATCACTTGCAAACTACATTATGTTGATAACACTGTACTAAGTTTTATGTTGATATCACTTGCAAACTACATTATGTTGATATCACTTGCAAACTACATTATGTTGATATCACTTGCAAACTACATTATGTTGATAACACTGTACTAAGTTTTATGGAAAAATCTGTCCTGGAACTTGGTGAACAGCCTACCTATATCATAAAATAATTGGTACAGAAACATGATGGCTTTCAACAAATACACTTCTCCTAGCAGGAAAAAGATGCTAAAAAATCTTAACAGCTTTCTTTTATGTCAACGTTATTTTTAGTTCTTAGCATCACATAGACAAATTGCACCTTATAGAGTGGTGCTCGGGTAAATAAAAGGTTGAAATACACTGGTCTAGTAGAGATTGTAACAAAATCATATGAATTTGTTTTTGATACACAGATCAAAATGTGTTCTTTGCTTGCTTGATCCTTTTTTAGAATGTTAGCTTCTCTGTTTTTAATTTGAAACAACACTTTATATTTGTTTTCTAATTATGTTATTACGAACTGCATGATTTCTCTATAATTGAAATACAGATAAATAGACAGGTAGTCTGATATCTCTAAAACTGAATTACAAGACCTCTGTCTGTGATATCTTGTAACTGAAACATGAAGCCTGTCTATATAATACAAATCAATTCAGATAAATATGCTTATAATGTACATGTTATGTTCAATCAACTTGTTTGTTCCATACAACAATCAAAATATCCAACAAATTGTGATCACATCTACAATGCAAGCAACCAGACTCACAATGAATACAACTGTAGCAGATGATACATTCTTTCAACAATGTGGGAATTTCTGGCAAATAAATCCCAAACAGAATATACACAAATATAGAATTTAGGCTTTTTTTAAATTAGGGTTGTGGCGTATGATTTTCTTAAGGCATTTCTAATAGAAAAAACCTTTTCACTTTGTTTTGGCAACCTTTTTTTGGAAAACCAATTTTCCAGCGGTTTTATCTTAAAAATCAGATATCTACTTGTACGTTATAATTTTTTTATACTTGTTTAAAATGCTAAATTTTGAAACCCTCCCTTCATATCTACAGACCTGATTTTCCTTGCATCCAAGTTATGGTAATACAAATCTATTTGTACAATACTGTGACTTTCTTAAAAATGAAATTCCAATATTTTGAAGAAAATTCATTTTGAATATCACTAGATCAAACAATCTTGAGACTGTATCAAGTTTTTTTTATTATGTCTCTCTAATATATCTTGTCACACCGCCCTTTGGCAACCATGGCCTGTACTTCTAGTTCAGGGTGCAAAGAATGGGGTCACTGTCTTTTTTTCTGGGTGTGTTGTAGGAGATGACTGAGGAAAGTTGGGGGACTGGTTATTTATGAAGTGCATACAATGAGTGATACTCTCAGCAAGATGTGTTAGCATTGTTAAGAGGGATGGAGTACATATGGGACCCGAGTACAGTGAAGTCAATCCTCTATGCTTTTTGAGCTCTATTTTGAAGCTTGTAAACAAATTTGTGATTCTGGATCACCAACAACTAATTCATATATTTTTGTGTTTGCTTTTGTTCTCAAAATCTCACCAGATCTCTTTTGTAGCAGGACAATGGTCCTAGTAGATTTTCAGCAAGACAATGGTCCTAGTAGATTTTCAGCAGGACAATGGTCCTAGTAGATTTCCATCAGGACAATGGTCCTAGTAGATTTCCATCAGGACAATGGTCCTAGTAGATTTTCAGCAGGACGTAGTCCAGAAAATGATTATGCGATGTCACCATTTTATTTATGCATATAGACAGACACATTTGATATCAGCAGAGGTTTAATGTAGATCTATTTTTCATGTAATTTTACTGAGTGAAACTTATTCTATATTTTTATTACGTTAAAAACACATACAAAACACATACAAATCTTGCAATTGAAAAAGCATATATGTTGAAGGGACTCAAAAGGGGAGCGAAGAATAGCAACAGTGCAATCTGCCAAGTATATCATAAGAGACAACTAAGGAGGTTTTTAGGATGGAGATTGTTCCATCTCACAGTGGGTTAAAGTGGCCCAGAATCCATGCAGAAGTCGTGTCTTAGGCTGAAAGTGCAAATATTGCGCCACATTTAGCACTTTTGACTGCATTCTGTTAACCACGAGTTTGAGAACATACAAAGAGAAAGAATTCATCGTCTTGATTTGTTTGATTTCAAATTCACATTACTAAACCAAGATAGGAACAATACATAATCAAGGCTCCTTGTAGCATTTCTTGTTTACACTTTAAAAAGAATTTGCCTCTGTCGTATTTTTTTTAGAACTTACTAATGTCATAGTGGGACACACAATTTTTTTGACATCACACTTCTGTTACATTACTCTTCCACTACTTTAAAATTTACTATTGTGACGATCAAATTCACTATCTGACAAAAAAACACCCTGCATTCCAAACCGCAGCATGTTTCCATATAATTATTTGTTGGTGTAGTGCAAATTATGTACCTGTTAATATTGTTCTGTTTTTTTATTGTTGTATTGAATAGAACACAAATTGTAAGATGAAAATTATTCAAGAAACTCATGATTTATTAATATAAAGAATTGCATTTAATAAATTAAGATCTCAAACAAAAAAATAGACCCCTATTTATAACACTTGCTAGCTCTTCAGGCCAGTCGCCAGGACAAAGCTTCAGAGTCTTCTCCAGGTCAGAGCTGCTGCCCCAAAGTTTGTGCCTCAGTTCAGTCCATTGTGGCTATCTCTTGCCTCGTAGTTCTTTGTATTCTGGACAGTCTTGGAGTATGTATTCAGGGGTATGTATGCCTGTTCCATATGGACATTCATTTGTGTTGGCCACCCTGATCCCATACAGGTGGTCCTGGAGTCTGCAGTGGCTAGTTCTAAGTCAAAAGATGATGGTCTGTTATTGCCTATGAAATTGGTGTATGGGGTCTAGATCAATGTTATTCTTCCATGTAATATATAATGGTTGCAGATTACTGTTTTTACCTCACTGTACGGCAGAGGATAGCGAGCAGAGATTAAGATACATAGCAGGTGATAATAAAGTGCTTCAGCAAGAACTTCACTATAGTTGTACAGAGTATTGTCAAGCACACTTAATGCATTAGTCAATCTTTATTTGTAGAATCAACATGTATTGTCGGACCTGAAAGAGGAGCAAAGAATAGCAATGCTGTTACTTACCAGGCATATCAGAAGAGGCGACTAAGGAGATTTTAAGGGATGGAGTTGACTGTCCCATCCCATAAAGGATCAAAATGACTATGTGAAGTTGGATGTGTCAGACCAAAAGGTGCAGATATTGCAGCTAAGCTGTAAACCATGACACAACACATTGTGTTCTTTGGATTACATTCTGCTAATCTGCAGGATTTTGAAAATGAATGCAGAAGTTTGCAGAATTACTATTTCCATTTAAACAGGACATACAGACCAATATTATTTGCCGTACCTAATAACTTCGATAAGGATCAATCTGTACTTTAACAAAAAAAATACTTCTAAAGATCTGTAATTGTACCCAAATATTTTGTTCATATTCTGTAAAAATAATACTTGACTAAAGATAAATACTAACAATATGGTCATATTAAATGAAACCTGAGTATTTTTCTGTACAAAATACATAATATCTGTTTGCAGTTAAGAATATGTAAGTTTATCATGTGGCAGCCATTACTGACTTTGTCATTATTTTTGATGAGGTTACAGTAATGAAAAGATTTGCAGTATAGACAGTTACTGACTTTGTTATTATTTTTGATGAGGTTGTAGTAATGAAAAGATTTGTAGTATAAAGAGTTATTAACATCAGGTTGCATCAAGATGGTGATGCAGTCAGAAAATGTTTGACATTACAATACATTCTTCATATTCTAGACAAAATGCTAATCTACAGGAAGTCTCCATAAAACCAGATGTCAGGTAGATATCATAAGATACTTCCCCACTGTCCAAGTTGGAAAACGTTGGTCCACAAGGCATAGAACTGGAAAGAAGGTGTTTATGTTACACAATTGAATTCATGCACCATACAGAAAGAAGGTGTTTATGTTACACAATTGAATTCATGCACCATACAGAAAGTGGTCAAAATGTCATTCAAGATCATGAACACAAAGTGTTGGTCAGGGAACGAGAATCTTGTCTCCAAGGAGCTTCTCTGTAGAGCAAGTTGTGGGTAACCCAATATGACCTAAAACAAACCACTCTAAACACGACCAGTGTCAGATTGGATGTTTTACAATTGATCGCAGGAGAAGGAGTTATAATATAACCGTGTATTCTAATAATTCTTGGTCCATTATATAACCTGGTCATGTTTACAAGTTATATCACTATTCTTCAAAGCTGCAATGTATTACTTAATTCTATAACCTTCAATAATAATAATGATAATAATAATAACCCATAGTCTGTTGGGGTAATAAGGGTGTCACATTGAGACATTTGGTGCGGAAAGATCACGCATCTCTATCCTCTACCATCCTGATGAGTTTGGAAACTTCACACTCTGTCAAGTCCTTGATATTATCCAGCCATGTTTTCTTCATACCACATCACCCTCCTTCACATCACCCTTCTTCACATCACCCTCCTTCACATCACCCTCCATCACATCACCCTCCTTCACATCACCCTCCATCACATCACCCTCCATCATACTTTGACGAACATCATTTGTCATGAAGGAATGTCACATCATGTGCCCGTACCACCGAAGTTGACGAAGTTTGCGATTGTTAACAGTGGTTCTTGTGGACCCACTAATACATTAATTCAATGATGCACAAACATATTGGTCTTATGTTCTCAGTAACAGATACACAACACATTTCTATAGCATTTGTTTATAATAACATTCAAATAATAAGCTTCACCTATTCTAGCAGTTGCAATTTTTAAATCAAATACATTTTCTTTATAACAAGAATTAAGGAGAACTGAAAGGTGAAATGGTCATGCCATTTCCCTAGTGCTCAAGAGGTTGCGGATTCAATCATGGGTCATGATTCTTGTTTGCAAGGGTATTTTTCATTTAGATCCCTTGGTATTATCTTGAAGCTGCTTGGAATTACATGCTATGTGAGTCTCTGTCAGCAGGTCGAGGTATGTTGCTTCACTGAGAGGGATGGAGTACATGTTAATAAATCAGAGTACAGCTAAACCAATAAAAGGTAAAGGTAGGTCCCATGCAGGAACCTGCCATCAGGGATGACTTCATGTACTAAGATGCAGCAACTATTATGTGGAGTGGCCAGTTCCTTTCCTTGCTGTCTTTACCAATAGTCTTTGCTGTTTAAGCCAATAACCCATGCCTTATGCCCTTTTCCTTCAATAACTAGAATTGCTATTAGAATATTACAATAGATTGAGTATTTTTGTTTAACCATGTCATGGTTTAGCAACTTGAGTACTTCAACCAGCCTCAGAGCTAAGCAGCAGGAGTTTTACTGCCATCAGAATCTACTAAGCTGTACAGGGCTCAGACTAAACCAAACACTCTAATCTTCCATGTGGAGATGGGGGGAGGGGGAAGAGTGTGCACCACAGGAATTAAATAAATACAGAATTTGCAACATAGTTTGCTGCTCTGCAGGAAGCCATCAGACACAGTATCAATTAATTGCTTCATCAGTCTCTGGTCAAGAATGGAAAAAAATGTGTTATAAAAGAGACGTATTATGTTAAAATTCTGTCACTAACTTTAGATCAATGGCTCGCATGAGTTGTTGTTTTAGATTGCCAAAAACTATATATAAACAATGATGAAAGTATATAGACATGTCATAATTTGTTCACTGGAAGCTGCTTGTGAACACTAGTTTTAAGTTATTCATTCGCAGTTCACATCAAATGTCAATCTAATCCACTGCAAACATCACTTAGACAATGTTGTTATTTAAATATTTCTTGAGGTACAGGATCAATTAAAAACTTGCACTTCACACAAAACTGCCCCAAATAGCCTCGACCAGCCAATCTGCCGCCCCCAAGCCTCGATTAGGACATATCTGCCGACGTGAGTCCTCACACACTGCAAGACCAGTTTCTTGTTGAATAGAGCATTATTGAGTGAAGAGACATAGTTGCACATGTTGCCTGAAGCATAGGACTCATCGTGCTCATCGTCCTTCTTCTGTATCTTGTCATCTACGTACACGACAAGCTGGTCCAGATTTTTCATGTATTCTCGGAAAGAAGCTGCTTTTTCTGGGGAAAAGGAAATAAAATACATGAGTAATATGAATTATAGCAGGCAAATTCATGAGTAATCCATATTATGGCAGGTGAGTTCATGGAGTGGGGCAGTGAGTTCATGGAGTGGGGCAGTGAGTTTGTGGAGTGAGTTCATGGAGTGGGGCAGTGAGTTTGTGGAGTGAGTTCATTGAGTGATACAAATATTATAACAATGAAGTGTTTCTGTATTTGTTTAATTCCTGTGTCACACACTGATTCCATAACTCTGCTAGAACACACTCCTCTTCCTCCCCCCCCCCCCCATCTCGGCATGGAAGATTAGAGTGTCTGTTTTAGTTCATGGAGTGATACATGTATTATAGCAGGTGATTTCATGGAGTGAGGCATTGAATTAATGGATTGAGGCAGTAAGTTTGTGGAATGATGTAGGGAGTTCATTAAGTGAGGCAGTGAGTTTATGAAATGAGGCATTGAGTTTTTGGAGTGAGACAGTGAATTTAATGAATGAGGCAGTATAACAAGTTTGTTGAGTGAGTATGATTATGAGAATGTGAAGGATAACAAAGAGTTGTAACACTGCCAGCTATCATGCAAATTGTTAACACTGCCAGCTATCATACAAATTGTTAACACTGCCAGCTATCATGCAAATTGTTAACACTGCCAGCTATCATGCAAATTGTTAACACTGCCAGCTATCATACAAATTGTTAACACTGCCAGCTATCATACAAATTGTAGAAGGGCATTAGAAGGTCTGGCATGTGGTTGTCTACCCCACTTCATGATTTTCACTGTGATTAAACTCGCTGAAGATCCATTCTTGGACTTCTGGGAGGGGATCAGCCCATTTATCTGAAACATGCCTCAAGATTGTCAGAAAACTAGTTCCCTCCAGAGTAGAAGTTTGTCCAACTCACGACATTGCAACCTACAGTCACAGCAAGACTTGACAACTCATAACATTGCAACCTACAGTCACAGCAAGACTTGACAACTCATGACATTGCAACCTAGTCACAGCAAGACTTGACAACTCATAACATTGCAACCTACAGTCACAGCAAGACTTGACAACTCATAACATTGCAACCTACAGTCACAGCAAGACTTGACAACTCATAATATTGCAACCTACAGTCACAGTAAGACTTGACAACTCATAATATTGCAACCTACAGTCACAGCAAGACTTGACAACTCATGGCATTGCACCCAACAGTCACACTGAAGTAAACCTATCATCTAAGACTTGAAATAAGCTGCAGAAAATTATCATCACATCAGAAGATGTTTAGAGCAACATCAATTTAGATCTAACAACATCAACTTAGATCTAACAACATCAATTTAGATCTAACAACATCAACTTAGATCTAACAACATCAACTTAGATCTAACAACATCAACTTAGATCTAACAACATCAACTTAGATCTAACAACATCAATTTAGATCTAACAACATCAATTTAGATCTAACAACATCAATTTAGATCTAACAACATCAATTTAGATCTAACAACATCAACTTAGATCTAACAACATCAATTTAGATCTAACAACATCAACTTAGATCTAACAACATCAACTTAGATCTAACAACATCAACTTAGATCTAACAACACTCCACAAACTGGCATAGGGAACCATCATGATTATGTGTCTGGCCAATCGACGTAGGCAATCATTGATCTGTACAGTACTCTATCTGCAGTAATGTGAATCATTTCTGACTGCTGACTTTCTACCATGCTCTGATGTCAAGCTTTCTAGTATCTTCTCTCTCTTTGTCCTATCTTTTCCCATTAATTTTGTTCATTGTTACATTGAATCCAAAGACTCATTTTCTCATAGTGTAACCAATAAATGTGGACTGTTTCTTTCTGATGTTGATAAATAACTTCCTATTGGTGTCAATCTCTCTTATCATCGCTTAATTAATTTTTCTAACATGTCATGGGAATCTCAACATTCTTCTGAAGAACCTCTGTGTGGCCTGCAATTTTCTACTCTTTATTTATGGTCCAGGATTTGTTTGTGTATGACAGAAGTGTCTCTATGTAGTATCCTAGGATTCCTTTCCTTAGGCATAGAGAATAAATCTTTTACAGCATACAGAAGACTGAAGTAGTGAAGATAGGAAGAACAGAAAGAAACACCAATATATATTGGAAACAACAGACTTTAACAAGTGACAGAATTCATGTATCTAGGAAGTAATATAACAACAGACGGCAAGAGCAGCAAAGAAATACACAATAGATGTAGTAAAGCATACCAAGCCCTAGGACAAATGACACCAATCTTCAGAAACAAAAATGTAGATTTAAACACCAAAATAACACTATTCAAAACAATTATTATGTCAACGCTGTGCTACCAAAGCCATACATGGACAGCGACAGCACAAGACAAACATAAACGTGTGACAGCTGAAATGGCATGCTTATGCAGAATCCTAGGAATATCGCTAAGAGACAGAGAAATGTAGACATTAGACAAAGAACTGGTACCACTCCAATCTTGGAATATATTAAGAGACAACAGAACAAATGGTTTGCACAAATCAGCAGACTACCACCAGACAACATACCACAGTAAGCTATGCTACACAATAGCAGACTACCACCAGACAGCATACCACAGTAAGCTATGCTACACAATAGCAGACTACCACCAGACAGCATACCACAGTAAGCTATGCTACACAATAGCAGACTACCACCAGACAGCATACCACAGTAAGCTATGCTAAACATCAGCAGACTACCACCAGACAGTATACCACAGTAAGCTATGCTACACAGATACAGTGAAGCTAGACCTAGAGGCTGACCTAAAAAACGATAGACCACAGAAATAAAAGAGGTAAAAAATTCTACAATATATTCAACACACACGAGGGCCATCTGCAGAGAACTCTTCTACCCCTGGCGCTGAAAGGCAGTAAAGGGTTTAGCGAAAAGATAGATAGAGAATAAAAAGGGACAACTCCTACTCAGTCAGAGTTTTATCATTGTTATTTCCCTTCTTTTCATTTATGTTACTATCTAGATAGTCTTACCTTGTCCATCTCCCTGCCAAGTGTAGATGACAATACCAGACACTGTTGTCTTATGACCAAGGTCAACTGTCCACAGTGGATATTTCCCATAAAGGTTATCGAGGATAGTGCAGCTCTGAAGTCTAAGATCCAGATCACCATCAACAGCTCGGTCAGCATGGCCTTCAGGCAACTTGTGCCGAATATGACGCTTGTACAGAGTTTTTTTGTTTATCCAGCTGTCTTTCTTGTATGCCAGATTTTCAACTGGAATTGAGAAGAAAACAATATATATATATACACACGCAATAAACAAACACTTAGAAGACAGAACTGATGCCTGTGGAGTGTGGATACATATAGAAGAATAGGGAGAACATCATGGAAAGAGAAGAGAACAAACAAAGAGGTTCTAACAAAATTTAATATGAAGAAAGAATTATTAAAGGAAATAAAGATCAGGCAAATAAAATATTTTGAACAAATTAAAGGACATGACACCTTGTTGAAGAACTTATTTGAGGGTAAAGTCGAAGGGAGAGCAAAAGGTAGACAGAGATACACGTGGGAGAGTAACATCACACGATGGACAGGTTATAGTCTAGCAGAGTGCACCACCACAACAAGAGACAAGGGATGTTGGAGGTCTGTTGTAGTCAACCTTCGTGGCAGAGACGGCACTTGATGATGATATATATGAGTGTATATATATATATATATATATATATATATATATATATATATATATATATATATATATATATATATATATATATATATATATATATATATATATATATATATATATATATATATATATATATATAAACATTTGTATTATATGGGTGGCCTTGCTGTATGCATAGTAATTTTATCCATGTGATTGCACGTTTGTTGGAATCCTCTTGTAATTTTGTGTGAGGTACCTATTTCCTCCTATTTTAGAACCTCTAACAGTTTTATCTGATTTATGTTGTTTATATTACTTCCAGTTTTATCTCCATCGTATATTTTCTTCAACATCGTATATTTTCTTCAACATCGTATATTTTCTTCAACATAGAACTGCATTTCAACAGCAATATTTTGGCTTTGATTTGTTTATCAATGATTCGGTTGTTGGAAAAGTGCTTAGTCCATCACTGCTCAGTGTGTAGGGAAGACTATCAGGGAAGAGAGTAACCCTTAGGTTGTGACTACAAAAACATAGCATGATTATGGAAGGTTATAACAGTGACTACGGCCTTCAACTGGATGTCCACACATATATCATCTCATGTCTGCAATCTCAGTGACTTCATTCTTCTTCTATCTTTCACATGAATCACATGAATCACATGAATCACATGAATCACATTTCAGTCACATGTCACATTTACCAAGGACTTAATCACAAATCATAATATTTTGACCTGTGGAACACTGTCATTTATCATAAAATCAAGAGACTAAGGTACCCTCATCTAGAGGATGACAAAGGGCAGACCAAAACTAAGATATATATGGACATCAACACAGCTGAGACATGCGGACATCAGCACAGCTGAGACATACGGACATCAGCACAGCTGAGACATACGGACATCAGCACAGCTGAGACATACGGACATCAGCACAGCTGAGACATACGGACATCAGCACAGCTGAGACATACGGACGAATATTCATAATATCAACCAAGAGAGACGGCTTAGTATTTGAGGGCTTTGTAATTTTTATGCCAGCCTACTTCCTGACAGTTTGCAAAGATGCTAAAGGCCATCATCATCAAGAGACTACGGAGTTTGTATATTTATTTCCATGTCTCCTCTTTCTGCCAAGTATTATTTGGTTGTTTGAATTGTATATTTATTTCCATGTCTCCTCTTTCTGCCAAGTATTATTTGGTTGTTTGAATTGTATATTTATTTCCATGTCTCCTCTTTCTGCCAAGTATTATTTGGTTGTTTGAATTGTATATTTATTTCCATGTCTCCTCTTTCTGCCAAGTATTATTTGGTTGTTTGAATTGTATATTTATTTCCATGTCTCCTCTTTCTGCCAAGTATTATTTGGTTGTTTGAATTGTATATTTATTTCCATGTCTCCTCTTTCTGCCAAGTATTATTTGGTTGTTTGAATTGTATATTTATTTCCATGTCTCCTCTTTCTGCCAAGTATTATTTGGTTGTTTGAATTGTATATTTATTTCCATGTCTCCTCTTTCTGCCAAGTATTATTTGGTTGTTTGAATTGTATATTTATTTCCATGTCTCCTCTTTCTGCCAAGTATTATTTGGTTGTTTGAATTGTATATTTATTTCCATGTCTCCTCTTTCTGCCAAGTATTATTTGGTTGTTTGAATTGTATATTTATTTCCATGTCTCCTCTTTCTGCCAAGTATTATTTGGTTGTTTGAATTGTATATTTATTTCCATGTCTCCTCTTTCTGCCAAGTATTATTTGGTTGTTTGAATTGTATATTTATTTCCATGTCTCCTCTTTCTGCCAAGTATTATTTGGTTGTTTGAATTGTATATTTATTTCCATGTCTCCTCTTTCTGCCAAGTATTATTTGGTTGTTTGAATTGTATATTTATTTCCATGTCTCCTCTTTCTGCCAAGTATTATTTGGTTGTTTGAATTGTATATTTATTTCCATGTCTCCTCTTTCTGCCAAGTATTATTTGGTTGTTTGAATTGTATATTTATTTCCATGTCTCCTCTTTCTGCCAAGTATTATTTGGTTGTTTGAATTGTATATTTATTTCCATGTCTCCTCTTTCTGCCAAGTATTATTTGGTTGTTTGAATTGTATATTTATTTCCATGTCTCCTCTTTCTGCCAAGTATTATTTGGTTGTTTGAATTGTATATTTATTTCCATGTCTCCTCTTTCTGCCAAGTATTATTTGGTTGTTTGAATTGTATATTTATTTCCATGTCTCCTCTTTCTGCCAAGTATTATTTGGTTGTTTGAATTGTATATTTATTTCCATGTCTCCTCTTTCTGCCAAGTATTATTTGGTTGTTTGAATTGTATATTTATTTCCATGTCTCCTCTTTCTGCCAAGTATTATTTGGTTGTTTGAATTGTATATTTATTTCCATGTCTCCTCTTTCTGCCAAGTATTATTTGGTTGTTTGAATTGTATATTTATTTCCATGTCTCCTCTTTCTGCCAAGTATTATTTGGTTGTTTGAATTGTATATTTATTTCCATGTCTCCTCTTTCTGCCAAGTATTATTTGGTTGTTTGAATTGTATATTTATTTCCATGTCTCCTCTTTCTGCCAAGTATTATTTGGTTGTTTGAATTGTATATTTATTTCCATGTCTCCTCTTTCTGCCAAGTATTATTTGGTTGTTTGAATTGTATATTTATTTCCATGTCTCCTCTTTCTGCCAAGTATTATTTGGTTGTTTGAATTGTATATTTATTTCCATGTCTCCTCTTTCTGCCAAGTATTATTTGGTTGTTTGAATTGTATATTTATTTCCATGTCTCCTCTTTCTGCCAAGTATTATTTGGTTGTTTGAATTGTATATTTATTTCCATGTCTCCTCTTTCTGCCAAGTATTATTTGGTTGTTTGAATTGTATATTTATTTCCATGTCTCCTCTTTCTGCCAAGTATTATTTGGTTGTTTGAATTGTATATTTATTTCCATGTCTCCTCTCTCTGCCAAGTATTATTTGGTTGTTTGAATTGTATATTTATTTCCATGTCTCCTCTTTCTGCCAAGTATTATTTGGTTGTTTGAATTGTATATTTATTTCCATGTCTCCTCTTTCTGCCAAGTATTATTTGGTTGTTTGAATTGTATATTTATTTCCATGTCTCCTCTTTCTGCCAAGTATTATTTGGTTGTTTGAATTGTATATTTATTTCCATGTCTCCTCTTTCTGCCAAGTATTATTTGGTTGTTTGAATTGTATATTTATTTCCATGTCTCCTCTTTCTGCCAAGTATTATTTGGTTGTTTGAATTGTATATTTATTTCCATGTCTCCTCTTTCTGCCAAGTATTATTTGGTTGTTTGAATTGTATATTTATTTCCATGTCTCCTCTTTCTGCCAAGTATTATTTGGTTGTTTGAATTGTATATTTATTTCCATGTCTCCTCTTTCTGCCAAGTATTATTTGGTTGTTTGAATTGTATATTTATTTCCATGTCTCCTCTTTCTGCCAAGTATTATTTGGTTGTTTGAATTGTATATTTATTTCCATGTCTCCTCTTTCTGCCAAGTATTATTTGGTTGTTTGAATTGTATATTTATTTCCATGTCTCCTCTTTCTGCCAAGTATTATTTGGTTGTTTGAATTGTATATTTATTTCCATGTCTCCTCTTTCTGCCAAGTATTATTTGGTTGTTTGAATTGTATATTTATTTCCATGTCTCCTCTTTCTGCCAAGTATTATTTGGTTGTTTGAATTGTATATTTATTTCCATGTCTCCTCTTTCTGCCAAGTATTATTTGGTTGTTTGAATTGTATATTTATTTCCATGTCTCCTCTTTCTGCCAAGTATTATTTGGTTGTTTGAATTGTATATTTATTTCCATGTCTCCTCTTTCTGCCAAGTATTATTTGGTTGTTTGAATTGTATATTTATTTCCATGTCTCCTCTTTCTGCCAAGTATTATTTGGTTGTTTGAATTGTATATTTATTTCCATGTCTCCTCTTTCTGCCAAGTATTATTTGGTTGTTTGAATTGTATATTTATTTCCATGTCTCCTCTTTCTGCCAAGTATTATTTGGTTGTTTGAATTGTATATTTATTTCCATGTCTCCTCTTTCTGCCAAGTATTATTTGGTTGTTTGAATTGTATATTTATTTCCATGTCTCCTCTTTCTGCCAAGTATTATTTGGTTGTTTGAATTGTATATTTATTTCCATGTCTCCTCTTTCTGCCAAGTATTATTTGGTTGTTTGAATTGTATATTTATTTCCATGTCTCCTCTTTCTGCCAAGTATTATTTGGTTGTTTGAATTGAATGAACGAAGATACATAGCAAATTATAAACATGAACACTACAACTTACTGCACGGAGTATCTTCATTAACCCTCATGAATCCTTCGATGCACTCTCCTGTGGATGTAAGCATGGAAAGGTATGTTAGAGATATTTATAGAAATATTTCAATACCCAGGAATTAAAGAATAGCAGCACTGTTTTTCTCCTCCATGTAAGTAGTAGGACGAGACTAATGAGGTTTTGTTTGGAGTTGGCTGTTTCATCCCACATAGGGTCACAATAAGCCAGAAGCCATGCAAAGGACGAGTGTGTAGGACCAAGGCAAAAATATCGCAGTTCAGCTGTAAACCATGACACAACGCATTTCGTTCTTCTGACTACATCCTACTAATCTAGAGGAGTTTGAGAATGAATGCAGACGAGGCAATAGTGTCCTTTTTTATGTCATACACAGAAGACTGCAAATCTCAGCGGTGTGCACCAAATCTCAGCAGTGTGCAATACTTATAGAAGAAGCCTTCTACTCAGAAGTGGGTGCAAATGCAATTCTATAGATTAAAAAATGGTTCAAAAGCTGTAGAGAATTGATTTCAGCATACCCAGTTTTTCCCTCTGTACCTTCAAGCGATAACCCCCTGGAATATCCAATTACAAAAAATCAGTGTGTAAACAAGGCATCAAGATCCAGATTCCAACAATCACCAACTGTATAGATGAATTCCAGAAATCATAAATGATACAGATGGATTCCCGGATATCACCAATTGTGTAGATGAATCCATGGATACTAACAATTGTATAGATCAATCCCCGGATATCACCAATTGTGTAGATGAATCCATGGATACTAACAATTGTATAGATGAAGTTCTCCAAGAACGTCCACAAGATGAACCCTTGGATACTAACAATTGTATAGATAAAGTTCTCCAAGAACGTCCACAAGATGAACCCTTGGATACTAACAATTGTATAGATTAAGTTCTCCAAGAACGTCCACAAGATGAACCCTTGGATACTAACAATTGTATAGATTAAGTTCTCCAAGAACGTCCACAAGAGGAAAGCATAACTATTTAAAAGTATCATTTACTAGAGGTTTTCTATAACAAACTTGTAGGTCTAGTGGGTCACTGATGAGACATCGGACCCTCAGCATGTCTTACGGTAAAGATAAAATAATAATTTATTTCAGTGGTTCTCAAACTGGTGCAAAGTTCCACGTATAAATGATTATACAATTAAATTAAGTAGGAAGCCAGAAGACAATTTAAAAATTCTTGAGACTAACAGGAATTGAACCAGTACGTTCAATGGCACCGAATCGCCTAGCAATTATTGCACACGCATTCTTCCGTACTTGACTAACCGCATCTCCAATAAAAGATGCGATTTTGTCAAGCCATTCAAACCGTGCACACAAAGTAACCAGAACAGACCAATTGAGACGACTATTACAACAACAAACATCCTGTACAGGTATTGAAATATCCCCAGTAACAACAAACATATAACATATAATATCAGTATTAGTTATACAAAGGCCGATAGGTCTTCTTGTAAACATGGATAACATATATAGACAATACAATTTTGCTTCAAATAATTGTTTATACAAATAAATTTAAGTAGGAAGCCAGAGGACAATTTAAAAATTCTTGAGACTAACGGGAATTGAACCAGTCCGTTCAACGGCAAAAAATAGCCTAGCAGCTATTGCACACGCGTTCTTCCGTACTTGACTAACCGCATCTCCAATAAAAGATGCGATTTTGTCAAGCCATTCAAACCGTGCACTCAAAGTCACCAGAATTCCCGTTCAATATGTTCAATTCCCGTTAGTCTCAAGAATGTTTAAATTGTCCTCTGGCTTCCTACTTAAATTTATTTGTATAAACAATTATTTGAAGCAAAATTGTAATGTCTATATATGTTATCCATGTTTACAAGAAGACCTATCAGCCCTTGTATAACTAAGTACGGATATTATGTTATATGTTTGTTGTTACTGAGGATATTTCAAGAACCTGTACGGGATGTTTGTTGTTGTTGTAATAGTCCTTGTCTCGATCGGTCCGTTCTGGTGACTTTGTGTGCACAGTTTAAAAGGCTTGACAAAATCGCATCTTTTATTGGAGATGCAGTTAGTCAAGTACGGAAGAACGCGTGTTCAATAGTTGCTAGGCGATTTGGTGCCGTTGAATGGACTGGTTCAATTCCCGTTGTCTCAAGAGTGTATAAATGACTACAGTGATTTAAGAGTAACTAGGATTTTCTGTGCCGGAATTTTATCTGATACCTTCTGTCTGCATCTCATTCTCAAACTCCTGAAGATTAGCAGGATGTAGTCCGAAGAGCATAATGTGTACGCATGTGGTTGCGTCTGTGGGTCTCACCAATGGCCCACTAGACAAACCACCCATGCAACAGAAAACCTTAGTAGATGAAATGCCGTTATATTGAGATTATCTTCTTATAGAAGCTTCATGGCACGTCATCTATACAATTATGCTTATTATGCTGTTATTTTGTTGTTGAAATGTGTTTCATGTTTACTTGAATATATGTATGCACCCTCTGTGGTTGGGAGGGAGCCAGAGATGTACTGGGAAGCACTGGGGAGAAGGAAACTGACAGCACTGTTTTTTCCTATGGCTGAGACCCATCATAGAGGTATAGTGACTCAGGACGTGACAATCATTTTGACTTGCACATTTGGTTGCATGCCCCGAGTAATAGAGAAGTTCGGCATAACCAGTGGTCAATTGATGGCGGGGAATGAGCACAGTGAACCCTATCTTGGCTACAGTGGCCCAGGGCAGTGCATAGGTTGAAAATTACCTTCCTGGAGGTATGATAGTTATTCTCTGGCTCTGTCCCGGGGTGGGCCGAAAATCTAAAGACTTCTCAGCAATATAATGCCATTTAATGGCATTGGGTCAAAGGGCATGAGCCCACGGATCAGCAACCAACCAACCAACTAACCAGCGTAATGTGTTGTCATGGTTTACAACATGCCTGTGATATAGGCCCCGTGCAGTCTGACATCTGACTACAGCATGGTTCTTTCAAACTTTGCAGTCTGGCATATGACTGGTGCAGTCTGGCATATGACTGCTGCATGGTTCTGTCAAACCTTGCAGTCTGGTATCTGACCAAAGCGTGATTCTGTCAACCCTTTCAGTCTGACATCTGAATACAGATTGGTTCTGTCAAAACTTTCAGTCTGATATCTGACTACCGCATGGATCTGTCAAACCTTTCAGTCTGATATCTGAATACAGCATGGTTCTGGGCTATTTTGACCCTCTAAAGGTTGGGACAGCCAATCCACCCCCTCCAAGATCTTCTTAAGATATTAAATATTTAGTACATTGAATATACATGCTGTTGACACTCTGATGTTGACACTGCCTTTGCTATTTTTTTGGAATTTATTCTTGCAACATTTCATTTGTTACAGTTACTTTCTCTTCAAGCAGACATATTTCATGTCAGAAAATTGTGTCATTGAAAAGATTTATAATTGACCTTCAAATTGTTACAAGGACCTAAAAATACATTGGAGGTGGGTTGACATTACCATTCTATTGACACAAAGACTATGATGAAGTTGGATGGAGACAAAAAACCACAGATGTCCTAGCACAGATGTCCTAGCACAGATGTCCTAGCACAGATGTCCTAGCACAGATGTCCTAGCACAGATGTCCTAGCACATATGTCCTAGCACAGATGTCCTAGCACAGATGTCCTAGCACAGATGTCCTAGCACAGATGTCATAGCACAGATGTCCTAGCACAGATGTCCTAGCACAGATGTCCTAGCACATATGTAAGAAAAATGATACAACGAATTTCCTTCTCTGGACTTTTTCCTGGTAATCAGAAGGTGTTTATGAATGTATACTTCTTCTTCTTCAGCGTACATTCTCAAACTCCTGCTGAATTTCTCTTGTAGCAGGACCAATGTTCTACTAGATTTCCAGCAGGATGTAGTCCAGAGAATGGAAATGCGCTGTGTCGCCAGTTTATTTGCACCAATGGCCCGACACATCCGTCTTCGGCGGTAAGAATATATACAGAAGGCGAAAAAGATATTCGATATTAAAGCTGGTACATGCAATAACAAAGATTTCATAGTAGATGAGGATAGGGGCTGTCCATAAATTACGTCAAAAATCTCGGGGAGTGGGTCAGAAAAGCTGGATAGTTGTTGACAGGGGTGCCACGTCGGCAGTAGAAGATCTTTGCACATAATTAATTATGGACTTTATTTCATTACGTTTTTCAGTATTGTTGATCACTATTTACATACTTGAAATCGCATGCTAAAAATAGCCAAGGCGACTCTACGTATATAAATAGTGACCAACTAGAAGCTCACCATGGACCCCCTTCCTGTCACGTGACAATTCTGGATAGCAGGTCTTACTGTAGACGGTCTTGGATAGCCTAACCGCTACATTACGGAGATCAGTATTTAATGATAGTGTAAGTAGCTAACATCCATGTTTGTCAGAATATTCAAGAGATTGTTTGGCTTATGCTTGATCAAGATTATCTCTAGTTAAAGACCTCACCTGTGAATGGACATCCAAGAAGACCTGCTCTCATACTGATCTTGCCACGCCACTCCACCGGTTGGAACCGTACATACCGAGCAACAAACGGACTGTTCAGGAAGTGAACTCTTTCTGTATCCTTGTCTGTGTTACCACCGAAGAGCTGCAGAGTAGAGATTGAACGTGTGTATATCTGAGATTGTAGTGAGTATATCTGAGATTGTAGTGAGTATATCAGAGATTGTAGTGAGTATATCAGAGATTGTAGTGAGTATATCAGAGATTGTAGTGAGCATATAAGAGATCGTAGTGAGTCTATAAGAGATTGTAGTGAGTCTATAAGAGATTGTAGTGAGTATATCCGAGATTGTAATGAGTATATAAGAGATTGTAGTCAGTATATCAGATATCGTAGTGAGTATATCAGAGATTGTAGTGAATATATCAGAGATTGTAGTGAGTATATCAGAGATTGTAGTGAGTATGTAAGAGATTGTAGTGAATATATCAGAGATTGTAGTGAGTATATCAGAGATTGTAGTGAGTATGTAAGAGATTGTAGCGAGTCTATAAGAGATAGTAGTGAGTCTATAAGAGATTGTAGTGAATATATCAGAGATTGTAGTGAATATATCAGAGATTGTAGTGAATATATCAGAGATTGTAGTGAGTATATCAGAGATTGTAGTGAGTCTATAAGAGATTGTAGTGAGTCTATAAGAGATTGTAGTGAGTATATCTGAGATTGTAGTCAGTATATCAGATATCGTAGTGAGTATATCAGAGATTGTATTGAGTATATCAGAGATTGTAGTGAGTATGTAAGAGATTGTAGCGAGTATATCAGAGATTGTAGTGAGTATGTAAGAGATTTTAGTGAATATATCAGTTTCGATGTTAATAATTTCCTCTTGTCATTGGAAGTACTTTTAGCCATTCCTATTATTCGTTTAACTTTTGTTTCACATCTGCCATCATTTGCCTAAAACCGAATTGTTCTTCACCGACCTCAATGTCTATCTTGTTTTTAATTCTTTCATGTATTATCTTGAGTAGTATTTTAGTTATATGCCTCAGTAGACTTATTGTTCTATATTCTGTACAGTCCACAGCCCTGAGCTTCTTAGGTAGTGGCATGAATATTGATGGTGACAGGTCTTTAGGTATGTGGCCTATTTAATATATGTCATTTCAAAGTTCTTTAACAGTTTTCACACTAAATTCATTTAGAGTTTTTATTATGTCTGCTGTTATGTTGTCGAGCCTGCGGCCTTTCCACATTTTATTGCGTCCTCTACCTCTACGTTCAGTGTTCAGTAAAAAGACATCAACGAACCAACTAAACAGGAAGACTGGCTCAAGATGGACAGAAATTTCAAAAGTCTGTGATGACTGCTACATCCTATTCAGAATATGCTACATGATGAGTTAGTTGTTGGATCATTGTCATTGCACTCCGGACAAATCCATAGATGCTCAGATCTATACTTGAGTGTATCCATCATTGCACTCCGGACAAATCCATAGATGCTCAGATCTATACTTGAGTCTATCCGCAATTACACGTTGACTGACGGTCGCAGTACGTCATTGATTGACCATCATTCTTTCTCGCCCACGAAATCACTCCTTTCTAGCGACACCACATTTCAAACTATGATGAGTGAATGTAGTAAGTATATGAGATTGTAGTGAGTATATGAGATTGTAGTGAGTATATGAGATTTTAGTGAGTATATGAGATTGTAGTGAGTATATGAGATTGTAGTGAGTATATGAAATTGTAGTGAGTATATGAGATTGTAGTGAGTATATGAGATTGTAGTGAGTATATGAGATTGTAGTGAGTATATGAGATTGTAGTGAGTATATGAGATTGTAGTGAGTATATGAGATTGTAGTGAGTATATGAGATTGTAGTGAGTATATGAGATTGTAGTGAGTATATGAGATTGTAGTGAGTATATGAGATTGTAGTGAGTATATCAGAGATTGTAGTGAGTATATCAGAGATTGTAGTGAGTATATAACATAGTGTTGTGAGATTATAAGTGAAAGATGCGCGCGCACGCACGCACGCACGCACGCACGCACGCACGCACGCACGCACGCACACACACACACACACACACAGATATATATATATATATCTTGAACAGTTACTTCCATCTGTCTTCTTTATTTAAGTACTTTTTATCAGGAAAATCTTGATCCGGCTTGTGATAGAGAAGTGTGGGGGGGGGGGGGGGGCTTGTCTCGCAACATCTACTTACCCGAACTTACGCTTGGTTCAAAGCTCAGGACAGGCAAACAATTGACAAACAATGTCTTATACAAGATATACTTCAATTGAAATCTTGCACACTAGTTCTCGGAGTTTTAAAAATCCGTCACCGTTATGAGTATACGCTTGAACTCACATAGAAACTGTTTCGGGTTTGTTAGATTTATTTGCTGAACCCCTTGGCTCCGATGAAAAGATGTTGGTGTTGGTGTGGAGTGAAGGATGTGAGGATACATACTGTGACTCAATACTTGAATGATAATTGTGCAACATTTCAACAAAACATCAAGTGCTGGGCGTCACACAACATTTGCATGCAAGTAGTACAATTCAGTGCTTGGCACAATAAGGCCCGCAGGCCAAATCCGTTTGTTCTTCCTCTCCAAACGTATATAAATGTGTTCTGGTCCCAGAACTAAGAAAACACCCATTGAAGTTCCAAAAGACTAACCAAATAACTTTATGACCCAACACCACAGGGAAAAAGCTGAATCTGACCTGTCGACCCCCAGAATATTTATCACCTGCGTATCACATCAACAGCAAGAAATGAATTATTAACTCATCCATACAAACTAAACTCTGCTCTTTCCATGTATATGTTCTATACGTATGTTATTTATATCACCAGGAATTGCGACCAATAATGTTCTTGTGTCCGTTTGTGTACTGGGGAGATTTTTCTAGAGTTTTATTTCGTACACAGAAGACTTCAACTTTCGGGAGTGTGCAGTGCTGTGAGAACAAGGCTCCTACTCAGAGAGTTAAAATATAATGCGGAGATGGAGCGATGTAGAACCGCCACAGGAAGAAAGCCCCATTATCTATCGGTCTGTCTATCTAGGTTTCTTGGACGCATATTATGGTGCATGGTGCATGGTGCATGGTGCATGTGCATGGTGCATGGTGCATAGAAACATGTGCTCTCCAGTTTGATAGATGTGAGGCAACTCTATGTTATTCTTGCAGGATGTTGAGATCCATAGTCGTACCCACTGTGATGGCTGTTCTGCTCGTACCCACTGTGATGGCTGTTCTGCTCGTACCCACTGTGATGGCTGTTCTGCTCGTACCCACTGTGATGGCTGTTCTGTTCGTACCCACTGTGATGGCTGTTCTGCTCGTACCCACTGTGATGGCTGTTCTGCTCGTACCCACTGTGATGGCTGTTCTGCTCGTACCCACTGTGATGGCTGTTCTGTTCGTACCCACTGTGATGGCTGTTCTGCTCGTACCCACTGTGATGGCTGTTCTGCTCGTACCCACTGTGATGGCTGTTCTGCTCGTACCCACTGTGATGGCTGTTCTGCTCGTACCCACTGTGATGGCTGTTCTGCTCGTACCCACTGTGATGGCTGTTCTGCTCGTACCCACTGTGATGGCTGTTCTGCTCGTACCCACTGTGATGGCTGTTCTGCTCGTACCCACTGTGATGGCTGTTCTGCTCGTACCCACTGTGATGGCTGTTCTGCTCGTACCCACTGTGATGGCTGTTCTGCTCGTACCCACTGTGATGGCTGTTCTGTTCGTACCCACTGTGATGGCTGTTCTGCTCGTACCCACTGTGATGGCTGTTCTGCTCGTACCCACTGTGATGGCTGTTCTGCTCGTACCCACTGTGATGGCTGTTCTGCTCGTACCCACTGTGATGGCTGTTCTGATCGTACCCACTGTGATGGCTGTTCTGTTCGTACCCACTGTGATGGCTGTTCTGCTCGTACCCACTGTGATGGCTGTTCTGCGCGTACCCACTGTGATGGCTGTTCTGCTCGTACCCACTGTGATGGCTGTTCTGCTCGTACCCACTGTGATGGCTGTTCTGCTCGTACCCACTGTGATGGCTGTTCTGCTCGTACCCACTGTGATGGCTGTTCTGCTCGTACCCACTGTGATGGCTGTTCTGCTCGTACCCACTGTGATGGCTGTTCTGCTCGTACCCACTGTGATGGCTGTTCTGCTCGTACCCACTGTGATGGCTGTTCTGTTCGTACCCACTGTGATGGCTGTTCTGCTCGTACCCACTGTGATGGCTGTTCTGCTCGTACCCACTGTGATGGCTGTTCTGCTCGTACCCACTGTGATGGCTGTTCTGCTCGTACCCACTGTGATGGCTGTTCTGCTCGTACCCACTGTGATGGCTGTTCTGCTCGTACCCACTGTGATGGCTGTTCTGCTCGTACCCACTGTGATGGCTGTTCTGCTCGTACCCACTGTGATGGCTGTTCTGCTCGTACCCACTGTGATGGCTGTTCTGCTCGTACCCACTGTGATGGCTGTTCTGCTCGTACCCACTGTGATGGCTGTTCTGTTCGTACCCACTGTGATGGCTGTTCTGCTCGTACCCACTGTGATGGCTGTTCTGTTCGTACCCACTGTGATGGCTGTTCTGCTCGTACCCACTGTGATGGCTGTTCTGTTCGTACCCACTGTGATGGCTGTTCTGCTCGTACCCACTGTGATGGCTGTTCTGCTCGTACCCACTGTGATGGCTGTTCTGTTCGTACCCACTGTGATGGCTGTTCTGCTCGTACCCACTGTGATGGCTGTTCTGCTCGTACCCACTGTGATGGCTGTTCTGCGAAGCGTTTCTCTTGATCTTCCTAATTTATGCCCTTGCCATATTAATGCTTATAGTGACAGTTTGTTTTCATTCAATTTTTATATCCGTTATGTTAGCGTTTTCTTCTTCTTCTTCTTGTAGAAACGTATTGCTGTTTGTCTTATCTCACTTGCTTCTCTGCATATGCATGTTATCTGTCAGCTGTGTAATGTGTTGTCTGATGATTGGTATAATAGGCTACTGTCTTCCATCTATGTGTATGTTGGCGTGGTATAAGATTACTCTTTCTGTTTATTGTTTTGTCGACCGGCACCCACCGATTTCCGAAACGCCCATATTTTCTCGTAACCTGTTTCAACTTTTACAGGGGATTTAAGTTTATCAGCACTAAGTCAGGATCGAAGGCTGGGGTGATGGGGGGCAACCTTTGTAAGTCTGTTCCCCGGATTGCGCATATTTTGAAAGATAAGCTCTGAGATGCATTAAAAAAATATTAGTTCTTGGAAGCTCCATTGAAATAGAAAATTTGTGCTTGTTTATTTTCAGATCTTAGATATCGGTGAATATAGTCAATTAGCTTGGCGGGCTAGTAAAATGGCTTGACGGGCCGTATTGTGACAACCCACTGGTGTAGACACCTGCGATAAGGGGTTTCTTCTGCTGTATGATTCAGACTTAGAGAAGACGCACTCAGGATGATTGGGGAAAACAGTCACTGCCAAACATTCACGTCAAAGAGAATCTCATAAAGAGTTGAAGATAACAGGAATCATTTTGGTTAAGTTGTCCAGACCTTTCGTCTTATATTCACAGCGTTTGGTATGCAAAACTTGACCGTACGCTTTGTTTATACGTGTATTTATTTTGGAAAATCTCAGGATTATTATTTTAGGTAAAAATGTATTTTTAATGATAGTCTTGAAAGGCAGAATGCTGCTCTGTTGAGAGAGGTTGAGTGCATATGGAGAAACATGAGTACAGTGAAGTCAATCCTCTACACATTTTGACCACATTTTTTGAAGAAAGGATATAGGTATTGGTAATAATTCACATAATATATAGAATACACATGTATTTGTACTGAATATATACAGTATATATATATATATATATATATACACATACTTTCTCATTAATCATGTTTAAACAAAGTGAATTAAAATATTCATCTTTTGAAAATACAACAAATTCACTTGAGTGCTTGAGTGACAATCGTGCGACAGTGCAACCACACAAAAAAATGCTGGTAGTAAAACGATAAGTGCGAATAAAGTATGTGGAAATTAAAAACAAATCAACATTGATACGAATTATCAAAGCACTACTTGTATTAAGTTGTGTATAAAGTCTCTGTGACTATTTGCATTGCTAGTGACACTGTGTCACATGAATTGTGGGTATTTAGTGGAAATCAATGTGACGCCATTGGTGCAACAACATTTATGACAGAACACTACTGCTAATTTCAATTGCTGTTTTGGGTAAAGTGGCTCGTAGCACAACGAAATGATTTCTTGGTTAATAAAACTGAACTCTGTAGATAACAGAAATCTGATGAGACACGATGTGCTCTTGAACATGGAAAACACAACCTTTCAATGACATCATATTCAGCACATTGTGGAGCTCATGGCCATGTGGTTAGAATGCCGTTCTCAAATCATTGAGATTCCGGGTTCAATGCACTGTTGGGACAGGATTTTTACTTTCGGAGGTACAATCAAAAATGCTTCATGTACATGTAGTGGCGTCTGCTATGGCAAATAACCCTGTATTTCCACAGCCCATAGAAAGCATCCGTGCACTCCGTCACAGGAAAACATGCTGTAACGAAGTTATATTTCATCCTATAACAGGGGTCTAAAATTTACGGTCAAATTACCCGGTCCGCTATCTTGTAAACAAAAATCGTTTGTTGAGCCCTGTTCTCCTAAAAAATAGTCACAATGCTTATGTGAAACCAAGCCTAGAACTCCATGACTAATAAATTGTACACATTTGTCTGCACCAGTATTACAAAATGTAAATGTACAAAATGTTAAAATATATATTTCGTAAACATTAAAATGGGTAATATCATCTACCATATTAACCTTTTTTCCCCGTCAGGCCCGCGACCAGATGTGTATTTCTGCATTCTGCACTCGGACCAAAATATATTGCCAACTCCTGTCCTATACAAACTAAATAGTACTTTATCCAATTGTAGAACTTTCTATGTTTCTAGAACAAAATAACAAGATGTGTAGCACAATCACTAGAATTATTGAACAAATAGATGACTAGTCTGTCCACAATACTTGTGCAGAAAACAGCATTTATAGGGAGCATATGAAATATACAAGAGTTTCTCAAAGTGGTGGTTTGTGGACAGATGCCGGTAGCCAGCCATCAGTGAATGGTCCGCAAGTTCGCATAACTCCGCTGTAAATTTGAAAAAAAGGCGTTTATAACTAATGAAACACAAACCAGAGAGTAACAGTGGAATGAGTGAACGCCCACCGACGTATTTACAGTCTAATGTGCTCAGTAACAAACAGTGGAATGAGTGAACGACCACCGACGTATTTACAGTCTAATGTGCTCAGTAACAAACAGTGGAATGAGTGAACGACCACCGACGTATTTACAGTCTAATGTGCTCAGTAACAAACAGTGGAATGAGTGAACGACCACCGATGTATTTACAGTCTATATGTGCTCAGTAACAAACAGTGGAATGAGTGAACGACCACCGACTTATTTAGTCTAATGTGCGCAGTAGCGAAGAAATGTCTTTACCCAAAGTATACAGAAACTGTCCAAAAAAATAAAAACACAGAAAAAGTCAAATAGCTTCACTTTAGAAGGAGGACGAGGAAGCAGATCAGGCGCAGGGCTGTATAGTTGACAAGAGACGTGTGTCCGCGCACATCACTACAGCCAAAAAATACTGAGGATATGCTACCAAAACTGGAAACCATGACACAACGCACGCCGTCCTCCGGACTACATCCTGCTAATTTGCAGGAGTTTGAGAATGAAGGAAGAAGAAGGTATATTGGTTAAATAAGAAAATATATAATGGTAAGGTACGACCTTTCAACCGCTGAAGTCAGTCAAATTTGGTTATATCGTTTCGTTTAACAATAACAAATTATGAAGATCGCAATACTAGTAATCTACTCACCACGAACTTGGAGTTTGTACCCCATGTGGTGAGATTTGGAGATCGCAATACTAGTAATCTACTCACCACGAACTTGGAGTTTGTACCCCATGTGGTAAGATTTATGTTTGGCTATGTATAATGGTTGCTATCTGCAGGGAATGACATTAGGTATGTTGTTCTGGTCGTGATCAAGTTTCAGGTCACGTTAGAACCGGCAGACTGGCATTAAGGACACATGTGAACAAGAGGCGCATTTTGAATCTACTTTGTACGCTTCTTTTAGACAATATACTATGGTTGTTGTTGGTCATCATCATCAGGTTGCATTTCATGTAAAGGATATATTAGTCACTACAGTTTCCTGTCGATCTTGAGCACATTTTCCTGCCTCTGTGAATGTCATGCTCCAGTGATATCTTGAGTCCATCATCTTCGTGGTCTACCTCTTTTCCACTGTCCTCGTATCATTGCATGAACTTATTTCGATATATTATGTCATAATTTATTGACATTTAATAGTTTGAAGAGTTATAAGAGTGACATTTATTTTTGTACATGGACATATCGTGTTGGGGGGAATGTAAGATCAGACAGACTTTCCAGCACTGCCACAGTGACTTGTGGTAGTTCAATGGGTCGTGTTGATATTGTGAATACAACCATGGAGTTGGACCAGTTGAAAGATAAGGGACGTATTTATTCTTCCGAGTCTATGTCGAGATAACAGGATATGGGAGTGAATCGTGGTGTTGCAAGAAACCAGCGGCATTGAGAAAGGAAGAGTTATCAACCAACACAGAAACAGAACAGTCAGTTATCACATGATAAATGACATATTGTGTATGAGATAGAAACACCTATAGACTTGGTCGGACTGATGATCTGATGACTATTTAACTAATGTTATTGTTGACAACATACATAGTGTGTTTCTCTGTAGCATTTATTTTCTCCGAGCGTGATGTATTTATTTTTATGCAAAAATGCTGGGTTATCTGAACATTGCACCATAGAGGCGCATGAATTTGTACAGATGAAATGTGGAGCTTCCAGAAAAGAAAACCACACTCCCATACTGGCATTCATCTACTACGAAGTTACTGCTACATATGGTTGCACTGATAGTCATAGACATGCAGAGTTCCCGTGTGCGGGAGTTTTTATACCAAGTTGTCTACAGTCACCGCGCACTCCAATTTGATGGTGATGGTGACACTATATGTGAACTGTGAGTATTTATTGCCGATCTGTGTGACGTTACTACTTAGCGTACTTTATAGACATCCTATATAATGGTTACTATTAGATGAACTACCATGCCTATAAAAACATGCAGTGCAAGTGGTGAAGTGGTCAATGCTAGGTGATAAGTTAATCATGCTTCGTGAGGGTGCGAACACATTGTGCGTATAATTCATTTCAAGCTACAAAACTATATGCGTGTTAAGGTATGCAGGAAACATTAACAAAATACAGTGCTTGATATAGGAATACAAACTTACATAGCTGAAAGTTATCTAGCGACAACTAACAGAGTTTATAATGTATTTGTCTACACTTTATATCAGGGATTCTCAAAGCTGGAGCTGTCGTCGTCAAAGAAGCGAACATAAAGTAACATAATTCTCCAGATGATTGGAACTTAACAATTGTTTATACAATTAAGGAATTCATCCATGCTTTTTATTTGTGGACGAAACAATGTACAGATACATCGATAAATGAAAAAAAAAATGTATCGGCCAAGATGAGTGAAGCAGACCGCTGTCTCTAGTTCTCTGGAGTACCCCCTGCTAATCTTTACTAGTTCTCTGGAGTACCCCCTGCTAATCTTTACTAGTTCTCTGGAGTGCACCTTGCTAATTTTCACTAGTTCTCTGGAGTGCACCTTGCTAATTTTCACTAGTTCTCTGGAGTACACCTTGCTAATTTTCACTAGTTCTCTGGAGTGCACCTTGCTAATTTTCACTAGTTCTCTGGAGTGCACCTTGCTAATTTTCACTAGTTCTCTGGAGTACACCTTGCTAATTTTTACTAGTTCTCTGGAGTACGCTCTGCTAATCTAGTTTGAGTATGCAGAAGGAGAGAATACAAAATAAAAATATTTCAATGTGGTTTGGGTCAAATGCCTATAAAATCTAAACAAAAAGGGGACGATATCACGACAAAATTAGAGAAATACTTGTCTACACAGTTGGAAGTTCAAGTATGTGACAGGCGACTTCAAGAATGATATTGTATAGTTATTAGTTTCTTGGTTGATTTCTCCAACACAAGGGGACGTACTGGTTTCAACTCCTTGCTTTCAATTCATTCTATATTCTTATGTTTATGGTTTATGAGTGTTTATAAAAATATTTTTTTATCGCGCTTATTGAGTTGAACTATTTGCGATATAATAATTGAGGAGTTTTCAAACTTACTTTGATATTTCTCCATTGAAATTTCTCAGCGTTTATTGATTTTATATTTCAGTCGCGTGCATTAACTCTGCGGTTTATCCAGTATGTAAGCCGATACTTAGACCAACCAGAACTTATTGTAAAACGATAAATTATATATTTAATATGAACTTCTACATATATTGCGACATAACTCGAAAATACCTACGGAAGTAAAGAGTTAATGAGACTTAAACTTGGGGACATAACGAATGTTAAGGGTATTGAGATTTATTAAGAAGATTAATGCGATTTATTCTTGGGGACAAAAGGAAAGTTAAGGGTATTGATTAAATCTTTATCTACTTAAGCCGCTAGGACCACCACTTAATTAACCAATATGCATGTGAGCCGATAAGTACCCCTGCTTATTTCCCCACTGTAGTGATTAAACCATTAGCTTTATGCTCAGAGGCCATGTGTTCGAATCCCGCTCGTTACGTCTTGGTTATAAAGATGCCTGGACATTATTATGTGAGGCTAGGGAGTTACCTGCTATGAGTGGTGCTTTCAGCTGCAGGCGTGCCGCTTCGTTGAGAGGGACGGAGTATATATGGGGTAACCCGAGTACAAGGAAGTCAATTCTCTACGCATTTTAGACCTTTTCAATTATTTAAAAAAAGATTACACCAGGATTGAAAAAAAATCTTGCAGAGATAATGCTGAGAGCATATACTATTCAGATGTAACTATCAACCAAGTTAATTTTGGATGTAGAGATTTTCTAGGCAATATAAATACCGCCAGTAGGTTGCCATTGCTTTGCGAGTAGTTGCTTATATCAGTTATTTTAACTGTGGGTCCCTGTAGAGGTAACATCTTTTTTGATGGGAAGTGACGGAGAAGAAAAAAGACAATTGTGGGCCATGAACTCGGCTAGACGGGCCACAGAACTTATTCCTAGATATAGTAAGAGCAAAAGTAACAAACATTGAGTAAACATAACAGTTTTTTTATTAGATTTGTGATGGTGGTACACAAGGACCACAATACTCACTGAAACTATGTTGTTCTGAAAGTGGGGCACAGGAAAACAAATAGTTGTGAAGCACTGCTTTATAAGAGTTCCACCCTTGTTTATTGTGTAGATGTTTGATTAATTACGTTTGGCTTGAACTAGTTCTTCGTTAGTTATAATCATTATAGTCATGTGGACTCGAATAATTGTCCAAAAGTGACAATCTCTGACTTTCTCTATGATTTTTATTGGTTATTGACATAAAGTACACATCAGGTAACCAATAAAAATCGCGAAAAAAGTAAAATAACGTCACTTTTAAACGACTCCAATGAGTAGAAATAGATGGATAACTGGGGTGGGACTCGACTTGAATAAGTAGTTCGTTTGTTGTATTTAGCAAAACTAACTTATCCATTGTGTTATTATTACTTCTGGATATGTTGACAAAATGTGTTATTATTACTTCTGGATATGTTGTCAAAATGTGTTATTCTTACTTCTGGATATGTTGACAAAATGTGTTATTCTTACTTCTGGATATGTTGACAAAATGTGTTATTCTTACTTCTGGATATGTTGACAAAATGTGTTATTCTTACTTCTGGATATGTTGACAAAATGTGTTATTCTTACTTCTGGATATGTTGACAAAAACTACTTGCTCAATATTCTATTCTTGCAGTATGCAGTGAGGTGACATTACCACATAGACTGGCTGTCTTCTATTTCTGTTTGTTAACATTATTTTCAACCCCTCCATTGTGTGTGAAGTATTGACACAAATACATTTATATATATATATATATATATATATATATATATATATATATATATATATATATATATATATATATCGGAAATTTCACTTTTTAAAGACCGACGTGGAGTTTCGGCGTTTATGTTGACATAACATGGCAATGATGCAGTTGCAGAACTATTTGTTGACTACATTGCATAACATAGCAATGATACAATTGCAGAAATATGTCTGCTGACTGCCTTACATAACTAAACAATGATATAACTGTAAATGTATGTCTATTTACTGCCTTACATAACACAGTTTGGATAGAGTTGCATGTCTGTTGATTACATCACATAACAAACCAATGATGATGTTATTATTATTAATGGTTCTATAATTGGAAAGCTACCCCTTATATTTTGTTATTATAGCGGAACGTGAACAAAGAAGATTCAATGCACATGTTTATTGGTAGTGTTTGATTTTGTGCACATTGTTTTCATTTTATTGCATGGTCTATGTAATGACATCACTTAGTGCAGAACGTTAGTACAATTGCAGGATACTGCTAGATTTTAGAATCATGAGAGGGGATTGAGGGGGGGTAGGGTTAGTTATAGTGTTTACAATAAAACTAAAGCTTGTATATGTCTCATTTCTCTCAGTGGCATTCCAAAACACTAAAAACTTTTAGTGGAGCAAAATTCTTAAAATCTGTGAACAGGAAGTAGTAGGGGATATGCTCTACGATTACTGTTCTTTATTATTATTGTTAGTGTTGCTATTATTATTGTTATTGTTGCTATTATTATTATTGTTATTATTATTATTACTGATATTATTTTTATTATTATTATTAATATTATTATTAAAGGTCAGTGATTTTCTATGGCAACAAAAGGGAGCAAACAGTAGCGATATTGGTACTGTCAAGCTTGTAGTAATAAGCTTTAGTAATAAGGTTTTCGGGTGGAGTGGACTGTCCCATTTCATAGATGGTCAAAGCAACAAAGAAACCATGCTGAAGTCGGATGTGTCAGGTCGAAAGGAACAGCCATCGTAGCTAAGCTGTAAATCATGACATATTGCATTCCGTTCTCCATTCTACTTGATAGATCCTGATAGTCTTCTAGGAGTTTGATAATGGATGCAGAAGAAGAAAAGATTATTATTATTATTATTGTTAGTATTATTGAGTATTATTTCCTACTACTATTATTATTATTGTGATTGACATTGCTACACCACAAGACGCTTGCTGCCCACGTGACCGAACTGAACTGCTATTTGCTGATAATGTCTACTCCACAGTTCAAGCGAAGAAGAATTGCAAGTTCACACACACCTGCTCAACGAAAGCTGCCTCAATTACAACGAAGATACATGCAGAAAACAACACAAGTCATATCTATAGGAAGAGAGCCAAATACAATCAATATAAAGATAATTGGTCAATTACTGAGACAAGCGCAGGACTCTTGGGAGCATTATTAAAGATGAAGGAAGAATGAACAGAGAATTCAAAAAGTCAACTATGTAAATTGTGAATTTATGCCGATTTTGAAACACAAATCTATATCGGTGAAGAAGAAAAAGCAAATCATAACGTCAATTTTCATACCAACATTGTATTACCAATGTCAAACATGGACACTAACTAAAAACAAAAGAGAAAACTTATGCATAATAAAAGCAGCAAACAGAACAAGAGATCATATGAAAAATAAAGTGATTAAATGAATTGTTGTAAAAACGTCTGTGGAAATATATTTAAAAACAGAGACTGAATTGGTTTGGCCACTTACTAAGAATTAAACTTATTGACCAGTGGCAACAGCATACAATATACAAATGAAAATTGCAAGAGGCAGAGGAAGACCAAGAATAAGGTGGATTGAAAGAGTTAGCAACATTATGTGACGTCACAATATTAGCACATATCAAACAACCAAACGTGCCATAGCCCGAACATCTATAATCATTCAATACTGCGACAAAAGCAACACCAGAGACAAGACAATAGATAGATAGAATTATTGTTTGTAAGATAAATTAGTATTATTATTACTAGTATTATTACAGTATTATACGATTAGTATTATTATTACTAGTATTATTACAGTATTATACGATTAGTATTATTATTCCTTCAACTCCCTCTATCCCTTTTCTCCCTGCCGTATCTACGTAATCTTACAAAAGGCACAATCAACATATTAATAGCTAGACAATATGTGAAAGTGTAGTTTCTCACTTGCCGTCTATTATATTGTGCTTTTGATGAAAAACATTTTGCCGAAACGTCGATTTTTGTGTATTACCAGTAATTATCTACCTCTTTTCGTAGTTTCTCTTGTTGGATTAAAGTTTCGCTGCAGTTACTACTATTATCAACTTAACTGTGTTTCAATTATTTGTTGCTATGTCATAAGTAAGAGTTGTAAACAATGCTAGAAAAAATGTTGTTCTGTTGTTGATGGAATAGTTTATAAGAAGATTTAAGTATAGATACAAACACACAACATCTGTTATATAAATGTCATGCGTGATCTCGAAGGGGTTAAGGAAACAAAATAACAATCTAGCAAAATGTGGAAGGCAAAGTGCACATTGAAATGACTATCCGAACCCAGGTTTTGTGGTTGTGTTCAGTGTGTTAGTCTTACCAAGCCACTCTCCGAGTATTTGTCAGGGATTAAGTGATTTGAAGTTGTGTTAAGAGATGCACTCCACAACCACCGGCTCTAGAAAAATCAAAGTGGCATAATAGTTAACGATCAACAAGAAAAATATAGACATCTGACAAGTATTTGATGCCACGAGATCTTTCTTCTGTTTGTTTTCTTTCTACGCCATGCTCACCTTCGAATGCGAGGGAAGAACACCATTATGGATTAAATCAGAAGCTGGCGTACGGGAAATTGACATCTCTGGCAACCCTTCCGTCTTTTCAGGCGATAATATTGTATTTTGTTTCAAGGATTATAGCTACAATTCATAGACATTGCTGATGTAGCTAACAAGAGAAATGGCAATCAAGTATGTAAAAGGAATCTCAAGATCACTTGTGACATCGTGTTGCATTGTATCTTATGAAATACTTGCTGTCCTTGATTAATGTTCTAACAACTTGACATTAGTATTTATTTTATTTCCGATAGTTCCCCTTCACTCAAACGATATATGGCATCCTGCTGTACCACGATATGGTATCTTGTCTCACCATATCGTATCAGTTCCAGCATCACACACATCTACCTTGTACCAAAGTATGGATCGACACAGAAATCTATTAACTAAAAGTAAGTCCTCATTAAGGAGATCACATTGTATTCAGTGCACGTTCCTTCGTCTAAAGTGTCCCAATCATTAGAGTCTCAGTGTCACCAAATATAAGATAATATTCTGGCGATGTCTGTTACTTTTAACACTTTAGCTCTACCATTTTAATCCGTCACATCATCCCTTGTATCTCCTAGGATGTGTGCACATCATCCCTTGTATCTCCTAGGATGTGTGCACATCATCCCTTGTATCTCCTAGGATGTGTGCACATCATCCTGTGTATCTCCTAGGATGTGTGCACATCATCCCTTGTATCTCCTAGGATGTGTGCACATCATCCCGTGTATCTCCTAGGATGTGTGCACATCATCCCTTGTATCTCCTAGGATGTGTGCACATCATCCCTTGTATCTCCTAGGATGTGTGCACATCATCCCGTGTATCTCCTAGGATGTGTGCACATCATCCCTTGTATCTCCTAGGATGTGTGCACATCATCCCTTGTATCTCCTAGGATGTGTGCACATCATCCCGTGTATCTCCTAGGATGTGTGCACATCATCCCTTGTATCTCCTAGGATGTGTGCACATCATCCCTTGTATCTCCTAGGATGTGTGCACATCATCGGGCGCATAAATCATCATCATCATCATTAGGTAGCATATCCTGAACAGAATGTAGCAGTCATCACATCCTTTCGAAACTTCTGCCTATCTTGAGCCTTCCTGCTTCTGTTATCGACATGTTCAGGTGATCTTTGATGTCGTGCATCAATCTTCTTCTTGGTCTGCCTCTTGTTCGTCCTCCTGACATCATCCCCTCCATTATGGTCCTCTCTGGGCTGTCATGGCGTTTGATATGGCCAAAATATTGTAGTTTTCTGGAAGGAGCCGTGCCGCTGTTTAGCCAGTTTTCGTTTACATTCATTTCTCTCACTCTAGCTACATTGATGATATTTTTGGTAGATAGTATTCTAAGGAATTTTCTGTCACATTTTGTTTCAAATATGCTGATATTTTATTTTTCACTTTGTTGGTGATTGTCTGGGACTCACACCCACATATTGTCTCTGGGAATATGCAATGTCTTAGGAATGTTTGTTTTGTTGTTTTGCAGAAGCTCAGCCATATGTTTTTCATTTGTATTCGCATAGGCCATGGTGAAATATTTCGCATTCGTCCCTATTGTTGAACATGCCCCCAACTTCACTCCATGTAATTCTATCCTTTGTCAAACTTCATAATTTGTCAAACTTCATAATTTGTCAAACTTCATAATTTGTCAAACTTCATAATTTGTCAAACTTCATAATTTGTCAAACTTCATAATTTATCAAACTTCATAATTTGTCAAACTTCATAATTTTCTTATCCATGTTCTACTAATAAAAGTAAAAATATTATATGTATTTATTGTCTTCATTGACGTATGTAAGTTGACCATGACTCAGTACTGTAGTAGTCGTTGCTGGGTACACAAGAATAACTGTTGCATTTTCATAGTTATAATATAGAAACTAGAGCAAGACATAGCTTCATATATTTCAATGATATAACAGCAGCATCTAGAGCAGAGGTTTCATGCTGATAAATGAGTCTGCGAATATAAGAGGAAAAGCTTATAGTTTTATTCTACGTTTCTACGTGATTGATGAAATACATAGTTGCCGCTATGAAATGTAAAAAAAAACACTATATGTTACATATGCAATATTAATGAAGCAATTTAATCAAAGAAATAGAGAAACACAAGAATACCCAGAATGTTTAGGTTATAGCAATATATATGTACAATATATATATAGCAATATATATGTACAACATATATATAGCAATATAGCAATATATATGTACAATATATATATATAGCATTATAGCAATATATATATGTGCAATAATATATATATATATATATATATATATATATATATATATATATATATATATATATATATATATATATATATATAGTGATTATATAATAATTAATTAATTATAAAATATTGATATATACAAATGATACAATTACTCATATATGTGATACATGGTCAATAATATAATCGATTAGTATGCAAGCTCCTAATTTTTGCGGTATATAGCTAAAACAACAAACGATTTAGATACAATTCTGAAAAGCAGAGTACATAGGTAATACATTTGATAATACTACAGTAAGAGTACGTAGATTACAGTTGTCGTGAGTAGGAAACGAGGTTCGTAATAGTATTCTTCTTCTGAGTACACTCAGGCTTGAGATTGAAAATATTGAAGAAAAACAGTGATAAAACATCAATCTCCCAGAGGCTAGTCACGTGATATAATATTGTCTGCACCATACATTCATCATCATCATGTCCCGTCTCCGCAACCATACATTATAGTGTTCCTGATATCTTGCGAATTTCTATAAGAAATTTCTAACGGCAGTTCTGTCCGAATAATTAGCCCACGATATCACGCTGACGTCTTCCAGGTACCGTGCATTTAGCCATAGTTTCACACGGACATCGTGCAATTATACAGATCCGTGCATTCAGCCATAGTTTCATATTGACAAGGTCCAAGTATACAGATCAGTGGATGCAGCCATAGTTTCACATTGACAAGGTCCAAGTATACAGATCCGTGGATTCAGCCATAGTTTCCCATTGACAAGGTCCAAGTATACAGATCCGTGGATTCAGCCATAGTTTCACATTGACAAGGTCCAAGTATACAGATCCGTGGATGCAGCCATAGTTTCACATTGACATCAAGCATGATTATAGCTCATTTTATGTGGACATGCATTGTTCTCTGTTCTCCTAAAGTTCAAGCTATCTCTAACACCTCGTTATTTCTGATGCTCCTCATTCTTCATCTGCTGTACATAATGTTAGATGAATGTGTTCACAAACAATGATCAGTCTAGATAGGAGCTTAGATATAACATCTAGGGGGATATTGATTTTCTAAAATATAGCGACTTAATGTGGGTTTTAATGATGTTTTGAGGGAAACCGCACTGGAAGGGATGGGGTTGTTTGGGGATTTATTTGTATTGAGTGTAATGTAACTATTTTTTTTTAAAGAAAGGGAGGGGGCGTTATTATGAAACTCTCAAACCCTTCCCTTTTCATATATACGGTCCTGAATCTAAGATTGTTAGCAATTACACAAATATATGTTCAAGAATTATTTTATTCTATAAAGAAAATAAACAATTTTCAGTTGTTGTAAACTGTGGAAGAAAATACAGGGGACGTGTTTGCCACAAATTCTGTGTACATCAATGACATAACTACATCATTATATGTTGTACTGTTTGGCGAAAACCATCATCTATCATCAACAAATTCTATGCATAGTACTGAACATTCTAACGGCAGTACTGGAAATTATATCCACAGGGTTAGAAATTTTATCAACGGTACTGAACATTTTATCAGTAGCACCTGGAAAATCTAACAGAAATGCTGGAAATTCTATCAGCAATGATGGAACTTGTGAAAATATTACTTAAAATAATATACACTGCAGTATAAAATATAAGAGAGAAAAACAAACGTTTCTGTTGAATTTCATCTCTACAATCGATTACAATCAAGATCCACATTTTAAAATAGAACCAACCAAATATTTGTCAGAAATAATTACTTATTGTTATGTTGTGCACGTAAATCCTTATTCAGACTTAGATATTGAGTGTCTTACCTTAGGATCCAAGTGATGTGCGTCCTTGTAACTATACCAGAGTCGTGTGTCATTGCTGTATGCTATTCGGAACCGCTGCACCCAGTGTTTTCTCTTGGTATCGCCCCTGCCTTTAGTTATGACGCCTGTTATTAGAGTTGGGGGTCCTACATCTATTTGTAGCCACTGAGTATCTGGCATAGGAGGATATGGGTATAATGGTTAGTGGTTACGTGACTCATGATCTGTGACTCATGATCTGTGACTCATGACATTTATGTGATCATTTTGAACAAGGCTTCAAGAAACGTTCTTGTCTGTCTTTCTTTTTCAACAAGGATTCAAGGAAAGGGCTTGTCTGTCATTCATTTTCAACAAGGGTTCAATGAACGGACTGTCTGTCTTTCTTTTTCAACAAGGATTCAAGGAACGAATTGTCTGTCTTTCTTTTTCAACAAGGATTCAATGAACGGACTTATCTGTCTTTCATTTTCAACAAGGCTTCAAGGAACGGACTTGTCTTTCTTTTTCAACAAGGGTTCAATGAACGGACTTGTCTTTCTTTTTCAACAAGGGTTCAATGAACGGACTTGTCTTTCTTTTTCAACAAGGGTTCAATGAACGGACTTGCCTGTCTTTCATTTTCAACAAGGCTTCAATGAACGGACTTGTCTGTCTTTCATTTTCAACAAGGCTTCAATGAACGGACTTGTCTGTCTTTCATTTTCAACAAGGGTTCAATGAACGGGCTTTGTCTTTCATTTTGGGTTATTTTTCTCTTTATTTGCTGTTAGAGGTCGCATGATTGAGTTATAATACGTTTTCGGGCTATGCGTTTGTTGGATTGATATGCTGTAATGTTGTGATATCACGTGAAGTTGGTGACTCTTTCAATCCATCTTCTTCTTGGTCTTCCCTTCCCTCTAGATGTTTTCATCATGTTGTATGCTCTTGCTGCTAGCCAGATATTTATTTAAACATTGTGGTAGATGTATGTTTACAGTTTGGGATAGATGTATGTTTACAGTTTGGGATAGATGTATATTTAAAGATAGTCTACGGTGTCCATTCACTTGTGTGAGCCAAGGTGATTCGATATAGATGACCCTGTAGTCTACAGTGGTCATTTCTATGTCGAAACATGATTATCTGGCATCAGGCAAAACATTATTAGTAATCAGACACTCTTCTCCTATCCGTTCAGATTTTCAGAAATGTGGCTCATTGTTGCTGTCAAAACTACCAGAGACTGATGTAAACATTGTAACAGTCTTGAAAGGTAAACAAAAATATACATTCCAAGGGAATGATTAATGAGCACTGAACTGGAACTTGCAGCAGCTACACTCTGATGGATTTATTGAAGCGGAGATCGGATCATCTATTAAACCTGTCTGATAAAACCTGCACAAATTATTCACAACAATCTCCTCTATTATTCTAATTATCTTCTCTATAATGAAATATTCAAGCCGGGATGTCTAAATATGAGTTGCCTTCATTCTTGACTACATTATTTTCTATTGAAACACCCAAAAAACGTCTGTCATACATTCTACAGTATTCGGGTACAATACATGTATTAGCAGGAATATACACACAAAAACCACACACAACTATTTGTGTCCGTGACAAATGAAATGTTTACTTACTAAGCGACGACATCCGCGTGTCTTGCATAACAGGGATGGTTAAGTATGATATTGCTATCAACTAGACTTGTCAACGATCAAGTTTCATTACAGAAGATTTTAGAGAATTATATTTCAATGTATGAGATATGTGCGCAATGGTTTCACTTAGGGTGGGTCATGCATTTAGGGTCACCTTTTGTGTATGCAGCTAGAGGAGAATGAAGCTAGAGGAGAATGAAGCTAGAGAAGAATGAAGCTAGAGGAGAAGATTAACTATGTTTATATGGTTAAATACATGTGATGGACAACTTTTTCTTGCCGGTGGGTCAAGTTCAGGGTTGTTTGAGAGGATGTGGTTATATCTGACAGCCAAAAGATTTTAATTGCTTTCTATTTTATGACGCCGCTAATGCAACTAAAAATTTAAAATCAGCATGGCGGTTTAGAAAAAACAAAAAATTCTGGGGATGGGAAGAGCGTGCGTCCGTCTTAACTGGAAAGACCAGAAGAACCCACACCAAACATCTGACTAGAACACTGAGCTGATATATGTTTAAATGGATGACAGTATGGCAAACAGAACATTTATGAAAATGCACTTTATGCAGTGATACTGGTTCCTAATCAAAAATCGAGAGCATGGCAGTTAGCTAGAGGACCCCACACTTCAACAAGTCTTTAATTTCGTCAGCATCGACTTTAGATTAAAGTAAACATGTGGGTTAACTTATAACCGCGTCACAAATGTTGGCTTATCGAGTGATCTGATGTTTTCAGTGGCCAGTTTTTATAGCCTGACTATGAAGGTAATTTATCTACTTGAAGGTAATTTATATACTTGAAGGTAATTTATATACTTGTAATTTATATACTTGAAGGTAATTTATATACTTGAAGGTAATTTATATACTTGAAGGTAATTTATATACTTGAAGGTAATTTATATACTTGAAGGTAATTTATATACTTGAAGGTAATTTATATACTTGTAATTTATATACTTGAAGGTAATTTATATACTTGTAATTTATATACTTGAAGGTAATTTATATACTTGAAGGTAATTTATATACTTGAAGGTAATTTATATACTTGTAATTTATATACTTGAAGGTAATTTATATACTTGAAGGTAATTTATATACTTGAAGGTAATTTATATACTTGAAGGTAATTTATATACTTGAAGGTAATTTATATACTTGTAATTTATATACTTGAAGGTAATTTATATACGAGGCGTGTTCAAATGAAAACGGGACTTGTGGATTTATTTAAAAAGTATCATACGAAATTTAATATTTTCAACGGAATTGAACAAAGCAACCACTTGTGAATAAGAATGCACCTGGGTTCATCAGAAAAAATCTCCGTATGCATTTAGGCAAGCATCCCACTGTTTAGGTAGACGTCGAATGCCGTCCGAGAAAAAGTTGCGTGGCTGTTCTCTGAACCATGTGGTCACCGCTGTCTTCACGTCTGCGTCGCTGTTGAATCGCTGTCCCTTTAGTGCTTTCTTCAACGGTCCGAACAAATGGAAATCACACGGGGATAAATCGGGACTATAGGCTGGGTGATGAAGAACTTCCCAATTCTTCTTTGCCAATGTTTCCTGCACAATTTTTGCGACGTGCGGACGAGCGTTGTCGTGGAGAAGAATCACACCTTGAGAAAGTCTGCCTTGTCGCTTAGCCTTGATGGTCAGTCAGTACTGCTTTATCAAGCACGGCTATGGCTTCTTCTGTTGCAACAATATGCGCCTGACCTGGCCGTGCAAGATCTGCCGTTAACTCACGTCCGTCTTTAAACATACGCACCCACTCCATCACTCTGGCCCTCGACAAACATTTGTCACCATATGCTGCCTTCATTCTCCGATGAATGTCTACTGCTTGACATCCTTCAAATGAAAGAAACTGGATCACAGCACGCTGATTCACTTTGGACGGGTTCGGAATCACACCCGCCATATTGTTAACAGTCTTCTGCAGCACATATGCATGCTGGGAAGATGAACACGTGACCGTATGTAAATTATTGGATACTCATTACTAGTGCAAAATGTCATCAATATCAGTGCGCTCTATCACGCGTGGTGTAACAAGTCCCGTTTTCATTTGAACACGCCTCGTACTTGAAGGTAATTTATATACTTGAAGGTAATTTATATACTTGAAGGTAATTTATATACTTGAAAGTAATTTATATACTTGAAAGTAATTTGTTGATTATGCCAGATCATCACTTAGCAAGCAAAGATACATCTCTATTGTGAGTTGCAGAAAGGGCACAAGCTCTCGAGGTGGCCACAATAATGCAAAATAAAACGATGCAAGGACTCGTTAAAGATCTCATTGAGAGCTTTTCTACATGGCGCTCTATGGTCACAAAGTGTGCAACATCTAGTGATAAGCGAAGTACAGCAGCTCCACATCGGAGAGTAGATAAAAAGGTCATGGGTAAATCAAACACCATCTGCAGTGATCATATTATGTCCCAATTATCCCCGGACTTTTGCTGTCAGAGTAGATCGTATTCGTGACCTCTCGCCAAATAAGACATAATAGAACTAAAACAAAGCAGAAGCAGCCTTCTTACGTGACGTATTCGCAAAATCAGCCTTCTTACGTGATGTATTTGCAGAATCAGCCTTCTTACTTGACGCATTCGCAGAATCAGCCTTCGTAGTCATGTATTGGATTGTTTCTGTGATTTACCTTGGCCACTATTTGTTCTTGTTGTTAGTCCGTCCGTCCGAGTCGACGATGACCATTTAGCTCAACTGGAATGATGATGATAATGATGTCTGTGGTGTGCCCGACTGTGACTAATGAGTCATGTGCGTGCCTGGAGTTGTCTACCACACTCTTGAGCCTGTGTGGGAGAAGTGTGGGAGAAGTCTGTGGGACATTGATCAGCTCTTTCTTTTCGTCTAGCGCGTTTTTGTTGCGCAACATGATGTCTGAGGTTCTCTGCAGCTGCTGCACCATTCTTGATTAGGCGACGCCAAGCGGATCTGTCTTTTGCAATTTTCTCCCATGAATTTGTGTCTATTTTTAAATGGGTCAGTGATGCCTTAAGAGGGTCTTTAAAACGCTTCTCTTGTCCTCCAGGTATTGCGGGAGCCAGTCTGAAGTTCTCCATATAACAACGTTTTTGGTAGACGTTGATCTTTCATGCTTCAATGTGTACTGCCCAGCGTTTCTGCACAACATTGTATGTAAGCTTACAGACTTAGATTTCATTAGTAGATCTCTGTCTGGTATTTTATCCCACCAATAGATGTTGAGTATCTTACGAAGGCAGCTTCAGTAGAATTGGTTTAATCTTCTAGCATATCTGGTATATACTGTCCATGTTTGGCAGGCATAAAGGAATGATGATATAACTGCTGCTTGGTAAACTATGAGTTTCGTGGTAGTTGTTATTCCCCGTCTTTCCTATACATTTTCTCGCAGTCTTCCAAATGTGGCACTAACTTTTGCTATTCTGTTTTTTACCTCAGTGTTGATGTTTACATCTTGTGAGAGAGTGCTGCCCAGGTAGTTGAAATTATTAACTGTTTGAAGCTCTTCTTCTTTGATCCTTATGTGGGGATTTAAGTGTGGTTTATTTGGTGTGGGTTGAACCATGACATCTAATTTCTTTGTATTGATGGCGAAACCAACGTTGTCGCAAGTTTCAGCAGATTGGTTTAGGATGACCTGCATACTGTCTGCAGAATCAGCATAGAGTGCTCAGTCACCCGCAGGTCATTATTTATATACTTTGTGTCGTATGCAAACGAAATGCACGGGAATAAATGAAATAATGATCTAAAAGATTTGAGTGAGTTCTGTTAGTAGTTCTTCTATTGGCGAAAATCATGGCTAATTATCCAATCTGTAAAGTCATAGTCAAAGATATAACTCGTAAGTGAATTTCATAAAGTGGATCGAGATAGTCGGATGTAGGTGGATGTAACAAATGGTCATCACTTGTGATGGACAGAAATAGTCGGATGTAGGTGGATGTAACAAATGGTCATCATCACTTGTGATGGACAGAGACCGTCGGCGGTAAGGATCTTTGTCCAGAATTAATTAGGACTTCATCGTTTTTTTTATTGTTTTCGTGATAACTGTTTATATACTTGAATTGGCATACCAAAAATAGCCAATGCCGACCAACGAAATGCAATGAAATAATAAAAATGGGCATACTTGGTCATGTTTACCATTATTGTGTGCTCAGGTCTTATATACTGGAGACCGGCCATGGTTGAACGAACATCACGGGATTTCCCCAGATATAGTAAATGTAAGGAACTCTCTATCTCGCCGTGGTCAAGAAAATGTAGCTCATCGTGTGGGTTTTTGTACAGAGGTATTTTTTGTACAGAGGTATTTTTTGTACAGAGGTATTTTTTGTACAGAGGTATTTTTTGTACAGAGGTATTTTTGTACAGAGGTATTTTTTGTACAAAGGTATTTTAAAAAAATAGATCCCCGGGAATTATTTCTTAAAGCTACGCAATTACTTTTTGAGTGATGCTCATAGCAGGCGTGTTCCCGTTTCCCTGAGAGGGACGAAGTACATATGGAGATCCCCGAGTACATGGAAATAAGCCATGTAAATCTTTTAGTACTTTACTATGTAAATGATATAAACAACCTATTTGTATTTCTGTTCACATCAAGTTAAACTGAAACCAGAAATGGCTGAATATGTTCACGAGAAGAATGAGAAAAGGGGTCACTTAGCGCATATTATTCAAACTTTTCAATGGCTGTAGATATACGAATCTATACAAATATGCACTGAAATCAGGTTACGTTCAACACAATCACAACCAAACGAATTAATAGACGTATGCTACTTCACACAGACAAATCACATTCAAAAGATTAAAGAAAGTACTGCAGTTAATAAACAAAACAAAATAGACTCAGATCAACTTTGCAGCTAACAATAACAGCTCCAAGTAAAAGATCTATTATAATTATTTCAGTATTATTCAAATCTGGAGTAATGGTTGAACAAATGGTTGAAAACTTAGAGAAATATGTGTATAGCAATTCACAATAAAGAATCGAATAATGCGAGTGCAGAAGTACAATTCAACAAAACTAGTTTTTGGTGATAGTAAATTGTATATATATATATATATATATATATATATATATATATATATATATATATATATATATATATATATATATATGTGTAGGTTTCAGCGCAAGGAAGGAGTGTTAGAGTGAAGTATTTGCAATTTTGTGTAATGGGTCTGGAGAGTAGTCGTAGAGTTTGGAGACAGATCATTTGAGTAATTACAGAATTCTTAAAGACAATGACAACGACAAGAGGACACACGGGAATCTTTGAGGTTGTTGAGAATGGCGAGAAGGTTTATTGAATACATTATTGTAAGAATGTGTGAGATATGTAAGGTTTGTGTGGGAAACGTATAAGGGAATTGTGAGATATGTACAGGTGAGGTGTGAGATGTGTACAGGGGAGGTTTGAGAAATATAGTTGAGGTGTGAGAAATGTAAGGCAGGTGATGTGTGAGATATTTATAGGATAGGTGTGAAATGTGTAAACAGTCAATATTTAGTACAAGTAAAATTCAAAAATACAATATTATAGGACACAAAATATTATATATATATATATATTATTAAACAAGTATAGACATGACAGCTTGCTGAAGACCTATCTTGAGGATAAAATCGAGGTGATGCGAGCCAAAGAGGCAGAGACTGTTGGAGGTCTGTTGCATGATAACCTTTGTTGCGGAGACGGCACTTAATGATGATGATTACTAATCATCATACACACGGTGACTAGGGATCGGTACTGTGACACTTCATCTAATGTGATTACATACCCGTATAGAATTACCAATACGTTTTTATGTCTCATTTAAGAATTGACAATCTCTCATTGTCTGGTACGACATATTGTATGAGACGACGTAAATATACAATTTAAATTTTCGTGAAAGTAAAAATATATGTGTGTATACATTTTATTGTGCTAGAGGTGGTATATTAAATTATTGTGATTTGTTTACTTGCCATTTTGTAATTTAGAACACCAGGCTTTGCTGCTGAGTGCATGGCCATCCTCCGGTTGACAAGAGCTGCCATGTTGGAACTTTCTAGAAGACGATGCTATCATTTTCCCGTAAGGGGGGAGGCCAAGCGGTTCTTTACATACTGAAATATAAATATGAGCAAGTTTATCATATAAAATTAAATTAATTTTTTTTAAAAATATCATCCCGGCAAGACCAAAGATAGACCAAGAAAATGGTGGAAAGAAAACATCAAGATAGCCTTGAACAAACGTGGACTTAATGCAACAAAGGCGACTCATCAGGCCTTGGAACGGCAGTTGAAGCTCCCATCCCTACGCTTAACGGCATATGTGAATACGATCAACAATCAATCGTTCACCTGGGTATAGACAATTAGATTTAAGAATTAATAGGATTATAAAAGAAATTACATAAAAAGGACGAACACCGGATTGTAAATACTCTTTTGTTTGCCTGGAATGGTTTTATCAACAGGTTTGTGTTTTTCTAAAAAACTTGACTGATTTGTAGCTGCTTATTCTGAGATTCACATACTTTTTCTTCCAGTTTTCTTTTTCTGTGCATGTATTTTTGCCTCAGCATTTCATATTCTGGATATTTTTGAAGTTTAAACTCTACACATGGCTGTGTTTCCAATCTTGAAGTTTAAACTCTAGACATGGCTGTTTTTCCAATCTTGAAGTTTCTATACATGGGGCTGCGGAGTCGGATGTTTCCAGTTCTGATATGCAGTTCTGAAGTATGACACAATGTTTTGGTCTGTTGAAAGGCATCGAAAGTTCTGAAGTATGACACAATGTTTTGGTCTGTTGAAAGGCCCCGAAAGGCGTAGAGAAATAACTTGATTGTATTAGGATTCCCACATATGTACTCTATCCCTTTCAACGATGCGGCACGCCGAGTTGCAGAGAGTACAACTCATAGCACGTACGCAGCGACTCAAGCGATAGCACACTGGGATCTCTGAAAAAATTCACTCACAAGACGACGCCAGCCGGAGTTAAACCCGTGGCCTCGTGAGCACAAAGCTAATGGCTTATACATTACGACTGGGAGATCCCGTCTGGTATATTCATAACGTGGTAGTGGGTGTTGAGGCCATTGCGCAAATAAACCGCTGTTCTGCTACAAGCGAGATCTAGCGGGAGTTTGAGAAATAACACTGAAAAATCTTTTGATTACTAGCAGGCAAGAGAATAGAATACGCTGTGTGCCTTGTTATATTTTGACTACAATATCGGCACCATCTTTCTGACTCATCCGTCTTCAGCACGGTTTCTAAAGCATTTCGACTCTATGGGATGGATCAATAAACCCCACCCCGAAATCCACCTTAATCTTCTTTTACGACATGCATGGTCGGCTAGTGTTACTATTTTTCACACCCCCCCCTATTCGAATACCAGCATCATACCGACGTGTTCCTATTCTCAACTCTAGGACTGCCTCCCAAAGACAATGTCGAATAAGCTATCTGTAGGCCTATTCAGAAACGTATCATGGAAAAACAATTGGAAAAACAAAAAAAAACTCAGCCGTCACTCTCAAACTGTAGCTGGGTCTCTCTTGTAGCAGGACCATGGTATCCTACTAGATTTCATTCTCAAACTCCCGCTGGGTCTCTCTTGTAGCAGGACAATGATCCTACTGGACTTTCAGCAGGATATAGCACAGAGAATGGAATTGCATTGTGTCGCAGTTTTATTTGCGCCAATAGCCCGACACATTCGTGTGATAGTATCTGGTGGCAGAACCCTTCACAGGCAGGGGGTTTTACAGTAAGAAGTGAGAACCCTTCACATATAGCAAAATATGGACGGCGTGAAATGCAACACATTGAATGTTTTGCTCTTGCGTAAATGTTGTCACTATGGATGCTAGTGGCACACCATGCAAAGGTGTGTTTATCTAAGAACGTGTCAAGCGACGATAAAACACAAACGTGTGTTTTTATAGGAACGTGTCAAGCTATGATCAAGTGCAACGTTTGTTTACCTAAGAACATGTCAGATAATAGACAGACGGGAATCATACCAGGTAGAAGCTTCCTGGTTGGTCTGAGGCAACGTGGGTTTATTGTAACCAGAAGGATCAATTTCTGATTGGCCAGAGCTTTCCCTCTGGGGAAATGAAAGCTTTTGATTGGTTGGAAGTTTCTGGAAGTTTGGAGAAACTTAGGAGTGGAGGAGGAAGAAGGATTGCATTATCGACTGCCGAGCAGGGCGGTCGCATTTCACTCAAGAATCAGTCGACAGGATCACACAGAGTCCCCGGGACGTGTGTGGAGAGAGTTAGCACTTGTCTCACAGGAGACAAGTCCCTTGTTGACTTCAACAACTGGAAACAGAGTTAGTTGACCAAAAAGTGAGATTAGTAGTAGATTAATGAGATGGTCTAGAATCTCATTAAGCTTATACCACGACGTGCGCCAAATTCCTGGATGTGCTAGGATAGTTGTGAAACCTTAGCATTTTGTATTAGTGAAGTATCATAGAGATAAATAGTAGAATAATGAGATAGTCTATAATCTCATTAAGCTCATATTATAACGTGTGCCTTTAACGGAAGTGCTAGAGCAGTTTATGAATATCTCGACATTGTATATTTTATATTGATGATATATTATACGTCTCGGAGATATCAATTACTCTAGAGTTTAATATTGATTTGTGTCATTGGTTTGAAATTATATTAAACGACATTCTGATTATGTAATAAGAAGTGCCTCTGTGTTCATTGATAAGCACGTATTAAAACCAAGAAGAGATCATCGTAGATCACCAGTCATTGTTGATCAAACATAGAACCCAGGGTTCGGAACGCTAAAGCAATATACAGTAACAACTTCATCTTCACAAGAATATACTGTTACATTCGTATTCGGCTGAATTACATTTAAGACAATGCATTACAATCAAATTGTAATTAGTTGCAAATGTAGATTGTTGTTTAATTATAGATATAAGCCGACATCACTGCACTCTGAGAAAACTCAGAGGGTGTTCAGTCTCCCTAAACAGATATCAGACTGTATGCATACCGATGATTCATGTGGTTCAATCCACATGATTGAACGGGCAGAAGCGGAAGGACAAATCCGTAAATTCTCCTACCCCGAACCTTCAGCCCTTCTGCATACACTGCAATAGAACTTTCCGTGCACGAATCGGACTCATCGGGCATCTACGAACTCACAAACCAAATTAGTTAATTACCAATTATAATAATTTTTTTTTAATTTTTAAAATTGTTCTTTTCCATCGCATTTAATGTTTTTCCTGCCATGCTCATCTTCGCTTGCAAAGGAGGAACATCATCATCACCATCATCATGTGGTTCACTGATTAAACATATTCTGTTCTGCCACTTTGATGGTCAGTTCTACTCTCGCTACACTGAATACCACAACCACCCAATCCTATTCTAGATACATCATCTATAATATTGTCATGTCAATGACACTGACATGATGGCCTATCCAGCGCTGGTAGAAGTGAGTTCATTAACCAATTCCTGAAAATATTTCTATTCATTTCAGTGTGGTAGTCTCTACCATCTGTAGATAATGCTGGGAAAATAAGTTCTGTCTACTGACATATTGCATATTAGCGGTTTTAAACTTAAACTCGTATTGTAATACAACTCTTAACTACATATTTAAATTGGCTAAATCAAACAAGATACCACAATAAAAACATATCAAATATGCGACAAACACATATAGGATATTTGAGTAAACTGGAGTTTAGCTTATTATTTTATGAGTAAACAATTACGTCATCCAACAACAAAATACAGCACACCTGATATTAAATTTCCTGTCTCTTCTATAGACATGCCACAATATTTTCATGCTTCTAATTGCTGACAATCTTGACCACACAGGATACCCCCATAATAATGACCAATGAAAATTACGAAGATATTAATACCAAATAAATTCACGAAGTCTGTCAACAACGATGACATCTCTAAATAAATAACAAATGATGACATATTTTGCACTCAATGAAAGTTTCCATATAATTGTAGGCTGATTTGATGCGCATGTAAAGCCAAAACATAGTTTCATCTGACAGCTGTATAATTCAATCACTTCTGATGACGTCTTATTTTATCATGCTTTAATTGGCCATTATATTTAGACTGTTTCACAGCCAATGAAGAGTTAAAAAACCAATAAACAAATAAGGCTTATTTCCCCTCACCAACAGGGACTGTCGACAGACTCGGATGTACTGTAAAAAATGGAACGTTATGTACATTCACAAAATTTTTATGAAAAAGATAGTGACATATGAGATGAAATGTTTACGGAAGGCTGAAGGGGTCACCAGACTCGACAGAATAGGAAATGAAGATATCAGGGAAAGAATAGGTAAAACACCTTGCATAGAATACATAGAAAAGCAGGAGATTAAGGGGTTCGACCACATTATGAGAACGCATCACAACAAGTTGCCCGTACAGGCATATAACCAAATGAGGAAGACCACGAAAACGATGGATAGAAAACCTCAGGGAGATCTTGAACAAACATGGTGACAGCACTGCCAAGGCAACACATCTGACCTTCGATCACAAGCGTTATCTTCCACCACTCCCTACACTTAACGGCAAGAGTGGGTAACAGACCACATGTGGAAAGATAATAGACAAAACCTTTATAAATGTATAATTTATAGAGAACATGTTTTAATCTAGTTACATTTTTAAGGAGCAAAAATGGTTTCATATGGCCATGGAGAATTTCATGTTTGGATCTAAAATATCTTTTCAATTTAACAAGTAGTTTTGGAGAAAAATCATTCCAACTGAGTAATATGAATTATAGAACAAACTATAGAATCATCACTAACTTTATTTAACACCACCAATAATGCACATATATTTCAAAACTCATGTAATCAATGCACCAAATAGAACTGAAATAGACAGATGTGTCTGTACACTACAGAAAGCCCCGTTTACATTATATTCTATTACCCTTCAGTGCATGGCATTTTCCCACAAAACATGATGTCACATTGTTTACTTTTCCCGGTCGTTAGAATAGGCAGGACCTATTGCAGGAATGACATGCATGTAAATATAAAAGCTGTTTTTAGAAATAATGATAAAGAAATGATTTTTTTTACTTACGTTGACATCCCATAATTTCTACTCTCATACTTGGATGTCTGTTCCACTGCACGGTATGGAACTTGATATAGCGTGCAATAATTGGTCTGTCTAGGTAGTTGTGTTTCACTGCAAAGGAATCCGTATTTCCTTCGAACAGCTACAGACAAAAAAAGAACGATCACAAATTATAAAAACAACATGGCAACTATGTTGTGTAAATTGAGCTTTTGTGCCTGAAAAAAAAGAGTGGTTAAACTGATATCTCAAACATATGCCTACTCTGAAAGTAGTTATGTGCTGAGAGTTCTAGCCTCTCATGGTTATCTCCCCGTCATCATCTATATTTGTATAACTTCTACAATTCGTTATTATGACACAGACAATTGTTTTAATGAAAGTTGTAGAAATGTTCATATATTATTCCCCCATATTTACATTTTGGAAAAATTGTGTGTGTGAGTTATTTCTATAATGTTTGCAAATAAATGCGACTGGGAAGTCGCCCCACCTAGTTCTTGCAAAGAAATGTTGCTGGAAAGTCGCCCCACCTAGTTCTTGCAAAGAAATGTTGCTGCGATGTCGCTCCACCTAGTTCTTGCAAAGAAATGTTGCTGGAAAGTCGCCCCACCAAGTTTTTGCAAAGAAATGTTGCTGGGAAATCGCTCCACCTAGTTCTGACATAATGTTCTGCTACAAGAATGTTACGACTATAAATTTAGTGTACTAACAAGTGTCCATATAAGTGGATCGCATCTTGAGCTAATTCTAATGTCGGTATGAGTGGATAGTATCTTGAGATAATTCTAATGTCGGTATGAGTGGATCGCATCTTGAGCTAATTCTAATGTCGGTATGAGTGGATAGTATCTTGAGATAATTCTAATGTCGGTATGAGTGGATCGCATCTTGAGATAATTCTAATGTCGGTATGAGTGGATAGTATCTTGAGCTAATTCTAATGTCGGTATGAGTGGATAGTATCTTGAGATAATTATAATGTCGGTATGAGTGGATCGTATCTTGAGCTAATTCTAATGTCGGTATGAGTGGATAGTATCTTGAGATAATTCTAATGTCGGTATGAGTGGATCGCATCTTGAGCTAATTCTAATGTCGGTATGAGTGGATAGTATCTTGAGCTAATTCTAATGTCGGTATGAGTGGATAGTATCTTGAGATAATTCTAATGTCGGTATGAGTGGATCGCATCTTGAGATAATTCTAATGTCGGTATGAGTGGATCGCATCTTGAGCTAATTCTAATGTCGGTATGAGTGGATCGCATCTTGAGCTAATTCTAATGTCGGTATGAGTGGATAGTATCTTGAGCTAATTCTAATGTCGGTATGAGTGGATAGTATCTTGAGCTAATTCTAATGTCGGTATGAGTGGATCGTATCTTGAGCTAATTCTAATGTCGGTATGAGTGGATCGCAACAACTTATGTCACGTGAATCTACTGCCCTAGATATTGGAAAAGGGACACTTATAAAACGGCCTCACGAAATGCATACAGACAAGGAGACTGGTGACTCATTTAGATTGAGTGGACACTGAGACTGGTGACTCATTTAGATTGAGTGGACACTGAGACTGGTGACTCATCTAAACTGCGATTGTGGTAAGTCAGTAGTAAACGTGATATTTTTATACCCGGAACGTCCTTGAACAAATGGAGGAATGTTAAACTAGCGAGCTACATGAATCAAAAGCAGGCATATTATTCGACATTTGCTGGCAGACAAATCCCTTATATATATATAGCTCTGCTCGGAACGGATGACGTTCGTTCATGGCCAATAACTTGCAAGTAGACAATACTATTATTGTAATTTATAACAAGTAGACATTACTATAAGTGTTAGTTTATAACAAGTAGACATTACTATAAGTGTTAGTTTATAACAAGTAGACATTACTATTAGTGTAGTTTATAACAAGTAGACATTACTATAAGTGTAGTTTATAACAAGTAGACATTACTATTAGTGTAGTTTATAACAAGTAGACATTACTATAAGTGTTAGTTTATAACAAGTAGACATTACTATAAGTGTTAGTTTATAACAAGTAGACATTACTATAAGTGTTAGTTTATAACAAGTAGACATTACTATTAGTGTAGTTTATAACAAGTAGACATTACTATAAGTGTTAGTTTATAACAAGTAGACATTACTATAAGTGTTAGTTTATAACAAGTAGACATTACTATTAGTGTAGTTTATAACAAGTAGACATTACTATAAGTGTTAGTTTATAACAAGTAGACATTACTATAAGTGTTAGTTTATAACAAGTAGACATTACTATTAGTGTAGTTTATAACAAGTAGACATTACTATAAGTGTTAGTTTATAACAAGTAGACATTACTATAAGTGTTAGTTTATAACAAGTATTTTAAATTTACTTTTAATTTACTTGCTACTATATCTTTTCTTTTTTTCATCTCACTTTCTTCAGTCTATATCCCCTCCCCCCTACTTACTACTATCCCCTTCCCCCTACTTACTACTATCTTCTCCCCGTACATTCTTCTCTCCTGCCATGCTGCCACATCTTTGCTTCCTCCATTATCTATCTGCCATTGTCCTCCTCTCCTCCTTATTATTGTCAACCCCACCTTTCTTTTTCGCTTGTCAACAAATGTACAACTTTTTCAGACACCCCCTCTTTCTCCTAGTTGTTGTTGGTGTAATTTATTGCCATCCCCTTAGAAGAAAATGAACCAGCCCAAGTTTAATTCTACTAACACAACGTTTTCTTTCCTGGAATCAGGCTGTCAGTGATCAACGTTTTGTATCCACGGGCCTGCCAACTTTGACTCAAGAAATGGACGAGAAAAATCTCAAAGGACATACAAATCTAGTTTGGATTTTGCTCGTTGGTCTTCTGTAGTCGAGGGGTCATATTCTTTAACCATATCGCGAGGTTATTGTGCTCGCCAACTAAAATCACACGAAAAAGGATGCTGGCTAATAAAGAGTGAACACGGACAAACAACACACATACTGTGAATAACTGAAAGTGAACACGGACAAACAACACGTATACTGTGAATAACTGAGAGTGAACACGGACAAACAACACGTATACTGTGAATAACTGAGAGTGAACACGGACAAACAACACACATACTGTGAATAACATGAATTTCCCAAGTAGAAGACCCCTGTATGGAATTATTTAGGACTTTATTCGTTAATTTTCTATTATTGTCGGACTTTTCGTTGGTGACTATTTATATACCTGGAGTAGCATACCAAATATAATCAAGGTCTTCCAACGAAAATCATGGAAATAATCAAATGGGCCTTTCAGGTCTTGTTTAAATTTTCTGATAAAAGAATTTATAGTATTGTCGTAGGTAGAATCAAGCGTAGTTTTCGTCAATTATACAGTCCTGTAGGCTCATTGAGATGCATTATTTTAAAGTTACTGACTGATATTTCCCGTCAATTTAATGATCACTGTATGTACACTTGAAGTCGTCAGCCAATGAAAATCAAGGTAAAAGTCACATGTGTCAGGATGATTGGCAATTTAACCAATAGGTCTTATATTGCCAACGATACCGGATGTACTCACCCACTGGTTACCGTAGTTGTCTGTGACATAGTTCCAGTGATAGGCGTCCATACTGTATGATACCATGAAACGGCTAACCCACTCTGTTCCGTCACCTCGTCCTTGAGTCATCACACCTGTCACCTGGGACACACATAAACATTACAAATACTAACTTATATAATTTCATATTTTGTATTGCTCATTAGATGTCACATAAAAGAAATATATTCAGCCTGGAACAAATAAACAGACTTACAGGTTGTCAAGAATCACTTTTCGAGCTACCAAAACCGTATAATATTGCTTGTTTTGGACATGTAACGAGACACAGTTTATTTTCTAAAACTATGTTCAAGGAACGCCTGATGACGGAGGAAAAACCGGCGGTTAAATAAACTGATTGGCAACATTGAAGAAATGGCCTTAACATAATTTTTCAGCACCAATCTTAGTGTTCGAGGACAGAAATATTTGAGAGTTGTCTAAACAGGATGTCCCCAATGTTGCACATCCCCCCGCCAACCCTCACAAAATATTGGGAGGGGTCTTATTATTATCCATCCATCCATCTATCTATTCAATGTATCTAACTACTTACATGTTTACCTATCTATCAATCTATGTGACGTGTTATCTGCAGAACAATGTACTCTTTCTCCTCTGTAAGCCTCTCGGTTCTGTACATACTGTCCAGTATCTTCCAGTGTCATGTGTCATGTTCATGTGTCATGTTCATGTGTCATGTTCAGAAGGTCTTCGACAGCCTATGTCCATCTCAGTCTTGGTCTACCTCTTGTTCTTTTGCCTGTATCTTTTTCCTGTGCCCTATCCCCTCTACTTTTTATAACAAATATCGACCACACCTGAAAACTAACAAGTACCAACGAAGAAGATAACATGAAAGACAAATTGAACGAACTACTCTTTGCAGAAGATCAAGTACTAATAGCGACATTAGAAGAACAATTGGAAAGACATATGAACAGTCTCCACACCACATGCCAAAACTTCATCATGAAGATAAATGTTGAAAAGACGGAAATAATGGAGCCACAGGAACAAGGAAGGCCATCTCCAGAGAACTCTTCTACCCCTGACGCCGCAAGGCACACAAGGGATAAAGCATATAGACAGATATGTAAATTATATATCTTTCTAGTGATTATAAAAATTACCTAAAACTGTTCCAAGTTTCGCCTATGTCTTTTTCTGTCTAAAATACGTTAGCTTATATTTTTAGATTTTAAACGATTGTATAATTGTTTATATTTTTAGAGAAACAATTATTTTTCTACCTTCAGATCTTTACGGACATGTGCACAATCCTTCTGCGTTCACTCTCTGATTATCACAGGGAATAAATCGTGTGACCGGGTCCACAGGGGAACAGGAAGTATCTAGTAATATAATAGAACTGCGTTATTTGCACCTCGGTTGACTCACTCTGTAGGTCCAGAACCAGAACATCCGAGGTCCAGAACCTCCGTTTCGTCATGCCTTTAATTCATTCGGGTAGTGGGCATCCCTAGCTTGTGACAGCCTGCCTATATGTCGACAGGCAGCGGGTGTGTACTGACTCTTCTCCGAGACCATTGTCATTCACGTCTATCTCGTACAAGGTGTTCCCCAGTCAGGGAACTTGCCTCGTGTAATCAGACGTTTTGTGCTTGTGCTCATCGGGTACTTAACCGTTTCTCACCCACGAGCCTGGTTCCGGTTTAGGAAGAACTCGACAGAAGAGTTGAACCCGGGCTGTTTTCTTTGACGGGAGCCCACGATTCACCACGATATTCGCATTTTTTTTTCATTCATAAAATATTGGTTATGGACTCTGTGATGCCATAACTCGCTTTTGTTGCCATACGGTGAGCCGGGTCGGCAAGCACATTGGCAATGTGAGGCATATCAGGGTAAGCAACCCAATAAATTTCGTTCCAACGGAACCACGGGATCCGAACGAATCTCGTATATACATAACATACATAATCTGTCACAGTGCTGGACTGAAAACACACATGGACGAATAACAAGATGAATAAAGAATGGTAAGTGCATTCAAAACGTAAGAAAAGTGATATTTCTTGGTCAATCGAAACGTCGGTTCTGTGTATTGTTCATTGTACAACTGCTATTAGACTCTTTTTTATATTTACAAACCATATGATCACAGTTTTCCTGCCGTCTCCAGCTGATTGAAATTATGATTACTACTGGAAGTCCACAGGGGAAACAGTTGATTAGAACGATAATAGGACAGAGACACCACAGAGAGTCTGTGGCTGCAGCTGGTCACTTGACAGAATAGTAGTACACTTGTTATGCTATGCCATGCTCATCTTTGCTTGCGAAGGAGGAGGAACATCATCATCATCATTATCATCATCATCAGCACTCTTGTTCAGAGCATAAGTAAAAATCCTATAATCTTGAGACATTATGTCACAGGACGCATACAAGTTCATAAGTTACTTTTTTCCTTCGATATCTGTATATTTCTGAGCAGAATGTCCCCATTCTGTTTTCAGCAAAACTATGTCTATTGATGGGGTCAGAAAAATAGGACCTGTGGAGTGAGATTCGGCCAGAAAAGTCATTTCTCAGACTTGCCGATCTGATCTACAGTACAATATATACTACAAGCTAAAGAAAAATCACTACTGGGAACTGCAACCCTGTGTTCCTTTGCTTTAAAGGCGAGTAGAAGAGGAAGGAATTTAGGGACTAAATATCTTGTAGCTCTTATACCACTCAAAAAATGCTAAATCCAGCCCGCAGAATTACAAGGTTGCCCAACTCTGGTATATTGTCATTTTAACAGACTTCAACAAAAAATGCAATTTGTTGCAGGCAAATTCCAGACCCTACACGTCCAGGTGTTGGTGTGTATCAAGCAGCGAGATATTACTGCGCACCATAAAACACTTACAAGAATACAATTGGTGCGATCAGCTGTGAGAAATCACGTGATGTTTACAAACATGATACGTGACACCGGGGGATCAGATGAAACTAGAGAGACTTATAGTTTCGATATGAACTACTTTCACAAGTACTTGCAAATATGCTGATAATAACATCACTATAGAAATCTGGCTCGCAGATATGATTTATGTTAAACAGAGTTGGGTTCACATTTATTCAAGAAGCAAACCACTTGGTTTTCGCGGGATTTTGAATAACTTTTATCGTTGGGAATACCGTGAAAATTAGGAATTTTTACCGCCTCTGTTAAATGTTTTATTACAGAATTCATGCAATACTGAATCTTTCAAAATGATAAACAGCTCGTGATAGTATTGTGGCAGTGGAGTTAGTAGAATACGGAAATATATAATGTAACACCGCACAAGTTGAATACGCCAGGTCAAAGGCAGAAATGACACATGGACATAGGGCATCCCCGATCTGTGACTGCATCCTAATATAAATCTAGCATTTGTAGTCATTGTAGTGATACTATAGATATCCAGTGGGAGTTTGAGAACGTACAGTAAAAATTGATAACTGTATACGATTAAGAGATGCGACAGTATCAGCCGTGTATGAGTAGAGGATTGGTCAATGTTTCACCGTCTATAAATACACAAGATGAGTCAAAGTTAAATGTCTATGTTCACAAAATGAGTCAAGATTAACTATGTTTACATGATAAGTCAATATGAATTATGTCTACATGAGTCAACATTAACTATGTCTACAAAATGATAGTTAATATTAACTATGTCTACAATATGATAGTCAATATTAAATATGTCTACAATATGATAGTCAATATTAACTATGTCTACAAAATGATAGTTAATATTAACTATGTCTACAATATGATAGTTAATATTAACTATGTCTACAATATGATAGTCAATATTAACTATGTCTACAATATGATAGTCAATATTAACTATGTCTACAATATGATAGTCAATATTAACTATGTCTACAATATGATAGTCAATATTAACTATGTCTACTATATGAGTCAATATTAACTATGTCTACAAGATAAGTCAATATGAACTGTCTACAGGAGAAGTCAATATTAACTATGTCTACAATATGAGTCAATATTAACTATGTCTACAATATGAGTCAACATTAACTATGTCAAGATCTCCATGTGGACATGCCGTGTGGACATGCCGTGTGGACATGCCGTGTGGACATGCCGTGTGGACATGCCGTGTGGACATGCTTAATATGTAACACTTTATGTTGAGGTACGTCACTTTCAACCAAGGACGTGCTATAAATTCTGGTTATATCAGAACTTTTGCGCATCAGACATAATTGAGGTGGCAATTCCTGTAATTCTATCACAACGACTTATCTTGAAGGCATAACGACGTGGAATTGTTACAGCTAAGTCTGCATTATTGTGTGACAATTGATTATGTCATCATCAAAGTATGCTGATATATTTGGACACTTAATTTTGAAAGTTGATGTCATCAAGAAATGCTGATATATTTGGACACTTAATTTTGAAAGTTGATGTCATCAAGAAATGCTGATATATATTTGGACACTTAATACTATGTATATAAAATATTGTACTCACTCTTGCTGCAACACCCAGATCCACTTGCAGCCATTCTGAAGAACTCTTGTACTTGGCACACCATCCTAACTTGTTTGGAAGATATATTCTGGCATATTTCTCATGGCAACCTCTGTCCCACTCGCTTGGATATGTTGACGATGAGCTGATCTGCCAGTCGCTGATGGCGCCTGTGATCATACCCAAGGGACCGTTTGTCTTGCACACTGTTGGACGGAGGAAACACTTCAACTTAGTTATCATATAAGACAATGTGTGACAAATGTATTGTTACATAATCACATTTGTTGACCGTTAGTTGCTAATGACAACAGCTTGTGCACGTGATATCATGTGTTGCCAATCTACATGATTGTGAAGATATTCCCATATAACATATATAGGTGATGAGGCAATAGTCTCATATAACATACATTCGTGATGAGGCAATAGTCTTATATAACATATATACGTTATGAGGTAATGGTCTCATATAACATATATACGTGATGATGCAATAGTCTCATATAACATATATACGTTATGAGGCAATAGTCTCATATAACATACATATGTGATGAGGCAATATTCTCATATAACATATATACGTTATGAGGCAATAGTCTCATATAACATACATATGTGATGAGGCAATAGTCTTATATAACATATATACGTTATGAGGTAATGGTCTCATATAACATATATACGTGATGATGCAATAGTCTCATATAACATATATACGTTATGAGGCAATAGTCTCATATAACATACATATGTGATGAGGCAATAGTCTTATATAACATATATACGTTATGAGGTAATGGTCTCATATAACATATATACGTGATGAGGCAATAGTCTCATATAACATACATTCGTGATGAGGCAAGTCTCATATAACATACATTCGTGATGAGGCAATAGTCTGATATAACAATCATACGTGATGAGGCAGGATTAAATATCTTGATAGCAACATACTCTGAATTTCATAAAGTGGATGTACCAAATGGTCATCTTCATCATGTGATGGTCATCTCATCACGCGATGGACGAACAACAGCATCGTACTTTCACTATTATGACTTCAAAGAGGAACACATTCAAGCAGTCAAAGTAAGCTGAGTGGAGAAACGAAGTCGCCACGAGGTTTTCTATAAGTGCGGGCAATCAAGAGATATAACTGGTGTCAGGAAACACCTCGTTATTGGAAATGTGAGGGCTGGGGGTAACACAAGGTCAATGTACAAACAGACAGAAACTGCAAGTGTGACCATGTTTCGTTTATAAATATTGTCTATTTTCTATCCCCAGATGGTTTTGTCGTAGCTTGCACACTTGCCGTTGAACGTAAGGGTTTGTGATTGTTGAGAACCCCAGGAATTGCGAGCGGTTAGTTCTTACTTCCTATGTGCATTTGGGTGGTTATTCTGAGCTTTCTTTCTACATATGATACTTCTGCTTTCGGCTTAGTGTCATGCTTATTGAAGGAGCCTTCTACTCAGAGAGGGGGTTGATAATTGTATAGATTATAGATGACATGTTACAAAGCTTCCATAAAAGAGCCTCAATATAACGGCATGTTATCTTCTAAGGTTTTCTGTTACATGGGTGGTTCGTCTACTGGGCCATTGTTGAGACCCACTGACACAACCGCATGCATAGGGGTTTGTGAAGGAGATGTAGTCTGCGTTCCAGAGCCAGGAGTGTTGCTCTGGTTGAGGTGTAGCCATGTTTATTCAGCATGGTCATGATGTTGTCTATCCATCTTTCCCTAGGTCTGCCCTTGGCTCTGTATCCTGATTCCATCTTGTTATAAGCTCTTATGGGAAGTTCATCCTAAAGTGATGTCCAACCCATGTTATCTGTTGTTGATATATTCGATGCGTGATGTGATACATATTATATTTCTGATGTTAGAAATGTTGGTAACACATGTATCACGTATACCTATTTATGTCCATTTCAATAAGTGTTCAGCTGGATACTTAGTTCTTGATCATTGACGGACAGACTGGCGTAGTCTACCACAGTTGCTCAATAGTGATGGCGCTAGTTCTTGACTTTCCTTGAGCATAAGCCCTGGTACGTTACTTTCTGGTTGTTGAATGAACCATGGGAGTAATTACTTTTTGGTTGTTAAATGAATAATGGAAGTAATTACTTTCTGGTTGTTGAATGAGTCATGGGAGTAATTACTTTCTGGTTGTTGAATGAACTATGGGACAATTTTATAAAAATTTCACACCACTAATATGCAGTGTACTGGAAACCAGGTCTTGATACTGCAAGTAATGTTACAAACAGTCAATAATTTTACTTATCTGCACAGTATACTCTTACGAGTATCTGCGCAGCACACTCTCACGAGCTGTAAGCGTCGAAGCCGAGGTAAACATCAGAAGAATAGTTAGACATCTTGACATTTCTTGTCCTAGGGTCACATTTACTATCGACGAGGGCTTTACACGTGAGTCTCGTAATGTTGTTTACAGTACAATTTGTAAACCCCGTAAAATGGCATACATAAGCGAAACTGCCAAGAGACTCTGTTATTTCTTCTGCCAACATCTTCGTGATATTAACCACACATTTCTTTATTGTATTGTCGTTGCTATGAGTTTCAATGGTACTGACCATCTTGTTTCATGCGACATCCAGGTAACTGGAATACAATACTGGGTAGTGCTAAAAGAGCCATTGAGAAACTTTATATTTACGAGGATGGTACCTTTAAACCATTTGGTCTTAATAAAGATACATTTATTCATTCATTAATGTTTTATAATTCCATTTATTATAGTACTGGCTGTTTTGTTTTCATTCCTCCAGTTTTTAATGTGCTTTTCTAACAATATGTCATTGGTACTATGGTTTATTGTTTTCAGTTATTAGATACTTGCAGTCTAGTTTTTTTGCAATATTATTAATTTTGTTTGTTTGTCATGTATCTTTTCGTGATAATGATATTTCAGTCGAAACGCCGATTTAGTCTGTTGTGTACACTATTAGCTATATGTTTTCGTGTCAGTTAGTCGGTTTTTGTAAATTGTAAAACATATGACTCTTCCCCCCCCCCTCTTCCATACCAACCAGAGTGTCCAGTTCAATAGCTTATGGACTGTAGTCGGATGTGGCTGGTCCCACTTAAGACGTTGAGGACCACAAGTCTGGGCCAGGATAAAAACAAGTGCGTAACATTTTTGTCACTTAAAATATTACGACACGCATGGCAGAGCAATGACATAGTGCAACGGTCTACGTCAGGGTTAGGTGGAAGCTTTCAACCGAGTAAAATAGAGCACCCCACTGATACAAACTGCGTGAATCTTGTCGAGTCTTTCATTTCGAAGGTAAAGACACTTAATATCTCACTGGGTGCAGGTACTAGACTAAAGCAGTGGGAGCTTTGAGAACAGTGGTCCTGTCTTTACATGTCTCAAAAAAAGCTGTACTTGAACAAGATTTGCTGCCATTTTCGTCAGGCTATGTCAAAACGCCTCCAGATTCGTTGCATTTCCTATAATTGTCACACAGTTGTAGAATGTTCACAGGAAAGAAAGAGCAAATATGAAATATTTGGAATTCCAAATAATTGAAAACTGTTGACGTCATGTTCAGTAATAAACAAGACGGCAGAGTTGCATAACACAGAAGGGTAAAAACAAATGAAACATGCCATACAACTCATGTTTTTGCCTGGGGTCCTCTAGCAAGCGTCAACTTACGGTCTCATTGTACGAGATTCGAAAGACATTTAATCGTGTCTCGTTCTCAACCCAAACAAAGTGTCAGTGGTTCTAAAGCTGTAGTAAATAGGAACATAATACAAGATGACATGACGAGGTATGAGATTGTATTTTGATGTTTTACGTGATTTAACATTTATATCAATTTCATGTGTGTTTCGAGCAATGGTAGTAGATCAAATAATAGTAGAGCTTTTGTTTTCTGAAGTAAAGGCAACATTACACAAGGGTAGTAGATCAAATAATAGTAGAGCTTTTGTTTTCTGAAGTCAAGGCAACATTACACAAGGGTAGTAGATCAAATAATAGTAGAGCTTTTGTTTTCTGAAGTCAAGGCAACATTACACAAGGGTAGTAGATCAAATAATAGTAGAGCTTTTGTTTTCTGAAGTAAAGGCAACATTACACAAGGGTAGTAGATCAAATAATAGTAGAGCTTTTGTTTTCTGAAGTAAAGGCAACATTACACAAGGGTAGTAGATCAAATAATAGTAGAGCTTTTGTTTTCTGAAGTCAAGGCAACATTACACAAGGGTAGTGGATCAAATAATAGTAGAGCTTTTGTTTTCTGAAGTCAAGGCAACATTACACAAGGGTAGTAGATCAAATAATAGTAGAGCTTTTGTTTTCTGAAGTCAAGGCAACATTACACAAGGGACAGGAGCTAAACTTGTCAAGTAAATTTTAAACAAATCGAACTGAACATAGGAAGTTAAATCTAATAGCTTGCAAGTTCGGGGAAAAGAAAAATTGTGAATACAGAAATGACATGTCTACGAAGAATACTCGGAGTGTCATTAAGAGATATAATTCGAAGCGACACATCAGACAGATAACCAAAACAATACCAGTATTGGAACACATCAAAAGACAACAGATCAAATGGCTTTCACACGCTTCCAGACTGCCAACAGACAGCATGCCACAGATGACCATGACACATAGACATAACGGCTATAAAGCCAGAGGCAGACCATGTAAAAGATGGATCACAGAAATTAAAGAAGCCACAGGAACAAGCTTACAAACAGCACACAGGAACAAGCTTACAAACAGCACACAGGAACAAGCTTACAAACATCACACAGGAACAAGCTTACAAACATCACACAGGAACAAGCTTACAAACAGCACACAGGAACAAGCTTACAAACAGCACACAGGAACAAGCTTACAAACAGCACACAGGAACAAGCTTACAAACAGCACACAGGAACAAGCTTACAAACAGCACACAGGAACAAGCTTACAAACGGCGCACAGGAACAAGCTTACAAACAGCACACAGGAACAAGCTTACAAACAGCACACAGGAACAAGCTTACAAACAGCACACAGGAACAAGCTTACAAACAGCACACAGGAACAAGCTTACAAACGGCGCACAGGAACAAGCTTACAAACAGCACACAGGAACAAGCTTACAAACAGCACACAGGAACAAGCTTACAAACAGCACACAGGAACAAGCTTACAAACAGCACACAGGAACAAGCTTACAAACAGCACACAGGAACAAGCTTACAAACAGCACACAGGAACAAGCTTACAAACAGCACACAGGAACAAGCTTACAAACAGCACACAGGAACAAGCTTACAAACAGCACACAGGAATAAGCTTACAAACAGCACACAGGAACAAGCTTACAAACAGCACACAGGAACAAGCTTACAAACAGCACACAGGAACAAGCTTACAAACGGCGCACAGGAACAAGCTTACAAACAGCACACAGGAACAAGCTTACAAACAGCACACAGGAACAAGCTTACAAACAGCACACAGGAACAAGCTTACAAACAGCACACAGGAACAAGCTTACAAACAGCACACAGGAACAAGCTTACAAACAGCACACAGGAACAAGCTTACAAACAGCACACAGGAACAAGCTTACAAACAGCACACAGGAACAAGCTTACAAACAGCACACAGGAACAAGCTTACAAACAGCACACAGGAATAAGCTTACAAACAGCACACAGGAACAAGCTTACAAACAGCACACAGGAACAAGCTTACAAACAGCACACAGGAACAAGCTTACAAACGGCGCACAGGAACAAGCTTACAAACAGCACACAGGAACAAGCTTACAAACAGCACACAGGAACAAGCTTACAAACAGCACACAGGAACAAGCTTACAAACAGCACACAGGAACAAGCTTACAAACGGCGCACAGGAACAAGCTTACAAACAGCACACAGGAACAAGCTTACAAACAGCACACAGGAACAAGCTTACAAACAGCACACAGGAACAAGCTTACAAACAGACACACAGGAACAAGCTTACAAACAGCACACAGGAACAAGCTTACAAACAGACACACAGGAACAAGCTTACAAACACACACACATGAAAGGCCATCTCCAGAGAACTCTTCTATCCCTGATGTCGCAAGGCAAAAAAGGGATACAGCTTATAGATAAATAGAATGTTGAGATATTTGCTGTTAAAGTTGAGATATTTACTGTGAATGTTGAGATATTTGCTGTTAAAGTTGAGATATTTACTGTGAATGTTGAGATATTTACTGTGAATGTTGAGATATTTACTGTGAATGTTGAGATATTTACTGTGAATGTTGAGATATTTACTGTGAATATTCACGTGTTTTAGCAAGTGGATGGATAATTTCACAAATGATACATATAAATAATATTAATTGAATCATATGGTGTAGGAGGCACATCTTTAGAATGTTGTAATTTTCCGACACCACTTATTCACCCAATGGTATAGCCAGTATAGTATGGATGCCGTGAGAAAATATTACACAGTTTTACAACCTGGCATTGCAGGGAAACAACAGCGATTGTGATACATAATACTGGAGACAGAGAGCTGTGGAGAGACATGATCGTCTACGCCAGCCGGCATGACACCTGATGATGATGAGTATGGATGTTCAGTTATCGAATGAGGAGAACGTTCGAGCAAGTTACGTTTATGAGACAGGTTTACACAAAGATTATGTCTTGTGTATGAGACAGGTTTACACAAAGATTATGTCTTGTTTATGAGACAGGTTTACACAAAGATTATGTCTTGTTTATGAGACAGGTTCACACAAAGATTATGTCTTGTTTATGAGACAGGTTCACAAATATTATGTCTTGCATTTCTTGTCTTGTCATCTTATGAAAATGTCTGAGTCGGCGCTGTTTAACAAGCGGCACATGCTGAAACGATATATTTCACTGTCTCACTTCTGACACGAGTAACACAAATACAAGATGTCTACCCTCGTTACTGTGTGTGTCCACGCGGCATTGGCTCGCGTACGACTACACAAACAATGAATGTGTCACAGATATATAGAGTGTGTCTAGACGCGTGATCTTCTGCTTGAACAAGAGTAAATATGAGAACAGGGAGGGGAGAGGGATGACAATTATAAAGATCTAGACGAGTCTTTGAAATCTTCTGTTGCCACCTGAAGGTGACATAATTGACACCGGAACCAGTTCGCTAGCTCACGTGATGACTAGAAGTCAAATGTAGTGTTGTATTGATATGTTAACAAAGTAATGGACGCAACTCTTAAATTTGGTCAAGTGTTCCTAGACTTAGAAAAGATTATCCCCTCCATAACCAACACCACCTGGCAAGAAAAAAAACGAGAGGTTTATTGTATTTAAATATCAACATACAAAGTGCATTTCTAAGTGATGTAGGCGATCATGTTTCTCCACAACTCTATACGTTGTTAATAAGCTCAGTTGTCGATAATTTCCATGTACGATGACAACCCAACCAGCAACCTCTCTCTGCATGTATGATGACAACCCAACCAGCAACCTCTCTCTGCATGTACGATGACAGCCCTATCAGCAACCTCTCTCTCCATTACGATTACAGCCCAACCAGCAACCTCTCTCTCCATGTACGATGACAGCCCAACAAGCAACCTCTCTCTGCATGTACGATGACAGCCCAACAAGCAACCTCTCTCTGCATGTACGATGACAACCCAACCAGCAACCTCTCTCTGCATGTACGATGACAACCCAACCAGCAACCTCTCTCTCCATGTACGATGACAGCCCACCCAGCAACCTCTCTCTGCATGTACGATGACAACCCAACCAGCAACCTCTCTCTGCATGTACGATGACAACCCAACCAGCAACCTCTCTCTCCATGTACGATGACAGCCCACCCAGCAACCTCTCTCTGCATGTACGATGACAACCCAACCAGCAACCTCTCTCTGCATGTACGATGACAACCCAACAAGCAACCTCTCTCTGCATGTACGATGACAACCCAACCAGCAACCTCTCTCTTTGTCTTGATTTATACCATCTCTCTTGATCTTTCCAGTGGTTACTAAATGTTCCAGCCTTGCTCTTGTGTTCATTACGTGCCCTAAAAATCTTGACTGTCTGCTTTTCATTTTCGCTATAATTTTCGCTATAATTTGTGTTTATTTACTCTAGAATCTCCGATGTCTTCTACAATAGTTTTCTTGACTGTCCAATATTGGACATCATTCTTTAAAAAAAACCAACTACCATCCCATTTTAGATTATAAAATAAATACATGCGCATAAAATGTTTATATAAATTTTACCAAACTGTCTACGCACGTCTGAAGAAACAGAAAGCTGAAAAGCAGAAAGCTGAAAAGGAGAATAAAGATTTAAATCTATCAAGAAGGTGTACTGAGCACACGATATTATGGCCCAAAACGTGGACTATCTTCTCAAAACGTGGACTTTCTTCTCAAAACATGAGAGAAGACAACAGCTTTCATCTAAAATGACTAAAAAATCCATGAATTAAAGTCTGAAAGTCAGGAATACGGACGTTCTACATCGTGCTCATACACCATCCACAATATAAATAATAAAATAGGCTTTGATAGCTGAGACGTGACCATCGACAACAGATATAGGCTTTGATAGGTGAGGCGTGACCATCGACAATAGATATAGGCTTTGATAGCTGAGACGTGACTATCGACAATAGATATAGGCTTTGATAGCTGAGACGTGACTATCGACAATAGATATAGGCTTTGATAGCTGAGACGTGACTATCGACAATAGATATAGGCTTTGATAGGTGAGGCGTGACCATCGACAATAGATATAGGCTTTGATAGGTGAGGCGTGACCATCGACAATAGATATAGGCTTTGATAGCTGAGGCGTGACCATCGATAATAGATATAGGCTTTGATAGCTGAGGCGTGACCATCGACAATAGATATAGGCTTTGATAGCTGAGGCGTGACCATCGACAATAGATATAGGCTTTGATAGCTGAGGCGTGACTATCGACATTAGATATAGGCTTTGATAGCTGAGGCGTGACCATCGACAATAGATATAGGCTTTGATAGCTGAGGCGTGACCATCGACAACAGATATAGGCTTTTATAGCTGAGGCATGACCATTGACAATATAAGACACGTTAGCTAAATATGTTTCTGACGTGACGCGTTTTTAAAAATTCTCCCGTGATTTTGATTGGATGTCGACACAAAGGATACGCAAATTTACCAAGGAAAAGTAAAAATTGTAACCCTAGAATGATGATTTTCGAGGAGCCATTTGTTGTTCAGTGCCATATTCTTTCTAGATGTCTGTTTCCCTATGAATCTCATGAACTCTGCTCGGTTTTGGGCGAGTTATAATTCCTCCTCCAGCGACACATGGATGCATTCCTGGATATCTCTTGTTCCACAGACGTCTTGAGCGACCTTTGCCTCAGCTCCCTTATAACTCCAGCAATACTATGTTCACACCCACTATGTCTCCTTACATGACCGACAAACATAACGTCATTCTCAATATGGTGTTTAGAAGATACCCTTCTTGGACATTCTTCGTTCGATTTCATATCTCCCAATGGTATTCGCATGACTCTCTATTTAGTTAGTTAGTCGTCGGATCATCATCACTGCAATCTGGACATATCCATAGTTGCTCCGATCTCTCCTTGAGTGTATCCGCCATCACACTTCTGCTGACAGTACCGGTCCTATGCTGGTTAACCATCATTCTTCTGCGCCCTCCAAAATGTTCACTTCTAGCAACACCGCATTTCAATCCCTGATCTTTAATCCTGGCCATTGAAAAGTAATCATCATCCACATTAGTTTCACTCTCGCGTGTTATATCTCTTAAGGATTTTAAAACGTCAGCGCGATCCATTGCCCCATCGCCCTGTGCCACAATCGCGCACGATGCCAGTTGATCCGCTCTTTCATTGCCTCGAACGCCCACATGTCCCGGCACGAAAATAAATGTTACCACTTTCAAGCTCGCCTTTCTCAAGGCCTCAATCCACTGTTCGCGAACGAGACCCACTTGTACCTTCTTAATCTCTCTCACTCTCTATTTGGTTTCTTGTTATTCCATCTGGAGACCTCCATGTGTACATTTTCCTCGGGTGATGTGAGAATAGAGTATTTGAGTTGACTAACTTATATTACAGACAGAATTGTATTAGTCTTGTATCATCTTGATCGTTTCTATCACCCAGTCTGATGAATCTACCTTTCACTTCATGTTCGTATCCATGTCTACTTTCTCCTACCATGACGTTGAAATTACCCATTATAACTAGTGTACCTTGTTTGTTCTATCTAGTCACTAAATCCTTTGTTGCCTTTCAGCGTCAGGGGAGTTTTCTGGAGATGACCGCGTGTGTGCTGAGTATATTGTGGAGTTTGTCGCCTTTTATCTTGGTGGTCCATCGTTTTCGTGGTCGGCCTTCACTGTATCTGTGTAGCATATCTTGCTGTGGTATGCTGTCTGATTGTAGTCTGCTGATGTGTCCAAACCATTTGATCTGTTGTCTCTTAATATATTCTAAAATTGGAGTGGTAGCGGTTCTTTGTCTAATGTCTTAATTTCACACTCTGTCTCTTAGAGATATTCCTAGGATTCTGCGTAAACATGTCATTTCAGCTGTCACAAGTTTACGTTTGTCTTGTGCTGTCGTTGTCCATGTTTGGCTTTGGTAGCACAGCATTGGCATAATGGCTGTTTTGAATAGTGTTATTTTGGTGTTTAAATCTACAATTTTGCTTCTGAAGATTGGTGTCATTTGTCCTATGCTTTACCACATCTATTGTGTATTTCTTTGCTGCTCCTGTCGTCTGTTGTTAAATTACTTCCTAGGTATGTAAAACCTGTCACTTGGTTAAGTCTGTTGTTTCTAAAATATATGTTGGTTTTGCTTTCTGTTCTTCCTATCTCCATTACATTGTCTTGTCTATATTTATCTTCATGTTAAAGGTTTGGCATGTTTGCTGTAATCTGTCAATTTGTCTTTGTAGTTGCTCTTCTGATGATTCTACTAGTACTTGGTCGTCTGAAAAAAGCAATTCGTTTAACCTATTCTTCAAATTATTTTCTTACGTTGTCTTTGCTACTTTGCAGATGTGATCTATGTATATTATGAACAATTGGGGGATAGTACACATCCCTGTCTCACTCCCTAGTGAATTTGGAAATTATCCGATGAATCTGTGCTCGTTCTAACTGCGCATTTACTATTGGCGTATATGCTCTGTCATGGACTTGTAGACATCTAACATTGATGGGATAATAAGACTGTGGGTATAATAAGACTGTGGGTATAATAAGACTGTGGGTATAATAAGACTGTGGGTATAATAAGACTGTGGGTATAATAAGACTGTGGGTATAATTGAGTGTGGGTATAATTGAGTGTGGGTATAATTGAGTGTGAATATAATTGAGTGTGGGTATAATTGAGTTTGAGTATAATTGAGTGTGGGTATAATTGAGTGTGGGTATAATTGAGTTTGAGTATAATTGAGTGTGGGTATAATTGAGTGTGGGTATAATTGAGTTTGAGTATAATTGAGTGTGGGTATAATTGAGTGTGGGTATAATTGAGTTTGAGTATAATTGAGTGTGGGTATAATTGAGTGTGAGTATAATTGAGTGTGAATATAATTGAGTGTGGATATAATTAAGTTTGAGTATAATTGAGTGTGAATATAATTGAGTGTGGGTATAATTGAGTGTGAATATAATTGAGTGTGGGTATAATTGAGTTTGAGTATAATTGAGTGTGGGTATAATTGAGTTTGAGTATAATTGAGTTTGAGTATAATTGAGTGTGGGTATAATTGAGTGTGAGTATAATTGAGTGTGAATATAATTGAGTGTGGGTATAATTGAGTGTGGGTATAATTGAGTGTGGGTATAATTGAGTGTGGGTATAATTGAGTTTGAGTATAATTGAGTGTGGGTGTAATTGAGTTTGAGTATAATTGAGTGTGGGTATAATTGAGTTTGAGTATAATTGAGTGTGGGTATAATTGAGTGTGAATATAATTGAGTGTGGGTATAATTGAGTGTGGGTATAATTGAGTGTGGGTATAGTTGAGTGTGAATATAATTGAGTGTGGGTATAATTGAGTGTGGGTGTAATTGAGTGTGGGTATAATTGAGTGTTGGTATAATTGAGTGTGAATATAATTGAGTGTGGGTATAATTGAGTGTGGGTATAATTGAGTGTGGGTATAATTGAGTTTGAGTATAATTGAGTGTGGGTGTAATTGAGTGTGGGTATAATTGAGTTTGAGTATAATTGAGTGTGGGTATAATTGAGTGTGAATATAATTGAGTGTGGGTATAATTGAGTGTGGGTATAATTGAGTGTGAGTATAATTGAGTGTGGGTATAATGTAGTGTGGGTATAATTGAGTGTGAATATAATTCAGTGTGGGTATAATTTAGTGTGGGTATAATTTTGTGTGGTTATAATTGGTATAATTGAGTGTGAGTATAATTGAGTGTGGGTATAATGGAGTTTAAGTATAATTGAGTGTGGGTATAATGGAGTGTGAGTATAATTGAGTGTGGGTATAATTGAGTGTGAGTATAATTGAGTGTGAATATAATTGAGTGTGGGTATAATTGAGTGTGAATATAATTGAGTGTGGGTATAATTGAGTGTGAATATAATTGAGTGTGGGTATAATTGAGTGTGGGTATAATTTTGTGTGGGTATAATTGAGTGTGGGTATAATTGAGTGTGAATATAATTGAGTGTGGGTAAAATTGATGAATGTTAATTAACATGACAGCTTAATGCTAAATTACGTCATTTTCAAGCAAGTATCTGTTTAGTGAACTGTCTGAAAGTCAACGGTTTGGTGGTACAACACTGTTGGAGTCACAATGATATTTGTAATGGAAGTATTCTCAAATCGATACTAAGACATGGGAAGCGCTGACCGATGATGATGTTGTAACTTGCATGAAATCAATTTTCTTCTGTCATTTTGCGGCTGCAGGAGAGTGTGTTGATATTTTCTTCAATTTTCTTCTGTCATTTTGCGGCTGCAGGAGAGTGTGTTGATATTTTCTTCAATTTTCTTCTGTCATATGGCGGCTGCAGGAGAGTGTGTTGATATTTTCTTCAATTTTCTTCTGTCATATGGCGGCTGCAGGAGAGTGTGTTGATATTTTCTTCAATTTTTTCTGTCATATGGCGGCTGCAGGAGAGTGTGTTGATATTTTCTTCAATTTTCTTCTGTCATATGGCGGCTGCAGGAGAGTGTGTTGATATTTTCTTCAATTTTCTTCTGTCATATGGCGGCTGCAGGAGAGTGTGTTGATATTTTCTTCAATTTTCTTCTGTCATATGGCGGCTGCAGGAGAGTGTGTTGATATTTTCTTCAATTTTCTTCTGTCATTTTGCGGCTGCAGGAGAGTGTGTTGATATTTTCTTCAATTTTCTTCTGTCATTTTGCGGCTGCAGGAGAGTGTGTTGATATTTTCTTCAATTTTCTTCTGTCATTTTGCGGCTGCAGGAGAGTGTGTTGATATTTTCTTCAATTTTCTTCTGTCATATGCGGCTGCAGACGAGTGTTTTTTATTTATCCACGTTGATGATTCTTGACTTTCTCTATCCCCTTATTTTCTATTACGACAGTTCCGTTTGATTGTTTAGACAGGGCGTCGTGTCGGGTGACATATATACTCATCTTAATGAGGTTTACAAGGCATCGAGGATTGACATAACTGTACTCAATTTTCCCATAATGTACTCCGCCCCTTTCATCGAAGTCGTAGACAGCCTGTAACAAATACCACTAATAGTACGTATCTGTGTAGCATCAAGTACTATTTCCCAGTATATATGTGTACAGTAGATGTGTGTACAGTAGATGTGTGTACAGTAGATATGTGTAAAGTATATATTTGTACAGTAGATGTTTCTACAGTAGATGTTTGTACAGTAGACGTGTGTACAGTAGATGAGTGTAAAGTAGAAGTGTGTACAGTAGATGTGTGTACAGTAGATGTGTGTACAGTAGATATGTGTAAAGTATATATTTGTACAGTATATATGTGTACAGTAGACGTGTGTACAGTAGATGTGTGTACAGTAGACGTGTGTACAGTAGACGTGTGTACAGTAGACGTGTGTACAGTAGATGAGTGTAAAGTAGATGTGTGTACAGTAGATGTGTGTACAGTAGACGTGTGTACAGTAGACGTGTGTACAGTAGACGTGTGTACAGTAGATGTGTGTACAGTAGATGTGTGCACAGTAGATGTGTGCACAGTAGATGTGTGTAAAGTATATATGTGTACAGTATACTTGTGTACAGTAGACGTGTGTACAGTAGATGAGTGTAAAGTAGATGTGTGTACAGAAGATGTTTGTACAGTATATGTGTGTTCAGTAGATGTTTGTACAGTAGATTTGTGTACAGTATATATGTGTATAGTATATATGTGTACAGTAGATATTTGTACAGTAGATGTGTGTACAGTTTATATGTGTACAGTAGATGTTTGTACAGTAGATGTGTATACAGTATATATGTGTACAGTAGATATTTCTACAGTAGATGTGTGCACAGGAGATGTGTGTACAGTACATGTGTGTACAATATATATGTGTACAGTAGATGTGTGTACAGTAGATGTGTAAAATAGATGTGTGTACAGTAGATGTGTGTACTGTAGATGTTTGTACAGTAGACGTGTGTACAGTAGACGTGTATACAGTAGACGTGTGTACAGTAGATGTGTACAGTAGATGTGTGTACAGGTGTAAAGTAGACGTTTGTACAGTAGATGTGTGTACAGTAGTTGTGTGTACAATAGATGTGTGTACAGTAGATGTTTGTACAATAGACGTGTGTACGTTAGATGTGTGTACAGTAGATGTTTGTACAGTAGATGTGTGTACAGTATATATGTGTACAGTAGATGTTTGTAAAGTAGATGTTTGTACAGTTTATGTGTGTAAAGTAAATGTGTGTACAGTAGATGTGTGTAAAGTATATATGTGTACAGTAGATGTGTGTACAGTAGATGTGTTTACAGTATATATGTGTACAGTAGATGTTTGTATAGTAGATGTGTGTATAGTATATATGTGTACAGTAGATGTTTGTACAGTAGATGTGTCTACAGTATATATATGCACAGTAGATGTTTGTACAGTAGATGTGTGTATAGTATATATGTGTACAGTAGATGTTTGTACAGTAGATGTGTGTACAGTTTATATGTGTACAGTAGATGTTTGTACAGTATATATGTGTGCAGTAGATGTTTGTACAGTAGATGTGTGTACAGTAGATTTGTTTACAGTAGATTTGTGTAAAATATATATGTGTACAGTATATATGTGTACAGTAGAGGTGTACAGTACATGCGTGTATAGAACTAAAATCAGTTAGTGTAGTTCTGTTATATTGTCTTAGTACTAGGTTGAGTAGTGGTTAAGACATTTCCCCGGTTCAAGGGACGCGGGTTCGATCTAGGATTGTGACGTCCGGTTTACAAGTCCATTTTTGTAGATACCTGGGAATAATCGTTTCAAGCTACGATTGGTGCATGGTATACGCGGTACTCTGGACATTCGGAGTGCCGCTTTCGTGTGTAGGGCGCCGTGCATATGGGGAAACCAAAGTACAATAACGTCAAATCTAAACGGTTTTTGACCATTCTCCCGCCCCTCCCCCAGCTTAATAATCAATTAATTATAATATTTGAGAACCTTCCTCGAAAAGAGCCGGTCACGACAAACAAGGACTTATTACGACATCAGTTGTGTGATGTTACGACCGTGTCAAACAAGGACCTATTACGACATCAGTTGTGTTGATGTTACGACCGTGTCAAACAGGCAAAGAACAGATGAAAAGCAGAGTCAAGTACCACTGGAATCTACAAGTGATGGGAACAGACATGGATGAATGGAGATCACGGCTAAAAGTCTAGTTGCGATGAAGAAAACACGTTTCAGCAGTGGAGGACAGTTCGCTGTGGTTATATAAGGATCAATCACTAGAAATAATATATATATATATTTTTTTTTTAACTTAGGGCCATAAATATATTCACTCCATAATTACGCCAATCTTCAAAATATATCATTCGTATCCATGGACATCTTGAGATAAGGGCATCCTACAGGAGTCAAAAAGTCGTCGATTGTCAACAAACATTGCTAGAACTTCTCTTACAGTAAATAGCAAGTCCTTTTCTAAAATAGACCTGCGTGTTCATCTGACACACAGTCACTCACCTTGGCTGATGAGACTGAGCTTTGCTCACTTTACATGTATTCTGTATTGTCAGCCAATCAAAATCTCGAAAGGAGTAGGATACACCAACATACAATAAGAGAATACAACATGTGAAATCTGCACGCAGGACTATTTTGATGACGCACTTGGTATATACAAATATTAGCTATGTTAATATACATTTTTGTCAAGGTTGGGTAATCTTGGAATATATTGTTAACACATCACTATTCTTCTTCTTCAGCGTTCATTCTCAAACTCCTGCCAGATCTCTCTTGTAGCAGAACAATGGCCGTACTAGATTTCCAGCAGGATGTAGTCCAGAGAATGAAACTGCGTTGTGTTGCCGTTTGATTTGCGCCAATGGCCCGACACATCCATCTTCGGCGGACATCACTATTCAAGGCTGGGTTCTCCATGAAATTATTGTTGACAACCCACTGTTCATAGACGGGTTCTCCATGAAATTACTGTTGACAACCCACTGTTCATAGGGTAATCCAGGAAACTATTCCAAAACATATTATACAATAAAACAGGAATTATATTACCATTATATCGAAAATACCCCAAAACAATGTTCAGGTTTTTAATAAATATTCAGGAGATTCTATACTATCTTTCGGACCATATGGTATGTTGAAAGCTGAAACAAACTGTCAAGTGTAGGCCTACCATGAATATATTATATTGTAAGTATTATACGATTCTAGCTAATGTTGATCTTGTCCCGAAGTTATGCTAGTGACATGTCATCTGGTACAGATTCATTCACAAATAAAACATACAACATTAGACGCCACAGACAACATTTATATATGTTGACAGTGTATGTAGGCATACGGCAGAAACATATAAGAATAAGACATACAACAGGATAGGGCGGTAGAGGCGTTACATTGGAGATATCAGGGCAAAAAGTTCATCAAACTCCTCTGGTGATGAAACATCTGGACGAGTGTAGATAATCATACCAAAACCATTCCTTGATGTTTTAATCCAAGATTTCCTTTTTTCCGCATTTGTTCCTCCACCCTCGATTGTTCCTTACAAAATAGTGTTAGAAAGTGTAAGCACATATAACATCCTGGTGCGTCACCAAATGAGTCGGGTGTAAACTAGTTATGCCGAGATTTCCAGTCCTTGACACAATGATCACTCTTGTAGCTAGACAATGTATGGTCAGTAATCGATCAACTGTATAGACTCGTGGAATTAATTAGGATCATCATTCGTGACGTTTTTATTATTGCTGGCGCTTTCGATTGGGTACTATTTATATACTTGGCGTCACATGTCAAAAATAGCCAAGGCAAGCCAATAGTTACAAGGAAATTATCTATTAGGTCATGTTTACGTTTTAGTTGAGAGGTTGTGTACGATTCTAGTATATACCAAATCCTTCACGAGAAAGTCATGCGTACGAATATCACGGAGCGTTAGTTTTATTTATCCGACAATGTTGGTGCTACTCATTAGCGGGCGGCACAATGAATTCATAAACCTTGACCGCCACTGTTAAGACCTCCCAACAGAATTAATTAAAACCCCATTCGTTATGTTTTTTGATAATTGTTGGGCTTTCAGTTGGTTACAATATACATACTTAGAATCGCATGCCAAAAATAGTCAGGGCGACTTCCAGTATATAAATAGTGACCAACCGAACGCTAAACAATAATAAAAAACGTAACTCCTTAATAAAACTCACTGTCTTTTGTAGTTCATACAGTGTCCCATAGAGCTTTGATTCCAGTGTTGTTTCCTCTGGCCAATATGTATGCCTCAGCGTTTCATGCTCAGAACACTCTTGAAGTATATGTTTGGCACTCTGTGCTGCCTGTCCACATGTACACATGGCCGTGTTGCCAATCTTGAACTTTGTATACATGTGACTGCGGAGTCGGTTGTGTCCTGTTCTGAGACGTAGAATTATAAATTTCTCTGATCTTTTCATAATGTGATAGTCATCTTGTGTTGGCGTTTGTGGCTTTCTTATTGACTTGATCATCTATTTTTTTTCTGATGGTAGTTGATTGGTATATCTGGTTGGTCTTCGGCAGCACCTTCCTTAGCCAGTTGGTCTGCTTTTTCATTTCCTGGTATTCCACAGTGAGAGGGTATCCACTGCATGGTTACCCTATACTGGTACGACAATTCGCAAAGTAGTTTTTTCAAGTCTGTTAGTTTTCCAGACTGGAGAGCTTGAAGCACTGACCTTGCATCTGTCAGGAATACCACTTGCTGTAGGTCAGAGTTGGAGTTCAGCAGTTTTTTAGCTGCCACACTAATTGCCTGGATTTCTGCATCATAATTATTGCAGAATTTTCCTGTCGGTGTTCTGATTGTATCTCTAGGCTTGTGTGGATATTCTATATATACACCTGCACCTCCATTCCTCACAGCATTCTGTGCTGACCCATCTGTGTACACTCTGACCCATATATCTTGTGGATATTCCTCATCCAGGAAACTGAGGGTGACTGTCATTCGCTGCACACTGTTCTGTTCGTCCTCGCTTAGTATACGTGCGTTCAAAATCACTGTACATCATTGAAACACAGAAATTCCCATAGATTCAAGGAAATGGGATAGCAAAAGTGATGAAAAAATCACCTGTTTAAGGTGATAAATCAGAACAAATGAAAGTTCAGCACAAAGATAAAAAAAATGCGAACACAAACACACACAAACCGAATATTGTGTATGTGGAAGACAACAACATGAGGAAAATAGAAATCAGAGTTGAAGGCCAGCAACGAACAATGTCAACATGGGTTTAGGGGGGGGTGGTGGATAACATGGGGGTAAGGAAGAGAATATGAAAACATTTAAAATAAGATGCAAGGGGGGGGGGACAATAGACAAGTTCAAGACTATAGAAATGGATAGGGGGGATCAGAAGACAAGTTCAAGACTATAGAAATGGATGGGGGGGGGAATCAGTAGAGAAGTTCAAGACTATAGAAATGGATAGGGGGGATCATTAGACAAGTTCATGACTATAGAAATGGATAGGGGGGATCATTAGACAAGTTCAAGACTATAGAAATGGATAGGGGGTGGGGATCAGTAGAGAAGTTCAAGACTATAGAAATGGATAGGGGGAGGGGGTGAGGATCAGTAGACAAGTTCAAGACTATAGAAATGGATAGGGGGGATCATTAGACAAGTTCAAGACTATAGAAATGGATAGGGGGGGGGGAATCAGTAGAGAAGTTCAAGACTATAGAAATGGATAGGGGGGATCATTAGACAAGTTCAAGACTATAGAAATGGATAGGGGGTGGGGATCAGAAGACAAGTTCAAGACTATAGAAATAGATAGGGAGGGGGTGGGATCAGTAGACACGTTCAAGACTATAGAAATGGATAGGGGGTGGGGATCAGTAGAGAAGTTCAAGACTATAGAAATGGATAGGGGGGGGGGAATCAGTAGAGAAGTTCAAGACTATAGAAATGGATAGGGGGGATCAGAAGACAAGTTCAAGACTATAGAAATGGCTAGGGGGGAGGGGTGAGGATCAGTAGACAAGTTCAAGACTATAGAAATGGATAGGGGGGGGATCAGTAGACAAGTTCAAGACTATAGAAATGGATAGGGGGGGATCAGTAGACAAGTTCAAGACTATAAAATGGATAGGGGGGGGAATCAGTAGACAAGTTCAAGACTATAGAAATGGATAGGGGGGATCATTAGACAAGTTCAAGACTATAGAAATGGATAGGGTGGGGGGTGAGGATCAGTAGAGAAGTTCAAGACTATAGAAATGGATAGGGGGCGGGGAGTGTAATTAGTAGACAAGTTCAAGACTATAGAAATGGATAGGGGGGGGGGTGGATCAGTAGGTGACAACGCCTGGAATAGATGATGCATCAAACAAATAAAGGAGGAAAAATGGCGGATATATACAAATATATATAGATAAACATATATGTATACACTTATATATACACACATAAACATATACATACACGCACATATGTAAACATATTCACATGCATTTATACAACGAAATATATATATACACGCACGTACACATATATATGTATATGAATATAACCATTAATACTTATACATACGCGCATATATATATATAAAACCATACATAAAAATATATACAAATATATGTATATACACACATTCAGCCATCTTCTAAAATGATTAATTTGACTACTTCTGTATGTTTTCATAGGCTTTCCTTTTGATATAATAAAATTGCCTAATGAATATGCACGCCTTTTCTGGGAAATGTTGGTATTGACTATCATTGCACTCCCGGCAACGTTTGTTGACAACTAACTGTTTGTGATGCCACGAAGCAAAGTATCGTCTTTTGTTTCTGGCAAGGTGACAGTGTCGCTGTTCCTTAGCCTCCCCCTCCCTCAATTCCCTCATCTTCCACCCCTCGATGCCCATCACTACACAGGCTGTGCATTTGTGTATACACGGATCAATTAGAATGTGTGTAACCAATTACCAACGACTAATTAATAAAATGCAATATGGGAGTGGTAGAAAAAAACAACAATAAATAACAAATCAAGTTCTAGCACTCATGAAATGTACAAGCCCGAAGTTGTAACAATAATAACAGCTAACGCGCATCAAAAAGAGCAACGACTTTTGGAATTACTTGAAGCTCAAAGGCACCACAGAGGTCTTAACTGAACTAATACTAATACAGCCTGCTTAGAACTCTGTCCTAATTCTTCAATATAAGGCCAATAAAAGATTGCACGACACGCCTCCAGCTGCAGGTCGCCGACTTTCTTAGAGTGGCCCTGTACCCAAAGTTGGAAAGAATATATTGAGATAAATTCTAAAGAAGTAGGCGTGTCAAGTGCAGGGATTCCGCCCCGCTGGCATCAGTATTCTGAAGAAAGTATATTCCTGCAGAGTATATTGAATATGGAGCACGCAACTTAAACACATTAGATTGAATGAGACGATCGAGCTGACGTGCAATTAGCTGTGTAAACTTACGAAGAAAGATGTTGACGCCAGGCAACGAGATTATGCTGCTTGTGCTGCCGCGTAAGGCGTTACTCACGCTAATGCATCGTTTATCACACAAACAGTCCAAACGTGTCGATCAACCACAATGGACATCCATCGACATTCAGCAGGATGGCGATTTGTAGATCAGCTTAGAAACCTTAGGGATTTAGTAGAACAAGACCGCCTGGAGATGGTCGTATAAATATAGGTCAAACTTTATTTGCTTGAACTAATGCCAATTTATGGGACACAAATATTTGAAATGAAATACGTCGTGATTGTAATATATAAGCCGAATGTCAAAGGTCGCAGCAACAGAAGGATTGTAGTATATAAGCCGAATGTTAAACATTCAGCAAAAAAAGGAGACTAGACAATTATGTTTTATAAAGATCACAAATATAGCAAAAAAATTGAGGTCACAAATACAGCGTACCTGTGCGCCATCATGTATTTCTAACTACGTCGCGATTTGTAGAAGGTAGTAATCTTCAGTCGTCATAGGCAGCTCAATAGTTTATTTGTGTTTCAGCTTTCAATTGTCAAGAAAATGTTTTAGTTATGTTTATCTCTCCTATTCAGTGGCAGGGCGTGGCCTTCTCACACATGGAACCAATATTAAGGAGCCCAACACAATGTCGACCTATCCATGTATATATATATATATATATATATATATATATATTATATACCTGCCTCCAATGCCATGTCATGCGTCATTCATCTTGGCTGACCCAACTTATTCATGCTTTGTATTGGTCAATATACGTATACTTGTCGCCAGCCAATTAAAAAAGCAGGGATTACATCGAGTCAGCCAAGCTGTATGGCACGTTCCAGAAGCTATAAAATATCAGAAATACTTTTCTGTGAACGCCATTTACAGACCATGAGTACGCCATATATAAGCCGAAATATTCACGTGTTTTAAGGGAAGTCATGTTTCGTTGAATTTTACAAACACTATCATGACAGATATGGATCTGTGCGTCAGGCAGACATGTTTATGCAGTCATTTGACTGACACTATTGTCTTTCAGATGTAGGGTTTATTTATCACGGGGCCGCGAAGCGGGGTGGTTAGCTTACTGGCTTCGTACATGAGTAATATGACTGCTCCCCGGTCGACCCAGTTTTAAATAGGTACTGGATTAATCCGGGTAGTAAAGGCTGCGAGGGAGAGGAGATGGCTACCGCGCTCATATAGCAGAGCTAATGAAATGTGAGATCGCTGGGGTACAGAGACGTTGAAGCAAACACCTTCTCGCTTTGCTCGCCAGGACCAGGACTCACACTGGTTCAGACCTTGATACTCCTCCTCGCAGAGTACCCCGGGCAACCGAACAATCTGGCTAAGCTATCAAGGATCGAACGATCTCCAGCTGAGGTGGGAACCTGCTGTAGACTTGGAAACGTCCACGAGAGAATCAACTCTTCTTATTCGCAGTACGTCCCAGGATTAAAAGCAACCCTGAGCAAACTTTCGACAGCCTTTTCGTCATTTTCGCCAAGGCTCAAGTACTTTTCGTCAGTTCCCCGTCCGCACCCAGCGTCGTGATATAACCAAAAAGTCCTTCTTAGGACTAGGTTGAAAGCAACGTGACTAGGCATCCCGAGATGGCCTAGTCGAATCCAGCACTCAACAAACAAAATGTGAGATCGCTAACATCTGACACCCCTATGGCATTACTAAATGCCATGTGTAACTTGACTTCCGGTCAAAATGGTGGATGGCAACACAAGTGTTTTGTGTGTCACCAACAGTTTCACTTGAACAATGGATATATTCGTTGTTTTCATTTAGGAGATTGTGTGGTGATGTGTTGTTATTCTCTGACCAGGAGGTCCACTCATTAAGATCTTCGCCGGTGCTAACGGAGTGCGTGCATCTGAGCTGAAGTCTTCGTGAGTGTAATCGTTGTCACACTGTTTGAAAAATGGCAGCCAATATCAAGCGGTCTAAACGACGTGGCTCAAAAAGGAAAAGTCACCGGGCTGGTGCTAGAAGAACGAGATCGAAAACAGCTAGGCTAGGAATTAAAAACGTGCGTGTGCTGTTTTGGAATGTGGCCAGTGTACACAAGCGTAGAACAGAGCTAGAAAAGATGTGTTATGAGGCTGACGTCATTGCATTGCAAGAAACACAGCTAGGTGAAAGTGGTAATATCAGGATAGCCGGATTTCAGTGTTTCTACAACAGGCGACATCTTGGACAGGCAATCTTAGTACGCGAGGGTTTTAGTGTATGCGAGGTTGATATGTCCAAGTGGGATAGTGACAATATCCAGTTACAGGCAGTGAGGGTCCAGAGGGTCCAGCACCCAATCATGATTGTAAATGTGTATGCCTGCAACACGAGCATTGATCTTCAGGGTTGGAAGATCCTAGGGGAGATAATGGAACAGGAAAAGCAGATCCTCTTTTGTGGTGACTTCAATGCGAAAGGTACATCATGGGGCAATAGTGCTTCGAACAAACAGGGAAGAGAACTTGAGGAGGCCCTGACAGATACGGACCTGGTGTGCCTTAACGATGGCCGTATAACACGGATGGCAAGCAGGGATGGTGATGATGATAGCGCTATCGACCTGGCATTGGTGTCATCAGCTGCTGTGACTATCTGCAAATGGGACGTGCTGGGGCATCATGGCAGTGACCACCTCCCATGTGTTGTTCTCTTAAAAAATGACAAAAGTAAGCAGATAAGGCCAAAGGTAAGATCCTTTAAATATGATCGAAGAGGAGTGGATGTTGTGAGCAGAATTCGACAAGACAAACGTAAGGCTCAAGTAGTGGGAAATCTGGTGTGGGATAGGCCCTCCTGGTGGAACGAAGAGGTTCAAAGGGCATGGAGCGAGAAACGGAAAGCAGTATCACTATGGCAAAGGGCACGGAAACGTGTTGCGGCTCAGCCCATGGAGGTCGCACAATGGAAACGGAAGAAAGATATCTTAGTCCAAACATTCAAAGATATTGCAAAGTCAGCAAAAGCGTCAAAATGGGACGAATTTTGCAAAGAGATAACACGCGAAAAGTCACTAAAATTGTTCTGGCGGTTACACAAATCCATGAATGGTCTCACAAGACGCGTGACTATTGCCGATTTCCAGAGCGACGATACCGTCTGGCAGAAGACGGACGAGACAAAAGGTGCGGCATGGCTGGCACACTACACCGCACAAATTGGTCAGAGAAATGTGGAGGCATATCAAGAAATTAGGAAAACGCTCACTGACACGTGTAAGAACTTGAGCATGGAAAACCATATGCTAATCACAGTTGAAGAAATCAGGAAGGCACTGAAAAGTACAAAAAATACAGCACCAGGGCCAGATGGCATTAGATACGATGACATTAGTCGAAGAACGGATGAGGAGTTGGGAGAGTTGGCGGACATGTTCAATAATAGCCTTCTAAAGGGCACAGTGAAAGAAGACTGGTTGCACAGCTATTTAGTTCCACTACACAAACCTGGGAAGGACCACACCAGGATACATGGCTACAGAATAATAACTATGCAGAATACGATTGGCAAGCTTTTGGAAAAAATTGTTGCCCGGAAGGTATCGTGTTATCTTGAAAGAAATAAGTGTTTACCAACATTGTTAGGAGGATATCGTCCAGGAAAGAAGACATGGCAAAATGCAGCCATATTTGCGCAGGATGTTTTTGAGGGGTTCGATTCGCGCATGGAGACATGTGCGGTCGCAATAGACCTTGAGGATGCGTACAATAGGGTGTCCTTGGATATCTTGATGCACCAGCTGTTAAATCTTGCAGTTAATCCATTTGTCGTGCGTTGGGTTGGCTCCGCCCTGATGCACAGGGTTGTAGTTCTTAAGTGTGGTAACTGGATATCTACACCAACGGTTATTAGCCCTGGCCTGCCACAGGGATCGCCTCTATCTCCTGTACTTTTCAATGTATACACAGTACATATCGCTGGCAATCAAATCACAGGTGTTGGCAGAACGATGTCATATGCCGATGATATCCTGGTGTATAGACAGGGCAGAAATCGAGAAGAGTGCGTCGTGGAACTACAGAAGGAGCTGGACAGACTGACAAATTGGTGTCGAGATACGGGAGCAGTGGTTAATCCGTCTAAGGCATTCGTGACGTGGTTTTGCTTGAACAATCACATGGTAAAGACACCCATGCCACAAGTTTCGTTGTCCGGGAAAAGTTTAGAAAGAACTAGCACAATGAGATATCTGGGTGTGTTTTTTGACAGAAGCCTGAGTTTCAGGGAACATGTTGACCACATTATCATAAGGGCAGGCAAAGGCTTAGCAGCAATGAAGGTTATGGCTGCTGCGCAATGTGAGCAAAGATTGTTATTTCTTTTGTACCAGGGTTTGGTAGGGGCTGTGGTGGAATATGCACTGGCAATTCTGACTCTTAGCCAAACTCAGATCGAAAGACTGGATAGAGTCCAGAATGCAGTAATGCGTATCATTCTGGGATGCACAAGAGACACATCGACAAGAGCTATGCGATACCTACTTGACTGCCCAACAGCTGAGCATAGATTACAGTATTGCCGTGCACGGGCGTACCTTCAAATACATGCAGATAAGGAACACCCGTTGCATTCCGAAATACAGAAAGTTAAAGGCAGCAGACTCAAGAGAGGAAGGTCGTGGATGGGACGTGCTGAAGATGTAATACAAAGCGTGTGCCGATTACAGGATGTGGCAGTTGGTGCGGAATGGATAGGTCTACCCACAGATTTCGAAACTTGTTTGAGAGTAGTAATATCACTTAGCAGGGAATGCAGAGAATGGTGTCCCACAGCTGTGGAGAAAGAAGTGCAGGCTTTAATCAGTGAGAATACCAAAGAGGGGGATGTGATTATATACACTGATGGATCTGTAATTAGGCATGTTCGCAGTGCTTGGGCCTTTACAGCTCAGTGCGCAGGTAAAACGATCAAGGAGGAAAGTGGTGCCTTTGCGGTCACTACGAGTAGTATGACCATGGAGACTATGGCGGTGACCAAGGCATTTGAGTGGCTACGCACACAGAAAGTAATGCAGGTCTGCATCTTGAGTGACTCTATGAGTATGATTAAGAAGGTACAAGTCGGTCTCGTTCGCGAACAGTGGATTGAGGCCTTGAGAAATGTGAGCTTGAAGGCGGTTACATTTATTTTCGTGCCGGGACATGTGGGCGTTCGAGGCAATGAAAGAGCGGATCAACTGGCATCGTGTGCGATTGTGGCAAAGGGCGATGGGGCAATGGATCGCGCTGACGTTTTGAACTCCTTAAGAGATATAACACGCGAGAGTGAGACGAATGTGGATGATGATTCCTTTTCAATGGCTAGGATTAAAGATCAGGGATTGAGATGCGGTGTTGCTAGAGGTGAACATTTTGGAGGGCGCAGAAGAATGATGGTCAACCAGCATAGGACCGGTACTGTCAGCAGAAGTGTGATGGCGGATACACTCAAGGAGAGATCGGAGCAACTATGGATGTGTCCAGTTTGCAGTGATGATGATCCGACGACTAACTAACTAACTAACTAACTATGTGTAACTTAACTTTACTTGTTATGTGGTGTCGTGTTTTATTTGTAATAATTATGCCCAGGGTTCGAACTTCATAAACATCTGGAAACTAGTTATCGTTGGCAGCCAAAACTTGGAAAAAATTAATGCAGTTTTGTTAATAACTAGCAACAGACACAATAACACACCAATCAACGTTTCGACCAAAAGATGTTTATTAAGAACACCAAATAATACACGACGAGTAACAAACGACATGATATACGTTGACATCATCAAGACAGGAAAAGATATATCCCAAAAGTCTAGAAGAGCATGAATGATGTAAAACTCGAAGCGACAAACTTCCAATTTATAGAAAACTAGAAACATTTATACGTCATTGTAAATGACGCATTATATATGAGGCAACCCCAGTACAATGCCGTCAATCCTTTTACTTCTAGTCTCTACTAATTTCATTAGTTTTTGTGTATGTTACCAGTGATTAGTAAACTTAATAAGCATTTCCTAAGTCTCGCCCGTCGGATCACAGTGTTCCTGCAGTTATTACCTATTATTTATGACATGATTTATTCTCTCTTGAACATGTACGAGAAACCAATAATCAATACACAGGCAGTGAGCAGGAAACAGTAACAACAGAAAATATTGCCTGTGATCTTTCCTTTAATGTACCCACTGCCCCTAAAATGACCTATCTGCAACTTAGGTCAGATTATTGCAGATGGACACGCCGACGGGAGGCGGGTGAGACTGTACTTTAAAAACCGATGGTGCCATACAATTAAGGATGTAGTCATGTTAATATATTTTACGAATTTTAAAATATCTAAATTTGTATAATTTTCGTGTTTATATTGTTGCCATTTTGGAATATTATGGAGACACCTTGAAATAATGTTGTTGAATGAATATTGTATCTGAAAACTATTCAGAACATAATCACAGACGGGAATGATACGTAATCTAATAGTCCAGCGGCTCCCAAACTTTCCAGTTGGAGTCCTTTCTTTCCTTAGACAAATTGCAAATGCTTTACACCACCCCACTCCCACATGTGAACCACAACTAAACTATTGAATTCTATTTAACTGCATTTTTAAACCACATTATAATTGCTGAACACTATAGGTCAAATTGAGCATGCGCAGTGGCGTTAGTTTAAAGAAAATGTTTCTCTCTTTTCGTCAGTGTACCAGACTTTTATAAGCTCCCATTGACAATTTATCGCGATTGACTGGGTGATGAGGATATGCACAGACCAAAAACAGCTAGGAATCAAATGGGTAAACAACAAGACCCTGGAAGATACAACCTTCAAAGAATATATTGCTCTACTGAGTTCAACACACCAGGATCTCCAAGAAAAAAACAGAGAGACACATTTTTGGCGCAACAAATAGGCCTTCAAATAAACACACATAAAAGGAAAATCATGAACTTTACCGGCCTGACAGAATCAATTAAACTAGATGATAATATACTAGACAATGTTTCAAATTTCGTATATTTGGGAAGCAAGATAACAGCAGACGGGGATACCAACTTAGAAATCAAGATTCGAATCGCTTACGCCTAAAACGCCTTTAACAAACTCTCAAACATCTGGAGATCGAAGATCGCAAGTAAACACATCAAACTGCAACTAGTCAATGCAAGTGTGATTCCATCAATGACATATGGATGTGAAAGATGGATATCTACCGCAATAATGGATAAGAAGTTAGTTGCCTTCGAGAATAGATGCCTCAGAAAATCACAAATACTAATTGGAAAAATTTCAAATCAAACAACATAAGAGGGAAGACAAAGCAAGAATACGTCACAAACATCATCAGAAAACGCCGCTGGACATACATCGGCCACGTACTTAGAATGAAGGAAGACAGAACTCCACGACAAGTCTTCATGTGGGCACCAGACGGGTAAAGAAAAAAGGGAAGACCAAAAACAACGCTCAGAAGAACATTTATGAATGAATTAAAATCAACAGGCATACATCCACAAGACCTGCAATCCCTAGCAACTGACCGACAGGCATGGAGAACTATGACATCCGCCCTATGTGTCAAACTTAGCAAAAAGATGAACTGACTGACTGACAAATTAAGTGTGTCTATAAAAATTATTTTTATTGAAACAATAATAATTATGTCTTTTCTTTTTCTGAAATATATTATTCCCAAACATGATCATATTTTAAACGAATAAAACTGAAAAACAATAATGCCTTTAATGCGCTAAATTCCCAAATGGCTTCTCGCCACCCTTGAGATTAATATATCACCCCTCCCCTTAATTGACTATTAATTACGACATTTCTCTATCCTCCAGTTAGATCCCATCTCCAGTCCTGCATTTTCCTCTCTTCCACTAGTCGCTTTTCGGAGGGACAGAAACCTTCGGGATCTCTTAGTTCATTCTCGTCTGCGCACTTCTGCAGGTCAACTAGGAACTGTCCCTTGTCATCGAAATTGTTTGACTTGCCCTTTTGTTATTCTCACTCCCATGTTACAGTTTCCTAAATCACACTTTGATATTAAGGATTCTTTTTCATGTTTGTCCCGTAATTTAATATACTCTATCATATGTAAACGCTGTGATATGAAGTATATTGGTGAGACTGGTAGACGTTTAGCAGATAGATTCGCCGAACATTTGAGAGATATCACGAATCATCGTGACTCCCCAGTGGCTAATCATTTTAACAGCTCGTCACGTCATGGTAGCTCTGATGTCCCTGTAACCGGTTTGTTACGTTGTTATACCTGTGACCGGCAACGTCAGTCCTTGGAATATCGTCTCATTTGTCATATGGGAGTCTTGCAACCACACTGAATGAACATTAATCACCGTTTTGTTTGAGTTACCCACCTTTTCTTTATACCCTTACTCCCGTATTGCACGGATTCTTGTAATTATTTGTCTTTGTACACATTCCTGAGTAATTATTTGTGTGTTTGCCGTACTTCTATATATTTCCTTTATGTCTTCTTTCGTTTGTGTATGTCAATATGCGATTATTTTGTACTCTGCTATTTTGTTATTGTTAAATCATTTACATATTTAGATTTTGATTTACTCGTTGTTATTGCAGTTGTCTCTTCGATGGGTGCCCACACATGTATAGTTATTTGTATATGCATTTTGTTTTACATGGTTCTATGTATCCACACAATTACTTTGGGCCACACATTTGTATGTATACATATGCAGTTGTTATAGCATTATCTTTATATGAACGAACGTTTATATTTACATTAATATATGTATATGTTTCTATGTGTACGAATGTTCATGTTATTGTTTTTATTTAAGTGAGAAAGTGTTTATGTGGATGCATGTTCATATTTATGTATATATATATATATATATCGCTTGTTTATGTTAATGCACGTATCTCCATTCTGTGGCAATATGTATGCCTATTCTGGTGTGAGCCCTTTCCTATGTGTGGATACATTTACATGCCTGTGCATTTTGTGTGGGTATCCTTCACACATCTGTGTCCATTTTGTTATATATTTATTTCTTAACTCTTGGTGTGTGTATACATTTCTATGTATGTTTAGGTTTGGTTTTATATATATGTTTATGTCTATAGTTGGTTTCACATTCATTCCATGCGTTTTCAAATGATGATTCTTCTTGTATCCTTCCTTCACCAAACCCACTCACCCCACCACCACACAACCTCATCATTACTCATCTATCATTATCATATGCCATTCTGGTTGGCGTAGGTGACCATGGTTCTCTGTTCACAGTATTGTTATCAGGATCGTTGTTGTTTCCAAGCCTTGCTAGGTTGTCACATGAATATTTTCTCACGTCCCCATCTGTCTCTGTTCCCTTCAGTCTTGCCTGTTGTGACTATGTTCTTAAAACCTGCCTGTCTGATAAAGTGACAAAAGGGGTATTTTTCTTATCTTTTTCTTTTATTATTCTTGCACTCATCTATAGTGCCTCTAATTTCCCACTTTCGGTTTGTTTATAATGAATGCACGCATTTTCTCTTTTACTAGATGCGTTGCCATCCCTGCGCTATGGAGACGGGGCTTGATGAAATCTAGTCATCTATTTTGTTTTTTATTTTGTTGTTTTCTGTTGTTTGTCTCTTGAAAAAGGTTCAATTTGAGCCGATACGTGGAGAATTGTCCTGTTTAGTTGTATTGTATGTTTTTTATATATACTTTTTATATATTTTTATTAATAGGCAAGGTAAGTGTTTTAGTAACCTGTTTAATTCATTTTGCTTGACTAATTGACTATTCCTGTGTTGGTAATTGGTCACTATGATTATACTTTGTGTGACAACCAATGAAAATCACATAAACAGTCAAATGAGTCATTATAGAAGGTTTGATTTTCCATTAATCAATAAGACGTATATCGCCGAGAGTCACGTTTCTATATTAGGCTATTTGCACGAGTATGGACAAATCTTGATCTGCCCGACCGTTGATATTGTCTGCTTGTGATTTTCTTTACACCCTTCTGCGTCTTGCACCCTCAACTGTACCTATATCGATTTAACGGGGTGTCGTGTCAGCGTTTATGTCCACAACCATTCGGGTTTTCGTCGTTTGACACATAAAAGTAGTGGTTCTTGGGGAACTATAAGATTCTCAACTACCGTATATTTCTTACGTACACATTTGTCTTATTCTCTCTATCGGAAATGCAAACCACTCGTCTATAACACTTGTATTTGAAAAACTGTATCCTTGTCTCCACGTCTGCATATTTCAGCTATTTACCAACATCTGCATGTTTGCTAGGAATCTGCATATTCCGATACACATGCATATACTCCAACTGAAGGTAACACTATTTCAGACCAGGGAGTATTCCCTATATTTATTACATTTCCGTTCTCCCTGGAGTTGTTTGCAACTAGGAAACCAGAGCCACACAAACGATGCGGCAGTATCTCATACATGTTTGTATAAACCTCCACGTCATTTCACACGGCTCAACAGGTGTGTTCACACAAGATACCGCGCGGCGTGATATCGACATTTCCAGATGTCCCTGCTTGCCAGTGAAGCACAACTGAAGCAGGTTAAAACAACAGGCGGACATCCTGGACATAACACGATAAATTGTAGAATCTGACGTGGAAAATCTGTACACAAAAAAAAACTCCCCAAAACAACCACGGACTTCTAAGCACAGGGATACAGTATGCGTGGCATATGATATATATATATATATATATATATATATATATATATATATATATATATATATATCATAAGGTGTCAGGCCGGATGGCGTAGGCGATCATGGCTCTCTACAGCTCTATGTCTCCAGTATTATGCTTCAGGATCTTTGTTGTTTCCTGCATGCCAGATTGTTAAACTGTTTAATATATTTTCACTTTGCCGTCCTTTGTCTCTGTTGCCCTCAATCTCGCCTGTTGTGACTATGTTCTTCAAACCCCCTTGTATATAACGTGGCCAAACAATGAAGATTGTCTTTTTATTGGATCAAGCTCCGTTTCACATTTAGCTCTTTCAACATCTCCACATTAGTTTTTCTGGCAGTCCATGATATTCTCAGCATTCTTCTATAGAACCACATCTCTATTGCCTCTAATTTCCCACTTTCCTGTTTGTTTATTGTCCAAGACTCCCATCCATATGTTAGTATAAGAGTTATATAGCACTACAGAACACTCTTTCTCACCTCTAATGACAAGGCTGTAATCAGTCAGTCAGTTTCTCTTTTGCCAAGTTTGGCATATAGGGCGGATGTCATAGTTCTCCATGCCTGTCGGTCATTTGCTAGGGATTGCAGGTCTTGTGGATTTGTGCTTGTTGATTTTAATTCATTCATAAATGTTCTTCTCAGCGTTGTTGGTCTTCCCTGTTTTATTTTTCCGTCTGGTGTTCACATGAAGGCTTGTCGTGGAATTCTGTCTTCCTTCATTCTAAGTTCGTGGCCGATGTATGTCCAGCGGCGTTTTCTGATGATGTTCTTCACGTATTCTTGTTTTGTCTCCTCTCTTAGTATGTCGTTTGATTTGAAATCTTTACAATTAGTATTTGTAATTTTTCTGAGGCATCTATTCTCGAAGGCAACTAATTTCTTATCCATTATTGCGGTAGATTTCCAACTTTCACATCCATATGTCAATGATGGAATCACACTTGCATTGAATAGTCGCAGTTTGATGTGTTTACTTGCGATCTTCGATCTCCAGATGTTTGAGAGTTTGTTAAAGGCGTTTTAGGCGTAAGTGATTCGAGTCTTGATTTCTAAGTTGGTATCCCCGTCTGCTGTTATCTTGCTTCCCAAATATACGAAATTTGAAACGTTGTCTAGTATATTATCATCTAGTTTAATTGATTCTGTCAGGCCGGTAAAGTTCATGATTTTCCTTTTATGTATGTTTATTTGAAGGCCTATTTGTTGCGCCAAAAATGTGTCTTTCTGTTTTTTTCTTGGAGATCTTGGTGTGTTGAATTCAGTAGAGCAATATATTCTTTGAAGGTTAGATCTTCCAGGGTCTTGTTGTTTACCCATTTGATTCCAAGCTGTTTTTAGTCTGTGCAATCACTCAGTCAATCGCGATGCAAAAACAGTATCGGGGACAAAACACATCTTTGTTTTACTCCCGTTTTCACTGGTAACCAGCTGGGAAAACAACTTTCTGTTCTTACACAGCATTTCGTATGGGAGCAAAAAAGTGTTCATGTATTTCGTCGGGATGCCGTAAAGCGTAAGAATATTCCAGAGAGAAGGTCTGTGCAGACTATCGAAAGCCTTCTGGAAATCTACAAAATTGATCATGAGTTTTGACTGTCTTTCTGTGGATTCTTCTATTATTGTCCGTGTAGATGTGATAAATTGTTGAGCCGTGAGGTCTAAAGCCCGCTTGTTCTTCTCTGAGAACCTCATCGATGGAATCTCTTAGTCTGTAGTAATATACTGAGAAAGACTTTACCAGGGATGGATAGTAGTGTGATACCTCGCCAATTGTTGCAGTCAGACAGATCTCCTTTCTTTGGTAATTCAACAATTATTCCATTTTTCCATTGTTGTGATGGTGATTCATTCTGCCATATGTGGTTGAATAGAGATAATAGATGGTTTAGGGAAGTGTCGTCAGCTGCTTTTAACATTTCTCCTGAAATGTCGTCATCTCCAGTGGCTTTATGGTTTTTCAAATTTTTTAAAGTTGATTTTATCTCCTCAAGTATTATATTCTCACATGATGTATTTAATAGTGACATTTGGTTATCCTCCGTTGTGGTGGGGATGTTTGTGATTATTGGTCTGTTCAAAAGTTCGTTAGTGTTCAGCCCACCTTAGTTTTGTTCTTCTTCTGAGATCAGAGTTTTGTCGTGTTTGTCTTTTACAGGAATGTTTGTTCTTGGTGGGTTGTTACCTAATTGTTTTATGATATTAAATAGCGTTCTGCTGTCGCCTATTTTTGATGCATTTTCCGCTTGATTTGTTTGATTCTCGATGTAACCGTGTTTGTACTTGTTAATGTTTGACTTTACTTCTTTTTCTAGAAGGTATATTTGTTTGCTGAGGTGGTGCTTGTTCTTGCTGCTAGTAAAGCTCATTTTAATTTGTTGTCGTTCTTGAATTCTGGACCACGTGCTATTGCTGATCCAAGGCTTCTTTTTCTTTTGTATAAACCCTACAGTGTTTGTTGTTGACTCTATCATAGCGGTGTGTAAGCACTTCCATTGATTATCAATGTTTTCTTTAAGATTCCCATTCCCATCCTGTTCATTCAAGTTTTTTTTATGTAGATAATGATTTTTTGAATTTCTGTGTTGTATAAATCTTTGAGGCTGTCAGATTGCAATCTTTGGGAATCTATCTGTTTATGATTGTATAATCTGCTGCAATCGATCTTCCGCCTCTCCCCCTTAATTTGACTATTCCTGTTGTTTTTATTGGTCACTATGATTATACTTTATGTGACAGCCAATGAAACTCACATAAACAGTCAATTGAGTCATTAAAGAAGGATTGATTTTCCATTAATCAATAGGACGTATATTCGTGGTATCAAGACCACGTCACAGAATATAATTTCGATGGTTAAACCCAGATTCAACGTTATTGTCTAACTCTTCGGACACTGGAAATCGTCAATAGTGAAATCGCAACTGTTTGAAGTTCGCACGATCACTCTATTCTTTCTAAAAACAATATTTTCCAACTGTAAAATATCATAGCCTGGTCTATCTTATTTTCCAACTGTAAAATATCATAGCCTGGTCTATCTTTGACCTGTGAGACTTCATCTAAATCCATTGTTCCTCAGCTCGCGTTTCTAGAACGCCTCAACTTAGAGGTCCCTTCCCATCCTAACAAGACCAAGATCTCGCACTCCATCTCAAGTTCCTCCTAGTCCCGGTCAACGACCGAGCTGACATCTCCAGCTAAATCTCTTGGGGACCTACGTGGTCAACCCCCGGCGTAAGCTGTCTGGAAAATTCTGTACTAACTCGGATGCCAGCTCAACCCCAACCCATTTCTTCACTCTTAGCCAATCATACAAGGAGTCTGTCACTTGTCATCAGAGTCCAACTTTTTCTATCATAAATCTTCCCACGGTACCACAGTATGCAATTTCTCATATATATATTATATATATATATATATATATATCGTGCATATAAATTATATGTTACTATATATTATATATGGCAGGTTAACATAAATACGCTACACTAAATGAGACACCGGTATGTGTTACGTGTGAAGATGGCATAGTCTTAATATCGATGTCTAAGAATTAGCTATATAGAACACAAGACAAATATATCTGCTCAGCTTCAAATAAAACAAACTTGCAGGTTATCACGACCCACTTTTGGGCAGCGGTGAAATGGTGTCAATTTGATTAGTTTGAACATGCACTATGACATGACTAGATTTATGAAACTATTCTGCAAGAAACAGTTGAGGGTGGAAGGAGGATAGGGGTCAGAGGAAATACTGGATTGATAACATCAAAGAATGGTCTGGGCGTGATTTTTCTACGTTCCTCCGAATGTATGAGGATAGAGTTGTTTGGAGAGATTTTTGTGTTGATGTTTCCAGAGTTGTACCCCGACGGATTATCGGTTTTATTATTATTATTAATTATTATTATTATTATTATTATTATTATCATTATTATTATTATTGATGTGTTAAAGATCTATATCCGACATACATTATTGTAGCTTGTGCCATTATTGTAGATTGTGCCATTATTGTAGCGTGTGCCATTATTGTAGCTTGTGCCATTATTGTAGCTTGTGCCATTATTGTAGCTTGTGCCATTATTTCCCAGAAAATTGAGTGTGTAAAAATATACTCGATTCACACATTTAGATCAATGTGACAGTGCCAATATGCGACCAAAAAATGTTGAAATCAGTACACACTTCTGCTTGTCATTGCCAGTCGTGATAGATTTAAGCCAGAACATTTTAGGCCCAATAAAATTAGTTTCCAATAGAATTAGTTTCCAATAGAATTAGTTTCCAATAGAATTAGTTTCCAAGAACTATTGAGTTTATCAGTAATTTTTTAGTCGATCCGCAGATTTCTCAGTTCAATAGAAGATAAAATGCTGAAAATATGAACGCAAATAGATTGAGTGAAAATTATACGAATATCGCGCGATAAAAACGGATTATTAGTTTAATATTGTGAAGGAATTGTGAATATTACGCGATTAATAGGGATTAATAGTTTACTATTGTGAAAGGAGTGGTTATGAGCCCACATCATCGTATTCCAGGAAGATCCATTGATTCTGTTTTACCCAGAAAATGTCGAAGGTACCGTTGTTACCGCACGTTTACAGTTTATGTGGCTCGCTTATTATACAATACTAATTCTGCACCAGTGTGTACTCACATATCTAATAGTACTACATTTAATATGTAGTTGTCCTAATCGCTACCTAGATGTATAATCGCTACCTAGATGTATAATCGCTACCTAGATGTATAATCGCTACCTAGATGTATAATCGCTACCTAGATGTGTAATCGCTACCTAGATGTGTAATCGCTACCTAGATGTGTAATCGCTACCTAGATGTGTAATCGTTGTTTAGATGTGTAGTCGCTACCTAGATGTGTAATTGTTGACTAGATGTGTAATCGCTACCAAGATGTGTAATTGTTGTCTAGATGTGTCTATCTGCAACATGCACCCATGAAGCAGCTGCAGCACGTCTTCCTTATCCGATGTTAACTCCCCATCTATAGATGCAAGCTCCTTATCCGATGTTAACTCCCCATTTTTGAATATGTGAACACATTTTGGAATATGTGAACACATTTTGAATATGTGAACACATTTTTTTTCAATTTTATAACACATTCGCGTGCATTAAAAAACCTAGATTTTTTTTTTTTAAAGCCTAGTTTTCCAGATTAATTGAACACGCCCAGAATTTGGTTAAAGCTCAGGAGTGGCAACAGTAGGACACATCGACTAGTACATCCTTATTTATTAGTGCGCTGTAAACCACGACACAACGCACTCCACTCTCCGGACTACATCTAGATAATCCCGTTTGAGAAAGGACGCAGAGGTAGAACACGATGTCATTATTTAAGTTAGAATATATTTGCACAATCTCACGACGGCAACATTTAATGCTGTTATTGGTAAAACATGTACCTCTTCAAGCAGTTTTCTAATTACCACCAAGAAACATAACGAAACTTAATTTCCTGAATGTAACCATTAGAATTAGAAGTTTAAGTTGCATTTGACTGAGCTCAATCTCATTATATTATGTTTTCTGTACGTTTAGTACAGTATTTCTTTTGGACATTTTTATCTAAACTCATTTGGCTATAAATAGTTTCAATTATCTGGCAACACTGTATAGTTTACATTTCCAGCTGTATTCGTTTCTTTGAGTTCGATGTGATACTTACGTTTGTCTATTTCCTGTTTGATTGCACGAGAATGATCATTTGCAAATGTTGTAAGAATATACAGGTGCGTAATGCGCTAAAATAACATCCACGATTATTTAACCTGTCTAGAGAAACCGGTGATAAATGAGCAAAGTAAAACCATTCGTGCATCGCGAAAAATGATTTTTTTTTTCAGGGGATACGTTGTGCCCGATCTTTGTTTCTTTAGTTATTTTGATTTTTGGATATTATACTAACGATAATTTTCTGTAATTGAAAACAAAACATTTATCGTGGAACACTCGAAAGGTTATCTCATCTATTTTATGTCAGTTTTTGAACAACAATGTCAAGGACATTGACTCATTTTATATTATTACATAAGAAAATATCGGGTACTGACACCGCACACTTTACCCTTCCCTGGTAGTAAAATGTATAACACAGCTAGTCTCCCGTTTAGAAATATCTGATTTCACCTGTGACAAAAATTGGACAACTTCACCTTGTCTTTCGTAATTCATATATTCTTGAAGGCTAATAGGTATTCACCACATTAAAGTTCACACTAAACGATTGCCTTACAGAAATTGGGGTCTTTGCTACCTCTAATAGTTTTTGGTGGTGTGTCCTGATATAGCCTAACTCTATGGAGTAAAACAAGGATGTGTATTAGCACCTACCCTATTTAGCATCATGTTCTCTGCTATGTTGGATGATGCTTTCAGAGATCTATACCTGGGAGTAAACATCACCTATCGCATAGACGGAAAATTGTTCAACCTTCGGCAGCTTCGAGCACAAACCAAAGTTAAATCACACACATTCAGGGATCTTCTATTTGCTGATGACTGTGCCCTAAATGCCAACTCTGAGGCTGATCTACAATGTATTATAGACAGATTCTCTAAAGCCTGTACCAATTTTGGGCTTACCATTAACACAGAGAAAACAGAAGTCATGTTACAACCAGCACTTGGCAAAAGCTATCTCGAGCCCTGCATAAAGGTAAATGGTGTAGCACAGAAAGTTGTGAATAGATTCACATATCTAGGCAGTACGTTATTACAAAATGTCAACGTTGATGATGAAGTGTATACAAGGATCGCCAAAGCAAGCAGTACTTTCGGCAGATTGTACGCAAATGTTTGGCGTAGAAATGGCATTAACCTACAGACTAAGCTGAAAGTTTACAGAGCAGTGATACTTCCAGTGCTGTTATACCTAGTGAAACATTGACTGTGTATAGACGTCATGTGAAAAAACTCAATAATTTTCATACAAATTGTCTCAGAAAAGTTATGAACATCAGATGGCAAGACTGTATGCCAAGTCATCCACTGAAGGAAAGATTCCAAAATCTAGCAATGGGACGACTGAAAAGAAGCAGCTTTATCCATCAAGATAAACGACTCCGTAGACAACGTACAGACCTACCTGAAATTGACAGCCCCTTAAGGTCTGTACCAGAACAAACCCCGTGGAGTGAAAGACATGGAATGCCAATATACATTCAGACCCATGTGAAAGGAATACTAAGCCAGGACGGACAGAACAGTGTGCAGCGAAGGACAGTCACCCTCAGTTTCCTGGATGAGGAATATCCACAAGATATATGGGTCAGAGTATACACAGATGGGTCAGCACAGAATGCCGTGAGGAATGGAGGTGCAGGTGTATATATAGAATATCCACACAAGCCTAGAGATACAATCAGAACACCGACAGGAAAATTCTGCAACAATTATGATGCTGAAATCCAGGCAATTAGTGTGGCAGCTAAAAAACTGTTGAACTTCATCTCTGACCTACAGCCTGTGGTATTCCTGACAGATGCAAGGTCAGTGCTTCAAGCTCTCCAGTCTGGAAAACTAACAGACTTGAAAAAACTACTTTGTGAATTGTCTTACCAGTATAGGGTAACCATGCAGTGGATACCCTCTCACTGTGGAATACCAGGAAATGAAAAAGCAGACCAACTGGCTAAGGAAGGTGCTGCCGAAGACCAACCAGATATACCAATCACCTACCATCAGAAAAAAACAGATGATCAAGTCAATAAGAAAGCCACAAACACCAACACAAGATGACTATCATATTATGAACAGACCAGAACAAGTTATAATTCTACGTCTCAGAACAGGACACAACCGACTCCGCAGTCACATGTATACAAAGTTCAAGATTGGCAACACCGCCATGTGTACATGTGGACAGGCAGCACAGAGTGCCAAACATATACTTCAAGAGTGTTCTGAGCATGAAACGCTGAGGCAGACATATTGGCCAGAGGAAACAACACTGGAGTCAAAACTCTATGGGACACTGTATGAACTACAAAAGACAGTGAGTTTTATTAAGGAGACAGAATTACAGATATAATAGACATGTTTCAAGTGAACGAAAGAAGAAGAAGAAGATGGCAAGACAAGATTCCAGATACCACTGTCCTTGATAGAGCTGGTATCCCAATCATTGACACGATCCTGATGCAGACACAAATTCGTTGGGCAGGTCATTTGGTGCGTATCCCAGACCATCGTCTGCCAAAGATACTTTTCTATGGTGAGCTAGAGAAGGGAATACGATCTCAAGGTGGCCAAAGGAAGCGCTACAAGGACTCGTTAAAGAACTCACTGAAAGCCTTTGAAATAGACCACGATACATGGGAAGAACTTGCACAAAATAGATCTACATGGCGTTCTAAAATTAAAAAGAGCGCATCATCTTGTGAAAAGAAGAGAAATGCAGCAGCTCAACAGCGGAGAGCAGCTAGAAAGTCACGGATAGACCAAGATCCGTCTACAGTCGTCATTCCATGTACAAACTGTCCAAGGAAATTTACAGCTCGAATAGGGCTCATTAGCCATCTACGAACTCATAATCAAAGACATAACTAAAATTGAATTTTCAAAAGTGGATGTAACAAATGGTCATCATCACTTGTGATGGACGAACAACAATAACAACAGCCTAATTTGACTTTGTCCGCTGGTTGAAAGGGACACCCCTCTCCTAAAGAGAGGCAAACTCATTAACCTACTACACTAAAGTGACGTAATTTATATAGTCTTGAGGGCTAATCGGGATTCACCCCACTAAAGTGACATATTCGAGATTTTCTATGATTGTCATTGGTCACTGTGTGTTGATAACCACAGTAAATTACGATAAATGTAAAATGCTTCACTTTAGAAGGATGAATTCCAATTAAACCCACAAGTCTTGTATTGTCCATGGTGACGAGCAAAGGAATATCGCGTCTCTAGTAGGCATCAGTCGTAACGATCTCAGGCAGAGCGCTAGCCATAACATGATCTCACAAACAGATCTCAGGCAGAGCGCTAGCCATAACATGATCTCACAAACAGATATCAGGCAGATCGATAGCCATAACATGATCTCACAAACAGATCTCAGGCAGATCGATAGCCATAACATGATCTCACAGGCAGATCGATAGCCATAACATGATCTCACAAACAGATCTCCGGCAGATCGATAGCCATAACATGATCTCACAAACAGATCTCAGGCAGATCGATAGCCATAACATGATCTCACAAACAGATCTCAGGCAGATCGATAGCCATAACATGATCTCACAAACAGATCTCAGGCAGATCGATAGCCATAACATGATCTCACAAACAGAACATGATCTCACAAACAGAACATGTTTCGTGAAACTAAAATTATTTAGTTTCCGCTTAGCCATTTACCGAAGTATGTTTCCAGAATAATTCTTCGCGCTGATCCCAAGCATCATTTATCTTTGCTGAGTAAGTTTTCCCGTGCTTTTCATTTGCTAGTGAATCAAGTTATACGCCAGTGACTAATTATAAATAATTAATAATTTTGTGTTTACATATTTGAGCTGTGAATGAAAGAATGGTTTCTACGGAAACATTAAACATTTTTATAGGTAAGACTCAAATATGAACGTTTCTAAAACAAACTGTTTTTAAAGTAATGAATTGAAATTGTGTCTATGTAGTATAAGTGCGATGCGTATGTGTGTCTATGTACTATACGTGCGATGCGTATGTGTGTCTATGTACTATACGTGCGATGCGTATGTGTGTCTATGTACTATAAGTGCGATGCGTATGTGTGTCGATGGGATAGAAAGGGATCAGGGTCAGCAATAAAAGTCTGGGATTATTTTTTAATAAACACCGTATACTCAGATTTTTCTGTAGAAAAATGTTGTATTAGTATGTGTGTGTTTGTGTACGTTTGTGGGAGCGTGATTGCATGTGTACACGTGTAAATATAAAACATAATTATGTGCATGACATTGTCTTTGAATTATCCCTGATTTGTGAGGCGGCATTATTACACACAAGCGTATCGCCAGTACAACGGGGGAATGTCGTGTTATCAACCACCAGCTAATGTTACGAGATGGGTGTGCGAAGTGAACTCACTATTAACTCTACTACTCTACTAGCGACCATATATATATATATATATATATATATATATATATATATATATATATATATATATATATATATATATATATATATATATATATATATATATATATATTTACTATATACACACACACACACATACACATACACACACACACACACATATATATATATGATGTTAATAACTGATATCATCATGGATGGGATGACATTAAATAATAAGAGCTCTGCACATTGATTGGGCGAGAACATACAACAGTAATCATGTAATCAAGTAATCATGTAATCAAGTAATCATGTAAGAAACACAAAAATAAAAATACCAGCAGAAACATCACTATTTAGACGAGGACAAAAAAGGAAAAAGAAATATATAAAGGAAACAGCGTAAGGTAGAAAAATATCAATAGTTTGTAAAGGAATGTAAGGGACTGAAGGTGAAACAAAATAAAACAGCACGGAGAAATATGTAATTACAAAACAATATATTTTGATATAGTGGAATGCCATTTTTAAGAATAAAAGGCCATCAGGTACCGCCTATACATAACGAGTCCTATTAGCAGTGGAGTACACTGTATTTGATTCTGAATTATTTATTAGACACCCGTATCATGGTACACGGACAATACCCCTCAATCTCCGTTAAAAAAACACTACAAGAGTATTCAGACTCAAAGTTTCATTCAGATCTTGATTATGTGATGTTCGGATATTTCCAGAGAGGGCGCACCTCCCCCCCCCCCACCGCTGGTCATCACCATTTCTGTCATTTTTGTATGTTCACGTTAACACCTCTAGCTCTATCTTCTTCACTCTCTCGTAAATCAATGACTTCTCTTGTTACATCGGCCCTAACTCTTCTCAAAATTGTTGAAAATGACTTGATTGACGCAGGTACTGAGATGGTCCCTGACGTTGAAATGCACAGCAAGAGAAATCAAAGATAGATGGTTACCTTTTTGCAGATGTTGGCAGAAACGGTTAACAAGACTCGTGCGTCATACGTAAGCGTCATATTACACTATTTACACCAAGACTTGTGCACGTTTAATATGTAAGCGTCATATTACACTATTTACACCAAGATTCGTGTACGTTTAGCATGTAAGCGTCATATTACACTATTTACACCAAGATTCGTGTACGTTTAGCATGTAAGCGTCATATTACACTACTTACACCACGACTCGTGTACGTTTAGCATGTAAGCGTCATATTACACTACTTACAAATCATGTGGTAATTTTCATTGAATTATTCACATCTAAAGCAATATTTAATAGTCAATATGGCTTTGAGAAATGATACACAACGGTTCTGTATCACATACACACAGGTGTTGCATTGCCGGCGTACGCATTACATTGTGCGGGAAACGTCTTAAATTTGGCCTTGAGACAACTATGAACCCAGATAACCTTACGTTTCTTGTCGCGGGCAATGTTCTATTCTGTCAACACCTGCAGGATATTATGTCAATTCTTAGTTCGATATAAGGTTATATAGGAATTGAATTATACGACGCTATGAATACATGTGTACAGATATTAGACATTATATATATATATATATATATATATAAGTAGGTAAATAGATCGATATATAGATGGATGGATGAATAGAGAGATATGTTTGTTTGTTTGAGAACCCCAGAATTTACGAGCGGCGATTAGGTCTTGCTTCCTGTGTGCAGTGGGGTGGTTTTTATGAGTTTTATTTCATACCCAGGAGACTTCAGCTTGGAATGAAATGCCTATTGAAGGAGCCTTCTACTCAGAGGAGGCTATAATTGTATAGATGACATGCTACAAAGTTTCCATAAGAGAGCCTCTATATAAAGGCATGTAATCTACTAAGGTTTTCTGTTGCATGGGTGGTTTGTCTAGTAGACCACTGATGAGACCCACAGATTCAACCGCATGTGAATAGAGATAGATGGATAGATAGATAGATAGATAGATAGATAGATAGATAGATAGATAGATAGATAGATAGATAGATAGATAGATAGATAGATAGATAGGAAATATATGGCACGGTATTTAAATACGGATGTATCTGTTAGAGGTTGTCCATGAATTACGTCGACAAGTGGATGTTGGTGAAGGGGGGAGGCTGAAAGAGATTGATGGTTACACGGTGAAGAGGGGCGGTGATTGATAAAAGTTGATGACAACAATACATTTTTATACGGCAAATTATATTGTTTGAATGTGAATTATATTCCACACTTGTGTTTTGCCAGGGCTGAATAGGAGATGAATTATTAACGATAGTTTTACCTTCCAGCTATGTCATAAGAGGCGACTAAGGAGGTTTTGTGGTGGAGATGACTGTCTTAAAGAGTCAAAGTGATTCGTAAGTAATGCTGAAGTCGAATGTCTTAGGTCGATAGCGCAAATATAGCAGACAAGATGGAAACCATGACACAAGGCATCCCTCTCTGTGGACTACATTCTAACATTCTACGAATCTACAGGAGTTTGAGAACGAATGAAGTAGAAGACGAAACCTTTTTCTTAAGAAGTCAAACATATCATATAGTTTTTTTCTTAAGATGTCAAACACATCATATAGTTTTTTTCTTAAGATGTCAAACACATCATATAGTTTTTTTCTTAAGATGTCAAACACATCATATAGTTTTTTTCTTAAGATGTCAAACACATCATATAGTTTTTTTCTCAAGATGTCAAACACATTATATAGTTTTTTTCTTAAGATGTCAAACACATCATATAGTTTTTTTTCTTAAGATGTCAAACACATCATATAGTTTTTTTCTTAAGATGTCAAACACATCATATAGTTTTTTTCGCCCATTTTCTGGTAATTTTTTACTTATGGAGTAAAGGTTTGAATTTTTTTTCACAAATTTTAATCGGCAGGGATAAAGAAAGAGTTCTTGATAGTTGTTGACAAGTGGACGAGGGATCAAAAACTGACCAAAATTGTTGAGGTAAATTATGGACACCCACTTATACGCCGGTCATTGACGCAACCAGCAAGATGCTGTGTAAATATGTGCCGCCTGGCTATGAGATAGATGGCAGTTCATTGCGTTGAAGTGCTGTGCTATAGTGCGGTTAGAAATTTGTTCACACGGGAAAATGTTTTTTAACTAAAAGACTACAGAAACAATTTCTATGAAAATTTACATATGAAATTGTTGTTATAAAAAAACGTTGCATGCCAATCTGTGCACTATAATGACGTCAGTAGAGAAAGTCGGTTATAATTCGTGTATTGATTGGAGTACGTTTATCGCTAATTATAAGGTAAATAATGTATGCCCCGTGGCAGCAGACTGCGGGCGGGGTGAAGATAAATCTTCATGTACTAAGCCGCAGCAACTATTAGGTAGGGTGGCCAATTCCCTTCCTAGCTGTGTTTACCTTCTTCAGCACATACGTACCCATTTACAGCTGGGTCGACTAGAGAAGCGATCGTGTCAGGCGAGAAATCACAACCCGATTTTTTATTACTATCCGGGCGTAGTTTCGAACATAGCACGCTGTAACCAGATGATAGCAAGCAAGCTAACTATTTACTCGTTGACAAATGATAGTAAGCAAGCTAACTATTAACTTGTTGACAGCCGCCTGTTATTGCGACGTTGTAGCATGCCCTTTTGTATATCGAAATGTCGGTACATGTATTCATGTGAAACGTTCACTAGTCATAACAACTCATGTCTATAGAAGTAATATCAGCCATGCAAGTCATGTCTATAGAAGTAATATCAGCCATGCAAGTCATTTATATAGAAGTAATATCAGCCATGCAAGTCATTGATATAGAAGTAATATCAGCCATGCAAGTCATTGATATAGAAGTAATATCAGCCATGCAAGTCATGTCTATAGAAGTAATATCAGCCATGCAAGTCATTGATATAGAAGTAATATCAGCCATGCAAGTCATGTCTATAGAAGTAATATCAGCCATGCAAGTCATTGATATAAAACTACTATTAGCCACATAATTCATGGCTGTAAAAATATTATCAGCCATACAATACATGGATATAGAAATACTATCAGCCGAACAATTCATAGCTATCAAACTACTATCAGCCGTTTCCCGGTTGGAAAAGCTTTTGATATTGTCTTCCCATCTTTGAGTCTTATAAAAATTCCACCTCCTCCATTCCTTACTGCTCCTTCTGCCGATCCATCTGTGTAGACATGTGTCCAATCCTTGGGATTGTATTTTATTTATATCATCTCCAGTGTCAATGCTTTTAGTTGAGGTGGAGTTTGGTATTCCTTATTAATTATTCCAGGAACATGTGTTATTATGGAGACATTCTGGAGACTATTGCCTGGCTCTTCAAAGTCCGTTAGTATTTCAATTTCATTTGGGAGGTTTGTGAGGATTTCTTTATGTTGTTCATGGGGATCTTTGGAGATGTGACAGAAGCTGGTTCTCTTCAACTTGCTTGTGGTTGATAGCCTTAGAACAGGACACTGCAGACTGTTGGGTCACCTTTACCGATTAAAAATCTCATACACAGATGAATGTCCATGTGGATCCGGAACACAGACCCCAGAACACATACTTCAGGACTGCCCACCATACAAAGAGTAGAGACAGCAGACCTTGCAGAGGATACAGACTTGGGGCAAAAGCTATTGGGCAGCCGCTCTGACCTGGAGAAGACAGTGGACTTTGTCTTGACGACAGGCCTGACGGTATAGCATGACCACAGATGCTGAACGCAGAAGAAGAAGAACTATCAGCCGTACAGTTCATAGCTATAAAAGTATCATCAGCCATACAATTCATGGCTATATAAATACTATCAGCCATACAATTCATAGCTATAGAAATACTATCAGCCATACAATTCATAACTATAGAAATACTATCAGCCATACAATTCATAACTATAGAAATACTATCAGCCATACAATTCATAACTATAGAAATACTATCAGCCATACAATTTATAACTATAGAAATACTATCAGCCATACAATTTATAACTATAGAAATACTATCAGCCATACAATTCATAACTATAGAAATACTATCAGCCATACAATTCATAACTATAGAAATACTATCAGCCATACAATTCATAGCTATAGAAATACTATCAGCCATACAATTTATAGCTATAGTACGCTCAGCAAAAAATGAACTGCTATGTCTTTTGTGTTACATTCTACGATAGATGAATAGAGAATAGATAATAGAGAATAGAGAATAGAGAATAGATAATAGAGAATAGAGAATAGATAAACCTGACGCGTTTATTTTGCTAAAATAGGCACCAAAGACGTACAGAAATGACTGCAACGCACTCAACTTACATCATATATTATCCGCCCTTCAACATTACACTCCGCTTACATCATATATTATCCGCCCTTCAACATTACACTCAACTTACATCATATATTATCCGCCCTTCAACATTACACTCCGCTTACATCATATATTATCCGCCCTTCAACATTACACTCAACTTACATCATATATTATCCGCCCTTCAACATTACACTCAACTTACATCATATATTATCCGCCCTTCAACATTACACTCCGCTTACATCATATATTATTCGCCCTTCAACATTACACTCCGCTTACATCATATATTATCCGCCCTTCAACATTACACTCCGCTTACATCATATATTATCCGCACTTCAACATTACACTCCGCTTACATCATATATTATCCGCCCTTCAACATTACACTCCGCTTACATCATATATCCGCCCCTTCAACATTACACTCCGCTTACACCATATATCCGCCCCTTCAACATTACACTCCGCTTACATCATATATCCGCCCCTTCAACATTACACTCCGCGTACACCATATATCCGCCCCTTCAACATTACACTCCGCTTACACCATATATCCGCCCCTTCAACATTACACTCCGCTTACACCATATATCCGCCCTCCAGCGTTCCACTCCGCTTACACCATATATGCTCTGCCCCTCCAATAATGCACAACGTTTACACCACATATGATCGTCTCCTCCAACATCACACTCCGTTTACACCATATATGATCCGCCCCATCCAACTTCGCCTTCCGAGAATACCATTCACAGCGCCTGCTTCCATAGCCTTAATCGATAATCTCAAGACTTTTCAGTTATTTGTAAACAAGGTATCACGAGTAGGATTCGAACACACGGCCTCTAGAGCACAATATAAAATGCTTAACCACTACTGCGGGAAAATTCAGAAGTGTTGTAAAATAAGTATATAGAATAATTAACTGTCTCTTCTCTATTTATCTGTCTACATTCTTGGTGATTCCTTTAAGTCTATCTGATAGCAAGGTATACACCTAAGTCAGATTCCAGGTAGTCAGTCTCGAAACACAGTACAGAACAAGAGTAAGAATCTCACTAATGATTTCTTGGTTGCTCAACAAATGTCAAATGTCAAGTTCTAGCTACAGACGGAAACAACAACCCAAATTTACTTGACATTGTCACAGCAAACAACTGCAGCAATTTGGTTCCAGATACGCTTGTCCATTATTCTGTGATAACTGTTTGCTGGTAATGGCATACAGACAGAATACTAGATACTTTTTGAGAAATAGATTCGCCCTGAAGACACTCGGAATGTCTATCGGTTTCCATATCAAGGGTGGCAGACCAAGAGTCGAGTGAATGGTGTATATCACTGATAGTTACTGGCGATTGGGTGTTTCGGTAGAGAAGATTTCTAAAGTTCACTAGAACCCAGCAAGTACACAAGTTTTTCTAATTAGCACATACGTGACTAAGTTAGGGCCCGGCCATTTGGGATGTAAGACCTGTTGGCTAAGTGAAAAACATCCTTCCAAAATGAGTCGTATTTTCCCGTGAATTTGATTGATTACTTTGAGTATACTTTGTGTCACCATCCAATAAAAATCATGGGAAGAGTCAAACGAATAATTTTAGAAGGCTGTTTTCTAATTAATCAACAGGTCTTATATGGTCAATGATTTCGGAGAGAGTGATTAACTCAATAAAGAGAACGTGTATAATTTGAGATCAATGTGGACAAGTGCCCAAAACTTTTGCCTTGTGTTCTAAACACTGAGAGTTCGAAATCAGGCAGTGACGTCTGGCTTACAATATCCTTTATTCGGAGGCCTTTGGTGGTTAGTATTTGAGTTACGGAGTTGTACATTACTTTCTATGAGCTGCAAAAATAATACTAGGCAAGGACGGCCACCCTAGTTTAGAACGCCAAAATCAATCCTAAGGGATGATACAATGAAAATAAAGTGTTTGTACTATGGTAGGAGACGCCAGCAACCAGAATCGTGGACTTGCATAAAAATACCCAGTTTCTGAGTTATGGAACGATTAATCACGTGGTTGTGTTAACAGGAAGCACAGTATAAGTGAGGAAACCAGAGTTGAAAGAAGCTAGGCACATTAAATTACTATAAGGTCCTAGTGGCTGCATTACCAGAACCGCGATCTCCACTATTTTGATGGTGATTGTAAAGCTCTGATATGTTTGTTTGTTTTTCGTTCGCTCCATTGTAACCATCACGGATATCCGTGCGATTTCCGCCGGGAGCGTGATTACGTTGTGCCACCGTTATGCGCCTTGTAGGCCTAGCACATCCGATTTCGGCATGCCTTGACAATTCGGGTGGGCTACCCTTAGCCTGTGACAGCCTCTATATCTGTCTCCAGGCACGCGTAGTGGAGACTCTTCGCCCAGACGATTTTCTTGCTCTTAGTCTGACTCAAACGAGGTGTTCCACTGTCTATGAACTTGCCTTGTGTAATTAGACGTGCTGTGCCTGTGCCCATTGGGTACTGAACCGTTTCTCATCCGTGAGCCTGGTTCCTTAAGGGGAAGAACTCAACAGAGGAGTTGGACCCTGGCTCCTTTCGCCCTCTTAGCCGAGGTGTCATTCACCGACATCGTGTACCCCTTGTCCAAGTTCGAGTCTCACACCACGCGTTTGAGAGCAAGGCGTTCTCGAGCTGAGCGTCCTTGTCCCAATAGCGCCTGAGCCCATCAGGTACTGAACCCTTTCTCTCTTCAAGTGTATTTCCGGTGTAGGAAAACTTGACAGTAGAGTTGGGCCAGGGCTAAATCGTTGTCCCTTTTGTGCCTGAGCGAATCGAGTACGGAACCCTTTCTCTCTGCAAGCGTACTTCCGGTATAGGAAACATTGACAGTAGAGTTGGGCCAGGACTACCATCGTTGTCCCTTTCTTGCCTAAGCCCATCGGGTATAGAACCCTTTCTCTTCGCGAGCATATTTCCGGTTTAGGAAGGCTCGACATTAGAGTTGGGTTAGGTCTTCTTGCTTTACCAAACGCCAGTGGATGGGTCTGGGTCTCTGACTGTAAGGAACTGAGGTAACTAGAAGCCCGTCTCGAGCTGACGGAGCTTGTAGCTCCCCCTTTCCTAGGGACTTTTCACTTTCTATTTGCAGTTCGCGCTGCCCTCTAGCGCTGTTCTGCCCTTTCATTGTTTCATTGTACTCGGTATGAAATCTATGTCTCTCGCCACGTATCTACCTTTACGTACATTTTACATTGGCCGCCCCTCCAATGTTCGGACTGGACTGACTAGCTTCACTGTATGTCGACAGTGTCGCTATATGTGGTGATGCTGGTGGTGTCGGAGATATGTCTGTCCGTGTGCAGGCAAATCTCTTTCCATCTGCTACCTCCACATTTTCGGACACGATCCCCAAATGATTTGGCCAGAATCAGCACGAGCTGCTGTATTTCTGTTTCCAGGGTGCACCGCGTGGAGGTACATTTGGGATCTTGGTTATCTGCTAACCCTGGGTCCGCCTAGAGCAATGCGTTCCCTTTGCACCCCAAGCTCTGATATAACCAAATTGCATTAGCGATCGCGGTTGAACGGAGCATACCTCATTATAAGAGGTAGATCTTACTTAAGCAATAATGAAGCTATTAAACCTTCGAGGCTAACACTTACGATACATTAATAAATCGGAGGTCGATGTGACTGCATTACTAGAACTGCGACCTCTACTATATTATGACGGCTGCAAAGCTCTGATATAACCAAATTTGACTACCTTTCGCGGTTGAAAAGTGCGTGTACTATAAGATATACATTTAAGACAATGAAGCAAATTCTTTATATCATTTAGACTTTTTTTTTTTAAACACGATTGAAAAAGTATATCAGACTGATCACTAATACATGTCGAAAGAAATAAATACATATAAATACATGTCGATATGCTGGGTCGAAAGGAATAAATATCGCAACTGAGCTGTAAATTAGCAGCACGAAGTACTGACACTCTCGTGCTGAAATCACACACACGCACGCACGAACGCGCGCGCGCGCACACACACAATTATGTGCTGCTTAATTGAGAGTGAACGAATAAGAAGAGCATGAGCAAGAGTAAATGCAGCGAACCGCCGAAGACAGATGTGTCTGTCCACTTTTTGAAAGAAAATGAAGCGATATTGTTTGTCATAATTAGGCAATCGTTGATTTCTTGACAGTTTCTAATAGAAAATGGTAGAGGTTTTCTGAAATAATTATTGTAAAATATGGATATCTTATGTAGACAGTGAATGAAAAGGACTGTATTGTTGAGTAACTTGGTCGTGTACAGGCTGCTATTCCTAGTTGTGTTGTTGAGTAACTTGGTCGTGTACAGGCTGCTATTCCTAGTTGTGTTGTTGAGTAACTTGGTCGTGTACAGGCTGCTATTCCTAGTTGTGTTTTTGGTTGTTGTCTGGTCAAACAATTAACGTTGATTCTATGAAAACATGTGTGCTGAAAGGTAGATAATTCATGAACATATGCGTTCTTCCTGCTGGAGTTTTCTTACCCTTTCAATGGAACTGATAGCAATGATAATTACTCATCCTGAGTTTCCTGTTTCGACTCTGTGTGTGTGTGTGTGTGTGTGTGTGTGTGTGTGTCTGCTAGATTTCCACGGTGATATCATCTTCACAAATATAACCTTTGACTGCTTTAAGGGAAGTTTGATATTTTCTGTCGCTGAACCACAACCTTCATTATTGTTATAGTAAATTATCTCTGATATAACCACGTGTGAATAACGTCCGTGGTTGAACCGAACACAACCACACAATATAAGCTGTGCTTTTTATTTTAGTAATACTGTTGATGTCGGATGTGTCGGGCCGTTTGCGCAAGTAAAACGGTATCACAGCGCGTTTCTATTTTATGGACTAGACACTTCTCGAAATGTAGTAGGTGAATTCTGTTACAAGAGGATGTCATGATACTCTTTGTAATATACGAGATGTCATAATACCATATTTGATAGACGAGATATCAAGAATACCATATTTGATAGACGAGGCAACATAATACCTTTTTTTTATATAAACACAATGTCAGAATACCATATTTGATGGACAAGCTGTCATGAATAACACATTTGACAGATGAGATTTCAGAATACCACATTTGACAGATGAGGTTTCAGAATACCATATTTGACAGATGAGATTTCAGAATACCACATTTGCTAGACACACTCTAAGAATACCTAATTTGGTAGACGAAAAGTCAGAATACCATACCAAATGTAATTATTTTATTTAGAAAAACTAGCAATATAAAACAGGAGGATTTTCTGGGCTTCGCTACGGGAGACTATCCAATCGAACTTCTGAAGCCATCAATCTGAACCACAAGTCATTTTCAATAATACCGTTACATACAAATCACGTATGCTATAGGTAACAGTGATTACTGAAACCTGTGGCTTTGCATAATGGTATGTCTGTCATGTCTGTAAATCAGCCCCGGCTTGTTTCATTGACAGAATAATATATTCATTATTATCAGAATTTTGGGCTAAATCGGGACTAAGGAAGTCTGTCTATATGATTCAAGGAACAAGAATTGTCACAGAAAGCGAAGAAATAAACTGGTTTTCCAGGGACATGATTGTATACGTTAGACTTATATCGGTGAGTAACAGCCTTCTACACCAGGGAGATGGGTGTATTTGTTAGAATATATCGGTGAGTAACAGCCTTCTACACCAGGGAGATGGGTGTATTTGTTAGAATATATCGGTGAGTAACAGCCTTCTACACCAGGGAGATGGGTGTATTTGTTAGAATATATCGGTGAGTAACAGCCTTCTACACCAGGGAGATGGGTGTATTTGTTAGAATATATCGGTGAGTAACAGCCTTCTACACCAGGGAGATGGGTGTATTTGTTAGAATATATCGGTGAGAAACAGCCTTCTACACCAGGGAGATGGGTCTATTTGTTAGAATATATCGGTGAGAAACAGCCTTCTACACCAGGGAGATGGGTGTATTTGTTAGAATATATCGGTGAGAAACAGCCTTCTACACCAGGGAGATGGGTCTATTTGTTAGAATATATCGGTGAGAAACAGCCTTCTACACCAGGGAGATGGGTCTATTTGTTAGAATATATCGGTGAGAAACAGCCTTCTACACCAGGGAGATGGGTGTATTTGTTAGAATATATCGGTGAGAAACAGCCTTCTACACCAGGGAGATGGGTCTATTTGTTAGAATATATCGGTGCGAAACAGCTTTCTACACCAGGGAGATGACTGAGTTTGAGACTATGAAAGTGGGTATCTGTAGGAGATGACACTATGAAAGTAGGTATCTGTAGGAGATGACACTATGAAAGTAGGTATCTGTAGGAGATGACACTATGAAAGTAGGTATCTGTAGGAGATGACACTATGAAAGTAGATATCTGTAGGAGATGACACTATGAAAGTAGGTATCTGTAGGAGATGACACTATGAAAGTAGATATCTGTAGGAGATGACACTATGAAAGTGGATATCTGTAGGAGATGACACTATGAAAGTGGATATCTGTAGGAGATGACACTATGAAAGTAGGTATCTGTAGGAGATGACACTATGAAAGTAGGTATCTGTAGGAGATGACACTATGAAAGTAGATATCTGTAGGAGATGACACTATGAAAGTAGATATCTGTAGGAGATGACACTATGAAAGTAGATATCTGTAGGAGATGACACTATGAAATTAGGTATCTGTAGGAGATGACACTATGAAAGTAGGTATCTGTAGGAGATGACACTATGAAAGTAGATATCTGTAGGAGATGACACTATGAAAGTAGGTATCTGTAGGAGATGACACTATGAAAGTAGGTATCTGTAGGAGATGACACTATGAAAGTAGATATCTGTAGGAGATGACACTATGAAAGTAGGTATCTGTAGGAGATGACACTATGAAAGTAGGTATCTGTAGGAGATGACACTATGAAAGTAGGTATCTGTAGGAGATGACACTATGAAAGTAGGTATCTGTATGGGTAAAAGGGAGGCAACATATATTAGTCACATGTTGGCAGAAACTGACAACTAGAAAGTACTTCTTCAGGGATAGTCTTACGTGCTGAATCACTGATCTGGGTTTATACGACTGTCTTTGCCTACTTTGCGTATAATTTGTGATGAAATGCACGTAAAAGAGTCAAATACGGCACTAGTCTGAATTCATCTGTGACCAATCGACGATATAAGACATGTGGACTCATTGGTATACAAAAACTCTTCTAATGTTTTGCTCTTCTTTGTTCGTTCTAAATCTTGCACAGATTAGCAGGTCCAGGGCCAGAGACCGGAATGTATCAAGGTTTACAGTTTTGCTGCAATATATGCGCCTTTCTGCCTGGCACATCCGACTTCAGTATAGCTTTGGGCCATGTTGATTCTGTGTGAGATAGGACAGCAGACCACCACATAATCTCTTTAGTCACTTCTTACCACATGTATGGAATGTAAACCTTCTAAAGTCACTCATTTGATCATTCTCGTGATATTCATTGGACACTTTGGGGCCGACAGTCAATGACAATCACGGGAAAGTCAATTAGATCACTTTAGTCGGCTACTTTCAAATGAGTTCACCGTTTTTATTTTGTGTCGAAATATTCTGATCGATACTACGTCCAGTTTTACTTATGTCAACCGATTTCTCTGTGTCACAGATCATCGCTCGTATGTCGCCCCATCTATCTATGTCACATATCATCGCTCGTATGTCGCCCCATCTATCTATGTCACATATCATCGCTCGTATGTCGCCCCATCTATCTATGTCACATATCATCGCTCGTATGTCGCCTCATCTATCTATGTCACATATCATCGCTCGTATGTCGCCCCATCTATCTATGTCACATATCATCGCTCGTATGTCGCCTCATCTATCTATGTCACATATCATCGCTCGTATGTCGCCTCATCTATCTATGTCACATATCATCGCTCGTATGTCGCCCCATCTATCTATGTCACATATCATCGCTCGTATGTCGCCCCATCTATCTATGTCACATATCATCGCTCGTATGTCGCCTCATCTATCTATGTCACATATCATCGCTCGTATGTCGCCTCATCTATCTATGTCATATATCATCGCTCGTATGTTGCCTCATCTATCTATGTCACATATCATCGCTCGTATGTCGCCTCATCTATCTATGTCACATATCATCGCTCGTATGTCGCCTCATCTATCTATGTCACATATCATCGCTCGTATGTCGCCTCATCTATCTATGTCACATATCATCGCTCGTATGTCGCCTCATCTATCTATGTCACATATCATCGCTCGTATGTCGCCTCATCTATCTATGTCACATATCATCGCTCGTATGTCGCCTCATCTATCTATGTCACATATCATCGCTCGTATGTCGCCTCATCTATCTATGTCACATATCATCGCTCGTATGTCGCCTCATCTATCTATGTCACATATCATCGCTCGTATGTCGCCCCATATAGCTATGTCACATATCATCGCCCCATCTATCTATGTCACATATCATCACTCTTATGTCGCCTCATCTATCTATGTCACATATCATCGCCCCATATATCTATGTCACATATCATCGCTCGTATGTCGCCTCATCTATCTATGTCACATATCATCGCTCGTATGTCGCCTCATCTATCTATGTCACATATCATCGCTCGTATGTCGCCTCATCTATCTATGTCACATATCATCGCTCGTATGTCGCCCCATATAGCTATGTCACATATCATCGCCCCATCTATCTATGTCACATATCATCACTCTTATGTCGCCTCATCTATCTATGTCACATATCATCGCCCCATATATCTATGTCACATATCATCGCTCGTATGTCGCCTCATATATCTATGTCACATATCATCGCTCGTATGTCGCCTCATCTATCTATGTCACATATCATCGCTCGTATGTCGCCCCATATAGCTATGTCACATATCATCGCCCCATATATCTATGTCACATATCATCACTCTTATGTCGCCTCATCTATCTATGTCACATATCATCGCCCCATATATCTATGTCACATATCATCGCTCGTATGTCGCCTCATCTATCTATGTCACATATCATCGCTCGTATGTCGCCTCATCTATCTATGTCACATATCATCGCTCGTATGTCGCCCCATATAGCTATGTCACATATCATCGCCCCATCTATCTATGTCACATATCATCACTCTTATGTCGCCCCATCTATCTACGTGACGTGTCCCCTTACAGAACGTTGTCTTCACTGCCATTCTGTAAGTCTCTCGGTTCTGTGGAAGTTCCTCATCTTCTTCTCGTGTCATATTCAGGTCTTCAATATCATGTATCCATCGTACTCGTGAGGTTTCCTGGCATTGTGTACGTCTCAGTAGTTTGCCATTGTTATCTGAGCCAGTTCTGGTTGATTTATCAGTTACTGTCCTTGACGCGCCCTCAGCCCAATATGTCGTCCACGTAAAGTATATTGAGTTCAATGAACTATAGTTCAATATAGTGATATTCTGGGCAATATAAAAAATTCAGTAAGTTGCCATTTGTTATAATAATCGTATATACATGTTAAATAATATATTTTGGAGAAAGTTGAAGCTTTTTTTCAGTTGGTATTTGGGCACTAGTAGGGGGGGGCACTGACTGGGGGCACTAGCATGGGGCATTAGCAGGGGCACTGAGGCCAATGTGACTTGAATAAGGGTCCCAATACGACCAAAAAAAACCTACTCTAAATGAAGAAATAGTTGCATACCCGACTCAGATCGATGCTACTGTTTATGTTACCTTGCCGTGCTACTTTGTGTAATTACATTCCTCTAACTTCTGTGTTTTCATGTCCACAAGTTGGGGATTTAAAGGTAGTTTACCTTGTTTTATAAGACCGACAGGTGTCTCTCAAACACTCACCTGCGACACTTTGATGATTTTTAATCTACGAATGAGTCCACACAATTAAAATAAAGCATCCTTGTGTCTGTTGACTATTGTTTTCTAACTCAGAGTGGGTAATATCTTCTTCTTCTGTTTCGCATTTTTTTTACTGTGTCTTACGCAGAAAATCTGTTTTTGATAATTGAAATTTCTTTAAGACTCCAATGCAGTATGTCGAGCTTGGAAAAGGACCAAGCATGCAGATTTCGTCCCTTTAGGAAATCACAATATAACTTTTATTATTAAGAATTTTTCTAAAGGGTGGATAACCATCCAATTAAGACTTTTTCAGACACAAATTCTTCACATTTCGAATAAAAAACGTTGGAATTATACACGAAAATGGGCGAATGTCTTTTTTTGGATTAGATAAGCCACCCCTGATGAAAACGTATCTACGTCCTTGACGAGGACACTATAGTGGAGGCGACTGTTATTGAAATAATCGGAAGGGATTTGCAATTATTCGGGAGATACTAGAGGGGGGGGGGGCCATTAAGAGGGAGGTGAAGGAAGATTACAATCTTTAAGGCTACAGGAAGTAATACAATCATGTAACGGATGTGAACATCACAGGAAGTAATACAATCATGTAACGGATGTGAACATCACAGGAAGTAATACAATCATGTAACGGATGTGAACGTCACAGGAAGTAATGCAATCATGTAACGGATGTGAACATCACAGGAAGTAATACAATCATGTAACGGATGTGAACATCACAGGAAGTAATACAATCATGTAACGGATGTGAACATCTATCAATGTGTACATACGCAATTGTTTACATTGGTAAAAATATGAAATGTCTGATCGTAGGAATTGATAATGCTGTTGTTGTTTGTTATTGTTATTTTGTTGTTTGTTTGTTATTGTTATTTTGTTGTTTGTTTGTTATTGTTATTTTGTTGTTTGTTTGTTATTGTTATTTTGTTGTTTGTTTGTTATTGTTATTTTGTTATTTGTTTGTTATTGTTATTTTGTTGTTTGTTTGTTATTGTTATTTGTTTGTTATTGTTATTTTGTTGTTTGTTTGTTATTGTTATTTTGTTGTTTGTTTGTTATTGTATTTTTGTTATTTGTTTGTTATTGTTATTTTGTTATTTGTTTGTTATTGTTATTTTGTTATTTGTTTGTTATTGTTATTTTGTTATTTGTTTGTTATTGTTATTTTGTTGTTTGTTTGTTATTGTTATTTTGTTGTTTGTTTGTTATTGTATTTTTGTTATTTGTTTGTTATTGTTATTTTGTTATTTGTTTGTTATTGTTATTTTGTTATTTGTTTGTTATTGTTATTTTGTTGTTTGTTTGTTATTGTTATTTTGTTGTTTGTTTGTTATTGTTATTTTGTTGTTTGTTTGTTATTGTTATTTTGTTATTTGTTTGTTATTGTTATTTTGTTGTTTGTTTGTTATTGTTATTTGTTTGTTATTGTTATTTTGTTGTTTGTTTGTTATTGTTATTTTGTTATTTGTTTGTTATTGTTATTTTGTTGTTTGTTTGTTATTGTATTTTTGTTATTTGTTTGTTATTGTTATTTTGTTATTTGTTTCTTATTGTTATTTTGTTATTTGTTTGTTATTGTTATTTTGTTGTTTGTTTGTTATTGTTATTTTGTTGTTTGTTTGTTATTGTTATTTTGTTGTTTGTTTGTTATTGTTATTTTGTTATTTGTTTGTTATTGTTATTTTGTTGTTTGTTTGTTATTGTTATTTGTTTGTTATTGTTATTTTGTTGTTTGTTTGTTATTGTTATTTTGTTATTTGTTTGTTATTGTTATTTTGTTGTTTGTTTGTTATTGTTATTTTGTTATTTGTTTGTTATTGTTATTTTGTTGTTTGTTTGTTATTGTTATTTTGTTATTTGTTTGTTATTGTTATTTTGTTGTTTGTTTGTTATTGTTATTTTGTTGTTTGTTTGTTATTGTTATTTTCATGTTTTATGGTTGCACCACTAGAAATATGAAAGGAATTTGTGAAATATGCTAAAATCTGAAACATAGTTACCCCTCCCCCCTCCTTTCCACAAATATAATTGTATTTAAATCTCCACAAATCTAGCTGTCTAGCTTTACTTTGCTTAGACCCCCCCCCCCTTTTTCCATTGTTATGTCATATCTACGTTCCCTGTTATTAGTAGAATTATTTTTCTAATTAATGATGTGAGAATACAACTAAAAACATCACAATTGTGAATTTTTAAAATATATAGTCATTACATTAACGTTCAATTCGACGGATGTGTTGGGCCCTGGCGAAAATAACACGACGACACTACGCATCTCCATTCTCTGGACTACATCCTGCTGTAAATCTAGTAGGACCATTGTCCAGCTACAAGAGAGACCCAGAGGGAGTTTGAGAATGAAAGCTGAGGAGGAGAACTGAATTGAAATTCTATTCCTTATGTTTTCTGTAGTTTTTTGTGGTACACAATTTCAGGAAAATGTTCTTTGGTTTCTATTCTATCTATTGTATCTTCTGTACTTTTGCTGTTGTTTGTCACAAGATGGAACAGCCATTAGTGTACAGGATATGGCACGTTTGGTCGCTTGATATCCAGTAATATTGTGATGTTTCAGGACGTCCGTAACTCCTTCAATCCATCTTCTTCTTATTTTCCTCTGCTTCTTGCTGTTTCTATTATGTTGTATGTTCTTTCTGCTGGGCAATTAAGTTCATTTTTATTTAGTGATCGAACCAATTCAGTCTGTTTTTTCAATATATTTGATCAATATACAGACGGTGCTCAAACAGTGGTTGTAGTCTCGTCATTCCTCACATAATCTCTTCTTGTTCTGTTTGCTGTTTTTTTTCTTAGACAACTCATTTCACACGTTGTACGTTTCCTCTGTTGTCTTTAGTTAGTGTTCACGTCTGAAAATAATAACATGACGTTGATATAAAATATAATTTATGAATTACTTTTTGGTTTCCATTGGTAGGTATATATATATCTTTGTGTTTTTAATATTGTTGTAGCTCATTAATTTACCTAGTTGATTTTTGAATTCTTGTATTTATGTATCTGTCCATTTTTCCGTGGTCTGTACATTTTTTCAGCACCATTTAAATTCCTGCACTTTCTTTGCCTAAATTTTGGAAATGGGTAATTTGGACTATATAGCAACCCTGATATCTGTATAAATTCTTTGAACGCCATTCAAATTGAGAATTGAGGAAATAGAAAACGTGTCTTATTCAGTGCGTGTTGACGATTCTTGACATCAGAACAGGATCACACAAACCAGATTTGTAAAGTGATACCGCGGTTCTAGGATTGATATTTGAGTGCTAGGAAGATCTGGAGTGGATAATCATATTGACTGTGGATGACGGCTGGTATTTGTATGGCGACTGAATAGTTTGACATATCGGAGATTAAACTGATTGATAATCTGCGTACAAGTCAATATATTTGGTATCAAACACATTATTCCGTTAGCGAGTAGATTATGAGAAAAATATGCAATAAATGTGCGGAATATTTGTGTAAGTATTTCTACAATGACTAATCAAGTTACACAACTTTCTGCCGTCACTTTGCCAGACGTTAATTCGTGCTTTTCATTGGCTGGCGTAACAAATTACAGCAAAAAGTGACCAATAGAAAGTTAGGATTAGTCTTTCACAGTGACGCGTAGTGTCATAGAACAGTTGGTTGTATTTTGAGTAGGCTTAGGAAATATGTGTACTTACCGCTGGATGTGCACACTCCAAATACTGTACATATTAGGAAGAGAATGGAAGACAATAATCCCTTTGTGACAGCCATGTTGACTTGTACTCGTGAAGTGTGATAGTAACCACACACCGAGAAGTCACTGAGTAAATGTGAGTCAATTAGAATCTTAACGATTCTTTCTGACGATCCGTGAACATTGTAATGTTGCTGGTGGATATACTTATAGCTTTTCAACACCTTCTCACCCAAGCTGGAAAGTTTGCTGCTCGGAGTGAATGACTTCTGATGAAGGTAGAAAAGAATACATTAAAGGTAAAGAGAACACATATCTACATACAAATTATATTCATAAATGACTCCCATATATATTCCATGTACACAGACATACTGCTTATATATATAAGCGTGATATAAGCCCCGTACAAAACATAAGTGCCAAACATACAAGCCTCGTACATATATAAGTGCCACACATACAAACCTCGTACATATATGTGTCACACATACAATCCTTGTACATATATAAGTGTTACACATACAAAGCTCGTACATATATAAGTGCCACACATACAAACCTCATACATATATAAGTGCTACACATACAAACCTCGTACATATATAAGTGCCACACATACAAACCTTGTACATATATAAGTGCCACACATACAAACCTCGTGCATAATGGAATATCGTAATATGAAAAAGCTAGGAGGAATACTGGAATAAGATGGATAGAACCAGAGATAGCAAGAAACCAGGAGACAGTGAGTGAGTTACTGTTGGAGTCTTATACTATCTAGGGTTAATCAATAACACATTATTTTTTTAGCTTAAGGGATTTTCTAGGCAATATAAATATATTCTGTAGGTTTCCACTGTCTACTGAACGGTCAGGATGCATAGTTGCCTGCGGTGGGGTCAAACTTGATACCTTGGCCGCCTGTGACGTGCACCGTACTACTACACCACAGAGCAGCACAGATTAGTGGACATAAGGTAAGACTTACATTAGGTGTCAACAGTCGACTCATATCAGGTGGTCAGTACGTCGCGTGATTACTTTCATACAACAGTGAATTCATGTCATTTGGTCGGCTATGTAGCCACATTACCATCAAACAGCAGGTCAACTCACGTTAGTTGGTCGGCCATGCAGTGTCATTACTTCTAAATAAAATCCAGCTCAAATCACTTGGCCGCCATGAAGCGCGTTCTATAAATATGAGTGCCACCTGTATACAGTGAGCAGAATGTGTAGAGATTATTCTAAGTAAGCAATGTATCCATTAAAAACAGAGTATTCCGGCAGATATGAGATACATTTACAGCAAATTACAGAAATATATTGAAACATGGTGCTATGAAACACAACGTAAATATAGAAGAGAGACTTGACAGATAAACAAAACAAAATGTAATCAATCCACAGAAAGCTTGAGACTATTGATCTATCTACTGACATGTACAATAGATATTCTGTCAGTGTAACCTACATATAACACAAGTAAAACTCTAGTACCTACACATGGGAGCCTCTCGGCCCATTAACTGCTGGTACATTGGACTCGTGGAGTCATACGATGATACAGTCGACCAAGATTGATTCCGTCTGTAGGCGATAATGACTAGTCTGTTGATAAGCTGGTGAACACACGACTTCTGGTCAATATTTCTGTAAATCAGAGACACACAAAACATGAGTTTGACATATTGTTAATGGTAATCTCATAGCATATAATGTTTAACTATTGTCAAGTATTGATGGTGACATCAGAATACGAGGTTTGTCAGCTTCTTCTTCTCCATCTAAGTTCACTTTCAAATATCTTCATTAAAAACTGAAAAAACAACAAAAAACAGTGAACTCTTGGCCAGCGGTTCTCAACACTGATGTATAACCTACCTGAGCGCCAAGGAGACTTGTAAGGGGGCCAAATAATTACAGACAAAGCTTGAAACTAGGTAATAACGTTTTGCTATTAATATGAAACAAAGATAGGCACACACACACACACACAAATCGACGTTTCGACCGAAAGTCCGTTATCAAGGTATACGAACACATATAAATCAAAAGCGACAAGTAGGGACGGAACAACTTGCGTTCACATGTCTAGTAAATTGGCCGAAATGATAGAATTGGGGTCAAAGATGACACAAACTGGAAATGTACTGAAATAGGAAGTATACAAAAACAGAACCGAATACTTGTGGAAACAAGACAGAGAAATTACGGAACAACCCGATATTATGCGTATGTCAAGCACTTATTCATACCCAAAGGCTTCAGAGTGCCAGATGCATATATATATATATATATATATATATATATATATATATATTTATAGAGCGGTTCTCAAGCGCCAGATGGATTCGGTCGTCGGAGAAGCATGCTTTGATGGCCGTCACCTGAATATCCTGGCATGTGCCGTTGAAATGAACGTCCACAGGATAGCCCGAATGGTGTTTGATGCTGTGTAGGTGCTTGGAGAAACGGTCAGCAAGCCTCCTACCAGTCCCACCTTTGAACGTCATGGTGCAACGCTTGCAGATGATGGCATAGATGGCATTCCGAGACACACAGGAGAACCTCTCCTCAATGGAGAAGGTGGCATTAGACAAATTTTGCAACTCGGAACTACAGACCACTGCAGGAAATTAGTATATGAAATCAGTATATATATATATATATATTGGAGTCAGAAACACTGATGTATATAAATAAACAAGAAATATCACAGCATTTTCTCTGTACAATCTACTCAGAATCAGCATGCTGGGACACACTAGGAGGATGGAAGATGGTTGGGACACACTAGGAGGATGGAAGATGGTTGGGACACACTAGGAGGATGGAAGATGGTTGGGACACACTAGGAGGATGGAAGATGGTTGGGACACACTAGTAGGATGGAAGATGGCTGGGATACAATAGGAGGATGGAAGATGGCTGGGATACAATAGGAGGATGGAAGATGGCTGGGATGCTCTAGGAGGATGGAAGATGGCTGGGATGCTCTAGGAGGATGGAAGATGGCTGGGATGCTCTAGGAGGATGGAAGATAGTTGGGACACACTAGGAGGATGGAAGATGGTTGGGACACACTAGGAGGATGGAAGATGGCTGGGATACAATAGGAGGATGGAAGATGGCTGGGATGCTCTAGGAGGATGGAAGATGGCTGGGATGCTCTAGGAAAATGGACGATGGCTGGGATGCTCTAGGAGGATGGAAGATGGCTGGGATGCTCTAGGAGGATGGAAGATGGCTGGGACACACTAGGAGGATGGAAGATGGCAGGGACACACTAGGAGGATGGAAGATGGCTGGGATGCTCTAGGAGGATCGACGATGACAGAATACAAAAAGTCCAGTAAGATCTCAACGATGACATATACTTCGGTATAAAAGCTAATTGATACTGAATCATGGAGACAGGTTGTACTGTATCACGGGGGACAGGTTGTACTGTATCACGGGGGACAGGTTGTAATGTATCACGGGGACAGGTTGTACTGTATCACGGGGGACAGGTTGTACTGTATCACGGGGGACAGGTTGTAATGTATCACGGGGGACAGGTTGTAATGTATCACGGGGACAGGTTGTACTGTATCACGGGGGACAGGTTGTACTGTATCACGGGGGACAGGTTGTAATGTATCACGGGGGACAGGTTGTACTGTATCACGGGGACAGGTTGTAATGTATCACGGGGGACAGGTTGTACTGTATCACGGGGACAGGTTGTACTGTATCACGGGGGACAGGTTGTACTGTATCACGGGGGACAGGTTGTACTGTATCACGGGGGACAGGTTGTACTGTATCACGGGGACAGGTTGTACTGTATCACGGGGGACAGGTTGTAATGTATCACGGGGACAGGTTGTAATGTATCACGGGGACAGGTTGTACTGTATCACGGGGGACAGGTTGTAATGTATCACGGGGGACAGGTTGTAATGTATCACGGGGACAGGTTGTACTGTACCACGGGGACAGGTTGTAATGTATCACGGGGGACAGGTTGTAATGTATCACGGGGGACAGGTTGTAATGTATCACGGGGACAGGTTGTAATGTATCACGGGGACAGGTTGTACTGTATCACGGGGACAGGTTGTAATGTATCACGGAGACAGGTTGTACTGTATCACGGAGACAGGTTGTACTGTATCACGGAGACAGGTTGTACTGTATCACGGAGACAGGTTGTACTGTATCACGGGGACAGGTTGTACTGTATCACGGTGACAGGTTGTACTGTATCACGGAGACAGGTTGTACTGTATCACGGAGACAGCTTGTACTGTATCACGGAGACAGGTTGTACTGTATCACGGAGACAGGTTGTACTGTATCACGGAGACATGTTGTACTGTATCACGGAGACAGGTTGTACTGTATCACGGAGACAGGTTGTACTGTATCACGGAGACAGGTTGTACTGTATCACGGAGACAGGTTGTACTGTATCACGGAGACAGGTTGCATGGAGGAAACAGATCAGGAATGGTATAAAGAGAAAGGAGAAAGTGAAAGCAGTTCAAGGTCATCTTGTCTAAGAAGTGGCACAGCGGGACAAGATGTTACACTTGGGTCTGTGATTCCTGGTACATACTGTTGAACACTCTTTGTGGATCAAATTGTTCTTGTAAGTCACAACCATTAGCTCCATGGATCGTAGTTTATATTTCGTATACCACAACACTAACACTATCGTATGGAAAGACGGAAAGTTGCCTACATATATGATAAAATCCAATGACGATTAATGCAGTTCTCTGCGTATTTATTATAGCTTTTCGAGTCCCAAAACAAACACATAAAAACACACCAACAAACGACATGAACAATAAAATGGGCATTGGCATAATGTGTTATGTTAACATTTGAGACTGATTTTCCCGCTCAAATTTCCCATTAGCAAGAGATAAAAATCATAACAATCAGATCAATGGGCGAGCGCGCACTCACACACACACACACACACGCACACCACGTCCTTCTTCAGCGTAGTCCAGCGCACAAATATCAAACAGCGTTGCTAGTCATATCTGATGTGATTTACCCATGCGTTAGATTGTCTCAGTATCATGTAAGTCTTCCAAATGACGCCCCTTAAATATGTATTGATTGGTGCCGCCTGATGGAACCGCCTCTCTGCATCATAGCACGTCACTGCCCCGGATTGACCACTGGTCAGTATTCGTATAGTTTGTGCGGCCAAGCAACGAAAATCATGACAAAGTCGGATAAGCTAAAATAAGTGACTGTTTAGAATCAGCGCGTATGACTATTCCCGAGAAGAACATGAACACACACACAAACATAATGGCACAAGTGGTCCTAGAATTTCTTCAGCATACCATGGAATATTATGTTTGGGTCCAATTACTCTTTCTAGCTAGATCGACAGTCCACACTATAAAACCTGTCGCCTAATATGAGACAAAAGCCTTTTCAATTGACTCATTTGACTTTTTCCAGCAATTTTTATTGGTAATTATGATTATACTTTATGTCGAACACCAATGAAAATCACGAGAACAGTAAATAGAATGAGTCACTTTAAACAGCTGTTTTCCAATGAGCCAGCATTTCTTATTATTGACGATTATTTGTCACAGTTTATCCCCTTAAATAAATACATTTCTTTACTTGATTCATACATGGCCGTCTACAGTAAAAATACCTAATAACAAATTGCAAATCCAGCCTTCTTAATGATTCATTTGACTATTTTCTTGATTTTCATTAGCTGTCACCTAACTTAATCATAATGACAAATGAAAATCGGGGGAAATAGCTAACTAATTCATTAAGAAGGCTGGATTTCCAATTAGCCAGAAGTTCCTATATGGTAGATGGACATGATTGATGCGTATGTGTCTTCTCGTTACCCCCCGCCTCCACGTCTCCCTCTCAATACCAGTACGTCTATTACTCACGTTCGCGTCTTGTAAATCAACTGTGAAGTGAGGGCCATTATTTTGATGGAAGGTAGATTTACTTATTTACAGATTATGTTTACACTTTCCAATAACGCTATTAACCTTCGCTAATGGAAATAATTGAAGTTGTTTAAAATGTTGTCAGAAAATAAGACCAAGTAAACAAATCTGAACTAGCGAGCAGAGAAATGGAAGACATGAATTATGGAAGGTTGCTTGCCAGTAACTGATGTGGCAATGCAGGTATATCTGGCAAAATATGGAACACGCTGTGACAGAAGTGAAGAATACGGGTATTTTTACATCGACACAGTGGTTGAGAAGTGAAGAATACCGGTATTTTATCCTGTACATAGTGGATGAGAAGTGAAGAATCCGGTATTTTATCCTGTACATAGTGGATGAGAAGTGAAGAATACGGGTATTTTATCCTGTACATAGTGGATGAGAAGTGAAGAATACGGGTATTTTATCCTGTACATAGTGGATGAGAAGTGAAGAATACGGGTATTTTATCCTGTACATAGTGGATGAGAAGTGAAGAATACGGGTATTTTATCCTGTACATAGTGGATGAGAAGTGAAGAATACGGGTATTTTATCCTGTACATAGTGGATGAGAAGTGAAGAATACGGGTATTTTATCCTGTACATAGTGGATGAGAAGTGAAGAATACGGGTATTTTATCCTGTACATAGTGGATGAGAAGTGAAGAATACGGGTATTTTATCCTGTACATAGTGGATGAGAAGTGTATAGAGATATATGAAAATTGGAATATAGGATACTTGGGATTTGATAATGTAGTATTTCTCCTTCTTTGTGTTCCTCTACGTGCTCTCTGCCTCCAGCTCTCCTCTAGGTTAGTCTAGACGTGACCAATGGCTAACATATTTTGCTTATATATATATATCTATGCGTACCGGATCTCTTGGGTAAATAAAGGTGGAGACCTGATGCTGACCACATCATCCTTAGGTATTTCATTGGTCTATGAAATGTGCGGGACAATAATCCGATTTCTGAATACCTCTTTACTGTCGATACTAACAGCACTATTGATGTGGAAGTATCTAACCCCCGAGAACAAAAGAGAATTACCTTCAGCTATCAGAACTGTTAAGTAACAGTGGGCAACCGATCAGCATATTCTTCCATGACTGGCCCCATTACAGTACTACTAGCAGAATCTAAACAAACATACATACTTGATAATTATTATTATTTCCGTGATTTCGGTTAGTCACTATGTATATACTTGGTGTTGTCTGCCAACGCCGACCAACTAAATGTCATATATCAATGTCGTCCTTATGTCGTCCCAATGAAAATTAAGGGAATAGTCAAATGACTAATTTTAGAAGGCTTGATTTCCTATTAGCCAGTATGTGGTATATTGCTGTGGGTCACGTTCGGCTAATGGTAGAGCTTGTTTGAAGTCAATCTTCCTTTCTACAATGAAGTTACCTCCTACTTGATACATTTAATTTGTCAAGTCGTGTCCATGAAAAATTCGACACTGTATGAAACGACACAAACATGTTTCTGATAAAGATTTAATCAACCTAGCTAACGTCTAGATACAAAGGCTTAGATACAAACGTATGAAACATTGACAAACACGTGAAACATTGATAAACACGTGAAACATTGACAAACACGTGAAACATTGACAAACACGTGAAACATTGACAAACACGTGAAACATTGACAAACACGTGAAACATTGACAAAGACAAGAAACATTGACAAAGACAAGAACATTGACAAAGACAAGAAACATTGACAAAGACAAGAAACATTGACAAAGACAAGAAACATTGACAAAGACAAGAAACATTGACAAAGACAAGAAACATTGACAAAGACAAGAAACATTGACAAAGACAAGAAACATTGACAAAGACAAGAAACATTGACAAAGACAAGAAACATTGACAAAGACAAGAAACATTGACAAAGACAAGAAACATTGACAAAGACAAGAAACATTGACAAAGACAAGAAACATTGACAAAGACAAGAAACATTGACAAAGACAAGAAACATTGACAAAGACAAGAAACATTGACAAAGACAAGAAACATTGACAAAGACAAGAAACATTGACAAAGACAAGAAACATTGACAAAGACACACTTTTCAATGAGAACTAGCTCCGTTTCTCTTTCTTCCTCTGCGGTCATCTTCAACTTTCTGCAGATTAGCAGGATGTAGACCGTGGAACAGATTTCATTGTGTTATCTTTTACAGCATGTCCGCGAACTTCGCCCAGATATATGTCTCACCTCAGCATGGCTATTTGGTCACTGTATGGGATGGAGCAGTCAACTTCACCTCCACAACCTTCTTAGTAACTCTTACGACGTGCATGGCAGGTGAGAGCGTCGCTATCCTTTGCACCCCCTTCGTACCACTGCGCCGGTGAGATCCCCTTCGTACCACTGCGCCGGTGAGATCCCCTTCGTACCACTGCGCCGGTGAGATCCACTTCGTACCACTGCGCCGGTGAGATCCACTGCGCCGGTGAGATCCATTGCGCCGGTGAGATCCACTGCGCCGGTGAGATCCCCTTCGTACCACTGCGCCGGTGAGATCCACTTCGTACCACTGCGCCGGTGAGATCCACTGCGCCGGTGAGATCCACTGCGCCGGTGAGATCCCCTTCGTACCACTGCTTCGGTGAGATCCACTGCTTCGGTGAGATCCACTGCGCCGGTGAGATCCACTGCGTCGGTGAGATCCACTGCGCCGGTGAGATCCACTGCGTCGGTGAGATCCACTGCGCCGGTGAGATCCACTGCGCCGGTGAGATCCACTGCGTCGGTGAGATCCACTGCGCTGGTGAGATCCCCTTCGCACCACTGCGCCGGTGAGATCTACTGCGTCGGTGAGATCCACTGCGCCGGTGAGATCTACTGCGCCGGTGAGATCCACTGCGCCGGTGAGATCCACTGCGTCGGTGAGATCCACTGCGCCGGTGAGATCCACTGCGTCGGTGAGATCCACTGCGTCGGTGAGATCCACTGCGCCGGTGAGATCCCCTTCGTACCACTGCGACGTCGAGATCCACTGCGCTGGTGAGATCCAATTCGTACCACTGCGCCGGTGAGATCCACTTCGTACCGCTGCGCCGGTGAGATCCACTGCGCTGGTGAGATCCACTTCGTACCACTGCGCCGGTAAGATCCACTTCGTACCACTGCGCCGGTGAGATCCACTTCGTACCACTGCGACGTCGAGATCCACTGCGCTGGTGAGATCCACTTCGTACCACTGCGCTGGTGAGATCCACTTCGTACCGCTGCGCCGGTGAGATCCACTTCGTACCACTGCGCCGGTGAGATCCACTTCATACCGCTGCGCCGGTGAGATCCACTGCGCCGGTGAGATCCACTATGCTAGTGAGATCCACTTCGTACCACTGCGCCGGTGAGATCCCCAGCGCCGGTGAGATCCACTGCGCCGGTGAGATCCACTGCGCTGGTGAGATCCCCTTCGTACCACTGCGCCGGTGAGATCCACTGCGCCGGTGAGATCCACTGCGCCGGTGAGATCCACTGCGCTGGTGACATCCACTGCGCCGGTGAGATCCACTGCGCCGGTGAGATCCACTGCGCCGGTGAGATCCACTGCGCTGGTGAGATCCCCTTCGTACTACTGCGCCGGTGAGATCCACTGCGCCGGTGAGATCCACTGCGCCGGTGAGATCCACTGCGCCGGTGAGATCCACTGCGCCGGTGAGATCCACTGCGCTGGTGAGATCCCCTTCGTACTACTGCGCCGGTGAGATCCACTGCGCCGGTGAGATCCTCTGCGCCGGTGAGATCCACTGCGCCGGTGAGATCCACTGCGCTGGTGAGATCCCATTCGTACCACTGCGCCGGTGAGATCGACTGCGCCGGTGAGATCCACTGCGCCGGTGAGATCCAATTCGTCGGTGAGATCCACTGCGTCAGTTAGTTTAATATCATGGGATTCACATAATGAAGGAGTTATTTTTAAACATTCAGAAATGAAGATATCGCACGTGTATTGCCGGGACTAAAAACGGGGTAATTAATAGCAACCCATTTTTCTATACATGCATGTTGCAAGAGACGAATAAGGAGGTTGTGGTATGAAGTTGGCTGTCTCATTTCATATAGAGTCAGACGTCATGCAGAAGTTTGGTGTGTTAAGCCGAAGGGCATACGTATCGTAGCTAAGCGGTAAGCCATGACAACACAATCCCTTCACCTGACACTGCTAATCTGCAGAGGTTTGAGGAAACCATGACAACACAATCCATTCACCTGACACTGCTAACCTGCAGGGGTTTGAGGAAACCATGACAACACAATCCCTTCACCTGACACTGCTAACCTGCTGGGGGTTGAGGAAACTATGACAACACAATCCCTTCACCTGACACTGCTAATCTGCAGGGGTTTGAGTACAAGTGTAAAAGATGTTGAAGTGTATTGTATCGTTTTAAAACCTTATCAGCCGGACTTCATTCCGACCTATTTGGTAACGTTCTGTCTGTCGTAATTACTACCATTGCATTTTCAACCTTCAGACAAATAGCAGTTTCACAGTAAACACAAATCGTCGCATGTTCGTCGTCGTCTGCATTCCTCCTCAAACTCCTGCAAATTAGCAGGATATAGTCCGGAGAACGGAATGCGTTGTGTCATGGTTTACAGCATTGATGCGATATCTACGCCTTTCGGTCTGACAGATCCGACTTCAGCATGGCTTTGGGTCACTGACCCTGTATGGGATGGGACAGCCAACTCTATCCCATAACCTCCTTAGTCGCCTTTTACGACATGCGTGGAAGGTAAACAGTGTTGCTATTCTTTGCTCCCATTTCGGGCCCCGACAACACACGGGCTATCGTCGCATGTGAAATGAAGTGTCTGTGAAAAACTGCAATGGTTGCTACACTAATCAAAATAAGAAATGATGACATTAAGTAAAAAGTAGGTATAATATCAGTTATTGAACATATTGAAAGACAGCAAATAAAATAGATGGTCACCTTATGAGAATGAAAGGTTGAACAGGTGTAGAGGATTAGCATCATTGTACCTGGGTTACCCAATATGTACTCCCTTACTTTCAACGAAGCGGCAGGCTGCCTGCTGAGAGTACCACTCATGGAAGCACGTAACTCCGTCGCTTTAATCTATAATCCACAGACTCTCCCCCAAAAAATCCACTTTAAAAACGAGACGACGCGAGTGGGAATCGAATCCAGGACCCCTTGAGCACAAAACGAACGGCTTAACAATTACTTATGATACCAATCAAAATACCATCAAAAGCATATAGCAAACGCATTTTCAGACAAAAAGCCAAGAAAATGGTGGATAGAAAACATGAAATAATCTTGAAAAAACACGAACTTAACACAAATAAGGCGACACAACTGGCCTTGGAATGACAACTGCCGGTTCCCACCCCTACAATTTGCGGTATGTGTGGTTACTAACATTCGCCTGGGGAAAGACAATAGATCAACACGGAATGTTGTGTTTGATTCCTGGTTTCATTGTATGAGTAAATCAAGATCTTCCGATCAATAGAGACAATACTGTGTCAATTGTTGAACAAGTGTTTGTAGGTTTGCTCCATACAGCGTGGTTGAACAAGTGTTTGTAGGTTTGCTCCATACAGCGTGGTTGAACAAGTGTTTGTAGATCTGCTCCATACAGCGTGGTTGAACAAGTGTTTGTAGGTTTGCTCCATACAGCGTGGTTGAACAAGTGTTTGTAGGTTTGCTCCATACAGCGTGGTTGAACAAGTGTTTGTAGGTTTGCTCCATACAGCGTGGTTGAACAAGTGTTTGTAGATTTGCTCCATACAGCGTGGTTGAACAAGTGTTTGTAGATTTGCTCCATACAGCGTGGTTGAACAAGTGTTTGTAGGTTTGCTCCATACAGCGTGGTTGAACAAGTGTTTGTAGATTTGCTCCATACAGCGTGGTTGAACAAGTGTTTGTAGATTTGCTCCATACAGCGTGGTTGAACAAGTGTTTGTAGGTTTGCTCCATACAGCGTGGTTGAACAAGTGTTTGTAGATTTGCTCTATACAGCATGCTTGAACAAGCAAATTACAGTCTAAAAGCGGGGGTGGGGTGTGCGGATTTTGCAAATAATCAAAGGGGGGGGGGGGCGTTAGCTGTAAGTTTGTGGTCTACGAAGCTAAGCTTGTTTCATATGATTAGAATTACACAAGCTTGTCTTCCTTCCTGTACTTACCACGCTGTCAGTTTCTTCATTTTATTTGTGTACACTTTCTTTGGTTCAAGGTCCCTAAATTTTCATTGGCCACTACATGTCCTTTAACTCTTCAACCTTCATCTGAAATTTTCTATCGCTCCTCATTGAATTTCAGGGAAATAGAGATATTGTGTTTCAGGGAAATAGAGATATTGTGTTTCAGGGAAATAGAGATATTGTGTTTCAGGGAAATAGAGATATTGTGTTTCAGGGAAATAGAGATATTGTGTTTCAGGGAAATAGAGATATTATGTTTCTGGGAAATAGAGATATTATGTTTCAGGGAAATAGAGATATTGTGTTTCAGGGAAATGGAGATATTGTGTTTCAGGGAAATGGAGATATTGTGTTTCAGGGAAATAGAGATATTGTATTTCAGGGAAATGGAGATATTGTGTTTCAGGGAAATGGAGATATTGTGTTTCAGGGAAATAGAGATATTGTGTTTCAGGGAAATGGAGATATTATGTTTCAGGGAAATGGAGATATTGTGTTTCAGGGAAATGGAGATATTATGTTTCAGGGAAATGGAGATATTATGTTTCAGGGAAATGGAGATATTATGTTTCAGGGAAATGGAGATATTATGTTTCAGGGAAATGGAGATATTATGTTTCAGGGAAATGGAGATATTGATGACTGTGAGAAACTCTGGTGTATGCCGTCTTTAGATACTTTATGGATCCTGCCTTTAGGTAAACCATGTGGATGAAGTCACGCTTGAGTTGTGTATAAAATATGGATCTTAATTTTGCAGCACTCCGCTCAACTTTACTTCTATCTTATCATCCTGTATGCTGGTCTATTTTGTTGGTGTATAAAAACTGTTTTGTTGACGTCTACTTTTATAAAAGCCTATCAACAACTGTAATACTGTTTCTGGTCATGCCTCCAAATTGGTGACATAAGTTCTAGAAAGTCTCGAAATAGCCACTTTTGTGTATTTGTTTCATTCTCCAAAACTGCATTTTAACATTTCCCACAGCTGTAACCCCCGTAATCGAACGAAATCAGGGCCCGGTCTGTGTGTGAACTAATTCTTGACTCTTGTTGCTAGACGAACGAAATTATAGCCCTGTCTGTGTGTGAACTAATTCTTGACTTTTGTTGCTAGACAACAAAATCAGGGCCCGGTCTGTGTGTGAACTAATTCTTGACTCTTGTAGCTTGACGAACGAAATTAGAGCCCGGTCTGTGTGTGAACTAATTCTTGACTCATAGCTTGACGAACGAAATTAGAGCCCGGTCTGTGTGTGAACTAATTCTTGACTCATAGCTTGACGAACGAAATTAGAGCCCGGTCTGTGTGTGAACTAATTCTTGACTCATGTAGCTTGACGAACGAAATTAGAGCCCGGTCTGTGTGTGAACTAATTCTTGACTCATGTAGCTTGACGAACGAAATTAGAGCCCGGTCTGTGTGTGAACTAATTCTTGACTCTTGTTGCTAGACGAACGAAATTAGAGCCAGGTCTGTGTGTGAACTAATTCTTGACTCTTGTTGCTAGACGAACGAAATTAGAGCCCGGTCTGTGTGTGAACTAATTCTTGACTCTTGTTGCTAGACGAACGAAATTAGAGCCCGGTCTGTGTGTGAACTAATTCTTGACTCTTGTTGCTAGACGAAAGAAATTAGAGCCCGGTCTGTGTGTGAACTAATTCTTGACTCTTGTTGCTAGACGAATGAAATTAGAGCCCGGTCTGTGTGTGAACTAAATCTTGACTCATGTTGTTAGATCATTTCAGTGAAGGTATGCTTGTATGTGTAAGAAGTATGCTTCTTGACATTTGCTAAACTCTGTAAATGAAATTGTACCTGTTTGTGTATAGCGTACTTCTAACATCAAGCCTGGGTGAGAGATATTGTACCTGTTTGTGTATAGCGTACTTCTAATGTCAAGCCTGGGTGAGAGATATTGTACCTGTTTGTGTATAGCGCACTTCTAACATCAAGCCTGGGTGAGAGAAATTGTACCTGTTTGTGTATAGCGTACTTCTAACATCAAGCCTGGGTGAGAGAAATTGTACCTGTTTGTGTATAGCGTACTTCTAACATCAAGCCTGGGTGTGAGAAATTGTACCTGTATGTGTATAGCGTACTTCTAACATCAAGCCTGGGTGTGAGAAATTGTACCTGTTTGTGTATAGCGTACTTCTAACATCAAGCCTGGGTGAGAGAAATTGTACCTGTGTGTGTATAGCGTACTTCTAACGTCAAGCCTGGGTGTGAGAAATTGTACCTGTATGTGTATAGCGTACTTCTAACATCAAGCCTGGGTGTGAGAAATTGTACCTGTTTGTGTATAGCGTACTTCTAACATCAAGCCTGGGTGAGAGAAATTGTACCTGTTTGTGTATAGCGTACTTCTAACATCAAGCCTTGTTGAGAGAAACAAGCAGATACCGATTATAAATACAACAATGCTAAATACATCATCTTCATATTACAGGACACGCCTTATGATCTACTAGAAATAGGACGTACGGGGGCATTCTTGTCCTCTCTGCCTGCATGTGTTTTCACGCTGCTTTCATTACAGCAAGATAGAACTATCACATTGATACCAGACTGTGTCTGTATGTATCACACAACTATCACATTGATACCAGACTGTGTCTGTATGTATCACACAACTATCACATTGATACCAGACTGTGTCTGTATGTATCACACAACTATCACATTGATACCAGACTGTGTCTGTATGTATCACACAACTATCACATTGATACCAGACTGTGTCTGTATGTATCACACAACTATCACATTGATACCAGACTGTGTCTGTATGTATCACACAACTATCACATTGATACCAGACTGTGTCTGTACACAACTATCACATTGATACCAGACTGTGTCTGTATGTATCACACAACTATCACATTGATACCAGACTGTGTCTGTATGTATCACACAACTATCACATTGATACCAGACTGTGTCTGTATGTATCACACAACTATCACATTGATACCAGACTGTGTCTGTATGTATCACACAACTATCACATTGATACCAGACTGTGTCTGTATGTATCACACAACTATCACATTGATACCAGACTGTGTCTGTATGTATCACACAACTATCACATTGATACCAGACTGTGTCTGTATGTATCACACAACTATCACATTGATACCAGACTGTGTCTGTATGTATCACACAACTATCACATTGATACCAGACTGTGTCTGTATGTATCACACAACTATCACATTGATACCAGACTGTGTCTGTATGTATCACACAACTATCACATTGATACCAGACTGTGTCTGTATGTATCACACAACTATCACATTGATACCAGACTGTGTCTGTATGTATCACACAACTATCACATTGATACCAGACTGTGTCTGTATGTTTCACACAACTATCACATTGATACCAGACTGTGTCTGTATGTATCACACAACTATCACATTGATACCAGACTGTGTCTGTATGTTTCACACAACTATCACATATCATATTCAGATTTCCGTGTTTCACATTGTAATATAATATTTAAAAAAAACAAACATGATATTTTCTGTAGTGGCCAAATATTTTTCAAAATATTTCTGTATCGTGATGAAAGATAAAATTGCATTAAAACTATCATCCGACAGGCGAAAATTGAAAATACGAAGTTTTGTGAATCATTGAAGATATACCGGAATATACGTACAAATCGACGTTTTGATTAAAATGCCCTTATGAAGATCTCAACATAACATACCACGAGAAAACATCATCACTGCTTATCATGTCACATTAATGAATAATAAGTCAATAATAATAAAATTGTACTAACAAATTGATTGAGAGAATGATCTGCCATGCCTATTATAAAAAGCGACTGAAATATATTGGCGTGAGGTAGGCCATATGTTTTCCATGAAATCTGTTTCAGGGTCCCAAGAACATTTTCAGAGCTTTTTTTTAAGAAAAACGTGTTTTGTGCTATCATTGTTACTACTATCCATTCTCTGTATTGACACGATTCTAAAGCAATCACTGGTGCTGAAGTTGGATGTACCAGGCCGAGAGGCACACCGAGAACCACGGTATCACACAACACGACTAGATAACCTGTTTTTACTATGGTCTCTCTATGTTGACACTATTCTTAGGCAAACACAGATTCCATGGGCAGGTCTTGTGTATTCCTGATCATAGCGAACCACAGATACTGTTTGGTGAGATTCAGAAGGACATGGGTTGTCAAGGTTGCTAAAAGAAGCGCTACAAATGCTCGATAAAATATCTCACGGAAAGTCTTTGACATAAACCATGATGCATTGTGATACATTGGAAGATGATACATTGGAAGATGATACATTGAAAGACATAACACGAAAGCAGAATCTTGTGAAAAACGGAACAAAGCAGAACAACTCAAAAGCAGAAACTAGCTAGAAAGACGCAGGCATATCAAACATTTTCTGCAGTGGTCACATGTCCGGCTGGTACAGGGATCTCTGTGGTCAGCATATGACTTAATAATCAGCTGCCAGCAGTCAAGTACATAACTTTAACTGAATTTCATGAAATGGATGTGCCAAATCATCATCATGTGATACACGAACAACGTATATTCTTCAAAAGATTTCAGACAGTGAACTTTCTGTGCCAACAGCCATTTAGACAGTATGGTCATCTGGTGATGATATCACACCCGTTGATAACAACACACACATGCAATCCAATGTAGTAGATGGTCAGTGACCTCAAAAATGTAGTTCTTAAGTCAAATGTCTCCAACAGAATGGCACAGCTATGAAGTCAAACTGTAAACTATATGACATATAACATATGTCTCCTGTTTAGTTGATATCCCCTGTTTAGTTAATGTCTCCTGTTTCGTTGATGTCTCCTATTTAGTTGATATCCCATGTTTAGTTGATATCCCATGTTTAGTTGATGTCCCATGTTTAGTTGATATCCCATGTTTAGTTGATATCCCATGTTTAGTTGATGTCTCCTGTTTCGTTGATGTCTCCTATTTAGTTGATATCCCATGTTTAGTTGATGTGCCATGTTTAGTTGATATCCAATGTTTAGCTGATATCCCATGTTTAGTTGATATCCCATGTTTAGTTGATATCCCATGTTTAGTTGATATCCCATGTTTAGTTGACATCCCTTGTGTAGCTGATAATTGATATCCCATGTTTAGTTGATATCCCATGTTTAGTTGATATCCAATGTTTAGTTGATATCCCTTGTGTAGCTGATAATTGATATCCCATGTTTAGTTGATATCCAATGTTTAGCTGATATCCCATGTTTAGTTGATATCCCATGTTTAGTTGATATCCCATGTTTAGTTGATATCCCTTGTGCAGCTGATAGTTGATATCCCATGTTTAGCTGATATCCCATGTTTAGTTGATATCCCATATTTTGTTGATATCCCTTGTGCAGCTGATATACCTTGTATAGTTGATATCCCTTGTGTAGCTGATATACCTTGTTTAGTTGATATCCCTTGTGCAGCTAATATACCTTGTTTAGTTGATATCCCATGTTTAGCTGATATCCCATGTTTAGTTGATATCCCTTGTGCAGCTGATAGTTGATATCCCTTGTTTAGCTGATATCCCATGTTTAGTTGATATCCCATATTTAGCTGATATCCCATATTTAGCTGATATCCCATGTTTAGTTGATATCCCATGTTTAGCTGATATCCCATGTTTAGTTGATATCCCTTGTGTAGCTGATAGTTGATATCCCATATTTAGCTGATATCCCATATTTAGCTGATATCCCATGTTTAGTTGATACCCAATATTTAGCTGATATCCCATGTTTAGCTGATATCCCATGTTTAGCTGATATCCCATATTTAGCTGATATCCCATGTTTAGCTGATATCCCATGTTTAGCTGATATCCCATGTTTAGCTGATATCCCATATTTAGCTGATATCCCATGTTTAGTTGTTATACCATGTTTAGCTGATTTCCCATGTTTAGTTGATATCCCTTGTGTAGCTGATAGTTGATGTCTCATGTTTATTTCTTCTTCTTGATCGGCAACTCGTCGGGCTTCATTAATCTCTGTTATAAAGAGCTGATGGTTTGTCTCAGGATTGTCTCAATGCAATTTTTTTCCCCGGCAATCTGTGTAGTCACATTTCTGCTCTACTACTTTCCCGAAAACGACAGTCTTGTAACATGTTCTACTACACCTGTGTCTTGTAACATGTTCTACTATACCTGTGTCTTGTAACATGTTCTACTATACCTGTGTCTTGTAACATGTTCTACTATACCTGTGTCTTGGAACATGTTCTACTATACCTGTGTCTTGTAACATGTTCTACTATACTTGTGTCTTCCCCACATAGATACATGCCTATCTGACATATTCTACTACACCTGTTTGGGTCAAAGGGCATGAGCCCATGGACCGCTGGATCACCAACCAACCACTACACCTGTGTCTTGTAACATGTTCTACTATACCTGTGTCTTCCCCACATATATACATGCCTATCTGACCAAGTTTCAGCACATTTTACACGTGGAAAGTCGCAATATTGTTATTTGGTCTCTACTTAGCAGTGAGTAAGCATATCTCGGATATACCAGATTGTAATCTTATCTGCCATTTTTAGGTTATTATTATTACCAAAATGTAATAATCTAATCTTATCTTATTAAGGTATTATTACCAAACTGTAAGAACAAACACAGGAACTTCATGGCTGCAATAGCTGTAACAGGCCTCCTAAACTACACAGAATACGCTTACAACAATATAGTGTGTCTTTATGGGCTGATTGTCCGTGATACCGTCACTTGGAACGTCACTGATGTGAACATTGCCACATTAAGTGTTCCGGCGGGCATCTGGGATACTTACGCTGATCTTTGATATAGCCGTCTTCGTAAACAATCCTGAACGAAGTGTAAACTACTGCTCACTTGCTGACCGAACCAAGGTGTTAAGAATTACCTGAGTTAGGAGCAGGTGTGAGGTGTGTTTAATCTATTTTTTTAAAACAAAAATGCTTACAAAGGCGGCATGATCAACGATCGTTTACAGTATATAGATTTATTTGCAATTCAGAAATCAAGCTATATTAATGATTCACTTGATTAATGATTCACGTGATTAATGATTCACTTGATTAATGATTCACTTGATTATTCCCGTTGTATTGGTCACTACGATTATATCTTGTCTGACATCCAATGAAAATCAAGGGAATAGCTAAATAAATCATCTTTAAAATGCTGTTTTTTTCATTTACCAATAAGTCTAACACTGTGAGAAGGTTATGAGTTGAATCTATAGGTTTCTGGCCTCGTGTTAGAATCGATTGAGTTGTTTGTATCAGAACAGAGGGGGGGGGGGCACTATTTCTGGTCGGCGAGCCAAAATCAGTACACTCTATGTGAGATATGGACAACATCATTACATTCCCTGTGCGATACGGACACCATTACATTCCCTGTGCGATACGGACACCATTACATTCCCTGTGCGATACGGACACCATTACATTCCCTGTGCGATACGGACATCATTACATTCCCTGTGCGATACGGACACCATTACATTCCCTTTGCGATACGGACATCATTACATTCCCTGTGCGATACGGACACCATTACATTCCCTGTGCGATACGGACACCTTTACATTCCCTGTGCGATACGGACACCATTACTTTCCCTGTGGGATATCAAAATCAGTAGACGATGCAAATTCACGCGCTTGTAACATTTTGTGCGAGATAGACTTGGACGACAATCGTCTTGGCGAAGAGACAATACACAGCCGCCTCCTGTCGACGGTTAGGCAGGCTGTCACGGGCTAGGGAAGTCCACTATCTCAATTAAAGCTATGACGAAAAATAATGTGCTTGGCTTCGGATATCCAGGCCACAAAGTTAGCCAACCAAGATGTAAATAACACAGTTCTACTGTAGAACTAGCAGTACAACGTACTTAACGCTCCTCGGAGGAAATCACAAAATGTATTACCATAGAGCAACCACATAATAAATAATAATTGAAGCATATCTTGTACAGGACATAGATATTCAAAAATTGTTGAATATTGTTGCTGAATGCACCACTACTATAACAAACTGTATCGCCAGTACAGAGTGCACCATCGGGTTTGAAACCACAAGCAAATTCTTCTGAGTTGGCGTTTGTGGCACGGGTTCACTACCCCATTCTACGGCTTACTCAAGAAGGTTGCAGAGGAATAGTAAAACATTTCTCAAGAAAGTTGGAAAGGAATGGTAAAAACTTCCTCAAGAAAGTTGGAAAGGAATGGTTAAACATTTCTCAAAAAGGTTGGAAAGGAATGGTAAAAACTTTCTCAGGAAAGTTGGAAAGGAATGGTAAAAACTTCCTCAAGAACTGAAACATGTTTACAATGGTTTGAAGCTTCAAACAAGGTAATGAAGTTTTGATAATTGTACGAAACACAGGTCTGCCTCGACCAACTTACTACATGTGAAAGCAAGTTGTGTCGTCCCTCCTTGTTGTTTTTTATTTATATGTGTTTGCGATCCTTGATAAAGGCCTTTCGGTCGAAACGTCGATTTGTGTGCATGCCTATGTGTGTTTCGTACAATTAGCAAAACTTAATGACCTTGTTTGAAGCTTCACGTATTGGATTTCAGTTTTGCGCCGTGAGTACATATTTACAATGGTTTGTGCGTGCACGTCTACAATATAAGACCTATTAACTAATAGGAAATTAAGCCTTCTAAAATTACTCATTGACTATTCTCTTGTCTTGTCTTGTCACACAAAGTATAATCATAGTGGCCAATGGAAATCACGGGAATAGTCAGATGTGTCATTGAGAAATCCTGATTTTCCATTAGCCAACCAAGTCGGTCTGATATTGTAAACGTTCATGGCTTGGGTATGATGATGTTCGCATCAATGACATAACGGACGTGCTTCAGAGGCAAAAATACTCGAGGCGTGAACAAGAAGGATATTTGAACGACTGCAAAACGTTCTCAATGACGACACAATACAAAGAATATACAGTGTTGCTGATCAAATAATTTGGAATGACTCCTCGCGCGAGCATCACGGGCGCTTGAATATGGGGGAATCTTCCTGGCGTAGTGGCTAAGTCGTTCGCTTTCTTTTCAATAGGTCGAGGATTCGCCTCCCACTCGGGACGTCTTTTTCACAAAGTGGATTTCTGCGGAAATCACTGATAAGTGCAGCTTGAAGCTACGGAGTTACGTGCCATGAGTGGTACTCTCGGCAGACAGCGTGCCTTGTCGTTAAGGGGGACGAAGTACATATGGATGGTGCATAATTAACCCGAGAACAATTAAGTCAATCATTTAAGCCTTTTGAGCTCTTTATTTTTGACTGTGCGATTAAGGAGCTTTGAAACCAGCTAGATACAGAAACAGCAAGTATACTCTTTTCGTATGCTGGGGGAAACTCAGCACTTATGGGTTTATCCAGTGTGCGTCAACGTCGATTCAGACAAGGAATATACTCATGATGATAATGATGGAATAATATCTAATACAAAGGTCACAATTGTCCAGAATATGAGACATCAGACGGTACGGAAGATTGTCACACGATATGTTTTCATGACCAAGTATCTCTGTCACATAAAACACTGTATTACATTTGTCGTTCTGTGAAGTCTGACCCTACTGTATACATAACACGGCATGTCTCTACAACATGGCCACATTCTAGAGATAACAGTTGATGGATGAATAAACATGCAGAAAACAGTGGGTAACAATGCACGTCTTCAATCATTGTATTCCCGTGGGACGTAGGTAATCTCCATAAACCACATTTTTCTGTGTCTTCAAAGAACTGTTAGATCACATTGTTTGTTCCAACCACATGTGGCTGTTGGAATGTTTATTGTCTGACCCATACACAAGGTTGCTTTTTGAAAATTATCATATCAATGACGCATTACTGAAAAGCGCTATAGAACTTGTGCAGAAGAAGTTTTACACAGGTAGTCAGTGTGCACTTGGAACGAGTGTAGGGCGTTCAGACAAATTCCTTATACACTAAGGTGTGAGACAAGGATGTGTTCTATCTCTATTGCTATTCATCACATATATCGAAGGCATCTGTAAAATTGTCAACACCAATGAAGACCACAGCATAATCAACATCATCAACTTCTTTTTGATGACGAGCAAGAAATAATATCAACATCAGAAGACGAACAACAACACCATATAGAGACACCACACAACATGTAGACACCACACAACATATAGACACCACACAACATATAGACACCACACAACATATAGACACCACACAACATATAGATACCACACACCATACAGACACCACACAACATATAGACACCACACAACATATAGACACCACACAACATATAGGGACTTCAACATGAAGATAAACACAGAAAAAACCGAGGCATTGTCGATCACAAAAACAGAAAAAGACAACAACTAATTTCAGTGATAATCAACAACTGAAACATGTGAAAGAATTCACTTATATTGGAAGCACTATATCACTACATGGGAGAAACAACACAGAAATTCAACTTAAATACAACATAGCATACCGGATCTTAGAACACATGTCTTATATTTTCAAAAACAAACATATGAACATGAACACCAAAACTGCACTATATAATGTGATTGATCTGTGTGTGGTCAATGTGGAAAATGTGATTGATCTGTGTGTGGTCAATGTGGAAAATGTTATTGATCTGTGTGTGGTCAATGTGGAAAATGTGATTGATCTGTGTGTGGTCAATGTGGAAAATGTGATTGATCTGTGTGTGGTCAATGTGGAAAATGTGATTGATCTGTGTGTGGTCAATGTGGAAAATGTGATTGATCTGTGTGTGGTCAATGTGGAAAATGTGATTGATCTGTGTGTGGTCAATGTGGAACGTTTAAAACGAAAAAACACAACATTGAAGCATACACTGTTTAGCGTATTGTTGTTAAGCAATTATTGTATTTATAAAACATCATGAATACATTCAATAACATCGCTACTATAATATAGGATGTGGACGATCAATGATATCACTAGCATTGGACATCACTAGCAGTGGACATCACTAGTAGTGGACATCTCTAGCAGTGGACATCTCTAGTAGTGGACATCTCTAGCAATGGACATAACTAGTGGTGGACATCTCTAGTAGTGGACATCACTAGTAGTGGACATCTCTAGTAGTGGACATCACTAGTAGTGGACATCTCTAGCAGTGGACATAACTAGTGGTGGACATCACTAGTAGTGGACATCACTAGTAGTGGACATCTCTAGTAGTGGACATAACTAGTGGTGGACATCACTAGTAGTGGACATCACTAGTAGTGGACATCTCTAGTAGTGGACATCACTAGTAGTGGACATCTCTAGCAGTGGACATAACTAGTGGTGGACATCTCTAGCAGTGGACATAACTAGTGGTGGACATCACTAGTACGATGTGGACAATCGACTTTCACAACTCGAGCGAGTTTTCAACCCAGTTGTTTTTGTAATGTAGGTCCAATAACGAGTCTATAATTGACCTGTATGTGAGGTTGGTCCACTAACCAGTATATAATTGACCTGCATGGAAGGTTGGCCTATTAACCAGTATATATGTGAGAGTCACTAAATCCATGTGTGGCACCGACTGCTGGACGGACCACAGACTGCTAGTCTCCAAAATGAACCTCCGTACATTGCATCTCCGGCGACCTCAAAATAGCAAATACTCACAACGTCTCGACGTCTCCAAATTTAAAGATCCACTTTATAAACAGCTTCTGTGCAGCCAATAGAAACCAAAATTGCACCATTGACAGTCGATCCCATAGACATGCAAAAAAACTTGGAAAACCTCCGTGACACTATCTACAGAACTACAGAAGAAGTAGTGGGAGTTGCTGTTCGCAAGCGCAAGACTGGTTTGATCAAAACGATGTACAGATCAAAGCTCTCCTGGACAACAAGCATAAACAGTACACTACTTATTTAAACGACCCCACATCAACCAGCAAAAAGATGATGTACGAAAACACAAAGAAAAATGCACAAAAAGAACTAAGGAGGATGCAAGACTCTTGGTTTAACACCAAAGCCAAAGAGATACAATATTATGCTGACAGAAATAATATGCAGAAATTGTATTCAGCGTTAAAAGCAATTTATGGCCCTCAATCTTCAGGAACGTTTCCTAAGAACAGATGGAAAGCATACCATCACTGACAGAGAGGAAATTCTCAAACGCTGGGGCTGAACATTTTGAAAATGTACTAAACTGTCCCTCCATCATCGACGAGGAAGCGATTGCGCGCATTACGCAAATACCAATCAATAACTCATTATCGGATCCCCCTTGCCTTGAGGAGGTGGAGAAAGCAATCTCAAATGTGTCCGTAGGAAAAGCGCCAGGTTCAGACTCCATTCCGGCCGAAGTTTACGCCGTTGGTGGCCCTGTCATGTCTGCTAAACTCACAGTGATCTTCGAGACAATGTGGAACCTGACAGCTATACCACAAAACTTTAAGGATACTTCCATCATACATCTATACAAGAGATAAGGAAATCGCCCACCTTGCGACAACCATCGAGGCATATCAATGCTCTTTATAGAAGGCAAGATCCTGGCTAGGGTCCTGTTAAACAAACTGTAAGCCCATCTTGAGACATGTCTCCTCCCAGAGAGCCAATGTGGCTTCCGCCAGGGCAGAGGTACTGTTAACATGATTTTCACTGCCAGACAACTACAGGAAAAGATCACGAACAGAACATTGGTCTCTACATTACATTTGTCGACCGAACTAAAGCATTCGACACTGTAAATCGCGAAGGATTATGAAAGACAAGGGCCAAATATGTATGTCCCGAAAAATTTACCAACATGGTTCGCCAGTTCCATGATGGTATGACAGCCTGTGTGCAACATGACGGCGCACACTCAAACCCCTTTCCAGTGACTAACAGTGCCAATGCAGCATTCGGGAGCCTTCGTGCCAACGTCTGGATCAGGCGTGGTCTGAGTTTAACAACTAAGTTGGACGTGTACCGCGCAGTGGTTCTACTAACGCTGCTTTATGCTGCGTCTTGCTGGACTGTCTATGCGAGACACGCTTGACAGCTTAACTATTTTCATCTTCGGTGCCTACGAAACCTCTTTGAGTACGTTGGCAGGATCGTGTACCAGATACGGAAATCCTTCAGAAGTCCATATGCAAAGCATCCATGCCAAGCTGACTAGGTTCGAACTCCGCTGGACATCGTCCGTATGCCAGACAAGCACCTTCCAAAGAGGTTATTCTATGGGGAGCTGTACGAAGGTAAACGTTCAAGCGGAGGGCAGAAAAAGCGCTTCAATGATCACCTAAAAAGCTCTTTCAAGCACTGCAGCATCGATCACAGCACCTGGGAGACTACAGCACTTGACCGATCACCCAGATCACTGCTGGCATCGCGAAATATGAAACGGAAAGAACACTTCAGGCAATCCACAAGCGCAATAAGAGGAAGGACAGATTTGAAAATTCTCCTACCCTTAACCTTCAGCACTCCTGCATGTACTGCAATAGAACTTTCCGTGCACGAATCCGACTCATAGGACATCTACGAACTCACAAAACAAATTAGATAATTGACAGTTTATTGTTATTATTTATTATTTTTTCATCGCATTCATCTGTTTTTCATGCCATGCACATCTTCGCTTGCGAAGAAGGAACAGCATCATATAAATGACCAGTATCTGAGATTGGCACACTAATTAATCAATAATTAACTTGTATGTGTCAATTTACAATTATATGCCCAGAGCCTCCAATGTTTTACATATTACCGGCTGCATATGTCACGGACAATGATGTTCTATTTATCCTTCGATGTATTCCAAATCTCATTACATATGACTCCCACCTCTGTCAAATCTTTCCCTGTTTCTCTTCTCCAGTTGTTTCTATGTTTTCCTTGTTTCTTTTTCTTCCCCTGGGGTTGTCATTGATCTTCTAGTGATATCTTTCACTCAGTTTCTCAGTGTGTGCCTAATGCATCTTCATTTTCTCTCCCTAATCTGAAAGTCCACCAGATGTTTTCATATCTTACATTGTCCTGCCATCCAACACTGACTACACAAGCAGCTATTGTCCTACCATCTAACACTGACTACACAAGCAGCTATGGACAAATGATTGCAGGTTATGGTATACTGTTTTAGTCATTCTCTAAGTTTCCGAGTCATATGTAACACTGTTTCCACACTTGGTGATAATTTTACAAACTAAAAATGTTCTCAAATATTCTAAAATAATTTACGTAGTAAATTAGTAGATAATCTGAAGGAAATTGCCAAAATTAATCAGAAACGCCTCATTGTGCCTATTACATTGCGATAAGGAATAAGCCAGACATAGTGGCAACATTTTAGGTAGCGGAACTCTTCCATATATAGGGCACTTCCATCTCGGTAAAAAACAATAAAGACTTTATATTCTAACTATAATATATTCTCGGGAGAGAGAAATGGAAATATGTTAAGAAAGTGGGTTGTGGGAAGAGTCTGTGAGTCATTGGGACGAGGTTGTTTTTGTTCAATTTTGAAATACTGCGCTAATCCGCACTATGTGCCGTGAGTCAGGTCTATAGGTGTTTATTTATAAACCGAAAACAATTACTTATGCAGACTACACGCGACACACTGTCGCCACATTCAAAATATTTGTATGTATAGATGGGAAATACATCCACTACCCAAGAATATGTATGCTGTACCAGATAGGAGACATATCTACTACACAATAATGTGTATGCTGTATCAGACAGGAGAAACATCTACTACACATGTACGTGTATGAATAGATATTGTAGGGTCATTCTAGCTAGAGAATAGAGGTATCGTGGTGGGACATTCTAGCTAGAGAATAGAGATAATTTGCTGGGACATTCTGGCTAGAAAATAGATATTGCTTGGACATTCTAGAAAGAGAATAGAGATATCTTCCTTGGAAATTCTAGTTAGGGAATGGTGTAGTTTTTTTTTCGATGTGCAGAGTAGCGAAATCACATCACTAACCTTTCAACCTGATACAATTGTTTTGTGTTTCTTCTAAAACTCCTGCAGATTAGCAGGATGTAGTTCGGCGAATGGAATGCATTCTGTCATAGTTTACAGTATGGCTGCAATATTAACGCCTTTAGGCTCGATATATCCGACCTCAGTATGGCTTCTGTGTCTCTGATGGGACAGCTAAACGTATCTTACAATTCCCTGCCTATAATAACCAGGCGTCTCTTACAGTATAAATGACAGGTAAAAATGTCGAAATTCTTTCACCTCTCCCCATTCAGACCACAGCGTTACTCGGGCGATTTCCTTGTTAATTATTGTGTTTATATTCAAAGAAGTAGACATGCGACTATGTTCCTGGTACTTGCGTGGACACTAGCTCTGTTAAAATCCTTGATAGAAGCATAATATTGACAGTCTACAGGGGGTTACGGCACGCTCTGCCAGGCACATTACGCTAGGGTTAAGTCAAGCCTCATTAACTATTGCTGGTAATAACTTTGGCGTTATATTTCTTATAATTTTTTTTTTTTTATAGTTATAAACAGGAATCTTCACGTACAAGAATATATTTTCCATGTCATGATAACAGTTGCCTGTAAACAAACAATATTGGGAGTTTCATTTTACAGCGTAAACATTTTCGAATATGCCTACTCTGATCACCGCGGAAGTATACACTGTGACGTCATTATTGGAAAAATCCCATAATGTAGGTAATATAATTATTAATGGGTAAATATGTTTTTCTACAGTGTACAGACACCAGTCTATTGAGTATGTGTTATTTGGTGCGTTGATTTTGTTAGTTTTTAAGTAGGCTGGGTCGTAGATAGGGGGTTTTGGAGGTTAAACCCCACCCTCATTTAGAAATTAGATGACTTTTAGTACTAGAAACTTAGCCAAAGGTAGGCCAAAATCAACCTTCTCTCATTTAAGAATTTCTTACAAGTAGGTCTAAATCAACCTTCTCTCATTTAAGAATTTCTTACAAGTAGGCCAAAATCAACCTTCTCTCATTTAAGAATTTCTTACAAGTAGGCCAAAATCAACCTTCTCTCATTTAAGAATTTCTTACAAGTAGGCCCAAATCAACCTTCTCTCATTTAAGAATTTCTTACAAGTAGGCCAAAATCAACCTTCTCTCATTTAAGAATTTCTTACAAGTAGGCCAAAATCAACCTTCTCTCATTTAAGAATTTCTTACAAGTAGGCCAAAATCAACCTTCTCTCATTTAAGAATTTCTTACAAGTAGGCCAAAATCAACCTTCTCTCATTTAAGAATTTCTTACAAATATATCATTAAAAAAGAGAAATGAGCTATTTCCGTTTTATATTTTATTTAGGTAACCCACTCCAATCCCCCCCCCCCCTCCTCAATTCAGGGAAACGTATTTACGACCCTGTGAGTATGTACCCATATGTGATGGTGTTAAATTACGAATGTTAATTCTAGCAGGTATTCAGATTTATGGTCTCCGTTTACGTGAGGGTTTGCTTTTCAAGTTGTGTTTTCAGATGGATTTATTAGGGTTTTATGTTAGAATTAGGCTGTATTAGTTGTGGAACAAATTAGTTTATATTAGTTGTAGAATAAACTATTAGACTTTGTATTAGTTGTAGAATAAACTATTAGACTTTGTATTAGTTGTAGAATTAACTATTAGGGCTAGGGTCAGTAGTAGAGAATAAACTATTGGGATTAGGGTTGTAGTAGGGTTGATATTGGGGTTAGTAATGGGCGGTATTATGTGTAGAATGATCCATTAAGACGGCGAATACGTTATTACGGATATATTTATTTTCCACACTGACGCCGTTGTTAAATTAAAGTGTAAAAAAGTGACGGCATATGAAATCAGACTATATTTAAACCGTGTACACGAAACTATCCTATATTTAGAATAGGGGGGACCTGTGGTTTTCACAGCAGGCAGTACCAAATTGTATGGATATATCCAAATGACATTCTTTCCAGAACGTGGCATTTATTTTTGACGTTCAGAAGAACAAGGAATTCTGTGCGAATTGACCTCCTGAAACCAAGGGTTAGATTAAGCACCTGAAATTCTTTGATTTATAATTGTACTAATCTTATACTGAAAGGTTAATAGATTATTGGAAATATTAATAGCTGAAGGTAGAGTTAACGGTAAGTTAAAGACAGGCGAAGAGAGTGCCCACGACGACGATGGTGCAGTGATATATCAACTTGCTTAAATATGTCTCTAGTTGCGGCTGGTCAACTCGCCCAGAATCGCGGCGTGTTCAGAGAATTCATAAAGAAGACCACGTTCTGGAAAGAAAATGTCGTATGATGATGATACTGATGATAAACGGGATCTCCCTGGCGTAGTGGTTAAACCATTCAATTTCTGCTCAAGAGGTCGTAGGTTCGAAACCTGCTCACGACGTATACACAGTGGTTTTCTTTCGCAGTATTATCGGGTGTATTGTTTGATGATACGTAATTTGGGTGGTATTCCAGGCGGCTTGCTGCTAAGGTGAAAGTGAAGAGTACATAATGGGTGATTAGTTCGTTAGTTCCTGTTGGGAGAAAGATGGAACATAGGGAAGTTGTCATTTCTTCCATATTGAGCGCCTTGTTGCAAGTTGCTGTAGTTGTTGTGTATTGCATAAGAGAGTGAAATAGAAGGAAAACAGCGATGTAAAGGTAAGAAAAGGTGAGACAGATAATGGGGAGGAATTGCTAATATATTGATCGTTCTCTGTTGATTGTTCTGTGTAGAGTTTCTTTGGGGCAACCTATTTTTCTTTTTCCATCTGCTTTCCACGCGAAGTTTTGTTTAGAATGTCCTGTTTCCATCTATTATAAATACATGGCTAATGTAATTTCAATGTATTGGTGTGATAAAACTTGATATCAATTCTTGATTTATTTCTTCCCTCGGTGATTTGTTTGTTTTAAAATCTGTCCATTGTATGTTCAATATTCTGTGAAGGCACTTGTTCTCACAGATCATTAATTTAGTATATTTTACTTGCCTGAAACTCCATATGCAATCAACAATCATATTTTCTAAAGTTTTGATTAAATTCTTGTGAGCGCCATATATCCGAAAGCTGGTTAAATACACATGATTCCAAAGCCTCTCGGCATTTTAAAAGCTTTCAATCTTTCAAATGAAACAAAATTTCCTCACAGACATTATAACCTTTTTCTACAGTTTTCACCACTATAGCTTAAAAACTTATTACAAATCTATATAGTACTTAAATAGAACTAGCGGTAGTTCTTGTTGGAAAACAACTGTTGTGCATTGATAATTCCTTCGTATATCCATGTACAGGGAGAGAGAGAGAGAGAGAGAGAGAGAGAGAGAGATCCGTGTTGTAAGTAACACTGCATATTTTTGCTGACCCCATTACTGTGGCATGTTTATGAGGCTTAAATGGAATCCCTGTACAGCGCACACTTTTATAACGAATGTCGCTATATAACAACCCTATATTCACAATCCCCAATGATGTTTATATTGTCTGTACTGTGCAGAGTTAATGTCTGTTATTACGTACATTAAATGTTAGGTCCGGACCAAGTTGTTATAATGGAATGTATAATTATTCTCTTCTTTGAAATCTTCGTTTCCATTTATGATCTTCCATGTACCTGTTTGGTGACGCGTTTGGTGACACGTTTGGTGACGCGTTTGGTGACACGTTTGGTGACACGTTTGGTGACGCGTTTAGTGACGCGTTTGGTGACACGTTTGGTGACACGTTTGGTGACGCGTTTGGTGACACGTTTGGTGACGCGTTTGGTGACACGTTTGGTGACGCGTTTGGTGACACGTTTAGTGACACGTCTGGTGACGCGTTTGGTGACACGTCTGGTGACACGTTATGTGACGCGTTTGGTGACATGTTTGATGACTCGTTTGGTGACGCGTTTGGTGACGTGTTTGGTGACGCTTCTGGCGACGCGTTTGATGACTCGTTTGGTGACGCGTTTGGTGACGTGTTTGGTGACGCGTTTGGTGACACGTTTTGTGATACGTTAGGTGACGCGTTTGGTGACATGTTTGGTGACGCATTTGATGACGCGTTTGGTGACAAGTTTGGTGACATGTTTGGTGACGCATTTGGTGACGTGTTTGATGACGCGTTTGGTGACGTGTTTCTACAGCCGATGTAGGCACTCTTGTATCGGTCGAGGTACCAAACTCTGGTAACTCAGAAACGCATGAGGCTGCACGCGACGACTGGAGTATTGAAAGAGCTATTTTATTAAAATATCCATGATATTTTTCTTCTGTGTTGATTCTTAAAATTGAGCAATATCTGCACCTTTCGGCCTGACTCATCCCACTTCAGCATGGTTTACTTTGACCCTCTATGGAATGGGACAGTCAACTCCATCCCTAAACCTTCTTAGCCGTCTCATACATTATCGTGTGGCAGGCAATAGTATCAAAAGCATTGCCCAGATAACAAAAGGTAATAATTTGCCCATTGTTGCATTACGTATGTCAACGATTACATGTGGTTTCAAATTAACTCTCCCCCTTCCCCAAGTCACGTGGTTATTTCGTTCTCAGAACATGTTGCACTCGCAGTATCACATATTTTACGTAATATATTATTTTATTTTCCACTATTTGACGTCGTGGTTTACTGCTTGTCAGTGATAGCTTCGACAATAGGGTAACGAAGTTTTGCATAACAATGGCAACACATATTTGATTAAGATCACGGACACAACATAACACACGAGAACACTAGTGATTCTTACTCGTTGTATTATGTTGTGTTCCTGATAAAGGCCTCATGATAAAAAAGTCGATTTGCGTATGTGTTAAAAGTATTTAGCAAAACTGTATTATTAATTTCTAAAAGTTTCCCGCGAGTGCTTGTGATGCGATATTTTGAGACCGCTGGGCCAATGCAGACTAGTAAATCATCATGGTGGGCCAGTTAAATTGGCAGGGATGGCCGGAGATGGTTTGTGGGTCGTATTTTGTTCAACCCAATTCGATACCAGTACCGGGAAACAAAACTAATAATGTAGGAAAACAGTGACAGGTTGATAACCGGAGAAATCTGACGTTCTTAATTATTCGTTAAAGAAGGTCCTACTTGCATCCTGCAGTTGTTATTCTCTACCTACAGGATTAGTGCAGTGTCATTGTACTCTTTTGGACAAGCAGGATCACCTCCTGTATTAAGATTATCTTATATACACCTTTAGTTTTGTGAATATATTTCTATATGACTGTGAGACCTGTGCTCTAACTGTGGGCTTAGAATGAAGAATCCAGGAGCGTGAAAACAAAAGGTATAGGCGTGTGTTGAGTATCTGTTACCGAGAATATAAGAACAATGTGTTTGTGTGTGATGTAATTCATGTATTAGTGGGGCACCAAGAACCACGTTTAACAATCATGAAACTTCCGGTGATACAAGCACGTGATGAGACATTTCTCGTAACCAGAGATGTTGTTCACAGCACGACCAGAGATGTTGTTCACAGCACGACCAGAGATGTTGTTCACAGCACGACCAGAGATGTTGTTCACAGCACGACCAGAGATGTTGTTCACAGCACGACCAGAGATGTTGTTCACAGCACGACCAGAGATGTTGTTCACAGCACGACCAGAGATGTTGTTCACAGCACGACCAGAGATGTTGTTCACAGCACGACCAGAGATGTTGTTCACAGCACGACCAGAGATGTTGTTCACAGCACGACCAGAGATGTTTTTCACAGCACGACCAGAGATGTTGTTCACAGCACGACCAGAGATGTTGTTCACAGCACGACCAGAGATGTTGTTCACAGCACGACCAGAGATGTTCACAGCACGACCAGAGATGTTGTTCACAGCACGACCAGAGATGTTGTTCACAGCCAGGTGGAGGGTAGAAGAACAAGATATGGATGCATAATTTCAAGGATTGTACAGAGTGTGAAGTTTCCAAACTCATCAGGATGGTAGAGGATAGAGATGAGTAGAGATCTTTCCGCACCAAATGTCTCAATGTGACACCATTATTTCCGCACCAAATGTCTCAATGTGACACCCTTATTTCCTCACCAAATGTCTCAATGTGACACCCTTATTTCCTCACCAAATGTCTCAATGTGACACCCTTATTTCCTCACCAAATGTCTCAATGTGACACCCTTATTTCCTCACCAAATGTCTCAATGTGACACCCTTATTTCCTCACCAAATGTCTCAATGTGACACCCTTATTTCCTCACCAAATGTCTCGATGTGACACCCTTATTTCCTCACCAAATGTCTCAATGTGACACCCTTATTTACCCTGACATGCTATGGGTTTTATTATTATTGTTATTAGTGTTGTAGTCTTTAAGTAAACATATAAAACTTTACATTATTCAATGCTTGCACACTGCCTGTGTCGACATACGTCTGGAAAAAGTATAATTCCACACAAGCAATACACACCAAATCAAGTACATTTGAAAACAATTTCAGAAAAATATTCAACATAAAAGGGAAAGATTTTACAAAAAGCTACTCACTGAGTGAAGAAACCAGCTAGCCAAGAATGGTGGACAGATATCGCGCCCCTACCCCTTATCTGTGACTTGAAAGTGGCGTTCAGCATGGAAAGAAAAGAATGGCTATTGTCATATGAGCAATCCTTGGTCCAAAATAAACAAATCATACATGAACTACACCATCAATCATCCGTTGTCACTACACATAACAATATGTGACTACGTTTAACTACACATAACAATGTGCGACTACGTTTAACTACACATAACAATGTGCGGCTACGTTTCACTACACATAACAATGTGTGACTACGTTTCACTACACATAACAATGTGTGACTATTTTCACTGCACATAACAATGTGTGACTACGTTTAACTACACATAACAATGTGTGACTACGTTTCACTACACATAAAAATGTGTGACTACGTTTAAATTACACATAACAATGTGTGACTACGTTTAAATTACACATAACAATGTGTGACTATCAATGTAATCTCCATTATATCTCAATGTCATGGACAGGAAAAACGTTACTATTTTCACAACAAAGAAAGTGACATGGAAATCCTGAATAGAATAACTTGAGAAGGTCTAAAAGAGAAACAATATGTTGAAATTAGGTAGCAACACGCGTGATTAGGAACAAAAAAGATCATGTTTAGACAAGGGTGTATATAAGGGTTGACTGGAGGCGCTCAAACTCCTCTTCTTAGTAACATAGAACATAATATTTACTACTAAAAAACTAGTATAGCAGATAGTGAACCCCCCCCTCCCACCCAGGTAGCTTTGCTGAGGAAAAAGACAAAAATCCAAAACAATAAGATCACCGACCACCACCCCAAATCTCCCCCCTCCCCCAAAGCAGACAGATCATAGAAAATTTCATACAAGCGATGTGGGTTTTTTTTTATTGGATAAAAAGACCTTCGTTTACAAAGCAGTATCCACGTCGATGTGCACACAATAACAGCGACGCTTGGTATTATGTGCACACAATAACAGCGACGCTTGGTATTATGTGCACACAATAACAGCGACGCTTGGTATTATGTGCACACAATAACAGCGACGCTTGGTATTATGTGCACACAATAACAGCGACGCTTGGTATTATTATGGAGTAATGTAAAACACGGCAGACAACTCTATGTATTGTTGTAGATTGTGAAATATGTACATAATACAGATCGTACAGTGATGTGGAGACAATATGGAAGTAGTAGACGATTTTACCAAATGTTTGCAGGAATTCTTTATGTGAATCACATGCAAGTCTAGTCCTCAAGCAGAAGCTGTTAGAACACTTTGAAGTTAAAATAGGAGTCAGACAAGGATGTTTACTACACACGAAATATTTCTCATGGTTATAGATTTGGTTGATGAGACAAACAACTACAGATAGAAAACAGGACTACAGTGGACAATTCTTGCACACTCCTAGTAATAGCAATTGTTTGACAACATGTTTACATTATTCAATGGTAATGTTCATCATCGCACTAGTCAAGAAAACTTCCAAACCTACAAATACTACTGACGAAACTAAGTAGACAGCTCAAAGTAGCTTCTGCAGTTGATACCATCGTGTTGTGAGATACCTAGAAATGAAATAGTGAATTGTCTAGCTAAAGAGGGTGCTGATGATGATTAACCAGGTGTGCAAATATACCATCACAATAAACATAATCAAAGCAATTAGAAAGTCAACACATGATGGTTACCAAATTAAGAACAGATCAGAACAAGTTGTAGGACACAACCGACTCCGCGACAAGTATACACAGTTTAAGATTGACAACATAGCCATGTGTACTTGTGGACAGACAACACAGCCATGTGTACTTGTGGACAGACAACATAGCCATGTGTACTTGTGGACAGGCAACACATCCATGTGTACTTGTGGACAGGCAACATAGCCATTTGTACTTGTGGACAGGCAACATAGCCATGTGTACTTGTGGACAGGCAACATAGCCATGTGTACTTGTGGACAGACAACACAGCCATGTGTACTTGTGGACAGGCAACATAGCCATGTGTACTTGTGGACAGACAACATAGCCATGTGTACTTGTGGACACAGACATATAATAGGAAAGTATATTCTCTTCAAGAATGCCCAGCATATGAAATTGATGAGGCGCACGCACACACACACACGCACACACACACACACTGACCCAAGGAAACAACAGTGGGGGAAAAAAACTATACCGACCACTGTACGAGTTAGAAAACACAAAGTTACAGAAGAGACAAAACTTCCGATATAAGCATGTTCTAGGCTAACGAAAGAAGAAGAAGAAGAAGAAGCACAGTCACATTAAAATGTTCATAACGTGCATCTCTTATTGGTCATTCCTTGAAGTTCTGATATTATTATAGATCACGAAGACAAGAAGGTCAAGCGTCCTGACCACCCATGTACGATGTCATCAGGACCGAATGATAAATCGAAAAGCACTAACAACGACTGCACCAAATCACTGGGATCTAGAAACTTACACGGTATGTGGATGGGAGATTTATGCCTCTGGGGATTCAAAGGGATTATTTTGTTCAGATGAAAGAAAAATGTCCATACGGTTGCTTTGTATTCGAATATATATGACCAATTCTTGAAATCCACCACCAGCTTCAAGGTATGCACAAGGCTGAGATGTGTTATATTACGTTAGAGACTGTCAAAAAAATGACACCAACAATTAAGGCGTGATGTGGTCTGAAAGTGTGGGACAGTTATTCACAAGAGTGAAAAGTTGACGTCAACAACACTGTTTTTATGAATATAGGAAAAAAGTCACGGTACAAAAGTCACAGGAAAAAAGTCACAAAAGGAAATACTAATAGGTAAAAATGTCACAGTACAACAAACAAACACGGACAAAAGTCACAAGAAAAAAAACACTATGTTAGTCCTCTCTTTGTGTTATTATTTAGTTGCCGGAACTAAAAGGAAAACAAATAATAGACACACAGTAACCTTCCATGTATATTGTGAGAGGCGACTAAGGAGATTTTTGTGAATGGAATTGGTTGTCCTGACTCACAAAAAGGATCAAAGTGTCTCATAAGAAATGTTGAATTCGGATGTGTCCGGTCAAATGGCGCAAATATCGCAGCCAATCTGTTACCCAGGCACGACGCATTCCGTTCTCTTGACTGAAACCTACTAAATCTGCAGGGGTTGCAGGGAGAATTATGGTAAGTAGGTCAGGTCTCAAAGACATATCATCATCATCAGCAGGTGCCATGCCGGCTGGAGTAGGCGATCATGGCTCTCCACAGATCTCGGTCTACAGTATTTTGTATCAAGATATTTGTTGCTTCTCTGCCGTGCCAGGTTGACAAACTATCTAATATTTTCTCACGTTGTCACCCTCTGTCTCTGTTGCCTTCAATCTTGCCTGTTGTGACCATGTTCTCCAAACCTCCCTGTCTCATGAAGTGGCCAAATAATTAAGATTGTCTTTTTCTTATATTATTGATTATGTTCCGTTTCGCATTTAGCTCTTTCTATACTTCCACACTAGTTTTTCTGGCAGTCCATGGTATTCTCAGCATTCCTCTATAGAACCACATCTCTGTTGCCTCTAATTTCCCACTTTCCAGTTTATTTATTGTCCAAGATTCGTACCCATATATTAGTATATGGGTTATATAAAATTGCAGAACTCTCTTTCTCACCTCTAATGACAAGGTCATATTACACAGTATATTTCTTAATTTTTCTGAATGTTGCTTTTGCCTGCCCTATTCTGCTTCTTATTTCTGTTGAACTCTTTCATCTGCTGCAATCGTTGTACCTAAATATTTGAATTGGTGGACCTGTTTTAATACTATATCATTCATTTTGATCTTGCAAGCTGTGGTAATTTGTTTCTTTGAAATAATCATTACTACTGTTTTCTTGATATTTAGGAAGATCTTTTTTTCTTTACTTTCTGGGTGTACTACATTAATTTATTACTTTATGCAATCAGAACAGTGTCATCCACACATCTCAAATTATTTATGTTATGTCCACCCACTGATATTCCTAGGATATCAACTATTGCACTCATTATGTTTTTTCACTGTATAAAGAGAACATGTCTGGTGAAAGTACTCAACCCTGTCTAACTCCTTGTTTTATTTGTTGAAAAGGGCCAAATTGATCTATAGACCTCTCTATTAATATTCTCAAAATATATATAGCATTGTTGGTACTTTTGCTTTCTACAAAGCCGCATTGTTCTGAACTTATTTCTGATTTTATTTTGTTTCTCACTCTCATGATGATGATTCTGAGAAGTATTTTGGTTATTTGGCTCATGAGGCTGATTGTACGGTGTTCTTCACATTCGGTGGTCCCTGGTTTCTTAAGTAAGGCTATAAATATCGACCTCATTAAGTCACCCGGTATAAATCTACTATTATATATGTCATTCAGCAATTTTCTTATTATTTCAACTTCAAAGTCACCTAAAGCTGCTAATTCCTCTAATGTGATATTGTATGGACCTGGGGTGTTGCAATATTTCATGTGTCTTATGGCTTTCATTACTTCTGCTGTGAGTATTGATGGACTCTCGCCGTTATCTTATATGCTTATCTCAGGTCTATTGTCATAAAGTTCTTTGATATATTCTGACAATCTCTGTATTATGTGATCTTTTACCCATTAACACCTGTCCTGTCTTAGATTTTAGACACACTGTAACTGTTTGCGTTTGTTTCCCTGTTATCACCTCAATTTGCTTATGTAGTAATGTTGTATCTTGGTTGTAATGTGATTCTATTTCCGTGCATTTCTTGTTCAGGCTTTCTTTTGCTATTTTGCATTTCTCTCTTATCTCCTTATGAATTTTCTGATATTCCTCTAAAATAGCTAAATGTTTTGTTCTGTTGCCTCTGAGATAGAGTGGTTAGCTTGTTCCACCACAATAGCTAAATTGATGTTCCGCCTTAGCATGCGAAGATGTGCATGACTTTGAGATAGTCAATTAGTCTTCATATTTGTGAGTTCTCAGATTTGTGAGTTCTCAGATTTGTGAGTTCTCAGATTTGTGAGTTCTCAGATTTGTGAGTTCTCAGATTTGTGAGTTCTCAGATTTGTGAGTTCTCAGATTTGTGAGTTCTCAGATTTGTGAGTTCTCAGATTTGTGAGTTCTCAGATTTGTGAGTTCTCAGATTTGTGAGTTCTCAGATTTGTGAGTTCTCAGATGTCCCCTTTGATCATCTATGAAATAAACAATCAACTCCAACCATTAACATCCTTAACGCTTCCCATAACATTCATGGCAGGTAACAGTGTTGCTATTCCTCGATTCCATTTTGGGCCCGGGTCACACACGTTTTGCAAAGTGTTAAACGACTATGTATGACTAACACGGATAGTCCAAGATTCAGTTACATATAGGATGTGGAAGAATGAATGCACGTTAGACATCCAGTTTGTGTTTCCAGACTCAACACTTGCCAGTAACGTAAAGATGCAGCACCATGATCAGTCCTCATGAAGACAGTAACAGTCTCGCTCTGTCTCGTTGTGGATCAACAAGGCATAGTAGAGTACGGTTTGGCGTATCATAGAATGGCTTCAACGAGAAGCATCGACATTTAGCACAATTGTCCAACATGAAACTGTTATCAATCCTAATTTATCAGTATTAAGATAAATAACTAAAAATGTTAAGTCAAATTATCGTGTAAGTTGTTGGATTTATCTTTAAAAGGGTTTAAAAGCCGTAGAAGATTGACTTCACTGTACTCGGTTTCCCATATGTACTCCGTCCCTCTCAACGAAGCGGCACACCGCCTGCCGAGAGTACCACTCATAGCACGTAACTCCGTAGCTTCAAGTGATAATCCACAGGGATGTCCGAAACAAATCCACCCTACAGCTTAACCACTACGCCAGGGAGATCCCCAGTTGGATTTATGTGCAGATAGCTTATTCAATATTTATGTTTCACTATCTTTACTAGTCAATATTCTGACCTTTTTTTTTCTACCGAAATTCTTTGTCTGTGACTTTATTACCTATCACCACAAACTAATTGTGACTTTTTTCTTAGTCAAATTTGTGACTTCTCCGTAATTTTTTTGTCTAGTCAAAATATGAGTATTTTCCTCTTTTTTTTCCCTCTGACTATTAACGTTTACCGTAATTATAAAAAAGGTAAACGTAGGTCCCATGGCATCTGCCGTCGGGGATGAAGATAACTCATGTACTAAGCCGCAGCAACTATTAGGTGGGGTGGTCAGTTCCCTTCCTTGATGGTTTTTTTTTTACCTTTCCTAACTCATGCGTCAGGTACTCATTTACAGCTGAGTCGACTCGAGGAGTGGTCGTGTCAAGTGAGAAATCACAACCCGGATTTATTTTTTCTATGTCCGGACGTAGTTTCGAACCTGGCACGCTGTAACCAGATGATAGCAAACAAGCTCACTACCGTAATTATACAATTAAATTGTTTAAATTTGAGATTTTTTTCCGAAATTATGAAACAAGTCAATTTTGTGTTTTGCGTGTGCTTTGTTTAATATTATGAATTGAAGAGGGGGGAGGGGCGGTTAAAATTTGTTATAGACAAATATATATATAAACAATGACTACAGATTGGACAATGTGGGTCTCACTATCTATTCTCCCCTTGATCTTTCCAGTGGTTATTAAGTGTTCAGGCTGTGTTCTATTCAGCACATGCCCTAGAAACCTTGACTGTCTGCCTCTAATGTTTGATATGATTGATCTCTTTACGCCAGCATAAATAAGAACCTCTGCATTAGTTTTCTTGGCTGTCCATGGAATCTCATATACCGCAAACAGACAGTAAACGAGAACAAAATTTATTTGATTTTTGGAGTACTGTAAAATGTTTTTGTTGAAATCGTGGATACAATTATAAGGCATATTTTCTCAACCCAGTAAGCGGATTTATGGTTACTTTCCGCATCCTGATTCTCAAACTATCAGTTGGGGTTGTAGATACATTCAAATGTGAAATTGTTGTTGTGCTAGATGATCATGAAGGATTGGCAAAGACACATCTTAAACTTTGTTCCAAAAATGAAGCTCGAATTGAATGTAAGAACAAAGCAGGTCTGTCCTTTTCATACATCAAAAACTGTCAATGCTATTGTAAGTCTATGCATGAGGAAACAATACAGAATCTGCTGCTTTCCGCAACTATTTATTTACGTGAACAAGGAATTTCTAATATAATGAAAGACATGCATCTTGTGAAACCAGATGACAATATTTAAACTACTTTGATATAAAAAAGTCTAAAGTCGGATGATCTTGTGTTAGAAACTGTAACAATATCATTTCTCACAAGATAAGAGCTCCAGTGACGGGTGCACTGGAAATTGGTGGCTGGGGTAACACAAGTCAAACATCAAAATTAACAGAAATGGGTATCCGTGTTACCAAAATCTGTGTCTCGTTGCTAGATTGTTTTATTGACTTACTTTGGTAACATGTATACCTATTTCTGTTCATTTCATTTTCTGAAAAGCTTGAAGAAGTAATGTTAATATTAGTAAACCAGGCGTTCTTAACCAGACGTTCTTAACCAGGTGCCAGAGAGCACGATGTATGGTACAATGAAGAAGGTTATAGTGCCAATTTGCACTTTCCCTTTTACTTTCACTTATACATTTTCTGTCAAACTATTATATGTTATGATATCAGGTGAAGATGGGATGTGTCGGATCATTGACGCAAATAAAATGGCGTTATAAAATACTTCCGTAATCTGGACTACATCGTGCTGGAAATCTAGTGGACATTTGTCCTGCTACAAGAGATAACCAGCCAGAGTTTCAGAATGAACGCTGAAGAAGAAGAAATGGCGTTCGTACACTCAGTAATACACGTGGGCAGTGTTGGCAACCTGATAAGTTTGAGAACTCCTGCAGTAAACCATATTCTCCATATAAATTAATTACTATAGTTTATTTGAAATATTCTTTGATTTGTTTCCTTTGAACTCGAAGAGGTAATATCGGTGCAAACAAATATAGTTTGAGGAAATAGATAAAATAATTCCCCTTTCAATGAAATAAAGCGACTCAGACGATAAATAACAAGATAAATAATAGCAATAACTGAAGGGAGGTGACAAATTTCATATATTTAGGTACCAGGGGGAGGAGAACAATTATCAGATACCATATCCTGGTATAAATAACAACCAGAGTCTCAGAGGATTGTGGAGGGTGCGGCAGTAATAAAAATAAGAAGTTCACTTTTAGTAACAGTAACAGTAACAGTAACAGTAACAGTAACAGTAACAGTAACAGTAACAGTAACAGTAACAGTAACAGTAACAGTAACAATAGTTCATTATCCTTAGTGTAAGCATATCCTGGACAGTCATCACAAACAGGCTTTCGAAACTCCTGCAGGTCTAGCGCTAATCTGCCTGATTCTGTGAGTGTCACGTTAATCTTCCCGACTATGTGAGTGTCACGTTAATCTGCCTGATTCTGTGAGTGTCACGTTAATCATCCCGACTATGTGAGTGTCACGTTAATCTGCCTAATTCTGTGAGTGTCACGTTAATCTTCCCGACTATGTGAGTGTCACGTTAATATGCCTGATTCTATGAGTGTCGCGTTAATCTGCCCGACTCTGTGAGTGTCACGTTAATCTGCCTGATTCTGTGAGTGTCACGTTAATCTTCCCGACTATGTGAGTGTCACGTTAATCTGCCCGACTGTGTGAGTGTCACATTAATCTGCCTGATTCTGTGAGTGTCATGTTAATCTTCCTGATTCTGTGAGTGTCACGTTAATCTGCCTGATTCTGTGAGTGTCACGTTAATCTTCCCGACTATGTGAGTGTCACGTTAATCTGCCTGATTATGTGAGTGTCACGTTAATCTGCCTGATTCTGTGAGTGTCACGTTAATCTGCCTGACTCTGTGAGTGTCACGTTAATCTGCCTGATTCTGTGAGTGTCACGTTAGTCTGCATGACTGTGAATGTCACGTTAATCTGCCTGATTCTGTGAGTGTCACGTTAATCTGCCTGACTCTGTTAGTGTCACGTTAATCTGCCTGACTGTGAATGTCACGTTAATCTGCCTGACTCTGTGAGTGTCACGTTAATGTGCCTGATTCTATGAGTGTCACGTTAATCTGCCTGATTCTGTGAGTGTCACGTTAATCTGCCTGATTCTGTGAGTGTCACGTTAATCGTATTGGGAATGACGATATGATGCGAGAATCGTGTTCGGGGTTTACATTCTTGTTTAGGGTTGGGGTGAGGTGTGGGTTGAATTGATTCAGTAATACTAGAGATAAACAGGTAATCTCTCCAGCATTTGTTGGAACATATTGTTTTTCGCTACAAACACTATCATGTGTCTGAACGTTGCCTTATTTTGTTACATATGCACTGATATATATGTCGACTCGGCCTTAATTGGGTACTGGATTAATTCGGGAATTAAAGAGTACGATGGAGAAGAGATGGCTACCACCCTCATATAGCAGAGCCACTGAAATGTGAGATGGCTAACAACTCACACCCACACCCCGTTAATAAACTCTCTCTCTATGTGACATATTTTTTCCAGAACGTTGTCTTTGCAATTGATGTCCTGAACCCGACTCTATTCTGTGCCAATCTGTCTACCTCCTCCAATGATATCTTCATACAATCTTTGATGTCATCTGTTCATCTCCTCCTTGTTCTACCTCTTCTTCTACCCCCGGAACTCTGCCCTCTAAGATTAGGTATTAAGTTTGTTGATTATCCTTTTCACACACCGATTACGTTCAACGATGCTCAGATCTCCGCTTCAGTAAATCTCTCAGGTTATAATGGCTGATGGTTCCGGTTCTATGGTGGTTTACCGCTCTTTTTGAAATCTTTGTAAACGAAGAGCAATGAGTCTGTCTGATCGGTCCACAGGCTGACCATCTGTTGTAGTGGCGAGGCTAGCTAATTAGTCGGCCCGTTCGTTTCCCTCCACACCCGTGTGTCCGGGGACAAAGCTAAGCGTGAGTTTTCGTAGTGATGCCAGCATTTTAATGCCCGCAGCTCTCCAATGACTCCACCCATCCCCTACGTACATCCCATGTTTTGACTTTCTGAATCATATTCAGTGAGTAACTTAGTATGCACGTGTGGGAATAAGCCTGCCCTTTAAGATGCGACTTTCTATCCCACTGTGTCTTTTTATATGTCCGAAATATTTCAGTTTTCTATGTCAAATTGTATTCATCAGCCATCCTTCCTCTATATTCAGCATATTCAAAACCTCACTCTTCCTTATTTTTTTCTGTCCAGGAAATTCTTAATATTGCCCTATAACAATTCAGTTCGAATGCCGATATTCTAGGTAGTAGGTAGTTAATGAGTTTGCCTCTCTTTTGGAGAGGCGTGCACCTTTCAACCAGCGGACAAAGTCCAATTAGGTTATATCAGGACACACTACCATAAAATATTAGAGGTAACAAAGACCCCATTGTTATTTATAGTCCAAGTCTGGCAGCCAAAAGTAGCAATTGGAAAAATGTATAATCTAATACAAGTGTATAATCTAATACAAGTGTATAATGACAGCAAAGATTTTACTCAACGTTCCTTTTACTGATATAAACTATCGCCTAATATAGTCGTGTCACATAAACACACGCTGAATATGGTTTTCCATATATAAACACACACTGCATATAGTCTATATATAAATGCTAAATTTGACATTGCCAGCTAAAGCATATAATAGCAAACTGTACTATAAAATTCTTGTGACAAATTGTTGCGCATCGTTGAATTCTGAATTGATTCTGTTGATGTTTTAGAAATAGTCTGAGTGAATATCTGGCAGGATATGCAAGTCATTACACACACATGTATGACAGTGTTATTTAGTGGATGTTAAATTGTATTACTGGTAGCAGTAGTAGTAGTAGGAGTAGTAGTAGTAGTAGTAGTAGTTACAATAGTAGTAGTTATAGTAATATTTGTATTAGTAGTAATAGTAGTAGTAGTAGTAATAGCTGTAGTAGTAGTAATAGTAGTAGTAGTAATAGCTGTAGTAGTAGTAATAGTAGAAGTAACAGTAGTAGTAATCGTACTTAGTGTTATTATTATTATTATCACTAGTAGTTCTAGAAGTAGTAGTAGTGGCTGTTGTATCATTAGCAGTAGTAGTTGTAGTAGTAGTAGCAGTAGTAGTAGTAGTAGTAATAGTAGTAGCTACAGTAGTAGTAATAGTAGTAGTAGTAGTAGCTGCAGTAGTAGTAATAGTAGTAGCAGTAGTAATAGTAGAAGTAGTAGTAGTAGTAGTAGGACCAATTGTAGTAGTTGCAGTAGTAGTAACAGTAGTAGTAGTAGTAGTAATAGTAGTACAGTAGTAGTAGTAATAGTGATAGTAGCAGTAGTAGTGATAGTAGTAGTAGTTGTAATAGTGGAAGAAGTAGTAGTAATAGAAATAGTATTAGATCCCACGCTCCAAGTATGAATTTCAAGAGTTGACAGTGATATGACCGATTCATTGATGGATATTTACTCCAGATTTATATTTTATACTGAAATTTATTCATCATCGTGGTGAGTGTGAAATATTTTAGGAAGAGAACTTTCAAGACTGTGTATGCTCAATGAAATGTTTTAGAAAGAGAACTTTCAAGACTGTGTATGGTCAATGAAATGTTTCGCATCTTAACATGTGAATCGCTGTCGTTTGTGCTACAATTCACCTGATCTCAGTGCAGTCAGAATTGATGGACACTCAAATCTCCACGAAAGAGCATCCTGCAAGGTATGAGCACTGGACGAGATCAGTAAGTCATCTGAAGTAAAATTTAAGAGGAAAATACACACAAATGGACCCCTCTGTTTTTTATAGCTAAGTACGCCGATGTAACATAAGCGTGACTGAATGAGGAATGATAGTCATACATTCTGTGACAGGGTTGCCATAAGAACTTGCACAAAATAGATCTACATGGCGTTTTAAAATAACAAAGAGCGCATCATCTTGTGAATAGAAGAGAAATGCAGCAGCTCAACAGCGGAGAGCAGCTAGAAAGTCACGGATAGACCAAGATCCGTCTACAGTCGTTATTCCATGTCCGAACTGTCCACGGACATTTACAGCTCGAATAGGGCTCATTAGCCATCTACGAACTCATAATCAAGGACATAACTAAAATTGAATTTTCAAAAGTGGATGTAACAAATGGTCATCATTATTTGTGATGGACGAACACAAAAAAACAACAAAAACAGCAGGGTTGCCATAGTAGTAATTATTAAATGTCACTGCCATGCAATGTGTGGTTTGATCACTTTTAGATCTTTAGAAAATTGTAAAATGTATTCATGTTGTGCATATTTTCTTGTTTAATTGATGAAGATGTTTTTGTTTGTGCACTAAAATTCCAACGATCTCTCTTGTGGCATGTTACAGCGGTACTACTAGATTTTAAACACGATGCAGTGAAAAGAGTAGAGATGTGCCATTTTATTTGTGCCAATGGCAGTCACATCCGACTTCGATGGTGATGACATCATGAAAAGCGTGGTCACACTATCACACTAATGTTTATTTTATAACTGTGTCTTTGGTAAATGTTTCTGTTATGTCTTCACTGCGCTATAAATAGCACACTGCTCACATGTCTAACTAGCTGACGTCACGGAATTCCGTGGAACACCAATCAACACGATTGATGCCGTGACGTCACATCTCCCGACTAGGACGAGAATGTTTTGAAAACACTTAACATAAGTAGGTTGCATATCACAATTGCTGCACATTTTAATCCTAACCCTAACCCTAAATATTAAATTTAACCCTAATTCAATCACACGCCGCGCATTCGCAACCACACTGCAAAGGTTAGGTAATACCTCTGAGTAAAATGAAAATAAAACAAAGGTCACAGTAAAGACCCTAAAGAAAGCTGCGTCGTGTCTCTTGTAACTGTTGGCTAAAGACTACAAAGAAACATAATGCCATTCAATCTCCTGGATTTAGTTATTGAAATCCGTGCAGTGAACTGCATTTTCTTGAATTCAGCCTTTGAGATGTGGATATGTAGAAGAAGGGAGCCGCGTTAGCACGGTGGTTAGCGCACTGGCTTCGCATATGCGTGGTACTGGGTTCATTCCCCAGTTGAGGCAGAAATGTTTTGCAGATCGCAACGGCTCCCGGGTTGACCCAGCCTTAGATGGGTAACGGATTAATCCGGGAAGTAATGCCTGCGAAGGAGAGGAGATGGCTAACACCCTCATTTGCAGATCATCTGAAATGTGAGATTGTTAACATCTCACACCCTTACTGCATTAATAAATGCTATGTGTTACTATACTTTTTTTTACTATGTAGAAGAATAGGGAGAACATCATAGAATTAGAAGAAAACAAAAAAGAGGTTGTAACAACACTTAATATGAAGAAAGAATTATTAAAAGAAATAAAGATCAAGCACATAACATATTTTGGACACATTAAAAGACATGACATCTTGTTGAAGACCTTACTTGAGGGTAAAATCAAAGGGAAACGAGCAAGAGGTAGACAGAGATACAAGTGGGAGGGTAACATCACAAGATGGACAGATTACAGTCTAGCAGAGTGCACCAGAGAAACAAGAGGCATGGAATGTTGAAGGTTAGTTGCATCCAAACCGTTGCGGAGACGTCACTTGATGATGATGATGAATTCAGACACATTTTAGTATGTTTTATGTAGTTTTATGCACATTGTATGAATGTGACATTTTCCATGTCATATTTTTTAATGAAATTTGGTTCGAATAGCTCCAACCATATGGCAACCCTGTTCTGTAGAAGTGGCGCTCTGATGAATACAGATAATTTCTGAACTGATGCGAAACGCTTTGTTGCAAATAAGCTTAGTAAGCAAGTGAACTGTGTACATACGTCTCACAACAACTGACAGAGGAATTGATAGTAAAATGTAGCAATTTACACCGTAAATATAGCACAGGTGCGTCGTGTATGACTTGGGAATTCAACGACGTTTCAGTTTTGATAATAACCTGGAGAAAATAGTTTGTGTAATACGACCGGCGCACTAATACAAACAGATATAATGCCAGTGTTATATTTTGTGACTGTCTATTATAACACAATAATTCTGGGACTGAGCTTGTGGTTAAAGGACGTTCTAATATCTCATCGCATATATATATATATGACATGTGGACTAGAATGAGAATCATCCTTCTAGCGTGACAAATTCCACTATTATGGTGATTTTCATTGCCTGTACACACACATTATGCACACAATGACCAATTAAAATCACAGTAAAAGAACAAATGTTGTCACTGACGTAGAAATAACCCCAGAGCTCTCTATAAAAATCAAGATTATAGTATTTGGCCAGATTTAAGGACAGAGCATTAGATAATTTATAACTTTATAATTAAAGATATTTCATCCAATATCTTGTTTGTTATCTTGTTAATTTCCATCGTATTCACGAGAAGTTTGGTGAATTTGTTATTCTTTTTGGAAATTGGGAGGATGTATTCCTCTTTTAGCAATATTCCTATGATTCCATTAAAAAACAACCAGAATGGGGCATATTTGGACAAAACAACACCATCACCTCAGACGACGGTTAAAAGAATCAGATCTTGTTAGAAAAAAACCCAGCTGTGGCCACGCTGGTCAGAACACTTAAAATTTCACACGTCCTGGGGACAACAAATCTATCCCTGCTGCGTCTCCAGTGCCCGGTGTCTCGGTGTACTACTGTATTCCTGCTGCATCTTTATTGCCTGATGACCTGGTGTGCGAGTCTATTCCTGCTGCATCTCCATTGCCTCATGTCCAGGCGTATCAGTATATCCCTACTGCATCTTCATTGTCTGATATACCTGCGTACCAATCTATTTCCTGTTTGTTGCAAACCACGAGCGCCAAGTGAACTCGAATCATATTGTCGGCGGGCGAGTGACATCCACGACACTAGTACAGATATCTATCAGAATGATACCGCCCTGTTCTCAAATCTAGCAATCATCGCAGTCACAGATTTCCAAACAAAAGGAAATAACAGCAATATCATACTTACAGAGCCGGCACTGCACTAGATGTGTGTACCAATCCAGTGAATGTCTTTGTACAAAGTGAAGGTCCTTGGGTCTGAAGGTATGAAGGTGGAGATACATGGCACGTGACATGAAGACGTGCAAACCATTACCCAATGTCATGTGGTGGTGACGGGAGGGGGAAAATTGGGAGGAGATGAAGCGGTCGGCGGTGTAATTAAGACCTAGAAGTAGTCACGTGATGAGGCCACACACAGACATAAAATGAAATCTAACGTACTGTTGTGTTGAGTTTTGACTGTCACAAAGAAGAGTATCAACAAAATGTTTGCCTAGCACAGTTGGGATAGACGTACCTTTCAACGTGGACACTAGACAGTTATTTATTTATGAAAAATATTTCCGAGTCTACGGACGATTCTTATTGTAAATATTAACATATCTATTCCTTTCATTCGCTATAACTGTCCACCAAATTCATGCTTTTATTCATTCCGACGGCCCAACACTCTCCCACGCTATACATACACTCCAACTTTTTAGTTCTCTCTCACGCTATCATACACTCCGAATTTTCAGCGCTCTCCCAAACTATAAATACACTCCAACTTTCCAGCTCTTTCTCACGCTATCGTAATACGCTCTGACTTTACATCTTTATCCCACGCTATCGTAATACACTCTGACTTTACATCTTTATCCCACGCTATCGTAATACACTCTGACTTTACATCTTTATCCCACGCTATCATACACTAGGATTGTCCAGCTCTATCTCACGCTATAATACACTCTGAAAATCCTGCTGTCTCATGCTGTCATACACTCTGATTTCCATCTCTACTGGCTCTAACACCATCAATGACTCCGGCTCTCTATGACACTATCAGTGACTCCGGCTCTCTATGACACTATCAGTGACTCTGGCGCTCTATGACACTATCAGTGACTCCGGCTCTCTATGACACTATATACTGACTCCGACTCTCTATGACACTATCAGTGACTCCGGCTCTCTATGACACTATCAGTGACTCCGGCTCCCTCTAACACTATCAGTGACTCCAGCTCTCTATGACACTATCAGTGACTCCGGCTCTCTATGACACTATCAATGACTCCGGCTCTCTATGACACTATCAGTGACACCGGCGGTCCTGTTCTCACGGACACTATCAGTGACACCGGCGGTCCTGTTCTCACGGACACTATCAATGACTCCTGCGGTCCGACTATCACTGACACTATCAGTGACTCCGGCTCTCTATGACACTATATACTGACTCCGACTCTCTATGACACTATCAGTGACTCCGGTGGTCCGAATCTCTCTAAAACTATATAATCCTTCTTCAAGCTTAATGCTGTAACTTGATATGCATTACCTGGCCTGCTCTGCTCAGTGTCATTCGTACTGTCCCAATCAATCATTATAACTCACTATCTAAACTCAGTATTATACATTTGAACTGTCCCGTTCAATGTTTATCTTGTCTACTGTCCCACGCACTCTATCACTCTTCTGACTGACACCATGTTATTTTTCCTACTGTAGACAAGTTCTTTTCTAGAATATTCGTGTGCGCATGTCCCAGTCTCACACATCAGTCTCACACATCAGTCTCACACATCACTCCCACACATCTTGACGTATCCTTGTTTGATTGTCCCAGTCCCACACATCTTGACGTATCCTTGTTTGATTGTCCCAGTCCCACACATCTTGACGTATCCTTGTTTGATTGTTAGGTAGGAGATTAAAGCCTCCATTTACCGAGGCACGGCTTCTTCAACCATAGACTAGACTCTATTTTTATTATATCAGGCCGTGTGGGCTTTAATTTTTGTGTGACCCAACTGTCTGGGACAATTTAATGATCGTCTGTGCAGTTATTGTTAATGGACATTCATGGTTCCAGGCATGATTTTGAGCGTTCCTTCAGTTGACGTTATCTTGTATGGGAAAATAATAGACGTCATGAGAAGCGTTTCTTCTGTGATTATTCTCAAACTCCTGCAGATTAGCAGGATGTAGTCAGGAGAACGGACTTCGTTGTGTCATGGTTTACAGCTTAGCTGCAATAACTAGATATTTTTGCTTGACACATCCGACTTCAGTATGCCTTCTAAGTCACTTTCTCCCTATGTGGGATATTAAACTCCACACATTGTTGAGGCAATTTATAGACAGTCCAATAGTTTACTATTTTCCGTTGCTCTAATGTCCTCTCTCGGTCATCCACTACACATGTTACACTCTCTCACTGACAGAAAAATCACATCAGCTAACTTCACTAGAGTCTGCCATATTGCCTTGAACATGCACTGAAGGGTTGACTTGAACACCCAGCGGACAAAAGCCAGTGTGGATTAAATATTTACGGCTGCAGACGTCTAGATTTCTCATTGTGATGGCCATTTCATAGCTTTGTTACAGTTGTGGTAGACGGGATATCAGGAGCTATCATTGTTAGGTTTATCAGGAGCTATCATGGTTAAGTTTATGTAAGCAGGGATATCATTAGTTGTTTCTCTTAGGTTTATGTCAGTAGGGATCTTTAGTTGTTAGGTTATATTATTATTATTCTTCAGTTTATTCTCAGGCTTATTTAGAAAGTTTCCATTAACCGCGTCACTGATCTGTTATTTAGTTCCAAGGGGAAAGGCAACACCACTGCGCTTCGAAACAAACAGAACTGCAGGAGGCACCAGAAGATGATCAGACTCTACAAAACATCAGTCTTATTTTTACAATATACATCGAACTCTATTTCACAAAACTCTATTTCGCAATGGAACACATAGTCTATTTGGTCATACAACACAACACTCTACAAATACACAACTACATCACAATACATGACCGGTTGTTATTATCTAAATAGAGTGCTGTAACAAAATGTATTCTTGCCGACTTTGTATGTGTCGAGGACTGCTCGAGTGCAGCAGTTTACAGAGACAGACTAACACGCTATTAATCAAGCGTAACAACGAACTCGCGGATGAAAAAGTACAATATACAGATCATGGAATGTGTGCCCCGTAGACCCACACGTTCAAACCGAGAACTGCAGAAATTAGATTATTATTCGAATATATTTTAGTGGCTTAGTGGCATGGTGCAACGAAAAGTATAAAAAACGGATATTTTTTTAAATTTTAAGGGGGGTGGGGGGGGGGGGGAAGAGATCTGGCATTATTAGATGGAAAATGCTCACAAGCATAGAGAATTGAGTTCTTGGTTTTGGATTTCCAACTTTTTTTTTTTTTTTTTTTATCTCAACCGCCTGCCAGATATTTTTTTTTATCTCAACCGCCAACTCATAGCACATACGTTCATGGCGTCACAAGACTTCACGTCCTGATATCAAAAGTAAACTTGAAAAACAAGACTTCATGTCCTGATATCAAAATTGAACTTGCGAACAAGACTTTGCGTCTTGGGAAACTGACGTGACCATCGTAGATATATAGTTTCACCATTATCACGCCTGAGACGTGACCAATAAGTCATATTGACTAATGAGAGAACACGCCTTCTAATATAGCTCATGTGTCTATTTTCTTGATTGTCATTGGCTATCATACAACGTCAATCATAGTGACCAATGACAATCACTGGAATAGTCAGTCACATGAGTCATTAAGAAGGTCTGTTTTCCATTAAGCAGCATGTCTTATATTGTACGTCTGATGCGTATCAAGACATACGGTGTTTAGCTCGTATCTTTCACTAAAGAACGGCCTACAAACGGATGATATGGTCAGAATTATTCTAGCCGCATTTACTTTTCCAGAGAACTGGTACCCATTTCCTTATGATGGACCGACCAGGGGGGCCGTTGCTGGTTTAAATATAATTCCAAATAATTTAGCCTTGGATCACAGCGACTAGAAAGCCAGCACATTAACCTCTGATCTCCCGCGGCCCTGTAACCAGGATATTAACCTATAAGCTTCCACGGCCCTGTTAAAAGTAAATTAACTTCTGAATTAAACTCTGAGGTTTCGCGACCCTGTAACCAGTACATTAAACTCTGAGCTTCTACGGTCCTGTAACAAGGACATTAACCTCTGAGCTTCTACGGTCCTGTAACAAGGACAATAGTCTCTGAGCTTCCGCGGTCCCGCAACCAAGAGTAATTATTACCTAAATATCAAGGTGATTAGGTGCCCTAAGCGCAAGTGCACTGCCGGGGCCCGAAGAGGATGTCAACTATACCGAGACTGTCACCTGACATGCATGTCATGTGATAATTGATTGTCGCATCCCATAAGTCAACTCAATGTATAAGTCATGCTGAAGTCTGATGTGTCCGATTTAAAGGCGCAAGAATCGTAGTCAAGTGGTAAAACTGACCCTGCGTATTTCATTCTCTCCATTACATCCTTACTAACCAGCAGAAGTGTGTGAACGAGGGGAGAAAATAATAAGTGGGGAGGCTAATAAAATTGTATGTATTTGTACTACACCAGTCTGACAGGACCGTGTCAGTCCCTATTAAATATTCCAGGAACTAAATTTTTCATGAACTAAATATTCCAGGAAAATTGTTTGAATTTAAGTGTTTTTTTTAATCTGGAAAAAAAATCATGAGTTTTTTCTGTTGACAACTGAGTGGGGGTGTGGGGTTAAACGTGCACAAAATTGTTGAGAAAAGTTATGGACGGTGCTTAAATAATCAAACCTGAGAGGATGCCTCTCCGGACGTTAAAATACCAAATTCTGAGAAAAAAATATCTTTGCTTATTTCTGTACATTTTATGCATGATCTGAAGCTAACACACTTGAAATATTCAATCAGCATATTTCTTGATTCTTGATTCTAGGAACAAGCGTCACAGCACTGGGGGCATTCCCATATATGCTCTGCTTGCCGTTCCGTCAGACATCTAAAAGGTATAATCTCAGCGTCAGATACCGACATCAGATATAAACATCATGGTCAGCGTCTGAGTCAGTTAATGATTGCAAGTTCTCCTGATCTCTCCGGAGAGGGTGCACTTTCTCCCGTCGCACCTAGTTACTCCCATTACTACCATTCTCTGAATATGTTTTTGTGTCTCGTTCGATCTCGTCCTCGACGTTTCGTAGGATATCCCTGACTCCTCTGATTAATTCAATCCTGTTTTCTCAGGATATCCCTGACTCCTCTGATTAATTCAATCCTGTTTCTTCTTGTTATCTCAGTGCCATTCACCACATCGGTTCTTTCTTTTCCCCTGACTCAAGCATGATCCGGACAGTATATCCTTGTAGTACTCTGCGCATTATTAGGAAGAGTGGCCCACTCCAAGCTGAGCATACACTTTTCTATCTTGTGCAGCGTACTTTGAGAGTTCAATACAATCACTGAGTCTGTTGGTGATTAAGTCGTCGTGGGGTAGGCAACTGACTTCTCAGTTGATTTCTTGTCAATTTGGTAGGCCGCGAAACCCCAACATCAGCTGTTTGTTTCCTGTGTTCTGTGCCGTCAGCATATTTACTTCATGGAACAGCCATAAATGGTGTAATTGAGGGCTAGACCGAGATATTGACAGGAAAGACCTCTGTACAGAATGTAAACAAGACTTCATTCATTACAATTTTTATTATTATCCCGGTTTTCGTTCGTCACTATTTCTATACTCGGACTCGCGTGCACAAAAAAAAACCCCCAAAAAACAACAATGCCAACCAAGGAAATGAACGGGAATAATAACAAATTAGCCTTTCAGGTCATGTTTATTTTCTGCACACAGAACTTTACTGGAGCAAGGTCGTGGCTAAAAAAGCACCAAGACTTGGGGGAAACCCCTTTCATCAGGTCTATTCACTCTTACTAATTGTAGCGCCTATCGAACACACTGAGAATATACTCTCCTGATAAATATATTTCTAACATTAAACAAATTTGTAATATTACAACAGAGACAATCTTGTGTGACTCAAGTATAACATAAAATACACTAGAAGAAGAAGGAGCGTAGGAAACTACTGAGTTCTTCATCTATAATCTAGCTTTAAGTTACCACAGAACGTAGTCAAGTAGCTTGCTCCAAGTTTCGGGTGTGTCAAACTTGTGTCAGAAACGCCCAGTGCGGGAAATATAGAATTAACACGACCTTCGACTGTATAGGGGACATGTGCACATAATTAATTATGACTCATTCGTTGTGTTTTTGATTATTGTCGTAATGTCTGTTGGTCAATATTTATATACTTGGGAGTCGCCATGGCTATTTATAGCATGCGATTCCAAAAATAGACATAGTGACAAACGGAAACACGACAATAATTTAAAAAAGTAACGAATAAACGAATTAATATGTGCAGATGTCTTCTATATATTCAGATGCTCATAGAACTGTTGTGGTGGGGGAGGGAGGAATGGGAGGGGTGGGGGACTCCAAACCTGTGGTTCTCAACCTTTTTCCACAGTGGCCCTCCTGCGGAAAAAAATATTCTCCAGTTGTTTCCCTGAGACTTAAAAAAAAACCTTTTCAACTATCTCCAAGAGGTATAATTATACATCTATCTATTTGCTATCTATTCGCTAAACCCTTTGTTGCCTTTCAGCGTCAGGGATAGAAGAGTTGGTCCTCTTGTGTGCTGAGTATATTGTGGAGTTTGTCGTCTGCATACATATTACACACATAATTTCAGAGACCTTCACAAGCTATCCCTTATAGACAGGTCCACGGTTCCACACTTTGGTATGTTTAATTCATGGCCAATGCAAAGCTTCCTAGTTTCCAGTGAGTCATATGGTGAACGCTGTGAGACACAGCCCTAAACAACACGGCAAGGGTAAATTAATAAAGCTACAGTTGGTTTAGGCATTCGAGCTTCTCTTTCAAATTGATAAAATGATAGAAAATCTTCATTTTCAGAATGAAAACAGCCAGGGATCACGGCGTAAAGAATAACGTAATACATTCCTTGATCAAATTCAGAAATGATCAGAGCCTGAATTGTCAACACTGGGTGTCCTTATGATGGAAGATAGAGATGTCTGGCGGGTGTTTGTGCTTTTTTTTTCATTATGACAACCCTACCAGCCTAACGTGTTACGGATTTTATTATTATTATTAGTGTTATTAATTTTATTATTATTTTTCTTTAAGATTTGCATTGTCATTCTTATAATTGTTATTACTAGATGATACATTTTTGTGGTGGAATCAAGCAAACAATTGTCAGTTTATGCGTGTGTATAGAAACAACACAATGAAATTAATGAAACTAAATGACGGGGGTGGCTTCTAAATACCATCATAAGATGGATCCTAGATTATTTGGACACTTGCCCAGAACAGAGAGACATTTAGAGTATCCACGGCAAAGACAACGCTCTGGGAAGAATATGTCACTTGATATATATAAAAACAAAAATACAGGTAATTAAATTATTCAGGTATTATGTCATGCGCCGTAGACGGGCATGTTTCTCCACATCTCTCTGTCTCAAAGGTATAGTCGTGCAATGGGGGTTTATGAAGGCATGTTTAGTCCCCAGAGGGACACGTTCAAGTGCGCCAGTATCCCAGGAGTAGTCATGTGAATCATCATGGCGGAGGATGGCCGCACAATTTTCTTTCTTTCAATTTTCTTTCTTTCAATTTTCTTTAAGCTTTCGCAAAATTGTGTTTATGTCCGCAGGAAAGTATCGTCCACAGATTTATGTATGTGTGCGATGTTTTCACGCCAACATCTGATGTGTCGGGCCAATGTCGCAAATAAAACGTTGACACAACGCATTTCCATTCTTTGGACTACTTCCTGCTGGAAATCTAATATAACCATTGTCCTGCTACAAGAGAGATCCAGCGGGAGTTTGAGAATGTCTCTTGCTACAAGAGAGATCCAACGGGAGTTTGACAATGTCTCTTGCTACAAGAGAGATCCAACGGGAGTTTGAGAATGTCTCTTGCTACAAGAGAGACTCAACGGGAGTTTGAGAATGTCTCTTGCTACAAGAGAGATCCAACAGGAGTTTGAGAATGAACGCTGAAGATGAAGAAGATTCCAATTTCATCGTGCAAGTCATTACATCTCACTTTTTCCCACATTAAAACAAGAAATTCAGGAAATCAAATTTCAGTTTTCTTACCAGAATCACATTCTAGACACATGTTTACACAGCTAGATGGATCTGACACACATGTCTACACAGATGGATCTGACACACATGTCTACACAGATGGATCTGACACACATGTCTACACAGATGGATCTGACACACATGTCTACACAGATGGATCTGAAACACATGTCTACACAGATGGATCTGACACACATTTCTACACAGATGGATCTGACACACATGTCTACACAGATGGATCTGACACACATGTCTACACAGATGGATCTGACACACATGTCTACACAGATGGATCTGACACACATGTCTACAAAGATGGATCTGACACACATGTCTACAGAGATGGATCTGCAAAGATGCAGTGATGAATTGAGGAGGTGACATATTCATAATACCAAAGACGGAAAAACAATATGTAAAGCTTTGCCAACCAGGAAATATTCCATCAATATTAGAACAGAAATAATTGCACTACATTGCACACTGAAAGTTTTCACACAACCAGAACTGCAACGACTAAAAAAAAAAAGATACCTATATTTTTACAACATCAGACAAGAACCCAGATATATGCAAAAATGCTCTGCTTTTTCCCTTGAATGTATATTCTCACACTGTGCAATCTTGGGATAATATTCTAACACTGTGCAATCTTGGGATAATATTCTTACACTGTGCAATCTTGGGATAATATTCTCACACTGTGCAATCTTGGGATAATATTCTCACACTGTGCAATCTTGGGATAATATTCTCACACTGTGCAATCTTTGGATATGAGAAACTTGATGCTCTGTCATAAACCGGTAGTGAAATAGAACAACACAGACATACAAAGTGAAATAGAACAACACAGACATACAAAGTCCTATTTACAAAAGCGAAAACCATAATACATACACGTCAAAGTGGACAAAAAATCCATTGTAATACATTACCTCAAAAGATTAGCGGACCACACTGTTTCGTCATAGAACATACCACTGCAAACTTCTGGGCCACTTTTACTGACTAAGGATCTCATACACAGATGAATGTCCGTGTGGATCTCATACACAGATGAATGTCCGTGTGGATCTCATACACAGATGAATGTCCGTGTGGATCTCATACACAGATGAATGTCCGTGTGGATCGAATTTCCCGAAAATATACTTCATAAGTAGCCAGCATAAGTAGCCAGCATAAGTAGCCAGCATACGAAGAGCAGAGAACAAGGCGGGTCTGGACAGATGATACAGATTTTGAGGAAAAGCTATGGGGCAGTAGCTCTGACCTGGAGAAAACAATTGACTTCGCCCTCATGACTAGCCTGATAATCTATCATGGCCGGAGATGCTGAACACAGAAGAAGAACATTCAAGACACGAAGATTCTCGACAAAAAACCCAACTAATATGGAATGTATCTACTCCTTGTTGACCGGGTCTCTATTTCGATGGCAAAATGATTATCCCTCGCTTCTCCATTTCGATGAGTTGGTCACATCGTCCGTATGCCAGACGAACGTCTTCCAGGGAGACTGTTCTATGTGAACTGTGTGTAGGTAAGCATTTACACGAGACCTGAAAACACATTTCAGTAACTGAAGATATACCTCAAGCACTGCAGGATTGACCCAACCTCTTGAGAAACAACAACAATTGAACGTACAGCCTAAAACAATCAGATCAGAGCTGGTATTAAACGTTTTCAGCAGGGTAGAACAATATAATTAAAAAGAGACAAAAACGAAAGATCGGATTTCTTGTTACATTACAACAGGTTCTCTCAAAGCCGGACTCATCAATCATCTGAGGACTCACAAACAATCAAACCAAACGTGGCCCTTCATAATGATATGCTCATTTTTGCTTGCGAAGGGGGAACATCATCGTAATCATTATAATCCTAGGAGTAAAACGTCGTCCTGGGCACAACACACTCTGGGCCAACTATCTGATCATTCCTTTATCAGATTTATTGATCCATCAGTGGCGAGTATCGAGAGTTCTACTAACACTAAACAGAAACTACATCAAAATATCGAGTTCCACTAACACTGAACATAGACTACATCATTATATGGAGAGTTCTACTAATACTAAACAGCGACTACGTCAAATATCGTGAAATACAATCCAAAGTGGCACATTGAAAGCATTAAATTACTTCAATCCAGGTAATTGTGTTTACGTCAACGATTGTGTTGGCAGTTTATACTGCGCCAGATAAATTATCAACACAGAATTAACACCACCTGTTTGGTTTTCAAAGTGTCTTCAATCATTCACTTAATTTGACTTCAAGTAGTCCAGATAAAAATCAAGTTTATACCATAATTTATCATGATAATAACAAAACGATAACAGAAGTGTCACATTCAAGGGAGAGTTATCAACATACCTGATAGATAAGACAAGCACTTGTTGAGATGTTATCCTAATATCCGTTCTGTTGATATAATAATCCAAGCGTGAATATTTTTCGCGATAAAGTACATCCAAAACTCAGAAGGATTCAAACAAATGAAAACAATTGTTGAACTTTCCAATAGAGCGTATTGGTGTCGGTTTGAAGAACTGTACTGTATCCCCTTGCAACGGCAGACAAGATATATTAGCGACTTTGTGCAGGTATGGTAATTAAATACCTGTCCTGATATGAACTATTCCCAGGAATGAATACAAGGTATGGTACCAACTCCACGCCGGCTCAGACAACGGACTTAACTAAAGAAGACCACGGCTAAGTGAAACAGCGGTACAGAAATATTTCAAGTGGTGCATACGAGGCGCAAAAGCTACGGTTCGGAGCGCTGACGAATTTTCTCCTACAGTCGAGTATGGCGGCGTCAACCTTAGGGGGGTTGTAGGCTCATACGATCGCCCTACGAGCTGCGACTGTACCTATCTGCAATATTTGAAGCGAGACAACTCTTTTCACACAATCTACAATCAAGGCTGTTAACTGTGAACAAAATATTCAAAATATATTACCTGTGCTATGCCTTGTACGGCAAATGACGTGCATAACTTAGAATTCAACGGTTTCGTTTATAACAAAATCAACGTCTTGTCTACCCTGCCAGGATGTCCCTATATCTGCTACATTTATTTTCTAAAACGCCCATTGCATCAAAGGAATATAAATTGTTAACGGTAAACAATTTTGAATGTAAAAAACTGAGTTTTGGCACTTTGGATTATCGCGGACCTAAACCTGCATACAAAAGCATGTCATGGAAGAAAACAGAAGAATAAAAGGAAATATTCATAATTGTATGAAAGATATATCTAGTTTTTATTGCTCTTGTTCGTGTAGAATGTTTACAGAATGTTTGTCATACAAATAGTAAACATACCTGACTATATTGACATCGCAACCACTACCTAAGACATCATCATTATAATCATCGTGGACATCATCGTAATCAGCAACAACAACATCATTATGATCACCATCAACAATATCATCATCAACATTATTCTCGTCATCATCATGATTATCAATATTATTCTCGGCATGTTGTCGTTGTTGTGGTTGTTGATATCCAATAGTTGCTGTGCTGTTCTATTCTTGGCAGCACAATGCCTTATTAAAAAAGTGCAGTTCTTCTGAAGTTGATTTTGTCATTCACACAGTGAGTTAGTGACTGTTAGGCTGTCTGTAAAAAATCTTTTTTTCCCCTGGCAGTTGAAATGGAAGGGCAGTCAATAAGGATGTATTCCGCTGTTTCGTTGGAATGAGAGTAGTGTCTACAAATGGGTGGATGATGCGGTCTGATGCGCTTTAACTGGCTATTGGCTCTGTTGGAAACTGATATTAAGGGATTGATTTCTCCTATAGAATTTGATTCTGTTGTCACTGTTCTCTTTCCGTGTCATGTTAGTAAATATACCAGCAATAATAAATAATGCACCCAAAGAATGAGCTATTTTCACCCTTGAATTGTTTATTTCAGCCAGCGATTTTCAAAAACCACGTGATCATGTACGGGTTAACGTATATTGTTTTCATGTTTTACTGTCGTTGTCATGTTTTACTGTCGCTGTCATGTTTTACTGTCGTTGTCATGTTTTACTGTCGTTGTCGTGTTTTACTGTCGTTGTCATGTTTTACTGTCGTTGTCATGTTTTATTCCAATTTTGCGTGCTTCACGTGCAACAGATAAAATTGCTGAATTCTCGCCATGTTACTAGTCGAATCAAGTTGAAATTTGGCATACAAAATAAAGTTTCAGGGAGAAAAAAAGACATCTTTTGTTTTCATTGAAAGGAAGTGCGTTTTTTTTGTTTGCGATGTCGCGACGTTTGTAGCAAAAGCGATGGCAGGCTGTTGGTATGATGAGGAGTGGTATGGTTACCTGAGAAATTGCCACACACTTTAATTGTGACTATTACACTATAATGAGGCTGAATGAGAGATTTCTGGCTACAGGTACAACCAATGACCGTCCAAGAACTGGCCCACCTCGTGTAGCAACTGTAGCTCAAGATTGCCAAATTCAATTGATGCACGACCGCTTCTTAACATCAGACACTGTGCAATAGCGTGACACGCCGATACAAAACTTGTATTGATGCTACAGGGGGTTTTGATGCTACAGGGGGTTTTGATGCTACAGGGGTTTTTGATGCTACAGGGGGTTTTGATGCTACAGGGGGTTTTGATGCTACAGGGGGTTTTGATGCTACAGGGGGTTTTGATGCTACAGGGGGTTCATACACGTTATTGATGCTGTCCCTGACAGTGAGTGCGATTTATTTTTTAACCTTACTTAGTGTAGGCAAATGCTTAGATGACGGTCCTGAATTTACTTAGTGTAGGCAAATGCTTAGATGACGGTCCTGAATTTACTTAGTGTAGGCAAATGCTTAGATGACGGTCCTGAATTTACTTAGTGTAGGCAAATGCTTAGATGACGGTCCTGAATTTACTTAGTGTAGGCAAATGCTTAGATGACGGTCCTGAATTTACTTAGTGTAGGCAAATGCTTAGATGACGGTCCTGAATTTACTTAGTGTAGGCAAATGCTTAGATGACGGTCCTGAATTTACTTAGTGTAGGCAAATGCTTAGATGACGGTCCTGAATTTACTTAGTGTAGGCAAATGCTTAGATGACGGTCCTGAATTTACTTAGTGTAGGCAAATGCTTAGATGACGGTCCTGAATTTACTTAGTGTAGGCAAATGCTTAGATGACGGTCCTGAATTTACTTAGTGTAGGCAAATGCTTAGATGACGGTCCTGAATTTACTTAGTGTAGGCAAATGCTTAGATGACGGTCCTGAATTTACTTAGTGTAGGCAAATGCTTAGATGACGGTCCTGAATTTACTTAGTGTAGGCAAATGCTTAGATGACGGTCCTGAATTTACTTAGTGTAGGCAAATGCTTAGATGACGGTCCTGAATTTACTTAGTGTAGGCAAATGCTTAGATGACGGTCCTGAATTTACTTAGTGTAGGCAAATGCTTAGATGACGGTCCTGAATTTACTTAGTGTAGGCAAATGCTTAGATGACGGTCCTGAATTTACTTAGTGTAGGCAAATGCTTAGATGACGGTCCTGAATTTACTTAGTGTAGGCAAATGCTTAGATGACGGTCCTGAATTTACTTAGTGTAGGCAAATGCTTAGATGACGGTCCTGAATTTACTTAGTGTAGGCAAATGCTTAGATGACGGTCCTGAATTTACTTAGTGTAGGCAAATGCTTAGATGACGGTCCTGAATTTACTTAGTGTAGGCAAATGCTTAGATGACGGTCCTGAATTTACTTAGTGTAGGCAAATGCTTAGATGACGGTCCTGAATTTACTTAGTGTAGGCAAATGCTTAGATGACGGTCCTGAATTTACTTAGTGTAGGCAAATGCTTAGATGACGGTCCTGAATTTACTTAGTGTAGGCAAATGCTTAGATGACGGTCCTGAATTTACTTAGTGTAGGCAAATGCTTAGATGACGGTCCTGAATTTACTTAGTGTAGGCAAATGCTTAGATGACGGTCCTGAATTTACTTAGTGTAGGCAAATGCTTAGATGACGGTCCTGAATTTACTTAGTGTAGGCAAATGCTTAGATGACGGTCCTGAATTTACTTAGTGTAGGCAAATGCTTAGATGACGGTCCTGAATTTACTTAGTGTAGGCAAATGCTTAGATGACGGTCCTGAATTTACTTAGTGTAGGCAAATGCTTAGATGACGGTCCTGAATTTACTTAGTGTAGGCAAATGCTTAGATGACGGTCCTGAATTTACTTAGTGTAGGCAAATGCTTAGATGACGGTCCTGAATTTACTTAGTGTAGGCAAATGCTTAGATGACGGTCCTGAATTTACTTAGTGTAGGCAAATGCTTAGATGACGGTCCTGAATTTACTTAGTGTAGGCAAATGCTTAGATGACGGTCCTGAATTTACTTAGTGTAGGCAAATGCTTAGATGACGGTCCTGAATGTGTTCACTTTTTGTTGTTGTTGAAAAAATGCCCATTTGGGTCCGTAAATGGATCAAATTTGTAAATTGTACACGTTTTGTGTATTTTAAATTCAGCAACAACAAAAATAGCTACGTTTTTAAAAAAAAGTGGTGTGTTTTTAATGATTGCTGGTCTACATTTCAACCAGTCAGCACATTTGCCCATCTGTTCTGCCAGATTTCCCTGGTGTTCGTTCATCTGACTGTTCGCATACTACAACGTCGTTGATTTTTGTGCTTCTCATTTTACAAGTTGTTCTGCTGTTTTATTTCCTGCTAGATCGTTATGTCCAGGGATCGATTGTAAACTGAATTGCTATGTCCGGGATCAATTGTAAACTGAATTGCTATGTCCAGGGATCAATTGTAAAATGAATTGCTATGCCCAGGGATCAATTGTAAACTGAATTGCTATATCCAGGGATGAATTGCAAACTGAATTGCTATGTCCAGGGATGAATTGCAAACTGAATTGCTATGTCCAGGGATCAATTGCAAACTGAATTGCTATGTCCAGGGATGAATTGCAAACTGAATTGCTATGTCCAGGGATTAATTGCAAACTGAATTGCTATGTCCAGGGATGAATTGCAAACTGAATTGCTATGTCCAGGGATGAATTGCAAACTGAATTGCTATGTCCAGGGATGAATTGCAAACTGAATTGCTATGTCCAGAGATCAATTGTAAACTGAATTGCTATGTCCAGGGATGAATTGCAAACTGAATTGCTATGTCCAGGGATGAATTGCAAACTGAATTGCTATGTCCAGGGATGAATTGCAAACTTAATTGCTATGCGGGGATAAGACTGCACGGCTCTTGTTATTTAGAGGATATCTTGATTGTCATATGGGGTCTGTTTAAGTGCCTCCACAACAGACATGAGTGTGTCAACATGACTATCTCTGATGCCTTTGATTCAAAGAGATGAAGCTACTCGTGTATTCACTCAATGACTGTCTCTATGACACCAGAATCTGTTTCATAATTTGATCAATTTTCACCACAATAACCACATAACTCGTAGGCAGATCCATCATGGTAACGTATATGGTAACGTATATGGTAACGTATATGGTAACGTATATGGTAACGTATATGGTAACGTATATGGTAACGTATATGGTAACGTATATGTAAGCAACATCCTTTAAAACAGGTTTCACTGAAAGTGGAAACATCAGTATAATCATTGATTAATGATGAATAACTGATTATGGCTTTAAGCCATATGTCTTCAAGATTGCTGGTAGTGTTCTCTTATAACTGTTTTATCTAGCAACTTGTATTGGACTTTTGCTGATGAAAATATGTAGGTATATAGAAGAATAGGGAGAACATCATGGAAAGAGGAATAAAAACAACAAATGAAGAGGTGCTAAAAACACTTAATATGAAGAAAGAACTACTAAGAGAAATAAAGATCAAGCACATAACATATTTTAGAGACATTAAAAGACATGACACCTTATTGAGGACCTTACTTGAGGGTAAAGTCAAAGGGAAGCAAACAAGTGGTAGACAGATGTACACGTGGGAGAGTAACATCACACGATGGACAGGTTACAGTCTAGCAGAGTGCACCACCAAGACAAGAGACAGGGAATGGTGGAGATCCGTTGCAGCCAACCTTCGTTGTGGAGACGGTACTTGATAATGATAGGAAAATTGCTCCTAGAAGGGTGGCTGAGTTTTGTTTCAGCTCTTTTTCTGCAACAAATGGTTTTTATCATTGTCTTCTTCGGATATATCCACTAGAGACCGTTGTTATAGTTTTTTTTGTTTCTTTATTTGTGCGATCATTCTTTTTGTGCTCTTTATTTGTGTGATCATTCTTTTGTCTCTTGTACCGTTCTACCACTTCCTTAATTGAATTTTTGTCTGTCTGATATCCAGCTGCCCTACATTTGCCTTTATCTCATGTAATCTGTGTTGATCACATCATTGCACAGATTGCTCTCAGAGTTTGGTTATACACTCGATTCAGATGTGATGTGGAAGTGTTGCATTGACAACACTGTATAAACGAAGTGATGTTGGGATTCTATAGGAGAAAAGTCTCACTATGTAAAACTGCCTGGTTGTAAAACTGTTGGTTTGATTGGTGAGTGTAAAACTGTTGGTTTGATTGGTGAGTGTAAAACTGTTGGATTGATTGGTGAGTGTAAAAATGTTGGATTGATTGGTGAGTGTAAAACTATTGGTTTGATTGGTAAGTGTAAAACTGTTGGTTTGATTGGTGAGTGTAAAACTATTGGTTTGATTGGTGAGTGTAAAACTGTTGGTTTGATTGGTGAGTGTAAAACTGTTGGATTGATTGGTGAGTGTAAAATTATTGGTTTGATTGTAAGTGTAAAACTGTTGGTTTGATTGGTGAGTGTAAAACTGTTGGTTTGATTGGTGAGTGTAAAACTGTTGGTTTGATTGGTGAGTGTAAAACTGTTGGTTTGATTGGTGAATGTGAAACTGTTGGTTTGATTGGTGAGTGTAAAACTGTTGGATTGATTGGTGAGTGTAAAACTGTTGGTTTGATTGGTAAGTGTAAAACTGTTGGTTTGATTGGTGAGTGTAAAACTATTGGTTTGATTGGTAAGTGTAAAACTGTTGGTTTGATTGGTGAGTGTAAAACTGTTGGTTTGATTGGTGAGTGTAAAACTGTTGGTTTGATTGGTGAGTGTAAAACTGTTGGTTTGATTGGTGAATGTGAAACTGTTGGTTTGATTGGGGAGTGTAAAACTGTTGGTTTGATTGGTGAGTGTAAAACTGTTGGTTTGATTGGTGAATGTGAAACTGTTGGTTTGATTGGTGAGTGTAAAACTGTTGGTTTGATTGGTGAATGTGAAACTGTTGGTTTGATTGGTGAGTGTAAAACTGTTGATTTGATTGGTGAGTGTAAAACTGTTGGCTTGATTGGTGAGTGTAAAACTGTTGGTTTGATTGGTGAGTGTAAAAATGTTGGTTTGATTGATGAGTGTAAAACTGTTGGTTTGATTGGTGAGTGTAATGTAAAACTGTTGGTTTGATTGGTGAGTGTAAAACTGTTGGTGTGATTGGTGAGTGTAAAACTGTTGGTTTGATTGGTGAGTGTAAAACTGTTGGATTGATTGGTGAGTGTAAAACTATTGGTTTGATTGGTAAGTGTAAAACTGTTGGTTTGATTGGTGAGTGTAAAACTATTGGTTTGATTGGTGAGTGTAAAACTGTTGGTTTGATTGGTGAGTGTAAAACTGTTTGTTTGATTGGTGAGTGTAAAACTGTTGGTTTGATTGGTGAATGTGAAACTGTTGGTTTGATTGGTGAGTGTAAAACTGTTGGTTTGATTGGTAAGTGTAAAACTGTTAGTTTTATTGGTGAGTGTAAAACTAATGGTTTGATTGGTAAGTGTAAAACTGTTGGTTTGATTGGTGAGTGTAAAACTGTTGGTTTGATTGGTTAGTGTAAAACTGTTTGTTTGATTGGTGAGTGTAAAAATGTTGGTTTGATTGATCAGTGTAAAACTGTTGGTTTGATTGGTGAGTGTAATGTAAAACTCTTGGTTTGATTGGTGAGTGTAAAACTGTTGGTTTGATTGGTGAGTGTAAAACTGTTGGTTTGATTGGTGAGTGTAAAACTGTTGGTTTGATTGGTGAGTGTAAAACTGTTGGTTTGATTGGTGAGTGTAAAACTGTTGGTTTGATTGGTGAGTGTAAAACTGTTGGTTTGATTGGTGAGTGTAAAACTGTTGGTTTGATTGGTGAGTGTAAAACTGTTGGTTTGATTGGTGAGTTTAAAACTGTTGGTTTGATTGGTGAGTGTAAAACTGTTGGTTTGATTGATCAGTGTAAAACTGTTGGTTTGATTGGTGAGTGTAAAACTGTTGGTTTGATTGGTGAGTGTAAAACTGTTGGTTTGATTGGTGAGTTTAAAACTGTTGGTATGATTGGTGAGTGTAAAAATGTTGGTTTGATTGATCAGTGTAAAACTGTTGGTTTGATTAGTGTAATGTAAAACTGTTGGTTTGATTGGTGAGTGTAAAACTGTTGGTTTGATTGGTGAGTGTAAAACTGTTGGTTTGATTGGTGAGTGTAAAACTGTTGGTTGGATTCATGAGATCTTCTTACCTTCCTCATGCGTGATCGCTGTATACATCAGATTGTGGCCAGCGACAGCAAATGCCTATGCGCAGAATCAAAAGAAGCTTCATACTTTATGTTTTTGACTACTCCCGTGCATTTCACTGGTTGCCGTTGGCAGGTGACATAAATTATATACATATTTACCAACGGAATAATCAAAATCATCACATATAAAGGCTTGTTTTGATTCTGTTCATATGCCTTTACTTTGGAAAGCCACGCATGAGACACTGCACAAGTCTAGGTCAAAGCATGTTTTTTAGAGATATCTCTCGTCAATTTACAGTACTGTGGACTCTTCGAGGACCATCCTTTTATAGTGATGCTATTTCATTACACCCCCCCCCCCAACCCCATGATATTTATTGGCTGTTGACGTACATTAGACATAATGGGACAGATGAAAGTCACAGACATAATGGGACAGATGAAAGTCACAGACATAATGGGACAGATGAAAGTCACAGACATAATGGGACAGATGAAAGTCACAGACATAATGGGACAGATGAAAGTCACAGACATATTGAAATAGCGTGATTGTTAAAGTATAGAACCGATGAATCCACAGAACTGTCTACATGACCAGAGACTCGACAGAAACTCTAACTTATTTTGACAACCGAGGAAATTCTGACAAAGTAGTTTAAGGACTACACAGCGTATGATTTCACGAGAGGCTCTGCGTGTTTACATAATCTAGATAGATCGTGTCCGTCTAAAGATATTCGTGTATGTATGCCTTCTTTCAGTAAATTTCTGTCCCTTGTTTTGTTCAAGTTAGCGTAACTCAGTTGGAACAAGAATTACCTGGGTAAACTCCATAGATAGTGAACTATAAATAGACAAACACACGTTAAACAGGTATGTGAGTAGGCACAAACATCTTAGAAAGGTATAGGTAGGCACAAAATCTTTAAGCTGATATGTAGGTAGACAAACGATTTTTAATCTCGCATGTAGGTAGAGATACACAATCTTTAAGCGGGTTTGTATGTAAACGAAGAATCTTTAAGCTGGTAGGTAAACGAAGAATCTTTAAGCTGGTATGTAATCGAGGAATCTTTAACCTGATATGTAAACGAGGAACTTTAAGCTGGTATGTAAACGAAGAATATTTAAGCTGATATGTAAACGAAGAATCTTTAATCTGGTAGGTAAACGAAGAATCTTTAAGCTGGTAGGTAAACAAAGAATATTTAATCTGGTAGGTAAACGAAGAATCTTTAAGCTGGTATGTAATCGAGGAATCTTTAAGCTGGTATGTAAACGAGGAACTTTAAGCTGGTAGGTAAACAGAAAAAAATATTTAATCTGGTAGGTAAACGAAGAATATTTAAGCTGGTAGGTAAACGAAGAATCTTTAAGCTGGTATGTAATCGAGGAATCTTTAAGCTGGTATGTAAACGAAGAATCTTTAATCTGGTAGGTAAACAAAGAATATTTAAGCTGGTATGTAAACGAAGAATCTTTAAGATGGTATGTAATCGAGGAATCTTTAAGCTGGTATGTAAACGAAGAATATTTAAGCTGGTATGTAAACGAAGAATATTTAAGCTGGTATGTAAGTACAAGAAAAGTTTATAGTAGACATAAAATGGGTAAAAAATGTAAATTTTTGGATAATGATAGCGGAAATAGTTTATATAAATATACTATGTTACATCGATGACGACGCAAGTGGTGTTTTGTTTATTATGTGGAATTGTTTATTATGTGGAATTGTTTATTCTTCGGACACGTTTCCTAGAGCGGTGACATGGCAAAGTTATACCCTATATGTGAATTATATCGGGGGGGGGGGTAATATGTCAGACGGTAAAATTCGAACGGAAAATACACCAATGTACAATGTTTTTGTTTTTCAGTTTTAACTCGAAGTTGTAATATCGGTACAAACATATCATTCCTGGGGTAATAGATTAACTCTAAGTGGCAATTTTAGCATGCGACTCCAAGCATATAAATAATGACCAATGAGAAACACGAGAATCATCAAGAACGTCACGAATGGGATCCCGTTGAGATGTCTTCTATTGAACAAGGTGATGATGATCTGACCACCCACTTGAGGTCATTTACTACTTTGTTAGTTCACTGAATCGAGAAGGATGAACTCCAGGCTGACACAGATGTGGTCAGTTACTTTCAAAAAATGATGGAAAACCTGCCACTTTTTCGCTCCTAGCTGACTGATTATTCGTCCGCATAGAAATCGCTGTTGACTCAAGGCAAGTTTGGGTCATCAAACCACAAAATGATGTTACTCTGGGTGGTCGCCTGAAGATGACAGTATAAGACCTGTGCGCTAAATTGGCAATTATCTTTCTGAAGTGACGCATTTTACCCTTCCCGTGATTGTTATTGACTGTCTACACAAAGTATACAAATAGAAATATGGGAAAGTAAAATCCTTCACATTAGAAGGAGTTCTCAGATAAGCCAGCAGGGCTTGTTATTGACAAAAGACACTATCCACTTTAGATCATTAATTGCTTATAACTTACTAAACGACACTATCCACTTTAGATCATTAATTGCTTATAACTTACTAAACGACACTACCCACTTTAGATCATTAATTGCTTATAACTTACTAAACGACACTACCCACTTTAGATCATTAATTGCTTATAACTTACTAAACGACATTACCCACTTTAGATCATTAATTGCTTATAACTTACTAAACGACACTATCCACTTTAGATCATTGACTGCTCCTAGTTTAATTTATCCGTCATAATTAATAAAAGCCTTGTTGACTCAAGCGCGACTGATCAGCCGTACAAGACCTGTTATCTCAATAAATTATGCCTCTATTCGTTTCCTTTCTTGATTATTCCCATGTTTTCCGTTTGTCAATTTTTATATACTTGGAATGGCTTGCCAAAAATAGCCAAGGCTACTCCAAGTATATAAATAGTAGCCAATGGAAAGCGTGACAATAATCAAAAACGTTCAGAATGAAGGCCCGTTTACTTTTTTCAGTTAGGAGGTCTTATAGTTGTCATTGGTCACGACTGAGGGCACGTTCTGAGTCATCAAATCACAAGCTGGCGTTGTCGTGGGTGGTCGTGTTACTATCACAGGAAGTAGGGTGTCCTGTGAAAACTTGGGGAAATCCTCCTGGCGTAGGGGGTAAGACAATCGCTTTGTGCCCACGATGTCGTGGGTGCGAATCTCGCTAGCGATAATGTTGATGAAATAGAACGATAATGTTGATGAAATAGAACGATAATGTTGATGAGTGAATATGGTGATACTGATGAAGAGCCATGTCCGAATCTGTGGTGGAATGGTGCAGAGCGTGTCTGTGATGGCCAATATGCAAAGTTCGATCCCCGCCACAGGCAAATCTGCATCTGGGCCGTTCAGAAAGCAATGGCAAACTACTGAACGTATTTATATTGCCTAGAAAATTACTACATCCAATAAATGCTAGGGTGATGTCTACGTCGTACTGAATAGGATACGCTACCAATTCTTTTTTTTTAACAAGCAGTTTAACGTTGGGCGTGTTTGCTATAGCGCAGGCACTAAGCTGGCTGGTATAGCAAGCCTATTACCATGTGTGCATACTGAGTGACGCAATGGCTATAATTCAGCAAACGTGATGTATACGTGCGATGGTTGGACTCATTGACGAGGGATAATAAGTGCATCTCACTGCAGAAAATAAGTCTCCTCTTTGTCCCGGACACAGGGTGTGAAAAGGAAACCATTGAGCCGACAGATTAGCTGGCATCGTCACCTAAACAAAACATCAGCATACTGACCGATCAGGCATACTCAATACGTTATTTTGAGTCCACACGATTGGAGGATTGGGTGACACTTTAGCATGTAAGTATCCAGAACGCGCGAATTAGGCGACACTTAAGCATGTAAGTATCCAGAACGCGCGAATTGGGAGTGTGGATAGACGTGGACCGTAGAGAAAACCCAATAAGTATTTCAAAAAGAATATCGAGCCAACATAGAATCAGAACCATCAGCCGCTATACTCTGAGAGCGATATATACTGAAGCGAAGATCTTATCAATATGGACATGTCCGGTGCGCGAAGAAGACAATAGTACTTACGTAGAACACAGGTTTTATAGTTTTACTTGACGACGACTAACAGACTGACACTTACGGATTATTAGGTGTTAGCACGAAAAAATTATAATAACGGTTTACAAGACATTTTCAACGTTTCAACCGTTAGGTCTTTTTCAAGAATGTACAAAACAAACAGTGAGCTATAAAAGCATATTTAAACAGTACGACGTTCAAGGTGACTATGATAAAAGTGTAAACATGTAGTCATGGAAGCGGTTTATACGGTATAGAAAAAAAACTGTCGCTAAAAACAACGCGGACAGCAATAAAACGAGGACACTACCAACCAAAATCTAAACAAACGAAGCATCGGAATTAAGTAGAAAAGGCTTGATAGTATTAAACTAAAAAAAAAATCCGATTTTCAAGAGGGTACCTAGATCTATAATCAGTGGTACAGGGTCTATGTGCAGTGACCTGGATACCAAGGGCAACACGATGATCATAACCTTTGAAATGTATGGCGACATAAGTAGGTGTTCTGTGTTTAATTGCAGGAAGATGCCGTTATATCTTAAGCTCATATATACCTATATACGTCTTGTTACAGTGTTTATGTATGATAACGTAAATGACACTGCTAGACGTACATGTACAGGTCTCGTCGATAGAGAAAGTGGCCTTAGGAAATTAAGCAGATATCTGATACATAGGGACATGTGTAGCCACGACCGCTTTTGTAAGGAACCGGTGCCAATGTGAGCAGGAAGATAAGATCAGATAAAAAGGTGACTGTGGACCAAGATGTCATTAATATTTTTTGTCAAGCTTATAGGCAAGCAGAGGAAAGTCCTGAAAACCGGCACCAGTTTGAGGATCCGACTGGAGACAAGAATAATGCCTGAATAAGGCTCAACGGACAATAGAGTTATGGGGATGAAAAGTAAAGAAATGTTTAACTCTATTAGAGGAGGATGACGTACCTTGAGAACTAGTTCATGTATCAAGTCGACATCCGGCGAAGACGTATGTGTCGGGCCATTGGCGCAAATAAAAAAGGCGACACAACGCATTTTAATTATTTGGACTACATTCTGCTGGAAATCTAGTAGGATCAATGTCCTGCTACAAGAGAGATACAGCGGGAGTTTGAGAATGAACACCGAAGAAAAAGAAGAAGAAGTCGAGATAATTTACGGACACCAAGCCATGCCGATGACAGGACACTGTCTGGGAACGAACGTCTACGAAAGACATCAACAATCTCATAAGTTTTATCAAGAAATTCGTCATCATTACCACAATAGCGGCCAAGACGAAGAAGCTGGGAGATATTATGACAGAGAGTTGCGAGAAGAAGGAGGGCGAGAAGAAGTGTAGAGCAGAAAACCATGTGCATCAGTAGGTTTGTAGTAAACAGATGTGCTGAAGTAGGTTTGTAGTAAACAAATGTGCTGAAGTAGGTTTGTAGTAAACAAATGTGCTGAAGTAGGTATGTAGTAAACAAATGTGCATCAGTAGGTTTGTAGTAAACAGATGTGCTGAAGTAGGTTTGTAGTAAACAGATGTGCTGAAGTAGGTTTGTAGTAAACAGATGTGCATCAGTAGGTTTGTAGTAAACAGATGTGCATCAGTAGGTTTGTAGTAAACAGATGTGCTGAAGTAGGTTTGTAGTAAACAAATGTGCATCAGTAGGTTTGTAGTAAACAGATGCGCTGAAGTAGGTTTGTAGTAAACAAATGTGCTGAAGTAGGTTTGTAGTAAACAGATGTGCATCAGTAGGTTTGTAGTAAACAGATGTGCATCAGTAGGTTTGTAGTAAACAGATGTGCATCAGTAGGTTTGTAGTAAACAGATGTGCTGAAGTAGGTTTGTAGTAAACAAATGTGCTGAAGTAGGTTTGTAGTAAACAGATGTGCATCAGTAGGTTTGTAGTAAACAGATGTGCATCAGTAGGTTTGTAGTAAACAGATGCGCTGAAGTAGGTTTGTAGTAAACAGATGTGCATCAGTAGGTTTGTAGTAAACAGATGTGTATCAGTAGGTTTGTAGTAAACAGATGCGCTGAAGTAGGTTTGTAGTAAACAGATGTGCTGAAGTAGGTTTGTAGTAAACAGATGTGCTGAAGTAGGTTTGTAGTAAACAGATGCGCTGAAGTAGGTTTGTAGTAAACAGATGTGCTGAAGTAGGTTTGTAGTAAACAGATGCGCTGAAGTAGGTTTGTAGTAAACAGATGTGCTGAAGTAGGGGAGATGAATACTAACAATAATGTTCACAAAATTGGAAGAGGTAGTAGAGATGTTATACGTGAATTGAATATCAGGATTGAAATTGTTGATAAAGTTGATGAATTGAATATCAGGATTATAATTGTTGATAAAGTTGATGAATTGAATATCAGGATTGAAATTGTTGATAAAGTTGATGAATTGAATATCAGGATTGAAATTGTTGATAAAGTTGATGAATTGAATATCAGGGTTGAAATTGTTGATAAAGTTGATGAATTGAATATCAGGGTTGAAATTGTTGATAAAGTTGATGAATTGAATATCAGGGTTAAAATTGTTGATAAAGTTGATGAATTGAATATCAGGGTTAAAATTGTTGATAAAGTTGATGAAAAGAGACAATAAAATAAGAAGACAATAATCAACATAATAATAACTACCATATCCCGTAAGATTTGGTAAGGATGTCACGTTAAGATATTTGATGTATAGAGATCTCCACACATCTCTTTCTTCTACCATGATGATGCGTTTAGAAACTTTACACCCTGTCCAGTTCTATATATTATCCAGCCATGTCTTCTCCCCACCTTGTCTTCTTCTACCCTCAACCGTACATGGAAGAAAATCTTTTGTCGTCGAAGAATGTAGTACCCATACCACCGGAGTGAATGAAATTTTACGAGTGTTAACGGTGGCTGTAGTCGACACGCTACTACATGAATTCTATCATACACAAACACATTGTTCTTATGTTGTCGGTAACAGATACCCAACACACACGTCTATAGCATTTGTAATAAACATACCTACAACCTAAACCAAAACTTATAGAATAAGAATCTATACAATTTTTTAAAAAAAACACACGTGTGCGTGTTGATGAATCTTTTGAGATGTTTTGTCACACTGAACGTGTTTTTGTTGGGTTTGGGAGCGAGTGCGTCTTCGTTAGTGAATGTCGTCTGTCAGAAATTAAAAGTCGTTACTAAAATTAGACGCTCCATATCACGCCCTATATTACTGTTGTCCGAAAGGCATCTTTTTGGTCTGACACATCTGATTTCAGCATGGATTCTGGGTCATTTTCACCTTCTATGGGATGGAACAGCCAAGTTCACTCTTTTATCCTTATCAGTTGCCTCTTAAGACACGCTGGACAGGTAACAATATAGCCTTTTTTACTCCAATTTAGAGCCAAGCCAACTTGCGAGTGGTCAAACACTGATTCTAAACAGCATCACTTATCTTGGCTGATCCGTTGCGATCACCCACGATACATTATTCTGTTTGGGATCTTCGCTCAGGACTTTTTTGGTGAAGTCAACAAGCTAACACACCAACTAACGAGCGAACAAATCAACCAAACACGCAACTAATCAACCAACCAACCAGCAAACCAGCTAGCGAGCTCGTCAACCAAACAACCAACAATCTAATGAACTAATTACCTAGCTAACTATTCAGCCAACCAACCAGCCATCAAACTACTTAATCTACATTAGTTTATATTCCCAGATGACAAACGTCAGTGGACATTGCGTGTTATATTAAAGTTACAGCAAATGTAAATAATGTAACATGTAAGAGTAAAATCAAACATTACAGTGTGCCTGTTATATGCTGGTTTCTGCCTGTCACGGAGTTCTCTGAACTAACAGAAGAAAGTGTCGAACTGGTTAATACTGAAATCATTTTCCTGTATGCATTACAGGCAACTTTTAATCCTATATTCACAATGTATTTTTATAACAACAACCCATTGGACACATTTTAATCATTTTGGTATTCAAAAATTAAACAGTTGTTTCCATGTAAAGCAAGAACTTTTTCAATGCAACCTTGAAATGTTGAAGATAAATACAATAATTGTATAAAATTAAGCATATATTTACATTTGTAAAACAACATTTGTTTTCCCAAAAAAATATTTTTTTTAACAAAAAGTGTTTGTGTATTTTACAAGGAATATTTTTCATATTTAGTTAAACTTGTTAGTTTTCTAAAAAATAATATTTAGTATCGGTGGCACTTTAGTTTATTTATGATTTCAAGTTTTGATTGTTTAAAAAAATCCTTCTCTTCGTAAATCACACATGATAGAGAATATTGTATGACATTTACAGAATAAATAATATACAACTTTTCCCATTGTTTTTCTTGTACATGGTAAACATACCTGAACCTAACCCTAATAGAAACATTAGATGGTAGAATACAGTTTGTTATGAAGTTATTTACAAGTATATTTTCTTTTCTTGCAGAGTTTATAATTATGTTTATAATACTGTGTCTTTGTTCGGGTCACTCAAACACAACATAACTGTGAGAGAAGTAAACATTGCAGTTCATTTAAGTTAGATCAAAGTCTTTATTCCCCAATCCTAACCTTCATTCAATCACTTTCATTTACCAGTTTCCGTACCCCATCGACTTGATTCTCAAGACAAAACAAGAAAATGGTCCAAGAGTCACTTAACATCGCCCTCATGAGACAGTGTACATTTTAGTCAAGCACTTCCATGAGGTTAATCACCTCGTGTGTGTCTTTTGAACCTGACGCTAAAAGGTCAGATTGCGTTAAAACATAAATAAAGCTTAGCGCAGGGTTGCCATATTGTGAAATGTAACAGCTACATTGATATCGTATCCTGTTCAGGATGGAGCCATCAACCCATTTTTGTGTGCCTGCTGTGATTCCTAAGCAAAGTAAATACATTCAGTAGTTTGCCATTGTTTCTTGAATTATTTTGGTACGCAATTGCATGTGGCGTGATTTGAATTCGGTACCTCGGAAACAACAGACGTGATTTGTACCACGCCGGAACTATGTACAGAACAGTTACATGCCATGCAATACATTTGAGCTATTTTTGGCATCACAAATGTTTTGCACCTTTTCTTGTAAAAAAATTTGGCTTCAAATTATGGGGTCGGTTTTTCTGTGGATATTAATTATAAAAACTGTCCATTCTACTCGTGCATAAATACAGACTTGGAGAGAGCATGTTACAAACAGTGCATATTTAATCATACTTTACATGGGATGTCTAAGCGGTCGCCTTGCTACGATAATGGTACCTGTACACAGAAAACAATGTGTATACATTTCCTTGGTGACACAAACATTAGATAATAAATTGTAGGGACAATAATTTAACTTCAATTTAGTTACTAAATAGTGAAAAGTAAGATGTAGGGCCTATAATTTTATTATGCACAAAACAATTACGTCTCCTCATTGTTGTTATGTTATGTTATGTTCCTCCAAGGCCATAGGCGGCGCATAGGGCAGAAACCATAGCTTTCCATTTCTGTCTTTGTGTTGCCAGGTCTTTCAATTGTTGCGTGTTGTTTAGGTTCATTGACATGCCTTCTCTATTAATGGTTCTTCGTAGAGTTTCTCTAGGTCTCCCTCTTCTTCTTACTCCGGGTAGCACCCAATATAGTGACTGCTGGGGAATTCTTAGAGAACATGGCCGAAGTCCAAGGCCTTTGTCTAATGAAGGAAGATATATAGGTTTGTTTGCTTTCCTCTCTTATAGTAGTGTTAGATTTAAAGTCACTCCACTTAACATTCAGAATGGTACGTAGGCATTTGTTTTCAAAGGAGTCGAGTCTCTTATATGTGGCTTTTGTGGCTTTCCAACTTTCGCACCCATATGATAGAATGGGTATTCTCCTATTTTCTCCTCATTAGATATTAGGTATGTTGATTGTCCTCTTCGCACGCCGGTCACGTCCAAAGATGTTCAGATATCTCCTTCAGTAAATCTCTCTGGGTGTAACGGCTGATAGTTCCAGTTCTATGTTGGTTCACTGCCCTTATTTAAAAATTTGTCAGGGGGTCTCTACGGACCACGCCCATCCTCACTTCCAATTCCCGCATTCTCGATATTGACTCATGCTCCTTCATCTCAAAATCCTCTGCTCGTGAGGATTCATGAAGAGTAATGAGTATGTCTGCTCTGTCCATAAGCTGACCATTTGTTGTGGTGGCGAGGCTAGCTAATTGGTCCACCCGTTCGTTTCCCTCCTCGCCCACGTGTCCGGGATAAGACAGGCGTGAATTTTCATAATGATGCCCGTATTCTAGCTCTCTCTAATGACTTCACCCATCCCCTACTTATTTTAACTTTCTGAATCATATTCATTGAATCATGCAGTATGCACGCATGTGAATAGGCTTGCGATTCCAGCCAGTTAAGTGCCCGAATTACGACAAATACTTTCATTGTTAGACTGCTTGTTGTTGCGGTAAAAGAACCACTGGTTTCGTGTACTGTTCTTCATTTTGATCTGGCATTAAAGGCCCATGCGCATCGGTGAAGACGGATGACAAACCCGTTCACATCTGTGTCATCGGCATACTCGCAGATGAGTGCCTTGACCTCAGCGTCCACGCTGACGGGGCTGTGTTCCCTCCACTCTCTACTGAGTGTAATGACGGTCTAAAATCGGTTTAATCAGTTCAAAATGAAGCGATGCAGACCATCCTTGGTTGCACAAAGGACACACCCGGTGTGACTATGAGATTTCTCCTTAATTTTCCGAGCATATCTCACAGAATTAATATGTAGCGTGCCAGTGCATACATCAAAGTGATCTGACATAGACCACCCACTACACAGTGAGCTCTGACATAGACCACCCACTACACAGTGAGCTCTGACATAGACCACCCACTACACAGTGAGCTCTAATATAGACCACCCACTACACAGTGAGCTCTGACATAGACCACCCACTACACAGTGAGATCACTCGTGTGAAGGGAAGCAGACTCAAAAGAGGTAAATTTGTGGATCGATCCTGACGAGGATACTGTTAAACAGATCTGCGCCCCAGAAGGCATAACTCCTGGCGAGGAATGGATATCTATTCCTATGTTCTTTCAAGAATCAGTCAAATGTTCTCATTGCTTTCAAGATTAATGAAAGCTCAGACTCAACATTAGAAAATCTAAAATTAACTTAGCAGTAAAATAAATTTGTCAATGTGCAATTAGTTCATTTTGATAATTGGAGAGATGTGACACAATGTTCTAGAAAGATAGAATAGTTTATAATTCTGGAAAATTCAGCATGTTTTAGTCGTTTTTACACAATTTAGAAATTTGCCAAATTTGTGTTAATATTTTTTTTAAACCAACAATCTGGCTATAAACAGTTCCAACAATGTGGCAACCCTGGCTTAGAATCTGGTAATTTAGTTAACAAATTTCAAAACATAGCCGCATAATTTTGTCTTCTTACAAGACCTATGTTACTGAAGTTTGGATGCTATATTTCTAATTAGCTGCCCTGCTTGTTCTTTTTTCTTTTATGTTTTGTTGAAATGTTTTTTTTAAAATAATTAAATATAGCAATTTAACATGCCAAAATATGACTTTCGTTTGCGCACTTTTCTGTTAATGAATTCAGGGAGACATTTTATAGAAATAAAGACTGCTTTCCTATAGTTTCCACAATGTGTATAGTATTTTATTTTTGTAGTGTACATCTGAGGAGCGCGGTAGCCTAGTGGATAGTGAGCTTGCTTGCTATCATCTGGTTCGAAACCACGTCCGGACATTAAAATAAAAATGTCGGGGTTGTGATTTCTCACTTGACACGACCACTCCTCCAGTCGACTCAGCTGTAAATGAGTACCTGACGCATGAGTTAGGGAAGGTAAAAAAAACAGCAAGGAAGGGAACTGGCCACCCCGCCTAATAGTTGCTGCGGCTTAGTACATGAAGAGTTATCTTCATCCCCGACGGCAGATGCCATGGGACCTACCTTTACCTTACATCTGAAATGTAAAATTCCGTCCCAACAGTGATTTGAAGCCGATATCAAGCAAGGACATGACGGTTTTAAGACAATCATCAACAAAAAGAAGAAGAAGAAGAGATCATGTGAGGAATACAGCGATCACAAGAGCTGCCGGAACAACCTACGTGCTCAAATATCTTGACAGACAGACAGAAATTATGCGGCCACTTAAGAGAATGATCCCTTATTGACCAGAATAATTAGCATACAATATGTAAATGGAAACAACAAAATACAGAGGGAGTCAAGGAAGAAGATGGATCGAAGGAGTTACCAACTTTCTGAGATGCCACAATATTTCTGCATATTAAGCGACCAAACGTGCCATAACCCGAAAACCGGCCGTCATTCAATCCTGTGACAACTTACAGCAGGAGCAGAGAAAAGGCAATAGATAGACACATAGATCTTGTCATTGAACATTGACACCACGGTTTTGATAGACAGATCTTGTCATTCAACATTGACACCACGGTTTTGATAGACAGATCTTGTCATTCAACATTGACACCACGGTTTTGATAGACAGATCGTGTCATTCAACATTGACACCACGGTTTTGATAGACAGATCTTGTCATTCAACATTGACACCACGGTTTTGATAGACAGATCGTGTCATTCAACATTGACACCACGGTTTTGATAGACAGATCTTGTCATTCAACATTGACACCACGGTTTTGATAGACAGATAGATCTTGTCATTCAACATTGACACCACGGTTTTGATAGACAGATCTTGTCATTCAACATTGACACCACGGTTTTGATAGACAGATCTTGTCATTCAACATTGACACCACGGTTTTGATAGACAGATCTTGTCATTCAACATTGACACCACGGTTTTGATAGACAGATCTTGTCATTCAACATTGACACCACGGTTTTGATAGACAGATCTTGTCATTCAACATTGACACCACGGTTTTGATAGACAGATCTTGTCATTCAACATTGACACCACGGTTTTTATAGACAGATCTTGTCATTCAACATTGACACCACGGTTTTGATAGACAGATCTTGTCATTCAACATTGACACCACGGTTTTGATAGACAGATCTTGTCATTCAACATTGACACCACGGTTTTGAGACAAGAGAAAGCACAATAAAATACAAATAAAAACTAAAATAATTTTTTTTGCATAATAAAAGTATACAAAACAGTTGCTATTTAGTGTGTACATGTCTATATTTGTTCTTCTATCTTATGGCCAAAGATGTACCATTATCTACATCCTTTCATCGTTGTAATTGTTGTTTTACCCTGCCTGAGTAGTTATCTTCGCAAGGCATGGCACAGTCCTGAGAGTTAGGAGTATGTTTGATATAAAATAAAGCTCCTCACAACATCCTCCTTCTGGTTCGTCTCTGCAATGAATGGTGGTTGCAACATACCTCCAACATCATTTCTCTGCCTTTGTGTTGCAAGTTAATGGCTTGACTCTAACCTATCTGATGGTACTTTCTTACAACGTGCATCCTTGAGTACCTCTTGATAGCTGCCCCACAAATCTACCTTCAAGTAAGGTCTTCAACAATGTGTCATGTCGTTTGTTATAGAATATTGTATTTATGTGATATTTTAACAATAGTTCTTCACATCTTCTGTGTTCAGGATTCTTCTAGTCTTGCTAGATCTTCAACCCAGTCGCCAGGGCGAGGCTCCCAGTCTTCACCAGGTCAGAGCGGTTGCCCCATTGTTTTTGCCTCAATTCGGTCCATTGTGGTCATGTCTTGCCTCACAGTTCTTTGTATTCTGAACAGTCTTGGAGTATGTGTTCAGGGGTTTGTATACTTCTTCTGCTTGGACATTCATTTCTATATGTCACCCTTTCCCGGTACATGTCACTGTAGCCTACTGCAGAATATAAATGTTGCGTATTAGTGTTTTGGCCTAGCTGTATGGCAGAGGATAGCTGAATTGTTCCATTTTACCTCCTGCTTTTCCCGGGGCACCAGCTCTCTTATTTCAAATTTCCAGTGGTTGGTAGAGGGTAGTCATTGAAGAGTGATGCTTGAGCATTTGAGAAACCTTCCATGTTGAGAAACCTTTCATATTGAGAAACCTTCCATATTGAGAAACCTTCCATATTGAGAAACCTTCCATATTGAGAAACCTTTCATATTATGAAACCTTTCATATTATGAAACCTTCCATGTTAAGAAACGTTCCATGTTGAGAAACCTGTCATAATGTGTAACGGGATACGCGGTAAGAGCTTTATATTTTGTGATTCCTGGGGATACAAATAAATCAACATATGGGGCAAAATTATGGCAGACAAAGATCGTCCGTGTGTTTATTATAAGAGGAAAATGAATTATAGAAATATAATATTATGTTATAGATTATTTCTCTTGTGTGTGTGTGTGCCTGTGTGTGTATGTTGCCGTGATAGCAAGCGTGTGTCTTCCTGCCAAGAGGGATCTCCTGCCATAATTTATTTGGTCACTGAACAATGTTAATGAGGTCAGGGAGGACATTAGCTGGTTAAGAGCATTGTCCATTTTCAGTTTGTTGTCAGTTGGAGGTTAGATCCTTGAAGATTGATTATCTCCAACTTCTGGTCACGCAAGAAATTTCTAGACCACCGTCTGACCGTATCATATCATTAATAATCATCTATGAGTCAGTCAGCCAATTTGTCTTTATGTGCCTGTGTCAAGCTGTGTATAATCAAATATACAGTCCTGTTGACTCATCACATTCATCCTTCTAAAGTGACACATTTGACTGTTCCAGTGATTTTCATTGGTAATTTTGTGTATAACTGTGACAAAAACCAATGAAAATAATGGAAAAGTAAAATGCGTCATGTTTGAAGGATGATCTTCCAGTTCAGCTCATAGTTTTATTGTGTATGGCCACGGTGTGGCGAAGTACAAGAGCGCGTCTGTGACAGAAAAGGTATGGGTTCCTACCTTGTCACAGTCATGTATGCATAAGAACCGCGTAGAAAACAGTGGCAAATTACAGTAACCACGACAATCACTACATGAAAAAAATGCTGAATTGATGGTTACACCCAAATAGGATTTTCTACCAAGTGTAGGCGGCCCAACTTTCGTTCGAAAGTGGAGAAAATAATGTGTCATATTGTCCTGAAATGCACGCTGTGAGACGCGACTGATGAAGGATATGTGGGGAGATTAGCTGTCCCACGACGCCATGCTGTAGTATGCCCGTATCCATAGTATAGGAGAAGACATTGGCTGAAGTTGGATGTGCCAGTTCTGAAACTGCAAAAATCGAAACATGACAACACTTTAAGTTCTCCAGACTATATCCTTCATCTGTAGGAGTTAGAACGACCCCAACAGAAGAAGAAGTTAAGTGCGCAATAATATTCTTAAATTTCGTTTTTAAATGTTTTAATATTTGATTTTATTTGCTTCTAAATGTTTTAAATAGTAGTGTTTTTACATGTCATTAGCTGTGTAAAAATAGTAGTGTTTTTACATGTCATTAGCTGTGTAAAAATAGTAGTGTTTTTACATGTCATTAGCTGTGTAAAAATAGTAGTGTTTTTACATGTCATTAGCTGTGTAAAAATAGTAGTGTTTTTACATGTCATTAGCTGTGTAAAAATAGTAGTGTTTTTAACATGTCATTAGCTGTGAAAAAATAGTAGTGTTTTTACATGTCATTAGCTGTGTAAAAATAGTAGTGTTTTTACATGTCATTAGCTGTGTAAAAATAGTAGTGTTTTTACATGTCATTAGCTGTGTAAAAATCACATGATGTCGCGGAGTATTGTGGGGGTGTGTTTTGACCGCATTCATTCTTAAAGTGAACAGAGTTTATAGTGTTCTTACAATGGTGGTACGACCGACTGAATTATTAGTATGCACTTTCACAAACATGATGGAGAGAGTTCAAACCTCAGTGCAACACACAATTTTTCTTTCGAAGATGACATACACATTCATCCATTTACACACCGTGCTCGATCTCAACTATTGTCGCCATATGTAAAGGAATATATATTTAATTTTACCGCTGAAAGAACACATTCATTTACGTACCTGGATTTGAACTCACGCCGTCGCGATTATGAAACCTGCACTCCAAGATTTGTTTTGCATACTAACTGACACCATTGTAGATATACTAAATATGGGAATTTATAGTAACAATTAATGCATATAGTTGCTCTATAGAGAGAGTAAACAGGACGTTTTAAAATTCTGTAGTTAACTGGTAATTTAAAAACAACAGTACACATGAATATTTTAATTGTTGCACACAAAATATCATGTCACGTTTGTCAAAATTAGTAAACACTGTGCGACGTACTACATAGTTGTATAACAGGGGTTCTCAAACGTTTGAAAAAGTGAGCACGGCCCACATGAAATAGTGAGTGTACAGGCACCATAATATATAATCGGATGAAAGGGAAATTGAAAGTAAAAGTGAACGTGGAAACTGGACATATTTCTTCATTGCACCGTGCACACTCCTCCCTTCGATGTCGACCATAATTATAGACAGTAACATTATTGATTTCATAGCGTACACAATCTTGAATTATAAAGGAAAATAAATATCGTTAGTGCTCGCCAACACTTTTCAGCTCCCCATTGTGCGGGCACTACATGTCATTTGAGTGAAACATAGTGCCCGCGAGCAATGGGTTAAGAACTCTACCTGTAGAATGTTATTTTTTCTGTTATCCCGTGAAGTCATACGGTTACGTACCAAAGTGTGATACCGTATTTTATCCTATAATCCTGTAATATAGGTATATATATATACACACAAAACTCACAATCTTCAACTCCTGTATAATTCCTACATTAACATGTGGATGCGAAAGTTGGAAAGCAACATCAAACATAGAACAAAGACTAAACATCTTTAAAAATAAATGTCTTAGAAGGCTACTGAACACACGTTGGTCAGACTTCAAATCAAACACAGTTGTCAACAATATTCAAAACAAGAATATGTATCCACCTATATTAGAAATCGTCGCTGGAATTACATCGCTGGAGTTACGGCGTTACGAATGGATACCGAAAGGATTCAGTGGATTTTATACCGAATGGATAAAAAAAATGTTGGAATTATGCAGGAGTTGAAGATTGTAAGTTTTGTGTATAGCGACTAGAGGCCGGTATGTTTTGTAGGTGTATTACATTATATGTATATGCATTCAAATATATATACATAAATTATGAAGGTACAGGGAGAAATACAAAGATCAAACTTTACAAAGAAAAAATACATTTTAACAGGTAAACGTGCAGCTGATTACTTTGCAGACTCCTTTGCAGAAGACAATAACGTCAAAGTTAGCCCAGACAAACAACAGGAGATTCGAGAGAACCAGCAAAACATTGATCAAGGCGAACTTATACCTGAAGTCATGGAAGCACCAATCACAATGAAAGAACTGGAGCATGCAATATCCAAATTGAAAATGAAAATGTCCTCAGGAGCTGATGGAATGTCCAATGAAATGATAAAAAACTTGTGAACTGCAGCAAGAGCAAACCTACTGCAGATCTTTAATACAAGCTGATCTGCATGTAATGTATCACAGGCGTGGAGGGAAGCAGTAATGATACCACTCCTCACATCAGGAAAAGATGGCGAAACAGTCTCCAACTGCAGGTCCGTCAGCCTCATAAGCTGTTTATGCAAAACAATGGAAGGAATTTAAAAAATCTTAATATGCAGTTGTACCTTGAAAGTGAAAACCTTCTGGTATCGCAGCAAGCAGGCTTCAAACAGTGATACTCTACTGAAGATCAGGCAACGTACCTCTTCCAAGAAATTGAGGACGCCTTCCAAGATACGAAACTGGTACTATCAGCATGGATAGACCTCAGGAAAGCATTTGACAAGGTTTGGAAAGAAGGACTCTTAAAGAAATTGCGAAAATGCAGGGTTAGCTCAAGAATGTACAAATGGGTAAAAGCATACCTGCATAATAGAAGAGCCAGGGTACAATTGGATGGTCGCAAGAGCAAGAAAGTTCTACTGCGTCATGGAGTCCCCCAGGGAGGAGTCCTGTCATCCACACTTTTCTTGGTTTACATCAATGACCTAGTTGCTGAACTACCACACGGGATCAAAGTGGCAATGTATGCTGACGTCCTGGTGATCTGGTGCACGGAATAACATGCAACAGTGGCCACTAAACAAATGCAAAGAGCTATCGATGCCTTATGGGCAAATAGATGGTGCGTCAGCATTAACACAGATACGCGCATAAATACAGATACAATGTTTTCTGTAAGCTTAAACATCATCACTTACACATCATCACTTACACATCATCACTTAAACATCATCACTTACACATCATCACTTAAACATCATCACTTACACATCATCACTTACACATCATCACTTACACATCATCATTTATCTGTTGCAAGTACTAAGAACACTAGACTCATTTCGGTCGGTGTCAAGAATACAGTACACCTTCGATTTGTTTGTGATTGCACTACAGGATGAATCAGTTTCGAGAAAAGAGGATATACTATAGTGTCTTTCATTTTCCGACATTTTCTAAACGTTTTGTTCTACGTTTCCCGACATTTCTAAACATTTGTTCTACATTTTCCATTTTCTAAACGTTTTGTTCTATAGTTTTGCTATCAATGTCTGGGATTGTAAGTTATGCAGTATATGTGGGTGAGGTGTTTGCGATGTTGTAATATACTTCTAGCTGTTCCCATTCTTCCGGATTGTTGTTGGTTACTTCTTCATTGGCGTTCATAAGTTTTTTTGATAGGTGATTGAAGCTTGGTATTCTCTGTCGGTTTTTTGTTAGTTCATTTGTTTTCTCGTGCATCGGGTGTCAGGTAGATAACTTCATCTCAGGCTTATCACTTTACCTGCAAACGTGAACAATGCAATATGCACATATGAAAGAAGCAAAAGAATGAACAAAGACCACCCAAATAAACAACTTGTAGAAAACTGGGAACCAAACCACAGAATAAAACAAAAGTCAGTCCTGAGCCATGTCAATGAAATAAAAGACAGTTACCACCTTACAGACAAGAGACAAAGACTGCAAAGAGTAGAAAAATGTTTACCACCACACACAGGCTTTAAATTGCCAGAAATCAAAACACAGTTAAGAGATAATGCCACGAAACGTTCCGACCCAGTAAGTCTTATGAAAGCAACACAGAAAACAATAGACACCTACCCAGAACAATGGATTCATGTCTATACTGATGGGTCTGCCTTCAAAGCCATCATCAAAGCAGGTTATGGTGTCTATATAGAATATCCAGACAAAACATCTGATGAGTTGTTTGATGCCTGTGGGGAGATATGTTCTAACTATGAAGCTGAAATAACAGCACTAGAAATTGCCTTGTACCACCTGAAGACCATATTTGATGCCTTCCCATCAAAAGTCCAAAACATTGCTATTTTTACAGACTCTATGTCGGCGCTCCAAGCATTGGAATGTGATGGACATTGTAAACCCGAGCTAGCTGAAATATACCACCATGCAAACCAGCTGCTCACATCTTATGATGTCAATATTGTTATGCAGTGGATTCCTGGCCACTCAAACACACCTGGTAATGATAAGGCAGACAGAATAGCAAAGAAGGGAGCACAACAAGAACAGCCTTATACAGAAACAACAATGCACACAGTTAAAATGATTCTGAAATCTGTGAACAAAGAAAATTGGATGAACAGATGGGCCATGGGAAACACTGGGAGGGAAATCTATAAATATATGACCAGCCCAAATCCTAAAGACAATATCAACCTCCTGGAAAGAAAAGACCAGAGTATCATATTCCGACTGCGCACACATCATGTACAGCTTAACAAACACCTGAACAGAATACAGCCACAACACACTCCAGGGTGCCGGCTGTGCACTCATCCCTATGAAACTGTTGACCACCACCTTTTTGAATGTCCAGCGCTGGATGACATCAGGAAAATGCTTCTCCCTCCGGGGCCAGATAAATGGAACACATTATATGGAACAAAACAACAACTCACAAACACATGCATATATCACACAATGGCATTGGGTCAAAGGGCATGAGCCCATGGACCGCTGGATCAGCAACCAACCAACCAACCAACCTGTGAACAATGTAAACATTTGACATCTAATTACAATATAAACATAAGATTGGCAAATATTTTCTGTTTTTCGAAAATATTCATTGCACTATTTGTGTCCAAAAATGTTTTTTCTACATAATTTTAATTTTACCTATTCATGAACTTTGAAGAAATTCTTATAAACAAGTACCTTTCTTGGAATTAATCATTTAAATGGTGACCTTTTCTAAAATTTGCTTGTGGCTGACTTCCGAGGACTAATAGTCATTTTCTGATCTGCTAGAGTGTTAACTCAAGTTGCAAGGCGAATAGGTGCCGGCTGAACGGGCCTGGTTCAAATCACGTCTAATAAATTCTGATTATTTTCTAGAACTCCTCGATGTTTCCTATTTATGTGATTCATGCAACCCGTGTTCACATCTGATGCAATCCTATTTATGTGATTTATGCAACCCGTGTTCACATCTGAAGCAATCCTATTTATGTGATTCATGTAACCCGTGTTCACATCTGAAGCAATCCTATTTATGTGATTCATGTAACCCGTGTTCACATCTGAAGCAATCCTATTTATGTGATTCATGCAACCCGTGTTCACATCTGAAGCAATCCTATTTCAGTCTATGTGTTATTTATGTACAAGTAGGCCTAATGGTCATTGTGGTACTAAAGTCTAATGGCACGTATACATTCTAAATGTTTGTAGTCCTCACACCTGTGCAGTGTTTTGATCACAAATGTCCACATAATAGTAATTTGATAATATGCACGTTTTACGTCTTGACTAAAAAGACGTCTTTTTGTTTTTAGAGTTGCCATGTGGTGACATTTAGAAAAATATTCTTTGTGTATACACGGTATGTCAAATGGCTACCCTTCATAATCACACTTGAGGTAACAATTAAGTTGTGGATACTTTTATCAGACGTATAGTGTAAAACGTGTACACCTCAATCATATGAGCTGCAGGGGGGAAACTTTTTCTGAAGGAAGACTTCTAATGAAAATGATATAATGCATTTATCAGAAAATGAAACCCGTCTCCAGTGAGGATCCATACAATGTCTAACTAATCCACATGTAACGTTATATTAGAAAGGATTCTTCGGTATTCGTCGACGAATCTAGACCCATTCTGGCTGTTTTGAATGGGACTTGATAGCAACTTACATCCAGCGATCTAGCTAAAGATTTGAATCCTAGGATTAGAGCAAATTTAAACCCCGGGATCGTGGACTTCTGACAATCTTTGTATAAAACAGAATAGGCCTATTGTTGATAGTGTAATTTTTGTAATTATGAAAGGATATCACTCTATTTAGACTAGAACAATGTATTGAAATAATACTGTTTGTTCTCTTGTATGGCTCTCACTCTGTGATAGACTTCAACAAAACGTTCATGCGAAATGGTAAATCCCCAGGAAATTATAAATTCCATTCCTTTCTTTTAATGATTCTCTTGTTTAAGCATTATGTTGTTGATGTGTTGATGATCCCATTGTGTTGTTGGTGTGTTGATGATCCCATTGTGTTGTTGATGTGTTGATGATCCCATTGTGTTGTTGATGTGTTGATGATACCATTGTGTTGTTGGTGTGTTGATGATACCATTGTGTTGTTGATGTGTTGATGATACCATTGTGTTGTTGGTGTGTTGATCATTGTGTTGTTGGTGTGTTGATGATACCATTGTGTTGTTGATGTGTTGATGATACCATTGTGTTGTTGGTGTGTTGATCATTGTGTTGTTGATGTGTTGATGATACCATTGTGTTGTTGGTGTGTTGATGATACCATTGTGTTGTTGATGTGTTGATGATCCCATTGTGTTGTTGGTGTGTTGATCATTGTGTTGTTGGTGTGTTGATGATACCATTGTGTTGTTGATGTGTTGATGATACCATTGTGTTGTTGGTGTGTTGATGATACCATTGTGTTGTTGGTGTGTTGATCATTGTGTTGTTGGTGTGTTGATGATACCATTGTGTTGTTGATGTGTTGATGATACCATTGTGTTGTTGGTGTGTTGATCATTGTGTTGTTGATGTGTTGATGATACCATTGTGTTGTTGGTGTGTTGATGATACCATTGTGTTGTTGATGTGTTGATGATCCCATTGTGTTGTTGGTGTGTTGATCATTGTGTTGTTGGTGTGTTGATGATACCATTGTGTTGTTGATGTGTTGATGATACCATTGTGTTGTTGGTGTGGCGGTGTGCGTCAGTTGTTAATGTTGGGTCTTAGTGTGGTGTTTTAAGTGTTGGCAGTTCATTATATCACAACTTTTCTAAGATGGTGTGTGTGTCCATCTGTCCAATGGCCTTCCTCATTCTTCTCCGCCCGTGCGGCAGCCGGGGTATGGAATTCTAGTTCAGGGTGTACATATTAGGGCCCTTGACGTATTTCCAGGTATAAGAGGCGGCCAGGGAAAGTGGGGGGGGGGGGGGGGAGGGAGAGGCTGACATCCTGTCACTTAAGAAAAAAAAATGATGACCACATCCTATCTCAAATTTTTATTTTGCCTTATACCAAATAAACCCCACGGATGACCACATTATGTAGACCACTGGACGTTGCGCTTTTGTCCTTTTGTGGCAGACTTCTAGGGGACCTGGGAATGTTAGATGTGTCATTACTGCGAGTGTGTGACAGACTTATAGGGGGGAATGTTAGATGTGTCATTACTGCGAGTGTGTGGCAGACTTCTAGGGGGCGGGGAATGTTAGATGTGTCATTACTGCGAGTGTGTGGCAGACTCCTAGGGGACGGGAAATGTTAGATGTGTCATACTGCGAGTATGTGGCAGACTCCTAGGGGACCTGGGAATGTTAGATGTGTCATTACTGCAAGTGTGTGGCAGACTTCTAGGGGACCTGGGAATGTTAGATGTGTCATTACTGCAAGTGTGTGGCAGACTTCTAGGGGACCCGGAATGTTAGATGTGTCATTACTACGAGTGTGTAGCAGACTTCTAGGGGACCTGGGAATGTTAGATGTGCCATTTCTGCGAGTGTGGGGTTGACTCCTTGGTGACGGGGAATGTTAGATGTGCCATGTCTGCGAGTGTGTGGTTGACTCCTTGGTGACGGGGAATGTTAGATGTGCCATCACAGACTCATCATCATGTTCCATGAACTACCTGCTCACAGTTAAAGGGATTATTTTATCATCATAATCACGTTCCAAGAACTACATTCTCACAGTTAAAGGGATTATTTTATCACTATCATGCGCTCAAACCAGATATTCCTACTGTCCTAGTTACAAGTCGAACCTCATTGCTGCAAGCACATCAGATCATTGTTCTTCTAAAATGGTGTGCATCCATCTGTTCATTCAACTACCTCATGTTTCTACACCACATGTTCCGACTCTCCTTGGCAGAGAGGTAATGCTTCAAGCCAGCCATATCATCATTTTTATTAGATGATTTAATCTGTTCATTGGAGTTTCCCATTCTTCTACACCAGACCTTCATACAACTCTAGTTATAGGTCAGTAACTTTCTCTACACCAGACCTTCATACAACTCTAGTTATAGGTCAGTAACTTTCATTTTCGTATTTGCAGACGATCATGAAGCATAAATATCACAGCTGTATGTCAAGCTTGGCAAATTATTTCATATATTGTGTTGTGCCTATTTTCCAGTTTCTTTGAAATTGTCGTATTTGTATATTTCAATGTCCGGACGTGTTCCTGAATCAGAGAATTCAACACATGCTTGTGTGGTTCCTGGGGCTCGAGAGGGGAGCAAAGAATAGCAACACTATTTACCTTTCACGTTTGTCGGTGGAGACGACTGTGGAGTTTATGCATGGAGATGGCTATCCTATCCCATTTAGTCGGAAGTGCCAAGACGAAAATCGCAGATATCGCAGCAATGATGTAAACCATGGTACAGCGCATTCCATTCTCCGGATTACATCCTACTAGTCTGCAGGTGTTTGAGAACGACGACAAGAATAAAAACCCATACTGCCGACTTCTTCCACAAAAAACAATATTAACTCCTACTACTTCTTCCATACTAACAATATTAACTCCACAACTTACTTCTCTCAGTCTATTAATATTAACTTCTACTACCGACTTTTTTCAAATTATCAATATTAACCCTTACCGTTAACCGTACTCCATACGGACAGTATTTGCTTACAAACACATGAGAACTGATTAAACTAACGATGATTACCTTGTTGAAACACATTACAAAATGCAAGAAATTGAATCAACGAAAGTTACATTATATTGAGTGCAGTTCACAGTGACCTCGAACCCCCCCCGGCATTGAAGTATGAGACGGTAATTGACTATGAGTCGTGAAATTATCCTGGTGGTAGTCCCCACCTGACATCCGCAGTAACATTCTTCACCAAGAACATTAGACCCATTAGGTTGTAGGTTCACCTGTCCAGCTATTAATTAAAACTTCAGTCTCACCTGTCAAAACGTTTAGTGCTGGTAAGAAAAAAAAATTAATTCAACGTTCTGGTTTAACGTTTATAGAACTTTAGCTTGTGTAGTTGGAAATAGATGAGGAGGATGATGATGGTAAGAATCTGGATAGGTACAAGTTCTTCTTCTTCTTCCTTCATTCTCAAACTCCTGCAAATTAGCAGGATGTAGTCCGGAGAACGGAATGCTTTGTGCCATGGTTTACATCATAGCTGCGATATCTGCGTCGTTCGTCCTGAAACATCCGACTTCAGAATGGCCTTGGGTCTCTGACCCTATATAGGCAACTCCATCCCATAACCTCCTTCGTCGCCTCTTATGACATGCATAGAAGGTAGAAAGTGTTGCTATTTTTTACTCCACTTTCGGGCCCCGGCAACACAAGGGCAGGTACAAGTTTAACAATCTAGTTTCTTATGTCAAGATGTGGAATTTTACTATTTGTTGAACATTAATTTCCCTATTTTGTTTTATAAGGACATACGTTTTTTTATAAGGACATACGTTTTTTTTATAAGGACATACGTTTTTTATAAGGACATACGTTTTTTATAAGGACATACGTTTTTTATAAGGACATACGTTTTTTATAAGGACATACGTTTTTTATAAGGACATACGTTTTTTATAAGGACATACGTTTTTCAGAATTATTGTTAATCCCAGATGATTGTATAGCGTGCAATATGGCTGTAGAGTGTAATATAGCTATATAGTGTAATATGGCTGTAGCGTGCGATATGACTATATAGTGTAATATCGCTGTAGAGTGTAATATGGCTGTAGCGTGTAATATGGCTGTTGAGTGTAATATGGCTGTAGCGTGTAATATGGCTGTAGAGTGCGATGTGGCTGTAGAGTGTAATATGGCTGTAGAGTGTAATATGGCTGTAGAGTGTAATATGGCTGTAGAGTGTAATATGGCTGTAGTGTGCGATATGGCTGTAGAGTGTAATATGGCTGTAGCGTGCGATATGGCTATATAGTGTAATATGGCAGAAGCGTGCGATATGGCTGTATAGTGTAATATGGCTGTAGAGTGTAATATGGCTGTAGAGTGTAATATGACTATATAGAGTAATATGGTTGTGGAGTGTAATATGACTGTAGAGTGTAATATGGCTATATAGTGTAATATGGCTGTAGAGTGTAATATGGCTGTGGAGTGTAATATGGCTGTGGAGTGTACTATGGCTATATAGTGTAATATGGCTGTGCAGTGTAATATGGCTGTGGAGTGTAATATGGCTGTAGCGTGCGATGCTATATATATAAAACAGCTACCCACCATCAGCAATCAAGGCCTGCACTGATGGATCCGCTTTCAGTGCCACCTATTTTGCAGTATATGGCATCCATATATGAAACCCTGATGGATCTACCTGCGAGGTCTGTGACTTGTGGTGAAAAATGCTCAAATTATGAAGCAAAGGCTGATGGAAAAAAGGACAGCAGTGGGTTAATAATATACCAACAATTTGAACTCATGGAATAAAAATCATCATATACATTTGTACAGACTATATGTCAGTTTTAGAAGCACATAAACATACCCCATATACATTTGTACAGACTATATGTCAGTTTTAGAAGCACATAAACATACCCCATATACATTTGTACAGACTATATGTCAGTTTTAGAAGCACATAAACATACCCCATATACATTTGTACAGACTATATGTCAGTTTTAGAAGCACATAAACATACCCCATATACATTTGTACAGACTATATGTCAGTTTTAGAAGCACATAAACATACCCCATATACATTTGTACAGACTATATGTCAGTTTTAGAAGCACATAAACATACCCCATATACATTTGTACAGACTATATGTCAGTTTTAGAAGCACATAAACATACCCCATATACATTTGTACAGACTATATGTCAGTTTTAGAAGCACATAAACATACCCCATATACATTTGTACAGACTATATGTCAGTTTTAGAAGCACATAAACATACCCCATATACATTTGTACAGACTATATGTCAGTTTTAGAAGCACATAAACATACCCCATATACATTTGTACAGACTATATGTCAGTTTTAGAAGCACATAAACATACCCCATATACATTTGTACAGACTATATGTCAGTTTTAGAAGCACATAAACATACCCCATATACATTTGTACAGACTATATGTCAGTTTTAGAAGCACATAAACATACCCTATATTAAAATCAAAATACTCTACACATAGAAAGAACAGCGCACAGTCTTATTTCTGCATATCCAATCAGTGTGGTCATGCAATGAATCCATGGACATAGCGATATAGCAGGAACGAAGTAGCTGACCGACTTGCAAAAAAGAGGCTACTAAACATACAAAAGCAAATAACTTTTAATATGGGAGCAGTCAAACAGATTCTCAGAAACAACACCAGGAAATCCGGCTGAACAGATGGGCAAATGGGCTGACTGATCGAAATGTATTTAGTGAAACGACACGGCCAAAGGTCAATGACAACATAAACAAACTCGGCAGGAGAATCAAATCTCTTATCTTTCAGCTTCGAACAGGACATGTAAGGACATGCAAGGACATGCAAGGAGATGCAATGACATGCAAGGTCACGCAAGGACATGCAAAGACATGCAAGGACATGCAAGGATCAATATTGAACTGTATAAAACCTCAGAAACTACCAACTTGTAGACACTGCTCTCATCTCAATGAACAGTGGAACCCCTCCTTATAGACTGCCCTTACCTTTCAACTGCCAGGGGAAAAACATTCTACAGACACCCTTAACAGTCACTAACTTGCTGTATGGATCACGTACAGTCATTTATTTAGTTATAATTTTTTTTGGGTACGTGTTCACCACATTTTAATAGTTTTTTCATGCCAAGCTCATCTTCACCTGCTCATCTTCACTTGCGAAAGAGGAACGCCATCATCGTATGGATCACTAAGCCAACTTCAGAAGACCTGCACTTCTTTAAGAATGACATTGTGCTGACAAGGGTAGCATTACTTATCAGTATTTGGATACCGACTACAACAGCAATAGGTAGATAGATAGATAGATAGATAGATAGATAGATAGATAGATAGATAGATAGATAGATAGATAAAGGTCGCTTTGTTAAAGCAGTCGCCACGACTTGTACAGTCATGACGCTTTATTTTAATAACACAGGATAATAGCATAAACGTTTGGCATGAAAACCTCTGATGACGAACAAGTGCACGGCTTCAAATTGAAACTATCAAGTTACATTGGTGGGGATGTTCGTGGGATAAATTGTGACCACAAACTGAACATGTTTACTTAACGAAGAGCTCATGTCCACAACAATCAGTCACAACAATCAATCAATCAGAACAATCAGTTTCAACTTGTGTCAAAAGTGTGCTAGAAACAACAGTTCTGGGAATAATGGTTGCCTAAGTTTGAAAGGATATTCTAACTACAAACTGCTACTCCCTTGTACACTAGGCTTTGTTGTGGGTCAAAGGCTAATGGTGTAGACCATTAACAAAACCGACGAATGACAAGTCCGAAACCATCGCAACACCATCCATAGAGTATCATGTTTCGAGAGAAGTAATGGTTGTTTGAAGTTTGGCCGCGTGATCAGGCACGATTCTCTGTACAAAACTGTCTCGTAGGGAATACTTGATTGTTGAAGAAAAAGACGAGGTCGGTGAAAAGTATGTATTGATAATATCGACGACTGGACAGGATTAAGATTCTTCACAATTAAACAAAGAACTGATAACAGAGAAGCATGGCGAAATTGTATGCTGATGGTTCCAGTGTGTCAGCCATTCTGAAGAGTCATGCTTCTGATGATGGTGAATGTTTGTGTCATAGCAGTAGATGCACCATCAAGATGTACCATTTATATCAATGTATTTTATATCAATATATTTTATATCAATGTATTTTATATCAATGTATTTTATATCAATGTATTTTATATCAATATATTTTATATCAATATATTTTATATCAATATATTTTATATCAATATATTTTATATCAATGTATTTTATATCAATGTATATTATATCAATGTATTTTATATCAATATATTTTATATCAATGTATATTATATCAATGTATATTATATCAATGTATATTATATCAATGTATATTATATCAATGTATATTATATCAATGTATATTATATCAATGTATATTATATCAATATATTTTATATCAATATATTTTATATCAATATATTTTATATCAATATATTTTATATCAATGTATATTATATCAATGTATTTTATATCAATGTATATTATATCAATATATTTTATATCAATATATTTTATATCAATATATTTTATATCAATATATTTTATATCAATGTATTTTATATCAATATATTTTATATCAATATATTTTATATCAATATATTTTATATCAATATATTTTATATCAATATATTTTATATCAATATATTTTATATCAATGTATTTTATATCAATATATTTTATATCAATATATTTTATATCAATATATTTTATATCAATATATTTTATATCAATATATTTTATATCAATGTATTTTATATCAATATATTTTATATCAATATATTTTATATCAATATATTTTATATCAATATATTTTATATCAATGTATTTTATATCAATATATTTTATATCAATGTATTTTATATCAATGTATTTTATATCAATGTATTTTATATCAATATATTTTATATCAATATATTTTATATCAATATATTTTATATCAATATATTTTATATCAATGTATTTTATATCAATGTATATTATATCAATGTATTTTATATCAATATATTTTATATCAATGTATATTATATCAATGTATATTATATCAATGTATATTATATCAATGTATATTATATCAATGTATATTATATCAATGTATATTATATCAATGTATATTATATCAATATATTTTATATCAATATATTTTATATCAATATATTTTATATCAATATATTTTATATCAATGTATATTATATCAATGTATTTTATATCAATGTATATTATATCAATATATTTTATATCAATATATTTTATATCAATATATTTTATATCAATATATTTTATATCAATGTATTTTATATCAATATATTTTATATCAATATATTTTATATCAATATATTTTATATCAATATATTTTATATCAATATATTTTATATCAATATATTTTATATCAATATATTTTATATCAATGTATTTTATATCAATATATTTTATATCAATATATTTTATATCAATATATTTTATATCAATGTATTTTATATCAATATATTTTATATCAATGTATTTTATATCAATATATTTTATATCAATATATTTTATATCAATATATTTTATATCAATATATTTTATATCAATATATTTTATATCAATATATTTTATATCAATATATTTTATATCAATATATTTTATATCAATATATTTTATATCAATGTATTTTATATCAATATATTTTATATCAATATATTTTATATCAATATATTTTATATCAATATATTTTATATCAATGTATTTTATATCAATATATTTTATATCAATATATTTTATATCAATATATTTTATATCAATATATTTTATATCAATATATTTTATATCAATATATTTTATATCAATGTATTTTATATCAATATATTTTATATCAATGTATTTTATATCAATATATTTTATATCAATATATTTTATATCAATATATTTTATATCAATATATTTTATATCAATGTATTTTATATCAATATATTTTATATCAATGTATTTTATATCAATGTATTTTATATCAATGTATTTTATATCAATATATTTTATATCAATATATTTTATATCAATATATTTTATATCAATATATTTTATATCAATGTATTTTATATCAATGTATATTATATCAATGTATTTTATATCAATATATTTTATATCAATGTATATTATATCAATGTATATTATATCAATGTATATTATATCAATGTATATTATATCAATGTATATTATATCAATGTATATTATATCAATGTATATTATATCAATATATTTTATATCAATATATTTTATATCAATATATTTTATATCAATATATTTTATATCAATGTATATTATATCAATGTATTTTATATCAATGTATATTATATCAATATATTTTATATCAATATATTTTATATCAATATATTTTATATCAATATATTTTATATCAATGTATTTTATATCAATATATTTTATATCAATGTATTTTATATCAATGTATATTATATCAATGTATTTTATATCAATATATTTTATTTCAATGTATATTATATCAATGTATATTATATCAATGTATATTATATCAATGTATATTATATCAATGTATTTTATATCAATATATTTTATATCAATGTATTTTATATCAATATATTTTATATCAATGTATTTTATATCAATATATTTTATATCAATGTATTTTATATCAATGTATATTATATCAATGTATTTTATATCAATATATTTTATATCAATGTATATTATATCAATGTATATTATATCAATGTATATTATATCAATGTATATTATATCAATATATTTTATATCAATGTATATTATATCAATGTATATTATATCAATATATTTTATATCAATGTATATTATATCAATGTATATTATATCAATGTATATTATATCAATGTATATTATATCAATGTATATTATATCAATGTATATTATATCAATGTATATTATATCAATGTATATTATATCAATGTATATTATATCAATGTATATTATATCAATGTATATTATATCAATGTATATAATATCAATGTATATTATATCAATGTATATTATATCAATGTATATTATATCAATGTATATTATATCAATGTATATTATATCAATGTATATTATATCAATGTATATTATATCAATGTATATTATATCAATGTATATTATATCAATGTATATTATATCAATGTATATTATATCAATGTATATTATATCAATGTATATTATATCAATGTATATTATATCAATGTATATTATATCAATGTATATTATATCAATGTATATTATATCAATGTATATTATATCAATGTATATTATATCAATGTATATTATATCAATGTATATTATATCAATGTATATAATATCAATGTATATTATATCAATGTATATTATATCAATGTATATTATATCAATGTATATTATATCAATGTATATTATATCAATGTATATTATATCAATGTATATTATATCAATGTATATTATATCAATGTATATTATATCAATGTATATTATATCAATGTATATTATATCAATGTATATTATATCAATGTATATTATATCAATGTATATTATATCAATGTATATTATATCAATGTATATTATATCAATGTATATTATATCAATGTATATTATATCAATGTATATTATATCAATGTATATTATATCAATGTATATTATATCAATGTATATTATATCAATGTATATTATATCAATGTATATAATATCAATGTATATTATATCAATGTATATTATATCAATGTATATTATATCAATGTATATTATATCAATGTATATTATATCAATGTATATTATATCAATATATATTATATCAATATATATTATATCAATGTATATTATATCAATGTATATTATATCAATGTATATTATATCAATGTATATTATATCAATGTATATTATATCAAAGTATATTATATCAATGTATATTATATCAATGTATATTATATCAATGTATATTATATCAATGTATATTATATCAATGTATATTATATCAATGTATATTATATCAATGTATATTATATCAATATATATTATATCAATGTATATTATATCAATGTATATTATATCAATGTATATTATATCAATGTATATTATATCAATATATATTATATCAATGTATATTATATCAATGTATATTATATCAATATATATTATATCAATGTATATTATATCAATGTATATTATATCAATGTATATTATATCAATATATATTATATCAATGTATATTATATCAATGTATATTATATCAATGTATATTATATCAATGTATATTATATCAATGTATATTATATCAATGTATATTATATCAATGTATATTATATCAATGTATATTATATCAATATATATTATATCAATATATATTATATCAATGTATATTATATCAATGTATATTATATCAATGTATATTATATCAATATATATTATATCAATGTATATTATATCAATGTATATTATATCAATGTATATTATATCAATGTATATTATATCAATGTATATTATATCAATATATATTATATCAATGTATATATAATCTCAAGTGTTATATTTTATATCAATGTATATTATATCAATGTATATAATATCAATGTATATTATATCAATGTATATTATATCAATGTATATTATATCAATGTATATTATATCAATATATATTATATCAATATATATTATATCAATGTATATTATATCAATGTATATTATATCAATGTATATTATATCAATATATATTATATCAATGTATATTATATCAATGTATATTATATCAATATATATTATATCAATGTATATTATATCAATGTATATTATATCAATGTATATTATATCAATATATATTATATCAATGTATATTATATCAATGTATATTATATCAATGTATATTATATCAATGTATATTATATCAATGTATATTATATCAATGTATATTATATCAATATATATTATATCAATGTATATTATATCAATGTATATTATATCAATATATATTATATCAATGTATATTATATCAATGTATATTATATCAATGTATATTATATCAATATATATTATATCAATGTATATTATATCAATGTATATTATATCAATGTATATTATATCAATGTATATTATATCAATGTATATTATATCAATATATATTATATCAATGTATATTATATCAATATATATTATATCAATGTATATTATATCAATGTATATTATATCAATGTATATTATATCAATGTATATTATATCAATGTATATATAATCTCAAGTGTTATATTTTATATCAATGTATATTATATCAATGTATTTTATATCAATGTATATTATATCAATGTATATATAATCTCAAGTGTTATATTTTATATCAATGTATATTATATCAATGTATTTTATATCAATGTATATTATATCAATGTATATATAATCTCAAGTGTTATATTTTATATCAATGTATATTATATCAATGTATATAATATCAATGTATATTATATCAATGTATATTATATCAATGTATATTATATCAATGTATATTATATCAATGTATATTATATCAATGTATATTATATCAATGTATATTATATCAATGTATATTATATCAATGTATATTATATCAATGTATATTATATCAATGTATATTATATCAATGTATATTATATCAATGTATATTATATCAATGTATATTATATCAATGTATATTATATCAATGTATATTATATCAATATATATTATATCAATATATATTATATCAATGTATATTATATCAATGTATATTATATCAATGTATATTATATCAATATATATTATATCAATGTATATTATATCAATGTATATTATATCAATATATATTATATCAATGTATATTATATCAATGTATATTATATCAATGTATATTATATCAATATATATTATATCAATGTATATTATATCAATGTATATTATATCAATGTATATTATATCAATGTATATTATATCAATGTATATTATATCAATGTATATTATATCAATGTATATTATATCAATGTATATTATATCAATATATATTATATCAATATATATTATATCAATGTATATTATATCAATGTATATTATATCAATGTATATTATATCAATGTATATTATATCAATGTATATTATATCAATGTATATTATATCAATGTATATTATATCAATGTATATTATATCAATATATATTATATCAATGTATATATAATCTCAAGTGTTATATTTTATATCAATGTATATTATATCAATGTATATTATATCAATGTATATTATATCAATGTATATTATATCAATGTATATTATATCAATATATATTATATCAATATATATTATATCAATGTATATTATATCAATGTATATTATATCAATGTATATTATATCAATATATATTATATCAATGTATATTATATCAATGTATATTATATCAATATATATTATATCAATGTATATTATATCAATGTATATTATATCAATGTATATTATATCAATATATATTATATCAATGTATATTATATCAATGTATATTATATCAATGTATATTATATCAATGTATATTATATCAATGTATATTATATCAATGTATATTATATCAATATATATTATATCAATGTATATTATATCAATGTATATTATATCAATATATATTATATCAATGTATATTATATCAATGTATATTATATCAATGTATATTATATCAATGTATATTATATCAATGTATATTATATCAATGTATATATAATCTCAAGTGTTATATTTTATATCAATGTATATTATATCAATGTATTTTATATCAATGTATATTATATCAATGTATATATAATCTCAAGTGTTATATTTTATATCAATGTATATTATATCAATGTATTTTATATCAATGTATATTATATCAATGTATATATAATCTCAAGTGTTATATTTTATATCAATGTATATTATATCAATGTATTTTATATCAATGTATATTATATCAATGTATATATAATCTCAAGTGTTATATTTTATATCAATGTATATTATATCAATGTATTTTATATCAATGTATATTATATCAATGTATATATAATCTCAAGTGTTATATTTTATATCAATGTATATTATATCAATGTATTTTATATCAATGTATATTATATCAATGTATATATAATCTCAAGTGGTATATTTTATATCAATGTATATTATATCAATGTATTTTATATCAATGTATATTATATCAATGTATATATAATTTCAAGTGTTATATTTTATATCAATGTATATATAATTTCAAGTGTTATATTTTATATCAATGTATATTATATCAATGTATATTATATCAATGTATATTATATCAATGTATATTATATCAATGTATTTTATATCAATGTATATATAATCTCAAGTGGTATATTTTATATCAATGTATATTATATCAATGTATTTTATATCAATGTATATTATATCAATGTATATATAATCTCAAGTGTTATATTTTATATCAATGTATATTATATCAATGTATTTTATATCAATGTATATTATATCAATGTATATATAATCTCAAGTGGTATATTTTATATCAATGTATATTATATCAATGTATTTTATATCAATGTATATTATATCAATGTATATATAATTTCAAGTGTTATATTTTATATCAATGTATATATAATTTCAAGTGTTATATTTTATATCAATGTATATTATATCAATGTATATTATATCAATGTATATTATATCAATGTATATTATATCAATGTATTTTATATCAATGTATATATAATCTCAAGTGGTATATATTATATCAATGTATATATAATCTCAAGTGTTATATTTTATATCAATGTATATTATATCAATGTATATTATATCAATGTATATTATATCAATGTATATATAATCTCAAGTGGTATATTTTATATCAATGTATATATAATCTCAAGTGGTATATATTATATCAATGTATATATAATTTCAAGTGTTATATTTTATATCAATGTATATATAATCTCAAGTGGTATATATTATATCAATGTATATATAATTTCAAGTGTTATATTTTATATCAATGTATATATAATCTCAAGTGGTATATATTATATCAATGTATATATAATTTCAAGTGTTATATATTATATCGTGAATTCTTCTTGTTGATAATGACGCATAGACTCCTCCCTCCCTCCTAAAAAAAGATGTGATTGTTTTCTGTTTGCCCCCCCCCCCTTGCTTTAGATTTATATATTTTCTTCAGCGTTGTTCATTCTCAAAATCCCGCTAAAACTTCTCGTGTAGCGGCGGGAAAATGGTTCTCCTAGATTTGCGGCAGGATATAGTACTGAGAAAGTAAATGTTTTGTGACATTGCTTCTTCTTGTGCAAATGGCTCGACACATACGTAGTCGGCGCTTTATCTGGGATGTTTTTTGTAGGCCCATTTCTAATCTCTTTCTGATCAATGTTGAGCAATCTACGGTAGTGTTGTTGGTTGGTCACGAAATACTGAAAGTTGCTAACTTTTCCTAGTTGTTCTTTGTCAATGACTTTTATAGCTGTGAGTTTATTTCTATTTATATGCATTATGTTTGTCTATTTTACTTTGAGGGGACCGATTGTGTGCCTCGCTATGTTGTTTGACTGACATAATCTTGTGTTATATGATGTTTGACTGACATAATCATGTGTTATATGTTGTTTGACTGACATAATCTTGTGTTATATGATGTTTGATGACATAATCATGTGTTATATGATGTTTGACTGACATAATCATGTGTTATATGTTGTTTGACTGACATAATCTTGTGTTATATGATGTTTGACTGACATAATCTTGTGTTATATGTTGTTTGACTGACATAATTTTGTGTTATATGATGTTTGACTGACATAATCTTGTGTTATATGTTGTTTGACTGACATAATCATGTGTTATATGATGTTTGACTGACATAATCTTGTGTTATATGATGTTTGACTGACATAATCTTGTGTTATATGTTGTTTGACTGACATAATCATGTGTTATATGTTGTTTGACTGACATAATCATGTGTTATATGTTGTTTGACTGACATAATCCTGTGTTATATGATGTTTGACTGACATCGTCATGTTATAAACCTGCGAGACTCCTTGATATTAGGATGGCATCATCTGCATACCTAACATCTGGAATCTCTTGTCCTGCGATACTAATGGGTTTAAACTGTTCATAATGTGGGTTAAAAAAGTGTTCAAAAGTCGTAGAAGATTGACTGTATTGTACTCGGATTCCAATACTAGAATGTATTCTGTCACTTTCAGCGAAGTGGCACGCCGCCTGCCAAGAGTATCACTCATAGCACGTAACTCCGTAGCTTCAAGTGATCATTGACAGTAATCTCCGAAAAATTGGAACCCATGACTTCTTGACCACAAGGCGAACAACTTAACCACCACGCTAGAAAGATCCCCTTATAATGTGGTATTCTCCTACATTTCACACGGTGATTTCTGCGTATATTGAACAGGTATAGTGTGAGGATTCATCCATGTCTCGATCCCTTCTGGATCACACAGAAGTCGGATGTTTCTTCCACGAGGCGGACACAAAACAGATGCATATGTCTGCATTGAACTCTCTGCACTATTCTATTCTATTTCTCATGTTGAAGATGTGAACTTTAGTTACAGCTTTCTGTCTAAAATCTGCCTGAACTATATTGATTTCTCTGCCCATATGTTTCTCTATTGTTGTCGTGATTGAGATGTATCGTTGCTGGAATATTTGATCAGTGCAAGAACAGACATTCCATCAGAGTTTTAAGTTGCCCTTCTTCACAAGTGATGTATACTTCTTCTTCTTCTGGGTTCGTTCTGAAACTCCTGCAGATTAGCAGGATGTAGTCCGGAGAACGGAATGCGTTGTGTCATGGTTTACAGCAGTGCTGCGATATCTGCGCCTTTCGGCCTGACACATCCGACTTCGGCATGGCTTTGGGTCACTGACCATATATGGGATGGGACAGCCAACTCCATCCCATAACCTCCTTAGTCGCCTTTTACAACATGCGTGGAAGGTAAACAGTGTTGCTATTCTTTGCTCCCCTTTCTGGCCCCGGCAACACACGGGTGTGATGTATTCTGATCTCTTCCAATATGTTGGCCAAATTCCATTTTTCTAGATCTTAACACGGTTCTTGGTCAGTGATGGCCACGGTACTGACCGAGTTCGATCCCCACCACAGGCAACTGTGCATCTGGACAGTTAAAAAAAAACAATGGCGAACTACTGAAAGTATTTGTATTGTCTAGAAAATAACTACAGTGAAAAATGTTGGGTTGATGGCTACGTCCTAAATATGATAAGATACTAAGTATATTAATGTATATATTTTATCCATGCATATATTTTATATCAATGAATATACGTTGGTTGCGGCCTACACCTTTGATGCGAAGGCGGCACCTGATAATGAAGATGAATTCATCTAGTAGTATGGTGAGAACAATATTGATGTACGTCTTTCGTACCACGAGCAAGTTCGGCGACATCGTCTCTTTGTGAGACCGCCCCAGTGGCCACGTCAGAAACAAGCCGCCGTGTTCATTTTATATTATGTATGTGTTCTTTGAGAGGTTCGGCAGACGTTGGTGTTGTTGTGTGGAATGTAGCATAATGATGTTGTTGTGAGTATTGCTTGTTGTAAGTGATGTTGTTGTAACTGATGTTGTTGTAACTGATGTTGTTGTAACTGATGTTGTTGTAACTGATGTTGTTGTAACTGATGTTGTTGTAACTGATGTTGTTGTAAGTGATGTTGTTGTAACTGATGTTGTTGTAACTGATGTTGTTGTAACTGATGTTGTTGTAAGTGATGTTGTTGTAACTGATGTTGTTGTAACTGATGTTGTTGTAAGTGATGTTGTTGTAAGTGATGTTGTTGTAACTGATGTTGTTGTAACTGATGTTGTTGTAACTGATGTTGTTGTAACTGATGTTGTTGTAACTGATGTTGTTGTAACTGATGTTGTTGTAACTGATGTTGTTGTAACTGATGTTGTTGTAAGTGCTGTTGTTGTAACTGATGTTGTTGTAAGTGATGTTGTTGTAACTGATGTTGTTGTAAGTGATGTTGTTGTAACTGATGTTGTTGTAACTGATGTTGTTGTAAGTGCTGTTGTTGTAACTGATGTTGTTGTAAGTGCTGTTGTTGTAACTGATGTTGTTGTAAGTGCTGATGTTGTAACTGATGTTGTTGTAAGTGCTGATGTTGTAAGTGATGTTGTTGTAAGTGATGTTGTTGTAACTGATGTTGTTGTAACTGATGTTGTTGTAACTGATGTTGTTGTAAGTGATGTTGTTGTAACTGATGTTGTTGTAACTGATGTTGTTGTAACTGATGTTGTTGTAACTGATGTTGTTGTAACTGATGTTGTTGTAACTGATGTTGTTGTAAGTGCTGTTGTTGTAACTGATGTTGTTGTAAGTGCTGATGTTGTAACTGATGTTGTTGTAAGTGCTGATGTTGTAAGTGATGTTGTTGTAAGTGCTGATGTTGTAAGTGATGTTGTTGTAAGTGCTGATGTTGTAAGTGATGTTGTTGTAAGTGCTGATGTTGTAAGTGATGTTGTAAGTGATGTTGTTGTAAGTGCTGATGTTGTAAGTGATGTTGTTGTAAGTGCTGATGTTGTAAGTGATGTTGTAAGTGATGTTGTTGTAAGTGATGTTGTTGTAAGTGCTGATGTTGTAAGTGATGTTGTAAGTGATGTTGTTGTAAGTGATGTTGTTGTAACTGATGTTGTTGTAAGTGCTGTTGTTGTAACTGATGTTGAGTGTTGTATTATGTGTGGGTCTGTTTCGTGTGGGGGATGTGTGTCATATCAAATGTAGTCCCGTGTGTGTAAACGTCATATTTAGTTCTGTGTGTAGCATCTGTCTCGTGTGGTGTCTAATGCCACGTGTATCGTGTGACGCCATTCGTATGTCATGTCGCATTGAGTGTCGTGTGTGGCACTGTGTGTGTGGTGTCAACTGTAATGTCACAACCGGTGTTGTATATCGGGGTATTGCAAAGTGACACGTGTGATGTCATATATGATGTCTAGTGCCTCGCATTCTGTGTGTATCATGTGTCGTGTCGCGTGAGATGTTGCATTGCGTTACGTGCGGTGTTGGCTTACGTATTATGCGCTCATGTATCATGTATTGAATCGTGTTTTGTAACATGGCATGCGCTGTACTGTTATATTTTGTGTGGTGTCGTACAGGTGTTTCATGTGTGATATACAGTGTTTTGTGTATTGCCATGCTGAGGGCCAAGTGTGGTATATACAGTGTTTTGTGTATTGCCATGCTGAGGGCCACGTGTGGTATATACAGTGTTTTGTGTATTGCCATGCTGAGGGCCACGTGTGGTATATACAGTGTTTTGTGTATTGCCATGCTGAGGGCCAAGTGTGGTATATACAGTGTTTTGTGTATTGCCATGCTGAGGGCCACGTGTGGTATATACAGTGTTTTGTGTATTGCCATGCTGAGGGCCAAGTGTGGTATATACAGTGTTTTGTGTATTGCCATGCTGAGGGCCACGTGTGGTATATACAGTGTTTTGTGTGGAAACATGTTGCTTGTTGTGTTCGGTTGTTGTCGTCGATGTTTCAATATCCAATTTTTGCTAGGAAATAATAATTGTTGTGTCCAGAGCTGTGCATCATGCCAAGAAGACCTAGAACTCTCAACGATGTGCGATGCTTAGAGAAGAAACCTCCTTCTCAAACGGATCAATTCTAAGGGCTCTGTGGATTTTTCTGCCTTTTCGCAACATCATGTAGAGTCATGAGTTTAAGCTCTACTTCCCTACTGTTAAGATCAACACAGTTATGGACCATAGCCACTGATGAGTGAGGCAGCCAGCTATGCATTCCTCAATATACAAAGATAGAGCAGGGATAACACTGTTGACTGATTGTGGGCTCTTCCATGGAATTGTCACGCTCTATATATAGATCTACACTTTACCACAAGCTCACTTTCTATTATAAATTAATGGTGTACGAGCACACATAATTAAATGTGGTTGCTGCTCGTCGTCTGAGAACCCCTGAAGTAGTTTTATATTAATATTGAACCTTTATTCTCATGAGATGTTCGAACCCCGTGATTCGTGTTTTTGTCTGTTCTCGATGTCAACTCTACACGTCATTTATGGCGTCACATCTATGAGAACGTAGATAGACTTGCATCGAATGTACCTATAGTCGGTGAATTGAGAATAGATGATAGGGAACAGGGGGGGGGGGGGGGGGGTTCAGAGTGCTTGGTGAGCGTTTCATGAATGTTTACAGATGATGCATTTAGAATTTAGTCATTTTTTTCCCGTTCGCTCTCAAATTCGCACCTGATCACTCTTGTAGCAGGACAAAGGTCCTACTATATCTCTCTTGTAGCAGGACAAAGGTCATACTATATCTCTCTTGTAGCAGGACAAATGTCCTACTATATCTCTCTTGTAGCAGGACAAATGTCCTACTATATCTCTCTTGTAGCAGGACAAATGTCCTACTATATCTCTCTTGTAGCAGGACAATGGTCCTACTATATCTCTCTTGTAGTAGGACAAATGTCCTACTATATCTCTCTTGTAGCAGGACAAAGGTCCTACTATATCTCTCTTGTAGCAGGACAAATGTCCTACTATATCTCTCTTGTAGCAGGACAAATGTCCTACTATATCTCTCTTGTAGCAGGACAAATGTCTTACTATATCTCTCTTGTAGCAGGACAAATGTCCTACTATATCTCTCTTGTAGCAGGACAAATGTCCTACTATATCTCTCTTGTAGCAGGACAAATGTCCTACTATATCTCTCTTGTAGCAGGACAAATGTCCTACTATATCTCTCTTGTAGCAGGACAAATGTCCTACTATATCTCTCTTGTAGCAGGACAAATGTCCTACTATATCTCTCTTGTAGCAGGACAAATGTCCTACTATATTCTAGCATGATGTATTCTAGAATACGTAAACGTGTTGTGGCGCCGTTTCATTTGCGCCTATGGTCTGACACATTCGACTTCGGCAACTAGTACATTATGTAGTGTATTTACCACTTGAATTGAACTGAAGACGGATGTAACAATATCGCTTGTATTGTAAGACAGGAGCACAAGACAATTGGTTTTTGTATTTCCACGCTGATCATTGAGTTAAAAAAAACAACTGTCCCGCATGCTTAAATTCCACCGAAGACGGATGTATCCGGCAATTGTCGCAAATAAAACGGCAATACGCCGCATCTCCATTCTCTCGACTACATACTGCTGGAAGTCTAGTAGGACTATGGTCCTGCTACAAGGGAGATCCAACGGAAGTTTGAGACTGAACGTTGAAGAAGAAGAAGAATAGGACTATGCATCTGATGGGGTAGCGTGAAGAATGCCTTTAACTAGCGAGACACAGGAAACTTGCGCATGCATACACTTCTATTTTGCTGGGAGGGATCGAGCACATACCGGTGTGCCAAGAGTACAGTGAATTCGGCTCACAATCAACAATCACAACTCTGTATAGTTTTTATATCAATTTAAATGCCAAATTCAGATGTGTCGGGACATAGACGCAAATAAAACGGCAATACAACGCATCTATGTCCATTGGTTCTACATCGTGCTGACAGTCTGGTAGGAAAAGTGTCCATGGAAGGAAACCCAGCAGGAGGTTGATAACGAACGCAACAAAAACCGCAGAGTGTACAAATAACGAGGAGACACTACGGCGCTGATGAAGGTCCATATAACCGTGTAACACTTTGAAGATAGATTTATACACCAGTAAGCGCTGTTTTAATGCGACTTATCATAAACTTGAACATATTAGGAGAGCAGGGTTCATGAACAAATCTTTTTTTGTAGGAAAGGTAAGCAATAAATAGCATTTAATCGGAGTTTATGAGACTCTCTTAGGCCGAATTTATAGCCTTTTAGTCACAATTTACAGCTGGGCCTGTCATATAGTTGATACTACTCAAGTGGTCTATTCTCGGATATTTGCTCCTTCTGTTGACAATAAAAATACCTTTTTATTTATGCTCGAAATGGGAACATTCCGTTTATTTGTTTTGTTTCCTTGTACCGAGTTGAGACTTTGTTTTGTTTCTTTAACCCCCCACCACAAAAAAAAAACACCAAGGGCCAGGTAAAATAAATAATATTGAATGCAAAACTACGCTGTGGACTAAAACGTAGGCCTCTATTCATCACATGACCGTGTTCTTTCCGATATAAATCTCTACACAGAAAGTAAACAAGACTTTATTCGTGACGTTTTTGGTTATTGTCGTGTTTTTCGTTGGCCATAATTTATAAAATTGGAGTTGTCTGTTAAAAAAAGACAACAAAGGCATACTACCAACGAAATACACGGACATAATAGAAAATAAGCCTTTTAAGTCATGTTTACTTTCTGTTCAGAGGTCTTATAGTTCTTTAATTGTCACGGATGTCAGAAAAATGGTGCCGACGTGCAAAGGGAGTATTACAGAATAGCAACAAATTTACCCGCAGCATATGCAACATGTGGCGACTATTACCCACATCATATGCAGCATGTGGCGACTATTACCCACATCATATGCAGCATGTGGCGACTATTACCCACATCATATGCAACATGTGGCGACTATTACCCACATCATATGCAGCATGTGGCGACTATTACCCACAGCATATGCAGCATGTGGCGACTAATAGCCGCAGTACATGCAGCATGTGGCGACTAAGGAATATTTGAATATTGTGGTGTGTGGTGATAGGACTAATAGAACTAAGATAATCTTCAGCTGGGAGCATTCGTAGTGTAATGTTTAAGTTAATCTCCCGCCGACCATCAGACTCGAACTTCACAGCCACTCCTTGTTGGTGCTATGACATAAAGATTACTCCCGTGGTTTACCCATCAACTAGGAACTAGAGAATTGTGGCTATAAATTCGGCTCATGCACTGCGAAGGTCGTGGAATAAAGATATGGGCGTCTCTACAGAGCAAGTAGGAAGTTGACACGTTCGGCGGTGTCTGATGAACCAATGATTACACAGCGTCTATGAGTATCCGTGTGCTATGACGTTGGTGTGTCGTATAACTGATTACGTCACCTTGACCTTGAACTATGCTGTGCAGACACTCCCAACAAGAAAGAAGGAATGTCAAAATTATAATTCTACTTCTTCTTCTTCATCGTACATTCTCAAACCCCCGCTGAATTTCTCGTATAGCAGCATCATTGTCCTACTAGATTTTCATCAGGATGTAGTCCAGAGAATCGGTATGCGTTGTGTCGCTGTTTTACTTGCGCCAATGGCCCGACACATCTGTCTTCAAAAATCGAAAAAATCTAATTCAATCTGCCAAATATGAATGTTTAGAAAACAACCCTACATGTTGTATTGTTTGTCCATCACAAGTGACGATAATCATTGGTTACATCCACTATATGAAATCAGTTAGAGTTACGCCCTTGAATATGAGTTAGTCGATGGCTAAATAAGCCAAACTCTGGCCGACAATTTCCTTTTGCAGATCGACATGGTTATTTCTAAATGGTCTTTGGTCTATCCATGACTTTCTGGCGATCCCTGGTGTTGATGTTCTTCATTTCTAGTATTTTCACAAGATATTATGCATTTTTTCACTTTAGAGCACCATTTAGCACCACACTACGTCTTCACGAGTATCTTGTTTTATATGAAAGGCTTTCACTAAAGGTTTTTTTTAACATAGTAGCGTTTCTTTTGTAACTCTTGTAACGTTTTTTTTTGTAACTCTTGTAACGTTTCTTTTGTAACTCTTGTAACGTTTCTTTTGTAACTCTTGTAACGTTTCTTTTGTAACTCTTGTAACGTTTCTTTTGTAACTCTTGTAACGTTTCTTTTGTAACTCTTGTAACGTTTCTTTTGGCAACCTTGAAAACGTATGCCTTTCTGCAACTCACTAAAGAGCAGTATCTTTGCTAGGAGATGTATGGAACGCGTTACGCATGACATACCCAACGAATCTGCGTCTGCATCAGATAGTGTCAATGCTAGAGAAATCAGCTCTGTCAAGGACAACGGATCCGTGATCTTGTCTTGCAATCTGACGTTTATAACTTTTCTAAGATAGGTTGTGTTCAAGTGATTAAGCTTCATCACATGTCGTCTTTACAATGTCCATGTATCAGCACCATAGAAGAGCATTGGAAGTAGAACTTCTCTGTAAACGTTAAGCTTAGTCTGTTTATCAATGACACTGGGGTGCAAAGGGAACGCATTGCTCTAGGCGGACCCAGGGTTAGCAGATAACCAAGATCCCAAATGTACCTCCACGTGGTGCACCCTGGAAACAGAAATACAGCAGCTCGTGCTGATTCTGGCCAAATCATTTGGGGATCGTGTCCGAGAATGTGGAGGTAGCAGATGGAAAGAGATTTGACTGCACAAGAGACAGACAATATCTCCGACACCACCAGCATCACCACATATAGCGACACTGTTGACATACAGTGAAGCTAGTCAGTCCAGTCCGAACATTGGAGGGGCGGCCAATGTAAAATGCACGTAAAGGTAAATGCATGGCGAGAGACAAATATGTTTCATACAGAGTACAATTAAACAATGAAAGGGCAGAACAGCGCTAGAGGGCAGCGCGAACTGCAGATAGAAAGTGAAAAGTCCCTAGGAAAGGGAACTACAAGCTCCGTCAGCTCGAGACGGGCTTCTAGTTACCAGAGTTCCTAACAGGCAGAGACCCAGACCCATCCATCGGCGTTTGGTAAAGCAAAAGACCTAACCCAACTCTAATGTCGAGCCTTCCTAAACCGGAAATATGCTTGCAAAGAGAAAGGGTTCTGTACCCGATGGGTGTAGGCAAGAAAGGGACAACGATGGCAGTCCTGGCCCAACTCTACTGTCAAGGTTTCCTATACCGGAAGTAACTTGCAGAGAGAAAGGGTTCCGTACTCGATTCGCTCAGGCACAAAAGGGACAACGATTTAGCCCTGGCCCAACTCTACTGTCAGGTTTTCCTACACCGGAAATACACTTGAAGAGAGAAAGGGTTCAGTACCTGATGGGCTCAGGCGCTATTGGGACAAGGACGCTCAGCTCGAGAACGCCTTGCTCTCAAACGCGTGGTGTGAGACTCGAACTTGGACAAGGGGTACACGATGTCGGTGAATGACACCTCGGCTAAGAGGGCGAAAGAGCCAGGGTCCAACTCCTCTGTTGAGTTCTTCCCCTTAAGGAACCAGGCTCATGGATGAGAAACGGTTCAGTACCCAATGGGCACAGGCACAGCACGTCCAATTACACGAGGCAAGTTCATAGACAGTGGAACACCTCGTTCGAGTGAGACGAGAGCAAGAAAATCGTCTGGGCGAAGAGTCTTCACTACGCGTGCCTGGAGACAGATATAGAGGCTGTCACAGGCTAAGGGTAGCCCACCCGAATTGTCAAGGCATGCCGAAATCGGATGTGCTAGGCCTACAAGGCGCATAACGGTGGCACAACGTAATCACGCTCCCGGCGGAAATCGCACGGATATCCGTGATGGTTACAATGGAGCGAACGAAAAACAAACATCAATGACACTTCTATGTCAAACTTGCGTGCAGTCTGCCGAAAGTGATGATTGCTACCTTCTAAGCTGCCGAATAAACAATCGACGCTAAAATAATCCGACTTAAAGAACCAGTTGTTTAAAATAGGTTCAAATACTTGGAGGGGAACTAGAGCGAACAGACCCTCCATCCTGCATAAATAACTCATATAGTACATGTCACTATTGCCCATAAACCCTTAAATATAAAGAATGTGCAGAATGCAAAGACAAATTCTTAGCTAGATCTAAGTGCCATACAATAAATAGTATTGAAGATGCTTCGAAATGACTGTCCGAACTATCTTGGACTAAGTATACACGCTCAGCGGAGGAGGCAGTGAAATATTATAGTAGATGCATCTTTATGGAATGGTCTAATGGAAGCAAACTTCAAAAATCAAGAGCCACAGGTGTTCACACCACAAACTGCAAGTCACCGTGTGAAGCAGTCGGAGAAGCAACTCTTTCACTGGTGGGATCTTCCAACCTGGAGGTAGAATGTCGGAGAAGCAACTCTTTCACTGGTGGGATCTTCCAACCTGGAGGTAGAAAGTCAGAGAAGCAACTCTTTCACTGGTGGGATCTTCCAACCTGGAGGTAGAAAGTCAGAGAAGCAACTCTTTCACTGGTGGGATCTTCCAACCTGGAGGTAGAAAGTCAGAGAAGCAACTCTTTCACTGGTGGGATCTTCCAACCTGGAGGTAGAAAGTCAGAGAAGCAACTCTTTCACTGGTGGGATCTTCCAACCTGGAGGTAGAAAGTCGGAGAAGCAACTCTTTCACTGGTGGGATCTTCCAACCTGGAGGTAGAAAGTCAGAGAAGCAACTGTTTCACTGGTGGGATCTTCCAACCTGGAGGTAGAAAGTCGGAGAAGCAACTCTTTAACTTTATCTGCTGTGAAAGCCCTGCAACTGCCGAACACATTCGACATGAATGACATAAAATCAATATTCTCGCAATCGCCAGTGAGTTGCCGTGGGGCAGAAGAGAGCAGCAATGCTTACCTTTAATTCATGTCCCATGAGGGCACTAATGGCGTTTTCCAGCGGAATTGGCTGTCCGGTCTCATATAAGGTCAAAATGATCCAGAAGCCATGCTGAAGTCGGAAATATCAATCCCAATGGGGCAGATATTATAGCTAAGCTATAAACTATGCAACAGTGCTTTCCTTTCTCCTGACAACATCATAATCATCTACATGAGTTTGAGAATTATCAAAGAAGAAGAAGAAGGAAAGACCAATGGTCTGGTAAGTAACAGCCAAGTAAAAGAAGTAGTTTTCAGGGGACCACTCACAAATCAGGGGAAATAAGATAGCAGGCTAGCCAACACACACTGGGAGTAATGGTCAACAATAACACAAAGAAGATTAGGTATCATTTCTAGAAATGAAGACATCATCATCAAGTGCCGTGCCGAATGGCGTTGACGATCATATTTCTCCATGTACATCGATCTCTCATATATTTCATCATCTCTGTTGGTGTCGTCAATCGAAGACATTTAGTCAAACTGTCCAATATCTTTTCTCTACGTCTTCCCCTTGATCTTTTCCTTTCTATCTTTCCTGTTGTCATTATATTCTTAATGCTTGCTCTGTTCTTTATGTGCCCAATAAATGTTGACTGTATTTTTCTTATATTATCAATAATGCGTCTTTTCACATCCATCCTTCTAGGACATTCTTCATTAGTAATCTTTTTTGTCCAAGGAATTCATAACATTCTTCGAATAAACAACATTTCCGTTGCCTTCAATGATTTTTATGTTCTATTTATTGTTCATGCTTCACTTCCATAGAGTAGCACTGGTTCACTGTTGCATTTGAGGACACGTTTTCTAGTATCCATCGATATGGACTTGTTGCATAGGATATTTTTCATTTTGTTGAATTCTGTTTTTACTTGTCCTATTCTGCTTATAATTTCAGTCTTGCATTTACCATCTGAAGTTGTTGATGTGCACATTATGGGCACATATTGCCGTATTATGAAGTACATCATGAAATTCTCCATGGACACGGATCGAAATTCAACCCACCCGAGGAGCCTAATAGACGATGCTGTCGATCCATTAGTTTGGAAGAAAGGAACAAACATATTTGAGATTTATAACATGTTACTACAGATTCAAACGGTATATGTACGGGAAGTTTGGAGTTAGCGCTCGCTTTATGTGGCCATATGTAAGTGAATAAAAAATAAAGAGAATAAAAAACAAAGCTCTTAAACGTACTCAAATAAAGGCATAGACAGACAGCATCAAGGAATGGACAGGGCAAGATATTTCCACACTCATCCGTATCGCTGAGAATAGACTGTGTGCTGTGGCTTCCAATGTGGTACTCCTACGGCCCTGAAGGGTTACGGGTTTATTGATTGATTGATTGATGTACGGGAAGTTTGGAGTTAACGACCGCTTTATGAGGCCATATGAACGGGAAGTTTGGAGTTAACGGTCCCTTTATGTGGCCATGTGTACGGTAAGTTTAGAGTTAATGGCGGCAATATGTGCCCATATGTACGGTAAGTTTAGAGTTAATGGCGGCAATATGTGCCCATATGTACGGTAAGTTTAGAGTTAATGGCGGCAATATGTGCCCATATGTACGGTAAGTTTAGAGTTAATGGCGGCAATATGTGCCCATATGTACGGTAAGTTTAGAGTTAATGGCGGCAATATGTGCCCATATGTACGGTAAGTTTAGAGTTAATGGCGGCAATATGTGCCCATATGTACGGTAAGTTTAGAGTTAATGGCGGCAATATGTGCCCATATGTACGGTAAGTTTAGAGTTAATGGCGGCAATATGTGCCCATATGTACGGTAAGTTTAGAGTTAATAGCGGCAATATGTGCCCATATGTACGGTAAGTTTAGAGTTAATGGCGGCAATATGTGCCCATATGTACGGTAAGTTTAGAGTTAATGGCGGCAATATGTGCCCATATGTACGGTAAGTTTAGAGTTAATGGCGGCAATATGTGCCCATATGTACGGTAAGTTTAGAGTTAATGGCGGCAATATGTGCCCATATGTACGGTAAGTTTAGAGTTAATGGCGGCAATATGTGCCCATATGTACGGTAAGTTTAGAGTTAATGGCGGCAATATGTGCCCATATGTACGGTAAGTTTAGAGTTAATGGCGGCAATATGTGCCCATATGTACGGTAAGTTTAGAGTTAATGGCGGCAATATGTGCCCATATGTACGGTAAGTTTAGAGTTAATGGCGGCAATATGTGCCCATATGTACGGTCACAGAACACATTTTGCATCACAAGAAGAAAATGATGAGCATCGGTAGAAGTTGATAATAAGTTTTGAAGTTGATGACTGAATTAGTAGAAGTTGATAAGAAGTTTTGAAGTTGATGACTGAATTAGTAGAAGTTGATAATAAGTTTTGAAGTTGATGACTGAATTAGTAGAAGTTGATAAGAAGTTTTGAAGTTGATGACTGAATTAGTAGAAGTTGATAATAAGTTTTGAAGTTGATGACTGAATTAGTAGAAGTTGATAATAAGTTTTGAAGTTGATGACTGAATTAGTAGAAGTTGATAATAAGTTTTGAAGTTGATGACTGAATTAGTAGAAGTTGATAATAAGTTTTGAAGTTGATGACTGAATTAGTAGAAGTTGATAATAAGTTTTGAAGTTGGTGACTGAATTAGTAGAAGTTGATAATAAGTTTTGATGTTGATGACTGAATCAGTAGAAGTTGATAATAAGTTTTGAAGTTGATGACTGAATTAGTAGAAGTTGATAATAAGTTTTGAAGTTGATGACTGAATTAGTAGAAGTTGATAATAAGTTTTGAAGTTGATGACTGAATTAGTAGAAGTTGATAATAAGTTTTGAAGTTGATGACTGAATTAGTAGAAGTTGATAATAAGTTTTGAAGTTGATGACTGAATTAGTAGAAGTTGATAATAAGTTTTGATGTTGATGACTGAATCAGTAGAAGTTGATAATAAGTTTTGAAGTTGATGACTGAATTAGTAGAAGTTGATAATAAGTTTTGAAGTTGATGACTGAATTAGTAGAAGTTGATAATAAGTTTTGAAGTTGATGACTGAATTAGTAGAAGTTGATAATACGTTTTGAAGTTGATGACTGAATTAGTAGAAGTTGATAATAAGTTTTGAAGTTGATGACTGAATTAGTAGAAGTTGATAATAAGTTTTGAAGTTGATGACTGAATTAGTAGAAGTTGGTGCGTAGGCACAGAGATAATGATTGTTATAGAAAGTATTATTGACATTGATAAACAGAAGGGGATAATTTGTTATGAAAATAAAAACTGTCCTTTAAAGTGAGAATGGATGAAAGAAGGGCAGAAGTAAACAAGGGGACCCAAGCAGAGTGACACTTCATAACTGAGTGGTACCACACAGAGTTAAACATAAACATAGACAGAAAAATAAATGGTGACATGTAGAGAAACAGATATGAAAGGCGAAACAAAAGGAACAATTTCCTGTTTACATAGGGTGCACCATTTACTGAAGCCAATGTTACCAGAATGTTTTGTAAACATTTCATCAGCAGCTCGATGTGACACACCACCACAGAACATCAGGTCTGCAAATATAACATTGTCGGAGAGAAACAAATAAAAGTATACTTATTCTGTTTTGATTCTTAAACTCCTGTAGGTTAGCAGGACGTAATCTTGAGAACATAATGCGCTGTGTCATGGATTACAGCTTGACTGAAATATTTTCTTTATTTTCGTTTTCTTCTCTGACTTCTAATAGTTTGTTTATTGTCATTTTAATAGGCCACACATAAATATAGGATAAATATAGGATAAATATCATCATCATCAAGTGCCGTCTCCGCAACGAAGGTTGGCTGAAACGTATCTCCAACATCTCCTGTCTCTTGTCTTGGTGGTGCACTCTGCTAGACTGTAACCTGTCCATCGTGTAATGCTACTCTCCCACTTGTATCTCTGCCTACCTCTTGCTCGCTTCCCTTTGACTTTACCCTCAAGTAAGGTCTTCAATAGGGTGTCATGTCTATTAATGTGTCCAAAGTATTTTATTTGCCTGATCTTTATTTCTCTTAGTAGTTCTTTCTTCATATTAAGTGTCTTTAGCACCTCTTTATTTGTTTTCTTCTCTTTCCATGATGTTCTCCCTATTCTTCTATATACCCACATCTCAAAGGCATCAATTTTGTCTTCTAATTGTTTATTTAGTGTCCATGTTTCTGAGCCATACATTAATATGGAATAGATGTAGCATTTTATAATTCTCATTTTTAACTTGTTTGTAATTTGTTTAGATATTAATAATTTCCTCATGTCATTGAAGGTACTTTTAGCCATTCCTATTCTCCTTTTAACTTCTTTTTCACATCTGCCATCATTTGTCACTATGTGTCCAAGATATTGATACTGTTTTACTTGTTTAGTTTCTCTCCATGTATGTTTATGTTTACCTCCTGTTCTTCTGTGTCTTTGCTGATTATCATGGTTTTTGTGTTTTGAATGTTTATAGGATAAATATAGCGTTGTGTAATTCTCATTTGTAGTTTGTATGTTGTTTAGAAGTCAATATTTTTCAAATGTCATTGAAAGTACTTCAAACAGACACAGGCTTACCATGGCTCAAATGACCAAAGACAAAAAAACTCCGAATCCCCCCCCCCCCTCCCCGACGCTTAATGACACAAGTGGAAATAACAATAGATAGATAGATGAGGTTGGTGAATATTTATATACTTGGAATCCCCGTGGTTATTTTTGGCATGCGACCCCAAGTCTATAAATATCGGCGAACAAGAATCACCAGAATAATCAAAAACGTCACGAATGGGAAACCTATTTAATATTCTGTTGGAATGTCTTTATTGGCAACGGTCATGTGGGAATTCATACTAAATTTAGATTGTGTGTACACGCAATAATGCTATACATATAATAGGGGAGGCCTGCTATAGTCATACTAGATAGAACCCATCATGCAATTAACACATACGAACATGTGTCAGAGTATGTAGCATACCATGGACAGACCTAATAACCAGCGTCACACGGCATGAAACATCAGAAACATAATGCTGTGGACAGACATAGTTAGTTAGTTAGTTAGTCGTCGGATCATCATCACTGCAAACTGGACACATCCATAGTTGCTCCGATCTCTCCTTGAGTGTATCCGCCATCACACTTCTGCTGACAGTACCGGTCCTATGCTGGTTGACCATCATTCTTCTGCGCCCTCCAATATGTTCACCTCTAGCAACACCGCATTTCAATCCCTGATCTTTAATCCTAGCCATTGAAAAGGAATTATCATCCACATTAGTTTCACTCTCGCGTGTTATATCTCTTAAGGAGTTTAAAACGTCAGCGCGATCCATTGCCCCATCGCCCTGTGCCACAATCGCACACGATGCCAGTTGATCCGCTCTTTCATTGCCTCGAACGCCCATATGTCCCGGCACGAAAATAAATTTAACCGCTTTCAAGCTCGCATTTCTCAAGGCCTCAATCCACTGTTCGCGAACCAGATCCACTTGTACCTTCTTAATCATACTCATAGAGTCACTCAAGATGCAGACCTGCGTTACCTTCTGTGTGCGTAGCCACTCAAATGCCTTGGTCACCGCCATAGTCTCCATGGTCATACTACTCGTAGTGACCACAAAGGCACCACTTTCCTCCTTGAACGTTTTACCTGCGCAATGAGCTGTAAAGGCCCAAGCACTGCGAACATGCCTAATTACAGATCCATCAGTGTATATAATCACATCCCCCTCTTTGGTATTCTCAAAGATTAAAGCCTGCACTTCTTTCTCCACAGTCGTGGGACACCATTCTCTGCATTCCCTGCTAAGTGATATTACTACTCTCAAACAAGTTTCGAAATCTGTGGGTAGACCTATCCATTCCGAACCTGCTGCCACATCCTGTAATCTGCACACGCTTTGTATTACATCCTCAGCACGTCCCATCCACGACCTCCCTCTCTTGAGTCTGCTGCCTTTAACTTTCTGTATTTCGGAATGCAACGGGTGTTCCTTATCTGCATGTATTTGAAGGTACGCCCGTGCACGGCAATACTGTAATCTATGCTCAGCTGTTGGGCAGTCAAGTAGGTATCGCATAGCTCTTGTCGATGTGTCTCTTGTGCATCCCAGAATGATACGCATTGCTGCATTCTGGACTCTATCCAGTCTTTCGATCTGAGTTTGGCTAAGAGTCAGAATTGCCAGTGCATATTCCACCATAGCCACAACCAAACCCTGGTACAAAAGAAATAACAATCTTTGCTCACATTGCGCAGCAGCCATAACCTTCATTGCTGCTAAGCCTTTGCCTGCCCTTATGATAATGTGGTCAACATGTTCCCTGAAACTCAGGCTTCTGTCAAAAAAACACACCCAGATATCTCATTGTGCTAGTTCTTTCTAAACTTTTCCCGGACAACGAAACTTGTGGCATGGGTGTCTTTACCATGTGATTGTTCAAGGAAAACCACGTCACGAAGGCCTTAGACGGATTAACCACTGCTCCCGTATCTCGACACCAATTTGTCAGTCTGTCCAGCTCCTTCTGTAGTTCCACGACGCACTCTTCTCGATTTCTGCCCTGTCTATACACCAGGATATCATCGGCATTGACATCGTTCTGCCAACACCTGTGATTTGATTGCCAGCGATATGTACTGTGTATACATTGAAAAGTATAGGAGATAGAGGCGATCCCTGTGGCAGGCCAGGGCTAATAACCGTTGGTGTAGATATCCAGTTACCACACTTAAGAACTACAACCCTGTGCATCAGGGCGGCGTCAACCCAACGCACGACAAAAGGATTAACTGCAAGATTTAACAGATGGTGCATCAAGATATCCAAGGACACCCTATTGTACGCATCCTCAAGGTCTATTGGACAGACATAATAACCAAGAAATCTCCTGACTACCGTCTCCTAGATGTGGACAGACATAATAACCAAGAAATCTCCTGACTACCGTCTCCTAGATGTGGACAGACATAATAAACAAGAAATCTCCTGACTACCGTCTCCTAGATGTGGACATACATAATAACCAAGAAACCTCCTGACTACCGTCTCCTAGCGCACTTCCTCAGTAGCGATGGCATCATTCCTGGACCATCCCAGAGAAAGAACTATGGTACCCAACTTCATAGTAGCTGGTGGACCACGGGATTCATTTTAATTTTAAACCACGAGTGGTCTCTAAACCAGGGTCTGCTGGTCATCGGGCGGATTATTTAACAGTAAACTACCGCAAGTGATGCATATAGAAATAAAACTATATGAAACAGTAAAGCTGTTTGAAGTGTTCGTTTGTGGTAGGCAGAACCATGTCATGTGATTCATGTCTTTCCTATTCAGGAAGTACTTGTGTATTACCTCTACAAACAGCAGAGTTTCTCTAGAAACAACACAGTTCTCTTCACGGACTCAATATTTCTCGGTCTGGAATCTCTCTTAATGATTTTCTGACCAGTCGTAACTGGGAGATTTAATTAGCCTGGATCGTTGTACGGATTCATTGATCGCTTCACTTGTACGAAAATAAACGGCGTGATGGTGAAATACTCAAAGTGGGTACAATTGTAAACACAGCAGGGTCAAAGATCAGAGAAGTTCCCACGTAAGATGTATTCATTACTAGTTATTTATAATACACACATACCACACATAACATAATTTTGTGTGTGGTAAAAATAGTTTCCTGAAATAATAGAGAACACTTTATGTATCAATAGATCAAAGAACGACGTTTGTTCCATGGAAGTTTACAGCTGTGCTACAACGGAACTTAATCAATAATATCAGACATATACAATTTAAGGCTACAGGGGGGAGAGAGAGAGAGAGAGAGAGAGAGCCCCGACAACGTGCGAAAATATTAGACAGTACAACAACCTGGCACGACAGGGAAACAACAACGATTCTGATACATAATGCTGGAAAGATAGAGAGCTATGGAGAGTCATGATTGCCTACGCCAGCCAGCATGGCACTTGCTGATGATGACAGAAGATGCTACCTTGTATGTTGATGGTATATTTCTAGCATCACCCATAAAGACATTCCAACAGAATTAATTAGGACCCTCATTCGTTGCGTTATTTATTATTGTTGGGATTTCGGGTGGTCACTATTTATATACTTGGAGTCGCCTTGGCTATTTTTGGCATGCGATTATGTAAATATTGATCAACCGAAACAGCAACAATAATCAAATATGCACCGAATGGAGTACTAATTCATTCTGTTGGAAGGTCTTTACTGGAGACGATCATGCTAGAAATAGACCATCCTGTGTCAACATACAAATAGCATCCCCCATCATCATCAGGTGCCATGCCGACTGTCGCAGGCGATCATGACTCTCCACAGCTCTCTATCTCCAGCATTATGTATCAGAATCGTTGTTGTTTCCATGTCGTGCCAGGTTGTTATACTGTCTAATATTTTCGCACGTTGTCGAGGCTCTCTCTCTCTCTCTCTCTCTCGCTCTCTTTCTGTAGCCTTAAATTGTCTCTTTCAGACATTATTGATGAAACTCCATCTCGTACTTGACTCTTGCAACATCACCACATTATTTTTCCTGGCAGTCCATGGTATTCACAGCATTCTTCTATAGGAAACCCTAAAAAACCATCACTACACGTGTTTGTGCGCACATTCTGGGGGAATCCATGCTATTTTCTGTAGTTTCATCGTACAAGATTTGAAAGTATTGCCATTGCTTTGTAGTACTAGGTACAGTTTTATTGAACGAAGCACAAGATTATGGTAAGCTGAGTTATAAATCAGCGTTATAACGATCTACAAGGTTATGTATGGTAGGCCGAGATATGAGTCAGCGTTATAGCGATCTACAAAGTAATGGTAATCAGCGTTATAACGATCTACATAGTAATGGTAATCAGCGTTATAGCGATGTACAAAGTAATGGTAATCAGCGTTATAACGATGTACAAAGTAATGGTAATCAGCGTTATAGCGATGTACAAAGTAATGGTAATCAGCGTTATAGCGATGCACGCAGTATAGTAATGGTAAACTCAGTTATAAATCAATGTTATAAACATGTACACGGTTATAGTAACAATGTTATAAAAACAGACCCGAATACATGTGAAAACCAGACAGAGAAATGACGGGTAGAAGTCTGTTTTTTGTATACTTCCTAGTTCTGTACATTTCCTGTTTGTGTCACCTTTGACCTCATTTCTATTATTTCGGCTATTTCACTAGACATGTGAACGGAAGTTGTGTCATCCCTAACTGTCGCTTTTGACTTATATATGTATATTATCCTTGAAAAATGCCTTTCGGTCGAAACGTCGATTTGTGTGTGTGATCCTATGTTTGTTTCGTATTATTAGAAAAACTTTATTACCCCGTTTCACACTTTACCTGCTGGATTTCAGTTTTACGAAGTGAGTACATATCACATAAATAATTATGACCTTTATCATAACATTTTTGATTATTGTCGAGATTTTCGTTGTTCACTACTTACATACTTGGAGTCGCATGGCAAATATATCCAAGGCCAACCAAAGAAAATCACGGAAATAATCACAATGGGCCTTTCAGATCATGTTTATGTGCATATGCTGTCTATACCTGAGACGGTCATGGCTCACCTGCCTAGTCAACAGTTGCCAGGAATGAAAATGAAAGTACGAGATATGAAATTAAGCTAGAATACGCTTTGTATTGGGCCCGAAAGGGGAGCAAATAATAGCAACATTGTTTTACTTTTCATGCACCTGGTAAGAAGCAATTATGGAGGTTTTGGTGGTAGAGTTAGCCGTCCCATCCCACATATTGTCAAAGTTACCCAAAAGCGATGCTGAAATCGGATGTGTCAGGTCGAAATGTAGAAATATCGCAGTCAAGCTGTAAATCATAACAGAGCGTATTCCGTTCTCTGGACTACTGCCTGCTGATCTGTAGATGTCTGAAACACGACACATTCCGTTCTCTGGACTACTGCCTGTTGATCTGTAGGAGTCTGAGACACGACACATTCCGTTCTCTGGACTACTGCCTGCTGATCTGTAGGAGTCTGAGACACGACACATTCCGTTCTCTGGACTACATACTGCTAGTTAGAATGAGTTTAGAACGAACGTTGTAGAAGAAAACGAAAATGAGTTGTATAACCACGCTATTTTCGACATGGCGCGCTACATCCAACTTCGGCGGTAGGTCTCTTCTAAAACTAAAACTGTGTTTTGAAATAGATACATGTAGTTCTTTTTCGTACAATTCTATCCACGTTAAGCTACAAATAGATAATGCACACATATTCTCTCTCTGTGTGCTTGTTTCTTGAATCGTGACCATGTATTGTGTATTTAATTTTTCTAATCTGATCCTTGCGAATAAATTGTGTCTACATTCCGTGCAACTGTTAGAAGGGTTAATTCCCTGCAGGGTTGCCATCTACCTGTAACAGGAGCTGTTTGTCGAGCAATTCATACTTCCTTGAAGTATGTATACACCTTACGATCACGTCCTACTTGTAACAAGTTACGCAAGTTATGCACGACTAGAACAGGTGGATGGACGCGGCTTCGTGAAGGACATTGTCTGTTCCGATTAAATACATTATGTACGAACAAGCATGCGTGAAACAGAAGAGCAAGGTATGTGTTACAGTAGTGTCGTCGCCTTTGTACGGAGGCTGGAAAGCAGTTTTGTATCGAAGATAGTATATATCACCCGTAAATCGGTTCGTGAACGTCATTTACATAACTACAGGCAGATGCGGTCAAATGTCCATTCCTAGGGGGCGCTATCGACGATAGCAGATGGAACACAACCAACGGGACTAGCAGAAACACTCAATTCTATAACAGAATCAGAGTATTTTGTGATCATTGAGAATAAATCAGAGAATGCGGGAATTGGAATCGAGGATCGGCATAGCATGGAAATAACATCTCACAAGAATTTCAATTTTAAAAAGACATATTGAACCAACAAAGAACTAGATGCCGCTACAACCTCAGAGAGATTTATTGAAGTGAGATCAGAGAAACTATGGGCATGATAATCAACTCAGAGTTAAGATTTGTTGTGAGGATAAGATCTTGCCATCGCACATCAAGGAGCTTTCTTAGGCACTTAGGTGACAGAAATGCGCTGACTTGCATGCCTAGTATAGGCGGTCCATGACTCGGCTCAGGACGTGCAGTAGACTTTCTCAGTGTGATGCAAATCTTCGAATTCGCATCCCCCTTAAAGGTGAAGAAGTCCGTGTTCTTCAAAATTGCCCCACCCACAATAATAAATTTTGATTGGTGCCGCCTGATACGGTAGCCTTTCTTTATCATAGCAGAAGCACGGTCCTGACTCAGCTGCATATATCACCGACACCAGAACGACTACATATTAGACCTTCAGTTTTGTTTCCAGGTTCAAACCTAGCCGGATTCAGATATTCGCACGAAGACCACCAAATACAGCGCTACCTTGCGAGCAATGAGCAAGGAGACATTGATCGTTGTGATATTTGACAGAATTCTACCAAGATACACAAAGCTTATTTACATTGTCCAGCAATGTGGCGACGTGGTACAGTAAGCGTTAAGGTAATTGTGTATCCGGACCGTTCAGAAAACAATGACAAACTACTGAACGTATTTATATTGCATACAAAATAACTACAGTCAAACATGCTGGGTTGATGGCTACATCCTGAATCGGATATGCTGCCAATGTATTTATGTTGCTGAGTTTTGGATTGTCAATGGCAATGTAACGTTCGGTGTAGAAAACGTCTGGTGATGGTTGCTGTAGAAGATGTATGGTGATGGTTGCTGTAGAAGATGTATGGTGATGGTTGCTGTATTATAACTGTTTTATCTTCTGATGGCTGATATAGAAACCATTACACGCCGAATAGAAGAAGTCCGTGTTTTCCTGCAGTTGACAACTGGAACTGTCAGTCATCGTGTAATGGTGGCTGAACTGAGGAGGAGATCGGAGCATATATGGAAGCAGAGTGTGCAATGATGATCCAACACCTCAAAAATATTATCATCATCATTACAACATCTACAACATCATTTGACAACTTCAACATTACAACATCTACAACATTTGACAACTTCAACATTACAACATCTACAACATCATTTGACAACTTCAACATTACAACATCTACAACATTTGACAACTTCAACATTACAACATCTACAACATCATTTGACAACTTCAACATTACAACATCTACAACATTTGACAACTTCAACATTATTATTATTACTGTTACTATATTAGCCATATTTATTATTTAAATCCAGTCTTGTACGGAATATTTCTTTCTGAATGTTAGCATTAATTGTATAAGTATCACTCAAATTACGCTCAGCGTATGTGATATTGTTCCTCAAGTGTACCTGGCAAATTAGGCGGCACGACTTCCCAGTGCATGCGCATCTCGACCTTGTTTTCCTGAGTTGAAATGTTCAAACGTGATACCTATCTGCCATCATCTATGTATCACAACCATCATCAACATCGCGTATCTTGTCACATCTTATCAGCAACAATTTTCCTTCAAAGTTCAACATCTTTATTTGCTCACAATCGACTGCGTGCTAATTGTGTTGTGACAGATTCCCGAAAACTAATTTTCTAAATAGACTGTGTGTTCTGTGTATACATAACATGTTCTCATCCGTCAATCAGTTGCTTGTCAAGTTCAAGTGCCTGATTGTCTTCTCTTTCTATAATAAAATAGCAGAAACGAGGAAGCAAGGCGATGAAGTTGTGCTAATCTCTGGAAACACACATTATAACACAAAAAATCGACGTTTCAACCAGAAGTCTTTATCAAGAACACATAATGCGACGAGTAAGAACGACATTGTACACGTTCACAAGCATATATTATATATATGAATATATATACATACATACACTTCATGTAGCATAACCTAAACAGGGTGTAGCAATCATCAGATTTCAAGCATAATGTAGTCCAGAGAATGGAAATGCGTTGTGTCGCCGTTTTATTTGCGCCAATAACCCAACACATTCGTCTTCGCCGGAGTTTCTGTGATGAGGCTGTGATGATTGATACATTATGTCCAGGTTATACTATCTAATGACTCGTTCCTCCAATATAAGAAATAGAATCTACGATACATGGCGATGGTGGATGTGACTCACAAGAACAATCCAAGGCACAAAGATCGTTCTACAGTATGTACAATGAATCACATGCTAGCTTGTACCGCTATGTGCTGTTGTGTGCCTTCTTATGCGTGATTCCATTAAACTAACTGATGTTGCATTCTCCTTTGTCTTTATACCATTCCTTATTCTTTACCTCCATGCAACACTATCCTTGGCAGCATCCTGTTCCAGTGATTCCACATTAATGCCTGTATCTTGGATATCTTGTTTGCGCAGGTTTTTGTACCGAAGTAGAGCTTGTATCTGTGATCTTACCAAGAATTAAGTTCTCCATAAAGTAGACATTTCTGTATTCTGCTATCTTCCATAAAGTAGACACTTCTGTATTCTGCTATCTTCCATAAAGTAGACACTTCTGTATTCTGCTATCTTCCATAAAGTAGACACTTCTGTATTCTGCTATCTTCCATAAATGCGATGTGTCTCAGTCATCTGAGTATGCACAGACTGAGAATTGAAAATAATGTGCTATTTTTTTCTCTTTCCAGTACATCAGTGTTGATGACTTTGTGTTATCATATATCAGTGTTGGTGACTTTGTGCTACCATACATCAGTGTTGGTGACTTTGTGCTACCATACATCAGTGTTGGTGACTTTGTGATGTCATACTTCAGTGTTTGTGACTTTATCTTGTTACCTAACTTCAATAATTCTATGTAGACATTGCATGCTGTTTAGCTGTCTCTACTGGTGCATATAGATTGTCCATGTTTCACTGCTGTAGACGAGCGAATCTGGTAAACATGCCTGGTAAATCATGAGTTTAATATACACATATGCACCTTAAAGATATGCAATTAGCGTATATTATATATAGATATTCATGTGGTAGCATAGTACAGTGCAGGTCTGTGAGGTCTAAGGCACCGGGTTCGTATTCTGAACAGGCAATTATGCATCCAGATCGTTCAGATGGCAATGGCAACTACTGAACGTATTCATATTGCCTTGATAATCACTACAACCAAAAAATGTTAGTTTGACGGCAACATGCTGAATAGGATATGCTCCTACAACCACATTGACTCAAACATCATACAACCACATTGACTCAAACATCGTACAACCACATTGATTCGAACATCATACAACCACATTGACCCAAACATCATACAACCACATTGAATCAAACATCATACAACCACATTGAATCAAACATCATACAACCACAGTGACTCAAACATCATAGAGCCACATTGAATCAAACATCATACAATCACATTGACTCAAACATCATACAATCACATTGAATCAAACATCCTACAACCACATTGACTCAAACATCCTACAACCACATTGACTTAAACATCCTACAACCACATTGAATCAAATATCAAACAACCACATTGACTCAAACATCATACAACTGCAATGAGTCGAACATCCTACAGCCACATTAAGTCATGCATCATACAACCACATTGAGTCACACATTCTACAACCACATTGAGTCAAACATCCTACAACCACATTGAGTCACACAATCTACAACCACATTGAGTCAAACATCCTGCAGCCATATTGAGTTAAACAATCATCTGTGACTTACAAAAGCTCTTGAAACTTCCACCCCCCCCCCCAGAAAAAAAGAAAAAAGAAAAGAATACCAATGCCAGACAAATACAAATCTGGAGTTGAACTCCACTGCTTGAGATAGTGAAGAAACGAAGGTGACAGACATCTATCAATCAATCACATACATCCGTTAAACGTCTTGCGTATAATTTCCAAAAATAATACAAGCTTGCAAAATGTGTTTAAAATGTAAAACGTGTGTACACCGGTTTCCGTAGAATAAGTGGTGCTCTAAGATAATAGTGAAAAACAAAAATCTTTCTTTCTTTTCACTTTATAACCTTTTATGCCTTACAGAGTCAGGGGTAGAAGAGTCAGGGTAGAAGAGTCAGGGGGAGAAGAGTCAGGGGTAGAAGAGTTCTCTTGAGATGGTTTGTGTGTGTGTGTATTCTTCGTATATGTTTGCTTTAGTTGACTGTTATTTCTGTAATCAATTGTTTGTAAGGTCTCCCCGTGGCTTTTTATCCATCGTGGCTGCACAATAATGCGTTTTGAGGGGCACTGTCTGATGGTGGCCTGGAAGCTTGTGAAAACCACTTAATCTGTTGTCTTCTGATATCATCCAGAACTGGTATTGTTTGTTAGTCTTCTGATGTAATCCAGAACTGGCATTGTGTTTGTTAGTCTTCTGATGTTTTCGTTTCTGATTAAGTCTCTTATTGTTACTCCAAGATTTCGACGTAGAAAAGTCATTTCAGCTGTAACAATAACAAAAATGAGTACTCGTAATATGCATGCGACATTATTTCTTGTGTCATTTCTACTACAGATTGTAAACACATTTACTAATTCTCACCATATCCTGACTTCATTCTCAAACTCCGATAAAATGGCGCCAAGGGACAGCTGTTGTATTTCTTGCGATCACAATCATATCCAATCATTATGTAGACGACGAACTACTATCATCTATTCAAACGACAGATAACGAACATTCCTTCAACAATGAGGTGTCTTACATGTTCATCAATCGAGTAGCTCTAGTTGAAATCCAAGTACTCAACCATTCTATTCCAGGCATTGAAGCTACAAAGACAATCTGAAAAAAGAAAGAACGTTCATAGCATTTAAGTACAGTGACCAAAACTGACCACCAACACTTTGGCCACACGTATATATGTCCAGTTTTGTAGCGGCGTGGCACATAGCGTGTCTGTGACAGCCAAGATACCGAATTCAATCCCAGCCACAGGCAATTGTGCATCCGGGCTGCTGAGAAAGCAATGGAAAATTACTGAAATTATTTATATTGCCTAGAAAATCACTACAGCCAAAAATGATGTGTTGATGGTTACGTCCTGAGTAGAGAACGCAACAACAAAAAAATACATATACTGATGGGTTTGCTAGAAATGTTGAAAATGGCACCCAATCGCCTCGAAATTTAGGACAACACGTCTTCCGTCTTCAACGGCACCACATCCCTCGTTGTTAAAGACGTATTGACTCAAGTTGCCAGGCAATCTGGTGCCATCTGATAGAACCTGGTTCAAATCCCGTTTGCTGCATGTTTATTTTAAAATGAATTAATCCTTGATGCTTATATATTATATTACTCATTGAATGTTATAGTGACTATTTCATTGAATAATAGCGGGGTGGGGGTGAGTGGTAAGGGAATGCATACTAATATAAATGAAGGGGGAGAAATCCTCACTATCAATTTTTACTGGGAGATAATGTAATACTTTGATGCAGAAGCCATGAGACATGCAGCAAACAGCCTCATTGAATATAAAATTCAGACACAAGCCATGAGACATGCAGCAAACAGCCTCATTGAATATAAAATTCAGACACAAGCCATTAGACATGCAGCAAACAGCCTCATTGAATATAAAATTCAGACACAAGCCATGAGACATGCAGCAAACAGCCTCAATGAATATAAAATTCAGACACAAGCCATGAGTCATGCAGCAAACAGCCTCAATGAATATAAAATTCAGACACAAGCCATGAGACATGCAAAAAATTGTAGCACACATTATAAAGCAGACAACCAAGATTTTAAGGCATGTGATCTTCTTCTTCTTCAGCGTTCATTCTTAAACTCCCGCTGGATCTAGCAGGACCATGATCCTACTAGATTTTCAATCAAGATGTAGTCCTATTGAATGGAAATGCGTTGTGTCGTCTCTTTATTTGCGTCAATGGCCCGACACATCCGTCTTCGGCTAAGGGCATGTGATGAGGAAAGTAAAACATGGCCATTTAGTAACAGTTGGACAGATCAACGGGAGAAGAGACAGAGGAAGACAGAGACATATTTCTGGATGGGTTGTCACTGTGGCACAAAAATAAGTCACCAACTGAACTTATTAATAATACAAGAGACAGAGAGTTATGGAGAAGCATGATCGCCTACGCCACTTGGCATGTCATTTGCTTGATTGATGTGGACTGGTGAGTTCACTCGAAATATTAGCCCAGTGCAACAAATGGTGCAGTGGATATCCAGTGGATACCAGCGCATTGAAACATCACTAGAACCGAAGCCGCAGATAAACTCGCCAAAGAAGGCAGTGCATTGCAACAGAGTGACAGTCAGTTGCTACTAACGAGTCAGCCAAAGCAGCAACAAAATCACTCTCAATTCTAAGTGGAATGTTAAATTCTCAATTCTAAGTGGAATGTTAAATTCTCAATTCTAAGTGGAATGTTAAATCAAATCAAAATACAAATCACGAAATAGGATAATATGTACATCTATTTCAAAACTAAACCGACATACCTAAATGGACATATTGTAATTAAGTTTCGCAAATCAATAAAGTCGAAGTCGAATGTGTCTGACTATTGACCGCACAACAAAATGGCGACAAAACGCATTTCTGTTCTCTTGCTACATCCTGCAGGACATTTAGTAGTACCATGTTCCTATTATAAGAGAAATCCCCTGGGCGGTTGAGCGAAAGTGCCTGTGTACACGCACGCACGCACACATATACAGAAATCGTAGTTTCTACCTACAGGTATTTATCAAGCACTACATAACACACGGCTACACATAACACACGACTACACATAACACACGACTACACATAACACATGGCTACACATAACACACGGCTACACATAACACACGGCTACACATAACACACGGCTACACATAACACACGGCTACACATAACACACGGCTACACATAACACACGGCTACACATAACACACGGCTACACATAACACACGGCTACACATAACACACGGCTACACATAACACACGGCTACACATAACACACGGCTACACATAACACACGGCTACACATAACACACGGCTACACATAACACACGGCTACACATAACACACGGCTACACATAACACACGGCTACACATAACACACGGCTACACATAACACACGGCTACACATAACACACGGCTACACATAATACACGGCTACACATAACACACGGCTACACATAACACACGGCTACACATAACACACGGCTACACATAACACACGGCTACACATAACACACGGCTACACATAACACACGGCTACACATAACACACGGCTACACATAACACACGGCTACACATAACACACGGCTACACATAACACACGGCTACACATAACACACGGCTACACATAACACACGGCTACACATAACACACGACTACACATAACACACGGCTACACATAAGACACGGCTACACATAACACACGGCTACACATAACACACGGCTACACATAACACACGACTACACATAACACACGGCTACACATAACACACGGCTACACATAACACACGGCTACACATAACACACGGCTACACATAACACACGGCTATTAAAGAGCACATTTTCCACGACTGGTTGTCTCAGCTGACAATGAATTAATGACGTTCAATAAAGGGTTCAAAAGACGTAGATGATTGACTTCATTGTACTCAGTTTTCCATGCGTACTCCTTCACTCTCAACAAGCAGCACGTTGCCTGCAGAGAGTACCACTCGAAAAAACCACATTGTACACAAGACGACACCAGTCGGAATCGAGCCCATGACTTCTTAAACACTAGGCGAACAGCTTAACCACTGTACTGGAGATCCCCGATATAATGGCGTGCACACGTCTACTGTTGATTTAGTGTCAATAAGATGTGACCGATTTCTCTACAGATCTATACAATAAGATGTGACCGATTTCTCTACAGATCTATACAATAAGATGTGACCGATTTCTCTACAGATCTATACAATAAGATGTGGCAGATTTCTCTACAGATCTATACAATAAGATGTGACCGATTTCTCTACAGATCTATACAATAAGATGTGACCGAGTTCTCTACAGATCTATATCTCCAAGATATCAATAGTTTCTTTCTATCACTCTCTCCGTACTCATTTGATCTGCACATTTTCTTCTTCTTCGTTCTTTCTCAAACTCCTGCAGAGTAGCAGGATTCAAGCCGGAATACTATGTGCCATGGTGTACTGCTTTGCTCCGATAGAGGAGCGTGATAGCCTAGTTGATATTGTGAGCTTGCTTGCTATCACCAGGTAACAGAGTGACAGGTTCGAAACCACATTCGGACAACAACAAAATCCAAGTTGTGATTTCTCGATTGACACGACCGCTCCTCCAGTCGACTCAGCACTAAGTGTACCTGACGCATGAGTTAGGGGAGATAAAGACATCAAGGAAGGGAACTGGCTACCCTACCTAATAGTTGCTGCGGCTTAGCACGTGAAGAGTTATCTTCATCCCGACGGCTGATTACTGCCATGGGATATACCGTGTGACATCTACGCCTTTTCAGCCTGACACACCCGTCATCAGCATTGCTTCTGGATCACTTTGATCTCTATGCGAGGTAACTTCTAGCTCCACCCCCAAACCTCCTTAGTCGCCTCATAAAACATGCAGTTATGGTAACATTGATACGTTTCTTTAATCCCATATAAGGCCCCGGCAACAACCACGCGTTTTCTGCACCATATTGGTAGCATATTTTGTTCAGGTCGTTAGCATCAACATATTATTGTTGTGGCTGTGTTGATTTTTAATCGATATAAATGCATTTAGTTGTATGCCATTGCTTTCTGAACGGCCCGGATGCACAAGTGCCGGCGGTGCGATTTGATCCCGGTACAATACCCGTCTCAAACGCGTTCTGCACCTACCCGCCACAGAGACAGTCTGCGCGAAATAACAATGTTGAATATCAAATAATAGATACACCTTGAGAAACAAGGTAACAGTAAAGGTAAGATTATTCTGTGACTTGTGAGCAGTTTCTAGGGTTAGTGGTCCTTCAAATCAAAGCGTGCTTGAAATACGAAGTGGCACATCTCTAGATAATGAATTCCTTTAAGGTTGGCAAACTTCACACCCACTTTCTTCTTGTCCCTGGCCCGAACGTCAAGCTAAGACATTCTTAAATATAGTTATAATAAGGTCATCTGGTACGTTCTCGCCATCAGCGGATGGATCTACAGATTAAAGAAGTGACTGAATGTCTGAATTCTGTGTTTCGTAGGACACTTGATATTTGCTATATCGTTGTCATTCATTCATTCAATACCTACTATTTCATATATGTCCCTGCCTAGCCAACATCTTTGTTAGAATGTAGTTAGGTTCTGTGTTGGCAGTGTTAGAATGTAGTTAGGTTCTGTGTTGGCAGTGTTAGAATGTAGTTAGGTTCTGTGTTGGCAGTGTTAGAATGTAGTTAGGTTCTGTGTTGGCAGTGTTAGAATGTAGTTAGGTTCTGTGATGGCAGTGTTAGAATGTAGTTAGGTTCTGTGTTGGCAGTGTTAGAATGTAGTTAGGTTCTGTGTTGGCAGTGTTAGAATGTAGTTAGGTTCTGTGTTGGCAGTGTTAGAATGTAGTTAGGTTCTGTGTTGGCAGTGTTAGAATGTAGTTAGGTTCTGTGTTGGCAGTGTTAGAATGTAGTTAGGTTCTGTGTTGGCAGTGTTAGAATGTAGTTAGGTTCTGTGTTGGCAGTGTTAGAATGTAGTTAGGTTCTGTGTTGGCAGTGTTAGAATGTAGTTAGGTTCTGTGTTGGCAGTGTTAGAATGTAGTTAGGTTCTGTGTTGGCAGTGTTAGAATGTAGTTAGGTTCTGTGTTGGCAGTGTTAGAATGTAGTTAGGTTCTGTGTTGACAGTGTTAGAATGTAGTTAGGTTCTGTGTTGGCAGTGTTAGAATGTAGTTAGGTTCTGTGTTGGCAGTGTTAGAATGTAGTTAGGTTCTGTGGTGGCAGTGTTAGAATGTAGTTAGGTTCTGTGTTGACAGTGTTATAATGTAGTTAGGTTCTGTGTTGGCAGTGTTAGAATGTAGTTAGGTTCTGTGTTGGCAGTGTTAGAATGTAGTTAGGTTCTGTGTTGACAGTGTTATAATGTAGTTAGGTTCTGTGTTGGCAGTGTTAGAATGTAGTTAGGTTCTGTGTTGGCAGTGTTAGAATGTAGTTAGGTTCTGTGATGGCAGTGTTAGAATGTAGTTAGGTTCTGTGTTGGCAGTGTTAAAATGTAGTTAGGTTCTGTGTTGGCAGTGTTAGAATGTAGTTAGGTTCTGTGTTGGCAGTGTTAGAATGTAGTTAGGTTCTGTGTTGGCAGTGTTAGAATGTAGTTAGGTTCTGTGTTGGCAGTGTTAAAATGTAGTTAGGTTCTGTGTTGGCAGTGTTAGAATGTAGTTAGGTTCTGTGTTGGCAGTGTTAGAATGTAGTTAGGTTCTGTGTTGGCAGTGTTAGAATGTAGTTAGGTTCTGTGTTGGCAGTGTTAGAATGTAGTTAGGTTCTGTGTTGGCAGTGTTAGAATGTAGTTAGGTTCTGTGTTGACAGTGTTATAATGTAGTTAGGTTCTGTGTTGGCAGTGTTAGAATGTAGTTAGGTTCTGTGTTGGCAGTGTTAGAATGTAGTTAGGTTCTGTGTTGGCAGTGTTAGAATGTAGTTAGGTTCTGTGTTGGCAGTGTTAGAATGTAGTTAGGTTCTGTGGTGGCAGTGTTAGAATGTAGTTAGGTTCTGTGTTGGCAGTGTTAGAATGTAGTTAGGTTCTGTGTTGGCAGTGTTAAAATGTAGTTAGGTTCTGTGTTGGCAGTGTTAAAATGTAGTTAGGTTCTGTGTTGGCAGTGTTAGAATGTAGTTAGGTTCTGTGTTGGCAGTGTTAAAATGTAGTTAGGTTCTGTGTTGGCAGTGTTAAAATGTAGTTAGGTTCTGTGTTGGCAGTGTTAGAATGTAGTTAGGTTCTGTGTTGGCAGTGTTAAAATGTAGTTAGGTTCTGTGTTGACAGTGTTAAAATGTAGTTAGGTTCTGTGTTGGCAGTGTTAGAATGTAGTTAGGTTCTGTGTTGGCAGTGTTAAAATGTAGTTAGGTTCTGTGTTGGCAGTGTTAAAATGTAGTTAGGTTCTGTGTTGGCAGTGTTAGAATGTAGTTAGGTTCTGTGTTGGCAGTGTTAGAATGTAGTTAGGTTCTGTGTTGGCAGTGTTAAAATGTAGTTAGGTTCTGTGTTGGCAGTGTTAAAATGTAGTTAGGTTCTGTGTTGGCAGTGTTAGAATGTAGTTAGGTTCTGTGTTGGCAGTGTTAAAATGTAGTTAGGTTCTGTGTTGGCAGTGTTAGAATGTAGTTAGGTTCTGTGTTGACAGTGTTAGAATGTAGTTAGGTTCTGTGTTGGCAGTTTGTAAGATGAAAGGAGACTATCTTCGAGAATTTGTGATTTTGTAATGTATTTTAAGTTTGTATTTCATCTACAACTGATGTGTATATCTCATTAAGTTTCCAATTGCTACGAAAATAATCGGTTTAATTTTAAATACAGTTTACAGTTGTTCTATTGTCTATTGTCCTTCCCCAGGTGGTTTGTTATCCACTCTTTCCGTTAAGCGTAGGCGTGATTGGAGCTCAAGCTTTCGTTCTAAAGCCAGATGTGTGGCCTCGGCTGTGCTATGACCGTGTTTGTACAGAATGTCCATGACGTTTTCTATCCATCTTTTTCGTGGTCTTCCTCTGGCTTTGTACCCTGATCTCATTTGGTTATATGCTTGTACGGTCAACCTTTCGTGATACATTCTCACAATCTGGCCAAACCCCTTGATCTGCTACCTTTCTATGTAATATGTGTAAGGTTATACCTATTATTTCCTTGATATCTTCATTGCGTAATCTATCGAGCCTGGTGAACCCTGCAGCTTTCCTCAAGCATTTCATCTCACATGTCACCATCTTTCTGTAATGTGAAGATGAGAGAGACCAGGTTTGGCACTGGTAACACAGTGTTGGTAGGAATATACTGTAGATCATTTGTCTCTTAACTTCCATCTGTGTCTTGAGGTGAAGAAGTAGTGGTGACAGTTGGTATGTTACTGTAATTATATTTTGACATGTCGTCTCTATCTTTCTATTGAGGCTTTCATTTTTTGCAAAAATACTACCGAGATATTTGAACTCTGTTACTTGTTTTACTTCTATATTGTCTATCTGCGTGTTTAGTGGATTCGGTGTTCTGCATATTTTCATAGTTTCTGGTTTTTTGTGTGCTGATCTTCATGTTGTATTTTCTACATATTGTAGATAGTGAGCTAACGTGATTTTGTAGTTGTTCTTTGTTTTCGTATATGAGGCTCTGGTCGTCTGCGAAAAGCAGTTCATGATTTAGTTGCTCTTAGTTGTCTTGTTCTGAGTCGGTGATGTTGCCTTCTGCACTTTTTACCTGTTTTACTATTCTGTCTAGGTATATGTTGAACAGCAAGGGTGAGAGCACGCAACCCTGGCGCACTCTCGTTTTTGTCTCACATTCTAACAATTGTCATTTGAAACAATACATTTCTAGAGTTTCTCATAGTACGTCTCTGTTGAATATGTCAAACACTTTCTCTAGATCTATAAATATTGCGTTTAGTTCTTTGTTGTATTCTATTGCTCTCTCCCTCATTTGTCTTAGTGTGATCAAGGCATCTGTGCAGTTGTTCTATGACTGAATCATTTCTGTAATGTATAGTTGAGTTGTTCCATGATTAAGCTAGATAGCTCATCATCACTACTGAGACGGCACTGCTTCCAGACTTGAGAGGTTCCATGGATGACCTGAAGCGAATCACACAATTCATTGAAGCTATTGTTGCTGTAACCTGATATCTGACTGAAGATCGATGAAGAAGAAGCTCATCATCATCTTCTTCTGCGATCAGTTTCCTATCCTCAGAAGTCTATACGGGTAGAAGGATCACCTTCATGAATTCAGTCGTCAGTAGGATATCCCCACAGCTTTACTTTCAGTTCTTTCTCTTGGGGCCACGTTTTAGCTTTCATGTCATCAAAGAGTGGACATGTCTACAGTATCTATTACGGAGTCAGGGCTATTGGTCATTGTGGACATTGTTTATTTTGCGGAGATGTAGTCTGTAGTCTACAGTGTCCTGTTTGAAAGATGATAGGTTATTGTCATCTATAAATATTTAGGGTGTGTTCTTGTGAAAATTTGCTGCCTGTTGTCTGACAATGTAAATTTATATTTTCTTGTCAAGAGTGTTTGATTCAGTTAGTGATTGTCTGTGATGAAATTGTTTCTTTTTTGTTCTTGATTTTGCCAGTTTGCTAGTGGCCATATTCCCTACAATGTTACAGTGTTCAGAGATCCAGTGTAGCACCACGTTGTTGTTAGTAGGCAGTTGATTGAGCAGTTCTGAGTGGTATATTTTTTAAATTTATACTTGTCTCCCCCAAAAAAATTTGTTTGCTTTTACCTGAGTTACATATGTCTACGCCATTTTGTGCGTTTTGTTCTAAAATAACAAACATTTTCCGGTACTATGATCGTAGTCGAAACTCTGTTGTGCCAATTAGTGCCTACCTGTGTGATTATTTCCCTTGCCTATGTTTATCAGTTTATGTTTATCATTTATTAATTTAAATATAATTATTGTTAGGGCTAGTGTTAGGATTAATTATATAAAACATAACTAATCCTAACCCCTAATCTTAAAAATGAATAAATTAATTATTGATTATTTATTGATATAATATTTAGATCAATTAGTCACAAATATGTATGTAGGAACTAATGGCAAACAACAACGAACTCGGAGGTTGGATTACAATCATAGTACCCATTTTCCTGTGTTTTTGTCTGGGAGAGCGAAATGCTTTGTGCTATGATGCAGGGTTTCATGTTGTATAATTTAGTTTGGTTTCCATAATAGTCTTGCAGGGTTGCAATGTATCGCAGGACGCAAGTCTTGACCCTGCCAGCTGTTGGCTGTTTGTCATGCTGTTCTATCAATAGCTGGAGATTGACAGTTAAAAATTTAAACATAAGAGACAGCTTTCGGGGTGAAAACCGTAGGCAAGGACTTGGACATGGATCGACTACGTCTATCTCGGACGAGGTGTCCCGCAGTCAGATATCTCATCTCGTTTATTTAGACGTGTATTTCTTCTGTGTGCCCACGAATAATTAACCATTCCCCATCTGATACCATAGTTCCGGTATAAGACACGTTCTGTGGTAGAGTTGGACTAAAGTTGGATAGCCCTTATAATTGAGGTTTAATTCATCAACATCCTGAACACGTTATTCAAGTTTAAGCGTCTGTCTACGCATATTTTATGCGGACTGAACTGATTTGTGTGGTGTTTTTTTCTTAAGTCACGTGCTAACAGAGGATAATTAAACGCTTGTTCTCCACAATGAACAATTCTTTCGTTGTGGTATTTCGTATTTCGTTGTCTCAAATATACTTTTACTTACATTAAGCGCTGCCCTCTAGCGTTGTAACCGTCACCTTTGTCATTGTACATAATAGAATGCGGGCATAAACGGAAATAGTTGACATGGTTGCCAATTGAGACAAATGGTAACAATTTAATCTTTTTGTCTGTGTTCATCTTGAGAGTGGAAATGATTCACAGCTTAGAGGCTATATTTGCATCTATCGGTCTGACAGATCCGATTTCAGCATGAATTCTGGATCACCATGACCCTCTATTGGATGGGACAGCCAGCTACACACTCAATCTTCCTTAGTCGTCTCGTGCAACATGTACGGCAGTAGAAGTATTGGTATTCTTTGCTTCAGCTCTGTGCCCGACAACACATTGACGACTTCAGCCTATTTTAGTTGATACTTGCATTTATCTTATGAACGACATGTCCCCCCCCCGATATTTCTAGGGCACTGTCTCATGATGTTGGTGCTGCATGTCTGTTTTCAATAGACGGACCGGGCCATACCTCTTCGAAAATCTGCAGAATAATCTCCATACTTGGAGATATGTAACTTCACAGTCTGGTCGCACATACCAGCCTGGGGGCTATGGAACTTGACAGTCTGGTCGCACATACCAGCCTGGGAGCTATGGGACTTGATAATCTAGCCATACATACCAGCCTGGGGGCTATGGAACTTGACAGTCTGGTCGTACATACCAGCATGTCCTGCGACTGTGTTTTGATAAGGCGACCGATATCTGCCATTTAGAGATGACTGTTGTTTGTGTAATCAATTCTTATTGCACCTACTTCTAATCTGCTTGGAGACTATGCACGACACGTTGACTAGACGTGTCATATGATCTTCGAAAGAAACTTTTTCCATGATGTATCGCGAGGATGTTACTTTAGGTTATTGCCTATCTAATATTTCTGGCAATTGTAAGACACCAATGCAAAGACCATTCAGATCCTGATGCTATTAGATGTCGCGTACGCGTTGTAAAGACCTGAAGTATGAGCAAAGAATAGTCACATTACGTCCTTCCATGCATGGCGTAAGAGGCGACAACGGATGTTTGAGGTTGTAGTTGATTGCTCCATCCTGTAAGTCACCACCCCCACCCTCATGCGATTCTGAATTTGAATGTATCACAAGTATGAATATTTCTATCTCTCCTCTTGGTCACTCCTCGTTTAGGTCGTACTTCACCTGTTGTTAAGGTACAGATTTCAGGGAGAGAAGTAAAAACAAAGTGCTATGAAAACAATTAAATAAACTAAAATTATGAACCTATTAGAAGTGCTATATAATTTTAACAAAGAAAATAATTGCTGGGTATATCTTGTGCTTTATAAAGAAAACTTGGTCGACAACATGATCTTAGTTCGTTCTACTTGCTTAAAGTGCTGGATGTCGTGTTTTGTTTCTTTGACTGGAGTCGCACCAACAAATTTCCATATTGGTAGTCACGAACTGGAAGAAGGTTACAGACAACCAATCTCTCCGTGACTGTACACAAGATCTCAGGTTAACTTCACCTGTAAACAAATGATAACCAGCCAGGTATTGGAAAGCACAATACACAGATCTAGAAGCTGAAGATTATAGATGCAGGGAACAGTATGGAGTTTCTGTGATATGTTGTTAGTGCAATTGAATGAGTAAGACATGGTTTATATGAACACAACGTCTTTACAATAAATCGAATATAAATAACTAAAATATTGGAGGATGTCCAACAAAAATTATAAATAAAGTAAATGAGAATACCTAACTATCGATACAATAATAAATAACAACACAACATAGAAAAAGGACAATTATCAACGTATCGTTCCAATCCTTTCTAGATAAAGGTCCCATTTAGACCGATACGTTCCCCATCGAGGCCAGAACCTTGAAGTGGTAATGGGGCTTAGTTCAGCCATCAGGGGCTGGAAACTAAGACTGGTCGGGCACTCCCACTCGAGCAGGATTATAGTCCGACCCAAGTAAGCAGAGTGCTGAAGACGGAGGCAACCAGCCAAAAGGCGCACAGATAATCAGGTTGCTACGCACAAAACACAATGGAAACATGTCTGCATCTAATAACAGTTGTGGTGCCTGCCCTGTGGCGGACGTTCAGGCAGGGATGGTGCTGGGCCCTATACCTCGAAAGGGCCCAACCTCAGTTACTGGAAGTCCTTCTCAATTGCCCCGAAGAGCCAGGAGGCAAGGGAATAGAGCTACTGGCCAAACAAACAAACGACCAATAAAAATAATGCACTGGAATGCTGAGGGTGTCAACAGTAAAAGAGATGGATACAGCAAAAAATTGGAACTTGAAAATGTCCTCAGTGAAGAACAAGTTAATATATGCTGTAACCAAGAAACACACCTCAGCAACGACATAGCCTTCAAAATCAGAGGCTACCAGTGATACCGATCTGACCGAAAGGACAGGCGAAAGGGTGGAATTCTGACACTAGTTAAAAACACTATCAGCGCATGTCAGCTGGAAGTATATATGGAAGGGGCAGAATACCAGATGCTCCACCTAAAAACAGACAGTGCAGAATTCCATCTCCTGAACTACTACTGCCCAAATGATAAACCATTGGCACTAGACACAATTCCAGAGAAAGAAAGGCTTATGGTGTGTGGTGACTTCAACAACCACTCTCAGAGCTGGGGCTACGATCATATCGACAAGAGAGGTGAGGAACTTGAGAACTGGCAGGATGAAAATAATCTCATTCTTATTAACCAGCCAGCAGACTCACCAACCTTCTATTCGAGAGCATGACACACCGCCTCTACACCAGACCTGGCATTCCACTCACCAGGCCTGGAATGGAACACCACACGTGTCGTTGGAAAGCAGCTTGGGGGTAGTGACCACAGACCAGTATTTCTGGAAATTCACAATGAATATACCAAGGACAGCAGCACGCTCACTAGGTGGAACTATAAGAGGGCAGACAGGAAAATGTACCAGCATTTAACCAGTGTTCTAGCTAAGGACGTGAACTTGGACAAAGACATCAATAGAGCAGTGAGTGAATTTAATAGATGTATACTACATGCTGCTAGTAAAACCATACCCAGGGGGGCACGCAAAAACTACAAACCCTACTGGAATGATGAACTGGAAAAGCTGCAAAATGAGATGGAAACATCTAGACAGCAGGCTGAGAACAGACCTAGCCAAGAACATCACAACAAATATCAGCAAACAAAGGCTAAATTTCAAAGAGCCAAGTTACAAGCCAGACGGAGCAGGTGGAAAGAAAAAAACAGTCGCTGAACCTAGAAAGAGATACTAGGAAATTTTGGAAACTTGTAAAACAACTAAATGATGAAGGTACAGGGAGAAATACCAGGATCGCACTTTATAAAGATAGAAACATTTTAACAGGTAAACATGCAGCTGATTACTTTGCAGATTCCTTTGCAGAAGACAATAACGCCAAAGTTAGCCCAGACAAACAACAGGAGGTTCGAGCGAACCAGCAAAACATTGGACAAGGCGAACCTATACCTGAAGTCATGGAGGCACCAATCACAATGAGAGAACTGGAGCATGCAATATCCAAATTGAAAATGAAAAAGTCCCCTGAAGCTGTTGGGGTGTACAATGAAATGATTAGAAACATGGGAATTGCAGCAAGAGCAAAGCTGCTGCAGATCTTTAACACAAGCTGGTCCACAGGTAATGTACCACAGGGGTGGAGAGAAGCAATAATGATACCACTCCTCAAATCAGGAAAAGATGACAATACAGTCTCCAACTACAGGCCCATCAGCCTCACAAGCTGTATATGTAAAACAATGGAACGCATTATCAATCTTAGGATGCAGTGGTACCTTGAAAGTGAAAACCTTCTGGTATCACAGCAAGCAGGTTTCAGACAGTGCTACTCTACTGAAGATCAGGCAACCTACCTCTCCCAAGAGATTGAGGATGCCTTCCAAGAAAATAAACTGGTACTAGCAGCATGGATAGACCTCAGGAAAGCATTTGATAAGGTCTGGAAAGAAGGGCTCCTAAAGAAATTGCGAAATTGCAGGGTTAGCTCAAGAATGTACAAATGGGTAAAAGCATACCTGCATAATAGAAGAGACAGGGTACAATTAGATGTTCGCAAGAGCAAGAAAGTTCTACTGCGTCATGGAGTCCCCCAAGGAGGAGTCCTGTCACCCACACTTTTCTTGGCTTATATCAATGACCTAGTTGCTGAACTACCACACGGGATCAAAGTGGCAATGAATGCTGACGACCTGGTGATCTGGTGCACGGAAGAACATGCGACAGTGGCCACTAAACAAATACAAAGAGCTATCGATGCCCTAACCTTATGGGCAAATAGATGGTGCGTCAGCATTAACACAGATAAGTGCAGCACTACACTCTTTACCCTCTCACCAAAACAAAAAGCTGGTCATATCAAGATAGACGGAGAGCTCTTGAAAGAAGAGAAACAACCAACATACCTCGGAGTTACTTTTGATAATAAGCTGACATGGAAGCAGCACATAAACAAAGCAACAACAAAAGCCAAGAGAAAGTTAGCTATCCTGAGAAAAGTAAGTGGAACCACATGGGGAGCCAGTGGAAATATACTCAGTAAAGTTTACTAGCAAGGCATAAGACCACACCTGGAATATGGTTCAGCTGCGTGGTGTCCTGCATCAAACACCACATTACAAGATCTATATAAAGTGCAAAACCAGGCACTTAGAATAATGTTGGGAGCAATGAAATCAACACCCATAGCAGAGATGCAGAAAATGGGAAGAATGCAAACACTTGGCGAACGCAGAGACACAAAAGTACTAATTCAAGCAGAAAAGTTTCAGTGTATGCCAAGTCATCCAATGAAGGAAAGATTCCAAAATCTAGCAATGGGGCGTCTGAAAAGAAGCAGCTTTATCCATCAAGATAAACGACTCCGTAGACAACTTACAGACCTGCCTGAAGTTGACAGCCCCTTAAGGTCTGTACCAGAACAAACCCCGTGGAGTGAAAGGCATGGAATGCCAATATACATTCAGACCCATGTGAAAGGAATACTAAGCGAGGACGGACTGAACAGTGTGCAACGAAGGACAGTCACCCTCCGTTTCCTGGACGTGGAATATCCACAAGATATATGGGCCAGAGTATACACAGATGGGTCAGCACAGAATGCCGTGAGGAATGGAGGTGCAGGTGTATATATAGAATATCCACACAAGCCTAGAGATACAATCAGAACACCGACAGGAAAATTCTGCAATAATTATGATGCAGAAATCCAGGCAATTAGTGTGACAGCTAAAAAGCTGCTGAACTCCAACTCTGACCTACAGCAAGTGGTATTCCTGACAGATGCAAGGTCAGTGCTTCAAGCTCTCCAGTCTGGAAAACTAACAGACTTGAAAAAAACTACTTAGCGAATTGTCGTACCAGTATAGGGTAACCATGCAGTGGATACCCTCTCACTGTGGAATACCAGGAAATGAAAAAGCAGACCAACTGGTTAAGGAAGGTGCTGCCGAAGACCAACCAGATATACCAATCACCCACCATCAGAAAAAACAGATGATCAAGTCAATAAGAAAGCCACAAACACCAACACAAGATGACTATCACATTATGAACAGATCAGAACAAGTTATAATTCTACGTCTCAGAACAGGACACAACCGACTCCGCAGTCACATGTATACAAAGTTCAAGATTGGCAATACGGCCATATGTACATGTGGACAGGCAGCACAGAGTGTCAAACATATACTTCAAGAGTGTTCTGAGCATGAAACGATGAGGCAGACATATTGGCCAGAGGAAAGAACACTGGAATCAAAACTCTATGGGACACTGTATGAACTACAAAAGACAGTGAGTTTTATTAAGGAGACAGAATTACAGATATAGACATGTTTCAAGTGAACGAAAGAAGAAGAAGACCGATACGTTGATAATTGTCCTTGTTCTATGTCTTATTGTTATTTATTATTGTTTTATATCGATATGTATTCTCATTAAGCTGTTTACTTTATTTAGGATTTACCTTTCATTAGGAACCGCGGGAGAAACAACAATATACTATTTTAATTAAATTGTATTTAATTATAGCAAATTTGTCCAAGACTCTGTTGGACAAAAGACATTAAACAATGTCTGTGCATGTCACTAGAGGAGGCGGGTAAGCTTGCTCAAGACCTCGGAGATTTCAAGAGATCCATGGAAAGACTACGTACTGGAAGGAATATGTTACATGATGATGAGAAATTATAACAGTTCAATAGGCAGGGTTGTCGTGGACTGGACCACACTTCTGTAAGATAGATAGATAGATAGATGGATGGATGGATAGATAGATAGATAGATAGATAGATGGATGGATGGATAGATAGATAGATAGATGAAACAACTAAGAAATGTCCTAGTTTACAGTTTCTTGATCGTTCTAAAACTCCCGCTGGCTATCAGTCTGTAGTCTGGACAACGGGGTGTGTTGTGTTATCATCTTGTAGTCTAGAGAAAGGGATTTGTTGTATTATCAGCGTGTAATCTAGAGAACGGAATCTGTGCTGCGATGATGTAATAGCCAATGTGATGTTGTAATCGATAATGTTATGGTATAATCGAAACGTGATACTCGGAAGCCAATGCTACCACTCCGTTCCCCCATCTCCCAGTAACTATTAAGAACATGTAAAGCTGGACAATTGTACATTTCCAGACAAAATCTACAAACGAATAAACTTCAAAGTCTCTGACATAATGACGATCTAGCCCCGCTGCTGGCAACTTATTTTGGGTCCGCTGACCAAATTGAGCATATCTAGTGTAGGAGCAATGAACTATTGGTAACCAATCGCAGCTACATGTAATATTTTCTAGCTTCAGTATCTAGTAATTATAGTACATTGAAATCAGCCTTGCGGGCCAGAAGAAGTAGCTAGCGGGCCGAATTAAGCCATCCTCTGATCTAACATAGCAATTGATCACCACATTAAAAAAAAGTAATAATATACGCCTCTCATAAATTCATGTAGTACCTATTATATATATAGTATAGATTATGGAATGTCGTGCGTTACTGCCATAAATCTGTATTTTATTTGCAATGAAGCGTGTAGTCATGAGGCGAAACACATGTGCATCGACCTTGGCATACACAATGGATCAACTGGAAAACGTCGACGCATGTAGGGCGTGCTTCGACAAGAAATTCTTCAGTATAGTCAAGTCGGCTCTCAGCCAGCGAAATCACTGAACTCAGCAAGCCATGTGTTTCCGTGGCCCGAAATGGGAACAAAGAATAGCAACACTGTTTACATTCCACGTACACCGTAAGAGGCGACTCCGTAATGGTTTACAGGTTATCTGCGATATATAAACCTGATGCCATGACACATCTGCCTACAGCTTGACACTTTGAGAAAAAGTACATTTGAACATTTAGACATTGTTTTGTTACTCTATGGTTATAATAACTCAGGTTTTTTCTACAATAATAAATCAGGTTTTTTCTACAATAATAAATCAGGTTTTTTCTACAATAATAAATCAGGTTTTTTCTACAATAATGAGTAAATGGTTTCTACAATATTGAGTTTAAAAATGGTCAACAGCACTTAATATTTCAATAACCAATAATCGCAACAATCTCGAATTCTTGCCTGCTATTCTACATTTTAGACGAGCATGTGGTTTTGTTATGTAATGTCTTTAATGGACGTGATTGGCTAATATAGCGCTACTTAAACTGTAGTACGTTAGTATACTCACGTTGCACTTGATGTTCTATCATACGAATATGTGTGCTGGTTATTAAAAGCGAATCCAAACAAACGGGTAAACATACGAAGTTCTTTAATGGTTACAATGTGTATGTGTCAGCCGTTTTTTCTTGCGTTTCGTGATGTATTTTATGGTGACTGAAATATTCTATGATTAAATATCTTTTTGTCTACATTTATTCCAACATAATCTTCACAATAAAGTAATCATCAGATATGTCAGAACTAACGAATTATTAGTATTATCACTTATTCCATTTTAGTTCAGGGTGTAAGGAATAGCATCATTGTCTTCTTTCCAAGCATCTGGTAGGAAGGGAGTCAGGAAGGTTGGGGATAACCTGTGGCCTGTTCAAAAATCATCACCGTCACAGTATGTATACTATCTTCTATCACGTAATCTATACGGTTGGCGAAGAGATGTAGCCTAGGGAACGTCTCAGAGTTGTCCTTCTGTGATAGACTCCTAAGTGACTGGAAGTACTAGATGTGCCATCACTGCGGATGGATCAACAGATATGGCAAAAGAATGATGAGTTTGTTGTTCCAAAAGTGTGTGCTACGTTCCTACCAGGTTGTGGTGAAACCAGAATACTGGCACACTTGAATGCCTCCCTTAACTTACTAAGTGCATACATACATTCTTTAACACAACCCTCTTTTGGAGACAATCTTAACCTGGTATCACTCAACTGAGGAGAACCTATACTTTAGTTATAACGGTTATAGATCTGTCAAGAGCTACCTGCCACAGCTAAAGGGAGTATTTCATCATCATCATCTATTCCAGCAAAGTAACGCTGTATATACTTTGCAATCAGATGACATTCTAACAGAGGAACATATAGATTGTGGATAAAACAACAGAGGAACATATGAAATTGTGGATAAAACAACAGAGGAACATATAGATTGTGGATAAAACAACAGAGGAACATATAGATTGTGGATGAAACAACAGAGGAACAATTAGATTGTGGATGAAACAACAGAGGAACAATTAGATTGTGGATGAAACAACAGAGGAACAATTAGATTGTGGATGAAACAACAGAGGAACATATAGATTGTGGATGAAACAACAGAGGAACAATTAGATTGTGGATGAAACAACAGAGGAACATATAGATTGTGGATGAAACAACAGAGGAACATATAGATTGTGGATGAAACAACAGAGGAACATATAGATTGTGGATGAAACAACAGAGGAACATATGGATTGTGGATGAAACAACAGAGGAACATATGGATGGTGGATGAAACAACAGAGGAACATATAGATTGTGGATGAAACAACAGAGAAACATATGGATTGTGGATGAAACAACAGAGGAACATATGGATTGTGGATGAAACAACAGAGGAACATATAGATCGTGGATGAAACAACAGAGGAACATATAGATTGTGGATGAAACAACAGAGGAACATATAGATTGTGGATGAAACAACAGAGGTACTATAGAATAAGTCATTAACATAATACAGCATGAAGAATGTGATATGTCACGTAAGTTGTAAGAAACGATTAAGAGCATAATGTGGTTTAGGTTTGCTGCCCCATCATATAGAATGCCATATTAGCAGAGAAGTCATGCAGACATCGGATCAATCTTCTGATGTGAGCTATTTGCCCAGTTATCACATATGACTTAATTGCCCAGTTGTCCTATATGACTTAATTGCCCAGTTGTCCTATATGACTTAATTACCCGGCTGCCCGACGGGAGTTAATTTGTCAATTATATATCTAATGTAGCAACACTCGTGTACGGGTGTACACACTCCTATTGTATTATTTTTGCCTGTTGTTCTTTGATCTGAGGGCACTAGTTTAGTCAAGATCATTATTTCTTGCAAGCAACAATCAGTTCAGAATGGACACAGACATAAGATTTAATCAAGAATGAGTAAACGTACTTAAAGACTGTAGACTAGACGTGGCCGATGTTTCGTCAACACTATCGTGTTTTCTTGAGAACCCGGGTGTCAATGATCGCCTTGGGACGACAAAGTTTGCCAATTTAGTCGGCCTGCCAGGGACAACTCTAGCGCCAGATATGTGATGTCGGTTTACATAAGAAACATTGTCAATATTTCCACACTGGGCGGCCCCGCTGCAACTGTAATAGGCGAGAACTTGTAGGTAACGTTGATTGAAAAACAGTTTCTTTACTTAAGAAGTCTGAAATTTCTCTGATTTTTAAAATAACTATTATAGGTTCAAGTTAACCAGGATAAAAACATGATACGCTGATATGAGAGATTATTTCAAAGTCGACATTAGCGCTTCAATATCACGTCATTACAGATTAATAACTGACGGAACCATGCGGAGACAATATACTGTTCACGTGAGGTTAAATAACTGGGTTTGTCATGTGACACATTTTTTTACGGATACAAGTGAATGATGGTGTAGGATTAAAGCACACACATGTTTCTAATAGAATAAAGCTAACAAGATTTGTACCAGGTCGTAGGCCTATAGCATGCAACAATTCACCTCGCACTTTGAGTCAACAAGTTCAGCGAATTCCGACAATCCACGTCTCCATAAATTATGTGTGTTCTGACTCCGACAATCCACGTCTCCGTAAAATATGTGTGTTCTCACTCCGACAATCCACGTCTCCGTAAAATATGTGTGTTCTCACGTCACTATGCATATGGAGCGGTAGACCGAGGTACAAATATTCTTGATTGTCGTGATTCTTGATTGTCGTGATTCTTGATTGTCGTGATTCTTGATTGTCGTGATTCTTGATTGTCGTGATTCTTGATTGTCGTGATTCTTGATTGTTGTGATTCTTGAGTACAAACCAGCATCATGAACATGGGACATTCCCATAATTGATCCGCTCACCTTTTCAGCAGTCATAACCGGATTCAAATTCCCAGTCAGATGTTGATCTTGTGATTTTCGGATCTTGTCAGAGAGGACGCACACTCTCCTATCACGCCTGCTCATCCTTATTTCTGTTATTTTTTTGTATGTGCAAATTATCACCTCCAACATCGTCTTCTGTAGTATACGAACTACTACACATGATGATGTTCGTTCGTCGTAATCGAAAAAAACAAACAACTCAACCGTAATAATAATAGCAATAAGTAATAAAAAATAATAAAGTTAAATGAATTAATCGAATTGCGTTTTTAAATTACTCACAAGTCCAATGCGCGCACAAAAAGTTCTTCTACAGAGTTGACAACTGTAGAGGGTGTCTATGGGACGTTGAGATTTTTTTATTTTCTACGTGCCCGCTTCTGTCTTGCAGTATCTTGCCTGGTCACTTCCGCCGCTAGTGCTCCCGTTCTAAGGATGTAACGCCATGCTGTTATCCTGAGCAAGGCTCTACCAAGCGCCTACGTCAATTTTAAGATATTTCAGTGATGACTTGAGCGTGTCTTTGAAGCGCTTTTTCTGTTCACCAGCTTTTCGAATTCCTGCCTTGAGTGCTCCATAATATATTTGTTTTGGAAAACGTGAGTTCTCCATACGCACAAGATGGCCTGCCCAGCGTGCTTGCGCCTTCATAAGTAATGTGTAGATGTTTATTGAGGTTGATTTTTCCAAGACCTCGTAGTCTGGTACTTTGTCCCACCAATGGATGTTTAAAATTTACTGCACCTAGACACAGACAACACATCAATATCACACGTAACTAATTTTCTCGAGGACCACAAACACGGACCTTTGTTATACACGGGCCATTCATGCCTTCGTTCTGATAGGTAACAAACATATAGAAATCAAAGAAACAAACATAAATAATCATAAATACAAACATAAAGACATCATAAATACACACATAAAGACATCATAAATACACACATAAAGACATCATAAATACACACATAAAGACATCATAAATACACACATAAAGACATCATAAATACACACATAAATACATCATAAATACACACATAAAGACATCATAAATACACACATAAAGACATCATAAATACACACATAAATACATCATAAATACACACATAAATACATCATAAATACACACATAATGACATCATAAATACACACATGGTTTCTTCAAATACAACATGGGTAAATGAATACTGTTTTTAAGGAGCTTCGAGAAATTATGACAAATTCATGGATTCTTCTGGTAATTCATGGTTAATTAATACTATTCATGTGTACATTTCTAGTCAATCATGTTACGATACAATCATGTTACGATACAATCACGTTACGATACAATCATGTTACGATACAATCATGTTACGATATAATCACGTTACTATATATTCATGTTTCTATACAATCGTGTTACTAAACAACTAACTTTCTAAGCAATTACGTTTCTACTCAATCATGTCTGTACTCAATCATGTTTCTACTCAATCATCTTTATACACAATGACCTTTCTACACAGTCATGTCTCTACACAATCATGTCTCTACACAGTCATGTTTCTACACAGTCATGTTTCTACACAGTCATGTTTCTACAGTCATGTTTCTACACAGTCATGTTTCTATACAGTCATGTCTCTACACAGTCATGTTTCTACACAGTCATGTTTCTACACAGTCATGTCTCTACACAATCATGTCTCTACACAGTCATGTTTCTACACAGTCATGTTTCTACACAGTCATGTTTCTACAGTCATGTTTCTACACAGTCATGTTTCTACACAGTCATCTCTCTACACAGTCATGTTTCTACACAGTCATGTTTCTACAGTAATGTTTCTACACAGTCATGTTTCTACAGTCATGTTTCTACACAGTCATGTTTCTACACAGTCATGTCTCTACACAGTCATGTTTCTACACAATCAGTAATTAAGAACTCCTTAACTTCAAGGATTTTTGGACATTAAATGTTACATATAAACAAATAATATAATTTGATGGACTGAAATAAAACTATATAATAAGAATATTTTAAGAATAGAGAACAATGAGTAATTACAACTCACAGAACAGCATAAAGCAAACAAAGATAAATTTAAGCTCACGAATCTAAATGAATCGACGTTTCGATCAAAAGGGCTATATTAGAAAATATAAGTTAAACAGTTGACAAACAATAAATTTACAGTATTGTTGTTGAAGCGCCGATAAAATACAACGGGAGTGGCACGTCACAGTAACTGGTAGTTATAAACAAACATCTCAGATTTCCTTTACAATGCTAATAGTTTTCTTGTCTATAGGTTTTAGAGCGCTACTGGGGAAAACCTGTCAAACTTGGTATCACATCCTTGAATCAAGTTTTCTCTTGTTAGCTAGAAAATGTATTTACTGTAAAGGAAATCCCAGAAATGTTTGTTAACAGCAGCCTGCTAGTTTCGAAAATCCTTTAGCTATTTCTTGTTGGTAACCAGATGTCCATGACTCATTTCAAATGAATAAATCAGTCAAGTTTCCTGCCAGATGGCGTATGTCATCATGTTCTTCCAATAAATCAGTCAAGTTTCCTGCCAGATGGCGTATGCCATCATGTTCTTCCAATAAATCAGTCAAGTTTCCTGCCAGATGGCGTATGCCATCATGTTCTTCCAATAAATCAGTCAAGTTTCCTGCCAGATGGCGTATGCCAACATGTTCTTCCAATATTCTCTATATCATGTGCAATGAATGAGCAAAGCTTGGAACAGGGTAATCAAGATTTGCTAGTCACTGGAAACACACATACAATAACACACACAATAACACACACAATAACACACACAATAACACACACAATAACACACACAATAACACACACAATAAGACACACACAATAACACACACAATAACACACACAATAACACACACAATAGCACACACAATAACACACACAATAACACACACAATAAGACACACACAATAACACACACAATAAGACACACACAATAACACACACAATAACACACACACAATAACACACAAAATAACACACACAATAACACACACAATAGCACACACAATAACACACACACACTAACACACACAATAACACACACACAATAACACACACAATAACACACACAATAGCACACACAATAACACACACAATAACACACACAATAACACACACACAATAACACACACAATAACACACACAATAACACACACAATAACACACACAATAACACACACAATAACACACACACAATAACATACACAATAACACACACAATAACACACACAATAACACACACAATAACACACACAATAACACACACAATAACACACACACAATAACATACACAATAACACACACAAACCAAATAGGATAATTTATTGTTAACTTGTCAGTTTGTGACATTCTTGCACATTATAATGACAACCCATCGATTATCTTCTCCGTGGGTGGCACTGTCTCCTCTTCCCTCACCTTCCAGATGGTTACTAAATGTTCAAGTTTTGGTCTTCTCATTGTATATTCTTCAAATCTGGAATGCCTGCTTGTATTATGTTTTCTATGTCTATTTCCTTCAGCATCTCTTATGATATCTACAATTATTTTCTTAGCTGTTCATGATATTTTCTTAGCTGTTCATGATATTTTCTTAGCTGTTCATGATATTTTCTTAGCTGTTCATGTTATTTTCTTAGCTGTTCATGATATTTTCTTAGCTGTTCATGATATTTTCTTAGCTGTTCATGATATTTTCTTAGCTGTTCATGTTATTTTCTTAGCTGTTCATGATATTTTCTTAGCTGTTCATGATATTTTCTTAGCTGTTCATGATATTTTCGTAGCTGTTCATGATATTTTCATCATTTCCTGTATTTAAAAAATCCATATCATTATAGCTTCCAATTCACTTTGAGAGATTTTTTTTTGTCTTTTTGTTGATTGTCCATACTTTATATCATTAGAAATGAATGGGTTCGATATAAGAACCTCACACTCGAATTCAATCCTACATAATTGCGCTCTAGTGTACAAAATACTACTCTCAACTCAAACATTTTACATAATGTCAGATACAGTATTACAAAAATGTGACAAGACATATTTTTCCAGAAAAAGCGTTTAGTATTCTTGAAACCATCAACCACTTGGACTGAGTTGATGTCACTCATTCAACTAGCAACACTAAACATTTCAGTTACTTCAGTATATTAATCATGGAAGTAATCTATTTCAATTTCTAAAAAAAGGCAATCCCCCATTGACACGGAACAATTTCACAGCAGGGGTTCCATCGAACACACTTTGAGAAACACTGTTTAGACAATTCTGTAATGTCTGGTGTTGGGAGTTAGCATGCGTGAGAAGCTCATATTACACAGCACACAAGGAACAACGGAGAAGGACAGTCAGTACTTGAGGAGAATTTGTGACCCTTGCCTCTTGACAGAATATAATCTTCAATTTCACGGCTCCCTACGGGGTAACCAGGCCTGGCCCCAGGTTACCATTTTGTAATGTGTCAATTTGTGAGATGATCACAGGCGTTTAGGTGCTTCTCTCCTCTGGTGTGTCCAAGGTGAGGGGACAAGTATCTGTGGGAACTCGTTCTCACCAAAATAATAAATATTTCCATTTAAACAGAATATAGGTTATTGCAGTGAAGTAGTACTGTTCTTTTGATACTGGTAATGGGTAGAATTGCATCTTAACTATGATTCGAAGGAGCAATTAGTAATATGATATAATCTCATGCGGCGCTGTTCTTTACTTCAGTTGTGCTACGTTGTGATTATGATAAAGACCTCTTAGTTGAAACGCCGATTTATGTGTTTCTCTGTATTTCCAATTATTCCAAAAATTTCATGACTTTGTGTTTCAAATTTGTGCGTTTGAAACTGAAACGCGTTTTTTTCTTTTCTATTTGATTGTTAAAGCAAAGGTAACCATTCCGGCGTCTTTCTAATTATCGAGACCTATCTCCGCAAAAATGCTCGGCTGCAAGGGGTCCCCAACATCTTCTGTCATTTGTTTTGGTAGTGCAACCTGATAGACTAAATCTATTTATCTCGTGATATTTCCCTCCAACTTGTATCACTGCCTACCACTTGTTCGCCTCCCCTCAAATCTACCATCAAGTAAGGTGTCATGTCTTTTCATATGTCCAAAACATTTTATTTGTGTGATTTTATCTCCTTTAATAGTTGTTTTTTCATACTAAGTATTATCAGAAACATGTCCCCTGTTTTTAAAAAAATTCTCCATGAAGTTCTCCCAATTCTTCTATGTACCCATATCTCCATGAAGTTCTCCCGGTTCTCCTATGTACCCATATCTCCATGAAGATCTCCCGGTTCTCCAATGTACCCATACCTCCAAGGAGTTAATTCTATCTTCTAGTTTGTTCAGTATTAAACTCCGTCTTTCTAAGCGGATCTACATAGCTCATGTGTTGTTAAGTCAGGGGTTAGAAAGTCACAGTTAATCTGCTCCACGCCAGCCAAGATCACATTCTCTAGTAGACTCGCCCGACACGGCGTTCCTCTGTTTGAACTATAATCTCTCTTTTATTCGCAATCTTCTTAATCAATATTAAAAGCAGAAAACATCAAAAGTATGTGGTCTCTCCGCTCTGTCACCATCTCCCGTGTTACCACATGACATTACAATGTGGGACATACTTTTAGTCTTGATGTTCAGCACCCTTTTAAATGAGTTACTGAGTAGACATTAAATTGTGCTGTGATTATGAGGTGATGATATTACTGAACTCCGGGCAACTCATAAGTGCTCAGTCTCCCATAGCATGCGATGAAGGGTACTCATACTGAAGGATTGGTTACATCAGAACTTATCACCAACAAAAATAATTGCTGAGGTGCAAGTAATCCTGGCACAGGACATCCGAAAGGTAACAGAACAGCACAATCAAGATAAGGTTATTGAAAGATGTCTCTCTCTGAACGTGTATGGGTATAATCTGAACGTGTGTGGGGTATAATCTGAACGTGTGTGGGGTATAATCTGAACGTGTGTGGGGTATAATCTGAACGTGTGTGGGGTATAATATGAACGTGTGTGGGGTATAATCTGAACGTGTGTGGGGTATAGTCTGAACGTGTGTGAGGTATAATCTGAACGTGTGTGGGGTATAATCTGAACGTGTGTGGGGTATAGTCTGAACGTGTGTGGGGTATAATCTGAATTTAGGAACGGTTAATCTCTTTTCAGCCCTCACTGCGGTCGAGTTCGCACCTCTATACATTTCCAGATCTCAAATCTTTGTGGAAGAGGTGTTCAAACTATTGTGCACTAGGTGGGAGAGAGGTGTTCAGGACTTCTTAAATTAAAGACTGAACTCTTAGCTGTCACCCGTTTCTGAGACCCACCAAGGAGAGGACAGATGTACAGACGTGAGAAATTGACAGAGGAAGACAAGAATAAGGCAGTGTAATAAATGCACTCTGTGCTCGTTCACACCATGACCGGAATCTAGCGTATAAAACAAGTACACAGAGAATGTAAAACGACCAGAAAGGCCCATTTTGATTATTTCCGTACATTTTTTTGGTCGGTCTTAGCTATTTTGGCATGCGACTTCACGAATATAAATAGTGACCAACAACAAATACGACAGTTATAAAAAGGTGCATCTTAAGTTTCGTCCACCGTTGTGACCTTTGTTCTTTGCAGTGTGAGAAAAGTTGCGTAAAATTAGAGATTTTGAAGAAGAAAAATAAAGGGGGGGGGGGAATTGAAAGGATTAGAATATTAATTAATTCTCTAAGACTTCACGTCTAAGGTTTTATTTATAGCACAACGGTGGACGAAACTTAATTTGTACTAATTAAAAAAAATAACGAATGAAGCCTTAATTAATTCTGTATGTCTCGTGACACAAAAATAGTGATAGAAAGAAGAGATTTGTGTTTTGTTTTATATATTGTAATTTGTATGTTTTCTTGTTTGCATATCATAAACCCCTAGTTTTAGTGATAGTCCGCCGTTTCTAAGTGGAACGTTCTAAAAACCTGTGCTGTACGTAATGCTTCGTAGACTACACCACAGCATTCGACTGTGTCAATCGTATCAATTATGAGAAATAATGAACGATATGAGTTTCCCAAAACACATTACATAGCTCTGTATAAAGACCAAGAAGCAACGGTAAAAGTGGAGGGTACAAGCTCGGAGTGGTTCAATGTAAAGAAAGGAGTAAGACAAGGCTGTACATTGTTCCATATTTGTTCAACATCTATGCGGAAAATATAATGAAAAACGTGAGACAAAAAACACAAAAAAAACAATATAGCTTCATTTTAGACCCGTAAATATAGCAGGGTTGCAGATACCAGAAATTAGAGATACAGACGACACATTGCTATTTACAACAACTGAACACAACGTACTAAACATAATTAAGTCAACCCAAGAGTTCAGTGAACAGCAAAACTTATTCTTAAATATGAAAAAGACAAAACAAATGGTAACTGTCAAAACTAAATCAAGACCCAAAATTAATATTGAGAACTACAATTTGGAAGAAATGACACATTTTGATTATTTAGAAATTAATATAAACAATGCGGGTGACTGCGCAGTTGAGATTAAGAGAAGAACAGAAATGGCTCTGTCAAAATTTTACAAAATTAAAAAGAAAATATGGCAGAGTACTAACACAAGAAACAAGTTGTGTGTATTACAAACATGTGTGTTCCCTAAGTCCAGGAAGGCTGGCTTCTGAACACCATATTAAAGTAAAATCGTTAGTTTTCTGTGGTCACTTTAAGAGACAAGACGGAATGGAGAAGGTGTTACCAGATGTTAGACGACAACAGAGGCAGAGGGCGCCCAGGACGCGGTTGGACAAAAGACATTCAAAATGTCTGCGCATGTCACTAAAAGAGGCCGAACAACGTGCTCAAGACCGTGGAGAATTCAAGAGATCCACAGGAAAGACTACATTCTGCGAAAAATGTCACCTTATGATAAATATGGATAGATAGATAAATTTAGATAGATAGATAGATAGATAGATAGATAGATAGATATATAGATAGATAGATAGATAGATAGATAGATAGATAGATAGATAGATAGATAGATAGATAGATAGATACCGGGAGAAAGAAGCGTGATTTGTCTGCTTTTTTGAACAGTGTTTAAAACTGTGACTACCTAAAAATTACCTGGAATAATCTCAAACTACCTGGAGTAACCTAAATGGGTTAAATAATTTTGTTTCAAGCTTCCGGATTACATGGTGATGTTGTAGAAAATGACATTATTTTTGTTGGGAAGTGGTGAATTACCTGTCGCAAGTGGCGAATTACCTATCGCAAGTGGCGAATTACCTGTCGCAAGTGGCGAATTACCTGTCACAAGTGGCGAATTACCTGTCGCAAGTGGCAAATTACCTGTCGCAAGTGACGAATTACCTGTCGCAAGTGGCGAATTACCTGTCGCAAGTGGCGAATTACCTGTCGCTAGTGGCGAATTACCTGTCGCAAGTAGCGAATTACCTGTCGCTAGTGGCAAATTACCTGTCTCAAGTGACGATTTACCTGTCGCAAGTGGCGAATTACCTGTCCTAAGTGGCGAATTACCTGTCACAAGTGGCGAATTACCTGTCGCAAGTGGCGAATTACATGTAGTGCGAATTAGCTGCTGTAGAAGAATCTTAAATTTACAGTGCCTAGACATTTTGACTTTTTCAACTCTGGGAAACCTGATTTGCAAGCATTAACTCGATTCCTTCAGTCCATCCTACCTGTTGTTGTACTGTCCTGACTTGCAAGCACCTTCAGTCCATCCTACCTGTTGTTGTACTGTCCTGACTTGCAAGCACCTTCAGTCCATCCTACCTGTTGTTGTACTGTCCTGACTTGCAAGCACCTTCAGTCCATCCTACCTGTTGTTGTACTGTCGTGTGCTGAGCTTATCCAGGGTGATACCATAATTCACTAGATGTTTCAAAATTTATGTTTCAATAATCAATAAAACCCGTAACCCTTCAGGGTGGTAGGGGTACCCCATTGGAAGCTTCAGCACACAGAGTCCTCCAGCGAATTCTATCCTCAGCGATGCGGATGAGTGTGGAAATATCTAGCCCTGTCCATTCCTTGATGTTGTCTGTCCATGCCTTTATTTGTCCTCCTCTGCTTCTTCCACCCTCGACAGTTCCCTGCAGTATTGTTTTTGACAAGGAATCGTGCCTGCATACATGTCCGAACCATGCTAGTTTTCGTCGTTTCACTATTGAAAGCAATGGCTCCTGGACACCTGCACACATCTCTACTTTATTTCTTACGTACACATTGGTCTTATGTTCCCTATAGGAAATTCGTAGAATTCTTCTGTAGCATTTATACTCGAAAGCCTGTAATCTTCTCTCCATGTCCGCAGTGAGTGTCCAACTCTCACAACCATACAACACAACGGAAAGCACCAGCGACCTATACAGTTTGATTTTCACTCCAACACTGATGTTGCTTTTCCAAATCACAGTTAGCCTTGACAAGGACGCTAAAGCCATCTCCAGCCTTATCCATTGTAGTATTTCAGTGGGCAAAAGGTTTAGCTAGTGGTGCCCATCTCCTCTCCAGCTGTCCTTCTGATGTGGTTATATGGATGTGTTTTCTCTCTCCATCTCCATTGCACTTTTCTGATGTTGACACATCACATGTTTATGTTTAACCAATTCTGAAACTTATAGTATACCATATTAACAGATTCACTCAGAGGTCTTGATTAATTGGCGCGACCATTTTCTCGAATTATTACAATACCACGTGATCAGCTACTCAAATACATAGAAGTGTCAAGAAATCAAACAGGCTCAGAAGTGTTAAAACACTCGGCTTGCTTCTAGTGTTTGGTCATTGAATTTCATTTACAGAACTGTAAAAGTTCAGATTAATATAGGTCGATCCCTCAGTTTCCTGATACAAATGTGCATCTGATGCTTGGATTCACAGTATCATTCAAACATTGACTGTAATTCGCCTTATCTACTGTGTAAGTGTTCTGACTCTGGTATTTTATATAAAATGTATGGGACAAGCTGGAAATAACGACTACCACCAAGCTCATAGTTTGCCAGGCTGTAGTAACATCATCACTATGCCTGCGAAACATGAACAGTACGCGCCAGCACGCCGGAAGACTAAACTGTTTCCATATATGTTGCTTACTAGGATATTTAACATCCATTCGTGGGATAAAATAGCAAACAGTGAGGGAGTGATGAAATCTACATCTGTAAGCATTCTTCCAATATAGTTGAAGGCACAAACTACGACAGACGGAGAACATACAGTATGAGGGATGTCAGCATATACACCGTGTTTTTTTTCTTTGATCAAAATGAATAGTTAAATCATCACCACGACACTCCGGAGAAGTCCATCATCTGACGCTTACCTCATAGTCAGTTGTCAGATCACTGTGTGCTCCGTACAAGTCCATAGGTGCTCCAATCTCGTATTTCAGTATATCCTTCAGCACATCTACGACTCTGAAGGGTTATGACTTTCATGATGATGATGTTACTACATTGCTTGCATGTAGTCTCTGTTTGATTTTGTATTACCATTCTGTATCTCTATCGTAATAAAGACCGGTTGATCGAAACGTTGGTCCTGCGTATTGATCTATGTAAAACTTATATTCAATTATTTTATATTTTTTGTTCAATATGTGCGTATGTAAACAAATAATATTTAATTCTACTACAAACTATTGTAAATATGTCCTAATATAACTAAATCCATGAAATATTAATGCACTTGTATGAAAGCGTTATAATTAAACAATCTACAAACTATTCTTAATTTGTGCTCATCATTTTAAAAAGCACCCTTAATTTATCATTTTAAAAAGCATCTTAATTTATCATTTTAATAGCACCCTTAATTTATCATTTTAATAGCACCCTTAATTTATAATTTTAATAGCACCCTTAATTTATCATTTTACGAGCTCCCTTAGTTTATCTTTTTAATAGCACCCCCTAATTTATCATTTTAATAGCATCCATAATTTATCATTTTAATAGCACCCATAATTTATCATTTTAATAGCACCCTTAGTTTATCTTTTTAATAGCACCCTAAATTTATCATTTTAATAGCACACTTAATTTATCATTTTAATAGCACCCATAATTTATCATTTTAATATCACCCTTAATTTATCATTTTAATAGCACCTTTAATTTATCATTTCAAGTCTATCAGTACGCTTCAGTTCATTCTGTATAGCAGTACTTCTATTGGCACGCTTTAATAGTAGGCAACATTTTCTAGTGAACTGGATATGCGCCTTGTTTAGAAGCCATACTCTTCATATTAAGCGATAAGTTTCTTTCATGAATATATCTCTCGGGATCTTTATCACGGACCTGTATGTTGCGTCACTGAGTTAGTTCACTACTATTATTTGCAAGTTTTTGATTGGTCATATATTCATACCTTGTGTCGCCAGCCAATGAAAAATACAACAATAATCGAATTTGTCTTACACAGTGATGTAGGTGGGTTCCCACTCAGGCTTGGAATGAAGAAGGTCAGCTGTCTGTCATGTGAAATGTAGGTAGCTTTCATCTTGTATAACCTTAGTTAATCAATTCCACAATCACCGATATTGAATATGCTGGTCATTGGTGCACACGAAGGTGATACCCAGGTGTATCCTTTCTTCAGATCGTTTGACTAAATCCTGCTGAAAATCTAGCAGAGTCACTACCCTGCTGCAAGAGTGATCTAGCGGGAGCTTGAGAACAACTCTTATTTTTGTATAAAAAGACACACGTTTACATTGAACAGTTTGTGTGTAAGCCACTGACACTCTCGTAGGATTATTTATCGTAAAATTCATCTTCTTTTTCTAGTGCAGAGAATGTGAACGTTTTTTGTGTCAAGTACCATTCGTAAACTAGAGTATAATTCGCGGGAATCCTAGGAATATCGATAGGAGACAGAGTGAGGAATGACGACATTAGACACAGAGCCGGCACCGCCCCAATCTTGCAGTAGATTAAGAGCCAACAGATCAAATGGTTTACAGACTACCATCAGACAGCATACCACAGCAAGTTTGGTTACACAGATACAGTGAAGGAAGACCTAGAAGCTGACCACGAAATTGATAGACCACTGAAATAAAAGAGGCGACAAATTCCACAATATACTCAGCACACAATATGGCAATCTCAAGAGAACTCTTCTACCCCTGACGCTGAAAGGCAATACAGGGTTTAGCGAATAGATAGATAGATAGATAGATAGATAGATAGATAGATAGATAGATAGATAGATAGATAGATAGATAGATAGATAGATAGATAGATAGATAGATAGATATATAGATAGATAGATAGATAGATAGATAGATAGATTTGCGGGACATTTTTAAATTTATATCATTGTTGGCCATACAAAATTATCAGCTTAACAATTAGTCTTCTTCTTCTGTGTTCGTTCTCAAACTCAGATTATTAGGATGTAGTCCGGAGAACGAAATACATTGTTTCCTGGTTGTCTGCGATATTTGGACTTTTCTGCCTGATACTTCGACTTCAGCATAGCTTCTGAGCCACTTTGACTATACGTGAATTTGGTCAGCCAACATTACCAGATCCCCTTAATTGGGTTACACGTCATGCATTGAAAGCAGCAGTGTTGCTATTCTTTGCTCCTCTTTGGGTTCCAGGCAACCCACGGGCAGTGTTTTATTGAGTACTATGAGAAGTGTCTTGATGATTGATAGAAGCAGTGTCTTGTTGATCGATAGAAGCAGTGTTTTGTTGATTAATATAATCAGTATTTTGTTGATTAATATAAACAGTATTTTGTTGATTAATATAATCAGTATTTTGTTGATTAATATAAGCAGTATTTTGTTGATTAATATAATCAGTATTTTGTTGATTAATATAAACAGTATTTTGTTGATTAATATAATCAGTATTTTGTTGATTAATATAGGCAGTATTTTGTTGATTGATATAATCAGTATTTTGTTGATTAATATAAGCAGTATTTTGTTGATTAATATAAGCAGTATTTTGTTGATTAATATAGGCAGTATTTTGTTGATTGATATAAACAGTGAATAAACATCTACACAACTAATGACGAGGTGCTGGAAGAGTCAAATACCAGTTGAAATTTTCTTAATAATGTCAGAAGGAAACAATCTTTATTTTGTTAACACCCTATGAGACATGGTGGTCGTAACAAACAAAGTAACAACATGCAAACATAGAAGGTAAACGATCGAATACGACAGTGGGAGAAAATAATATATAGAAAATATATATCTGACATTGTGATATAGCAAAAATAGTCCACATAGATGCAAATTAAAGACTCGAAATAAGCAGTAGGGGACATCCATGATTGCTTACACCAGCCGGCATGGCACCTGATGATGATGAATGTAAATAGCTTGGAGCTGGTTTTTACCTTGTCAGAGTCATTAAGGCAATTAATGTTTGTGTTTCTAAGTTTCTATCACTAAGTAATTATGAGCATTATTGCTCTTGTATTCCTTTGTGCAATGTGGGACATCACCATTGCATACCAAGACAAAGACTGTATTATTGCCAAGGAAGGCTAGTTTTATTTTATTATCGCATAGTCACGCCCTACTCTATCACAGCTCCATAGAGTAGAAGATTGCGGATCTCAGCCTAGGCAGATAAATACGGTTTTACAGACCACGCCATTACGAAATGCGGTGATTCGGAGAAAAGCATCTATTGTACCGGGTGAACAGACCCTGCGTCGGTACCAAATGTTAATGAGTCAAATGAAACTGCATAACAGACGTTAACAAAACCACATTGAACTCAGACAAATTTTCGTTAACAAAACCACATTGAACTCAGACAAATTTTGGGTTTATTTAAATGTAGCCAGATAATGCGAACGTGGGAAAAGTAACAATGCTTCAAAAATATATTTGACCCTCAACACCATATATACAGCACGTAACTCCGTAGCACCAGATCTGTGCACTCAATATCACATATATAGCACATAACTCCGTAGCTCCAGTGATAATGCCACGAGATTTCACAAAAATACACTTTATAAACAAGACGTCACGAGCGGGACTCGAACTAAGGGCAATCTAAGCTAAATAGACTAATAGCTAAACGACTGTGTCAGGAAGGCCAACATGTTGCTATTTCTCACACATGCTTTGTCTTGTGTACTGTACACCTTGTTGCTAAATACTAGTTCTTTGGGGGAGGGGGTGGATGGGGGGGAGGTAGTGGGTAATCTCGCGGGTAGGAATATTTTCTAAGATTAAGCATAAATTACGATACGGATAATTCAATCCCCCCCCTCCCCCACACCAGAAAAAAAACCAGACACCCCATCCGCTTATAATAGTCGGAATTTTTAAATACTATTGTTTTACCCAAATAAGAGCTCTATTGTGTTGCTGGGCTCGAATGGGGAGTAAATAATAGTAGCACTGTGTTATAAAATGCATGCCATAAGAGTAAACTAAGGATGTTTCATGGCGAAGCTGACCATCTCATGCCAAAGGTCACAGTGATAAAATAAATCATGCTTAAATCCGATGTGTGAGACCAATAGAGGCGTAGATATCGCAGCCAAACTGTAAATCATGATGCACTACTTTTCTTTCTCCGCATTATACTCTTCTAAAGAGTTTGCCGGTGAGAGTTTGAGAATGATGGCAGAAAAGGAAGATTAAAAAAAAAGGGAGTTCAAATCCGCTCGTACGGACGTCTATCATTTCTTCTATAGATAAGTCCGGTAAGACAACAACAAAAGGGCAAACATAAAACAGATCTTACATGGAGAAAAATAGGGTTGAACTTCTCCCCGTACCTTCTTCTCTCCTGTCATGCTTCCACATCTTTGCTTCCTCCATTACCTATCTGCAATTGTCCTCCGCTCCTCCTTATTATAACCCTATTTGTCTCCATGTAAGATTTGTTGTATTGTGGTCGTTTGTTTGTATTCATGAAGGATTTTTAGTCGAAACGTCGTCTGTCCCTGTATCTCGTTGTTATGTTGTTTTATTTTGGTAACACAACTACTTATTTTTGTATATCTTGAGAAAAGGGCACGAATGCGTGATCATATTTTTGCTTTAAACTTCTCGTGCCTCAATTTATTGCATAATCCATGTCTTCTCGTCATGCTATCTCTATCTTCTGATACTGTTGCTGGACACCCTTCATACTTCCATCTTTCTCTTCTCTATCACATGTTTCTTATCACGCTGTAGTCTCTTCCTCCTACCATCCTCATATGTGCTCTCCCAAATTCATTATATTGTTTATTTCGTTTGTCTTTCGTCCTGATGAAGGCTTTCAGCGAAACGTCTTCTGTCGCTGTTTCTCGTTGTTAGTGTGTTTCATTGAATAATATATATAACACATGTACCTATTTCCGGTAATTTTGATCAATGTGTAAGTACATTTCTAGGTAGTTAATGAGTTTGCCTCTCTTTTGGAGAGGCGTGCCCCTTTCAACCAGCGGACAAAGTCCAATTAGGTTATATCAGGACACACTACCATAAAATATTAGAGGTAACAAAGACCCCATTTATTGGATCATCAAGTACATTTCTCTCGTACGACTGGCCTATTACTCAAGCGATATGGTTACAGACGCCCATCAAATTATTGTTGTGATTTTGGTTGGTCACTATTTATATACTTGGAATCGCATGCCAAAGGCGATTCCAAGTATGTAAATAGTGACCAACCGAAATCCGAAAAAAATAATAAAAAAGGTAGCGCATGGGAGTCCTAATTAATTTTGTTGGAAGGTCTTCTATCCGGCTGACTGTCTCTCGAATAATAGTAGTCGGTTGTTAAACATAAATAAATAGCCGGGATGTCCCTTAGAATTAATAGGGTTATACTCGCGGAGCGTCATTCATCTTGGCTGATATGACTGCTTACTAGCCACTTTACCTATACCTTGTGTTGCTAGCCAATGAACAGACACGAAAAATTCAGATAACCAAAGATAAATGACGCAGCATGATATCAGCGAGCAGGATTTTCTAAAGAAGGATTTGGTAAACATGATACTCATACATTTGTCATTTATATTCGTGAAAAATAGTTCAATGACGGGTTATCACTGTAACGTTTATATTCGTGAGAAATAGTTCAATGACGGATATCACTGTCACGTTTATATTCGTGAAAAATAGTTCAATGACGGGATATCACTGTAACGTTTCTTGATAATCGCATCTATTTATAAAACCGTACAATGACCTGATATATATCTAGATGGCCGTGTATATGCACAACCACTATCATGTAGACAACGGTAGAAAGAGGAGTAGTTCGAAGATACGAGTATATAAACCACATGTTCTGTCTTCGCTATCAACCGAAGAAGGAAGTATCGCCTACAATAGTCGTTCTCTATTTTGATGACATTTGCTGAATGTTGGTCATATGGTCAGCTCTCAGAGTGTATGACCTTTCTGTTATTAGGAACACAACCATGGAAGAAGTTAAGCCACGATGAAATAAGCTGGAAGAGGTCACTGTTTTAATGTTTATATTAGAACAAGCTGTTGACTAGGTGGTCAAATAATTTTGTACCGACCACCGCCATCGACTTTTCCTTATCACTACTGTACCAATCTTTAAGACAAGTTACTACTTTATTCACAACTGTACCAATCTTTTAGACAAGTTACTGCTTTATTCACTACTGTACTAATCTTTTAGACAAGTTACTACTTTATTCACTACTGTACCAATCTTTTAGACAAGTTACTACTTTATTCACTACTGTACCAATCTTTTAGACAAGTTACTACTTTATTCCTTTACGTATCTGGGAATCTTCCTAACGTAGTGATAGCATTCTGTCGGCTGTGTTAAGAGTCATGGGTTCGAGCCGTCTCTGGTGGCATGTCTGACAGGTAGCAATATCGCTTCTTCTTCTTCTTCTGTGTTCATTCTTAAACTCCTGCAACTTAGCAGCATGTAGATCGGAGGAAGGGGCTCATTGTGTCATGGTTAACAGCATTACGATGATATATGTGACCTTTCGGCCTGACACATCCGACTTCAACATGGCTTCTGGGTCGCTTTGACGATATATTGGATGGGACTAATAACTCCACCCTATAACCTCCTTAGTCGCTTTTTACAACATGCATGAAATATAAACAGTGTCTCTATTCTTTGCCCCTCTTTCGGGCCCCGCTAACACACGGCTGTATTTGATATTGTAGGTGGCACTGTGACAACTCTTCCGTTATCACGTGAATGTCACCCTTGCATCATCGCGTCACCTCCTGCCAGAAGTTCTAGTAATATCAAGTAGAACAATGACTTTAGTCTCTTGTTGGGTTCTACGCTCTGAGGACTTAACGAGTCTGAATATGTTATCATAGTTCCATCTTGACATCTGATGTGACATGGCGAGAAGCACACATAGGACAGTCAAGCTGTAAACCATAAATTAACGAACTCCGTTCTCGGCCTACATTCATGCTAATATGGAAGAGTTTGAGAATAAACGAATAAGATGCAATAGAATAGCCCTTGAAAAAATTGAAGCCACTGTTTGAAAATATTTAAGGTTCATTTCGGTGTTGGTCAAATGTGAAGAAAACGGTCAATGTCATATAAAATCTTCAAGAAACGGATGCCAGATCGAGGCTCAAACGTGAAGGTTGGTCAATACGATAGAAAAGCACCAAATGAACTGAGCAGAGATCAAGGGTCAAATGATCACAGCATAGTGTCATTAGAGATGTCACTTTGTCCTCTCATTTTCTAGATTGGTCACTACCCTAGAGCGACAAGTTTGAAGTCCATAGCGGTATTTATCTGACCACAGCCATCAATTATATGAGAGGGCACAAATGTTCCCTTTCTTCAGGTATGCGTTATTTTCTTAGATAGATATAAAATATACTCAGTTCGTTGTTAATTGATCATAGTTTGTGTAAAATCCTTCTTCATAAGGGTACTGCGCATTGATTTCCAAACAGCATCAATTATTATAGCTGATTAAACGCTTTGCGTGTTTTTCATTGGTTGATAAGAATTGTGATCAATGATGAGTCGCATCAGCCAAGATAAGTGACGACGATTGAAATATGCGTTCATGACATTTTTTTTGGAGAAGTTCTTGATTGTAGCATATTGTTCTATATAGATGTGAATATTGGATTTCAATTATTCAGTTCTGTGTAATCATCGGGAAGCATCCTTCAACATTCGGCGTTTTATCAATCAGTTCAGCTTGTTAACAAATCCCAGATTCTAAACGAATGGTCACAAACTGTTGAATAAATGATTAGCACACCAACAATTTTTAGCAGAACAAAAAAATTTAACAAAATCGCATGTCACAGCATCAAATAAGAGAAGAGATTTATAAAGCAGACAACATTCACCAAGTCTAAGTTAGTCAAGATAAACTAGACAACATTGACCAAGTCTAAGTTAGTCAAGATAAACCAGAAAACATTCATCAAGTCTAAGTTAGTCAAGATAAACCAGACAACATTCACCAAGTCTAAGTTAGTCAAGATAAAAGAGACAACATTCACCAAGTCTAAGTTAGTCAAGATAAACCAGACAACATTCACCAAGTCTAAGTTAGTCAAGATAAACCAGACAACATTCACCAAGTCTAAGTTAATCAAGATAAAAGAGACAATATTCACGACGTCTAAGTTAATCTTGAAGGTACGGAGTTACGTGCTATGAGATGTACTCTCGTCAGGCGGCGAGTTTATTCAGCGGATAGATAAAAAAGATGTTTTGTCCAGCTTTGAAAGTACTAGACGTTTGTTGATGTTTCTGGTCCCTTGATTAGACTAGATATTCCTGGGGGGACTGAAATATTTTAAGGGGAGACAAGAATGATTCGATTTCAGGTTAAGTTTGACATATGATCTGAAAAGAAGGAAATATTTGTTTACCGAGAAGTAGAGAGACAGCTATATTGTTAGAATTAATGCAGGGTTGGGGTAGGAGAAAGCGTGAATTTTGTAACTAGTTCCCATTTTTGTTAGCAATTCTTGAGTAGATTGTAGCGTAAAATATAACAATTTTGTTAGCAATTCTTGAGTAGATTGTAGCGTGAAATAAAACAATTTTGTTAGAAATTCTTGAGTAGATTGTAGCGTGGAATAAACCAATTTTGTTATCAATTCTTGAGTAGATTGTAGCGTGGAATAAACCAATTTTGTTATCAATTCTTGAGTAGATTGTAGCGGGAAATAAAACATGAGTGTTAGCAATTCTTGAGTAGATTGTAGCGGGAAATAAAACATGATTGTTATCAATTCTCGAGTAGATTGTAGCGGGAAATAAAACATGATTGTTATCAATTCTTGAGTAGATTGTAGCGGGAAATAAAACATGATTGTTAGCAATTCTTGAGTAGATTGTAGCGTGAAATATAACAATTTTGTTATCAATTCTTGAGTAGATTGTAGCGTGAAATAAAACATGATTGTTATCAATTCTCGAGTAGATTGTAGCGGGAAATGAAACATGATTGTTATCAATTCTTGAGTAGATTGTAGCGGGAAATAAAACATGATTGTTATCAATTCTCGAGTAGATTGTAGCGGGAAATAAAACATGATTGTTATCAATTCTTGAGTAGATTGTAGCGGGAAATAAAACATGATTGTTATCAATTCTCGAGTAGATTGTAGCGGGAAATAAAACATGATTGTTATCAATTCTTGAGTAGATTGTAGCGGGAAATAAAACATGATTGTTATCAATTCTTGAGTAGATTGTAGCGGGAAATAAAACATGATTGTTATCAATTCTTGAGTTGATTGTAGCGGGAAATAAAACATGATTGTTAGCAATTCTTGAGTAGATTGTAGCGGGAAATAAAACATGATTGTTAGCAATTCTTGAGTAGATTGTAGCGTGAAATAAAACATGATTGTTAGCAATTCTTGAGTAGATTGTAGCGGGAAATAAAACATGACTGTCTTGGATGTGAGCGGACGTTAGTTGCCCTGAAGCAGAACTTAAACAACACGTACAAAATTGTGACGGGAGCTGGTGTGAAGCAGGGTCCTTTTTACGTTGTATATGGAGCCAGCGCTAGTGAATATTGAGAAGTATTTACCGAGAACATGGGATATCAGGAAGGAAATCAGTTGTAATGATCTCACAGAATGTAGCACAATCATTTCTGGTGAATTTATGTGACAGTAGATAATAATTTATATGACAGTAGATAAGAATTTATGTGACAGTAGATAATAATTTATGTGACAGTAGATAAGAATTTATGTGACAGTAGATAAGAATTTATATGACAGTAGATAAGAATTTATGTGACAGTAGATAATAATTTATGTGACAGTAGATAAGAATTTATATGACAGTAGATAAGAATTTATGTGACAGTAGATAAGAATTTATGTGACAGTAGATAATAATTTATGTGACAGTAGATAAGAATTTATGTGACAGTAGATAAGAATTTATGTGACAGTAGATAAGAATTTATGTGACAGTAGATAAGAATTTATGTGACAGTAGATAAGAATTTATGTGACAGTAGATAAGAATTTATGTGACAGTAGATAAGAATTTATGTGACAGTAGATAAGAATTTATGTGACAGTAGATAAGAATTTATGTGACAGTAGATAAGAATTAAGAAATGAGTTTATTAGTATTATAATTAAGCAGTGATTAAAGTATTCTAATACTAAAGTTACTAGTAGAGATAGAAATTCAAGTGCTAGACTAAGGTGATTTAATTACAAGTTAGGTTTGAGAATCTTATAGAAATAGGAGTGAAATTATGAAATAGAACTCAACAAAGCTATTGAGAAGCCGTGACACCCAGTAGGGGTTCTCAACCAGCAGACGTTATGGAGCCTAGAAGTTGCAGTTGTTGCAGAATGAGAAACACTCTGATGTTTCTGACAAGCTAAGGATGTGTCCGACAATTATTGATCTAAAATGTGTATGAGAGATAGCAAGTTCTCTACAACGTTATTTTATCGTCCATGTTCCCAGTTAATAAGTTTTCTCTACAACGTTATTTTATCGTCCATGTTCCCAGTTAATAAGTTTTCTCTACAACGTTATTTTATCGTCCATGTTCCCAGTTAATTAGTTTTCTCTACATCGTTATTTTATCGTCCATGTTCCCAGTTAATAAGTTTTCTCTACAACGTTATTTTATCGTTCATGTTCCCAGTTAATAAGTTTTCTCTACAACGTTATTTTATCGTCCATGTTCCCAGTTAATAAGTTTTCTCTACAACGTTATTTTATCGTCCATGTTCCCAGTTAATAAGTTTTCTCTACAACGTTATTTTATCGTTCATGTTCCCAGTTAATAAGTTTTCTCTACAACGTTATTTTATCGTCCATGTTCCCAGTTAATAAGTTTTCTCTACAACGTTATTTTATCGTCCATGTTCCCAGTTAATAAGTTTTCTCTACAACGTTATTTTATCGTCCATGTTCCCAGTTAATAAGTTTTCTCTACAACGTTATTTTATCGTCCATGTTCCCAGTTAATAAGTTTTCTCTACAACGTTATTTTATCGTCCATGTTCCCAGTTAATAAGTTTTCTCTACAACGTTATTTTATCGTCCATGTTCCCAGTTAATAAGTTTTCTCTACAACGTTATTTTATCGTCCATGTTCCCAGTTAATAAGTTTTCTCTACAACGTTATTTTATCGTCCATGTTCCCAGTTAATAAGTTTTCTCTACAACGTTATTTTATCGTCCATGTTCCCAGTTAATAAGTTTTCTCTACAACGTTATTTTATCGTCCATGTTCCCAGTTAATAAGTTTTCTCTACAACGTTATTTTATCGTCCATGTTCCCAGTTAATAAGTTTTCTCTACAACGTTATTTTATCGTCCATGTTCCCAGTTAATAAGTTTTCTCTACAACGTTATTTTATCTTCCATGTTCCCAGTTAATAAGTTTTCTCTACAACGTTATTTTATCGTCCATGTTCCCAGTTAATAAGTTTTCTCTACAACGTTATTTTATCGTTCATGTTCCCAGTTAATAAGTTTTCTCTACAACGTTATTTTATCGTCCATGTTCCCAGTTAATAAGTTTTCTCTACAACGTTATTTTATCGTCCATGTTCCCAGTTAATAAGTTTTCTCTACAACGTTATTTTATCGTCCATGTTCCCAGTTAATAAGTTTTCTCTACAACGTTATTTTATCGTTCATGTTCCCAGTTAATAAGTTTTCTCTACAACCTGTTAAATCGACGAAGCTGCTAGTTAATGAGTTCAGAGAGGAGAACTTACTCTGAAGAAAGCTTTATTTGTGTGCAGGTAAGGAGGTAGTATAGAGTGAGTGAAATTCTTCTCTAACGAACTGTTCAACTTATGTGACAGTTAATAAAGAGGGACTGTCATGCTTCTTCAGCGAAATTGTACACGTATCACTGTTCCCGAGATAACCTGTATTGAAGGTTATACTACCGTTTCATGAGATGAAATTATCGATGTCAGCAGCCTTTAAAATCCAGAGTTCCAGAAATAACCTCAGGTAAGGTTATAACATTTTTTAAGTCACCTACTGAATCAAGACCGCCAGGAAGTCGTTTATTTTCGACGCCGTTTTTCTTGGAGAAGTACATATACTGATATTGTCGCTTGTTGCAGTCAAGAGGTACGGATAAATCAGAAAATCTTTACTTTAAAGAACTGGGGAATACAAGTACAAAAGAAAACCCAAACCTGGGAGAATAACCGGGGAATACAAGTACAAAAGAAAACACAAACCTGGGAGAATAACCGGGGAATACAAGTACAAAAGAAAACCCAAACCTGGGAGAATAACCGGGGAATATAAGTACAAAAGAAAACCCACACCTGAGAGAATAACCGGGGAATACAAGTACAAAAGAAAATCCAAACCTGAGAGAATAACCGGGGAATACAAGTACAAAAGAAAATCCAAACCTGAGAGAATAACCGGGGAATACAAGTACAAAATAAAACCCAAACCTGAGAGAATAACCGGGGAATACAAGTACAAAATAAAACCAAAAACCTGAGAGAATAACCGGGGAATACAAGTAGAAAATAAAACCCAAACCTGAGAGAATAACCGGGGAATACAAGTACAAAATAAAACCCAAACCTGAGAGAATAACCGGGGAATACAAGTACAAAAGAAAACCCAAACCTGAGAGAATAACCGGGGAATACAAGTACAAAAGAAAACCCAAACCTGGGAGAATAACTGGGAAATACAAGTACAAAAGAAAACCCACACCTGAGAGAATAACCGAGCGACAAACCCATCGTTCAATAATATAAATTGAACATTTCATGATCAAGGTCAGCACCATCATTAATCTCTTCCTTTAGAAATTTGAGGTGTTTAATTCACCTTTTTTTGAAGGAAATAAGAAACTGTAGTTAAATGTATTGAAATTGGTTGTCAGACGAGTTTTCTTGAATTAGTAAGTAGTGAGCTTGTTTCTGGTGGTTGACAGGTAGTAGAAAGCTGGGGTTTTCGGTAAGACAACTAAATCTAGGCTGGGTTTTTCGTCTAATGTCCAGGGATGCCATTCAGCTCAAAGAGTCTGTAATTTAGGTTGAATGGAAGTGAAGTATGATTTGTATGTTTTGGTTAGATTTCTGTAGCTTTTTTTCCCTCCTACATGTTGTGAACAAAATTGTTATTAAACGTTAATCATACCTGTACAAGACATGAGTATTTTCTAATTCTTACTGGAGTATTGGTTAGATTAATTATTTCAGGTTACCTTTCTCTCTCAATTCACGTATACACAACGAGAACATCTTTAGAAGAGCACTTTAACAGCGAGAACATCTTTAGAAGAGCACTTTAACAGCGAGAACATCTTTAGAAGAGCACTTTAACAGCGAGAACATCTTTAGAAGAGCACTTTAACAGCGAGAAAATCTTTAGAAGAGCACTTTAACAGCGAGAAAATCTTTAGAAGAGCACTTTAACAGCGAGAAAATCTTTAGAAGAGCACTTTAACAGCGAGAAAATCTTTAGAAGAGCACTGTAACAGCGAGAAAATCTTTAGAAGAGCACTGTAACAGCGAGAAAATCTTTAGAAGAGCACTGTAACAACGCATAGAGAAAACCTTTCGCTTATCTGTCTCATGTATTTACTTCGGACTTTTCACAAAAAATATTCCTGCCGCCTAATTTTTTTTCTGAAATCGAAGTCGGGGCTTCTTACAATTTTTCACAAATAACTTTTAGTTATTTCAATATCGCAATCGATCTGCAATATTAATTTTAATTTTTGAAGAGAAACAAATTCATTTTTGCAAACATATTAAATATCTCTTCTCTTATGACATCTATGTCAAAGTCGTCAACATTCATTTTTTCCCTTTCTTGACATGAGTGCTTTTTGAATCATGCTTAATCTAACGGGAAAAAGATGATCTATCCAGACCAAGAGCCAATTGAGTTCGCTTTTTAGGGATATTTATGCCACAATATAGATGACCCATCTTGGATTAATTGCAAAAATGATGATAGTGTACAACGGTAACTTTCTACATTATAATAAACTTGCACTTCAAGCCTCAGTTTGAATTATATATGAATGTAAATTTTAAGAAACTAACAAGATAACATAATAAAAAACACCTCGAATATCTTGCAATACCGTCAGCTGAAACTTATGTTAAGTGAAAATTATTTGTAACAAATGATTAACATTGACTATAATTTTCACGGTATATTGATTCGTTTCTGAAGTAGAGCCGTACAATGATCGCTCATAGCCAGTTGCTTAAATACTTAAAGCAGTGTATCCACTGTTGAGATATGTTTATGCAAGCAGGAGAAGCCTGGAGCAGATTTGCGAGGGTGTTGAGCAAACAATGCTCAACCTAAGCCCCGATGTGGATGAATACGAAGTAGGATTTGAAGAGATGATAGCCTGCTTTAAATAAACTTGGAAATTCCTCAGGTGAGCTTCTAACAAAAGACAGGAGCAGATGTGGAGGTCCCTGACACGATATGTGTGGTGTCATACGTGACCCGAGTAATAACAGGTCGCCGTAGAGTAATACAAGGATCTAATACTTTCAGTCTTTGACTGATTACATCTCTAGATAGTTTGCTCTTTTAGTACATTAGTGTGTTCCTAGACTTGCTCGGTGTGTCCGTTTGTGCCTAGATTTTTGTGAGTTTAGAATAATGTTTACAGATGGCCAGAGTTGACATATCTAGTATACAGATGTTCTCTGTTTAACTAACTGTGTAAAGATGGTGCGGATGTGTCATCATGTTTCCAGGTGGTCTGTTATTTTATATGCACTGATTTATTAAGTTGTCATCTTTTAAGTATAAGTTTTTTGAGTTCGTTATCTTATTTGTATGGATGCTTTTGTGTTTTTCATTTTTCAGGTGTTATATTTTAGCTTTCTCATCTTCTAAAACGAGGGCGTTGATAGTGATCTTCCTAACTATAGCAGCGTTATAGCGTAACCGGGTTCGAAACTACGACTAGAGAGAGAGAGAGAGAGAGAGAGAGAGAGAGAGAAACAACATACGAGCTGTGATTTCTCGCTAGATGCGACAGCTCTTCGAATCAACACACACGCTGTAAATGGATACATAGGGAGCTGGTAGCGCAGTGGCTAGCACTACATACGACAAGTGACTTTCACTACATGTAAACACTCCGACAAATTACTTTCACTACATGTAAACACTCCGACCAATGACTTTAGCTATATATAAATATTCTGACCAATGCCTGTGTTTTCTATAACTGTGATAAATTCAGACAAATAGACTGAGTATTATATTGTGTTAGACATCAACTTATAACAAAAGAAAATAGTTCATAAAACCCGCTGATAGAGTCGTTTTCTGTATTTGTTGTAACGTTCCTACACATTAGCAGTATATCCTCCGGAGTACGGAGTTCGTCATACGCTATTTGCAGTATTTCTTTCGGTCCAACACGCTCGACTTCAGCTAGGACATATAGAGTAATTTGTCACAATGTGAAGTACACCGTATCGCTACATCATTCAGTAAGCCGTGTCAATAATCTATTCGAATAAATTATGTAACTAAAAAAAATGGCAAACAGAACACTGAGGCGTAAGATGATATAAATAGCACTCGGACGTAGCAATATTTCAAAACTACTTCAAAAACATGATATTAAAATCTCAAACTCTAAAGTGATAAACTCGTAACATTCGTAAATAAAAATGTAAAATCAACATACCCGTATTAATAAGATGACAAATTCTAAACATCCATATTTAAAAGATGACAAACTCAAAGCACTCATACTTAAAGGAAAAAGGTAGGTTCCATGGCAGCAACCTCCGTCGGGGATGAAGATAACTCTTCATGTACTAAGCCGCAGCAACTATTAGGTGGGGTGGCCAGTTCCCTTCCTTGCTGTATTTATCTACTTTAACTCATGCATCAGGTACCCATTGATGTAAGTAAAGTAACCCATATCATTTATTAATACCGTAGGGGTGTGAGATGTTATCGATCTCACAGTTCAGTGGTTTTGAAAATGAGGGCGGTAGCCATCTCCTCTCCCTCGCAGTCTTTATTTCCCGGATTAATCCGGTTCCCACCCGAGAACCGTTGCGATCTGAAAAACATTTTCACCTTAACTGGAGAATGAACCCAGGACCACTCATATGCGATGCCAGTGCATATTTCTGTGGCAGCAATATCAAAGTCCAACTATCAGAACCACCATAAACAACTACCATTACATTATGATAGAACTGAATACTCTCCATAAGAAAACAATAGTATGCAACATGATTGAAGATATGTGCCCAGAGAAGCATGGATACAAGTATATACCGACGGATCAGCAAGCAGAGAAGTGAAGAATGGAGGTGCTGGCGTGTACATAAAATATCCAGAAAAAGAAAATGAATCCACATGTTCACCAACTGGAATGTTCTGCACCAACTACTCTGCAGAAGTACAAGCTCTAAACATTGCTGCAGAAATAATTAAAACAATAAGCCAATGTCAACAGGTAGTGTTTCCTACTAATGTAATGTCTGTTTAGACCAGGACACAACCGACTCCGAGTCACATGTACACAAAGTTCAAGATTAGCAACACGGCCATGTGGGCAGGCAGCACAGAGTACCAAGCATAATCTTCTAGAATGTTCTGAGTATGAAACGCTGAGGCAGACTTATTGGCCAGAGGAATAAACACTGGAATGAAAGCTCTACGGGTCATTGTGTGAACTACAAAAGACAGTGAGATTGATTCAGGAGACAGAATTACAGACATAGACATGTTTGAAGTGAACGAAAGAAGAAGAAGAAGAAATGTCTGACCTATATGCCCTTGACAACGACAAACGCCCAGACCTGAAGGAAGCCATACGAGAAGTGAGCATCCAAAGAATGTTAACACTACAGTGGATACCATCTACTGTGGCATACCAGGAAATGAAGAGGCAGACAGACTGGCAAAGAATGGAGCAACACAGGACCAAAAATACAAAGAAATTCGCTATCAAGAATAGAGCACCCTCATCAAAGCTTTCTGGAAAGTTTACCACCCAAAAGACAGCTATCACTATCTCGACAGAGCTAAGCATGTTATTATCTTCCGCCTCAGAACAGGATACAACAGACTAAACAGCCACTTAAATAGACTAATATTGGTTCCATAACCTCCGTGCCCTTGTGAGCAGGCAGCACAGACCACTGAACATATCTTGCAAGACTTCAGTCCACTAAACCAGCTAAGGTAAGAACACTGGCCCACAGAGATGGACATCCACAGACAACTGCATGGCAGCACCGAGGAGCTTCCAAATACAGAATCATTTATTAAGAAAACCGGACATGCTGTGTAGACATGTCAAACTGTGAACGAGAAGAAGAAGAAGATCATTCCCCGCGATGGATAACCAACACAAGTCAGAAACTGTTGTTATCATAGCCTGCTATGGGCGACCAATACACGTCGGAAACTGTTGTCATCACCGCCACCGATGGAAGGCCATTGCTATTACCAGATTGAAACACTGTTACTGTTACGCTATGCATTCTACAATCGTATAGTCACTTCAGCGCTAGGAGAACTTTGTACAACTATGGCAACATTATCTTACCGTGGCCCATCATCTGAACGTTTGTCTAGTTTTCAGCGAAATATTAGATTTATTGAAGTAATAACCAATACAGCTGGAAACTAAATGAAGATATCAGATTGACATCTTTCCCTCCAGGAATAGCTAACAACGTAATCATATATGGACTGAAATGAAACATACAGGGAGAAAAATAACGAGTTGTGATAATAGATTTGCATAATGTAACACTGGATAACTCTACAGCTGATTTAATAAAGAATTGATAATTATAATATCCGTTTGTGTCTGGAATGTTATCTGTGCAAGGATTACTCTTTTATGTCCTGTCTGTAATGCAACCCAATTTTATTGTGATTTTGGTTTCAATTTACGTACATGCGATGTCTGTTTTGTAGCTTGCAGAAGTAAAACTGATTTCAACGAGGCGAATCCGAGGCTGGAGAGATTGGGATTGCGATCAGATATAGGGTGTCATCTGGTATGAATACCAGGTTGTCATAATGGAGTCATTAGGGACCAAACGGTAACATTTTTCAACATAATAAAAATATTTACGATCTGACGTCATCGCACCCCGGGCAGACGATAGGTGCTCAATGTCTTTCAGCAGGAGCGAACACGTATGTGTATTGTTGTCGATGCCCGTTTATTATTCACACACTTAATTCGTTCTCTCTCTCTCTTATCCTTTCCTGGTTACAACACTCAAGATATGAAATTCCGGCATTCTCTGTACTACTTATTTGTCAGTGTGTGGTACCATTGTCCAGTAAACGATCCATTAGTTCCCATTTTTGTATATATTCAAAATATCCACCACAGGTTCCCCTGTAACCAGCGTGTCCATTACCTCATTACAGTGTACTCAAGCATGACGTGGATAGCAGATTCATAGAAGTTCCTGAATGTAAGATGTATCTATGTATGCCGTCCATTCTTTACGTAAACAAATTAACGGTATATTCAGATCACCCGAAGCGGGACTGAGAGTTGGACATAACTAGCATGCTCAGTGTGGTTTCCGAGAGACATACAGATGCATGTCATGATGAAGGTAAAGATGAAGGTAGAATCTTCGTAATGCAGAATAGAAAACTTGATCATGTTATATCAGTGGTGTGATCAGTGTGATCATATGGTGTGTCCCGTCGAAGACAGCCGAGGTTGAACTAAATATGCAATAAATTCAGGATTATGTTCCATAGCACCATACATTTCTATTAAGTGAATCATAATAATAACGTACATAGTAACTGTCTTATTGTGGTTGGACAGGTAAAATGCGCGGAGTTCATGGTAAACACGATTTTTAAATTCAAGTATAAACAGCAAATATACTTGGCACTTGCAACAAAATATAAGAGCGTGCAGAATTATTAGAGACATCAAACCGAAATTTAACCCATATTTCTGATCGGTAAATTCCACGTATATCTCATTAATTCGTGACTTATGTTAGAAATTGGCTACCTGGTGCCAATGTGCCATCATCGACTAGAGATGGCTACCTGGTGCCAATGTGCCATCATCGACTAGAGATGGCTACCTGGTGCCAATGTGCCATCATCGACTAGAGATGGCTACTTGGTGCCAATGTGCCATCATCGACTAGATATGCCGAAGACCTTATAGATACAGTAGATTCAATCTATAGCACGTGCTTTTATAACACATTTCCGGACTTTAACAAACCTTTTCAAAATCCCCAATTATATTTATTCTTTATTGTTTGTACTGTATATGACAACTTGTTATTATTACAAACATATTTTGGCGGTTCGGACCAAAGTTATTATAACCGGAGTTGGCTATCACCTCACCAAATGGAAGTAGTTGCAGACATCAAATTAGGACAGATTTATTTGAGAAAATATTACAAACTTGTTTTGAAGTTGATAATTGACAGCAAATGATATTACAAAATTTACAAATGATCTTTGGCACAAAAAGAAAGATCAGAAAACTTGTTCTTTGCAATAACGGAATCGCTTCTCGGGACATATATCACCACTGACCTTAGGCTGTCTACTTCTTCCACAGTTTTCGTAGCTGTAACATACATGATAATATTTTCTCAAACGTTCAGAAGATCATATCTGACACAGCAAGGTAGATTATTGTATCTGGCCCGTGGATGTAGTAGTTACTCTGATTTACCGTCGGCACATTTGTCTTTGCAATGTGATTATTTATTAAATTTGTGGATCTGGGTGTCCGGGAGAGGCAGTATCTCTGATGTTTAGGCTGTCATACACCTTTGGAGTAGTTCTCACATCCTTGGTCCACACCTTTCACTCAGCTTTCACCTGTAACTCCCAGTAGCTGTCAGCATGCAGCAGCAGACACACCCCGTTAACGGATTTCACAGGCAGGTCAAACCAGGCGAGGGTAACCGAGGGACTCCGGCCCTGAGGTAAACGCAGGGCATACCTGCCCAACCATGCAAAGTATCGATGTGGCGGAAAGCGCGGATTAAACATGCGATATTCAAAGGGCTGGAAGGGCCAGCAGAGCGTTGTCGAATGCAAAACTCTTTGTTGGATATGTAGAACACTCAGGTCATCAATTACATCCTGGTACATCTCTAGGCTTCTTGATTTTTCTTGCCTCCGGATCACTGTTGGATCAGGAAGAGAGAGAGGTCGAGAGAGAGAGAGAGAGAGAGGTCGAAGAAAAGCACAATTCCTCAGAACGACAGGACACAGGTTTCTAGAACGTTCCACTAAGACATAATGGACTATCACTAAAACCTAACATGACGGCCTATCACTAAAACCTAACATGACGGCCTATCACTAAAACCTAACATGACGGCCTATCACTAAAACCTAACATGACGGGCTATCACTAAAACCTAACATGACGGGCTATCACTAAAACTAGGTTTTAGTGATAGCCCGTCGTGTCTCAGCGGAACGTTCTAAAAACCTGTATTTTACGTAAGCACTACTTTATATTGATTGCCAGAGCAACGGGAATCAGGAATCGGATTTGCAATTATAGCCTACCTTGTACACGGGCTCCCAAATCTTCGCACGGGACTAAGCGACTGTCTCATGACACTAAGTATGCGTGTGAAAAAGAAGAAGCTGAAACCCCTAATTACCGCATATGCCAGGACAATGACAAAGCAAGATGAAGAAAAAGACAGTCTATGAAGAACTTGATGCGGCGATATCATCTACACCAAACTCAGACACACGTATCGTTCTTGGTGACTTAGACGCAATAGATGGACATAATCACACTGGTCAACATTGAAATCGTGAATGACTTAAAAATGTCCTAATATGCAGTCTCTGAGTGTGGTAAAAACAAATATAATCTTACAGCATTTTTTTTTATTGGCTTTCTTGTTGAAGCTGTATGCCGACATATGCTGTGTTACATGTACATCACAGCTTTCACAGCTTTCACAGCTATCACAGCTTTCACAGCTATCACAGCTGGTTGAATGGAACAAGGACGGACAATGCCGTTTTCAATCCACATGTTGTGGAGAGAGCATGTCATAATTGACTGTTACTTCTGCTTGTATCGTCCTCTTTCCCGCGCAATAAAGAAGCAACATAAGTCAATAATAGTGTACCCAACAAAATGCAGTGAAATAGAGGAGATGTCCATACAACAGAAGACAAAATTAATGCATAAGGAGATAAGGCTGATCACAAATAAGAAAAATCCTATTAATGGCGGTGGCTGCATAAAAGATAAAAATGGTAAAATAATATTTGATAAAACAGAAGCACTCACAAGATGGGCAGATTATGTAACAGAACTGTTTGACGACCAACGGAACAAAAAACCAACAATACACAACAATGATGGACCAGCAATACTGAAATCAGAAGTAGAACATGCAATAAATTCAATAAAATGTGGAAAAGCTGCAGGCTCTGACAACATAACAGCAGACATAATAAAAACTCTAAATGAATTTGGTGTAGATACTATCACAGAAATTTGCAATGACATATATGAAACAGGCCATATACCTAAAGACCTAACATCATCAATATTCACACCACTACCTAAGAAGCCCAGGGCTGTGGACTGTACAGAATATAGAACAATAAGTCTAATGAGCCATCTACGGTAACTAAAATACTTCTCAAGATAATACATGAAAGAACTAAGAACAAGATAGACATGGAGGTCGGTGAAGAACAATTCGGTTTTAGGAAAAACAAAGGAACCAGAGAAGCTATACTGAGTATCCGGCTAGTATAGATACATATATAGAAGTCCAAAAAAGTATCTATATTTGCTTCATAGACTACAGCAAGGCCTTTGACAGAGTCCAACATGAAAAATTAATCAAATGTCTTCAAGAAATAGGCATAGATGGAAAAGACATCGGTAGTTAATGAGTTTGCCTCTCTTTTGGAGAGGCGTGCCCCTTTCAACCAGCGGACAAAGTCCAATTAGGTTATATCAGGACACACTACCATAAAATATTAGAGGTAACAAAGACCCCATTGATAATCAAGGAAAAGACATCATGCTGATTAGAAATATATATTGGGAAAAAACTGCATCAATAAGGTGTGAAAACAGCTACTCACCATACATAGAAATAAGAAGAGGGGTAAGACAAGGATGCATTTTATCACCAAGCCTATTTAATATCTACACAGAAAATATCTTTAAAAATATAGAAGAAATGCCAGGACTCAAGATCAATGGGAAAATAATAAACACCATTAGATATGCAGATGACACTGTTCTTTTGGCAGAAAGTGAACATGAACTACAAAGACTAATAGATCAAGTCAATAAATCAAGTAATGAATATGGACTGGATATAAACATTAAAAAAACAAATACCATGATAATCAGCAAAAACACAGAAAAACAAGAAGGTAAACATAAACATACAGGGAGAGAAACTACAACAAGTAAAACAGTATCAATATCTTGGACACATAGTCACAAATGATGGCAGATGTGAAACAGAAGTTAAAAGGAGAATAGGAATGGCTAAAAGTACCTTCAATGACATGAGGAAATTATTAATATCTAAACAAATTACAAACAAGTTAAAAATGAGAATTATAAAATGCTACATCTATTCCATATTAATGTATGGCTCAGAAACATGGACACTAAATAAACAATTAGAAGACAAAATTGATGCCTTTGAGATGTGGGTATATATAAGAATAGGGAGAACATCATGGAAAGAGAAGAAAACAAATAAAGAGGTGCTAAAAACACTTAATATGAAGAAAGAACTACTAAGAGAAATAAAGATGAGGCAAATAAAATACTTTGGACACATTAAAAGACATGACACCCTATTGAAGACCTTACTTGAGGGTAAAGTCAAAGGGAAGCGAGCAAGAGATAGGCAGAGATACAAGTGGGAGAGTAACATTACACGATGGACAGGTTACAGTCTAGCAGAGTGCACCACCAAGACAAGAGACAGGAGATGTTGGAGATACGTTGCAGCCAACCTTCGTTGCGGAGACGGCACTTGATGATGATGATGAGTGTACCCAAACATTTCGTCTGCATTGAGACTAGTTTATCATGGCGAGGTACTTCCTATTCTAGAACCTCCAGTAGAATATTCTCTTGATTCATGTGATGAGGGCAAGGATGAGCTGACCTGTTCTTCTCCTGGTTAGTCAGCATGCAGTGATCCTAATTTTCACTGTGGTGCAGCATCAACCACACGTAGAGGGGTTCATCAACCCCCACGTAGAGGGGTTCATCAACCCCCACGTAGAGGGGTTCATCAACCCCACGTAGAGGGGTTCATTACCCCCTACGTAGAGGGGTTCATCAACCCCACGTAGAGGGGTTAATCAACCCCACGTAGAGGGGTTCATCAACCCCCACATAGAGTGGTTCAATAACCCCACGTAGAGGGGTTCATCAACCCCCACGTAGAGGGGTTCATCAACCCCACGTAGAGGGGTTCATCAACCCCACGTAGAGGGGTTCATCAACCCCCACGTAGAGGGGTTCATCAACCCCACGTAGAGGGGTTCATCAACCCCCACATAGAGTGGTTCAATAACCCCACGTAGAGGGGTTCATCAACCCCCACGTAGAGGGGTTCATCAACCCCCACGTAGAGGGTTCATCAACCCCCACGTAGAGGGGTTCATCAACCCCACGTAGAGGGGTTCATCAACCCCCACGTAGAGGGGTTCATCAACCCCACGTAGAGGGGTTCATCAACCCCACGTAGAGGGGTTCATCAACCCCACATAGAGTGGTTCAATAACCCCACGTAGAGGGGTTCATCAACCCCCACGTAGAGGGGTTCATCAACCCCACGTAGAGGGGTTCATCAACCCCCACGTAGAGGGTTCATCAACCCCCACGTAGAGGGGTTCATCAACCCCCACGTAGAGGGGTTCATCAACCCCACATAGAGTGGTTCAATAACCCCACGTAGAGGGGTTCATCAACCCCCACGTAGAGGGGTTCATCAACCCCCACGTAGAGGGGTTCATCAACCCCCACGTAGAGGGGTTGAAGAAGAAATGCATCATAGCAGATAATTCATCTTTAAATAACATGAACCACACGGATGACAATGGGATGCAGCACAGCAGACAATTCATCTGTGCCCGTTTGTGCCAGACTACTAGGCGGTGGGGATATGTTAGATATGTCATCACTGCGGATGTGTCCACATATCTGACAGAAGATTGATGGGATAGTTGGCCCAGTAGTGTATGTACTCCTGGCAGGATTTGGCGAGTGTGTGATACTACCGCACTGGAATGATGCCACTGGGAAACTTAACATGCACCCACAAGGCACAACCAGGGCGTTTGAGACAATTATCCGTATACGATTCCAGGTGTCTTATTGGTTACTCATTTGAGGAGAACCTGTGCGTTTATCAGAAAGATTATGTTATGTTATGTTCCTCCAGGGCCATAGGCGGCGCATAGGGCAGAAACCATAGCCTTCGATTTCTGTCTTTGTGTTGTCAGGTCTTTCAATTGTTGCGTGTTGTTTTGGTTCATTGACATGCCTTCTCTATTAATGGTTCTTTGTAGAGTTTCTCTAGGTCTCCCTCTTCTTCTTACTCCGGGATTATGGGATTAGGAAAGATTATGGGATGTCAATAATTACCTGCTCACAGGTAAAAGGATTATTTCATTGACATCAATGTTGTAAGCTTCTGACCGCACAGACTGTGTGACACAGTCCATATAACCTGCATGTCAGCTGACGACACAGCTGACCGCAGAAACTGTGTGACACAGTCCATATAACTGCATGTCAGCTGACCACACATCCTGTGCAACACATTCCATATAACTGCATGTCTTCAATAAAGATAATCTATTTATGTCTCATGGCTGATTTTCCATAGTTTTAGCAAGGAAACATCTACCTGTTCTAGAAACATATACCGTGTACATGTGTATAATTATCATATTGCATTGTTGGGACAAGCAGCGTTGCAAACATGTCAATGTATAAGAAATGACAGTGTGAGATAACAATCCTTACTGTTTGACATAGAAGCGCACTATAGGTAGAGATAACCATGTTACAATATCGGTTTACAGTTTGTAAGAAACTCAGGCGGAGTGAACGCATACAGAGTAATGTTGTCGTATCAATTTACACTCAAAGCTACAAAAGGTAATATCGAATAACCAGACATTCTGTAATTTATATTCCTAAAAATTTATGACAATATTATATTTATGTTTTACAACGCGACGTTAGAATTTTTCCGGTTCTATTTATGTTTGTGAATTTGAAAGTGAACATAGTCTATATGTGGATGTGGGGCTAGTGTATATGTGGATGTGGGGGCTAGTGTATATGTGGATGTGGGGCTAGTGTATATGTGGATGTGGGGGCTAGTGTATATGTGGATGTGGGGGCTAGTGTATATGTGGATGTGGAGGCTAGTGTATATGTGGATGTGGGGCTAGTGTATATGTGGATGTGGGGCTAGTGTATATGTGGATGTGGGGGCTAGTGTATATGTGGATGTGGGGCTAGTGTATATGTGGATGTGGGGCTATTGTATATGTGGATGTGGGGCTAGTGTATATGTGGATGTGGGGCCAGTGTATATGTGGATGTGGGGCTAGTGTATATGTTGACGTGGGGCTAGTGTATATGTGGCCGCAGGGTAGTGTATATGTGGACGTGGGGCTAGTGTATATGTGGACGTGGGGATAGTGTATATGTGGACGCGGGGCTAGTGTATATGTGGACGTGGGGCTAGTGTATATGTGGACGTGGGGATAGTGTATATGTGGACGTGGGGATAGTGTATATGTGGACGTGGGGATAGTGTATATGTGGACGCGGGGCTAGATTGGATGGTCGAGAGATAGGGTGGTTTAAGAATATGCAAAATATTTGCTTGATGGAAACGATAAGTATGCATCCTGTTGAAATTTTCTGAAGGAGATTCCAATATTTTTTTCTTCTATGTTCTATATAAACCTCTTGTTCATTAGCAGAATGTAGTCTGGAGAACGGAATAAGTTTATCGTGGTTTACAGCTTGTCATGGTTGATTGGTTTGTTGCTGATACAGCTTGCCATGCCATCGTCGATCCTCTCTCCCGTTTCCTTAATTATGCATACGATGTATAAGCACACATTTGGTATTGCAGTGTTTACTTTGTGTTCAAGAGGTCATGGTTTGAATCCGGCTTAAAACGTTTTGATCAGCTAGTTCCCCCCCCCCCCCCCCGAAGATCCCTGGAGATTTTTGAATGAAACTACAGAGTTACGTGCTGTCAGTTGTACTTTTAACTCTTTTCTCAACAACTGTGATATATGTGTTTTCTGATACATTCAGCCTCAGCGTGACTGATACATCCAGCCTCAACGTAATTTCTATGTCACTGGCCCTCATTCGGATGGAGTATCCAACTCCACACCCAAACTCCACACCCAAACTACATTAGCGAAGATATAGATAAGGGAGGAGATGTGTGGATGTTCAGGTCTCTCCTCTTTTAAAATAAGGGAAGAGATATTGTGTTCAGCTCACCTTCCCTTTACAAAATGAACATAAATTTAATGATCTGGAATGTTACGAAAATGCTACCTCAAAGAGACTAAATAAAAAACAATTCCGAGAAAAGAGGGAATATCCATACGAGAGTTGGCGAATTATTATGTTTGAAATATTCATACGAGAGTTGGCGAATTTATATGTTTGAAATATTTGATTGTGAGAAGATACAGTATTAATATTCTATGTCAATATTTTGTGTTCATGCAACAGAGTGACAAGACAGCCTCTGGCTCGGGGTGAGTTGACGAGTCAGGGTAAATACAAATGTACATCTCAAGTTGAGTTGCTAGGAGGCATTAGCAGCGAACCAGGCTTGATATAACCGACATGGACACCAGTCCTAGGTTGAAAGCGGCGGGCCTCGACCAAATGAGGCGAAACCCCTACTTAACAAACAAACAAATGAGTTACGTCACTTTCAACCACGAAATCTAACCAAAACTGATTATATCAGATATGTGACCATCCAAAATCTTGTATGTCTCGGTTCAGGTAATCCTGTCACCAGGATCTGTGAGTATTTACTGCGATGATATCAGCTGGTCAACAAGTATATGCTTTATATGTGTGACATTGTGTGTATACTTAGATCCAGGAAGAAATGGGAGAAACAAAATATAGAAGGAAGCATGTATTTGTAGCAATGTTATCATCTAACTGAAATGTACCATAATCTAAGTACAATGATTCTCATATATTTGTAGGGATATTATAATCTAATTGCAGTGGTTCTCATGTATATGAAGGCAGGGTATGATCTGAGTGCAAATTCAAATTAGGTATTAGGTATGTTGATTATTCTCTTTGCACACCGGACAAGTCCATAGGTGCTCAGATCTCCGTTTCACTAAATCTCTCAGGGTATAACAGCTGATGGTTCCGGTTCTATGTTAGTTCACTGATCTTTAGAAATCTTTGTCAAGGGTTCTCTACGGACCACGCCCATCCTCACTCCCAATTCGCGCATTCTTGATATTGACTCGTGCTCATTCATCTCAAAATCCTCTGATTCACGAAGTGCAATGAGTATGTCTGCTCGGTCCATAGGCTGACCATCTGTTGTGGTGGCGAGGCTAGCTAATTTGCCGGCTCGTTCGTTTCCCTCCACGTCCGCGTGTCCGGGGACAGAAATAGTCTTCGTAGTGATGCCCGCATTTCTGCTCCCTAATGATCCCACCCATTCCCTGCCTGCAGTGGTTCTCAAATGAGGCTTCGATGATTGGCAGCTGGGCCTGTCTTTTTCGGGAGAGGGGGAAATATGATAACATGCTTTATTGAGTATAATTTAGAATTATATATATATATATATATATATATATATATATATATATATATATATATATATATATATATATATATATGTATATATATATATATATATATATATATTAGCGAAGTCGGATGTTTGGTGCCGTTGGAACAGAAAATGGTTATACACGAATATCTATTAAGTGAGATACATCGTTGTTAGAAATTGAATTATTCGATTGTCCTGTTACAAATGAGATTCATTGGTAATGTAGGAAACGAACTAACAAAAATTACTATATGTCTCAATAAACCTCAAAAGATTTGGTTCATCCAGAGGAAAAGAAATTACCCTTTCGTGACTCCCAGAGGGATCTGCATTTGATTCCGGGCGTCACCAGAACTTCAAACTTGCTCCTGACATGTTCACTTGTGGAAAGGTACTCTGACATATGTAAGTCTTGTCTATGTTTTTATAGATAATATTATAGAGAAGATTTTCAATGCTGACATTTTTAAAAGAAATGTGCAACTTATTCCAAACAAAAATATCATGAGTGGGCTGTTTTAGTAGTAGGTTTAGGTTTAGGTTTAGATTTGGGTATGTTGGTTTTGCATGTACACACACACACATAACATATTCATACTTTCTGAAGTCTTCGTTTCAGTAAATCTCTCATGGTATACCGTCTAATGATTCCTGTTATGTTTTGGTTGAGTGTTATTTGTTTGAAATTTTAGTGATGTTTTATGTCCCTGTTACTGTCAATTCACGTTTCTCGATTCTGATTCATTGTGCGCATCTCTAACACACTAACTGGGAAACAGCTGATGTAGGGGGAGTACCTAATGGAAAACGACTGGTAGGTGGACAGAAGAGACGCTTCAAAGGGTATTCTCAATGTATCCAAAGAGATTCAACATAGTACCCACGTCCTGGAAGTCTGTGGCCCCCAGAATCATCTAGTACTGCGCTGCATCACCAGAGTGGAAAATTAACATTATACTAAAGTATAGATTATATATAGACAATTTAATAGTAAACAAAATAAAACATTAGTAATAGTATTACATTTTGTACTACCGTCTACTTGAACAAGATTTGCTTTGTACTAACAAACTTGAACAAGATTTGCCTTGTACTAACAAACTTGAACAAGATTTGCATTGTACTAACAAACTTGAACAAGATTTGCATTGTACTAACAAACTTGAACAAGATTTGCCTTGTACTAACAAACTTGAACAAGATTTGCATTGTACTAACAAACTTGAACAAGATTTGCCTTTTACTAACTAACTTGAACAAGATTTGCCTTGTACTAACAAACTTGAACAAGATTTGCCTTGTACTAACAAACTTGAACAAGATTTGCTTTGTACTTACAAACTTGAACAAGATTTGCCTTGTACTGACAAACTTGAACAAGATTTGCCTTGTACTGACAAACTTGAACAAGATTTGCCTTGTACTGACAAACTTGAACAAGATTTGCTTTGTACTAAAAACATGAACAAGATTTGCCTTGTACTAACAAACTTGAACAAGATTTGCTTTGTACTAACAAACTTGAACAAGATTTGCTTTGTACTAACAAACTTGAACAAGATTTGCCTTGTACTAACAAACTTGAACAAGATTTGCATTGTACTAACAAACTTGAACAAGATTTGCATTGTACTAACAAACTTGAACAAGATTTGCCTTGTACTAACAAACTTGAACAAGATTTGCATTGTACTAACAAACTTGAACAAGATTTGCCTTTTACTAACAAACTTGAACAAGATTTGCCTTGTACTAACAAACTTGAACAAGATTTGCCTTGTACTAACAAACTTGAACAAGATTTGCTTTGTACTTACAAACTTGAACAAGATTTGCCTTGTACTGACAAACTTGAACAATATTTGCCTTGTACTGACAAACTTGAACAAGATTTGCCTTGTACTGACAAACTTGAACAAGATTTGCTTTGTACTAAAAACATGAACAAGATTTGCCTTGTACTAACAAACTTGAACAAGATTTGCTTTGTACTAACAAACTTGAACAAGATTTGCTTTGTACTAACAAACTTGAACAAGATTTGCCTTGTACTAATAAACTTGAAGAACATTTGCCTTGTACTAACAGACTTGAACAAGATTTGCCTTGTACTGACAAACTTGAACAAGATTTGCCTTGTACTGACAAACTTGAACAAGATTTGCCTTGTACTGACAAACTTGAACAAGATTTGCTTTGTACTAACAAACTTGAACAAGATTTGCCTGTACTGACAAACGTGAACAAGATTTGCTTTGTACTGACAAACTTGAACAAGATTTGCTTTGTACTGACAAACTTGAACAAGATTTGCTTTGTACTGACAAACTTGAACACGATTTGCTTTGTACTGACAAACTTGAACAAGATTTGCCTTGTACTGACAAACTTGAACAATATTTGCCTTGTTGTGACACACTTGAACAAGATTTGCTTTGTACTAACAAACTTGAACAAGATTTGCCTTGTACTGACAAACTTGAACAATATTTGCTTTGTACTGAACAAGATTTGCTTTGTACTGACAAACTTGAACAAGATTTGCTTTGTACTGACAAACTTGAACACGATTTGCTTTGTACTGACAAACTTGAACAAGATTTGCCTTGTACTGACAAACTTGAACAATATTTGCCTTGTTGTGACACACTTGAACAAGATTTGCTTTGTACTAACAAACTTGAACAAGATTTGCCTTGTACTGACAAACTTGAACAATATTTGCTTTGTACTGAACAAGATTTGCTTTGTACTGACAAACGTGAACAAGATTTGCTTTGTACTGACAAACTTGAACAAGATTTACTTTGTACTGACAAACTTGAACAAGATTTGCTTTGTACTGACAAACTTGAACAAGATTTGCCTTGTACTGACAAACTTGAACAAGATTTGCTTTGTACTGACAAACTTGAACAAGATATGCTTTGTATTGACAAACTTGAACATTATATCCTCATTGATGTTATTCATCATAAATATATATTGCATCCGCTATTGTTGCAACTCTTTTACAACTGATATTGTTACATCACCGTTAAATCTCATTGTTACTACTCTGTTACAGGACAGGTAATATTGTTACGAATTCTTTACAGATAATATTGAACTCTTTTAAAGCTGACACTGTTACAACTATTCTACAGTTGTTATTGTTACAGCTCTGTTACAGCTAATATTGTTACAAGACTGTTAATATGTTCTTCTCACAACAAGACTGCTACAGCTGATATTGTGACAAGAGAGCTGTGACAGAATATATTTTTACAACTCCAAACTCCGATAGAGATAATATTGTTATGCCTAAATTGTTGTAGCTGAGACTGTTACAATAAAATTTTTACAGCTGATATTGTTACAGCTCCGTTACAGCTGATATTGTTACAGCTCCGTTACAGCTGATATTGTTACTGCTCCGTTACAGCTGATATTGTTACAGCTCCGTTACAGCTGATATTGTTACAGCTCTGTTACAGCTGATATTGTTACAGCTCCGTTACAGCTGATATTGTTACAGCTCCGTTACAGCTGATATTGTTACAGCTCTGTTACAGCTGATATTGTTACAGCTCCGTTACAGCTGATATTGTTACAGCTTCGTTACAGCTGATATTGTTACATCACAGTTGCAGCTGATATTGTTACAGCTCCGTTACAGCAGATATTGTTACAGCTCCGTTACAGCTGATATTATTACGGCAACTCTGTTATAGCTGATATTATTACAATAGTTTCTTATAGCTGATTATTGTTACGGTAAATATGCTACAGCTGAAATAGTAACGGTAATGGTAATACAGAGAGTATTGTTACAACTACACAACTGCTGTATTCTCAGCACATATTGTTACAACTTCCCAGCTACATTTTGTGAAAATGTGATATTTTCTCTACGTTTGAAATATCCGTAGTTTTGTAGATATTCTCTACTTTGTTGCGAGACGGTTGTAATTCATGCAAGAATTCAGAGAATGTTTTACGGTAGACGAATCACACTTATAAAAACCATTTTGATCACACGGCTGATATTCAAATTCGCAATTTCAAATATGGAGGCAACTAAAGTATCATTTCTCTTCTACAGACTACCTTTTGTTCCTCTTCAGGGCCATCAGAGGCAGAATTTTCACACGAGTTATGGAGGTGATAAATCTTTTGAATTGAAGATGTCGAGCGAATGGTTCACACGCATTATGCAGTTAAAGCACTCTCGAAAAATAAACATATGTAAGATATTTTGTAAACACAATAGAGAAATGGAGATAAACATTGAAATTAAATGTACCTAGAACACAGGGGTTACGGAGATTATGCATGGTCTATTTTAGAATAGAACTATCATATATTCTCCTTGAATAATGATTTATGTGACTTGTTATGAAAATATTCTAATGTATGTTTTAGTGTAAGTTTTCTGCTTGATTTCTTATGCTAAATAAATATCAAAATAAAAAAAAAGGGATAAAACCAGTTTTACGTTTGGTAGAGATATAGAATCGACGTTTCGGCAGAAATGTATTTAATATACGGGCAACAAACACAATGGAACCAAAATCATGTCAAAAACGAGGGTGGCAACGTGCCGCATTGCTCTAGGCGGACCCAGTGTTAGGAGATAATAAAAATCCCTAAAGTACCTCTTCGTGGTGCACCCTGGAAGCAGAAACACAGCTTCTCGTGCTGCTTCTGACAAACAATTTTGGAATCGTGTCCGTTATTGTGGATGCCGCAGATGGAATGAGAATTGGCTGCAAAGCGACAAGCAATATTTTCACATCGGTGCCAACACATAGTGTCACTGTCGACACACAGGGGCGGCCAATCCAAATGCTACGATATGGGTAGATGTCATGACGAATATTAGGCGTTGTGCGTTAGTCTCCGTAAGGATAATTTATTAAGTACAAGAAGGTAGCATAGCGCCAGAGGGCAGCGCTACGCGCAAATAGAACTGGAAAATGTTACAAGCAAATTGGACATCAAGTTTTGTTCAACTTGAGACAAGACTCTAGCTCCCAGTTTTCATCAAATATGCGGAGAGAAATTGTTCAGTACCCGAAGGACACAGAAACAATAAGTCTAATTACTCCAGAAAATTTCACGTCGTGCAAGAGAGATTTAGTCGATCCAAGCCTAAATCTTTGATTACTACTTCCTCGGAGACAGCCAAAGGACATGTTTTAGTTTGTGGGCAAAATTCAAGGGCACAGTAGGTGGAAATACGTCATGGCACATCGTCGATACACATCCATCGTCTGGTGACAGAAAGGAAGGCTGTCTCAGGATAGGGAAGCCCACCCGAATTAAGGGCATGCCGAAAATGGATGTTCTGGATCCATCAGGGGGAGAGAGCGAATAATACAGCCATGCTCTGGGAACTGGCAGCACAACATACTATACGCTCACCGGCGACAATCACACAGACTTTCATGTTGGTTATCAGAGAGCGAAGGCAGACACAGACTTTCATGTTGGTTATCAGAGAGCGAAGGCAGAGGAAGAAGAAGAAGAAGAATGCCGAAGACAGATACGATCCTGCATCTTTTCCTGAAACAAGGCGGAGAAAATCCATCGCACATGGCTTTATAGGAACCGATCCAGCAGGAGATGCACATGGACCCTGTCGTAAGTATATTGTCCAAATCAATCGCCAATGGCATACATCTTCATACGTATATATAGAAACCCTGATAACTTATTCTGAGCAAAGATAACAGCATTACACCATTACTCTCTGGGAGAGCAGCATTACACCATGACTTTCTGGGAGAGCAGTATTACACCAAGACTTTTGGGAGAGCAGCATTACACAATGACTCTCTGGGAGAGCAGTATTACACCATGACTTTCTGGGAGAGCAGCATTACACCAAGACTCTCTGGGAGAGCAGCATTTCACCATGACTCTCTGGGAGAGCAGCATTACACCAAGACTTTCTCGGAGAGCAGCATTACACAATGACTCTCTGGGAGAGCAGCATTACACCATGACTCTCTGGGAGAGCAGTATTACACCATGACTTTCTGGGAGAGCAGCATTACACCAAGACTATCTGGGAGAGCAGCATTTCACCATGACTCTCTGGGAGAGCAGCATTACACCAAGACTTTATGCGAGAGCAGCATTACACCATGACTCTCTGGGAGAGCAGCATTACACCATGACTCTCTGGGAGAGCAGCATTACACCATGACTCTCTGGGAGAGCAGCATTACACCATGACTTTCTGGGAGAGCAGGATTACACGATGACTCTCTGGGAGAGCAGGATTACACGATGACTCTCTGGGAGAGCAGCATTACACCATCACTCTCTGGGAGAGCAGCATTACACAATGACTTTCTGGGAGAGCAGCATTACACAATGACTCTCTGGGAGAGCAGCATTACACCATGACTCTGCGCGAGCAGCATTACACCATGACTCTGGGAGAGCAGCATTTCACCATCACTCTCTGGGAGAGCAGCATTACACAATGACTCTCTGGGAGAGCAGCATTACACCATGACTCTCTGGGAGAGCAGCATTACACCATGACTTTCTGGGAGAGCAGCATTACACGATGACTCTCTGAAAGATACCATGTCTCTCTGGGAGATACCATGACTTTCCGGGAGATCTCCAAGTTAGGCGGGACGATGATGCAACTGTTGATACAAGCATGCCATATATTTTTGCAATTATCTTTTCCAACGATATGCTAATAGTATTCTGCAATGTTATTATTCTATGTCCTGGTAAAACCACTGTTTGTATTGTTACCAACGCCGAAGTCGAATTCGTTTGGCCAATACCACAAATAAACCGACGACACAACGTATCCCTGTTCTTTGCACTACTTTCTGCTGGAAATCTATGACATCATCCAGTTACAAGACAGATCTGACAAGATTGTGAGAACAAACCCACACACACACACACAAATTACAAATTTAATATCAACTATATAGTTCTCAGTGCCACTGGTTATTGTTGTGTGGTTGTCTCATATTCATTCTTGAGCTAATAATGCTGTGACTTGGGTTTTATTTATGTCCCTCGAGTGTAATCTTGTATATAATCAACATGTTAACAAATTGTGTACCAGAACGTCGGAATGTTTATCAGTGCATCAGTACATGCATTACAGAAGTGTTTCCATTCAAAGAATTGGAATCTTGATGGTATTTGTAACACTTCATGGTTACCTGATATTTTGACTCCTGATATTCTGACTCCTGAATGTTCGGTATCTTTGTATTTCTCCCGTTGAAGTCACAATATTGTGGAAATTATATCACTGGAGATTTGTTATGTTTGACATGTCAGAGAATATTTATGAGTCTCTTGTACGCCACAAGTTATCTGCCTCTTCTAATTTTTAAATTTTCATTTCTCTTGTGTTTTTCCTGATAGTTCCTGTTGTGGGCAGTATATCCTTATCAGGAAATATTCATACATTCAATATTTTGGACTGTCCATAAATAATAACAATAATTGTAAGGGTGGGGTGGGGGTGGAGGGGGGCGAACTATGGTAGGGATTTCGACATAAATTGACGTCAACATTAAATTTTGGCTACACCAATTGAATTTTTTGATTAGAAAGTAAACATTTTCTAATATTTTCAAAGAAATAAGCAGCATTTTTCGAATTTCTATTGCTAATTTGTGTCATCATCATCATGCGCGAGAGGTGTGGTTTAACAAACATCTTTTGAACATAATTAAGCAAAGTGTGAGGGTCCCTGAACTTCTGACACGTTATTAACACTGTGTTGGGTCACAATTGGCCAAACAATAGTTGACGTGTCTTATGGACAGACCAGTAGTGATATTCTAGGCAATGTTTATGTTAGTTCTATCTGACCTGTCCGACGTTACATTGCACATGGGAAGTAGGAGCAAGATTCTCGCTATACCCGAGGATTGCAAAGAAATGAGTAATTAATCTGACCTGTCAAAATATACAATTGACCTGTCCATATATAAAACTGGCATGTCTAGATATACTACTGACATGTCCATATATACAACTGATCTGTTCAGATATACAAATGATCTGTCCAGATATACATTTGACCTGTCCAGATATACAGCGAATGTATCCAGATATACAAATGATCTGTCCAGATATACAAACGACTGCTGCAGAAAGTTAATATGGTAACTTGACCATCTGTGGCGAACTGTGTACATCAGAGCCTGTCTAGTATTTGCATTACTTGTTCCGACTTCGTTCTTAAGCTCATTCTTGCTATCAGGATGTTATCTGAAGCGCAGTACATTGTGTCAATGAAGGACGGACTGCGACGTTTTCTCCTTTCTGTTCGATTCATCCGACTTCAGCACGGCTTCTGAGTAAATTTAACACTCAATATCACGGAACAGTCAATTCCATTTCCAAAAAAACAAACCTCCTTAGTTGCCACGTATGATAACAAACTGTTGTTCAACTCAGTTTATAAAGAGAAGTTTGTGAAGTTCAACTCAGTTTATAAAGAGAAGTTTGAATGGTGCAAACTAACCCCGAAACTTTTCCATATGAAACATGATACAATTAAATGTTCAAAAAAAAATATAAAAAAAATCACAACTTTTTTGTAGCTAATTTTATACACGATATTTGTTGATTGGACATCATTCAATTTATCGACTGTATCAAACTGGTCATTAACTTCTCGTGGATACCTAAATTGTACTCAGCTCATGATTCGTGAGTTCATGAAAGATGCCAAGGTCAAAACATTATTTTTGGAAATAACTAGTGACAGGTTCATGAGAATCCGTGAAACTTACTGAACACAGATTTATCTGATCATATTATTGAATGCCTATAAAATATGGACGGTCCTGGAATAAATTCAGTTGAAAAGTCAATTCGAAAGTATGGCTCACCTTACTACAGAATAGAGAAGCAGCATCATTATACGATTACAAACTGGACAATCACAAAGTGTAGTGACCAGACAAATTAATGTGGTAAGAAGCATCATTAGTTGCCTTTGGAGGCGATTTCAATAAATAGGCTCAGTGGCAGGCCGCCTGTGGAGGGGAAGACCCAGAGTCACAACTTCTGCCGAATACCGCTTCATGAGGTGGCTCGTCACCTCAAGAATCGATTTGTATCTCCGTCTACCATAATCCACTCAATGTCAACAGCACGTCGAATTTCGGTTCAAACGGCTAGGAACCAACTGCACAACGCCTTTGGGCTAGAATACCCTACAAAATCTTGTTCTTACGGTTCGGTCTCGCCAGAACTGACTGCAGTGGACGAACCAGCATCGTCAATGGACTGGTGGGAATGACTGGAGACGGGTTTGGTTTAGTGATGAATTATTTGTGTGCTCTAGCGACACAATAGAGGGAGAAGAGTTGGCTACGCACATGGACGTGAGCTCTACGCCCAGAACAGAGTTGATGAAGATCCTCCACATTGTGGTGGAGGTGTACTGATGTGGGTGATGATCAACTTCCTGGGAAGAAATGACCTAGTAGAAATTGAAGGACGTCTGAATGCGTATCGATACGTCCCTGAAGTTGTTTGTCCTCACGTGCTTCCAATTTTGGCTTCACGGTGGTCGATTTTTCAGCAGGATAACGCTTGACCTCATGTGGCACAACTCACCACCCAGTTTCTCGCTGACAACAACGTCGAGACCATTCCGTGGACAGCCTTCTCATCAGACATGAACCCCATAGAACACTTAAGATGCTAACCTGACCTATGGTTCCTCCAGCGATACGTTACTCCAGCAAATCTCCGACAGTTGTCTCTGGCACTACAGGAAGAGTGAGCAGTCATCCCACAGCAACAGATTCAACGGCTAATCTGATCCATATCACAGAGATTGCGTTCTCTGATAGAGACAGAAGAACTGATTAACCCTACTTACACGTAGACCTCCGTGGCAAAGAATAAAACTCCAAACTACATTTAATGAAAATCATTTCCTTTTTAATGTCTGAAAGGTTCTTCATGCCAATTTTTGAAACATTAATGTCATAAAATAAAATTTTAGAACACGTTTGAAATTTTGTGCCCATGTGCAAGGCAATACTGTGGCGTTTCTTTTTCTTTTTTAAAAAAAAAACAGTATCGATGAAACCCACACCCTCGTCTTTCATTTTAACGACTAAAAATAAATGAAATTTCTCACAAAAATTTAACACACGGACATATCCTGGCAATAAATTCAGGAGTAACGACACCCAATTTGCTTTGAGATCAAGACATCAGATAAAGTATAAAAACAGATACAAGTTTTACTTGATAACCAAGAACTGGAAGATAATAACATTATTTAAACAAATATAAACAGTTCAACGGATTCTGCAGCAGAAAGAATGTGTGAACTAATTCTAATGGGTCTAAGGACAGGATCCATGGACAACTGGATCAGAAACCAACTAGTTGTAGAAAAAACACAGCAGAAGTAGCTTTTAATAGCAAAATTCATTGCAGTTTTAAAAAAAACAACCCGCCTCGCTTAAACCGAGACTGTCGATTTATGCAAAGACCTGTTGGCTAATTGGAAAACAGTTATAAAATGTCGAAAACTGATGTGCTGGGCCGGAAAGCTCAAAATAACGCAGCTCTTTTATGAAAGCTGCAGCACAACGTACTTCACGCTCCCTGGCGGAAATCACGCGAACTTTAGTGCTGGTTATCAGAGAGAAAAATCAGCGCAGAATTGTCAGCGCAGAATTGTCAGCGCAGAATTGTCAGCGCAGAATTGTCAGCGCAGAATTGTCAGCGCTGAAGAGGAAAAAAGAGTGTTAATATGACTCAGTTGAGTTTTTCCGTGATTTTCATTGACCGTCGAAAAAATAATACACATTGTAACCAATGAAAAATACCAGAAAACTAAAATGACTAAATTTAGAAGATTGTCTTGCAATTAGTTAACAAGACTTAAATATGTCACATATACACATGAAATGAAAGATGCAATAAACATAATTAAAAATAGACAATAACTTGTAGGTAAAACACATATTTCGCCCTGCAAGTCAGCGAGTACGAGATTTTCACATCGTCAGTCAAATTAACTGCGGTTATAAAATATAAATTTTGTTTGGAAAAAATATTCATTATTTTTGTGTTTTATCTGAAATATATTTTTGTTGAAACACTTATATTTTGAACCCGTAATCACACATGAATTTCTATTGTCTATTGTCTATCCCCAGGTGAATGATTGTTGATCGCATTCACACTTGCCGTTAAGCGTAGGGGTGGTATCTTAAGCTGTCGTTTCAAGGCCAGATGTGTCGCCGAGGTTGCATTTAGTCCATGTTTGTTCAAGGTTATCTTAATGTTTTCTATCCACATGCATTTAATGCACTGAATTACAAATTCCCCCTTTCCCTTTGAAGTTACCTACAAAGGTGATACGCCACCCCGTCCCAGTTTGGGAACCACTGATCTTGTGAAACATGAAATATATATAGACAACACGTGGGGAAACACAATCACTTCCACACAATGTGTCAGAGAATGGTGATGAATACCAGATAGCAAGACAAAATCCCGGATACAACTGCCCTTGACAAAGGTGGTATCACACTCATTAAAATTATTCAGATGTAATCACATATTCATTGAGCAGGTATTGTAGTATATATATTTTATAGCACGTGATCGCTCAGCTTGGCACACCCAGATCACTGCTGGCATCACGAAATTTAAAAAAGAAAGAACACTGCGGGCAATCCACAAGTGCAAGAAGCGGAAGGACAAATCCGAAAATTCTCCTACCCCTAACCTTCAGTACTCCTGCATGCACTACAATAGAACTTTCCGTGCACGGATCGGACTCATCAGGTATCCACGAACTCACAAACCAAATTAGTTAATTACTAATTTCAATTATTATTATTATTTATTGTTAATATTTTTTTTCCATCGCATTTATTGTTTTTCATGCCATGCTCATCTTCGCTTGCGAAGGAGGAACTTCATCATCAACATCATCATCATCAACATCATCATCAGTTTATTCAGATATAATGTACGGAATGAAAGTGAACACAGAAAAGAGCAAGATCTTAGTTAACAGCAGACATAGAACAGCAGACATAGAACAGCAGACAGAGAACAGCAGACATAGAACAGCAGACATAGAACAGCAGACATAGAACAGCAGACATAGAACAGCAGACAGAGAACAGCAGACATAGAACAGCAGACATAGAACAGCAGACATAGAACAGCAGACAGAGAACAGCAGACATAGAACAGAAGACATAGAACAGCAGACATAGAACAGCAGACATAAAACAGCAGACAGAGAACAGCAGACAGAGAACAGCAGACAGAGAACAGCAGACATAGAACAGCAGACATAGAACAGCAGACATAGAACAGCAGACAGAGAACAGCAGACATAGGACAGCAGACAGAGAACAGCAGACAGAGAACAGCAGACAGAGAACAGCAGACATAGAATCACAGACCAACATCGTGATGCATGGATATAAACTTGAAGAGGGTATGCTTTCAAATACCTCGGGTCTAGCAAATGCTAGATGGAAAATTCAAAGTAGAATTAATGATAAGGCTGGAGATGGCTGGATGTGTGTGTGTGTGTGATTATGTGTGTTAGCAGTGATTAGCAACACTTCATTACACTATTTCCTTCATTACTCTCCTGTACCTGTTGGGTTTCAGTTTCGTGCAGTCAGTACATATTATCGAGATGGCTTTAGTTTCTATGTGAAATTTAAACTGAATTTGGATAAGCAACGCAAGTCTTAGAATGAAAATCAAACTATACAACTTACTGATACTTTCTATTGTACTATATAGTTGTGAGAGTTGGACATTGACTGCTGGCATAGAGAGAAGATTACAGGCGTTCGAACACTGATGTTACCGACGAATTACACAAATCTCATATAGAGAGAATAAAACAAATGTGTACGTAAGAAATCAAATAAAGATATAATAGTGACACGAGGAAAACGTGCAAGGTTTGAACATGTATGCCGCCATGATTCCTTGTCAAACAACAATACTGCAGTGAACCGTCCAAGTTGGAAGAAGCAAATGAAAGCAAATCAAAGCATGGACAGACAACATCAGAGACCGGACAAGATAGTTTGAACCCCCCCCCCCCCCACCCCAACCTTCCTCCTTATCTGCGGACTTCAGCAATGGTCATTTATGATTTTCCTTTATTCATTGACGCTAACCTACAGTTCCAGTATTAAATGAATTGGCGTCCTTGTTAAGCTCCCATCTTTTCTCTTTACATAAACTAACTTCGTTTCGGTTGTGCCACCTCTGAATATTGTTCTTGACGCTTTCGTCCTGTGTCACCCCCACTTCGTTTCAGCTGTGTCAGGCTAGAGACCAAAATTTGGCATTAAACAATTTGGCATTAAATTTGCTATGAAACAGATAACTTGCACAATGTATCGCAGTAATACAAAACAATATTAGGAATAACTTTAAAACTTATTATTATCAGGTGGAAAAATGTTGAAAATGTCAAGACCGTACCATGTTTCATATTTGACATTGCAGGTAAAACTGAACACGAACTATTTAGTTGTAGTATGTGTATCGCCAACAGCTGTCATCGTTCTATGAAGATGTCATTATAAATCTGTATTCTGGAACGCCCTGAATGATAATCCAGGTCAAGTTACAAACCTCTGAATAAGCCACTCTTTTGTGGATAACAGGCCTACGCTTGACGTCGGTCACAAGGATATTTTTGGATACTCCATTTCTGATTCGGGTCTTATTACGGGTTAGCTGGTTGACTGAATTAATATTCAGGTGCGCACGACTGGGTGTGCATTTAAAATGGCTACCTGCTGCTGGAAAACATAACTTGATCTATTAGACACTACTAATATTCAATGTCTTTGACTGCTAGACGTGTCATAACATCATTTAACATCTCAACTAGGACACAGAAGAAGTAAGAGAACAGACTAACAGCAGTGTCCTACTTTCTCGACCACTGTTGATATCAGCAGCTTGTGTTCCTTGTATAATGATCATATGTTTTAGCACCTGTCAAAAGATAATTTGTTACTGGTTGGGAAGTTATTCAGTTCACATAGAGAGATTATGACAGTTCACATAGAGAGATTATGACAGTTCACATATACATTGATGGTCACTGACAGTTCACATATAGATGGTCACGACAGTTCACATATATATATAAATAGTGACGACAGTTCACATATAGATGGTCACGAAAGTTCACATATATATATAAATCGTGACGACAGTTCACATATAGATGGTCACGACAGTTCACATATAGATGGTCACGAAAGTTCACATATAGATGGTAACGACAGTTCACACATAGATGGTCACGACAGTTCACATATATATATAAATCGTGACGACAGTTCACATATAGATGGTCACGACAGTTCACATATATATATAAATCGTGACGACAGTTCACATATAGATGGTCACGAAAGTTCACATATGGATTGACATGACTAAAATTGAAGACCTTTTTGTCTTAATCGATACGGGTGGGGTTACTAAGAACGTTTTTGTCAAGTTTCTAGTGCTAAAAGTTTTGTTAAATTTTCTAAGAGAGTTTAAACACGCCACTTAAACAACCCGTCCTTGTCTACGACCTGCTAATAAAAGTTACATATAATATCATAATTGTTACATATAAAGTTTGAATAATGCCATAACTGTTACAAGTGCAGTGTGAATAATATCATTTATTGTTACAAGTGCAGTGTGAATAATACCATTTATTGTTACAAGTGCAGTGTGAATAATACCATTTATTGTTACAAGTGCAGTGTGAATAATACCATTTATTGTTACAAGTGCAGTGTGAATAATACCATTTATTGTTACAAGTTCAGTGTGAATAATACCATTTATTGTTACAAGTGCAGTGTGAATAATATCATTTATTGTTACAAGTGCAGTGTGAATAATACCATTTATTGTTACAAGTGCAGTGTGAATAATATCATTTATTGTTACAAGTGCAGTGTGAATAATATCATTTATTGTTACAAGTGCAGTGTGAATAATATCATTTATTGTTACAAGTGCAGTGCGAATAATATCATTTATTGTTACAAGTGCAGTGTGAATAGTATCATTTATTGTTACAAGTGCAGTGTGAATAATACCATTTATTGTTACAAGTGCAGTGTGAATAATACCATTTATTGTTACAAGTGCAGTGTGAATAATACCATTTATTGTTACAAGTGCAGTGTGAATAATACCATTTATTGTTACAAGTGCAGTGTGAATAATACCATTTATTGTTACAAGTACAGTGTGAATAATACCATTTATTGTTACAAGTGCAGTGTGAATAATACCATTTATTGTTACAAGTGCAGTGTGAATAATACCATTTATTGTTACAAGTGCAGTGTGAATAATACCATTTATTGTTACAAGTGCAGTGTGAATAATACCATTTATTGTTACAAGTGCAGTGTGAATAATACCATTTATTGTTACAAGTGCAGTGTGAATAATACCATTTATTGTTACAAGTGCAGTGTGAATAATACCATTTATTGTTACAAGTGCAGTGTGAATAATACCATTTATTGTTACAAGTGCAGTGTGAATAATACCATTTATTGTTACAAGTGCAGTGTGAATAGTATCATTTATTGTTACAAGTGCAGTGTGAATAATATCATTTATTGTTACAAGTGCAGTGTGAATAATATCATTTATTGTTACAAGTGCAGTGTGAATAATATCATTTATTGTTACAAGTGCAGTGTGAATAATATCATTAATTGTTACAAGTGCAGTGTGAATAATATAATTTATTGTTACAAGTGCAGTGTGAATAATATCATTTATTGTTACAAGTGCAGTGTGAATAATATCATTTATTGTTACAAGTGCAGTGTGAATAATACCATTTATTGTTACAAGTGCAGTGTGAATAATATCATTTATTGTTACAAGTGCAGTGTGAATAATATCATTTATTGTTACAAGTGCAGTGTGAATAATACCATTTATTGTTACAAGTGCAGTGTGAATAATATCATTTATTGTTACAAGTGCAGTGTGAATAATACCATTTATTGTTACAAGTGCAGTGTGAATAATACCATTTATTGTTACAAGTGCAGTGTGAATAATATCATTTATTGCTACAAGTGCAGTGTGAATAATACCATTTATTGTTACAAGTGCAGTGTGAATAATACCATTTATTGTTACAAGTGCAGTGTGAATAATAACATTTATTGTTACAAGTGCAGTGTGAATAATACCATTTATTGTTACAAGTGCAGTGTTAATAATACCATTTATTGTTACAAGTGCAGTGTGAATAATACCATTTATTGCTACAAGTGCAGTGTGAATAATACCATTTATTGTTACAAGTGCAGTGTGAATAATATCATTTATTGTTACAAGTGCAGTGTGAATAATATCATTTATTGTTACAAGTGCAGTGTGAATAATATCATTTATTGTTACAAGTGCAGTGTGAATAATATCATTTATTGTTACAAGTGCAGATGAAATACCTTCAAAAGTGATCATCCAAACTGTCCAAGGATATTTCAGATCACCATAGGGCGTATCAGTTCAATACGATTTCTCTTAATTTCATAAAGTAATTATAACACACGTTTACCATCATAATGTGTTGGACGAACGACACATATTCAGGAACTAGGTTATCCTTATGGTCGTTGCTATAACCTCTTTCCACTTCATACACTACTCTACGGAATCATAATATCCTGACATTCAGAACTAGGATTATCCCGTCTGTCAAATACATTTTTATCAAACTGCTGCGGCGATTTTCAGATATAAGAATTCAGAGACTTTTATGTCTTTTAAAAAATTCTAGATGGTCAAAAATAAAAATGATCTGTCTTTCATACAATGTTGTGGTACCAGGTGTGCGTGACGTTCACAAGTCCTGACAGTCCTGCCTAAAATACACATGTGAACAGTAGGCTGCCAAGATAGTCGAAATGAACACCGTTTATCATCTGATGAAATCTGTTATCGATTAACGCGATAACCGAAGACAAGACCGGAGCAACATCGTTATCTCAACGTTATGCTAATGATTTCAGAACAAAACCTCTTACTTAGAATTGATGCATGTGTATGTGCTAAAAAAAACCAGTCCAATGTTCATATGCAGACATCTAAGTACTTCTTCTCTACACTCTCGATATTTCTACACTCATTCGAAAGTCTGAGGATGGAGATGTTTGGAGAGATTTTTGTGCTCATGTATCCAGTGTGGCACCCCTGCGACGCTGATGTATCCAGTGTGGCACCCCTGCGACCCTGATGTATCCAGTGTGGCACCCCTGCGACGCTGATGTATCCAGTGTGGCACCCCTGCGACGCTGATGTATCCAGTGTGGCACCCTTGCGACGCTGATGTATCCAGTGTGGCACCCCTGCGACCCTGATGTATCCAGTGTGGCACCCCTGCGACGCTGATGTATCCAGTGTGACACCCTTGCGACGCTGATGTATCCAGTGTGGCACCCCTGCGACGCTGATGTATCCAGTGTGGCACCCCTGCGACGCTGATGTATCCAGTGTGGCACCCCTGCGACGCTGATGTATCCAGTGTGGCACCCCTGCGACGCTGATGTATCCAGTGTGGCACCCCTGCGACGCTGATGTATCCAGTGTGGCACCCCTGCGACGCTGACGGGTTAAGAGTTTTATTATTATCAGTTAAAAACTTGGAGCACTACATGTTTGGATGTTGGCAATAATACTCATCTATGCTCTAGTGTCTGTTATTTTTTTTATGTCTGTCTATGTATACGTATACCATTTTGCACCACCCAGACAAGAGTCAAGAAAATGTTGCAGCTCCGTTGCAGCCAAAATTCGTTGCGGAGACGGTACTTCATATTGATGATAGTCTATTCATGCCTTATATGTGTGTAAATAAATAGAACATTAGAAGACCTGGATTTTGCCGATGATCTTGCACTATTGAGTGAAAACCATCAAGATGCACAAACACAAACTGATAGATTAAAACTCATCGCAGGACAAATAGGTCTCCAAATCAACTCATCAAAAACAAAAATTATGGACTTCACCAATTTAAATGGACAACAACTTGAAAAAGTATACAAATTCTCCTATCTAGGAAGCAAATTAACACTCGACGGTCATGTCATGACATACATAAATTACAACTCGCATTGCACTAACATCAAGTGCCTTTAACAGTCTGTCTAATATCTGGAGGTCAAAGTCAATCAGCACTCGCACGAAAATGCGCTTATTTAATTCCTGCGTTATTCCGGCGCTATCATATGGATGTGAGAGCTGGAAAAGCTCTTTATCTTCAGAAAAGAAATTATTGAGTTTCGAGAACAAATGTCTTCGTAGGATAACTAACACCCATTGGAGTGAATTCAAATCGAATGAAAAATTGGAGAAGAGACACATCAAAATTTCATCACAGATGTTATCAGAAAACGCCGTTGGTCCTACATCCTGCATGTCCTACTCGCAGACACCAACAGAATAAACCACCAATCTCTTGAATGAATACCTACAGGCAAAAGAGCCAGTGTTAGATCCAAAGAAACACTCAGAAGAACAATACTTAGAGAAAGTAAAACAATCAATATTCATACTATTCAAGAACTGCACAAAATTGGAGAGATCTGACCTCTGCCGTATGCGCTAACTTCAGCGCAAAATGAAAATGAATGAATATATATATATATATGTGCGTGTGTGTGTTTGTTAAATAAGAGAAATGCCGAGTGCTCGTAGATGAAGTCTGCTCTTAATACACAATTGAAAAATAAAGCAAGGGTTCTCATCCTTTTCAGACGGTGTACACCGGTAATACTGCGGGTGCAAGCACTCTAACATATGGACGAAAGGAAAATTGAAAGAAAATATAATTGTGCAAAATGGGCATATAATCATCCTTATTTTTCTGTAAACATCTATTCCCTCATTCCTGTCCCACGTGAACGTGGATAACTACAATATTGTTTCGGTTTGCGCAACCAACTTTGAATTGTAAAGGGAATGCCTCATAGTTAGTGCTCGCCAGCATTTGTTACGACGCATGGCTCGAGCACCAAATACCATTACGAAAGCATCACATATCATTACGATAGCACCACATATAATTGTGAGAGCACCACATATGATTACGAGGGCACCAAGGTGCTCACTAACACAGTTTGAGAACGCCTGACTATACAACTAACATTCATCGCTGCTCTAGCAGGACGCCAAGAAATACCTCGACATTGCTATGCAACATTCCTATCATAAAGTCAATATAAAACTGCACAAGGCGTTGCCTGCACTGTATAACCAACTCTCAGACGGCACTTAGCAGACAGACATAAATTAGTGCTAATATCAAGACAAACAGAAAGACGCAGACATGAGACAGACAAGGAGATATGTAGATAAGATAAATTAGACATATACATATAATGTGTTAATGAATATGCAAATAAGACAGATTCGTAACAATTCTGTTATTGCAAATCGTGTGCGACATGTGACGATAATTTTATCATTTAGTTTTTTTGGTATTTTTTGTATTATGTTGCTGCTACTCTGCCGCTGACTGCTTTATGTGACATACAAGATAGTGTCATGAGAAACTCGACAATGAAAACGTTAATATAGTACATGTTTTCATATTCAGGGGAGATCTATACGTTTCAGTTCCCTTTCAGCTTCCTCAAAGTGTCAGCGTCAAGTTTTTATGAGTAAACAACTCGGAATAAAAGTTTTCTGTTGATGATTTGATCTTGAAGCCAATGTTCAGATTTGATCTTGAAGCCAATGTTCAGATTTGATCTTGAAGCCAATGTTCAGATTTGATCTTGAAGCCAATGTTCAGATTTGATCTTGAAGCCAATGTTCAGATTTGATCTTGAAGCCAATGTTCAGATTTGATCTTGAAGCCAATGTTCAGATTTGATCTTGAAGCCAATGTACAGATTTGATCTTGAAGCCAATGTTCAGATTTGATCTTGAAGCCAATGTTCAGATATGATCTTGAAGCCAATGTTCAGATTTGATCTTGAAGCCAATGTTCAGATTTGATCTTGAAGCCAATGTTCAGATTTGATCTTGAAGCCAATGTTCAGATTTGATCTTGAAGCCAATGTTCAGATTTGATCTTGAAGCCAATGTTCAGATTTGATCTTGAAGCCAATGTTCAGATTTGATCTTGAAGCCAATGTTCAGATTTGATCTTGAAGCCAATGTTCAGATTTGATCTTGAAGCCAATGTACAGATTTGATCTTGAAGCCAATGTTCAGATTTGATCTTGAAGCCAATGTTCAGATATGATCTTGAAGCCAATGTTCAGATTTGATCTTGAAGCCAATGTTCAGATTTGATCTTGAAGCCAATGTTCAGATTTGATCTTGAAGCCAATGTTCAGATTTGATCTTGAAGCCAATGTTCAGATTTGATCTTGAAGCCAATGTTCAGATTTGATCTTGAAGCCAATGTTCAGATTTGATCTTGAAGCCAATGTTCAGATTTGATCTTGAAGCCAATGTTCAGATTTGATCTTGAAGCCAATGTTCAGATTTGATCTTGAAGCCAATGTTCAGATTTGATCTTGAAGCCAATGTTCAGATTTGATCTTGAAGCCAATGTTCAGATTTGATCTTGAAGCCAATGTTCAGATTTGATCTTGAAGCCAATGTTCAGATTTGATCTTGAAGCCAATGTTCAGATTTGATCTTGAAGCCAACGTTCAGATTTGATCTTGAAGCCAATGTTCAGATTTGATCTTGAAGCCAATGTTCAGATTTGATCTTGAAGCCAATGTTCAGATTTGATCTTGAAGCCAATGTTCAGATTTGATCTTGAAGCCAATGTTCAGATTTGATCTTGAAGCCAATGTTCAGATTTGATCTTGAAGCCAATGTTCAGATTTGATCTTGAAGCCAATGTTCAGATTTGATCTTGAAGCCAATGTTCAGATTTGATCTTGAAGCCAATGTTCAGATTTGATCTTGAAGCCAATGTTCAGATTTGATCTTGAAGCCAATGTTCAGATTTGATCTTGAAGCCAATGTTCAGATTTGATCTTGAAGCCAATGTTCAGATTTGATCTTGAAGCCAATGTTCAGATTTGATCTTGAAGCCAATGTTCAGATTTGATCTTGAAGCCAATGTTCAGATTTGATCTTGAAGCCAATGTTCAGATTTGATCTTGAAGCCAATGTTCAGATTTGATCTTGAAGCCAATGTTCAGATTTGATCTTGAAGCCAATGTTCAGATTTGATCTTGAAGCCAATGTACAGATTTGATCTTGAAGCCAATGTTCAGATTTGATCTTGAAGCCAATGTTAAGATTTGATCTTGAAGCCAATGTTCAGATTTGATATCTCATCTCTCTATTATCTGGCATGACTTACGATAATGGCGCTGGAATAACGGTTTGTTATCCTTGCTTGCCTAAAAGGAAGAAAAGTTGAGTATTTATGAGCTTTCTAAATGGAATATGGAATTTCTGTTTTGAATGTGATAGATTAGAACACGCTTTAAAAAGTTCGGAGACTATGAAGCGGCATTGTGACTGGTCTAACAAACCGACAGTGTAGAGCGTAATCGTTTGTAGGAAACGTAAAGGATACTGAAATGACTGGTCTACGTAGAATCTTCAGAGTAACAATAGGAGATATGATTAAAAACTACAACATCAGAAGACTAAAACAAAAACAATGTCAATTTTGGATTACATTGGAAAAAAACCCAGATTAAGGGGTTTTCACATGCTTCCAGACTACCATCAAACAGTGCTCCTCAAAAAAGCATAACTACACAGAAACGATGGTTACAAAGTCAGGGGCAGACCTTGCAAAAGATAGAGTACAAAACTAAAAGAGATAAAGAAAACAAACTTATATATAAAACGCAAAAACAAGCCATCTTTAGAGAACTCTTTTACCCATGCCGCTGCAAGGCACAACGGGGTATAATGCGACAAGAAAGAAATATGATCTGACATTTGCTACTGTTACCATTACAGTGCAGACATTGAATAATGTTAAGGAGAGGTGAACCCTGTGACAAATTGGATAATCATTGAATCAGAGGACAAATACCACACCTAAATCAACAAACACAAAATGAGAAGTCGACAGTTTTCCCTCATCTCTAGACCTTCTTCATTCCTGACATCATTACAACATTTATTCCCGAGCATGACTTTGGAATCCTAAGCCATTTGCGGATTCACAGATAGTAGGGAAATGCGATAGATAGATAGATAGATAGATAGATAGACAGATAGATAGAAAGATAGGTAGATAGATATATAAACAGACAGATAGACAGACAGAAATGTATCTACGGCTCTAATAGCGAGGGAAATAAACAAGACGAGAATTGTACACAAATTGTAACCATACTAACATATTGTAGGACGAAAGGAAAATTAAAAGAAACTATAATTGTGAAAATCATTAAGTTTTTTAATTAAGTTAAATTGTCCATCATTAAGTGTTTTCATTAAGTTAAATTGTCCATCATTAAGTTAAATTGTCCATCATTAAGTTAAATTGTCCATCATTAAGTTAAATTGTCCATCATTACGTTAAATTGTCCATCATTAAGTTAAATTTTCCATCATTAAGTTAAATTGTCCATCATTAAGTTAAATTGTCCATCATTAAGTTAAATTGTCCATCATTAAGTTAAATTGTCCATCATTACGTTAAATTGTCCATCATTAAGTTAAATTGTCCATCATTAAGTTAAATTGTCCATCATTAAGTTAAATTGTCCATCATTAAGTTAAATTGTCCATCATTAAGTTAAATTGTCCATCATTAAGTTAAATTGTCCATCATTAAGTTAAATTGTCCATCATTAAGTTAAATTGTCCATCATTAAGTTAAATTGTCCATCATTAAGTTAAATTGTCCATCATTAAGTTAAATTGTCCATCATTAAGTTAAATTGTCCATCAGTAAGTTAAATTATCCATCATTAAGTTAAATTGTCCAACATTAAGTTAAATTGTCCATCAATAAGTTGAAATATTTGTGGCAACTTTGATCTGATATCACTCAACTCCTCAAAATCCCAAACATATTTTAAAAAAAATAATTGTAACGTATCCTGAGTATCCTATTTAGAGCGTAGCCATCAGCCAAGCAGTTTGTGGATGTAGTGATTTTCTAGGTAATATAAATACGTTCAGTAGTTTGCCATTGCTTTCTGAACGGTCAGAATGCTCAAATGCATGTGGCGTGGAATGAACTCGGTACCTTAGCCGTCACAGACGCGCTCTGTACCTCTTCGCCACAGAGACGACCCATACATATAGGTGTCTCAAGGTGTCAACAAGGTGTCAACAACTTCACATACCTTGGCAGCAAGATATCAACAACAGGAGATTCATCAACAGAAATATCAAACCGTATTGCACTCGCTGCTAACTCATTCAATAAATTATCAAATAGCTGGCATTCAAAAACACTAATAAATAACACAAAACTTAAAATCTTTAACTCCTGCATAATTCCAACATTAACATATGGATGCGGATACGACAGTTGGAAAGCACAATCAAAATTAGAGCAAAGACCAAACACATTTGAAAATAAATGTCTTAGAAGTCTACTGAACATACGTTGGTCAGACTTCAAATCAAACACAGTTGTCAGACAAGAATCAAAACAAGAATATGTATCCACCTATATTAGAAATCGTTGCTGGAATTACATCAAACACGCGCTACGAATGGATACCGAAAGATTCCCCTGTCAAGCTTTGATATGGTTACGAAAGGGCACGAGCAAACGAGAAAGACCAAAAGAAACTTTACGTAGAACTATTACAAGAGAATGGCTCACCATCGGTATCAGAAACAATGAAGATCTAAAGCAAATTGCAATGAAACGAGAGATATGGAAATCTATGACAACCGCCCTATGTTCCGCCTTTGTCCCTAGAGGAATAACTAACTAAAGTAATCTAGAATATAGGTGTCTGCAATCTAGAAGATACGTGTCTCCAATCTAGAATATAGGTGTCTGCAATCTAGAAGATACGTGTCTCCAATCTAGAATATAGGTGTCTGCAATCTAGAAGATACGTGTCTCCAATCTAGAATATAGGTGTCTGCAATCTAGAAGATACGTGTCTCCAATCTAGGATATACGTGTCTCTAATCTAGAATATATGTGTCTATAATCTAGAATATAGGTGTCTGCAATCTAGAAGATACGTGTCTGCAATCTAGAAGATACGTGTCTCCAATCTAGGATATATGTGTCTCTAATCTAGGATATATGTGTCTCTAATCTAGGATATATGTGTCTCCAATCTATAACATAGGTGTCTCCAATCTAGAATATATGTGTCTCTAATCTATAACATAGGTGTCTCTAATCTAGAATATACGTGTCTCTAATCTAGGATATATGTGTCTCTAATCTAGAATATAGGTGTCTGCAATCTAGAAGATACGTGTCTCCAATCTAGAATATACGTGTCTCTAATCTAGGATATATGTGTCTCTAATCTATAACATAGGTGTCTCCAATCTAGAATATACGTGTCTCTAATCTAGGATATATGTGTCTCTAATCTAGAATATAGGTGTCTGCAATCTAGAAGATACGTGTCTCCAATCTAGAATATACGTGTCTCTAATCTAGGATATATGTGTCTCTAATCTATAACATAGGTGTCTCCAATCTAGAATATACGTGTCTCTAATCTAGGATATATGTGTCTCCAATCTAGAATATACGTGTCTCTAATCTAGGATATATGTGTCTCCAATCTAGAATATATGTGTCTCTAATCTATAACATAGGTGTCTCCAATCTAGAATATACGTGTCTCTAATCTAGGATATATGTGTCTCCAATCTAGAATATACGTGTCTCTAATCTAGAATATATGTGTCTATAATCTAGAATATATGTGTCTATAATCTAGAATATATGTGTCTCCAATCTAGAATATATGTGTCTCCAATCTATAACATAGGTGTCTCCAATCTAGAATATATGTGTCTCTAATCTATAACATAGGTGTCTCCAATCTAGAATATACGTGTCTCTAATCTAGGATATATGTGTCTCCAATCTAGAATATATGTGTCTCCAATCTATAACATAGGTATCTCCAATCTAGAATATATGTGTCTCCAATCTATAACATAGGTATCTCCAATCTAGAATATATGTGTCTCCAATCTATAACATAGGTGTCTCCAATCTAGAATATATGTCTCTAATCTAGAATAGAGTTTGTTCAAGCCTTGCAGAAACACATAATATAAATGGATATTTGTAATATGAAACGGATATAATTATTTGAAGAAAAAAAAGGATATGTCTCAGAATAAATATTTCATATAATTGTAGAAGATCTTCACAGACTAGCTGGACACTGTTCTAATTGCGATGATTCAGTGCGTGTTCTGAGACTAGGACAGTGCTGATTGCTATGACGTGTAGGAAAAACATGAATCACAAAACAAGTTGTCTGAGTAATTAACTCTGAAAGAAGAGGACAATTGAGTAATCAGTAACAAACTTTCGGTTTCACATCGGTCAGAAGACAGTTTATGATATCTAGGATGGTTGGGGGAGGGGGGGGGAGATGACCCATGCAGTCTTCAGTAGAGAAGAAACACCTGAGTAAGGTGCAAGAAAGATTGTGAAAGTTAGTGTACTAAGAAAGATAAACTAAGATAAACCCAATTTATGAGTTTATGTTAGTATTCCATGTAACTTGTCTTAGATTGTGGCTGGTGAAGTTTATGTTAGTATTCTATGTAACTTGTCTTGTATTGTGGCTGGTGAAGTTTATGTTAGTATTCTATGTAATTTGTCTTAGATTGTGGCTGGTGAAGTTTATGTTAGTATTCTATGTAACTTGTCTTAGATTGTGGCTGGTGAAGTTTATGTTAGTATTCTATGTAACTTGTCTTAGATTGTGGCTGGTGAAGTTTATGTTAGTATTCTATGTAACTTGTCTTGTATTGTGGCTGGTGAAGTTTATGTTAGTATTCTATGTAACTTGTCTTGGATTGTGGCTGGTGAAGTTTATGTTAGTATTCTATGTAACTTGTCTTGTATTGTGGCTGGTGAAGTTTATGTTAGTATTCTATGTAATTTGTCTTAGATTGTGGCTGGTGACGTTTATGTTAGTATTCTATGTAACTTGTCTTAGATTGTGGCTGGTGAAGTTTATGTTAGTATTCCATGTACCTTGTCTTGGATTGTGGCTGGTGAGGTTTATGCATTAATATTAGAAACACTAAGATTTATGTCATACAAGTTTGTTATCTTTTTTTGTACTGATAGGGTCTGGGATTGTAGTAAAAGCTAATACGAAAGACAAAGAGTGAAATGAAGTTGAAGTTTTACAAATCAGTGGAAACAAAAACACATGAAATAATAAACAGAAGTATACGTTTTGAAAAAAAGCGTTTATTGTCTTCATTTGCAAATGTTATGCTGTGATAAACGTAGTTAGAACTGACAGTAGGCTCAGGGACCAATTCGCTAGATAATGATAGATGTTAAACAAATCTTCACATACTCACAGATAATGGGAGATGTGAAACAAAACTTCACATACTCACAGATGATGGGAGATGTGAAACAAAACTTCACATACTCACAGATGATGGGAGATGTGAAATAAAAGTTCAAAGGAGAATAAAAATGGCTGAAATTATTTTAAATAACATGAAGAAAGGGACATTAAAGTAGTTCTACAGTTGAAATGTGACAAGAACAAAACACAAACCTGGTGTAGGAAGATGGATGAAAACAGAACTGGATAGTTACACGTTGTTGTGGAGTTAGAAGCTGATAATCGTCATAATAATAATAATAATAATAATAATAATAATAGTAATAATAGTAAAAATAATAGTAATAATAATAATAGTAATAATAGTAATAGTAATAATAATAATAATAACAATAACAATAATAATAATAATAATAATAGTAATAATAATAATAATGATAGTAATAATAATAATAATAATAACAATAACAATAATAATAATAATGATAGTAATAATAATAATAATAATAACAATAACAATAATAATAATAATAATAATAATAATCCTTCTTCTTCTTCTTTCTGTCCTCATGTACCTTTCGGTGTTGAGGGGAGAGTGAGTGTACGGTCTTTTGCCCTTCTATTTGCCTCCTCCGCTGTTATATTTCCGAGTGTCTCTAATACACTATCTATCCACCTTTTACGAGGGCGTCCAATAGGTCTCCTGTTTTCGTATTGTTTGTTAAGTGTTTTATGGATAATACTTTGCTCTTTCTGTCTGGTTATGTGGCCGTACCATTTAACTTGTTGTTTCTGGATGTATTCTATTGTTGACTTGATCCCTAATTGTTTCCTTAGTGTTTCATTCCTGATTTTGTCTCTCAAGCTAACTCCAATCATACGTCTCACACATTTCATTTCAGTGGTGTTAATCTTATGTATTGTTCTAGAATCTAATGTCCAAGTTTGACACTGATAACACAATGTTGGTAAGAAAATGGTGTTGAAAATCTTTGTTTCTTAGTAGAGGTGTTAATTGACCAATGACGTGACAGGCCTTATTACATCTTGCGTTTATTTCTGCTTCTTGTTTGCCATATCTCAATAATAATAATAACCATAGTAATAATCATCATAGTAATAATAATAATAATAATAATAATAATAATAATAATAATAATAATAATAATAATAATAGTAATAATAATAATAATAATAATAATAATAATCATAGTAATAATAATACATTAATAGCAATAGTAATATTTACAAATAATAATACAAAATAATAATAATATATCAAACGATAATACAAGCAATGGTAAATAAATCTGGTTAATAAATCTAGACGGTCGTCTGTCGAATAACAAACAAGTTCGATCGAATTGTTTTGATAAAGAAGGACTACTCACCACTCTACCACGGAAAGAATATTGCTTGTGGTCATGGATCTTATATAGAAACAGCAATGAACAAGTCAGCAATGAACAAGTCAGCAATGAACAAGTCAGCAATGAACAAATCTGAAGTGACTGAAAAAGAAATGCGTTCAAAGTTCAATAACTCATGAATTTTGTCACAATGTATATTTTCCGTAGTCGTCTCCCTTGTCATTTATTGCTTATTATCTATTGTCTGACAAAGGTATCACAAATTCAGGATCTTCATGAAGAAGGATTAATCTAGACATTCGGAATGTTCCTGGCGTAGTGGTTAAGCCACACATTCGGAATGTTCCTGGCGTAGTGGTTACGCCACACATTCGGGATCTTTCTGGCGTAGTGGTTAATACATTCTCTCTTTGCCCAAGAGGTCGTACGTTCTAATACGGCTTGCTATGTCTTGTTTATAAAATGTTTTGAGAATCCTAGGGATTATCATTTGAAGCTCAGAGTTACGTGCCATGAGTGGTACTATCGACATTTAGCATGCCTCTTCGTTGAGAGGGCAGACTGTATATGAAGAAACCCAAATACAAGGAAATCAATCCTCCACTTCCTTTGACCCTTTTTAAAAATCCACATAGTTCTTGGCTAATTTCAGATTTTATTGTAACTCTGTCTTGTCATAAAAATACTTAGTAGAATCGTTTTCAAGTGTCTCATAAAGCTGATTGTCCGGTGGTCTTCACATTTTAGTGCCCCATGATTTATTTTCTATGACTATGAATACTATGAATATGATCGGCCATGTTCTCAGAATGAGCAGCCTAAGAATTCTTCAGCAGTCACTATACTGGGTGCCACCCGGAGTAAGAAGAAGAGAGAGACCTAGAGAAACTCTACGAAGAACCATTAATAGAGAAGGCATGTCAATGAACCTAAACAACACGCAACAATTGAAAGACCTGGCAACACAAAGACAGAAATGGAAGGCTATGGTTTCTGCCCTATGCGCCTCCTATGGCCCTGGAGGAACATAACATGATATAAGATATCATAACATAACATAACATAACATGATATAAGATAACATAACATGATATAACATAACATAACATAACATGATATAACATGATATAACATAACATAACATGGCATGAATACTAACTTCAGTAAATCAGTATTTATGTATCTAAAATTAGATATAACATTTCACAACTTTTATTCCGAATTCTCACAAGATCTCCATTTCCTCCACAGATTATGTCGTTCGAACTTGCACCATCTTCATATTTTTTATGTGGTCAAGTATTTGTGGTTTTGTTTTTTTGGTATTGAATATGTATTTCTGGTTCATTGTAAATTAATTTTGGAGGTTAATATTGGAGAATAAACTATTAGGATTAGGATTAGAGAATAAACTGTTAGGATTTGGGTTAGGATTATAGAATAAACTGTTAGGATTTGGGTTAGGATTATAGAATAAACTATTATTGTTAGGTTTTTGCATTAGAGAATTAATGTTTAATGTTAGGATTAGCCTGTATTATTTGTAGAATTAGCTATTAAAACGGAGAATAGGTTTTTGCAAATTAATTGTCGCAGACGTTTCTTTCACCATGAAATTTGAAAAGCACACACAATTACGTCACATTGTTGGTCTGTAAGGTCAGACTTTATTTAGAATAAGGGAGATTGACGGTCAATGGATACCATGTCACAGTGGGCAGTAAACCAATAGCGTTCAATATTCTAATCCAACATAACAACAATCCATAACATATTCCAACATAACAACAACAATACATAACATATTCGAACATAACAACAATAGATAACATATTCGAACATAAAAACAATACATAACATATTCGAACATAACAACAATAATACATAATATATTCGAATATAACAACAACAATACATAACATATTCGAACATAACAAAAAGCAATAATTTGTCTATTGTCTAATATCTATCCCCAGGTGGTGTTGTCGTAGCTCCCACTCTTGTTGATGAAAGGTAATCTTTGTCAAAGGTTGACGAAGGAGAGGTAGTCTACGTTTCAGAGACAGGTGTGTTGTTCTGGTTGAGTAAGGTTGGTTCAGTATGGTTCTGATGTTGTCTATCCATCTTTTCCTAGGTCTGCCCTTGGCTCTGTATCCTGATTCCATCTTGTTATAATCTCTTATGGGAAGTTGATCATTCATCCTCATAAGATGTACACATCATTTTATCTGTTGTTTCTCTATATATTCCATGCATGGTGTGATATCCATTACCTTTCTGATAACCCCACTGCGCACTGTATCGAGTCTATTGACTCCAATAGACTTCCTTGGAAATTTCAATTTTGCAGGTCTCGATCTTTCTCTTATGTGTAGATGTCAGTTGTCATGTCTGGCATTAGTAGCATAATGTTAGTAGAAAGATGCTCTTAATCATTTCTTTCTTTACTGCCATGTTGATTTTTGGATGCAAAAGTAAAGGTGGCAGCTAGTATGTCATACCATCATGTGTCTTTTGACATCAAATATCATCATGTGACACAAGAACAAAGTATATTTTATAATTGTAGTTACACCAGTGTGTATTACTAATCTCAGTTACACCAGTGTGTATTACTAATCTCAGTTACACCAGTGTGTATTACTAATCTCAGTTACACCAGTGTGTATTACTAACTTTAGTTACACCAGTGTGTATTACTAATCTCAGTTACATCAGTGTGTACTACTAATCTCAGTTACATCAGTGTGTACTACTAATCTCAGTTACACCTGTGTGTATTACTAATCTCAGTTACACCAGTGTGTATTACTAATCTCAGTTACACCAGTGTGTATTACTAATCTCAGTTACACCAGTGTGTATTACTAATCTCAGTTACACCAGTGTGTACTACTAATTGTAAACGAAGTTCTGATAATGCTAAAATAGATAGATGCACAAAAACATGTTAGACTTCAATAGTAATATTGTTACCCATTGTCTCCAAACTGTATTATTTCTCTTCTCTGTTTAAAGGGACACAAGCGTAGACAAGGAAGATAAGCAATTGATTTACCGGTTATTTCCCATAGAATATACTTCTACAACGACTTCAGAGGTTCAACGACACATTCAAGATTTCCTGTTGATTATAATGTTACGTCCTGGGTCCGAAAGAAAAGCAAACAATAGAGACACTGTTACTTGCCAAGCATGTCGTAAAATGCAACTAAGGACGTTTTAGGGTAGTGTTAGCTCTCCCATACCATAGTGTAAAAGTGACGCAGAAACCATGCTGATGTCGGATGTGACATGTCGACAAAAGCTGCCTATAAATTGAGGCAACATCTGCTGGAGGGGGGGGGAGGTGGAAATGGGATGGGATATTAAAATGTGAGAGAATTGTTGACAAAGGTGAGGGTGTGCGTAGGGGGGTGAGTACAAAAATTGAAGTCAAAATTTTATATTTTCGCGATACCAATTATATCGCTGATGGAGTGTATTTGGAAAAAATCTTCAGACATCAAAAAGTTTTTCGGCCTCTTTCTAAAAATTTTTTTTTTTTTTTTTTTTTCGGGCGGGAGTTTATTATTTTGTGTTTATTATTTTGGGGAAAGGGGTGTTTATTATTTTGACAAAATTCATAATTAATCAGGTTCCCTGATTTCTGGACAATTTGTTAATAATGGTGTTGGGGTCAAAATAGGGCACAAAACAGATGAGGTAAGTTATGAACAGCTTCAAAGGCGTAGATATCGCAGCCAAGTTGTAAACTATGACAAAACGCATTCCTTTCTCCAGACTACATCCTACTGATCTGCAAGAGTTTGTGAACGAAGTCAGTAGATATATATTGAAATACTTATCGTTTATATATATATATATATATATATATATATATATATATATATATATATATATATATATATATATATATATATATATATATATATATATATATATATATATATATATATATATATATATATATATATATATATATATATATATATATATATATATATATATATATATATATATATATATATATATATATATATATATATATATATATATATATATATATATATATATATATATATATCTGATATTATAAGGAATATATATTGGTAACAAAGAGCAAAAATAAGGAGCGATAATTAAACAGGAGCATTTCAACACATCAAACAAGGAGTTGAACAAGGTTGTGTGCAGTCACACGTATAAATGTATACAGGGAAATGATAATGAGATCTGTACACGATATGCCAGGAATATCGTTGGAGGGAATATTATCAACAACATACAATACGATGATGTTACAGTTTTGTTAGCCGAAAATAAAACACAGTTACAAGAAATGATGAATATCGCTGCACAAGAAAGTCAAAACAATGAGCTTGGCATCAATATCAGAAAAACTGAAGTAATTGTAAAACAGCAAATAAATGTCTCACAGAATGCAACATCAAATTAGATGAGATCTTTCTTAAGCAAGTCAACATATTCAAATATTATCTGGGTGTATTAATAACATCAGATGAAATTATATTAAAGAAGTCAAATGTAGAATTGCACAGGCAAAGGCAACATTTCACAAGATGAAGACCATCCTATGTAATATATGTTTGTCAGTTGAGGTTAGAATGTGTTTTTAGAAGTTATATAGAACCAATTTTTGTGTGTATGGAAGTGAATCTTGGACACTCAGAAGAACAGTGAAAAATTATATTGAGGCAGCAGATATGTGGTTTTATAGAAGAATGTTAAGAACACAATGGACAGATGAAAAGCCTAATGAAGATATCTTGAAAGAAGTTAATTCAAAAAGAGAGCTGCTTAACCGCATCAGAAAGAGACAATCCACATTTTATGAAACACATCATGAGAAGAAGAAAGATGGAATACATTGCAACAACTGGCAAGTTAAAGAACAAGAGAGGTTAGGGGCACACCAATAGAGAAGATGCAGGACAATCTAGCATTGCGGCATGAAAGAACATCGGTATCAGAAATGATTGACAGCACACGAAATAGAAGGCTGTCGAAAAACATGATAAGCAACTCCACACGGCATGGCCCTATAAGATGATATATATATAATCACATAAATACATTTTATGGTGCTAGGGATACGTCAGTGCTCTCGTGGGGACCCAGGGTTAACTTTTAACCAAGATTCCAAAAGTACCTCTTCCGGTAACCGGATAAAATATTCCCAGACAAAATATAACGGACAAAATATTCCCAGACAAAATATAACGGACAAAATATACCAGACAAAATAAAACGGACAAAATATACCAGACAAAATATAACGGACAAAATATACCAGACAAAATATCCCCAAGATTAAATATACCGGACAACATATCCCAGACAAAATATACTCGAAACAAGCTCACTGACAACAGAGCACTTGTGCAAGAGAGATTCAGTCGATCCAAACCTAAAATCCTAAATAATCACATCCCCGAAGACTGCCACCCAGGGACATGTTGCGGCTGCAAAGTCGAAAAGCATAGTGAGTGAAACAGTCACGGCGTAGAGTCAATACACATTCGTCGCCTGGCGACAGATAGGAAGGCTAGCACAGGCTAGGGAAACGCGCCCGAATTAAAAGCACGCCAAAGATGGATGTGCTGGACTACATCCGCAAGAGGCGATTTAGGTGGTTATGGAAGAGACCCAAAAGTCATGATGAATTATGGTGTGTCAGACCAAAACGCCCAGCTATCGCAGTAAAGCTGGAAACCATGGCATAACACATTCCGGTCTCTAGACAATATCCCGCTAGTCTGCAGGATCTTGAGAACGAGTGAAGAAGACAAGGAAAATATTAAGATACAATTCTTGAAGATGAATGAGTGCTCTGATTCTAATATCTGCGCAGGTGTATCCAGTAACTCGCCAGCATCTCCGGTCTCTCCTAGCTGAGCCAGCTAGGACTACATGTACCACTCTTGTTCTGCAACAAGTGCTCTGACAGAGCAGTGACCCCTGGAGCTGTACACGGTCCAACAGAGCGAGACAAACTAACGTTAAACTTTAACATTAACAAAGGGGGGGGGGTGGATCTCATGAGAAATAGGACGCCTTTTCTGTAGTAGGCTCCAAGAATGTTGATTATTGTTACATTTTGTGTGGAAAGAGAGCAATTCGAACCAGGATCTGAAGATTGTCTCTGCAGGTTACAAAATGTGTACTATCGTGTGGTGATGCAAGTACATTGTCATTACAGTCCCGTGGACTCATAGGATATCATCCTTCTTAACTGACAAAACTTCTGTCGGTAAAAATCGAGACGAGAGCCGTGCTTGTTCTAGACTGTAGACGAATTCGTGTCCTGTCAGAAAACAGAGCAGCCCGTGTAGCAACACTGTTTACCTTCCATACATGTCGTTAGAGGCGACTAAGGAAGATATATATATAGTGGGATTGGCTGTCTCATCTCATGTGATGATCGTGATGATGTTCCTCCTTCGCAATCGAAGATGAGCATGACATAAAAAAACAATAAACATATTAGACGAAAAATTATGAAAATAAAAACACTGGTGTCTGTTTTGGCTTAAGTTGTGAGTTCCTGGATGCCCGAGGAGTCCGATTCGTGCCAGGAACGGTCTGTTGTAGTGCGTGCATGCGTGCTGAGCGTCCCGAGTAAGACTGTTTTCAGATCTTTCCTTCCGTTGTGGTACATTGCCCGCAGTGTTCTTTCTTGTTCAAATTGTGTGATGCCAGCTGTGATCTGAGTGTGATGTATTATTCAGAGGCAGGAATTAATGCTTCGTTCAGTAGTTACTGAAGCTCCTTTTCGGCTCTCCGCTTGAAATATTTACCATCGCACATGTTGGATTGAATGGCGAACAATCTTTTTCAAATCCTAGAAAGACCATCATGTTTAGTAATGGAAAGTCCTTCCTATCACAATGCAGTATCACAGGAAGACAAAATAACAAACGCATCAAATACTAAACACCAAATTAGGACATGACATACCAAGGAAAATGTTTTGAATTCATGAGAAAAATGTCCACTTCGGTTATATTTTTTGTATCCCGAATTGTTACAGCTTCTGAAGAAGGCAAATAAAACAGTTGTATTATATTGATAAAATCATTCAATAATATGACCTCACCTCTCTGCGACTGCCGGCATATCATGCTCACCTTAACCCGGGAGAGTTAGTGTAGGCTACGGTCATACGGCAAGTTGCTAAACAGAATACAAAATTTAAAATGTGCGATGTTGAAGAAATAGTCGTTGAGTTTTGGAAAAATGTTTTGACCATGTAATCCGAGAGGAAGATGATTTCTAGCACCGAGATGGAATACCATTTCTGCAACCATTAACAATCTCTTAATCATCAGATTCGAAACTTTGAAGAAATTATTTCGTGGACAGACCAAATACTGGGCTTGCATAAATAAGTGTATGTTGAGCAGACCAAATACTGGGCTTGCATAAATAAGTGTATGTTGAGCAGACCAAATACTGGGCTTGCATAAATAAGTGTATGTTGAGCAGACCAAATACTGGGCCTGCATAAATAAGTGTATGTTGAGCAGACCAAATACTGGGCTTGCATAAATAAGTGTATGTTGAGCAGACCAAATACTGGGCTTGCATAAATAAGTGTATGTTGAGCAGACCAAATACTGGGCTTGCATAAATAAGTGTATGTTGAGCAGACCAAATACTGGGCTTGCATAAATAAGTGTATGTTGAGCAGACCAAATACTGGGCTTGCATAAATAAGTGTATGTTGAGCAGACCAAATACTGGGCTTGCATAAATAAGTGTATGTTGAGCAGACCAAATACTGGGCTTGCATAAATAAGTGTATGTTGAGCAGACCAAATACTGGGCCTGCATAAATAAGTGTATGTTGAGCAGACCAAATACTGGGCTTGCATAAATAAGTGTATGTTGAGCAGACCAAATACTGGGCTTGCATAAATAAGTGTATGTTGAGCAGACCAAATACTGGGCTTGCATAAATAAGTGTATGTTGAGCAGACCAAATACTGGGCTTGCATAAATAAGTGTATGTTGAGCAGACCAAATACTGGGCTTGCATAAATAAGTGTATGTTGAGCAGACCAAATACTGGGCTTGCATAAATAAGTGTATGTTGAGCAGACCAAATACTGGGCCTGCATAAATAAGTGTATGTTGAGCAGACCAAATACTGGGCCTGCATAAATAAGTGTATGTTGAGCAGACCATCAGGTACATATACAATGACAACAAAATAGCATCTCATCCAATATTTGCAATTATAAAAGCACTAGAAATAATAAATGATAACCCACCTAAAAATGTAACAATCCTGACTGACTCATTATTATCAGTTCAGGCTATTCAAAATAAACATGACAGCCAAAAGCCAGATATAGTAGAAGATATACTACGCATAACAACAAACCTTGTTCACGTTGGTACGAGGGTTAATGTAATGTGGATTCCAGCCCATGTCGGAATACCAGGAAATGAAGCAGCGGACAAGGAAGCCAAGAAAGGACGAACACAAGGAACAGAAATCCAGGTAGGACTTGGCAGATCGGAAACCAGAAGCATAATAAAGGATAAAATATTTAAGGAATGGACAGAAAAATGGGACAACAGTGCAAAAGGAAGACATGCACATGCAATGCTAAAAGGACCACTAGGACCACACAAATAAAGGAAGAGCTGAAAATCCCTGCCAATAGGAAACTACTACGACTTAGACTGGGAAAATCATTACATTATATACTTGAACCAATATGTGAAGACTGTGAAGAGGAAAATACAATAGATCATTTCCTACTCCATTGTCACAAATACAACCATCATAGGCAAGACCTAAAATATTACTACCTAAACAATAAAATACCATATAAATTAGAAAAGGTTCTGGGCCATGATGTACCACCAGATAGGCTAAAACTAATTAAACAATTTATAACCAGGACTAAAGCCCTAATTTAAAAATCTAACCAAGTCAAAACAAAATAAGTCATTGTTTGTCGTCAGTCTTTCTACAGGTCTCTCTCCACAGCTTTCAACAAATAACAACAGAGGAACACTCACCACAGGATACGACTGGCAATATGGACAATTTTTGGCATAATCGCACGCACGGTTTTCAAACTCTCCCAGACATTAGTGTCACTCTTAAATAAAATAGCAATACCACCGGAAATAAACAGTTGAATACAACAACTAGCAACATAACATTCTTTTGCAATAATAGCGCGCACGGTTCTCAATTCGTCCAGACCATAGGTCACACTTAGATAAAAGGCATCTTGGCCACAAATAAACATCTACTCCACCTAGCAATATTCAAAGCAATAAATCATAGCAATAGCACGCACGGCTTTCCTTACACCCAGACCATTAGGTCACATTTAGATAAAAGCTAATACGGCCTGATATAACCAAAATAGACTTCTGTATTAGGTTGAAAGAGTCGTGCCTCAGCTAAGAGGCTTTAATCCCCCATTTAACAAACAAACAACATCTCATCCAATATCGGTTAAAATAATACAGTGTTTAAACACAGTTAAACAAACCATGGGGGTCTAATTGTGACTGAAGGGCAGAAAAACCTGCTGCATATAGCAGTCACGTTTACTATTGCACATACGAGTAACAACACATACAATTGACAACACATACAATTGACAACACATACAATTGACAACACATACAGCTATTTGACATATCATGTATTTCTAGGCGATACAACTGTGAATGCAATGTTACTTGACAGTAGCGTGTTTACAGTAATAACTAAAATTTAACCCCATTTATTTGCAATGGTTAAAAAACAGGACATAATTTCGTCGACATGCACAATTCAGAGCTTGTATGAGCTAAATAATACAAGTAATTGTGCGTTGGATAGAATATAATATTGTATGCAAAATATCTCTGCAATAAAACATACAGTTTCTGGGGTGCACAAGGGCACCGCATTGCTCTCGGCGGAACCAGGGTTAGCAGATAACCAAGACCCCAAAAGTACCTCCTCGTGGTGCACCCTGGAAACAGAAATGTGGAGTGTGAATGTGTCAGTGAATGTGGAGGCAGCAGATGGAAAGAGAGTTGACTACAAAAGAGACAAACAATATCTCCGACACCACTGCGCAAACACATTCAGCGGCACTGTCGACAAACAGTGACGCTAGTTAGTCCGGTCCAAGCATTGGAGAGGTATTAAATGTACAAGACACGAAAAGGTAAATGAATGGCGAGAGACGAAAAGACAACAAACTGATTACAATGAAAAGGCAGCACAGTGTCAGAGTGCTGCCCCAAGTGCAAATAGAAAGTGAAAACGTTCCAAGGAAATCGAAACTAGCAGCTCTGTTAGCTCGAGATAAGCTTCTAGTACCGGTGCTCCTTATGGACAGAGACCCAAACCCAATCGTAAGCGTCGGGCAAAGAAAACAGTCCTAACTCTAACGTAGAGTTTTCGTATACCGGAAACATGCTCGCGGAGAGAAAGGGTTCTGTACCCCATGGGCTCAGAAACAAATGAGACAACGAAGGCAGCCCTGTCCCAAATGTACTGTTAAGCTTTCCTGTACTGGAAATATGCTCGCAGAAAGAAAGGGTTCAGTACCCGATTGACACAGGTACAATTTGCAAATAACAAAGTTCAACTGGGAAACGAGCAGTACAACGTACATCATGCTCCACGGCGGAAATCACACAATTGTGGTTATAAGAGAGCGAACGCAGAAGAAGAAGAACAGAAGTGTCGGAGATGCAGCTTGTCTTTTTGCAGTAATTTTTCATTCCATTGTCAGCCTCTACGTTAACGGGCACGATTCTAAAGGTGTTTACCACATGCAACTCGAGAAAAAACACTATTGTTTTCAAGATGCACCACTAGGAGGTACTTTTGGGATCATGGCTATCTTCTAACCCTGGGTCCACTGAGAACAATGCGGTTGTGGGATCATGGCTATTTTCTAACCCTGGGACCACTGAGAACAATGCGGTTGTGGGATCATGGCTATCTTCTAACCCTGGGACCACTGAGAACAATGCGGTACCTCAGCACGCATGTAGTGTATAGACTCGTTATTCATGTTCTTGTCGCTCAAGAATTAGGGCTGTAGAAATTCTCGAGACTAACGGGAATTGAACCAGTCCGTTCAACGGCACCAAATCGAGACTAGCGCGACTTATCGGCCCTTGTATAACTAATACGGATATTATGTTATATGTTTGTTGTTACTGAGGATATTTCAATACTTGTACGGGATGTTTGTTGTTGTTGTGATAGTCCTTGTCTCCATCGGTCCGTTCTGGTGACTTTGTGTGCACGGTTTGAATTGGAGATGCGGTTAGTCAAGTGCGGAAGAACACGTGTTCAATTGTTGCTAGGCGATTTGGTGCCGTTGAACGGACTGGTTCAATTCCCGTTAGTCTCAAGAATTTAAAAAAATTGTCCTCTGGCTTCCTACTTAAATTTACTTGTATTAGGACTGTAGATATGCTTTCATATATATATATATATATATATATATATAGAGAGAGAGAGACCGGTATTCAAGTACGTGACCAGCCCGATCATCTCCGAGAGGCCCGACTTAAGCACCGTCACATGAGTATCATGGGAACCTCGATGGTCCGTGCCATTAAAGTGGTCAGCAAAACAGGGTTACCAGTCTGGTTTTGAATGCTGTACACTTGCGTACATCAAAGTGCAACGATTGTACTTAGTGTCATATGTCATATTGTACGATACACTAGAAGAAAGATAAGATCTTCCCAATGTCAAGAAACTTGTCTCACACATGTTCAAGATGAGGAAGGACATTCCAGGCACCCTTATGACGTAATAAGCACAGTCGGACACACCACATGCAACAACATCAACATGTTCATTACAATTGAGCCAAAATCGTCATCGTCTACAACCACGGACCAACATAAAGGTAGATAAACTAACGAAAAACATACAAACATAAAGGGAGATAAGCTAACGAACAACATACGAACATAAAGGGAGATAAACTAACGAACAACATACGAACATAAAGGGAGATAAGCTAACGAACAACATACGAACATAAATGGAGATAAGCTAACGAACAACATACGAACATAAAGGGAGATAAGCTAACGAACAACATACGAAAATAAAGGGAGATAAGCTAACGAACAACATACGAACATAAAGGGAGATAAGCTAACGAACAACATACAAACATAAAGGGAGATAAACTAACGAACAACATACGAACATAAAGGGAGATAAACTAACGAACAACATACGAACATAAAGGGAGATAAGATAACGAACAACATATGAACATAAAGGGAGATAAGCTAAGGAACAACATACGAACATAAAGGGAGATAAGCTAACGAACAACATACGAACATAAAGGGAGATAAGGTAACGAACAACATACGAACATAAAGGGAGATAAACTAACGAACAACATGCGAACATAAAGGGAGATAAACTAACGAACAACATGCAAACATAAAGGGAGATAAACTAACGAACAACATACAAACATAAAGGGAGATAAGCTAACAAACAACATACAAACATAAAGGGAGATAAACTAACGAACAACATACGAACATAAAGGGAGATAAGCTAACGAACAACATACAAACATAAAGGAAGATAAACTAACGAACAACATACGAACATAAAGGGAGATAAACTAACGAACAACACACGAACATAAAGGGAGATAAACTAACGAACAACACACGAACATAAAGGGAGATAAACTAACGAACAACACACGAACATAAAGGGAGATAAACTAACGAACAACATACGAACATAAAGGGAGATAAACTAACGAACAACATACGAACATAAAGGGAGATAAACTAACGAACAACATACGAACATAAAGGGAGGTAAACTAACGAACAACATACAAACATAAAGGGAGATAAGCTAACGAACAACATACGAACATAAAGGGAGATAAGCTAACCAACAACATACGAACATAAAGGGAGATAAACTAACCAACAGCATACGAACATAAAGGGAGATAAACTAAGGCAAATGTGTCGAGCAGTTGGCAGAAATAAAACGGTA